>JAOPSE010000009.1:87672300-88922300 GCA_029449295.1 Zea luxurians
CTTTCAGTCACTCGAACGCCTATGCGATGGGTCATTGTTGTGGATTAGGGTTTAGGTGGCTTTCTTGCGACCCTTTAATCTTTTATATAACGTCGTGTGACCGGAGGCTCCAACCGAAGTTAGTGTGAGTCCTCCCAATCAAAGGCCCAATTAAGGAGATGGTTAGTTAGGTTAAGCCTAATCAGGTCCCTAATGACCAACTCTAGAGGACACGCCCAACCTTTACTAGACAAGAAAATAGGTTACGATTTAGTTGTTCTATTGAAAATTGGCCTCACACTAGAACCAATGAATGATTTTTGCAAGTCTCGATTAGAATTTGATCTGGAAACTAATATCAATGTTAGTTTTATGTCCAACAATTAGCGTCACAAATGTGCATGAAGGTGGTCATTAGTCCTAATTAATGGCTACAACCATAATTAAAGGTTACGGGCTTTTTTAGAACACATGATTCTCAAAACGCATGAATAGAAAAAAAACAGGATTAGACTGTCTATACCAATGAAATCCTACAAGAATTTATAACATAGAAAAGTCACAAAACGTGTGTTTAAATTATGCGCAGAAAAAACATAGGAATGCAAGACAAAGAAAATAAAACATGAGGTTGGGCGGGCCTCATGCTTATTTTTTCTCCAAAATTGGTAAGGAGAACGTCATTCCATAGGAATTTTAAAGGAATTGATAGGATTCAATCCTTTATTCCAAATGTTCTCATAGGAAAATTTTCCATAGGAATTGAATCCTAGGCTGCTTTGGAATGCTGGGATTTCAGAGGAATCATACATAGATTTTACAGAAATCAGTTTATTTTCACAGAAAAAAACGCAAGAAACGTTAAAAAAATCCTTCGTCCCAAAGAGACCTACACTTCATAGACTAAAGGTCCATTCTAGGATTATGAAGATTCCATTCCTTCGTCCATTCTAGGATTTTATTTTCTCGCCTTTCATTGATAGTATAGTTTATTGCATAATTTAGAAATACTTTTTATTTTTTAGACTAGGAAAAATGATAGGGTTATTTTGTTTTATATGCCATTTGAGTGCAAATTTACTATGTTTTCATATGTAGAAGAAGAAAGTATATAGTAGTTCATTGAAATGAATATCCACCTTTCATTGCTAGTATCGCTATAAGAAACTGAAAAATATATGTCGCCCAATAATCGACAAAGCGTCCAAACCAACATAAATAATTATTTACATCAGTTTTATGCTTATTTATTTACGTTAGTTTCTATTTTTATTTATATCGGGTAGAGTCGTAACAAATTAGACGCCATAAATAAACTTATTTATGATGCTTCACCGATGTTAATTACTATTTTATGTCAGCTATTTGTGGTCGACATAAATTAAGCTGTGAAAAATGGAGTAAGCGGGAAAAAAGTTAATTTACGTCGGTTTTGGGACGACTAACATAATTATTTAAATTAATTTACTATGGTTTCGAACAGCCTTCATAAATTAGCCAGGTTATTTACAATGGTTTCCTTCGACATATGTATCACAAATTACACGATATCTATACAGTTTCAACGATCGTCATACGTCATTTTTTTACAAATAACCTCACAGTGCAGGAGGTGGGGTTCGAACCCATGCCCTGATGGAAGAAGGGTGGGAGACACTGGGTGAAACTGTCTAACCAGTAAAACATCACGCTAAGATGTTTTTAATATTGAATATAAATTATATATATAGGTATATATGTTTTTTTGTAAAATAAAAAATAATCGTGTCGGGCCGGGCCAGCACTACGGGCCGAGGCTACAGCCCAGTACGACACGACGTTCTTGGCTCTTGCAAGCATTAGTGAAAGGGAATTAGGCTTACACCTATTTCCTAAATTGATTTTGGTGGTTGAATTGCCCAACACAAATAATTGGACTAACTAGTTTGCCCAAGTTTATAAGTTCTACAGGTACCAAAGGTTCACAATAAGCCAATAAAAAGATTAAGAGAAAGGGTTCAAACAAAGGAGCAAAGGGACAACCGAAGGCACCCTGGTCTGGCGCACCGGACTGTCCGGTGCACCAGGGGACTTCAAGCTGAACTTCGCACCTTCGGGAATTCTCAGAGGCGCCGCGCTATAATTCACCGGACTGTCCGATGTACACCGGACAGTGTCCGGTGCTCCAAGGAGAAGCGACTCTGAACTCGCCAGCTTCGGGAATCCGCTCCGCTATAATTCATCGAACATGTCCGGTGTACACCAGACTGTCCGGTGTAACGGCGGAGCAACGGCTACTTCGCGCCAACGGTCACCTGCAGAAGCAATCAATGCGTGCCAGAGCGCGCAGAAGTCAGGCACGCGCGAGGTGGCGCACCGGACACTCTACAGTACATGTCCGGTGCGCCACCGGATATCCAGGAGGGCCCAGCAGTCAGAGCTCCAACGGTCGGAACCCAACGGCGTGGTGACATGGCTGGCACACCGGACACTGTCTGGTGTGCACCGGACTGTCCGGTGCACCATGCGACAGACAGCCTCAACCAAACGGCTAGTTTGGTGGTTGGGGCTATAAATACCCCCAACCACCCCACATTCAAGTCATCCAAGTTTTCACACTTCTACACCTTACAATAGTTAGGCATTCAATACAAGACACACCAAAGTGATCAAATCCTCTCCCAATTCCACACAAGGCTTTAGTGACTAGCGAGAGAGATTTGTTGTGTTCTTTTGAGCTCTTGCGCTTGGATTGCTTCTTTTCTTTCTCATTTGTTCTTGTGATCAAAACTCATTTGTAACCGAGGCAAGAGACACCAATTGTGTGGTGGTCCTTGTGGGGAAGTTTTGTTCCCGGTTGATTTGAGAAGAGAAGCTCACTCGGTCCGAGTGACCGTTTGAGAGAGGGAAAGGGTTGAAATAGACCCGGCCTTTGTGGCCTCCTCAACGGGGAGTAGGTTTGCGAGAACCGAACCTCGGTAAAACAAATACACGTGTCTCACTCTTTATTCGCTCGCGATTTGTTTTGCGCCCTCTCTCTCGGACTCATTTCTATTTCTAACGTTAACCCGGCTTGTAGTTGTGATTAACTTTGTAAATTTCAGTTTCGCCCTATTCACCCCCCTCTAGGCGACTTTCAATTGGTATCAGAGCCCGGTGCTTCATTAGAGCTTAACCGCTCGAAGTGATGTCGGGAGATCACGCCAAGAAGGAGATGGAGACCGGCGACAAGCCCACTACAAGCCACGGGGATACTTCATCGGAAGAGTCCCGCAACAAGAGGAAGGAGAAGAAAGACTCCTCCAACAAAGGGAAGGGGAAGGAAAAGAAATCCTCTTCCCACAAGTCGCATCGGAGAGGCGACAAGCAAAAGAGGATGAGGAAAGTAGTCTACTACGAGACCGACTCTTCATCACCATCGACCTCCGGCTCCGACGCGCCGTCCGTCACTTCTAAGCGTCATGAGCGCAAGAAGTATAGTAAGATTCCCCTACGCTACCCACATATTTCAAAGTGTATTCCTTTACTCTCCGTTCCATTAGGCAAACCACCGGTTTTTGACGGTGAAGATTATAACATGTGGAGTGATAAAATGAGGCATCATCTAACCTCACTCCACACAAGCATTTGGAATGTTGTTGAGTTTGGTGTATAGGTATCATCCATAGGGGATGAAGACTACGACTCGGACGAAGTAGCCCAAATCCACCACTTTAACTCCCAAGCCACCACTATACTCCTCGCCTCTCTAAGTCGAGAGGAGTATAACAAGGTGCAAGGGTTAAAGAGTGTGAAGGAAATTTGGGACGTACTCAAGACCGCGCACGAAGGAGACGAGGTGACAAAGATCACCAAGCGGGAGACGATCGAGGGGGAGCTCGGTCGTTTCATGCTTCACCAAGGGGAGGATCCACAAGCTATGTACAACCGCTTGAAGACCTTGGTGAACCAAGTGCGCAACCTCGGGAGCGAAAAATGGGATGACCATGAAATGGTCAAGGTTATTCTTAGATCCCTCGTTTTTCTTAACCCTACACAAGTTCAATTAATTCGAGGTAATCCTAGATATAAGCTAATGTCTCCCGAGGAAGTTATAGGAAAATTTGTGAGCTTTGAGCTAATGATTAAAGGCTCAAAGAAAATCATCGAGCAAGGCACCTCCTCAACGCCCGAAGCACAACCGGTGGCATTCAAGACGACGGAGGAGAAGAAGGAGGAGTCTACATCAAGTAGACAACCAATCGACGCCTCCAAGCTCGACAATGAGGAAATGGCGCTTATCATCAAAAGCTTCCACCAAATCTGTCGGTGTTTTGGGTCCGACCGCACACCCGGGGTTGCCCCTCAAGGTGTTTTAGGAGTAGGACGGTGTCGACAACTGTAGCAAAATGGTTCGCGCCGATCGCACGAGGGACAGTGGACAAGTTTTACAGGTTCGGGCCGCTTGGAGATGCGTAACACCCTACGTCCTGATGAGTATGCTTGGTGGATGTGGCTACAAGAGAGCTCTCTGGATCGAGAGTACAGAGAGTTGATGTGGGTAGCTAAGTAAAGGGTCGATCGTTCTGAAGGGGTGCCCCCTAGGCCTTATATACTCGACCGTGGGGCAGTACACATGGATAAGATAGCAACGAGTAGCTAAAAGATAGTGAACCTCTTGAGATTATCCCTACGTAACCCTCGCCGACTTATCCTCGCGTGGCTTCGTTGCATGGAGGCTCCGGCGCGGGAAAGTCGGATCTTTGTTGCGGTCATTCGCTCGATGCTGCGGGCCGTCCGGGCTTGTACCAATCCGGCCCCATGTCGTTCTGCTTCGCTGGCTGTTTTTCCCCAGGCCCACAAAAGAATGACCTTACGATTTATTGGGCCCTTGGGCCTTTCGTGAGGTCCTTTACTCTTTTAGTGGACCCGGGGGATATCTATTCCCCACAAGCCCCCGATCTTTGGGTTAATTTAGAGATAATCAACCCGAAGATCTCAGGTCCAGCTTGCAGGTAATTTGAAGAAAGATGGCTTCCGGTTGTCTTCTCCTGCTCCGACCATTCGTTGACCAAAACCTGGCTTCGTGCCTGTGCCTTAGAGGTCGGCATTCCGATTTGTAGGATTCTGAACTTCATTGGGTGCACCAGAGGTGCACCCAATGGGTGTAGCCCCCGAGCTTCGAGTAGATTTTAGAAAATAATCTACTCGAAGGTCTTCAGTAGAGATCATTTCTATTTGTGTTCGCTTATTTTGGTTGAGGGTTGGCTTTTTTAATCTTGTCCCATGCTTTAGAAATCAGCACTATCTCGGCTTGGAATGATAATCCATAGGGTGCACCGGAGGTGCACCCAATGGGTGTAGCCCCCGACCTTCAAGTGGATTTTTGGGGATAATTCACTTGAAGGTCTTCTTTTTATGTCCTTTTGCTGAAGATTACCCTTTCTGCTTGTAAAAAAGTTGGCATGATGTCATCCGTGCTATGTCATCAATATTATGCTTCAGAGGTCAGCATGTATTTTGTCTTTTGCAGCCGAGTTTGCAATCCTTCCGTATCTTGCTTGGTAGTGTAATTTATTTGCTCTGTGACTGATTGGACATTTGATGGACGTTCTCTGTCTAGTCTTCAAGTCGTGTCTGTCGACCATATTTTGCACTCTGCTGGCTATATTTGGCTTCCCTCTAACTCTTGTTGATATCTCATTTTTGTCTTGAGGCATTCACTGCATGCTCTGCACAGATGTGACCGTTTTGAAAAATATACTGATAATTCCTGGGCGTCCCCCCCCCAATGGGTGTGGGCAAGGGACGGCTTGGTACGCTGAGTGTTTTAGCCGGCTGCTTCTGAGTTGTAATGTGATGGGACGGTGAGTGTAATCATATCCTTTGCGCTGTTGACTGGAGTCCCAATGGGTGTAGTGTTGCATGAAACGGCGTCAGCCGCCTGACGTGTCTCCAGACGGGTGGTAGTGCTTATTGAATGCTTTGCGACTGTTCAGTGACCGCGGTTGGAGGTGAGCGGTTGCCTTTCCCTTCTATAAATAACGCTGTTGCCCCTCTGGTTTCTTCACATCTCTTCGCTGTTCTTTACTGCTTCCTTCTCTTCTCTCCCGCCTGCTTCCACCATGGGCAAAAGTAACAAGCGCAAGCGCGAACCGACTCCTCCATCGGAGGATTTCGGTGACTCGGAATACTCGGAGGAGGAGTTCTCCTCCGAGTCCGAGGGATCTCCGGCTCCCGTCTCTCCCCCGGCGTCGTCCGATGACTCGGACGACTCCCAGGGGATAGCCGCGGAGGTCTGGACATACATCCGGGCTGTCGAGCGCTCCGGGCTCGAGGGCTCGGATGAGTCGGAGTACTCCTCGGATGAGGAGGACTCGGACGGCGGCGGCGAGGACGAGGACGAGGACGACGACGACGACGACGACGACGGCGACGACGGTGACGACGGCGACGGCAGCGGCGACGGCGGCGGCAGCAGGGGCAGCACCAAAGGCGGCAGCAGCAAGGGCAGCACCAAGGGCGGCAGCAGCAGGGGCAGCACCAAGGGCGGCGGCGGCGGCAGGGGCAGGGCCAGTGGCTAGACGCCACTGGTCTTCTTAGATGTTAGTATAGTTTAGTATAGTTAGAATAATGTAGTAGTAATGTAGAGTAGTATAGCGTAGTTTAGTAGTAGTAGTAATGTAATGTAGTAATAGTAGGGAAGCATCAACTCGCAAAGAGTTGATTTGTAAGCTTATTGTCTTCCCTTAATGAAAGAATGTCGTTGGCTTCTTCTTGTTGACTTGCTTTGCTTGATTATAAGACTGATTTTTTTGAGATAGTAGACGAATAACTTGGACATCATACTGACGCTTCCAGAAGTAGTTGCCGAGTAATCTTGTAGTCTGCATCGACGTTTTAGAGGTAATGCCGAGCGACCGAACGCTATACCCGTGTCTTAGAGGCAATGCCGAGTGGTTGAAGGTCGACGTCGGCATCTTAGAAGTAATGCCGAGCGATTGAACGCGAGATCAGCGTTTAAGAGGCAACGCCGAGTGATTGAAGGTCGCTGTCGGCACTTTAGAAGTAATGCCGAGCGATTGAACACAAGATCAGCGTTTTAGAGGCAACGCCGAGTGTTTGGATGGTGACGTCGGCACTTTAGAGGTAATGCTGAGCGGCTGAGTATGAGATCAGCGTTTTAGAGTCAACGCTGAGTGAGAGCAGGTCGACGTCGGCATTTTAGAGGTAATGCCGAGCAATTGAACATGAGATCAGCGTTTTAGAGGCAACGCCGAGTGATTGAAGGTCGCCATCGGCATTTTGGAAGTAATGCCGAGCGATTGAACACGAGATCAGCGTTTTAGAGGCAACGCCGAGTGATTAAAGGTCGCCGTCGGCATTTTGGAAGTAATGCCGAGCGATTGAACACAAGATCGGCGTTTTAGAGGCAACGCCGAGTGATTAAAGGTCGCCATCGGCATTTTGGAAGTAATGCCGAGCGATTGAACACGAGATCGGCGTTTTAGAGGCAATGCCGAGTGATTAAAGGTCGCCATCGGCATTTTGGAAGTAATGCCGAGCGATTGAACACAAGATCGGCGTTTTAGAGGCAACGCCGAGTGATTAAAGGTCGCCATCGGCATTTTGGAAGTAATGCCGAGCGATTGAACACGAGATCGGCGTTTTAGAGGCAACGCCGAGTGATTAAAGGTCGCCATCGGCATTTTGGAAGTAATGCCGAGCGGTTGAACACGAGATCGGCGTTTTAGAGGCAACGCCGAGTGATAGCAGGCCGCACGAGCTATTTTGAGGATGATAACCGAGTGATGAGGTGGCCCATCGGCTTTTTGGAGATAACTGCCGAATGACCACGTGGCACGCTGGGGTTTTGGAAATAACTGCCGGGTGATGACTGGGCACTTTTTGAAACGGTATCTGGCTCGAGAATATCCCATAAGAGCTGCGCTTTTAGCCGCCTTTGCTTTCCGCGCCCTAGTTCTTGCATTCCCGCTTCCGAATCCTCTCTGCGCTCGCCTCCAATCTGCTCACTGGTAGAATCGAGATGGCTCACAAGAGGAAAATCGCGAGCTCGTCCGCTGTGGTGATTCCTCCAATCGATCCCAATAGCCAGTTGCCTTTTGCAGGTAACCACATGTCTATCATCTCCGAAGCTGAACTCCTCCACCTCGTGTCCATCGGGGTTCTTCCTCCACGGGAACTCTGTTCTTGGCGGATTTGCCACGGGACTACTGTCCCGACAGAGGATACCCACGAGTCCGTAGTTTACGCTCCTTTTCTTCTCCGCGGCCTTGGCCTTCCCATTTCTCCCTTTTTCCGTGGTCTCCTTGATTTCTACCACATTAACCTGACCCATCTGAACCCTAACTCAATTCTGCAAATTTCCATCTTCGTCCACTTATGCGAAGCCTTTCTTGGCGTGCTGCCGCATTTCGGCTTGTGGAAACACCTGTATCATTGTCACCCTGGGATGGCCGGGGGACAACATCAGTTGGTCGGGGGTGCCAGTTTGGAGATGCGCCGGGGACGGAAGACTGAATATCTTGAGATTCCCCTTAAAGACAGCATTAAGGGATGGCGTCTGGAGTGGTTTATAGTTGATAATTATGGAAATTCTCTCCCCCCACCGGTCGGGAAGACAGCCAGACGTTCGCACCCCAAGCTGGACCGAGTCTCCCACAGACGAGGAGGTAGCTGAAGCCGGTGTGTTGCTAGCTGAAGTTGGACTGCTGAAAGAGAGAGGTCTAACTGCTGAAGCTGTGGTTGCTGACTTCATTTTCAAGAACATTCAGCCACTGAAAGATAGGGTCCACCCAGCTTATCTGTATCAAGGGCTAGCCGACTCAACTCGGGTTACCAACAGGAGAATCCCTTCTGCAGACTTGGTGAGCCGACTGGAAATGATTCTCAGGGGCAAGGTGTCCAATGTTGGTGCTCCGGTGGCGTACTCGGCTTGGAATTTGCCTCCTGCCAAAGTCTTCACTCTTTTCGTGTCAAATCCACCTGCGACTGATGGCAATTTGGGCCTTAGAACGCGACCCTCTGATGAAGAAGTCAGTGCTTTGGTTGCCTCGCTTGGGGAGATTCCTGATGACGAACGACAAGTCCATTTTGAAGTGCCTTTGGATCCTAATGATGCAGAAATAAGTGCCATGCTTGATATGCTGGCTGAAGATTCTTCTGACGCTGCTCCTGCTGGGACATTGGCGGTGACGCCTCTCCCCAAAGCTGGTACATCCTTGGATGTTCAGAGACCTGTCCGTGTTCGCCCGAGACGTCCTTGCCGAGCCAATCAAACTGATATTTCTGCTGATGAGCAGAAAAAGAAAAAGAGACGTCTTCGGCAAGTATCTAGTTTGGATCGGGGCGCTGGTCCATCGGTTCCTGCTGCTGAGGAGGTTCCCGTGCCTGAATTTACTGATGCTGACCCCAATGGGTGTGGTATATCTATCGCTGATCCCAATGGGTGTGCTCCATCTGTCGCTGATCCCAATGGGGGTGTTGCCTGTGTTGCTGATGAAGACGACAGGGAGGAAGAGAATGAGGTCCCTCTGACTCGGAAGAACAGTCGGCAATTCCTTGCCAGCGGTGAAAGTAGTGGAGTTCCCTCTCCTGCTTTGTCTGCCCTCATTGGTCTGCAAGAACTGTCCCTGGCCAACTTTGATCAGACTCTTGAGGATATGGTCCCAGAGGACTTGCTATCAGAGCCAGTGGATGATGATGCGATGGAGGCTTGCGCTGCCGTGCCTGATGCTGGGTTGAGGTCATCCCGTGCCTCGTCGACCTTAGAGCGCGATCTCGAGGGTCGGGATGCTAACCTGGATTGTCCTGGTTCCATGGAAGTGGCTGAGGGCCCGTCAACCTTAGAGGTGGTTACTGCGGGGAGTCTGGACCTCAAGAATGATGCTGACACATGCCCAGCCCCCGAGGATGTCGCCGGGGATGACTTAGCTCGGATGAAGAATGTAAGCCACTGCCCAGCCCCCGAGGGTGCTGCCGGGGATGATCCGGCTCAAGTGGGCAGTGCCAACTTTGACCCAGCCCCCGAGGGTGCCCAAGCAGGGTCTCCTTCCTGCACTTCCATGGACGTTCACGCGGGATCACCTCCACACTCTGGCTGCATGGTGGTAGCCCAAACTTTGGACCAGGGGGTCGCTTTAGAGGGCAGCGTCCCCATTGATCGGGCGTTCGGCTCTGTTGAAGGCGCTGAGCTGATTCCTACTGGTCCGTTGCAAGCTGCTTCGGGTGGTGGCCTTGCGCCTGATTATCAGCTGATTTCTCCTAATTTGGGGATCCCTTCGTTCTTTTCCAACCTCCAGGTACTGTGCTGTTTTTTGGCTTGATCTTTACGTTGCATGGACTTTTGTCATTATGCTCATTTGCTCTTCTCATCAGGTTTTGGTGGATGGGATGGCCAGCCAGCTGAGATCGCAGGGGGCTTCCGTCCCAGAACTGGCTTCGTCTCTTATGTGTTGGAATCCAGTGTTACTTCATCGTCGTGTATCCGAGTTGGAGGCGACTAACACTGGTTAGTGCCCTTTTTCTTTTCTTCGCCTTTGTTGTGGACTTTTTTACCTTCTGACCTCGTTTTGTTTGATTACCTCTTGCTAGGAATGACTCGGCAGATTGCAATTCTTGAGGAAAAACATTCTCGAGATCAGGCTGAATTGGCCCAACGATGCACTGATTTTGAGGAAAAGTACTCTCAAAGTCAGATTGAGCTGAGTCAGGTCTCCGCTGCCTTAGATGATGCCAATGCACTGAGTTCTTCTCTTCATGCTCAGCTCGACTCTGAAAAGGTGATATACGAAACTGTGCTTTGCCTTGCTGTGCTCCTATTACTTGCTTGGTTTTTTTTGAAGGAACTGACTTGTGCTTGCAGGAAGAAAAACGTATCCTTGCTGCTTCTCGTGACAATCTTGACAGGTTGTATCGAGATTCTAGCAATTCGCTGACTATCTTGGAAAGAAATCATCGCTTCACCATGGAAGAATTAGACCTCCACCGTCGTAAGCTGCAGGAATCCATGGAGGAGGTAACCCGGCTTAAACAGTTGATATCAGCGAAGGATGCTACTATCAAAGGGCTCCGAGCTTCCAAAAAATCCATTGCCCAGGAGTTAGAGAGCGCTCGACTGGCTGCTAAAACTGCTGAAGAAACTTCTGTTACTCTCAAGGCCCAACGCGATAAAGCCTTGGACAAGGCTATTCGGGCGGGACGAATCTTGATGAGGAGACCCGGCGTAGTTATTCCTGAAGACATAAGGGCTGACGTGAACGCCGCCCCTGATTCCTCGAGTCGCCCTTCTTCGTCGGTCGCCCCTGAGAAAGACGTTGCAAAATAGAAAAACATTTTGCGTGCTCCAAGCGCGCGGTTTGCATGATTGAATATTTGTTAGAGGACACCAGTTTACCATTCGAATGACATAATTACTCTCTCATTGTATCAGAATTTACTAGTTAATGAGTTTGGCAGTAATGACGCCTGATGATTATGAATTTTGTTTGCGGGATATGGAAATCATCCCCTGAATTATATAGGCGCGAGCATGTTGCACCGGTCTTAAGTTGCTGCCAACTTAAGTCGATCGCTGCGTTTGTAGGGCATAGTGGTCACCCTAAGTTAAGTACGCGTGAGCATGTTGCACCGCCTTAAGTCGTTGCCGACTTAAGTCGATTGCTCCGTTAGCAGGGCATAGTGGTCACCCCGAGTCAAGTAAGCGTGAGCATGTTGCACCGCCTTAAGTCGTTGCCGACTTAAGTCGATTGCTCCGTTGGCAGGGCATAGTGGTCACCCTGAATTAAGTAAGCGTGAGCATGTTGCACCGCCTTAAGTCGTTGCCGACTTAAGTCGATTGCTCCGTTAGCAGGGCATAGTGGTCACCCCGAGTTAAGTAAGCGTGAGCATGTTGCACCGCCTTAAGTCGTTGCCGACTTAAGTCGATTGCTCCGTTGGCAGGGCATAGTGGTCACCCTGAATTAAGTAAGAATGCAAGTCAATCGTGAATGAATTGAGTATCCTTGAGACCTCTTTTTTATTGATGACATATTTCCACTTTACAGAGTACATCATCATCGTCCCAGCAGTTTTGAGGTACAGCTAAGGATAAAACTTTCTGAGGTGTTCTATGTTCCAGGAGTTCCCAACTTCTGTGCCATCCATCTGAGTGAGGCGATACGATCCGGGCCGAGTGACTTCTGCTACCACGAAGGGTCCTTCCCATAAGGGTGATAACTTGTGTCGTCCCTCTCCCGTTAGAATTCGGCGGAGGACGAGATCTCCTTCTGAGAAGAATCGTTGTCGTACAGCCTTGTCGTGATAGCGCCTTAGAGTCTGCTGGTACCTTGCTGATTGGATTACTGCGTTTAACCGTTCTTCCTCGAGTATATCTATGTCCTCCAGCCTGGTGGTCTCAGCTTCTGCTATGCTTTCGAAGATCAGCCTTGGCGCCCCAAACTTGAGATCAGCAGGTAGCACTGCCTCCGACCCATAGACCATGAAGAAAGGAGTGTTTCCATGCAAAGCTCGACTAGGTTGGGTTCTTAGGCTCCAAACAACATAGGGTAATTCCCTTATCCACTTTCCTGCGAATTTTTCATTCTTATCGAAGATCTTTTTCCTGAGTGCATCCAATATCATCCCGTTGGCTCGCTCAACTTGCCCGTTGGCTCTTGGATGGGCTACAGATGCATACTTGATCTGAATGCTCTTTTGCTCGCAGAAGTCAAAGAATTCTAAACTTGTGAAGTTGGATCCTAAATCAGTTATGATGCTGTTTGGTATCCCGAATCTGAATATTATGTCTTGTATGAATTCCACGGCCTTAGCAGAGGTTAGGGAGGCAATGGGCTTGAACTCTATCCATTTAGTGAATTTGTCGATTGCTACCAATACATGAGTGTATCCCCCTTGAGCTTTCTTGAAAGGTCCAATCATATCCAGTCCCCAGCATGCGAAAGGCCAAGTTACTGGTATGGTCTGCAGTTGCTGTGCTGGCATGTGTTGTTGCTTTGACAAGTATTGGCAGGCTTCGCACCTCTGAACTAACTCGGCTGCATCGTTCTTTGCTGTTGGCCAATAGAATCCTGACCTGAAGACCTTCCCGACTAGTGTTCTGGAGGCTGCATGTATTCCACATTGCCCAGCATGGACCTCTTCCAGAAGTTGTTTCCCAGTGGACAGGAGAATGCACCTCATGAGGACGCCTGATGCACCCCTTCTGTATAATGCTTCCCCAATAAGTGTATAGTGAGCCGATTGTCTTGCAATACGCTCTGCCAAATTCTTGTCGTCTGGTTCTTCTTCATTCTTTATATACTTAATGATCGGCCTTCTCCAGTCATCAGGATCTGACTCGGGTTGATCTATGATGTTGCACTCTTCTGTTTGATCCATTGAGATACTTGGCCGCAGAATTTCTTGCACGAAAACCCCGGGTGGGACCTGAGTTCGACCGGACCCCAGTTTGGATAGTACATCGGCTGCTGTGTTCCGATCTCTTTCTACATGATGAAATTCCAGACCCTCGAATTTATCTTCCAGCTTTCGGACGGCAGTGCAGTATTTTCCCATTGAATCGCTTGAGCAATCCCACTCCTTGTTTATCTGGCTGATGACTACCAGAGAGTCTCCGTATACCATTAATCTTTTGACGCCCAATGATATGGCAATGTTCAATCCATGGATCAAAGCTTCATACTCGGCTGCATTGTTGGAGGCTGGGAATAGCAACTGGAGGGCGTACTTGAGGTGTTCACCTCCAGGCGCAGTGAAGAGAATCCCTGCTCCCGCTCCCTGCAGCTTTAGTGAGCCATCAAAATACATTCGCCATACTTCTGCAGTCTCCGGATTGTTTGGTACTTGTTGTTCAGTCCAATCCGATACGAAATCAACCAATGCTTGAGTTTTGATGGCGGTGCGAGGTCGGAACTCGATGTCATGAGATCCCAGCTCACAAGCCCACTTGGCTATTCGACCGATGGCTTCCTTGTTGTGAAGAATATCCCCTATTGGAAAACTTGTGACTACTATGACTTTGTGGTCGTCAAAGTAGTGACGCAGCTTGCGGGCAGTTAGAAGTACTGCGTACAATAGCTTCTGAACTTGAGGGTACTTTTTCTTTGAGGGGCCTAGGACTTCACTAATGAAGTAGACAGGATGTTGTATCGGATTGGCATGTCCTTCTTCTACTCGCTCGACTACTAACGCGGTGCTTACCACGTGAGTCGTGCAAGAGATATACAGTAGCAAATCTTCAGCTGGTTGAGTTGACGTAGCTCGTCGAGGTGGTTTCAGTACTGGTGGTGTTGTCAAGAATTTTTTCAGAGCATCTAGAGCTTCTTGCGCTTCTGAAGTCCATTGAAACTTATCCACCTTTTTGAGTAACTTGTAAAATGGCAGACCTTTTTCTCCCAGCCTGGATATAAATCTACTTAAAGCTGCCATGCATCCAGTGAGTCGCTGAACCTTCTTCTGCGATCGAGGTGCTTCCATCTTCATGATAGCTTCAATCTTTTCTGGATTAGCTTCAATTCCCCGGTGGCTGACAATAAAACCGAGCAACTTTCCGGCTGGTACTCCGAAAACACATTTCTCGGGATTGAGCTTCCATCTATACCGCCTCAGACTGTTGAAAACCAGTTGCAAGTCTTCGATGAAGTCTTCTGAGTCCTGTGTTTTGATTACCACATCATCCACATAGGCTTCCACACGCTTGCCCCAGTGATCGGCTAAGCATGTTTGAATGGCTCTCTGGTAAGTTGCTCCAGCGTTTTTGAGGCCAAACGGCATGGAGGTATAACAGAAAGCACCAAACGGAGTAATGAATGCCGTTTTTTCTTCATCTTCCTTTGCCAGACTAATCTGATGGTATCCAGAATAGCAATCCAGGAAAGACAGCATAGAACATCCTGCGGTGGAGTCCACCACCTGATCTATCCTCGGGAGCCCGAAAGGATCCTTCGGACAGTGTTTGTTGAGATCAGTATAATCAACACACATGCGCCAATCCACTTTATTCTTTTTGAGTACAAGAACAGGGTTGGCTAACCACTCGGGATGTAATACTTCTCTAATGAATCCAGCTGCGACCAAGCGAGCTAACTCGGCGCGAATAGCCTCTCTCTTGTCAGGCGTGAAACGACGTAGTTTTTGCCGGATCGGCCTTGCCTGGGGGTAAACCTTCAGTTTGTGCTCGGCCAGTTCTCTTGGGACTCCCGGCATATCCGCAGGTTGCCATGCGAATACATCTCGGTTATCTTGCAGAAACCGGACGAGCGCGCTTTCCTATTTGTCATCCAGGCTGGAGCTGATGATAGCCATCTTGCGCTCATCAGCGAACCCCAGGTTGATTCTCTTGGTTTCTTCAGTCGGCCGCATAGAGGTCGCGGTCTGAGCTTCGCTTGCCGGTACTGTGAGGTCCTCCTCAGGCTTAGAGTTCGCCATTGTGGAGGGGGCTGTCGGTGGCTTGGCGGTGAGGGCTGCTTGAATAGCCACTCGGAAACATTCTGCGGCGCCTTGGAAGTCGGCGCGCACAGTTATGATCCCTTGTGGTCCTGTCATCTTCAGTATCATGTATGTGTAACGCGGAATGGCCATGAACTTGGCCAATCCGGGCCTCCCGATGATGGCGTTGTACCCGCAGTCGAAGTTCGCCACTTCAAACCTCAGGAACTCGGTTCTGTAGTTCTCCGGAGTTCCGAAGGTGACTGGCATGTAGATGTGGCCCAGCGGGTATTCCCCTTCCGTCGGCACGATGCCGAAGAAAGGAGTGTCCGACTCGTGGAGCTCTTTGAGGTGAACTCCCAAGCCTTGGAGTGTCCGGGGGAAGGTGACGTTGATGCTGCTTCCCCCGTCCACTAACACCTTCTTTACCCGGCTCTCTCGGATCACCGGATCGACGAGAAGCGGGTATTTGCCCGGATGGTCGAAGTTGAGCCATTGATCTGCCCGAGTGAAGGTGATCGGGTGCTCCGACCACCGGTATGGGGCGGGAGGGCCGGTGGTCGCCACCAGTATCTGGCGATCGTTGAGCTTTTGCTGTCTTCTGCTCTCCTGCGATCCGTGTCCGCCGAAGATGACGTTGACCTCCCTGTCAACGCGTGGAAAAGCTCCTCCTCCTCCTCCCTCCTCCTGCCGATGGGGTTGTCGTGGTTCATCTGGTCCTCCCCTCGGCGGAGGAGGGGGTAGAGGTTGGAAGGGTCGGCCGTGTCCGACGGAGTGCTTGAAGTCTCGGCAGTTACGAAGAGTGTGGCGCATGTCCTTGTGGTACGGGCACTGGGCGTCGAGGATGTCGTCCAACGTGCGTTCACCTCCACGAGGTCCTCCTCGGGCGCGAGAGGCAGGTGGTCCGGCAGCGTGCACTTCTTCGCGAGGCCTCTTCTCCCATCGCTTGTCGGGTTGCTGGTTCGTGTCGCGTCGTGGTGCTGCCGGTGTGGGCTTTGCTCCTCCGATGAGGTCCTGGGCTCGCTCGTCGGCGGTGATGTAGAGGTCGGCTTCCCGGAACAGCTCCTCGGAGGTAGTCGGTGCCTTCTGTAGTATGGCTCGGACGAAAGCCGAGTCATTGGATCCTCTGTAGAAGTCCTCGATCACGGCTGCCTCCGTGACCTCGGGGATACGATTTCTCATGGTCTGAAACCTTTTGAGGTACGACCGGAGAGTCTCGTCCCCCCGGCGCTTGATGGATTTGAGGTCCCACGGTTGCGCCGGCTTGTCGGAGAGGGACTGGAAGTTGGCGGTGAAGCGTCGACTGAAGTCGCCCCAGACGTCGATGCAGTGTCGGGGTAGATGTCGCAGCCATTGCAGCGCGTCTTGCCCAAGGACAATGGGTAAGTACGCGGTCATCACGTCCTCGGACGCCCCGGCAGCTCGAGCAGCGGTGGTGTAGACGGCTAGCCAACCCCATGGATCCTGCTTAGGTTCATATTTGTCAACATTGGATACCTTGAAGTTGGGAGGCCATTGGATGGCCCTAAGGCGCGGAGTAAGAGCGGACACTCCGCACGTGTCCTCCTGTCGTCGGGGACGATGTCTGTCCCGGGGAGGGGAGTTGTGATTGTGGTTCCTCGACCGCCCCCGGGTGATTCCGCTAGTTGAGGCCGTTGCCGACTCAGTTCTGGCAGCTTGGCTCTGAGTCGGGATGTCGTGATCCCGGTCATACTCCTCCCGACGGCGAATCTCGTTCTCATGCCGCCGCTCGCGTGAAGCATTGATGGAGCTTCGCGCGTCTCGGCGACTGTTGATGGCGTGTCGTAGGTCGTTCGGCGGGTGAGCAAGCGGTAGAAGATGGTTGGCCGCCTGGGTGAACAGTCGTCGGTAGCCATCGGCGTCAGGAGTCCGTGGAAGTCCCTCAGCTATCCGAGCTAGTACTCCTCCGACTTCGCTCGGCGTGTTCATAGCCCGAGCGAAGTCGGGATTCAGGTTGCGCCCGAAGAATGGATTCTCTCGACGCTGCCTTGCATCCTGCTCAGCCTGTTCCTGAGCTCGTCGGCGATCACGTCGTCGCGAGTTCCTTCGTTCTCTGAAGACGCGTTCTTCCGGAGTTTCTCCTACCTCCGAGACCTCGTCTCGCGAGACAGGCTGTTCCGGATTCCGCTCTCCGGCTGCGTGATGTCGTCGAACGTTCCTGCGCCGGTTCCTCCGTCGACGGGACTCTCGTTGAGGCGGTTCCTCCCCGGGTACAGTCGGCTCGTCGTCGGAGATAATGGGCGACTCCGCTCTCCCGATGAAGAGGACGTCGGGGTAGAACAGTGCTGCTGTCGTGGTGATCTTCTTCCCGTCCCCCTTTGAGGCATGAGGGACGGAAAGAGCAACTTGCTTCTCCCCGGTTACCTTTTTTCTTGCTATCTGTGTCCACTCTTTTGTCGGAGAAGTAGGCAGCGGAGTTCTCCGGGTCAGCGAGCTCTCGGCTCCCGGCTTTCCGGAGACGATCCTCATCCGGAGAGCTGGAGGTTGTGCTTCTCCGGTATTTTCGGAGTTTGTTGGGGGAGACCTTTTTTCCGGCGGATCCGCGATGCGGTGCAGAATTCCTTCTTCATCCGCTACAAATGAGATTGTTCCGAAGTGGAGCACGGATCCGGGACGCAGGGTGATCTTGCTGTTGAAGGAGATGGCCATTGAGCTAGCTTGGATTGTCGACACACCCCCTACCTGGCGCGCCAGCTGTCGGTGTTTTGGGTCCGACCGCACACCCGGGGTTGCCCCTCAAGGTGTTTTAGGAGTAGGACGGTGTCGACAACTGTAGCAAAATGGTTCGCGCCGATCGCACGAGGGACAGTGGACAAGTTTTACAGGTTCGGGCCGCTTGGAGATGCGTAACACCCTACGTCCTGATGAGTATGCTTGGTGGATGTGGCTACAAGAGAGCTCTCTGAATCGAGAGTACAGAGAGTTGATGTGGGTAGCTAAGTAAAGGGTCGATCGTTCTGAAGGGGTACCCCCTAGGCCTTATATACTCGACCGTGGGGCAGTACACATGGATAAGATAGCAACGAGTAGCTAAAAGATAGTGAACCTCTTGAGATTATCCCTACGTAACCCTCGCCGACTTATCCTCGCGTGGCTTCGTTGCATGGAGGCTCCGGCGCGGGAAAGTCGGATCTTTGTTGCGGTCATTCGCTCGATGCTGCGGGCCGTCCGGGCTTGTACCAATCCGGCCCCATGTCGTTCTGCTTCGCTGGCTGTTTTTCCCCAGGCCCACAAAAGAATGACCTTACGATTTATTGGGTCCTTGGGCCTTTCGTGAGGTCCTTTACTCTTTTAGTGGACCCGGGGGATATCTATCCCCCACAAAATCCTCAAGCAAAGGAGGGGGAAAGATTACAAGCTCCGCTCCAAGAAAGTTTGCTACAAGTGTGGTAAGCCCGGTCACTTTATTGCTAAATGTCCTATTTCTAGTGACAGTGACAGGGACGACGACAAGAAGGGGAGAAGAAAGGAAAAGAAGAGGTACCACAAGAAGAAGGGTGGCGATGCCCATGTGTGCCGCGAGTGGGACTCCGACGAGAGCTCCACCGACTCCTCCTCCGACGATGACGCCGCCAACATCGCCGTCACCAAGGGACTTCTCTTCCCCAACATCGGCCACAAGTGCCTCATGGCAAAGGACGGCAAAAGGAAGAAGGTTAAATCCAAATCCTCCACTAAATATGAGTCCTCTAGTGATGATAATGCTAGTGATGAGGAGGATAATTTGCGTACCCTTTTTGCCAACCTAAACATGCAACAAAAGGAAAAATTAAATGAACTAATTAGTGCCATCCATGAGAAGGATGAACTCTTGGACTCCCAAGAGAACTTCCTAATCAAGGAAAACAAAAGGCATGTTAAGGTTAAAAATGCTTATGCTCTAGAAGTTGAAAAATGTGAAAAATTAACTAGTGAGCTAAGCACATGCCATGATTTAATTGCCAACCTTAGAAATAAAAATGCTAATTTAAATGCTAAGGTTGATTCTCATGTTTGTAATGTTTCAATTCCCAATCCTAGAGATGATAATGTTAATTTACTTGCTAAGATTGATGAATTGAATATTTCTCTTGCTAGTCTTAGGATTGAAAATGAAAAATTGCTTGCTAAGGCTAAAGATTTTGATGTTTGCAATGTTACTATTTCTAACCTTAGAAGTGAAAATGATATATTGCATGCTAAGGTTGTAGAATTAAAATCTTGCAAACCCTCTACATCTACTGTTGAGCATGTTTCTATTTGCACTAGATGTAGAGATGTCGGTATTGATGCTATTTATGATCATATGGCTTTAATTAAACAACAAAATGATCATATAGCAAAATTAGATGCTAAAATTGCCGAGCTTGACTTAGAAAATGAAAAGTTTAAATTTGTTAGAAGCATGCTCTATAGTGGGAGACGCCCTGGCATCAAGGATGACATTGGCTTCCAAAAGGGAGACAATGTCAAACTTAATGCCCCTCCAAAGAAATTGTCTAACTTTGTTAAGGGCAAGGCTCCCATGCCTCAGGATAACGAGGGTTACATTTTGTACCCTGCCGGTTATCCTGAGAGCAAAATTAGGAGAATTCATTCTAGGAAGTCTCACTCTGGCCCTAATCATGCTTTTATGTATAAGGGTGAGACATCTAGCTCTAGGCAACCAACCCGTGCTAAGTTGCCTAAGAAGAAAACTCCTAATGCATCAAATGATCATGACATTTCATTCAAAACTTTTGATGCATCATATGTGCTTACTAACAAATCCGGCAAGGTAGTTGCCAAGTTTGTTGGGGGCAAACACAAGGGCTCCAAGACTTGTGTTTGGGTACCCAAAGTTCTTGTTTCTAATGCCAAAGGACCCAAAACCGTTTGAGTACCTAAAGTCAAGAACTAAAATTGTTTTGTAGGTTTATACATCCGGGGGCACAAGTTGGATCATCGATAGCGGGTGCACAAACCACATGACAGGGGAGAAGAAGATGTTCTCCTCCTACGAGAAAAACCAAGATCCCTAACGAGCTATCACATTCGGGGATGGAAACCAAGGTTTCGTCAAAGGTTTGGGTAAAATAGCTATATCTCCTGACCATTCTATTTCCAATGTTTTTCTTGTTGATTCATTAGATTACAATTTGCTTTCCGTATCTCAATTATGTCAAATGGGCTACAACTGTCTATTTACTAATGTAGGTGTCACTATCTTTAGAAGAAGTGATGATTCAATAGCATTTAAGGGAGTGTTAGAGGGTCAGCTTTACTTGGTAGATTTTGATAGAGCTGAACTCGACACTTGCTTAGTTGCTAAGACTAACATGGGTTGGCTCTAGCACCGCCGACTAGCCCATGTTGGAATGAAGAATCTTTATAAGCTTCTAAAGGGAGAGCACATTTTAGAATTAACAAATGTTCATTTTGAGAAAGACAGGATATGTAGCGCATGCCAAGCAGGGAAGCAAGTTGGTGTTCATCATCCACACAAGAACATCATGACGACTGACAGGCCACTGGAGCTCCTACACATGGATTTATTCGGCCCGATCGCTTACATAAGCATCGGCGGGAGTAAGTACTGTCTAGTTATTGTGGATGATTATTCTCGCTTCACTTGGTATTCTTTTTGCAGGAAAAATCTCAGACCCAAGAGACCATAAAGGGATTCTTGAGACGGGCTCAAAATGAGTTCGGCTTAAGGATCAAGAAAATTAGAAGCGACAACGGGACGGAGTTCAAGAACTCTCAAATTGAAGGCTTCCTTGAGGAGGAGGGCATCAAGCATGAGTTCTCTTCTCCCTACACGCCACAACAAAATGGTGTAGTGAAGAGGAAGAATAGAACTCTATTGGACATGGCAAGAACCATGCTTGATGAGTACAAGACGCCGGATCGGTTTTGGGCCGAGGCGGTTAACACCGCTTGCTACGCCATCAACCGGTTATATCTACACCGAATCCTCAAGAAGACATCATACGAACTCCTAACCGGTAAAAAGCCCAAGATTTCATATTTTAGAGTCTTTGGTAGCAAATGCTTCATTCTTGTTAAAAGAGGTAGAAAATCTAAATTTGCTCCTAAGACTGTAGAAGGCTTTTTACTAGGATATGATTCAAACACAAGGGCATATAGAGTCTTTAACAAGTCCTCAGGACTAGTTGAATTTTCTTGTGACGTTGTGTTTGATGAGACTAACGGCTCTCAAGTAGAGCAAGTTGATCTTGATGAGATAGGTGAAGAAGAGGCTCTATGCATCGCGCTAAGGAACATGTCCATTGAGGATGTGTGTCTTAAGGAATCCGAAGAGCCTCCAAATGCACAAGATCAACCATCCTCCTCCACGCAAGCATCCCCACCAACTCAAATTGAGGATGAGACTCAAAATGATGAAGGAGAAGATCAAGGAAATGAGCCACCTCAAGATGATGGCAATGATCAAGGGAGAGATGCAAATGATCAAGACAAGGAGGATGAAGAACTAAGGCCGCCACACCCAAGAGTCCACCAAGCAATCCAACGAGATCACCCCGTCGACACCATCCTCGGCGATATTCATAAGGGGGTAACCACTAGATCTCGTGTTGCACATTTTTGTGAGCATTACTCTTTTGTTTCCTCTATTGAGCCACACAGGGTAGAGGAAGCACTACAAGATTCGGATTGGGTGGTGCCGATGCAAGAGGAGCTCAACAACTTCACTAGAAACGAGGTATGGCATTTAGTTCCACGTCCTAACCAAAATGTTGTAGGAACCAAGTGAGTCTTCCGCAACAAGCAAGACGAGCATGGTGTGGTGACAAGGAACAAAGCCCGACTTGTAGCCAAGGGATACTCCCAAGTCGAAGGTTTGGATTTTGGTGAAACCTATGCACCCGTAGCCAGGCTTGAGTCAATTCGCATATTATTAGCCTATGCTACTTACCATGGCTTCAAGCTTTACCAAATGGACGTGAAGAGTGTCTTCCTCAATGGACCAATCAAGGAAGAGGTATATGTTGAGCAACCTCCCGGCTTTGAAGACAGTGAGTACCCTAACCATGTCTATAGGCTCTCTAAGGCGCTTTATGGGCTCAAGAAAGCCCCAAGAGCATGGTATGAATGCCTAAGAGATTTTCTTATTGCAAATGGCTTTAAAGTCGGAAAGGCCGATCCTACTTTATTTACTAAAACTCTTGACAATGATTTATTTGTATGCCAAATTTATGTTGATGATATTATATTTGGGTCTACTAACGAATCTACATGTGAAGAATTTAGTAGGATCATGACACAGAAATTCGAGATGTCAATGATGGGGGAGTTGAAGTTTTTCTTGGGATTTCAAGTAAAGCAACTCCAAGAGGGCACCTTCATTAGCCAAACGAAGTACACGCAAGACATTCTAAACAAGTTTGGAATGAAGGATGCTAAGCCCATCAAGACACCCATGGGAACCAATGGGCATCTCGACCTCGACACGGAAGGTAAATCCGTCGATCAAAAGGTATACCGGTCGATGATAGGTTCATTACTCTATTTATGTGCATCTCGACCGGACATTATGCTTTCCGTATGCATGTGTGCAAGATTCCAAGCCGACCCTAAGGAATCTCACCTTACGGTCGTAAAACGAATCTTGAGATATTTGGCTTATACTCCTAAGTTTGGGCTTTGGTGCCCTCGGGGATCCATATTTGATTTAATTGGTTATCCGAATGCCGATTGGGCAGGGTGCAAGATTAATAGAAAGAGCACATCGGGGACTTGCCAGTTCTTGGGAAGATCCTTGGTGTCTTGGGCTTCAAAGAAGCAAAATTCAGTGGCTCTTTCAACCGCCGAAGCCGAGTACATTGCCGCAGGACATTGTTGCGCGCAATTGCTTTGGATGAGGCAAACACTGCGAGACTATGGTTACAAATTAACCAAAGTTCCCCTTCTATGTGATAATGAGAGTGCAATCCGCATGGTGGATAATCTCGTTGAGCATAGCCGCACTAAGCACATAGCCATTCGGTATCATTTTCTTAGGGATCACCAACAAAAGGGGGATATCGAGATTGCATACATTAATACTAAAGATCAATTAGCTGATATCTTTACCAAGCCACTAGATGAACAAACTTTTACCAAACTTAGGCATGAGCTAAATATCCTTGATTCTAGAAATTTCTTTTGATGTCTTGCACACATAGCTCATAAATATACCTTTGATCATGTCTCTTTTATATATGCTATGACTAATATATTTTCAAGTGCATTTCAAACCAAGTCATAGGAATATTGAAAGTGAATTGGAGCCTTCGGCGAAAACAAAGGCTTCCACTCCACTCCATAACTCATCCTTCGCCGTCGCTCCAAGCATCTCTTCGTCTTTGGTATAATCTTCACTCATATGTTTTATTTGTCAAAGGGGAGAAAGTAGTTAGTAAAGGGCCTATATTTCATTCTAAGTATCCGTTTTTGGCGATTCATGCCAAAGGGGGAGAAAGTATTGGCCCAAAGCAAAAGGACCGCACCACCACCCTAATTTTAAAAACTAATGATTTTCAATTGGTAAATTTCAAATTGATATCTTATAGTGTTCAAAAGGGGGAGAAAGTAGTATTTTCAAAAATGATATCTTAAAACCCTCTTGAACACTAAGAGGAGAATTTATTGAGGGGGAGTTTTGTTTTAGTCAAAGGAAAAGCATTTGATACAGGGGGAGAAAATTTCAAATCTTGAAAATGCTTCTCAAAATCTTACAAATTTACCTTTGACTATTTGCAAAAAAAAAACTTTGAAGAGGATTTACAAAAAGAATTTGCAAAAACAAAACATGTGGTGCAAGCGTGGTCCAAAATGTTAAAAATAAAGAAACAATCCATGCTCATCTAGTAAGTAATATTTATTGGCTCAATTCTAAGTAACCTTTGCACTTACATTTTGCAAACTAGTTCAATTATGCACTTCTATACTTGCTTTGATTTGTGTTGGCGTCAATCACCAAAAAGGGGGAGATTGAAAGGGAATTAGGCTTACACCTATTTCCTAAATTGATTTTGGTGGTTGAATTGACCAACACAAATAATTGGACTAACTAGTTTGCCCAAGTTTATAAGTTCTACAGGTACCAAAGGTTCACAATAAGTCAATAAAAAGATCAAGAGAAAGAGTTCAAACAAAGGAGCAAAGGGACAACCGAAGGCACCCTGGTCTGGCGCACCGGACTGTCCGGTGTGCCACCGGACAGTGTCCGGTGCACCAGGGGACTTCAAGCTGAACTTCGCACCTTCGGGAATTCTCAGAGGCGCCGCGCTATAATTCACCAGACTGCCCGGTGTACACCGGACAGTGTCCGGTGCTCCAAGGAGAAGCGACTCTGAACTCGCCAGCTTCGGGAATCCGCTCCGCTATAATTTATCGGACATGTCCGGTGTACACCGGACTGTCCGGTGTAACGGCGGAGCAACGGCTACTTCGCGCCAACGATCACCTGTAGAAGCAATTAATGCGCGCCAGAGCGTGCAGAAGTCAGGCACGCGCGAGGTGGCGCACCGGACACTCTACAGTACATGTCCGGTGCGCCACCGGACATCCAGGAGGGCCCAGCAGTCAGAGCTCCAACGGTCGAAACCCAACGGCCTGGTGACGTGGTTGGCACACCGGACTGTCCGGTGCACCATGCGACAGACAGCCTCCACCAAACGGCTAGTTTGGTGGTTGGGGCTATAAATACCCCCAACCACCCCACATTCAAGTCATCCAAGTTTTCACACTTCTACACCTTACAAGAGCTAGGCATTCAATACAAGACACAACAAAGTGATCAAATCATCTCCCAATTCCACACAAGGCTTTAGTGACTAGCGAGAGAGATTTGTTGTGTTCTTTTGAGCTCTTGCGCTTGGATTGCTTCTTTTCTTTCTCATTTGTTCTTGTGATCAAAACTCATTTATAACCGAGGCAAGAGACACCAATTGTGTGGTGGTCCTTGCGGGGAAGTTTTGTTCCCGATTGATTTGAGAAGAGAAGCTCACTCGGTCCGAGGGACCGTTTGAGAGAGGGAAAGGGTTGAAATAGACCCGGCCTTTGTGGCCTCCTCAACGGGGAGTAGGTTTGCGAGAACCGAACCTCGGTAAAACAAATCCACGTGTCTCACTCTTTATTCGCTCGTGATTTGTTTTGCGCCCTCTCTCTCGGACTCATTTCTATTTCTAACGTTAACCCAGCTTGTAGTTGTGATTAACTTTGTAAATTTCAGTTTCACCCTATTCAACCCCCCCTCTAGGCGACTTTCAATTAGGTCGTTTATGAGACCACGTTGGCGCAATGGACTACATGGTGTTTGAGGTTGCTGAATTGGATTGAGCAGCAATGATTTGTCACACTAACAACAAAATGAGAGGTTATCTTTTGTTTTAAACGTTAGTAATTGCTACGAAGTAGCATAATTTATATGGAGTGTATCCCGTTTTTATTGATGCCTGACTTTAGCAATCACTCCATATTTTGATCTATTTTTTTATAAGTTTGACTTCATGAGACTTTTTTAGAAAGTTGATTTCACAAACTTTCTCTTATTTGGTCTCTTTATGATGAAATTATGTCATTTTATAATCTCTGTTCATTCAGTCAATCGTTATAAACTCTCTTCTAATCGCTCACTTCATTGGTCGTGTTGTACCAAGACATATTTGCATGGAGTAAACAATAACATCAGTTAGCCAAATCAAAAAAATATATTATACAAATAGCAGAGACAGTCAATAAAAAATCTTGATTTTTTTTTGATGAATAGTTTACGTGGGTATTGTTGTAAGCCGTCGCAACGTACGGGCAACCGACTAGTATGAATATCATATCACAGATTACGATGGTTTTCTTCAACATATTGTGTGTGTCTATGCGCGTGTGGGACATCAACATCACTTCCGTTACGGCGTTACATTATATATAGCACAACTCAAATCAACACATCAATTTTTATCACAAAAGTCTCAATAAATAAGTCCATTCGTGGTCACTATAAACTCCATCAACATACAAGTCTATGTACTCATACAACTCATAAATGACCGAGTCTAATACTAAAAGAGTTAGTGACAACAGAAAGATGTATGTGTAAATTTGACAAGATGAACATGAATGTAGTATAGAGAAACGTGAATTAAACCAAAGGAAAGAACAAATATACCCAACAACAAACATTATGCCAGTCAATATAGTTATCACGATCGATGTAGTGCAGTTTTGTTTCTATATCGATCATCATAAAAGCGCTAGAAAAAATAGAAGGAAGTGAGCAGTCTTGTCACTAACAGTCCTAAAAAACATGATTGTCCTCATTCATCCAAGAAGGTCAACACTTGTTTTGGAGGTCTGCTCACCTAGAATTTGTGCACGCAAGTGCTAGAACGCATTGCTTGTTTTTAGGTGAGCAGTGGCAGACATGAACAGATACATGAGACTAGAGGACAGGAGGTGGAAGGGTGCACCAAATCAGAAGTCAGGTAACTCCTAGACATCAAACACATAATTCTTCATGGCAAGGCGCCTAGCTCGGTGGTAGCGGTGTGCGCACATGACACACTTTCCATCTTTTTTCTCAACAATTCAAGATAAACAGATAGGACCAACCATATATTATGATACCATTACATTACTTACTCATATGATACTAAAGAACATACAAAGCTTGTATAATATAGACTATTAAAGTTATTAAATATTTATATGACCAAGCTTTTTGGATTGTGATGAGTATCGTGGTTCCTCTCATGATTAATATCATGTTCCACACAAAACTTAGAAAAGTCATTTGAGAAATATTCTCCCCACGATCAGACCACAAGTATTTATTTTTTTCTCAAGTTGATTTTTCTACCTTAGCTTTATAGATCTTAAAATAATCTTCATTTTTTGATGTGAACATGTACACGTAGAAGAATCTAGTGCAATCATCTATGAACATCATAAAATATCTTTTGCCACCATTCATCAATTGGTCATTCATTTCGCACAAATCGGAACAAATTAGTTCTAACAGTGACAAATCTAAGGCTCGCGAGGTTACTTTGACTGCACTCATACATGGCACTTGGAATCTTTGACCAAATTAATTTTTGGGAATTGGGATTACATTAATACCAACTAAGTATGTTATATAACCAAAATTTATATGATATAAATGTGAATGCCAAATATTTGTCTCACTGTCAAGGCTCACATGATTCACAGATTTAAAACAAGCATTCGATATTTGGCCTCTAGTTATGAAACTACTTGATGACATAAAACTCATTACCAACGTAAGAAACTCTATATTTGGCCTCCAGTGCATCCTATATTTCTTTGTCAGTGAACATTGTCACATGCACCAACTATAGAATGTTCCAGCATGCTAATTATTGCCCCTTAAACATAGTGTTAGCATCCTAGAACACATGCTCGCCTTCAATAGAATGAGGTCCAGGTGTTCTAAGTTCAACAACAAAATAGCAATGTATAGCAGTTAACCATATCTTTGACGCCATCATTTAAAGTGAGTTTCCTAAAAATATTTGGTTCCAGCATACTAACAAAGCTAGCTAACGAAAAAACCTATCACGTTTTTGGATCGTTATATATTTTAGCATTTTTAACAGTAGATTAATCCAGAAAAATGGTACAAAAGTATTGGTGACAATAGAAAGGTGCGCATGTGAATTTAGCAAGATGAACATTAGTACATAGAAACGCGAAAGACTAAAGAAAAGAAGAAGCATACCCAAAGGTAGGCATTATGTGATTATGTCAGTCGAGGTAGCCGCCATAATCGATGAAGTGCATTTTTGTTGTTGCGTCAATCATCATAAAAGAACCAGAAAGAAGAGATTAAAGTTGTTAGACCGTATTCAGCATTTCACACATATGGTCACTCAAAACACTGTTTTTGCATTGTTTTGCACTGCACAGTTTGCAGAGTGGAGTTTGAATATGTAGATGGGGATAGGTAAGTTGTTGGAGATAGCCTTACTAAGTTTGGTATTGGTACATGCTACAATTGTGTTTTGGATAAAAAAAAAAGAGGAAATAAATTTAAATGGTATAGAAGAAATATAGCATAGTTTAATAGGGCCACAAAACCATATGTGTTACTCCTTACTAGTGAACTGTGAAACAAAGTGCACAGTTTCAGTCTCTTGGGAGAAATTACACTCTCTTTTCTCTTTAGAGCATGGTTTATCAGTCAATAGTTTCCAACAACAGCACTAATGGATTAAAGCATTGATCGAAAAATCCTGTGTGAAGTAACCCAGGGAATTTGATCGAAGATGTTTAATGACCTGAACATCTAAGTGGAGAACTGTTGCCGTGTTGGTAGACATCAGAGTCCTAGAACATATGCATATTTAGAATCAAATAAAAGAATTGTTTAACGGTGGTATATAGTAATCCAGGAAAAGAGCATGCTTATGAGTTCAACAACAAAAATGCTACCTCGTTACGATTCAACGATAATCTCTAGAACATATTTCAATTTAAAAATTTATCTTGGATGGTATATATGCTAGGATAAACTGTTGTATTTTACCAAAGGCTCACAAATTATGCAGGGTAAAATCAGGTAACTTTCAGAACGAAAGAGGTCATAGGAACAAATGATTAACCTATCCATTGCTTGGGATTAAAAGGCTTTTGTTATTGTTAGCGAACAAAAGATAGGTTACCTGCTTCTGATGTATCCAACATGTTGTACACCAATTCTTTTGCCCATTGCAAATAGATGGAGACCGCAGCTATATTTCAATAACATCAACATCCAAGATATCCACACTGGAGATACCTTCAGGACACAGGAGATTCTGTACTGTGACCAACTTGCGCTGTGCTATCTGACCAATCTTAAACCGATCTTCGTCACTCAATTCCCAATCGAAGATTTCAATGTTCTCCTTAAGCCTCTCCCTTTTCAAGCTCTTTGCCACCATGCTTGCACCTTGCTCGTATATCCACCTCAGTGAAATCTGGGGGCAAAAGGGGAATCAGTTCTGATTCTAAAATCACATAATGTTACCAAAAAAAAGCAACAGATTGGCAGTATTAATCATAGTTCTGTTACTTTTTGTTAATCTGGGGGCAAAAGGGGAATCAGTTCTGATTCTAAAATCACATAATGTTACCAAAAGAAAGCAACAGATTGGCAGTATTAATCATAGTTCTGTTACTCTTTGTTAAATCTATAAAAGACCTTTATAATGTGCTGTTCTGTTGCCCAAACATGTATTTTTCACAGCTGAGCATATTAGGAGTCATGCCAAACCAATCAAACCTTCTATTTAACCAAAGCAAAGTGAACAATCCTCATAAAGTCATCAAAAGTACTACATCAATTCAATACATATGTGAGAGCCTTTGATGATTTGATTTTCTTGAGAAAAGTGAATTTCAACGAAAAGAGTAATATGTAGTGAGAGAATACAGTTTATACCTGGGCCACTGACTTCCCTCTAGCCTTTCCAATCTCTTCCAATATGTCAGATTGTCGTACTGGATTCAGTTTAGAGATTCTTTGGCCTCCTAGGGGAGAATAAGCCGTCACATGAATACCCTTGCCATTGCAGAACTCAATTAGTTTTTTCTGCTGCCAAGTGGGATTCAATTCAACCTGCAAAGGTTATCACATGCATGTATATCATTGATATGATATTTGAGGTGACCTGGTACTATGGTAGGCTTGAGGTTGAGGGTATAACAGATACAATCGTATAGACATGCAAATTGAATCCAAGTTCAATATAGTAAAATTGTTTGCTTTTGCTTTAACCTGAGGTATACAATATGTGGATTGGTAGCTATTGAAAAAATCGATACAACACTCCTTTTTTTAAAAAAAAAGTGAACGCTAACAGCAGGAGTCCAGAAGATTATTGCCACTAGGATTGTCCAGTTGATCAACACAAACCTGATTTACAACTGGGGGGATTTTTGCAATGGCAAGCAGCTCCTGCAATTTCTTTGTTGTGAAATTGCTAACACCAATCATTTTAGCAAGGCCAAGTCGATGGCATTCCTCCATTGCCTGCCATACACCACTAAGGTCCATCGGCACAATGTCCTCCCTTTTCATTGGGAAGTGAGGCTTGCTAGGCTTTACAGCCATGGGCCAATGAATCAGGTACAAATCAACATATTCCATTTGAAGGTTCCTACATATGAAGCAATAAGTATATTGCTTACCACTAATGTACATTAATCCATCGTTGTATAGGGTAATGCCAGAAACTGCAGATTTGGTTAAAGTTAAACTACAAGAACTTAATTCTAATGCTAAATCCATTTATATGTCTGAACATACCATTGTTTTTGTAGTAACTTTTATGTCCTGACTCCTGAGATCTATGGAATATTGGAATAACAATTGATTAGCTTTTTGTGTAAACTGTAATGTTTGGTATGGGATATTTTGATTCCAAACATGTTTTTGCACTTCAGACTTCAAGACTTAAAGAAGTGAATAACCATAAACCCAAATAACTTGATTCAGACAAAAATCAGTCAATTTCAAATTCTTGTTGTGAATTGTTTCCAGCTTTAAATTCCACAATATTTGAACTATGGATTTAAACTCAAAATAACAGTTGTTACCTTCGTGCCTGCAACACAGCATGATAGCAAGTAATTAGATATGGATTGCATACAAGTTCAGAACACCAATATCTTGCATTCTAAATTCCTAACCTAGGTGAGAAATTGATTAAGTACTGAACATTTGATTGTGCTTATTATTAGATTAAAAATAAGAGAAAAGCAGAATCAAGCTCAAGAAACATACTTCAAGCTCTCCTTGAGGGACGGAAGCACAAGCTCAGGATGGCATTGAGTGCACCACACCTTGGATGTCACAAACAGCTCGTCCCTGGACGTCACAAGGCCGCGCGACACTGCCTCAGCCATGGCCTCGCCGACAACCCGCTCAGAGGCGTAGAGTCCCGCAGTGTCGATGTGGCGGTAGCCAAGCTCCAGCGCAGTGAGCACGGATGTCCTGACATCCTCCGCCACAAATGGGTGTGATGCTGTGCCGAGCCCCACTGCGGGCATTGGCTGCCCATTAGTGCCCAACAAGAACTCTGGAATTTTGGAGTAGCAGGTGATGCTCCTTGCTGCCGGTGATGACATGGCCTGCCGCTTGCGTGTTTGTCTGTGCTTGTCTGGTGTGGCAAGGGCCCTGTAGAAAGTGTATGCGGTGCTGAAATTCAAGATATGCATATGGTGCCTACATGAAACAGCCTCATTAAAAACCAAACTTATACATAAATCCAATAGAATCAAAGTACCCTGGTTATAGACGATGGACCAAGGATAGCACAAAACGTGTATGAATCGTGATGTGGATCAAAGCTAGCAAATTTGGTGACAAACTCACAACACAGAAAATAGGAGGAAACATCACAATGGTTCAATAATTGAACAACATTTTAAATGACATTTTATGCCTTCAAATGTAATTTTTTTGATTTTACTAAATCTATTATGGACTCTAAATCTACCCACCAAACTACATTTGAATAACCACGGGTGGAAATTATCGATAAGGTTATCTCTATTGGTTCGACAGCCAGTTCGTGTGCTTCAGTAAAGCACATTATGTTCAAAGAAACAAGAACAACCAGAAACAGGCTCGTCCCGGCGCATATATTGGTAGGAATACAACAGCAGGTCTCCTCAGTTGTGCACCTAGCGTAGCTACAGTTCTGCATCAGACTAAAAGGTAGTACAACCTATCAAATGGGATCATGGAGAAACCTGCCCAGTCGTCGTTGACCTGGTGCCGGTTATGCTGCGGCGCTGCCGCAGCCGCTTAGTGGTTAGGTATCTCTCACCCCGCCCGCCTTTCCTCACGCCGCCGCTCGCACGTGTATCGCCGGCCGCCGCTGTGCCGGCTTAGCTAGGGTAGTAGGGCTCTTTCTCCAGTCTCCACTCATGCGCTGGCACATGGCAGTGGCAAAACCATTGGGAATTTCGACCTAGAGAGGAAGATAAGCTGACAGATTGCTGGCCCAGCAGCCAATAAAGCCCATCATTCTGTTGCACGCACTTGAGCTTTCAGCCCGGATTCTCTGGCCCAGACACGGACCATACTAGGCCAGGTAATGCATCTAGCCCATTGGACCGAGTGTACGGTATAAAGCTAGAGTTTTTTTAATCACGCTATCACACTGGTGGAGCTATACATTTCTCAACACCAACAAAAAAAAAGCGGAGCTATACAGGTCTGGGTCCGGTTGCCTTGAGAAAAAAGTATAATGAATATTATATTATCTTAATATCATGACAATTTGATGATTTATTTTTATCAAAATTAGCTTTCGCTTGAACAGCGGAGCTTCTCGAAGAAAACGAATTAGCCAAGAGAAGTTGTCTACTAGTAAAGCAGGGGTTGTACGAAAACATATTCTAAAATCAAATGAGCTATTTTGTGCTTCTAGTATCTGACGTTAGGGATGGTAGCCATCTACTTTTCTCCATTGTAAATTATAAATTATAATATTTTAATAAAAAATCATTCATATGCCCCACCGTTACCAGTTCCATTCATTGTTTTGTCTTTCTCATTCCCTGCCTTTCTCATTCCTCCCTGGTCTGTCATTCTCATTCGTTATCCTGTCTTTCTCATTCTCCTCATTCTCCTCTCCCTGCAAAGTTGACCCCACAAACAAATACGAGTAGCTATCACTACATCATATGTGTGTTTATGTCTATATTTATGACAGGAAAAACATCTATTACATCTCTCCTCAAGCTCAATTACTGTCACCTTTGCACAATGCGTAGTAGTAGATAAGTATTACCGAGATTCTTGAATTATATTTTTGGATACAGGGAATAGTATTTAAAGAAGAGACTTGCATGCAATTTCTTTTGTTTGATTAATGTTTTCAACTCAAATTCTTTTTTTTGCATGCGTGACATTTATTCTCCATAAATTTTTTCTATGAATCTGACTTGTGAGTCATTTTCGTAAACCAGCGAATGGATTCATGTTTCTTACTTGGAATCTCCGAACAAACACCACTAGCAAGAGACGCTCGCGTTGGCGTCGCTCATCGATGATGAGAAGAAGCTTGGCGACTACCAGTTCGACCTCTGGATGCAGTCCTACGTGGATGCATGCACCGCTGTGTGCGACAAGTTTCGGCACAGTCGCTGCTTGGACGCGGTCCAGAGCGGTTGCGCCACGTTGTCCATCTTCGAGCAGGGAGACCTCATGGTCGTCGCCAACATCGTCGACTCTCAGGTTGTTCTGAGCACTGCATCCGACGACGACGCCATCACGCCGTCTAGCTCATCGTCCACCTAAAGCACAACCTACCATGTAAGTTGCTATTGACCGGCCATAAATTCTTATGCGCTGGGACGATGGTCATTGCTGACGTTGTGAGTGTTCTCGAACATGATGTATGTAGAGGAGTAGCGTAGCCGGTGGTGCAACGGCTAGGTGTACTACCTCGCTGATGAGCCAGGGTGCACTTCGTCTGGCAGCCCAGCCAAGAGTCATTGGTACTCGCCATGTCGCGCGCGTTCGATGACTACTATATTAAGGACTGTGGCATCATGTTGGCGCCGAAGGTGACGCAGAGGAGGACCGACAATAATGACCAGCTCATCATCCTCGCCATGGCGCCACCGTTGGGGTAACTTTTATGCCGGCCTGCCTTTAATTCTCTTCGCAAACACACACTTGTCTTTTTGTTTAAGCAAGCGTGTATGGTGGTGCATGCTTGATAACTAACGATGACGAGGGAACTTCTTCCGGTAGGTGTTGTTGAGCACCATTTTGAGTGCGCGGACGGTCCGGCCCTGGGGCCGGACGGTCCGCGGTCTGGACAGTCCGCGCCTATGGGTCGGACGGTCCGCGCAGGCGCAGAACAGATTAGGGTTCCAAGTTTCTTGCTATGTTTGTTGGCGAAAATCTCGGGATAAGCTCGGAAATTAGTTTATAAAGGGTCCAGCCCCCCTCCTCTATAAATAGAGAGGTATACGGCCGATTTAATCATCATCAATAGAATCAATACAACTTCTATTTCGCATTTTATCCTAGGAGTAGTTCTAGTCTAGTTTAGGTTTAGTCTTCCAATCCCCAAATTCTCCGCCTCTCCTCGACTCTACGTCGATTAGAGGAGTCTAGGTCGGCCTGCTCGAGCCTAGACAACTCCTAGGATCTCTCCTCCCCGACGGGGTCCCTCCAGGGAGCGAGATCCAAGCGCTGCCGGTGATCATCCGTGTAACACCCCTGGTGTTACTATAACTAAAACTTGAGCATGACATCATAAGCATTGGCATTTCATATGTTTGACACACCTAGAGTGCATTCACTAGGCAAAAATTTCAAACAAGTTGTACTGTTTTAATGTTTTACAAATAGGACCCTGGTTAAAGGACTTAACCCTAAATAGTGATTAAAGGGGTAACACTTAACCTAAGTTGAGAAAACCTAAAAGCTCTAGGGTAAAAGTCATAAAATGACTCCAAGAATAAAGTTGAATCCCACTTATACCCCTGGAATACCAGAAACCCTAATTGGAACCCTGGGAAACCCTAAAACTAAACCCTAGGGGCCTATGTGCAAAATTAACCCACTTTTGGGTTAAAGTGCAAAAACCAAGCCAAATAGGTTTCTTAAGTCCTTTGGTTCACAAATATGTGGATTTGAAAGCCAAACCCTAGGTTTTGGACTTAAATGCAAAATAGACCTCATGTGAGTTTATTCTAAGTCTGGATTTCAGTGATATTGGCTCAACTTTGGAGCCTTGTATCTTTCAGGATATAGGGTTTTTGCCCTAGGTCACCACATCAAAGTTGAAGACCCATTATAGGAGAACAACTTTGCTAAAGAGTGTGAGCTTAGTTGTTATGAGAAATTTGGAGGAAAACCCAATCAAAGTTTGACTGTCAGACTTGTTCATTCTGAAAATCAGCTTTCCAGTGTAACAAAGTCGACTTTGTGGGTGAATTAAACCTTGATCCAGTGACTTTTTGTGAATACACATTGTAGCAAAGTTGTAGAGGGATTATAGTTCTACAACTTTACTACAGAGAGTTGGCTTAGCTTTCACACAAAAATTTGAGAAAACTGGGCTCTAATGTGCTCTGTCAGTCACTCTGAACTGGTATTCACATGGTACAGTAACAGGTATACTGAAGAAGATTATGTTCCTGCTCGTCGCCGATAGCCGTCGCCGTCGATCGTCGTTCGCCGTGATTCGTGCTCGGCGGTCACCAGATAAGTCTGTCACGGTAAAGGTCCTCGTCACCGGTGAGCTGGAAGTCACCCCGATCGGCCACGGCACATCTCCCCTGGCTCACCGCCCGCGGTTAAGTGCTCGCCGTCGACCGCCGCCTCTCGGCCGGGTGCTGCGTGGCTCAACTCTTCCACCGTGCCGTCGTGACTCCTCTAGGCCATCCCATCGTCGACGGGGAGCTTGCCACGCCATTAGCCACGATTTCACCGCGACGTCTTCTTCTTCCTTATCTCCGGCCACCTCCGCTAGCCGCTTAAATTAAGCGCCACCGCCTCGGGGTTCTATAAATTGACCCCGCCGTGAGCTTCACCATATCCTCACGCATCCAGCCACCGCTAATCGGCCACAATCATCCACTCGTGTGCTTGAATTCGGAGTTTCCCCCCAAATTGGTTTTCCGCCGCCGTAGAGTTGAGCTCGCCGTGGTCAGCCCTCCACAGGTCAGCCCCGGTACTCTGCTACTTCGTTTGAGTACCCTCCCACCTCCGTGATGCTTGCCGAGCCACCGAATTGAACCGGGAGACCCCCAGTCGCCGGGAACACGATCATATTGCCGCTTTGCTTACGGTCACCGTGGCCGGAGCTCCATAATTCACCAATGGTGCAATTAAGTTAGGGGAAGTAGTCAGGTTGACCCCAATTTCATGTCCGCCGCTCGGAGAACCCAGTCGTAGCCCCAATCGGCCGGCGTAGGTCCTCGCCGGAGCGCGGCGGTGCGCAAGCGCCGTCGGGGACGTGAAACACAGAATAGACAGAAATTAGGGGGCCTTTCTGCGAAGTGTCAGTGACCCCAGAAAATAGTAACCGAACCCACTTCCTGTTAGATAAAACCTCGAGGGCTTTTCTGCAAATCCGCCATCGCGCGCACGGGCGCGGGCGCAATTCTGCTGTTATTGGGCCGTCTTGGGCTGGTTTCGGCCCAAGTCTGTTCATTGTTTTCTTTTTTCTTTTTCCGCAGAGCTTTAGAAATCTGTAGAAAATTATAGAAAAATCCTAAAAATATGAGACCAATTTTCCTAGGTTCCTTATTTTCCCTAGTATTTAATAAAAATAAACTCATGATTTTTAGATCAAATAGGGAATTTTAGGGTATTTAAAATAGCCTAAACCATTGATTCTGGATTTTTAGAAAATAAATAATAAGTCCAAAATTTCCCAAACTTTTTATGTGAGCTGTTCACATTATTTAGAAGCCATGGGTAAAGTTTGGTTTGATTTGAACATTGTTTGATAACTAGAACCCAAAACCACCCCCCTGCTCCATGAACTCCTTTACTGACTCCGGAAACCCTAGGTTCTCGGAGTACCGTGAAGGAAAGTTGTACTCAAGACATAAATAATAAGTTTATATTATCTTTGCATCCTCATGAGCATTCCATGGCATCCATTCTTATGCATGTATATGGTTATATTAGAGCACGAAGAAGAAGAAGAAGTCTCTGAAGAAGGGATACCACCCACCTCTGATCCTCAAGCAGACAACTGCTTTTATTTCGATATTTGTGGATCCGAGCAGGACTCACCTGATAACAAAGGCAAGCCCCGGTGCATTTGCCACCTCCCTTGATATTTTTAAATCTTTCTCACTTGCTTGATGCATTAGGTGATAGGAGTTGGTTGCTAAAACAATTCCTGCATTACCTTCCTTGAATTTGATTACCTTCCTTGATCACCTGTTTTACAAAAGCTTTTTGATGCTTAGCTTTGCTTTAGAAAAACAAAAGGTTTTGTTTTTACAAAAGATGTTGTGGCAAAAGTGGGTGGGATATTTTCAAAAATAAAACTTGATGGTGGATCCATCATGGCCGTGATGGATTCAACATCGGAAAAGATGTACCTCTGCCAGGTACCAAGTTTTGGGTTAAATGATTAAGCTGAGACCGGGCGGGTGACTTGCACGAGAAGAGAGTCTCGGTGTAGTGTCTCCGTCTGAGTCGATTAAGGACCTTGTCGATGTAGGCCTGCTGACCGAGGACCCTTTAACTGGTCACATGCCTCGTCATGGGTAAGCCTTGCCTCGGGCAGACTAAGGCCGGAATAAGATAACACGAAATGGGCGTGGAGCGGTGGCGAGAGTAGCGTGTACCCTCCGTGGCAAGAGGCTGGACGGTGGTGTATCTGTGCTCTCGGTTTGCGTGAACCTGATCCGGTCTTAAGAACCTCGGTGGCGGGTTGACATATGCAAGGGTTAAGTGCTACATATGTCGTGTGATTGGAGATCCTCAGCTGAGTATAATCGATTCGGATCGCCGTACCTCCGCGGTTATGGAGACTTGGCCACTGACTTACACGTAGCATTCCACTAAAGATGATGGGCTTTTGTTAAAGAAATTGGCTAGTGCAGGACCAGTGATTGAACTAGGGTAGAAAGAACTCTAGTGCAGGTAATTTTACCTAACTTGACAAATAAAATTGGATTTTTAAGGATCCACTTTAGTAAGCATTTCTGCAAAACAGAGTCTTTGATTATTGAGAAGCCTTACCTTGACTCCCATATAACCAGCATACCCTTGAGAGTCTTTTCCTTAGTCGGGTAAGACTTGCTGAGTAATTCCATACTCAGGGTTTATCCCTTTGTTGTTTTTAGGTGGGGAAGTAGCAGACTTTTGCTGCTTCTGTGCCAAGGTGGTTCCCAACGAAGAAAAACAAGACTGAAGTGCGGGAGGACTCGGTCCTCCATCTAGGATTTTTTGTTTATAGCCTTTTGGGAGAAGTTTGCGTCTCCCTTGGTTTGTATAATTATTACTTATATGCACTCACTTTTAGACTGGTCTGTAAATAAATAACTCGAGCTTGCTTTTTGAAATAAATGTAAGTTTATGTAATTCGCTTCCGCATTTCTTTATCTCCGATGATCTGTAATGTCTGCAAGACGGGTGAAACGTTCCTGGTCAGGTCGGGAAAGATACCGAGCTTGTCAAGTGACTTAGGAACATCTACAGGGTGTCTGATGTCTGTTAGACAAGGACAACTGTAGGTGGGCCTGATTACTTGGGAGGTTCCGTCACAGCTGGTATCGGAGCGTAGCCCTTCTTTGCAGATATTATAAGGCATCTTCAAAAAGATTTTCAAAGGTCTTACCTAAAGATTCTTTTCTCTTCTTACCTAAGTATTCTGAAGAGTTTATCTTAAAGACCAGATAGGAAGAGTGCAATGTATAGAAGGTTGAATCAACCAAGGTTGATTCTGTACTTATTCATGCATCATGCTAAGAATTATGCTAATAAATTTTCCCCTTAGAAAGATGCCGCCACGCACAAGGCTAACGGCACGTAAGTCAACGGGACCAATTGGAGTACCCCGGCATCAATTAGCCCCTCGACATGAAAGCAGTAGCAGCGGGAGTAATGACCCCATAGGAGACCTGGAAGCCGAAGTGAGTCGACTTCAAGCAACGCTGCAACACAGGACCAATGCTTGGATTGCAGACGGAGATAGAATCAATGAACTAAGAAGGGACATCCGTCACCTGCAGGATCAGCTGGCTGATCGGGACTTAGCACTTGACTGGGCAGTACAGTCTCGTATGTTGGCATGTGCTAAGGAAGCAAGGGCTCAGGCCCGAATTAAAGAACTTAGCTCAGCTGTCGACAACCTGCAGGTCTACTGCAATACGTTGCATGAGGAAGTCCATGTGCTATACTCACAACTACACCCTAGTGAGCCTGTACACTCTGCTGAGTCAGAAGTCGGACCCTCCCACGTTGCGGGACGCGCGTTGGGTGGGGAGTTAGATCTTTTTGAACCCCCTCCTTCTTTGAGGTTGGTTGACGTCTGGACTCCCACACCTGACAATGAAGCCGCCAAAAGTAACGGAAAGCAGGACTAATGGTGTAATAAAAGTAGAGTAGTGTATTGTAGGGTGTACTGTTGTATAATAGGTTAAACTTTTGTAAAATAGGTAATGTATCCTGTTATGTAATATCGAGTCTGTATCATTACTCTTTATAGTAATGTAAAATGGAAGGTTTTCTTTGGCACATTATGTTTATTCAAATGTTTTTGCCTCAGATGCCGACCAGGACTCGCGGACAGGACGCAGCCGGAACATCTGGGGGTCGGGATGTCACCCCGAATCCACCTCCAGTTCCACCCACGCTAGCCGAGGCAATTGCTGCCTTGGTGAATGCTACCGCCGACAATACCCGCTTCCTTCGGGAAATGGCGGGTCAGCAACAGTTCCAGCAACAAGCAGGAAGAGGTTTTCAACAAGGTCCCCGTGAGAATACTTATCTGGATTTCTCCGAGACTCGTCCACCTCTATTCATCAAAGCAGAAGATCCGCTCGAAGCCGACGAGTGGATACGAGTCATCGAACAGAAGTTTGGCCTTCTTCGTTGTTCGGAAACACAGAAGCCATTGTTCGCGGCACAGCAACTCCGAGGCCCTGCCAGTACTTGGTGGGGAAACTTTGTGGCTATCCAACTAGACAACCATCAAATTACATGGAACGAGTTTAAAGCAGCCTTCCGCGAGCATTACATTCCTGAGGGAGTGCTGCACATGAAACAAGAAGAGTTCATGAAACTGAAGCAAGGGGGAGATACTGTTAATCAGTATCTCAACAAGTTCAATCACCTGTCACAATATGCAATTGATCAGGTGAATACCGATTTGAAGAAAAGGAACTGTTTTATGAGAGGTCTAAATGACCGGATGCAGCGAAAAATGGCTGCATGTATTGATCTCACCTATGGGAAGGCTGTCAGTACAGCCTTATCTGTGGAGGCAAAATGCGTAAATTCTGGGAAAAATAAGGGATTCAGTGGTGATAGGCCTAGTCAGGGCCCGGTAAAGAGGCAACGGTTTATTCTCCGGCCCTCTAACCAGAACCGTTCAAGTGCACCATCTTTCCCTTTCAAGCAGCCCATAATTATTCGTCCCAACAAAGCCCCTACTGTCCAAAGTCAGCCGGGTGCCCCAGGCACTCGATTCCCTGCTCTGCCAAGTTCTTCAACTGGATGTTTTAACTGTGGCAAATCTGGGCATTTTATTAAAGATTGCCCCTATCCTAGGCAAAATCAGGCCAATAATCAGCAAGGATCGGGGAATTCAGCTCCAGGCAAGGGAAGTACTTCGGGCAAGAATACCAAGAAGACGGGGCGAGTATATTACACTCAAGTGGCTACTACACCGGAGGGAGAGCCGGTGATGATGGGTATGTTTCCTGTGGCCAGTCACCCTGCAATTATTCTTTTTGATTCTGGTGCTTCGCATACCTTCATTAGCAAGACATTTGTGGAGCAACATCGCATTGCATGTCATGAATCAAAAGAGGGATTTAAAATTCATTCACCTGGGGGACATATTTTTACTAGAGAAGTGGTCTATGAAGTGCCAGTAACCATGGCCGGACGGAACTTTCCTGCTAACATGATTGTTCTGAAAGGCCAGGATATAGATGTAATTTTGGGTATGAATTGGTTAACCCAACACAAGGCAATTCTCAACACTGAACTCAGAACCGTCAGGTTGAGCTATAATCAAGAGGAAATTCTTTTGTCTCTCCCCAAAACCAATCCAGCCAAAGCTTCTGGTAGGATATTTGAAGCCATTGTACCGGAAATCAAGAACATTCCGGTAGTATGTGAGTTTCCAGATGTATTTCCGGAAGATTTGCCTGGACTGCCCCCTGAAAGAGATGTAGAATTCGTAATTGAGCTAAAGCCCGGTACGGCTCCCATCTCTCGAAGATCGTACCGTATGCCCCCTAATGAGTTGGCGGAATTGAAGCTTCAATTACAAGATCTACTGAATAAGGGATTTATCCGGCCAAGCTCGTCCCCATGGGGTTGTCCCGCCATTTTTGTCAAGAAGAAGGATCAAACCTTACGCATGTGCGTGGACTATCGGCCCCTGAATGAGGTCACCATCAAGAATAAGTACCCTCTTCCAAGGATCGACATCTTATTTGATCAACTGACTGGGGCGAGGGTATTTTCCAAAATTGATCTCAGGTCGGGCTATCATCAAATCCGTATTCGGCCCGAGGATATACCGAAGACCGCATTTACTACGCGGTATGGATTGTTCGAATACCTAGTAATGTCTTTCGGGCTCACCAATGCTCCTGCCCACTTCACCTATTTGATGAACTCGGTGTTCATGCCTGAGTTAGACAAGTTCGTGGTGGTCTTCATCGACGATATTTTGATATACTCTAAAAATGAAGAGGAGCATGCTCAGCACCTACGGATTGTATTGACGCGCCTGAGGGAACATCAGCTGTATGCCAAGTTCAGCAAGTGCACGTTCTGGCTGGAGGAAATTCAATTCTTGGGGCACGTGTTATCAGCTAAAGGAATTGCGGTAGATCCTAGCAAGGTCAAAGATATTCTGGAATGGAAACCCCCAACAACTGTTCACCAAGTCCGGAGTTTTCTTGGACTAGCTGGGTATTATCGCAGATTTATACCCGATTTTTCTAAGCTTGTGAAGCCAATCACAAGTTTATTGAAGAATGATACTAAGTTCAATTGGTCTTCTAAATGTAATGAAGCCTGTGAGCAATTGAAGACACTATTAACCACTGCTCCGGTTTTGGCTCAACCGGACATCACTAAGCCTTTTGATGTATATTGTGATGCGTCAGGCAGTGGACTCGGCTGTGTGCTGATGCAAGAGGGCCGAGTAATTGCGTATGCTTCAAGGCAGTTACGCCGACATGAGGAGCATTATCCAACTCATGATCTGGAGTTAGCTGCGGTGGTTCATGCCCTGAAAATATGGCGTCACTATCTGCTGGGAAATATCTGTCACATATATACAGATCATAAAAGTTTGAAGTATATATTTACCCAGTCAGAGTTGAATATGAGGCAAAGACGATGGCTTGAGCTCATTAAAGACTATGAACTGGAGATCCATTACCACCCAGGCAAGGCCAATGTGGTGGCAGATGCATTGAGTCGTAAGACTTCCTGCCACTGTCTTATAGCAAAAGCCTCCGAGAATACGTTATGTCAAGAAATGGAGAAGTTAAACCTGGGGATAATCCAACAAGGGACTCTGAATCAGCTAAAGCTTGAGTCAACCATTTTGCAAAGGATAATTGATGCTCAAAAGGATAATCTGGGCATGAAGCACATACGAGAGAAGATAAGGGCTGGTACAGCCAAATGTTTCAAGGAAGACGATCAAGGTGTGTTATGGTTTAACAACCGCATAGTAGTGCCAAAGAATGAAGAACTCCGCCAGCAAATCTTAGATGAAGCGCATCTTAGTCGCTATTCTATTCATCCAGGAAGCACTAAGATGTATCATGATCTAAAACAACATTACTGGTGGACAAAGATGAAGATTGAAATTGCATGCTATGTGGCTAAGTGTGACACTTGCAGACGTGTCAAAGCCATACACATGAAAACTGCTGGTCCATTGCAGTCATTACCAATACCAACATGGAAATGGGAAGACATCAGCATGGACTTTATTGTGGGACTGCCCAGGACGATAAAAGGGTATGACTCTATTTGGGTTATAATTGATCGGCTTACAAAGACTGCTCACTTTCTGCCGGTCAAGACAAATTCCCCGGTTACTGTCTACGCCCAATTGTACATTGCTCGTATTCTTAGTCTGCATGGTGTTCCAAAGACCATAGTGTCGGATCGTGGACCTCAATTTGTAGCCAAGTTTTGGGAAGCACTTCACAAATCTTTGGGTACTAAGTTACTCCACAGTTCGGCCTATCATCCTCAAACCAGTGGGCAGACTGAGAGAGTGAACCAAATACTGGAAGATATGTTGCGGGCATGTGTCCTGGATTTCTCACCAAAATGGGATGAATGTTTACCTTTGGCGGAGTTTTCATATAATAACAGTTATCAAGAAAGTATCAAGATGGCACCTTTTGAAGCTTTATACGGACGTCGGTGTCGAACTCCGCTAAATTGGTCTGAACCTGGAGAAAGATACTTCTTTAGGCCTGATATGGTGAAAGAGGTCGAAGAAAAGGTTCAGAAAATAGTTCATAATATGAAGAAAGCCCAAGCTCGTCAGAAGAGTTACGCAGACAAACGGCGAAGGCCCTTGTATTTCCTGGAAGGAGACTATGTTTACCTGAAGGTCTCACCAATGAAAGGCGTATCGCGTTTTGGAGTTAAAGGAAAACTTGCACCCAGGTACATTGGTCCATTCCTGGTACTTGAGCAATGTGGACCAGTGGCATACCGACTTCAGCTCCCCGAAACATTGTCTGCTGTACATAATGTGTTCCATGTATCGCAATTGAAGAAGTGTCTTCGGGTTCCCGATCGAACCGTTGAAATGACTGATGTTGTCCTGGAACCAGACTTAACGTACTCGGAACATCCCATTCGAGTCCTGGATCAAAAGGACAGGGTTACCCGGAGAAAGACTCTCAAGTTTTATAAGATACAGTGGAACCAGCATTCGGAAGATGAGGCTACATGGGAAACCCAAGACTTCTTAGATAAGAATTTCCCAGGCTTTCTAGCCTCTTGTAAGTTGTAAAGTTTGTATAGCTGTGTAGTAAAGGAATGAACCCCCACACCACCCTTGCCTTGTACCAAAAATAAGGAAATAAAAATGTGACACATTTCCTTTTCCATTACTCACCCTAGGACTTTAAATCTCGGGACGAGATTCTTTTATGGGGGGAAGGATGTAACACCCCTGGTGTTACTATAACTAAAACTTGAGCATGACATCATAAGCATTGGCATTTCATATGTTTGACACACCTAGAGTGCATTCACTAGGCAAAAATTTCAAACAAGTTGTACTGTTTTAATGTTTTACAAATAGGACCCTGGTTAAAGGACTTAACCCTAAATAGTGATTAAAGGGGTAACACTTAACCTAAGTTGAGAAAACCTAAAAGCTCTAGGGTAAAAGTCATAAAATGACTCCAAGAATAAAGTTGAATCCCACTTATACCCCTGGAATACCAGAAACCCTAATTGGAACCCTGGGAAACCCTAAAACTAAACCCTAGGGGCCTATGTGCAAAATTAACCCACTTTTGGGTTAAAGTGCAAAAACCAAGCCAAATAGGTTTCTTAAGTCCTTTGGTTCACAAATATGTGGATTTGAAAGCCAAACCCTAGGTTTTGGACTTAAATGCAAAATAGACCTCATGTGAGTTTATTCTAAGTCTGGATTTCAGTGATATTGGCTCAACTTTGGAGCCTTGTATCTTTCAGGATATAGGGTTTTTGCCCTAGGTCACCACATCAAAGTTGAAGACCCATTATAGGAGAACAACTTTGCTAAAGAGTGTGAGCTTAGTTGTTATGAGAAATTTGGAGGAAAACCCAATCAAAGTTTGACTGTCAGACTTGTTCATTCTGAAAATCAGCTTTCCAGTGTAACAGAGTCGACTTTGTGGGTGAATTAAACCTTGATCCAGTGACTTTTTGTGAATACACATTGTAGCAAAGTTGTAGAGGGATTATAGTTCTACAACTTTACTACAGAGAGTTGGCTTAGCTTTCACACAAAAATTTGAGAAAACTGGGCTCTAATGTGCTCTGTCAGTCACTCTGAACTGGTATTCACATGGTACAGTAACAGGTATACTGAAGAAGATTATGTTCCTGCTCGTCGCCGATAGCCATCGCCGTCGATCGTCGTTCGCCGTGATTCGTGCTCGGCGGTCACCAGATAAGTCTGTCACGGTAAAGGTCCTCGTCACCGGTGAGCTGGAAGTCACCCCGATCGGCCACGGCACATCTCCCCTGGCTCACCGCCCGCGGTTAAGTGCTCGCCATCGACCGCCGCCTCTCGGCCGGGTGCCGCGTGGCTCAACTCTTCCACCGTGCCGTCGTGACTCCTCTAGGCCATCCCATCGTCGACGGGGAGCTTGCCACGCCATTAGCCACGATTTCACCGCGACGTCTTCTTCTTCCTTATCTCCGGCCACCTCCGCTAGCCGCTTAAATTAAGCACCACCGCCTCGGGGTTCTATAAATTGACCCCGCCGTGAGCTTCACCATATCCTCACGCATCCAGCCACCGCTAATCGGCCACAATCATCCACTCGTGTGCTTGAATTCGGAGTTTCCCCCAAATTGGTTTTCCGCCGCCGTAGAGTTGAGCTCGCCGTGGTCAGCCCTCCACAGGTCAGCCCCGGTCCTCTGCTACTTCGTTTGAGTACCCTCCCACCTCCGTGATGCTTGTCGAGCCACCGAATTGAACCGGGAGACCCCCAGTCGCCGGGAACACGATCATATTGCCGCTTTGCTTACGGTCACCGTGGCCGGAGCTCCATAATTCACCAATGGTGCAATTAAGTTAGGGGAAGTAGTCAGGCTGACCCCAATTTCATGTCCGCCGCTCGGAGAACCCAGTCGTAGCCCCAATCGGCCGGCGTAGGTCCTCGCCGGAGCGCGGCGGTGCGCGAGCGCCGTCGGGGACGTGAAACACAGAATAGACAGAAATTAGGGGGCCTTTCTGCGAAGTGTCAGTGACCCCAGAAAATAGTAACCGAACCCACTTCCTGTTAGATAAAACCTCGAGGGCTTTTCTACAAAGCCGCCATCGCGCGCACGGGCGCGGGCGCAATTCTGCTGTTATTGGGCCGTCTTGGGCTGGTTTCGGCCCAAGTCTGTTCATTGTTTTCTTTTTTCTTTTTCCGCAGAGCTTTAGAAATCTGTAGAAAATTATAGAAAAATCCTAAAAATATGAGACCAATTTTCCTAGGTTCCTTATTTTCCCTAGTATTTAATAAAAATAAACTCATGATTTTTAGATCAAATAGGGAATTTTAGGGTATTTAAAATAGCCTAAACCATTGATTCTGGATTTTTAGAAAATAAATAATAAGTCCAAAATTTCCCAAACTTTTTATGTGAGCTGTTCACATTATTTAGAAGCCATGGGTAAAGTTTGGTTTGATTTGAACATTGTTTGATAACTAGAACCCAAAACCACCCCCCCTGCTCCATGAACTCCTTTACTGACTCCGGAAACCCTAGGTTCTCGGAGTACCGTGAAGGAAAGTTGTACTCAAGACATAAATAATAAGTTTATATTATCTTTGCATCCTCATGAGCATTCCATGACATCCATTCTTATGCATGTATATGGTTATATTAGAGCACGAAGAAGAAGAAGAAGTCTCTGAAGAAGGGATACCACCCACCTCTGATCCTCAAGCAGACAACTGCTTTTATTTCGATATTTGTGGATCCGAGCAGGACTCACCTGATAACAAAGGCAAGCCCCGGTGCATTTGCCACCTCCCTTGATATTTTTAAATCTTTCTCACTTGCTTGATGCATTAGGTGATAGGAGTTGGTTGCTAAAACAATTCCTGCATTACCTTCCTTGAATTTGATTACCTTCCTTGATCACCTGTTTTACAAAAGCTTTTTGATGCTTAGCTTTGCTTTAGAAAAACAAAAGGTTTTGTTTTTACAAAAGATGTTGTGGCAAAAGTGGGTGGGATATTTTCAAAAATAAAACTTGATGGTGGATCCATCATGGCCGTGATGGATTCAACATCGGAAAAGATGTACCTCTGCCAGGTACCAAGTTTTGGGTTAAATGATTAAGCTGAGACCGGGCGGGTGACTTGCACGAGAAGAGAGTCTCGGTGTAGTGTCTCCGTCTAAGTCGATTAAGGACCTTGTCGATGTAGGCCTGCTGACCGAGGACCCTTTAACTGGTCACATGCCTCGTCATGGGTAAGCCTTGCCTCGGGCAGACTAAGGCCGGAATAAGATAACACGAAATGGGCGTGGAGCGGTGGCGAGAGTAGCGTGTACCCTCCGTGGCAAGAGGCTGGACGGTGGTGTATCTGTGCTCTCGGTTTGCGTGAACCTGATCCGGTCTTAAGAACCCCGGTGGCGGGTTGACATATGCAAGGGTTAAGTGCTACATATGTCGTGTGATTGGAGATCCTCAGCTGAGTATAATCGATTCGGATCGCCGTACCTCCGCGGTTATGGAGACTTGGCCACTGACTTACACGTAGCATTCCACTAAAGATGATGGGCTTTTGTTAAAGAAATTGGCTAGTGCAGGACCAGTGATTGAACTAGGGTAGAAAGAACTCTAGTGCAGGTAATTTTACCTAACTTGACAAATAAAATTGGATTTTTAAGGATCCACTTTAGTAAGCATTTCTGCAAAACAGAGTCTTTGATTATTGAGAAGCCTTACCTTGACTCCCATATAACCAGCATACCCTTGAGAGTCTTTTCCTTAGTCGGGTAAGACTTGCTGAGTAATTCCATACTCAGGGTTTATCCCTTTGTTGTTTTTAGGTGGGGAAGTAGCAGACTTTTGCTGCTTCTGTGCCAAGGTGGTTCCCAACGAAGAAAAACAAGACTGAAGTGCGGGAGGACTCGGTCCTCCATCTAGGATTTTTTGTTTATAGCCTTTTGGGAGAAGTTTGCGTCTCCCTTGGTTTGTATAATTATTACTTATATGCACTCACTTTTAGACTGGTCTGTAAATAAATAACTCGAGCTTGCTTTTTGAAATAAATGTAAGTTTATGTAATTCGCTTCCGCATTTCTTTATCTCCGATGATCTGTAATGTCTGCAAGACGGGTGAAACGTTCCTGGTCAGGTCGGGAAAGATACCGAGCTTGTCAAGTGACTTAGGAACATCTACAGGGTGTCTGATGTCTGTTAGACAAGGACAACTGTAGGTGGGCCTGATTACTTGGGAGGTTCCGTCACAATCCGCCGCCCCTGCACACGCGCGGACCGTCCGGCCCTAGGGCGCGGACCGTCCGGCCGTCAGGCAGGGAACCCGGGCTCCTGCACCAGGTCACGGACCGTCCGGCCCTGTGCCGCGGACCGTCCGCGCCTGACCAGAGAGCACCGCCGCCTCACGCCAGGTCGCGGACCGTCCGGCCCTGTGCCGCGGACCGTCCGCGTCTGACCAGAGAGCACCGCCGCTGGTTCTTTTGAAGTGATTGGCGCCTCCAAAAAGGTGTCAACATACTTTTTGGCGACTCTGCTGGGGACAACACATATAGACCTATCAAATCGGCCCTCAATGGCCGGTTCAAAAGATAGTTCTGAGGTTTCCACCAGCAATATCATCACACCGACATGGGAGACCTTGCCGGCTGAAGAACAGCTCCTGTTCGAGGAGCGCCAGGAGCAGCTGATCCAAGAAGCAAAAGCAAAGTTCTTGACCAACTTCAAAGTGGACAGGAACAACAAGGTCGTCCGACATCGGGTGACGGATCCGGCTTCGTTCTGACCCACACCAGATATCCCCAATGTAAGTAGCAACAACAAACTCCAATCTCCTAAAGCTTACATAGACGAACAGCGAGAACAGTTGCAACGTATCGTAGGGGATATACAAAATGATCATAAACGTCTAGTGCGTGCGCTTGATAAGTCTACTACGACGAATCTTTCTTCGCACGAGGTTGAATGGAGGGAATACACACATAATTCATCGGCTACAGGTTGGCACGACCAGTCACAACCCCTTTATGGGATGCCGATGGACATGTACCCTAGGCAACGACAGCCTCCCACGCACATCGGCGATAAATTTACCGATCTGCACATGTCTGGACCGTCTGCACATGGGCGCGGACCGTCTGGCCAGCGGCGGCTGATCCTATTTTTAGAAGCGAATTACCGAGACCTGCACCCAAGCCGCCACATGCCGTACAAAACCTAGATAACCCATTCGGACCGTCTGCGTATGATGCCAGACAGCCCGAATATAATGTCGGACGGTCTGGCCACATGGCCGGACAGTCCGCGCACGGAGTCGAACGGTCCGCGTATTTAACCGGACGGTCCGGCACAGAGTTTTTTTTAAGGAGGATGGATATCTAACTTCGTATCCATCCCAGCTAGACTCCCCATCTCACCATACGACACAACAACATCATAATATAATCTATCAAACCCGTGAGAGTGAGAACTTTCCGGCCCCTAGAAGGCCAGAAAGGAATGGCCAGTCCTATGAGCCTCATAGGGCATACATTAACGCGCTGCAAAACCCAAACCAATGGGGAGGAAAACAACACACCAACATCCAAACAAACTCACCCATATTGGATCAAAGAGCCGGTGGTCTCCCATCGGCTGTCATCGATATAGTAAGGGAGGAAATAGCTGGGACGTTCCGAGATAAGCTCGGAGTTAGTATAGTCCCCGGGGGCAGTCATATCGGAGACCTTATGAAAGCAAGTTTGACCGACTCCCATACCCACAGGGGACCAAAATACCCGAATTCGTAAAGTTTTCGGGTGACCAAGAAAAGAGCACGCGTGAGCACATAGACCAGTTCTTAACACAGTTAGGAGAATTGGCCGACACCGAAGCATTCCGTGTGCGTTTATTTTCATTATCTTTAACAGGGACTGCATTCACATGGTATGCCACGCTCCCTCCTAATTCCATTTTGTCGTGGGGAGATTTAGAACAAAAATTTCATGAACGTTTCTTCTCTGGCGATTATGAGCTAGATTTAGTAGACTTAGTGGCTCTACGACAAGAAAAGGATGAATCAGTTAGTAATTATATCTGGAGATTCCGGGATACGAGAAATCGATGCTTTCAAATTCATTTAACAGATAAACAACTGGCGGAAATAGCCTTTGATGGATTGCGCTATTATTTAAAAGAGAGATTAGAAGGCATCCAGTTCTTTACTCTAGCACAATTACATCAGAGAGCTTCGGCTTGTGAAAGCCGAAGCAAAGAACTAGTCAAAACGGTTCATCATAATGTCCATATAGTAGAACACAATCAAAGTAGTTCGGACGATGAACCAAAGAAAGTTTACACTGCCGAAATAGTTTGGCCCGAGCAGGCCAAATCTTCGGCTTGCTCCTCCTTGCAGTCAGTTCGGAATGAACGGCAGGAGAAGGTTAAGTTTACATTTAATGTCGGCAAATGTGATAAGATATTCGATGAATTACTAAAAAATGGTAACATTAAAATCGATTATATCGTTCCACCTGCCGACGAACTAAAGCGTCGCGCATACTGCAAGTGGCACAACTCATTTTCCCATGCCACTAATGATTGTAATGTGTTCCGACGACAAATCCAATCGGCCATTAACGAAGGATGATTGAAATTTCAGGAGGACACGGAGCCCTTTCCAATGAATATGATCGACTTCAAGGGCAAAAGGGTCCTAATTCGGCCCAGCACAGCCGATAAGGGCAAAGACAAAGAAGTCATCATCGGCAACTCACGGGAGGCCGATGGAGACAACAAAATTTCTTGCAGGAAAGTGGTGGCCGAGAAGACTCCTGATGGAGGAGAGACACTGAAAGTAACCATCATAAACTCCGGCACTGAAGGGCAAGCGCAGACCAGGGGATATGCGCGAGAACCCATACTACGCATCGCGGACGGTCCGGTGTCCAGGCGCGGACGGTCTGTAACATCACCGGACAGTCCGGAGCGTTCCAGCGGACAGTCCGGCAACGCCGAAGAGCTGCGGCGACCACGTACCTTCAAACCACGACGACCAGAAATAGGTACGTGGAAAATTAACACGTTCAAGGCAACTGGTCGGTTGGTAAAATCTAGCCCGACCTTTGATCAATTATTGTCTAAATATGTGAAAAAGAAGGCTGGCCCCCAGCGACCGGCCACCAAAGGGACCTCGCTTACCCACCCAGGTGCGACGACAGGTTAGGCCGATTGGACCACCACACCAATCGGAAAGGACGGGAGGTCATAATGTTCAATTAAGACCTAACGTACCTGCATGGACACCTCCACCACCATATCCACCTATGCCATATCCATACACATACATACCTCCACCATATGTCCCAAATCAAATGTGGGGCATGCCACCATACCCATTTGGGATGCCACAGTACCCCGCTTGGGGGGCACCCCAAACATCTGTATTCAATAGGTTGACACCTCCAGTACTGAGAGCACCTAGAGGGGGGGGTGAATAGGTGATCCTGTGAAACTTTAAAACTTAAGCCACAAAAACTTGTTAAGTGTCAGTACAATAATCACCAAGTGGCTAGAGAGGAGTCTCAACAAAACACAACACCACAAGAGATCAAACACAGAGATGACACAGTGGTTTATCCCGTGGTTCGGCCAAGACCAACGCTTGCCTACTCCACGTTGTGGCGTCCCAACGGACGAGGGTTGCAATCAACCCCTCTCAAGCGGTCCAAAGACCAACTTGAATACCACAGTGTTTTGCTTTGCTTTTCAATATCCCGTTTGCGAGGAATCTCCACAAATTGGAGCCTCTCGCCCTTACACTTGAGATTTACAAGAAATACGGAGTAAGGGATGAAAGCAACACACACAAATCCACAGCAAAATGCGCACACACACGGCCAAGAATCGAGCTCAAAAGACTATCTCAAAGTTCTCACTAGAACGGAGCTCGAATCACTGAGAATGACAAACGAATGCGCAAAGACTGAGTGTGGATGATCAAGAATGCTCTAAGGTTGCTTGGGTATCTTCTCCATGCGCCTAGGGGTCCCTTTTATAGCCCCAAGGCAGCTAGGAGCCGTTGAGAGCAAATCTGGAAGGCCAATCTTGCCTTCTGTCGTCGGGTGCACCGGACAGTCCGGTGCACACCGGACACTGTCCGGTGCCCGATTTCCTTCCTTAAACAGCGCTGCCGACCGTTGCAGATCTGGGAGCCGTTGGCGCACCGGACATGTCCGGTGCACACCGGACAATCCGGTGCCGTCTTCTAGCCGTTGGCTCGGCCACGTGTCCCGCGCAGATTGCGCGGCCGACCGTTGGCCCGGCCGACCGATGGCTCACCGGACAGTCCGGTGCACACCGGACAGTCCGGTGAATTTTAGCCGTACGCCGTCGGCGAATTCCCGAGAGCGGCCTCTCACGCCGAGTCAGCCTGGCGCACCGGACACTGTCCGGTGCACCACCGGACAGTCCGGTGTGCCAGACTGAGCTGAGTCTTGGCTGTACACAGCCAAGTCTTTTGCACCTTTCTTCTTTTCTTCTTCTTTCTGTTTCTAACACTTAGACAAGTATATTAGTACACAAAACCAATGTACTAAGGCTTAGAAACATACCTTTACTTCATGATTTGCACTTTGTTCGTCCATGGACATAAATTCACATTTAAGCACTTGTGTTGGCACTCAATCACCAAAATACTTAGAAATGGCCCAAGGGCACATTTCCCTTTCAATCCCCCCCTTTTTGGTGATTTATGCCAACACAACATAAAGCAACTAGAACAAGTGCAAACTCACTTCAAATAAAACTCAAATTTATTTTGATTCAATTTTGGCATATATGGATCATCCTTTGCCACCACTTGGTTTGTTTTTGCAAATCAAACTCAAATCTCTATCTCTAAGTCAAACACACATGTTGAAGCATAAAGAGAGTCATTCCAAAAGAGATTGATCAAAGATTTCAAAAACTCCCCTTTTTCCCATAATTACTACTTCTCCCCACAAGAAGCCAACTTTTGACAAAAGAGACAATAAAAGCTCTACTCTAACCAAAAGCTCTACTCTACTATTTTCAAATTTCTCAAGTGGTAGCTGATCCATTTATTGCTTTGGCCTTTATTTTCTCCCCCTTTGGCATCAAGCACCAAAACGGGATCAATCTTGGCCCTTTAACCCCATTGCCTCACCAAAATCTTCAATTTAGAGCAAATGGCAATAAGAGTTCATGAGATGGACTTGGAATAAGTTACCCTCTCATCGGAGTGCAGTGGAAGTCTTTCATGGTCCAAGTCCACCTTTTCCCTTTCAATTCTCCTTTGAGACTAAAACAAGCAAACTCAAGCATATGGTTAGTCTCAAAGGGTCAAGTTGTAACACATCTCCCCCTAAACATGTGCATCACTTTGCAACGGACTTGTGAGGTCCAGGGAGTGTTTGTACAACTTGAGCACCATAATAAGCAACAAAATGCAGAATGGACATGATCAAAGGCATAAACACATGTATGCTACATTTCAATCCAAGTTCCGCGAATCTAAGATATTGAGCTCACTACGCAGCCTGCAAAAGGTCTTCTCATCTAGAGGCTTGGTAAAGATATCGGCTAGCTGGTTCTCGGTGCTAACATGAAACACTTCGATATCTCCCTTTTGCTGGTGGTCTCTCAAAAAGTGATGTCGGATGTCAATGTGCTTTGTGCGGCTGTGCTCAACAGGATTTTCCGCTATTCGGATAGCACTCTCATTATCACATAGGAGTGGGACTTTGCTCAGATTGTAGCCAAAGTCCCTGAGGGTTTGTCTCATCCAAAGTAGTTGCGCACAACACTGTCCTGCAGCAACGTACTCGGCCTCAGCGGTGGATAGGGCAACGGAGGTTTGTTTCTTAGAGTTCCATGACACCAGGGACCTTCCTAAGAATTGGCACGTCCCTGATGTACTCTTCCTATCGACCTTACATCCAGCATAGTCGGAATCTGAGTACCCAATCAAGTCAAAGTTAGACCCCTTTGGATACCAGATCCCGAAGCAAGGTGTAGCGACTAAATATCGAAGAATTCGCTTCACAGCCACTAAGTGACACTCCTTCGGATCGGATTGAAATCTAGCACACATGCATACGCTAAGCATAATATCCGGTCTACTAGCACATAAATAAAGCAAGGAACCTATCATGGACTGGTATGCTTTTTGATCAACGGACTTACCTCCTTTGTTGAGGTCGGTGTGTCCGTCGGTTCCCATTGGCGTCTTTGCGGGCTTGGCGTCCTTCATCCCAAACCTCTTTAGCAAATCTTGTGTGTACTTCGTTTGGGAGATGAAGGTGCCGTCCTTGAGTTGCTTCACTTGGAACCCAAGGAAGTAGTTCAACTCGCCCATCATCGACATTTCGAATTTCTGCGTCATTACCCTGCTAAACTCTTCACAAGACTTTTGGTTAGTAGAACCAAATATTATGTCATCGACATAAATTTGGCACACAAACAAATCACCATCACATGTCTTTGTAAAAAGAGTTGGATCGGCTTTCCCAACCTTGAAAGCATTAGCAATTAAAAAGTCTCTAAGGCATTCATACCATGCTCTTGGGGCTTGCTTAAGTCCATAGAGCGCCTTAGAGAGCTTACACACATGGTCGGGGTACCGTTCATCCTCGAAGCCAGGGGGCTGCTCCACGTACATCTCCTCTTTGATCGGCCCGTTGAGGAAAGCGCTCTTCACATCCATTTGGTACAACCTGAAAGAATGGTGAGCGGCATATGCTAGCAAGATACGAATTGATTCTAGCCTAGCCACAGGAGCAAAAGTCTCCTCAAAGTCCAAACCTGCGACTTGGGCATAACCTTTTGCCACAAGTCGAGCCTTGTTCCTCGTCACCACTCCGTGCTCGTCCTGTTTGTTGCGGAACACCCACTTGGTTCCCACAACATTTTGCTTGGGACGAGGCACCAGTGTCCAAACTTCATTGCGCTTGAAGTTGTTGAGTTCCTCCTGCATGGCCAATACCCAATCCGGATCTAGCAAGGCCTCCTCTACCCTGAAAGGCTCAATAGAAGAGACAAAAGAGTAATGCTCACAAAAATTAACTAATCGAGATCGAGTAGTTACTCCCTTGCTAATGTCACCCAAAATTTGGTCGACGGGATGATCCCTTTGAATCACCGCTCGAACTTAGGTTAGAGGTGCCAGTTGCGCTTCTTCCTCCATCACGTGATCATCTTGTGCTCCCCCTTGATCACACGCCTCCTTTTGATGAACCTGTTCATCGTCTTGAGTTGGGGGATGCACCGTTGTTGAGGAAGAAGGTTGATCTCGTTCATCTTGTTCCTGTGGCCGCACTTCTCCAATCGCCATGGTTCGTATAGCGGCCGTCGGAACATCTTCTTCATCTACATCATCACAATCAACAACTTGCTCTCTTGGAGAGCCATTAGTCTCATCAAATACAACGTCGCTAGAGACTTCAACCAAACCCGATGATTTGTTGAAGACCCTATACGCCTTTGTATTTGAATCATAACCTAATAAAAACCCTTCTATAGCTTTGGGAGCAAACTTAGAATTTCTACCCTTCTTCACTAGAATGTAGCATTTGCTCCCAAATACACGAAAGTACGATACATTGGGTTTGTTACCGGTTAGTAGCTCATATGACGTCTTCTTGAGGAGGCGATGAAGGTAGACCCTGTTGATGGCGTGGCAAGCCGTGTTCACGGCTTCCGACCAAAAGCACTCGGGGGTCTTGAACTCTCCAAGCATCGTCCTTGCCATATCGATCAGCGTCCTGTTCTTCCTCTCTACCACACCATTTTGCTGTGGTGTGTAGGGAGCGGAGAACTCGTGCTTGATCCCTTCCTCCTCAAGGAACTCCTCCACTTGAAGGTTCTTGAACTCGGACCCGTTGTCGCTCCTTATCTTCTTCACCTTGAGCTCAAACTCATTTTGAGCTCTCCTGAGGAAGCGCTTGAGGGTCCCTTGGGTTTCAGACTTATCCTGCAAAAAGAACACCCAAGTGAAGCGGGAAAAGTCATCAACAATAACTAGACCATACTTACTTCCTCCTATGCTTAGATAGGCGACGGGTCCGAAGAGGTCCATATGCAGCAGCTCCAGAGGTCTTGATGTGGTCATCACATTCTTGCTGTGATGTGCTCCTCCCACTTGTTTACCTGCTTGACAAGCTGCACAAGGTCTATCTTTTTCGAAATAAACATTGGTTAGACCTATCACGTGTTCTCCCTTTAGAAGCTTGTGGAGGTTCTTCATCCCCACATGTGCTAAGCGGCGATGCCACAGCCAGCCCATGCAAGTCTTAGCCATTAAGCATGCATCTAGACCGGCCTCTTCTTTTGCAAAATCAACTAAGTAAAGCTTGCCGTCTAGTACACCCTTAAAGGCTAGTGAACCATCACTTCTTCTAATGACAGACACATCTACATTTGTAAAAAGACAATTATATCCCATATTGCATAGTTGACTAACAGATAGCAAATTGTAACCAAGAGACTCAACTAAAAACACATTGGAAATTGAGTGCTCATTAGAGATTGCAATTTTACCTAACCCTTTTACCTTGCCTTGATTCCCATCACCGAATATAATTGAATCTTGGGAATCCTTATTTTTGACGTAGGAGGTGAACATCTTCTTCTCCCCCGTCATATGGTTTGTGCATCCGCTGTCGATAATCCAGCTTGAACCCCCGGATGCATAAACCTGCAAGGCAAATTTAGGCTTGGGTCTTAGGTACCCAACTCATGTTGGGTCCTACAAGGTTAGTGCAAATATCCTTAGGAACCCAAATGCAAGTTTTGTCTCCCTTGCATTTTGCCCCTAACTTCCTAGCAACTATTTTCCTATCCTTTCTACAAATAGCAAAGGAAGCATTTAAAGCACAATAAATTGTAGAACGTTCATTCACTACTTTCCTAGGAGCATGAATAATATTCTTTCTAGGCACATGATGAATATCATTTCTCCTAGACATATTTCTACCATGCCTATAGAAAGAACTAGAAGCAAACATAGCATGAGAGTCAAAATCATCATAAGCATTATAACTCCTATAAGCATTTCTAGTTTGTCTCCTATCATGGTACAAGAAGGCATGGTTCTTTTTAGCACTACTAGCCATAGGGGCCTTCCCTTTCTCCTTGACGAAGATGGGAGCCTTATGGCTTGTTAAGTTCTTGGCTTCCCTCTTGAAGCCAAGCCCATCCTTAATTGAGGGATGTCTTCCAATTGTGTAGGCATCCCTTGCAAATTTTAACTTATCAAATTCACTTTTGCTAGTCTTAAGTTGGGCATTAAGACTAGCCAATTCATCATTTAGTTTGGAAATTGAAACTAGGTGTTCACTACAGGCATCAACATCGAAATCTTTACACCTCATACAAGTATCAACAATTTCTACACAGGAATTAGATTTACTAGCTTCTTCTAGTTTAGCACTTAAATCATTGTTAACACTTCTTAAGGTAGCAATGGTTTCATGACAAGAAGATAGTTCACTAGATAGCATTTCATTCCTTTTAATTTCAATAGCAAGAGTTTTTTGTGCACTAACAAATTTATCATGCTCCTCATATAACAAATCCTCTTGTTTTTCTAAAAGCATATTCTTGTCACTCAAGGCATCAATTAATTCATTAATTTTGTCTACCTTGGTTCTATCTAATCCCTTGAATAAGCATGAGTAATCTATCTCATCATCATCACTAGACTCATCTTCACTCGAAGAAACATAAGTACTAGTATGAGTGCTTACTTTCTTCTCTCTTGCCATGAGGCAAGTGTGACGCTCGTTGGGGAAGAGGGATGACTTGTTGAAGGCGGTGGCGGCGAGTCCTTCATTGTCAGAGTCGGAGGAGGAACAATCCGAATCCCACTCCTTTCCAATATGTGCCTCGCCCTTGGCCTTCTTGTAATGCTTCTTTTTCTCCCTCTTGTTCCCTTGGTCCTGATCACTATCATTGTCGGGACAGTTTGCAATAAAATGACCAAGCTTACCGCATTTGAAGCATGAGCGCTTCCCCTTGGCTTTGGTCTTGCTTGGCTGCCCCTTGCGATCTTTAAGCGCCGTCTTGAAGCGCTTAATGATGAGGGCCATCTCCTCATCATTGAGTCCGGCCGACTCAACTTGTGCCACCTTGCTTGGTAGCGCCTCCTTGCTCCTTGTTGCCTTGAGAGCAATGGGTTGAGGCTCATGACTAGGACCGTTCAACGCGTCGTCCACGTATCTTGCCTCCTTGATCATCATTCGCCCGCTTACGAACTTCCCAAGAACTTCTTCGGGCGACATCTTGGTGTACCTAGGATTTTCACGTATATTGTTCACCAAATGAGGATCAAGAACGGTAAATGACCTTAGCATTAGGCGGACGACGTCGTGGTCCGTCCATCGCGTACTCCCGTAGCTCCTTATTTTGTTGATAAGGGTCTTGAGCCGGTTGTATGTTTGTGTCGGCTCCTCGCCCCTTATCATCGCGAATCGTCCAAGTTCGCCCTCCACCAACTCCATTTTGGTGAGCAAGGTGACGTCGTTTCCCTCATGAGAGATCTTGAGGGTGTCCCAGATCTGCTTGGCATTGTCCAAGCCGCTCACCTTGTGATACTCGTCCCTGCACAAAGAGGCTAGCAACACAGTAGTAGCTTGTGCATTTTTATGAATCTGTTCATTAATAAACACAGGGCTATCCGAGCTATCAAATTTCATTCCACTTTCCACAATCTCCCAAATGCTTGGATGGAGAGAAAACAGGTGAGTACGCATTTTGTGGCTCCAAAATCCGTAATCCTCTCCATCAAAGTGAGGGGGCTTGCCAAGTGGAATGGGGAGCAATTGAGCATTTGAACTATGCGGGATGCGCGAATAATCGAAAGAAAAGTTTGAGTTAACCGTCTTTCGTCTATCGTAGTCGTCGTCGTCCTTTTGGGAGGAGGAAGATTCGTCGCTGTCGTAGTAGACAATTTCCTTGATGCGCCTTGTCTTCTTCTTCCTCCCGTCTTTTCTTTTGTGGCCCGAGCCTGAGTCGGTGGGCCTGTCATCATTGGGCTCGTTGACGAAGGACTCCTTCTCCTTGTCGTTGATCACCATCCCCTTGCCTTTAGGATCCATCTCTTCAGGCGGTTAGTCCCTTTCTTGAAGAGAATGGCTCTGATACCAATTGAGAGCACCTAGAGGGGGGGTGAATAGGTGATCCTGTGAAACTTTAAAACTTAAGCCACAAAAACTTGTTAAGTGTCAGTACAATAATCACCAAGTGGCTAGAGAGGAGTCTCAACAAAACACAACACCACAAGAGATCAAACACAGAGATGACACAGTGGTTTATCCCGTGGTTCGGCCAAGACCAACGCTTGCCTACTCCACGTTGTGGCGTCCCAACGGACGAGGGTTGCAATCAACCCCTCTCAAGCGGTCCAAAGACCAACTTGAATACCACGGTGTTTTGCTTTGCTTTTCAATATCCCGTTTGCGAGGAATCTCCACAAATTGGAGCCTCTCGCCCTTACACTTGAGATTTACAAGAAATACGGAGTAAGGGATGAAAGCAACACACACAAATCCACAGCAAAATGCGCACACACACGGCCAAGAATCGAGCTCAAAAGACTATCTCAAAGTTCTCACTAGAACGGAGCTCGAATCACTGAGAATGACAAACGAATGCGCAAAGACTGAGTGTGGATGATCAAGAATACTCTAAGGTTGCTTGGGTATCTTCTCCATGCGCCTAGGGGTCCCTTTTATAGCCCCAAGGCAGCTAGGAGCCGTTGAGAGCAAATCTGGAAGGCCAATCTTGCCTTCTGTCGTCGGGTGCACCGGACAGTCCGGTGCACACTGGACACTGTCCGGTGCCCGATTTCCTTCCTTAAACAGCGCTGCCGACCGTTGCAGATCTGGGAGCTGTTGGCGCACCGGACATGTCCGGTGCACACCGGACAATCCGGTGCTGTCTTCTAGCCGTTGGCTCGGCCACGTGTCCCGCGCAGATTGCGCGGCCGACCGTTGGCCCGGCCGACCGATGGCTCACCGGACAGTCCGGTGAATTTTAGCCGTATGCCGTCGGCGAATTCCCGAGAGCGGCCTCTCACGCCGAGTCAGCCTGGCGCACCGGACACTGTCCGGTGCACCACCGGACAGTCCGGTGTGCCAGACTGAGCTGAGTCTTGGCTGTACACAGCCAAGTCTTTTGCACCTTTCTTCTTTTCTTCTTCTTTCTGTTTCTAACACTTAGACAAGTATATTAGTACACAAAACCAATGTACTAAGGCTTAGAAACATACCTTTACTTCATGATTTGCACTTTGTTCGTCCATGGACATAAATTCACATTTAAGCACTTGTGTTGGCACTCAATCACCAAAATACTTAGAAATGGCCCAAGGGCACATTTCCCTTTCAAGTACAAGACCGATTGAGAGCCCCTCAATCTGGTCCACGAGCACAGGCCCAGCAAGATTGCGGAACAACTCGGCCCCAAAGGCTGACTAATCCAACAGGGGGGCATACAGCTACAACCTCCAACAGTACGAAAAAGGGAGGTGTCATTAAAATAGGAACGACAGATGTCGTCGTACAACAAAATAACGAAGGGCCGATGATTTTTGGTGAATCGGCCAACACAAACAAAAAAGAAAGTACGACTGTCAATAAAATAGCCGATCCAAAATACTCCATGCCCCGATGGTGCCCATCGGGATTGACACGATCGCAAAAGCGAAAATTACAGCGCCTTAGGACAAAGGAGAATCAGGAGAAGGAGGCGGAAAAAATATTCAATGACACACATCCGCAGTATCCACCACCACAAAAGAGATGGATATCAAAGGTCGTTGAGGAAAATCAAACGACCATAAAGACAGAAAATAAAACAATAACTGTGCATCTCTTTGCAGGTATAGCAGACAGTTTGGCTATAAAGACCGGACCAACCATACAGGGCGCGGACCATCCGACCCCTGAGACCGAATCATCCGCACTACACCAAGACACCTCCGACGACGTACCGACGCCCATGGAGGAAGACGACCTGCAAGGAGAAGACCTGGTCGACTACGGAGCTACGCCAGAACACTTAGAAAATTAAGAAAGCAAGGTGACAAATTGGTCAGGACCAGTATGACGCTCGGCGGTGTTGGCACTGACAATTCGATCAAAGCTAAAGGGATCACGTCCGTTGAGTCAACCATCGAGACCAAGGCCACTGCGTACCATCCTAGTAAGTGGCAAGATGCCTAAGAAAACCGATGTGATCATATCGAGTTAGTTGCTTTTGGTTCGCTCAGCTCCACCAAAAGGCAGGGGGCATATGTTGAGCACCATTTTGAGTGTGCGGACGGTCTGGCCCTGGGGCCGGACGGTCCGAGCAGGCGCTGTCGGCGTTTCGAGACCGAGAGGTCCCTAAGCCGACGAGTGAATGTCGCCGCGTGCCCCAGCCCAGATGGGTCGACGCGAGGCCGAGCGCGAAGGGGGGAAGTGAGGTGGTCGGAGACGGGCGTGAGAGAGGTGTAAATCCCGCGGCCTTCATGTTCATCCCGCGCCCAGGTCAGGTGCGCTTGCAGTAGGGGGTTACAAGCGTCCACGCGGGAGAGGGAAGCGAGCCGCCCTAAGAGAGCGCCTGTCCCGTCCTCGTCCCCACGCGGCCAACCTTCTCTAAGAGGGCCCTGGTCCTTCCTTTTATAGGCATAAGGAGAGGATCCAGGTGTATAATGGGGGTGTAGCAGAGTGCTACGTGTCTAGCGGGGGAGAGCTAGCGCCCTAAGTACATGCCGATGTGGCAGCCGGAGAGATCTTGGCACCCAGCTAGTGTGATGTCGTGGCCGTCGGAGGAGCGACGGAGCCTGGCGGAGGGACAGCTGTCGGAGCGGTTAAGTCCTTGCTGACGTCCTCCTGCTTCCGTAAGAGAGCTGAGAGCCGTCGTCGTCACAGAGCATGTGGGGCGCCATCATTGCCTATCCGGCGGAGCTAGCCAGATGGGACACCGGTCTTGTTCTCTGCGGCCCGAGTCAGCTCGGGGTAGGGTGATGATGGCGCTTCCTGTTGATGTGGCAGGCCTGCGCCCTAGGTTGGGCGACGTGGAGGCTCCTCCGAAGCCGAGGTCGAGTCTGTCTTCCATGGCCAAGGCCGAGTCCGAGCCCCTGGGTCGGGCGAGGCGGAGGTCGTTCGGCAGAGGCCAGGGCGGAGTCCGAGCCCTGGGGTCGGGCGAAGCGGAGTTCGTCGTCTTCTGGGGCTGAGCCCGAGTCCGAGCCCTGGGGTTGGGCGAAGCGGAGTTCGTCGTCTTCCGGGACTTAGCCCGAGTCCGAGCCCTGGGTCGGGCGGAGCGGAGTTCGCCGTCTTCCGGGACTTAGCCCGAGTCCGAGCCCTAGGTCGGGCGGAGCGGAGTTCGCCGTCTTCCGGGACTTAGCCCGAGTCCGAGCCCTGGGTCGGGCGGAGCGGAGTTCGCCGTCTTCCGGGGCTTAGCCCGAGTCCGAGCCCTGGGTCGGGCGGAGCGGAGTTCGCCGTCTTCTGGGGCTTAGCCCGAGTCCGAGCCCTGGGTCGGGCGGAGCGGAGTTCGCCGTCTTCCGGGGCTTAGCCCGAGTCCGAGCCCTGGGTCGGGCGGAGCGGAGTTCGCCGTCTTCTGGGGCTTAGCCCGAGTCCGAGCCCTGGGTCGGGCGGAGCGGAGTTCGCCGTCTTCCGGGGCTTAGCCCGAGTCCGAGCCCTAGGTCGGGCGGAGCGGAGTTCGCCGTCTTCCGGGGCTTAGCCCGAGTCCGAGCCCTGGGTCGGGCGGAGCTTCCTATGGTGCCTTTGGCAGGGCCTGACTGCCTGTCAGTCTCACTCTATCAAGCGGCATTGCGGTCGGAGTGGCGCAGGCGGCGCTGTCCTTCTGTCAGGCCGGTCAGTGGAGTGGTGAAGTGACGGCGGTCACTTCGGCTCTGCCGGGGGGCGCGCGTCAGGACAAAGGTGTCAGGTCACCTTTGCATTAAATGCTCCTGCGACTTGGTCAGTCGGTGCGGCGATTTAGTCAGGGTTGCTTCTTAGCGAAGGCAGGGCCTCGGGCGAGCCGGAAATATGTCCGCCGTTGGAGGGGGGCCTCGGGCGAGACGGAAATCCTCCGGGGTCGGCTGCCCTTGTCCGAGGCTAGGCTCGGGCGAGGCGTGATCGAGTCGCTCGAATGGACTGATCCCTGACTTAATCGCACCCATCAGGCCTTAGCAGCTTTATGCTGATGGGGGTTACCAGCTGAGAATTAGGAGTCTTGAGGGTACCCCTAATTATGGTCCCCGACAGTAGCCCCCGAGCCTCGATGGGAGTGTTAGCACTCGCTTGGAGGCTTTCGTCGCACTTTTTTGCAAGGGGACCAGCCTTTCTCGGTTGCATTTTGTTCCGGTGGGTGCGCGCGAGCGCACCCGCCGGGTGTAGCCCCCGAGGCCTCGGAGGAGTGGTTTCACTCCTTCGAGGTCTTAATGCCTCACGTAATGCTTCGGCTGGCCTGGTTGTTCCCTCATGCGAACTGGTCGTAGCCTGGGTGTACGGTCGGGGCCTAAGCTCTCGGGCTGGTATGTTGACGCTGTCAACGGTTCGGCCGGAGCCGGGTTTGCGAGAGCAGCCCCCGAGCCTCCGCACAGGGCGAGAGGGCGATCAGGGACAGACTCGGCTTTTTCACATACGCCCCTGCGTCGCCTTTCCGCAAGGAGGAGGGGGGGAAAGCGCCATGTTACCCTCGATGGGCGCCGAACATGGTGTCTCCGGTGAGCTGCAAGCGGGTAATCCGAGTGGACGTCTGTGCCCCGTTCGTTAGGGGTCGGCTAGGGGCCCAGAGGCACGCCCAAAAGTACCTGCGGGTGATCTGCCGGACCCGGTCCCCTAGCGACGGGGTCCGAGGGCTCGATGCCTCCCTCCGATGGGATTCCGTTACAAGATCGCTCCCGCTGGTCTCGGAAATGTCCTAGGGTACCTCGGGAGCGCAGCCCGAGCCTTGGTTATGTATCGAACGTACCCCTGGTCATCCCTCGCTCGGCGTCTGAGGCGGCTGTGAACCCTTCGGGGGCCAGCCTTCGAACCCCTGATCAGTAATGGGCGCGGAGCCCGAGTAGCCTGAGGCGGCCGTGGAACCCTTTGGGGGCCGGCCTTCGAACCTCTGACCAGTAGTGGGTGTAGGGCCCACGCGATCTAAGGCGGCTGTTGAACCCCTCGGGGGGCCAACCTTTGAACCTCTGATCAGTAGGGAGGCTCGGAGCCTGGTTCCTTCACGGGGAAGGATCCTTTTCGGGGTATCCCCCTTTCCCGGTCCCTGTTGCAAGAGATAGAGAAAGAGGAAAAAAGGAAAAGGATACGAAATCGAACGACGTGGCGTACCTTTTTTGGCGCGGTTTTTATGGCGAAGGCGAAGCGTCGCCCGCTTCTCCTGCCAGAAGCGTCGTCTGTCCCTCCGTGGAGTTAATGCGATGGGGCGAGCGGTTGGCGGGGCGGCCGTTGCGCGTGCGCGAGCCGTTCGAGGAACGGATCACGGGCGCGTTGTCTTCACGCCGTGAGAGGGGGTTCTCTTGCTGCCCCCGGATGGGACGTGAGCTTGGCTGACGACGTGACCGCTGCTCCCGCCCGCCTGCCACCGTCATTACTGCCGGCCCACTTTTGGCCGCATTGACCGCCGCGTCAGGCTGGCACTGCTGGGTCGTGCGCCTGGTCGCCTCGAGTCACGGTATTGGTTCCGCAATCGAGGAGGCACGGTGGTGGCGCAAGTGGCGATGCAGCTGCTTGCATGCAACATCCGGCGCGCCGGTTGCGTGACGCGTAGGCCTGGGCCTCCATGCCGGCGTGTCGAGAGTCGGAGAAGCGCGTCCACTTGGCGCGGTTGCATGCCGCCTGCATGGCTGCCCGCCTCTTTCGCCCGTTGGTCTGGGCAAAAGTGGAGGGCCACTTGTAACCGCTGGGCGGTTGTGTGCACCACGCGCGGCGGTTTGGCTTCTCCTGCTCTGAGCCGGTTTGCATGGCATGCGGGACCCAGCCCCCGCGCCGCAGGGGAGGGCCTTGGAGCGTGTTGGAGAAGACTCAACCCGTGACGGTTGGGGGCGCAAGTAGGGAGAGTTGCCTTTAAAAGGAGGGTGACCCCCTTCGGAAGGCGACCATGTCCTCTCGCTCCCTTATGCATTGCGTCCTTCCACCTTCCAAGCCCCCGGATGGGGGATACCCGCCGTCTTTTCGCCTCATCGTTGGAGGAACGCAACTCCGTAGGAGTTGGTACCTTTCGGCCATCGTTCGGCTTCAAGGATTTTCATCACGCAGCCCGGCTGCATCCCTCCACCGGCGGTCACCCAAGATGGTGACCTCTAGCTTGATGGTGGAGGAAAGCGAGCCGGGCCGCGGCCTCTGCCCCTCCCTCAGCCTCAAGGATTTTCATCACCAGGGCTGGGGAGGGGAGTGTGCCGAGTTGGGGTCGGCCCCCGTGTGGGCGGCGGCCCGCTCCTTCACTCAGTGACCGGAGGGAAGGGCGCTCATCGTCCGTGGCGCTGGCAGCTGCGCCATGCCTGGCTCTCGGACGCGAGTGGCTTCGGAGCCGCTCGCGGCGCCGGCGTCTGCCACGGCAGCTGGAAGAGGTTCTCCCGCTGGCGAGATAGCCAAGGCCGGCCACGGACCGACCTGCAACTCTACGGCCTTCTGCCCGTCCTTGCCTCACGAGTTTGGGCATGGGCGGGGGCCTCCTGGCAGCAGCATCCGCCCTAAGGTCAGTGCTGCCGCTGCTCGGCCCCCCGGAGCAGAAGTCGTCGTCGTCGCCGCTGCTGGAGCGGGTGACGGCGCGCCGTTCGTCGGTCTTCTGTTGCTCCGCAGGCCCACCCCTATCGAGTGGGGTTGTTCGTACCTGCGGTGGGGGAACCGGAGTTCCATTTGTAATGGCGCTTCGAATGCCAGGGTTTTTCTGTTCATTGCGGCTGTCGAGGCCTGAACATGTATGTAATTTTGGCACGGAGCCGTGTTTTTTTCCTCATTTTCGAGCACTAAGACTCGCTTGTTGGTTGTCTGGACCGCTTCACCAAGCATGAGTCGCCCCGTGTCAAGGTGACGAGTGAGGTATCCGTATCCCGGAGGCGTAGGAGTCCCTCGGCTCGGTCGGCCTTGTTGTCTGAGGCTCCTCTAGCTCAGTTAAAGGGACCCCTTGGCCGCTCTTCGACGAGCCGAGGCCAGGGGTAGCGATATCAGCATGAACAGAGGCGGAGTTGGCTCGAAAATGAAACCTGGTTGGCCGGAGCCTAGTCGGGTTGTCCGTTAGCGGGACCGACGCCGGAGTCGGTCAGCCGAGGCCTCGGGTCGGGCTGGCGCCCTTGGAAGACGGTTGGCCGAGGCCTCAGGGGTAACCGGCCGAGCCGCCTGCTTAGGCCGGATTCCCGGAGAAGTCCCTGGCAGCGATTGTTCGGGCGTGACGATGACGTCGTCCTCCAGAGTGGGGATCCTTGGACCGCGTCGCCGTCCGAGGCTAGGTCGGACCTTGCTGAAGGTGTCGCCGATGCCGAGGGTGTGACTGCCCCCTTCCAGCGTCAAGACCTGAGCCTGCAGGATCAGAGTGTCTTGTAGCGTGTGCCTTCTGCGGCCGCTGAGGCTAGAATATGCACACCCTCGCTGTGTTGTAAAGCTGCGTCTCCTTTCCTCTTGTTTCGAGTATCTGGACTTCTTTGTCGGTAACAGGGATGTTTGTGCGAGCGAGAGTTGCTTCTCACGGAAGGTGATGAGTGAGGTATCCGTATCCCGGAGGCGTGGGAGTCCCTCGGCTCGGTCGGCCTTGCCGCTTACGTGCACTTTCACCCGTCCATGAGGCCCTGTCACCGACTCAGTCGAGAAGGCTCGAAGGATCGCTTCGGCAGAAGAGCTTCCGAACGTGAAGACTTGTTCGGTTCGCGGAATCACTTTATCCGAACGCGAGTTACTTATCACAGAAGGTGATGAGTGAGGTATCCGTATCCTGGAGGCGTAGGAGTCCCTCGGCTCGGTCAGCCTTGGCTGCTTACGTGTACTCCATCGTTTTCAGGATCCACTTTTCGAAGTAGTCAGAAAGCACGAAAGATATTCTGGCAGAAGAGATCTCTCTTTTTTCTTTTTTTTTCTTCGAGGAAAATTTCAACGCAGAGGGGGTTCCCCCCCCTTTTAGCCCCCGAGGGAGGGTCGAGCTTTGCCGAGGCGAGGCCGACCCTTCCTTGATGACTAAACTTTGCGCGGGTGCGAGGTATATGAACAACTTGAAAACATCTTAAGGGTAGAAGCGACGTAGCTGTTGGATGTTCCAGGCGTTGCCGTAGACCTCGCCTTGACTGTTGGCCAGCTTGTACGTTCCGGGCTTCAGAACTTTGGCGATGACGAATGGCCCCTCCCAGAGGGGCGTGAGCTTGTGCCTCCCTCGGGCGTCTTGCCGCAGCCGAAGCACCAGGTCGCCCACCTGGAGGTCTCGGGTCCGGACCCCTCGGGCGTGGTAGCGTCGCAGGGACTGCTGGTACCGCGCCGAGTGTAGCAAGGCCTTGTCCCGAGTCTCTTCCAGCTGGTCCAGCGAGTCTTCTCGGCTAGCTTGGTTGCTTTGATCGCTGTGGGCCCTCGTCCTCGGGGAGCCGTACTCCAGGTCAGTGGGCAAGACGGCCTCGGCCCCGTAGACCAGGAAGAACGGCGTGAAACCTGTGGCCCGGCTCGGCGTTGTCCTCAGGCTCCAGACCACCGAGGGGAGTTCCTTCATCCATCGCTTACCGAACTTGTTGAGGTCGTTGTAGATCCGAGGCTTGAGCCCTTGTAGAATCATGCCGTTGGCACGCTCTACTTGCCCATTCGACATGGGATGAGCCACGGCGGCCCAGTCCACCCGGATGTGGTGATCCTCGCAGAAGTCCAAGAATTTTCTGCCGGTGAACTGGGTACCGTTGTCGGTGATGATGGAGTCCGGGACCCCGAAGCGATGGATGATGTTGGTGAAGAACGTCACCGCCTGCTCGGACCTGATGCAGTTCAGAGGTCGGACCTCGACCCACTTGGAGAATTTGTCGATGGCGACCAGCAGGTGCGTGTAGCCCCCGGGCGCCTTCTGCAAGGGTCCGACGAGGTCCAGCCCCCACACAGCAAAGGGTCAGGTGATGGGTATCGTCTGCAGAGCCTGAGCGGGCAGGTGGGTTTGCTTCGCATAGAATTGACACCCTTCGCAGGTGCAGACAATTCTAGTGGCGTCAGCCACCGCCGTTGGCCAGTAGAAGCCTTGCCGGAAAGCATTCCCGACAAGGGCTCGAGGCGCTGCGTGATGGCCGCAAGCCCCCGAGTGTATCTCTTGCAGGAGTTCCTGACCTTCGGCGACGGAGATGCATCGCTGGAGGATGCCCGAGGGGCTGCGGCGGTAGAGCTCCTCCTCATCGCCCAGCAAGACGAACGACTTGGCGCGTCGCGCTACCCGCCGAGCCTCGGCTCGGTCGAGGGGTAGCTCTCCTTGGCGGAGATATTGCAGGTACGGGGTCTGCCAATTTCGATCAGGCGTGGCCCCGCTCCGCTCCTCCTCGACGCGCAGTGCCTCACCCTCGGAGGCCGAGGGTACCTCGGGTCGAACCGAGGCCGCCTCGGGCTGAGCTGAGGGTGCCTCTGGCTGTGCCGAGGGCACCTCGGGCTGGACCGAGGGCGCCTCAGGCTCGGGCGCGTTGTCGATCTTGACGGAGGGTTGATGCAGATCCCGGGAGAAGACGTCCGGGGGAACCGGTGTTCGCCCCGAGGCTATTTTTGCTAGCTCGTCCGCAGTCTCGTTGTAGCGCCGAGCGATGTGGTTAAGCTCGAGCTCGTAGAACTTGTCTTCCAGGCGCCGAACCTCATCGCAGTAGGCCTCCATCTTCGGGTCGCGGCAGTGGGAGTTCTTCATGACTTGGTCGATGACGAGCTGCGAGTCACCGCGAGCATCGAGGCGCCTGACCCCTAGCTCAATGGCGATCCGCAACCCGTTGACCAGGGCCTCGTACTCAGCCACATTGTTGGACGCCGGGAAGTGGAGGCGTAGCACATAGCGTAGGTGTTTCCCGAGGGGCGAGATGAAGAGTAGGCCCGCGCCGGCTCCCGTCTTCATCAGCGACCCGTCGAAAAACATGGTCCAGAGCTCTGGTTGGATCAGAGCCATCGGTAGCTGGGTGTCGACCCATTCGGCTACGAAGTCTGCCAAGACCTGGGACTTGATGGCCTTCCGAGGGGCGAACGAGATTGTCTCGCCCATGATTTCCACTGCCCACTTTGCAATCCTGCCCGAGGCCTCTCGGCACTGGATGATCTCCCCCAGGGGGAAGGATGACACCACAGTTACCGGATGAGACTCGAAGTAGTGTCGCAACTTCCGCCGCGTCAGGATCACTGCATACAGCAGCTTATGAACTTGTGGGTAGCGGATCTTGGTTTCGGACAGTACCTCGCTGACGAAGTAAACTGGCCTCTGAACGGGCAATGCATGCCCCTCTTCTTGCCTCTCGACCACAATCGCGGCGCTAACCACCTGGGTGGTCGCGGCGACGTAGACCAAGAGGGCTTCTCCGTCAGCTGGGGGCACCAAGATAGGCGCCTTTGTGAGGAGCGCCTTCAGGTTCCCGAGAGCTTCCTCGGCCTCAGGGGTCCAAGTGAAGCGCTCGGCCTTCCTTAAGAGGCGGTACAGAGGCAGACCTCTTTCGCCGAGGCGTGAGATGAAGCGGCTCAGAGCCGAGACATCCCATGACCCTCTGTACGCCCTTTAAGTCCTTGATGGGACCCATGCTGGTGATGGCTGCGATCTTCTCGGGGTTGGCTTCGATGCCCCGCTCGGAGACGATGAACCCCAAGAGCATGCCCCGGGGCACCCCGAAGACACACTTCTCGGGATTGAGCTTGACGCCTTTCGCCTTGAGACATCGGAATGTCACTTCAAGGTCGGAGAGGAGGTCGGAAGCTTTCCTCGTCTTGACTATGATGTCATCGACGTAGGCTTCGACCGTGCGACCGATGTGTTCGCCGAACACATGGTTCATGCACCGCTGGTACGTCGCGCCCGCATTCCTCAAACCGAACGGCATGGTGACATAGCAGTACATGCCGAAGGGCGTGATGAAAGAAGTCGCGAGCTGGTCGGACTCTTTCATCCTGATTTGGTGATACCCTGAGTAGGCGTCGAGGAAAGACAGGGCTTCGCACCCAGCAGTGGAATCCACGATTTGATCGATGCGAGGCAGAGGGTAGGGAACCTTCGGACATGCTTTGTTGAGACCAGTGTAGTCCACACACATCCGCCATTTCCCCCCTTTCTTTCTCACAAGCACAGGGTTGGCAAGCCATTCGGGATGGAATACCTCTTTGATGAACCCGACTGCCATTAGCTTGTGGATCTCCTCGCCTATCGCTCTGCGCTTCTCCTCGTCGAATCGGCGCAGAGGCTGCTTGACGGGTCGGGCTCCGGCCCGAACATCCAGTGAGTGCTCGGTGACATCCCTCGGCATGCCAGGCATGTCCGAGGGACTCCACGCGAAGACGTCGGCGTTCGCGCGGAGAAAGTCGACGGGCACTGTTTCCTATCTGGGGTCGAGCCCGGAACCGATCCGGATCTGCTTGGAGGTGTCGCCACTGGGGTCGAGGGGGACGGCCTTAACCGTCTCCACTGGCTTGAAGTTGCCGGCATGACGCTTCACGTCTGGCACCTCTTTGGAGAGGCTTTCCAGGTCGGCGATGAGGGCCTCGAATTCGGCGAGGGCCTCGGCGTACTCCACGCACTCCACGTCGCATTCGAACGCGTGTCTGTACGTGGGGCCGACGGTGATGACCCCGTTGGGGCCCGGCATCTTGAGCTTCAGGTAGGTGTAGTTGGGGACGGCCATGAACTTCGCGTAGCATGGCCTCCCCAGTACCGCGTGGTAGGTTCCTCGGAACCCGACCACCTCGAACGTCAGAGTCTCCCTTCGGAAGTTGGAGGGCGTCCCGAAGCAGACAGGAAGGTCGAGTCGTCCGAGGGGCTGGACGCGCTTCACGGGAATGATCCCGTGGAAGGGCGCAACGCCTGCTCGGACGGAGGACAGATCGACGCGCAGGAGCCTGAGGGTCTCGGCGTAGATGATGTTGAGGCTGCTGCCCCCGTCCATAAGGACCTTGGTGAGCCTGACGTCGCCGATGACGGGGTCGACGACGAGCGGGTATTTCCCCGGGCTCGGCACGTGGTCGGGGTGATCGTCTTGGTCGAAGGTGATGGGCTTGTCGGACCAGTCTAGATAGACCGGCGCCGCCACCTTGACCGAGCAGACCTCCCGGCGCTCTTGCTTGCGGTGCCGAGCCGAGGCATTCGCCGCTTGCCCACCGTAGATCATGAAGCAGTCGCGGACCTCGGGGAACTCTCCTGCTTGGTGATCTTCCTTCTTGCCATCGTCGCGGGCCCTGCCACCCTCCGCGGGTGGCCCGGCCCTGTGGAATTGGCGCTGAAGCATGACGCACTCCTCAAGGGTGTGCTTGACGGGCCCCTGATGATAGGGGCACGGCTCCTTGAGCATCTTGTCGAAGAGGTTGGCACCTCCGGGGGGCTTCCGAGGGTTCTTGTGCTCGGTGGCGGCGACAAGGTCCGCGTCGGCGGCGTCGCGTTTCGCTTGCGACTTCTTCTTGCCTTTCTTCTTGGCGCCGCGCTGAGTAGACGCCTCGGGAGCATCTTCTGGTGGGTGGCCCTGGGGCTGCTTGTCCTTTCGGAAGATAGCCTCGACCGCCTCCTGGCCAGAGGCGAACTTGGTGGCGATGTCCATCAGCTCGCTCGCCCTGGTGGGGGTCTTGCGACCCAACTTGCTCACCAGGTCGCGGCAGGTGGTGCCGGCAAGGAACGCGTCGATGACATCCGAGTCGGTGACGTTGGGCAGCTCGGTGCGCTGCTTCGAGAATCGCCGGATGTAGTCCCGGAGAGACTCTCCCGGCTGCTGTCGGCAGCTTCGGAGGTCCCAGGAATTCCCAGGGCGCACATACGTGCCCTGGAAATTGCCGGCGAAGGCTTGGACCAAGTCATCCCAGTTGGAGATCTGCCCCGGAGGCAGGTGCTCCAACCAGGCGCGAGCGGTGTCGGAGAGGAATAGGGGGAGGTTGCGGATGATGAGGTTGTCGTCGTCCGTTCCACCCAGCTGGCAGGCCAGGCGGTAGTCCGCGAGCCACAATTCCGGTCTCGTTTCCCCCGAGTACTTTGTGATAGTAGTCGGGGGTCGGAACCGGGTCGGGAACGGTGCCCGCCGGATGGCCCGGCTGAAGGCCTGCGGACCGGGTGGTTCGGGCGAGGGACTCCGATCCTCCCCGCTGTCGTAGCGTCCCCCACGCCTGGGGTGATAGCCTCGGCGCACCCTCTCGTCGAGGTGGGCCCGACGGTCGCGATGATGGTGCTCGTTGCCGAGGTGGCCCGGGGCCGCAGGCACGGTGTTGCGCATGCACCCGGTGCAGACCGAGGCTTCCCGCATGAATCGGGAAGTCGCGGCATGAGGTTCCGAGGGGTATCCTTGCCTTCGGGAGGCAGAGCTCTCGGCCCGTCGGACCGCAGCGCCTTCCAGGAGATTCTTGAGCTCTCCTTGGATTCGCCGACCCTCGGTGGTTGATGGCTCCGGCATTGCGCGGAGAAGCATCGCTGCTGTAGCCAGGTTCTGACCGACCCCACTGGATGCGGGTGGCGGCCTGACCCTGACGTCGTTGGCGACGCGGAGCTGGAGACCCTGGGGCAGGTGACATATTTCTCCGGCCGGGGGTTGGCCCGCCCATGCCTGCTCGACGTCCCGGCGGATCGGCTCAAGCGCTCCTGCTCCCTCGTCGAGCCTGGCCTGCGCCCCGCGGACTTGCTCGAGCTGTGGGTCGTGACCCCCCGCCGGAACGGGGACCACAGCTAGCTCCCGCGGGATGTCAGCGCGGGGCACCGTCCTAGGGAGGTCACCGTCCTCCGGCACGCCGAGATGATTGCCTTCGGAGGGACCCCCTAGATCGACGTGGAAACATTCGCGGCTTGGGCCACAGTCCTCGTCGTCGAGGCTGCGGCTACCGTCGGAACAGTCGGAGAGGCAGTAGTCACATGCGGTCATGAAGTCCCGCATGGCACTAGGGTTGCCAAGTCCAGAGAAATCCCAACAGATGCTGGGGTCGTCGTCTTCCTCGGACCCGAAGGGCCCATAGGTCGAGACGTCCGTCAGCCGGTCCCAAGGCGACCGCGTGCGAAACCCCAGAGGGTTTGAATTCGCCTCTACGAGAGTGCCCGCCAAAGCAAGGTCGCTAGGCGGGTTGAGGCTGAATCTAAATGACGTAGGATGGGAATCGGTCGGTACCTTTTGGTCGACGAACGGCGATGAAGTCGCGTCGGGGACTGACTGCACCGTCATCTCAGGTACGAGGGTGACGCCCAGCAAGCCTTCCGCGAGCGTGCTGGCGTCGTCCGCTTGCTCGAGATTGGCGTGTTGCGGGGAGACGGCGCTCGCCTTCGTCTCAAACGCGAGGTCGACGCCCGACGCGCCCCCCGTTGGGGCGCTAGGGACGTCGATTCGCTCGACAGCCGACGAGGCGCGGCCTCCCGCTTGGCCTTGGTTGCCCCGCCTCCTCCTCCGTTGGCGGGGGAGAGGACGGGGCGAGCTCGAATGTTGTTCTTCCACCACGCGGGGAAGACGTCGTCGATTCCGCCGCCGGCGGGCGGGCTGTCGGCCGCCATTGTCGTCGTCGCGCGACGGTGGAAGGAGTATCATGTCATAGCTGCCGTCGAAGGACATGAACTCAAGACTCCCGAAACGGAGCACCGTCCCGGGTTGGAGAGGTTGCTGGAGACTGCCCATCTGGAGCTTGACGGGAAGCTGTTCGTCAACACGCAGCAGGCCCCTACCTGGCGCGCCAACTGTCGGCATTTCGAGACCGGGGGGTCCCTAAGCCGACGAGTGAATGTCGCCGCATGCCCCAGCCTAGATGGGTCGACGCGAGGCTGAGCGCGAAGGGGGGAAGTGAGGTGGCCGGAGACGGGCGTGAGAGAGGTGGAAATCCCGCGGCCTTCGTGTTCGTCCCGCGCCCAGGTCGGGTGCGCTTGCAGTAGGGGGTTACAAGCGTCCACGCGGGAGAGGGAAGCGAGCGGCCCCAAGAGAGCGCCTGTCCCGTCCTCGTCCCCGCGCGGCCAACCTTCTCTAAGAGGGCCCTGGTCCTTCCTTTTATAGGCGTAAGGAGAGGATCCAGGCATACAATGGGGGTGTAGCAGAGTGCTACGTGTCTAGCGGGGGAGAGCTAGCGCCCTAAGTACATGCCGATGTGGCAGCCGGAGAGATCTTGGCACCCAGCTGGTGTGATGTCGTGGTCGTCGGAGGAGCGACGGAGCCTGGCGGAGGGACAGCTGTCGGAGCGGTTGAGTCCTTACTGACGTCCTCCTGCTTCTGTAAGAGAGCTGAGAGCCGTCGTCGTCACAGAGCATGCGGGGCGCCATCATTGCCTATCCGGCGGAGCTAGCCAGATGGGACACCGGTCTTGTTCTCTGCGGCCCGAGTCAGCTCGGGGTAGGGTGATGATGGCGCTTCCTGTTGACGTGGCAGGCCTGCGCCCTAGGTTGGGCGACGTGGAGGCTCCTCCGAAGCCGAGGTCGAGTCTGTCTTCCATGGCCGAGGCCGAGTCCGAGCCCCTGGGTCGGGCGAGGCGGAGGTCGTTCGGCAGAGGCCAGGGCGGAGTCCGAGCCCTGGGGTCGGGCGAAGCGGAGTTCGTCGTCTTCTGGGGCTGAGCCCGAGTCCGAGCCCTGGGGTCGGGCGAAGCGGAGTTCGTCGTCTTCCGGGACTTAGCCCGAGTCCGAGCCCTGGGTCGGGCGGAGCGGAGTTCGCCGTCTTCCGGGACTTAGCCCGAGTCCGAGCCCTGGGTCGGGCGGAGCGGAGTTCGCCGTCTTTCGGGACTTAGCCCGAGTCCGAGCCCTGGGTCGGGCGGAGCGGAGTTCGCCGTCTTCCGGGGCTTAGCCCGAGTCCGAGCCCTGGGTCGGGCGGAGCGGAGTTCGCCGTCTTTCGGGGCTTAGCCCGAGTCCGAGCCCTGGGTCGGGCGGAGCGGAGTTCGCCGTCTTCCGGGGCTTAGCCCGAGTCCGAGCCCTGGGTCGGGCGGAGCTTCCTATGGTGCCTTTGGCAGGGCCTGACTGCCTGTCAGTCTCACTCTGTCAAGCGGCACTGCGGTCGGAGTGGCGCAGGCGGCGCTGTCCTTCTGTCAGGCCGGTCAGTGGAGTGGTGAAGTGACGGCGGTCACTTCGGCTCTGCCGGGGGGCGCGCGTCAGGACAAAGGTGTCAGGTCACCTTTGCATTAAATGCTCCTGCGACTTGGTCGGTCGGTGCGGCGATTTAGTCAAGGTTGCTTCTTAGCGTAGGCAGGGCCTCGGGCGAGCCGGAAATATGTCCGCCGTTGGAGGGGGGCCTCGGGCGAGACGGAAATCCTCCGGGGTCGGCTGCCCTTGTCCGAGGCTAGGCTCGGGCGAGGCGTGATCGAGTCGCTCGAATGGACTGATCCCTGACTTAATCGCACCCATCAGGCCTTAGCAGCTTTATGCTGATGGGGGTTACCAGCTGAGAATTAGGAGTCTTGAGGGTACCCCTAATTATGGTCCCCGACAGGCGCAGAACAGATTAGGGTTCCGAGTTTCTTGCTATGTTTGTTGGCGAAAATCTCGGGATAAGCTCGGAAATTAGTTTGTAAAGGGTCCAGCCCCCTCCTCTATAAATATAGAGGTATACGGCCAATTTAATCATCATTAATCGAATCAATACAACTTCTATTTCGCATTTTATCCTAGGAGTAGTTCTAGTCTAGTTTAGGTTTAGTCTTCCAATCCCCAAATTCTCCGCCTCTACTCGACTCTACGTCGATTAGAGGAGTCTAGGTCGGCCTGCCCGAGCCTAGACAACTCCTAGGATCTCTCCTCCCCGACGGGGTCCCTCCCGGGAGCGAGATCCAGGCGCTGCCGGCGATCATCCGCCGCCCCTGCACACGCGCGGACCGTCCGGCCCTAGGGCGCGGACCGTCCGGCCGTCAGGCAGGGAACCCGGGCTCCTGCACCAGGTCGCGGACCGTCCGGCCCTGTGCCGCGGACCGTCCGCGTCTGACCAGAGAGCACCGCTGCTGGTTCTTTTGAAGTGATTGGCGCCTCCAGAAAGGTGTCAACAGGTGTGGAACATGATGTTCAATGATGAGACTGTGGCATATATCGAAGTCTGAGGTCTGCATGATATTGATGGTTTCAATGTAGTGGTGAAATGGCTAGATTAAAATAACAAAATTTATGTATAGTCAGGATCACAAATAGATTATGAAACATTTTCTCGTAACAGTATAACACATATTATATATAAGTTATTGTAGTATTATATGTTTCCTTTGCAACGCACCGTTAAACATAAATCCCACCTCACTACGGGTAAGACAAACCTGAATTTTAAGCTGGTATATTTTTTATATTAATTTGTGAACACATGTAATCTATAAGTCGCAACATATATGAACACGCGTAATATACATCACTATCGTCGACAGACACATTCATCTATCACAGAAAAAAAAAGTAGCATTCTTAAATTATCGAATATTAGAATAAAACAAGAAAATAAGAGCGGCTGCATCGATGGCTAATCATGATGTCCACGGAGATTCCACCACAATGTTTTAGGAGCAACGCTCAATTCGTATTTTATCGAATTTCTTTCTCGAGCTTAATCTACTATATAATCCCTGGCTTAATCACCTCCGAAGATAGAGAGAGCATGACCTATGATGATCCGGACGCATCGTCGAGTTTTCGGCATCAATTAGTAAATGCTAATAAACGTTTTCCACGATGCTCTCGCTCGCGCGCCATCGTTTTCCCGGCCAGGCCATGATGAATGGACGACCCCGACCGAGCAATAATCTCCTGATGGATCGTAGTAGGACCGTATAGGATCGAGTACGCTTCCACGTCACCAAGTTTAATTATTGCGCGGGTGCGGGCCGGTTCTTATTAATTCCCTGGTCGCGCGTGCCTAGCTAGCCCGATCGCGCTGCGCGCACAAGTGGACTGAGCAAGCAACCAAGTTCCAACCATACATCGCGCGCGCGCGCGGCCGAATGCAGTCGACGGCGGCCATGCGGAGCGGCGGCGGCGGCAATAAGCGCAGCCTGCTGCTGCTGCTGTCGGCGTGGTGGCTACTCCTCGGCAGCCTCGTCGCCCAGCTCCCGGCGGCTCGCGGCGGCAGCGGCCACGTCGTCACGCGCATGCCCGGGTTCGACGGGCCCCTCCCGTTCCACCTCGAGACAGGGTACTACTAGCTTTGGCTAGCTATATACCCGCTGTGCCGACGACGACCGCGCGCGGTTCTCTTCTCGGTTCGTTCGTTTCTCACCGAGGGCGCGCGTCTGGCCTGGCCGGCGGCGGCTGCCTGCGATGCATGCAGGTACGTGGAGGTGGACGAGCAGCTCGGCGTGCAGCTCTTCTACTACTTCGTGCGGTCGGAGAAGGACGACCCCGGCGAGGACCCGCTGCTGCTGTGGCTGTCCGGCGGCCCTGGCTGCTCCGGCCTCTCCGGCCTCGCCTACGAGATAGGTGGCCACTCGGCTAAGCTGTTCTGCATGCTACCACAGCGTTTGGTTTGTGCGTGTAATAACGTTGCAAAAAAACTGACCGACCCGTATCGTTCGTACTGTACATATATAGGGCCCTTCCAGTTTGATGCTCGAGGGTACAGGGGCGGGTTTCCTACCCTTCTCTACCGACCCGAGACGTGGACCAAGGTACGCACGCCCTGCACCAACGCCAACTATTATACGCGCGTAGTAACTCTTCTCTCGTGCATGTGTATTTTTCATTAAGAGACAAAAAAAAAGAAAGAAATATCTGACGAATAGTGTCTCGTCACAGGTGAGCAACATCATATTTATGGATTCTCCGGTGGGGACTGGGTTCTCGTACGCCACGTCGGATGAGGGGCTCAAGTCCAGTGACACCAAGGCTGTCAGGCAGCTAGCCATTTTTCTCAGAAAGGTCAGACGCCAGAGAGCCCTGATGTGCTCGTGCTCGTGCTCGTGCTCGTGCTCGTGGCCTCGTGCTGTGCTGTGCTGCCCGCTCTCAGAAGATTTGTACAGCGTGCACGTCTCCCAGTTGTGCATGTTGATCGCAAACTGAAATTGTGTGGCGTTAAGCGAGCTAGCGCATGACCGGCTTCCTGATCTTCCTGTGCGCATGCAGTGGCTTGAAGAGCATCCCAAGTTCCTGCCGAACCCGCTCTACATCGGTGGAGATTCATACGGCGGCATGATTGTTCCTGCTCTTGCACTACAAATACACACAAGTAGCGCAACAACCCTCCTCCACATCTCTACGGTGCCACTGTTACAAACCTACAGCAGTTAGAATTGTTATGTTCTGTTTACAACAATTTACAGGTACAGGACTCGGCGAAAACCCATCCTTCAACCTCAAGGTTTGGTGAAATATCTCCAAATGTATTGACCGGTTCATAAATATATGACACCGTTGACTTTTCAAAAAAAATACTGAGTTATCATTTTTTTTATTTGTTTTATCATTTAGATAGTTTACGCTTGACTTAAAATTTTACATTTTTAAATAAATATTTTGAATGTTAAAGATTTCGAAAAAATCAACAATGTTATATATTTGTGAACGGAGGTAGTATCATTGTTTAATTATATTGGTTTTCCCCTACCTTTTTGTAATACTACTCCAACTTAGCAGGGCTACGTTTCTGGCAACCCGGTGACAGACAGCCAGTTCGACACGGACGGCGTGGTTCCGTTCCTTCACGGCATGGGACTGATACCATACGAGCTTTATGAGGTGACCTAGATCCATCACGTTATGGACTGGTTTGGTGGACATGGAAATGGAGAGGGGTCCATTTCCCTATCCACCAAACCAACCCTATAATAACATTTAAAATGACCTGTGCAATAATGCCTCCATATATTTCACATGTGTACTGAGAAAAAAAGAAGTGGTTTTGCCTACACACAGAACGCGCGGGAGATGTGTGGTGGAAAGTACAGTGATGCAGCCAGTGTTGCGTGCGCGGAGGTCACCCGAGCTATAGCCAACGTGAGTAGTAGTTCACTCGCTCTCTCCCCTTCTCTGTCGCGTGTCAGCTACTAGCCTTCTACAACTCTGGCCCGCTAACAGTACAGAGAGCACGCGCGCTGTCTGGAGATCAGATCGACCGTATCGGCTAATTAAACCGTGCAAACCCATGCAGATCACGTCGGCTGTCAACCGGGAACACGTCCTGGAGCCTGCTTGCCCGGACGACGACGACGACGAGCTGTTCGGCCCCAAAACTACCATGGCGGAGACAGATGGCGGCACGAATCGTAGGCTGATGCTAGAGTCGGCAGACTATTTCCTGCCAGCTGGGTTCAAATGTAGAGTTGAGTGCCCAGCCAAAGAGACCATGTCCCTTGAACCAATTCATCAGTCTCTCTCCCTGTCCGTTGATTGCTAGCTAGGTCCTTGTCCGCTTACAAATGTCTGACCCGTTCTTGGTTTCCTCTTGGGCTGCTGCAGAGAGCTTCGTACGTCCTATCCCGCGTCTGGGCAAACGACGAAACGGTTCAGGAGAGCCTCGGTGTCCGCAAGGTATGTATAGCAGTCCTACGTGCTCGATCGTGCATGCACGCACAGTTTTTTTTTCTCTCTCTTTTTTCTTGAGGAAACAAAAGCCAAGATATTCAGTAAATTTGGTATCGAACACACACTGAACATTCCTGCAACTTTTGCTGTTAAGAGGTTGTTTGTTTGGGACTATAATCTATTTAGATTATATAGTCCAATAAATAACATATTATTTGTTGAATTATATAATCTGGACAGATTATAATCTCATACAAACACCCGCTAATTCCAGGGGACAATCGGAGCGTGGAAACGATGCAACCAGGACATACTTTACAACCAGAACGTCCAAAGTGTAGTGCCGTACCATTCGAGGCTAGCCGCGAAAGGGTACAGGGCGCTGATATACAGGTAACTTAACTAGTAGCGATCGAGCCCAGGAAAGCAGGTCGCAAAATTTACCGCGTAGTCGTTCGAATAATACGTTGATGGTAGCAATACAGTATCTGCAAACTGGTTGGGATAGCTAGGAGAAGGCGAAATTGTTTTTTTTTAATTTTTTACATCGATCAGATTGACTTACGTGCTTATGATTTAATCATGTACCAGCGGCGATCACGATCGTATCGTACCCTTCGTTGGCACACAAGCATGGATTAGGTATCTCAACTTGACCGTTGTAGATGACTGGCGACCATGGTATGTTGGTGGCCAAGTTGCCGGGTAAGAATTAAGAAATCAACATGCTTCTACCGTTCGTTCTACGTGATTACTTCTAAAATGTTGATTATTTCTAAGTTCTAAAGTGTCACCACAAACAAATCTCACTATGTATGTATGTATGCATGTGTGTGAGAATGAATATCTTAAGAAAAATTGCACAACAATTTGCTTCTCTACCGTTATATATTATATCCCTCTGACCAATCAATTTGCTTCCTAGATTCACAAGGAACTCAGGCAACCTAACATATGCGACTGTGAAGGTATAGCTAATAAGTTCTATAGCAATACGTTTTCGATTCCCAATAAGCGCAATGAGTTTATCAAATTTACGATATCAAAACATCGCAACGATCACATGTGTGTGTCGTTTATGTGTTGATGTCATTTTGCAGGGCGCTGGGCATACTGCACCGGAGTATAAACCCACGGAGTGCCAAACGATGTTTAAGAAATGGATTTCACGGGATCCTCTCTGATATTACGTCGTCTGAGAGAATTACGTACGTGTCGCTCCTATATGAGTGTAGACCGGACGTACGTGGTGTGCCCTACTGCAGGCCGGAGATCAAAATAAAGGAGATTTTCCATTTTCATGTAGAAAAAATGAGTGTCCATGGTGTCTACTTGTTCCCTGTATTAAAAAATAAATGCAATTTTTGGACTGCATGTAGCCACTCGTTTTACATTTTGATTATAAATAACATTTTACACATCAAATCTGGATATTACGTCTAAACTTAGGAATGCGCTTTTGTTGTACTTACAGACACAGTAAAAAAAGGATAAGAATCAAAATTGTTTTGAGATCCAAAACAATACTTAGGCCCGGTTTGGGACTCCTGACGTAATAGTTAGTGGTTAAACTTAGTTGTAGGGGGTTTAAATACCCTAACTAATATCACACCTAACCTCCAGCTAACTTACACCATTTGAGGCTCATCTGAGCAATTACACTATGAAATATGTTGTTTATATATATAGTAAGGTGTCTAGGGACTCATTTGTATTAGCAAACCGACTCAAATAGGTAGCCCAAGCTCTCCTTTTTAGGTGGTGCTTGTTCTTCCCCTTTGCGGTTGAGAGAGGAATATACGAGATTTTAGGGGTGAAGTCTTGATAATACCAAATCATTAATAAGAGAGTAAAGTCGGTGGAGATTTGGAGCCTCTCCCCCAAACTTGTTGGATCCTACTTCTGGTATCTTCGTTCTTATACTGGATTGGTCGTTCGTCGTCGACCATCGTTTTTTTAAAGGAGTTTCCGCATAAATCTACAAATCTTTGTTGTCTACATGTGATTCAGTGTTTATTTTGCCATACATATCGATTGTTTACTATTATTAGTGCTATTTCGTCCATGGTATATTGTTTGAGTTGGCATAACATACATGGGGTTCTTTATACATTGATGATGTGTTGTGATATGATTTTTATAAGTATATTCCTTGTTGTGAACTTTGGGCAACACCATGTTTCAAAAATTGATATTATAGAGCCATTATCTAGTATACATTTAAGATGTTCGCTGAAATGCTCGTAAGTAGTTACTCCCTCTATTCTAGTATATAAAATGTAACAATCTGGTCCAAAGACAAAAAAATGTATTTAATTCTCTCTATACTACTTTATGTATGTCTAGAGAGAGTACACTTTATACTATACGGCTAAAATAAAAATTGGTTACGTCTTATATAATATGACCATATACTATGGCGGAAGAAGTAGCTTGCATGCTAGTATATGTTACAGTAAGATATGTGCTATCTTTGTGTAGTAATTGGTCTATTGCATCTTCATTTGAACTCGAGTGAGAATAGTTGTAGGTAGCTGTAATACAAAGTATTGCCTGCCATAAACAGCAGATTGGGGACGTGACAGACACACCCGAGTCCAGCGCCGAAAGCCATGCCCCCCGGGCCCCGGCCTGGCCTCTGCCGTACGTACGCGCGTGGCGCACGCCCGTTCGCCTCGGCAAGAACCATGGTGCCCCGACCACGTCGCGGCCATGCGCCTCGTCCTCCTTATAGAACCATCGCCACTGCTCTGCCCCCCGTCCTCTGATCTCCTCCTCTCATCTCGGACACGGCAAATTTACCGGCAACGTACAGCGAAAGCCAGAGGTCCGCAGCCGTTGAGCTCCAAGGGAGAGGACGAAATGGCACTGTCCACGACGAACACGAACGCCGCCGAGTCGCAGCTGCACTGCTCCACCTTTGCGTCGCGCTACGTGCGCACCGCGCTGCCGAGGTACGTAGACGTCCCGCCAGCTGATGAATGTATCCGGGGCCGGGGACTGTGGGGGAGTGCGACGCGACGACAGCTGATCGATTGTTGTTGACGCACCCGGCCAGGTTCAAGATCCCGGAGCAGTCGATCCCCAAGGAGGCGGCGTACCAGATCATCAACGACGAGCTGATGCTGGACGGGAACCCGCGGCTGAACCTGGCGTCGTTCGTGACCACTTGGATGGAGCCCGAGTGCGACAAGCTCATCCAGTCCTCCATCAACAAGAACTACGTCGACATGGATGAGTACCCCGTCACCACCGAGCTCCAGGTACGCGTCTGTCTCTGCTGGCTGCTGCCTGGCTCTCACATCGATCGATCGGTCGGTCGATCGATCTAATATGCATGTCTCTCTGTACATGGAATGGAGCAGAACCGGTGCGTGAACATGATCGCGCACCTGTTCAACGCCCCGATCGGCGACGACGAGACGGCGGTCGGGGTGGGGACCGTCGGCTCCTCGGAGGCCATCATGCTGGCCGGGCTGGCGTTCAAGAGGAAGTGGCAAAACAAGATGAAGGCGGCGGGCAAGCCCTACGACAAGCCCAACATCGTTACCGGCGCCAACGTTCAGGTACGTCCATAAGTCCATTGCGTGCAAAACGTCTGTCTACCGGCCATGGGCCATGGCATGCCACGAGCTGCTGAACCACCAAACGCGCACGCATGCATGCAGGTGTGCTGGGAGAAGTTCGCCAGGTACTTCGAGGTGGAACTCAAGGAGGTGAAGCTCAAGGAAGGGTACTACGTGATGGACCCCGAGAAGGCCGCGGAGATGGTGGACGAGAACACCATCTGCGTCGCCGCCATCCTCGGCTCCACGCTCAACGGCGAGTTCGAGGACGTCAAGCTGCTCAGCGACCTGCTCACGGCCAAGAACGCCGAGACAGGGTGGGTGCGGGTGCGCCATCTCATTAATTCTCGCTTTCTCAGGCCTAATTAAACTGACGGCTTCGTTTCCGCCAGGTGGGACACCCCGATCCACGTGGACGCGGCGAGCGGCGGCTTCATCGCGCCCTTCCTGTACCCGGAGCTGGAGTGGGACTTCCGGCTGCCGCTGGTCAAGAGCATCAACGTCAGCGGCCACAAGTACGGCCTCGTCTACGCCGGCGTCGGCTGGGTCATCTGGAGGAGCAAAGAGGACCTCCCCGACGAGCTCATCTTCCACATCAACTACCTCGGCGCCGACCAGCCCACCTTCACGCTCAACTTCTCCAAAGGTACGGTAACTCTAGCTGTTGTTCCTGTCTGGTGGATTTGTTCGCAGATTATATTTCCACTGAGCAAACAAATTACAGTGACTTCATCTTCTCTGCCTTCCTTCTCTCTTTTGGACGACATACAGGTTCCAGCCAGATTATCGCGCAGTATTACCAGCTCATCCGCCTCGGATTCGAGGTAACAACTAACTTGCACTATGATCATGCTGCTGATGGCATTCGCTGGGCTTGCAACTGATGACGATGATGCCACGGTCTGGCAGGGCTACAAGGACGTGATGCAGAACTGCCGCGACAACGCGGCGGTGCTCCGCGAGGGCATCAACAAGATGGGCTACTTCGACGTGGTGTCCAAGGACTCGGGCGTGCCGCTGGTCGCCTTCTCCCTCAAGGACTCCTCCAAGTACACGGTGTTCGAGGTGGCCGAGAGCCTGCGCCGGTTCGGCTGGATCGTGCCGGCCTATACCATGCCCGCCGACGCCGAGCACGTGGCCGTCATGCGCGTGGTCATCCGCGAGGACTTCAGCCGCGGGCTCGCCGAGCGCCTCATCGCGGACCTGGGCAAGACCATGGCCGACATGGACGCGCACGCCGGCAGGAAGCAGGCGCCGGAGCAGCCCAAGAAGTCGGTGCACGACATCGAGAAGGAGGTCACCACCTTCTGGCGGAGGCTGGTCGCCAATAGCAAGAAGAAGAGCAGCATGGTGTGCTAGCTGATGGGCGCTGCGGAGGAATAACGTATTAACATTCGTGATGCGAGATGTTTTCTCACGTTTTCATTTTCGGTTTACGGCTGCGTACGTGTGGTGTGATTCGATTTTTTACCTCACATTTTGTATGCTTCACATCGAACCTTCCTGACGGAATTAGTTAGAACTTGTCAGGACAATGCAAGCTCGTGAAGTATTTTTATTGGAGAGGATGTTAACATCTTGAGAAATAGTAAAAAAAGAATAATAAAAGATAAAGTGAGCAATGACCTTTTTTATTTAATGTTGTAGTAATTGACAGCTTTGATATAAGAGAATGAATGACCTTTTTTTCATTTTCGGTTTACGTCTGGGTACGTGTGTGTGTGTGTTTTTTTTTTGGTTACGTGCGGTTCGATTTGAGCTCACATTTTGTATGCTTCAAATCGGTCTTCCTGACGGATTTAGGGCCTATTAGCTAAAGCGAAGTAACTAAAATTTAGTAATTTTAGGAGTTAAAGATTTAAATATGAAGAACTAAAAACGACCAAAAGTATATATTTTTATCATTTTAGTCACGTTTAGCTCTTGTAGTTTGTATTTTTAGCTTCTAAATTTACTAAATTTTAGCAACTTTATTTTAATTCATGGGATCCAAATAGGTCCTTAGTTGGAACTTGTCAAGACAACTCATGAAATATTTTTATTATAGAGGTTTTTAACACCTTTAGAAATATCAAATAACATAACAATAAAAGATAAAGTGACCAATGACCTTTTTTATTTAATGTTGTAATTGACAACTTTGATATAAAAGAGATTGGATATCAACTAAGGTTATGTTTGGCACCAAAGTTTTCTGATACTATAGTTCTAAAATAATATGTTTTGATTTGTCCATGACATAAATACTCTACGGTTTTCAAAACCACAGTACAACAAGCCTCTATTACATTAAAGTACCAGTTTAAATGGTCAACCCGCATCAAAAAAATCAAAAAAATCCTACATTTCTTTAGAATCAACCTGCACTCATATAATCTCTTCTCTACTACTATAATAGGAAAGTTTATGTAAAAAATAAGGTAAAATTATGTATAAGTGGGTGTTTGAACCTTGACTGTTGGCTCCACATTCATATCCACCTAATCAATAAAAAACATATATTTTGTGCTTTACTAAACCAAAATTTATCCTATGTTACATATAAAAACCGTATCAATGCACGGGCATATGACTACTGTTCCTTAAAACTAAGGTCTATTTGGTTCCTCATTATCTTGGTTGCTTGTGTAGGACCTAGCCCACCCTATCCTTCGGTTTCCTCATCTTTCTGTGGCTCGCCCTCTCTTTCTCCCAGCTAGCGTGACCTCCGGGCGGTCGATAGGAGGCTTGAAGGTGGCATGTGTGTGGTGGGACAACGTGGGCAGCAGCGACAGCGTTGGCTCAACGACGTGGGAGCCCAGGCTAAGGATGTGTGTGGGTAGGAGCGACTGAGGCGGTGGGGTTGGCCATGGGGCCATACACGAGGAGGTGTGGCTGGTCATGGCGAGGAGGAGGACTGGTCGAGGCCTACGCGCAGGGAGGCAAGGCTAGCTGTGGCGGAGCGACGGTGAGTGTGGGACTAGCCACGATGGCTCACACAGGGAGGGAGAGTCGGCTGTGGTGGCGTGCGTAGGGGGCAGGGAGTGGCGACTTCGTAAGATTCCGGTGGCGCGGGGTGGCGACATGGGGGCGTACAAGGGATGTGTGGTGCGGGGTAGCCGGGAGGCGCCAGGTGGACGAGTGCTGCGTGGAGAAAACGAAAGAAAATTGAGGTCATGAGTGTAGTTTTTAAAACTTCAAAAATACCACAATATTGAGGAGCCATGGTATAAAAAACAGAGTTTCTCATGTAGCAATCGAACACTCCATTGCTTAAAATACCATGTTATGCTCAATTATCATGGTATTGCATAGAAACTCCAAAAATACTTTGTTGCCAAACAACATCTAAGTAAAAAATTAAGTTTCCTTTGGTATCAATTCATACACTTTATTGTGGTGTTTCAGATTATTTATACCCCTCTTCTAGTAAACACTAGAACTCATGCATTTCTCAACAACCTATGTAGTTTAGATTTGAACTATGTCTGTTCAACTTACAAGACTTTTACGAAAAGGCGTTGGACCAAGTGTGTGTGTGGGGGGTAGATATCCCCTAGGTCCTCATGACATGGATTCTGTGCATCGGCCGTGAAGGGCCTAAGCAGTCTAGACAACTGATTTCATGACCGACCTACCATCCCAGGCCTAAAATATGGTGAGAATACATGGAGATCAAGATAGAGCGACGATTGTTTCAGTTAAGGAAGGTGTGAGGACTTGTGCGTAACTCAATAACAAAACCTAGATATTGAGGGACTGGTAGCTAGGAAGGAAATCTACTTATCGCCCAATGTAAAGCAGGTTGATGACCCCTATGATTCATCACAGGACCTCATCTCATAGCTATCCCAAGTGAGAATCTCAAGCTAGCGGCGCACCATTGTAACCTCGGTCCCAGAGCAATACAATCTCCGCAACACACATGACGTAGGGTTTTATGCCTTCTGACAGCTTGAATGTCACACCCGGATTTCGGGGCACCAAGACCCGGGCGCGAACATAATCATTAAGTGTGTTAGGACCAAGTCTTATACATATGATGACTCATGGTACAGAAACAAATGTCACATCTTTACTATATAATAGGAGTTCTGTACAAAATAAATAAATAATTACATCATATGAAGACAACGATCCAGCAACCCAAAGTTAACTTGGAGACGACGACCTAGACTTCTCGCGAACACATCGCAACATCCTCCAAGCGCCTCATCCTGCGGTACCTGTTCTTGACCTTAAGGGGTGTGAGACAAGTTGTGGGGAATAATGTGCATGAACTCGCCAAAGGTGGGAGCTCATGTGAAGTGTAAGGCTTACTAAAGAGGATGGTTGAAGATGAGCATTGCTTTTAAAGTTGGTCAAAATTTTATTAGCAATTACTAAGTATAAGTAGATACCAACCCAAATAAGTAGTAGATCAAAATTAATAATAAATTTCAATACGATGCAAATGACAAATTGAATTTAGTTTCATAAATTAATCATGCGAGAGTCCTGAGCTGCTCATGACCGCGAGCACCACTAGTATACCAGTTTTACACTCTGCAGAGGTTGTACCCTGTACCCACAAGTCATGTATCCCATGTCGTCAGGGTTTGCAAGGCCCTTAGACACTTCCGAGGTGAATGGCTAGGGATCCACTACGAGGCCTTTACAAAGTTCCACTAGCTTCCGAAAACCCACTACAGTTTCTAGGAAGAGCAATATAGGAATCCCTCGTCTGACCGCTGTAGGAAATGGATGACGCCTAAGAGGGGGGTGAATTAGGACTTCTAAAACTTTCTCTAAACTAGGCCACAAATAAATCCCTAGAATAAAACCTATGCAAATAATCAAACTAGAATGTGCAAACTAGATTTTGTCTAAGTGTTGCTATATCTACCACAATGGCTAAGTTTCAATCTACACTATATAAGTATGAATACAAAATTGAAACTTAAATGCTTAATTGTCGGGGACCGTAATTAGGGGTACCCCCAAGGCTCCTAATCTCAGCTGGTAACCCCCATCAGTACAAAGCTGCAAAGGCCTGATGGGCGCAATTCCGGTTAAGGCTCCGTCCACTCAAGGGACACGATCTCGCCTCGCCCGAGCCCAGCCTCGGGCAGGAACGGAAGACCAAGGTAGATTCACGCCTCGCCCGAGGGTCTCCTCAAGCAACGGGCGCACCTATGACTCACCCGAGGCCCAGCTCGGGCAGGCTTCACGAAGAAGCAACCTTGGCCAGACCGCCTCGCCAAGCCGACCGGATCGCAGGAGCATTCAATGCAAGGATTGCCTGACACCATATCCTGACGCGCGCTTTCCAGTCGACAAGGCCGAAGTGACCACCGTCACTTCGCCCCTCCACTGACTGACCTGACAGGAAAACAGCGCCGCCTGTGCTGCTCCAACTGCTGTGCTCCCCGCCAGGGTAAGGCTGACAGCAACCAAGTCCAGCCTCGGGCGCCATAGGAATCTCTGCCTCGCCCGACCCCAGGACTCGGACTCGACCTCGCCTCGGACGACGATCTCCGCCTCGCCCGACCCCCGGGCTCGGACTCGACCTCAACTCGGACGACGATCTCCGCCTCGCCCGACCCCCGGGGTCGGACTCGACCTCAACTCGGACGACGATCTCCGCCTCGCCCAACCCCCGGGCTCGGACTCGACCTCAACTCGGACGACGATCTCCACCTCGCCCGACCCTAGGGCTCGGACTCAACCTCGACCTCGGAGGAGTCACCACCTCGCTCGGGCTGACCACGCCACAAGGGGAGGCCATCATTACCCTACCCCTAGCTAGCCCAGGCTACGGGGAACAAGACCGGCGTCCCATCTGGCTCGCCCCGGTAAAACAAGTAATGATGGCACCCCGCGTGCTCCATGACAACGGTGGTTCTCAGCCCCCTACGGAAGCAAGGATACGTCAGCAAGGATCCGACAGCCCCGACAGCTGTGCTTCTACAGGGCTCAAGCGCTCCTCTGACGGCCACGACGCCACATGAACAGGGCTCCAACACCTCTCCGACAGCCACGTCGGCACGTACATAGGGCTCTAGCTCCTCTCTGCTAGACACGTTAGCACACTGCTACACCCCCTGTTGTACACCTGGACCCTCTCCTTACGTCTATAAAAGGAAGGTCCAGGGCTCTCATATAAAGGAGGTGGCCGCACGGGAGAACGGGCAGCCTAACGCCCCCTATCTCTTTCTCCCTCGCGAACGCTTGTAACCCCCTACTGCAAGCGCATCCGCCCTGGGCGCCGGACAACACGAGGCCGCGGGTTTCCCCTCACTGTTTTCCCCCCTTGTGTCTCCGTCTCGCGCCGACCCATCTGGGCTGGGACACGCAGCGACAATTTACTCGTCGGTCCAGGGACCCCCCGGGGTCGAAACGCCGACAGTTGGCGCGCCAGGTAGGGGCCTGCTGCGTGTTGACGAACAGCTTCCCGTCAAGCTCCAGATGGGGAGTCTCCAGCAACCTCTCCAACCCGGGACGAAGCTCCGTTTCGTGAGCCTGGAGTTCATGTCCCTCGACGGCAGCTACGACATGATACTCCTTCCTCCGCCGCGCGACAACGACAATGGCGGCCGTCAGCCCGCCCGCCGACGGCGAAATCGACGACATCTTCCCCACGTGGCGGAAGAGCGACATCCGGGTCTGTCCCGTCACCTTCCCCGCCGACAGAGGAGGAGACGGGGCAGGCATGGCCAAGCAGGAGGCGGCACCTCATCGGCTGTCGAGCGAGTCGACGGCACCAGCGCCCCAACGGGGGGTACGTCGGGCGTTGACCTCGCGCCTGAGATGAAGACGAGCGTCGTTTCCCCGCGACACACCAACCCCAAGCAAACGACGGGCGACGCCAGCACGCTCACGAAGGACTTGCTGGGCGTCAGCCTTGTACCTGAGATAACGATGCAGTCCGTCCCCGACGCGACTTCGTCATCGTCCGTCGATCAAGAGGTACCATCCGTTTCTCATCCAGTGCCTTTTAGATTCAACTTCGACCCACCAAGCGACCCCGCTTCGGTGGACGTTTTCATAAAGGCATATCCAAACCTCCCGGGGTACCATATGTGGTCAACCTGGGACAGATTGACGACCGTCTCGACCTATGGGCCCCCGGGTTCCGAGGAAGACGACGAGCCCGACTCTGGTTGGGATTTCTCTGGGCTCGGTAACTCTAGTGCCATGCGGGACTTCATGACCGCATGTGACTACTGCCTCTCCGATTGCTCCGGTAATAGCCACAGCCTCGACGACGAGGACTGTGGCCCAAGTCACGAATGTTTCCACGTCGATCTAGAGGGTCTCAACGAAGGCAACCACCTTGGTATGCCAGAGGTCGGCGATCCCTCTAGGCCTGTGCCTCGCGTTGACATCCTTCGGGAGCTAGCTGTGGTCCCAGTCCCTGCGGGGGGTCAGGACACACAGCTCGAGCAAATCCGCGAGACGCAGGCTAGGCTCGACGAGGAAGCAGGACAACTTGTGTAGCCCTGGCAGAACATCGGGCAGGAGCGGGTAGGCCGAGAACCGGCCGGAGAAGTGTGTCATCTGGCCCAGGATGTCCAGCGCCGCATCGCCGACGATGCCAGGGCAAGGCTGCCCCCCGGCTTCCAGTGGGGTCGGTCAGAACCTGGCTGCAGCAGCAATACTGCTCCAAGCGATGCCAGAACCATCCACCACTGAGGGGCGGCGTATCCAGGGAGAACTCAGGAATCTCCTGGAGGATGCCGCGGTCCGACGGGTCGAAAGCTCTGCCTCCCGAAGGCAGGGATACCCCCCGGAGCATCGCGCCACGACTTCCCGATTCATGTGGGAGGCCTCAGTCCACACCGGGTGCACGCGGGACACAGCGCCTGCAGCCCCGGGCCGCCTCGGCAACGAGCACCATCGCGGCGACCGTCAAGCCCACCTCGACGAGAGGGTGCGCCGAGGCTACCACCCCAGGCGTGGGGGACGCTACGACAGCGGGGAGGATCGGAGCCCTTCGCCCGAACCACCCGGTCCGCAAGCTTTCAGCCGGGCCATACGACGGGCGCCGTTCCCGACCCGGTTCCGGGCCCCGACTACCATCACCAAGTACTCGGGGGAAACGAGGCCTGAACAGTGGCTCGCGGACTACCGGCTGGCCTGCCAGCTGGGTGGAACGGACGATGACAACCTCATCATCCGCAACCTCCCCCTGTTCCTCTCCGACGCCGCCCGAGCCTGGCTGGAGCATCTGCCTCCTGCGCAGATCTCCAACTGGGACGACCTAGTCAAAGCCTTCGCCGGCAACTTCCAGGGCACATACGTGCGCCCTGGGAACTCCTGGGATCTCCGAAGCTGCCGCCAGCAGCCGGGAGAATCCCTGCGGGACTACATCCGGCGATTTTCGAAGCAGCGCACCGAGCTGCCCAACATCACCGACTCCGATGTCATCGGCGCGTTCCTCGCCGGCACCACTTGCCGCGACCTGGTGAGCAAGCTGGGTCGCAAGACACCCACCAAGGCGAGCGAGCTGATGGACATCGCCACCAAGTTCGCCTCTGGCCAGGAGGCGGTCGAGGCCATCTTTCGGAAGGACAAGCAGCCTCAGGGGCGCCAGCCGGATGACGCCCCCGAAGCGTCCGCTCAGCGCGGCACGAGGAAGAAGGGCAAGAAGAAGTCGCAAGCGAAATGCGACGCCGCCGACGCGGACCTTGTCACCGCCGCCGAGCACAAGAACCCTCGGAAACCTCCCGGAGGCGCCAACTTGTTTGACAAGATGCTCAAGGAGTCGTGCCCCTATCATCAGGGTCCCGTCAAGCACACCCTTGAGGAGTGCGTCATGCTTCGGCGCTACATCCACAAGGTCGGGCCACCGGCGGAAGGTGGCAGGGCCCCCGACAATGACAAGAGGGAAGCTCACAAAGCAGAGGAGTTCCTCGAGGTCCATGACTGCTTCATGATCTACGGTGGGTGGGTGGCGAACGCCTCGGCTCGGCACCGCAAGCAGGAGTGCCGGGAGGTCTGCTCGGTAAAGGTGGCGGCGCCAGTCTATCTAGACTGGTCCGACAAGCCCATCACCTTCGACCAAGACGACCACCCCGACCGCGTGCCGAGCTCGGGGAAGTACCCGCTCGTTGTTGATCCCGTCATCGGCAACGTCAGGCTTACCAAGGTCCTCATGGACGGAGGCCGCAGCCTCAACATCATCTACACCGACACCCTCGGGCTCTTGCAGATCGAACTATCCTCGATCCGGGCCAGCGCGACGCCCTTTCATGGGATCATTCCCGGGAAGCGCGTCCAGCCCCTTGGACAACTCGATCTGCCCGTCTGCTTCGGGACTCTCTCCAACTTCTGAAAGGAAACCCTCACGTTCGAGGTGGTCGAGTTCCGAGGAACCTACCACGCAGTGCTGGGGAGACCATGTTACGCCAAGTTCATGGCCGTCCCCAACTACACCTACCTCAAGCTCAAGATGCTGGACCCCAACGGGGTCATCACCGTCGGCCCTACGTACCGACACACGTACGAATGCGACGTGGAGTGCGTGGAGTACGTCGAGGCCCTCGCCGAATCCGAGGCCCTCATCGCCGACATGGAAAACCTCTCCAAGGAGGTGCCAGATGCGAAGCGCCACGCCGGCAACTTCGAACCACCAGAGGCGGTTAAGTCTGTCCCTCTCGACCCCAGCAACGATGCCTCCAAGCAGATCCGGATCGGCTCCGAGCTCAACCCCAAATAGGAAGTAGTGCTCGTCGACTTTCTCCGCGCGAACGCCGATGTTTTTGCGTGGAGTCCCTCGGACATGCCTGGCATACCGAGGGAAGTCACCGAGCACTCACTAGATATCCGAGCTAGAGCCCGACCCGTGAAGCAGCCTCTGCGCCAATTCGACGAAGAAAAGCGCAGAGCCATAGGTGAGGAGATCCACAAGCTGATGGCTGCAGGGTTCATCAAAGAGGTATTCCATCCCGAATGGCTAGCCAACCCTGTGCTTGTGAAAAAGAAAGGAGGGAAATGGCGGATGTGTGTAGACTACACTGGTCTAAACAAAGCATGTCTGAAAGTTCCCTACCCTCTGCCTCGCATCGATCAAATCATGGATTCCACTGCTGGGTGCGAAACCCTGTCTTTCCTCGATGCCTACTCAGGGTATCACCAAATCAGGATGAAAGAGTCCGACCAGCTCGTGACTTCTTTCATCACACCCTTTGGCATGTACTACTATGTTACCATGTCATTCGGTTTGAGGAATGCGGGTGCGACATACCAACGGTGCATGAACCACGTGTTTGGAGAACACATTGGTCGAACGGTCGAGGCCTACGTCGATGACATCGTAGTCAAGACGAGGAAAGCCTCCGACCTCCTCTCTGACCTTGAAACGACATTCAAGTGTCTCAAAGCGAAAGGCGTAAAACTCAATCCCGAGAAGTGTGTCTTCGGAGTCCCTCGAGGCATGCTCCTGGGTTTCATCGTCTCCGAGCGGGGCATCGAGGCTAACCCAGAGAAAACCGCGGCCATCACCAACATGGGGCCTATCAAGGACTTGAAAGGAGTACAGAGGGTCTTGGGATGCCTTGCGGCTCTGAGCCGCTTCATCTCACGCCTCGACGAAAGAGGCCTGCCCCTGTATCGCCTCTTAAGGAAGACCGAGCGCTTTACTTGGACCCCCGAGGCCGAGGAAGCCCTTGGAAACTTGAAGGCGCTCCTTACAAGCGCGCCCATCCTGGTGCCCCCGCTACCGGAGAAGCCCTCTTGATCTATGTCGCCGCCACCACTCAGGTGGTCAGCGCCGCGATCGTGGTCGAGAGACAAGAAGAAGGGCACACACTGCCCGTCCAGAGGCCGGTTTACTTCATCAGTGAGGTACTGTCCGAGACCAAGATCCGCTACCCGCAAATTCAGAAGCTGCTGTACGCGGTGATTATGACACGGCGAAAGTTGCGACACTACTTCGAGTCTCATCCGGTGACTGTGGTGTCATCCTTTCCCCTGGGGAGATCATCCAGTGCCGAGAGGCCTCGGGTAGGGTTGCAAAGTGGGCGGTGGAGATCATGGGCGAGACAATCTCGTTCGCCCCTCGGAAGGCCATCAAGTCCCAAGTCTTGGCAGACTTTGTGGCGGAATGGGTCGACACCCAGCTTCCAGTAGCTCCGATCCAACCGGAACTCTGGACCATGTTTTTTGACGGGTCGCTGATGAAAACAGGAGCGGGCGCAGGCCTGCTCTTCATCTCACCCCTCGGGAAGCACCTCCGCTACGTGCTGCACCTCCATTTCCCGGCGTCCAACAACGTGGCCGAGTACGAGGCTCTGGTTAACGGGTTGCGCATCGCCATCGAGCTAAGGGTCCGACGCCTCGACGCTCGCGGTGACTCGCAGCTTGTCATCGACCAAGTCATGAAGAACTCCCACTGTCGTGACTCGAAGATGGAAGCCTACTGTGACGAGGTTCGGCGCCTGGAGGACAAGTTCTACGGGCTCGAGCTCAACCACGTCGCTCGATGATACAACGAGACTGTGGACGAGCTGGCTAAGATAGCCTCGGCGCGGACAACGGTTCCTCCGGACGTCTTCTCCCGAGACCTACATCAACCCTCCGTCAAGACCGACGACACGCCCGAGCCCGAGAAGGCCTCAGCTCTGCCCGAGGCGCCCTCGGCCTAGCCCGAGGCGCCCTCGGCTCAGCCCGAGGCAACCTCGGTCCCGCCCGAGGCACCCTCGGCCCCCGAGGGTGAGGCACTGCACGTCGAGGCGGAGCGGAACGGGGTCACGCCTAATCGAGACTGGCAGACCCCATACCCGCAATATCTCCACCAAGGAGAGCTACCCCTCGACAGAGCCGAAACTCGGCGACTGGCGCGGCGCGCCAAGTCGTTCGTCTTGCTGGGTGACGAAAAGGAGCTCTACCACTGCAGCCCCTTAGGCATCCTCCAACGATGCATATCCATCACCGAAGGTCAGGAGTTATTGCAAGAAATACACTCGGGGGCTTGCGGTCACCACGCAACACCTTGGGCCCTCGTGGGAAATGCCTTCCGACAGGGTTTCTACTGGCCGACCGCGGTGGCCGACGCCACTAGAATTGTACGCACCTGCCGAGGGTGTCAATTCTACGCAAAGCAGACCCACCTGCCCGCTCAGGCTCTGCAAACAATACCCATCACCTGGTCGTTTGCTGTGTGGGGTCTGCACCTCGTTGGTCCCTTGCAGAAGGCACCCGGGGTCTTCACGCACCTGCTGGTCGCCATCGACAAATTCTCCAAGTGGATTGAGGTCCGACCCCTAAACAGCATGTAAACCCTAAAATATATTTTGAGAAAATAGGAAGTAACTTTGTTCTCTTTGAGGAGTAATAATGGGATTGAATCTAGTGTATGATTTATCGTTCAAACTGCGGGGCCCGCGCATCAATATCTGCACGTGCCTTTCCCTTCCGTTCCTTCTCCTTGTTTCACTTCCGGGTCGGGCCCAGGCCGTCAGCGCCATCTCCCACCTACCTACCACCGAAATCTCCTCTGCGTCGTGCTCACCGCGCATACTTCACCGCGGCCGCTGCGGTTGTTGACCAACCGGTTGCTGGGTGTTGTCCGCACCCAACCATGCCCCTGGCCCACTCGCCATCCATGCTCATCCCCGTCAAGCTCCGACAGGTTATTCTCCTGTGTACAACGGCGGAGCGAATCTCGCGGACGCCGTGGCCAACAAGGTGAACTCCAACCAAATCAATCGATCTCCACGCGCGCGATTCTAGAGATCAAGTCAAATCTGGATTGCACTCGCACCATAAAACCCAGGCCCTCCTGTGGGGAATAGATATCCCCCGGGTCCACTAAAAGAGTAAAGGACCTCACGAAAGGCCCAAGGGCCCAAGGAATCGTAAGGTCATTCTTTCGTGGGCCTGGGGAAAAACAGCCAGCGAAGCAGAACGACATGGGGCCGGATTGGTACAAGCCCGGACGGCCCGCAGCATCGAGCGAATGACCGCAACAGAGATCCGACTTTCCCGCGCTGGAGCCTTCATGCAACGAAGCTACGCGGGGATAAGTCAGCGAGGGTTACGTAGGGATAATCTCAAGAGGTTCACTATCTTTTAGCTACTCGTTGCTATCTTATCCACGTGTACTGCCCCACGGTCGAGTATATAAGGCCTAGGGGGCACCCCTTCAGAACGATCGACCCTTTACTTAGCCACCCACATCAACTCTCTGTATTCTCGATCCAGAGAGCTCTCTTGTAGCCACATCCACCAAGCATACTCATCAGGACGTAGGGTGTTACGCATCTCTAAGCGGCCCGAACCTGTAAAACTTGTCCACTGTCCCTCGTGCGATCGGTGTGAACCATTTTGCTACAGTTGTCGACACCGTCCTACTCCTAAAACACCTTGAGGAGCAACCCCGGGTGTGCGGTCGGACCCAAAACACCGACAGCTGGTGCGCCAGGTAGGGGGTGTGTCGACAATCCAAGCTAGCTCAATGGCCATCTCCTTCTACAGCAAGATCACCCTGCGTCCCAGATCCGTGCTCCACTTCGGAACAATCTCATTTGTAGCGAATGAAGAAGGAATTCTGCACCGCATCGCGGATCCGCCGGAAAAAAGGTCTCCCCCAACAAACTCCGAAAATACCGGAGAAGCACAACCTCCAGCTCTCCGGATGAGGATCGTCTCCGAAAAGCCGGGAGTCAAGAGCTCGCTGACCCGGAGAACTCCGCTGCCTACTTCTCCGACAAAAGAGTGGACACAGATCGCAAGAAAAAAGGTAACCGGGGGGAAGCAAGTTGCTCTTTCCGTCCCTCATGCCTCAAAGGGGGACGGGAAGAAGATCACCACAACAGCAGCACCGTTCTACCCCGACGTCCTCTTCATTGGGAAAGCGGAGTCGCCCATTGTCTCCGACGACGAGCCGACTGTACCCGGGGAGGAACCGCCTCAACGAGAGTCCCGTCGACGGAGGAACCGGCGCAGGAACGTTCGACATCACGCGGCCGGAGAGCGGAATCCGGAACAGCCTGTCTCGCGAGACGAGGTCTCGGAGGTAGGAGAAACTCCGGAAGAACGCGTCTTCAGAGAACGAAGGAACTCCCGACGACGTGATCGCCGACGAGCTCAGGAACAGGCTGAGCAGGATGCAAGGCAGCGTCGAGAGAATCCATTCTTCGGGCGCAACCTGAATCCCGACTTCGCTCGAGCTATGAACACGCCGAGCGAAGTCGGAGGGGTACTGGCTCGGATAGCTGAGGGACTTTCACAGACTCCTGACGCCGATGGCTACCGACGACTGTTCACCCAGGCGGCCAACCATCTTCTACCGCTTGCTCACCCGCCGAACGATCTACGACACGCCATCAACAGTCGCCGAGACGCGCGAAGCTCCATCAATGCTTCACGCGAGCGGCGGCATGAGAACGAGATTCGCCGTCGGGAGGAGTATGACCGGGATCACGGCATCCCGACTCAGAGCCAAGCTACCAGAACTGAGTCGGCAACGGCCTCAACTAGCGGAATCACCCGGGGGCGGTCGAGGAACCACAATCATAACTCCCCTCCCCAGGACAGACATCGTCCCCGACGACAGGAGGACACGTGCGGAGTGTCCGCTCTTACTCCGCGCCTCAGGGCCATCCAATGGCCTCCCAACTTCAAGGTATCCAATGTTGACAAATATGAACCTAAGCAGGATCCATGGGGTTGGCTAGCCGTCTACACCACCGCTGCTCGAGCTGCCGGGGCGTCCGAAGACGTGATGACCGCGTACTTACCCATTGTCCTTGGGCAAGACGCGCTGCAATGGCTGCGACATCTACCCCGACACTGCATCGACGTCTGGGGCGACTTCAGTCGACGCTTCACCGCCAACTTCCAGTCCCTCTCCGACAAGCCGGCGCAACCGTGGGACCTCAAATCCATCAAGCGCCGGGGGGACGAGACTCTCCGGTCGTACCTCAAAAGGTTTCAGACCATGAGAAATCGTATCCCCGAGGTCACGGAGGCGGCCGTGATCGAGGACTTCTACAAAGGATCCAATGACTCGGCTTTCGTCCGAGCCATACTACAGAAGGCACCGACTACCTCCGAGGAGCTGTTCCGGGAAGCCGACCTCTACATCACCGTCGACGAGCGAGCCCAGGACCTCATCGGAGGAGCAAAGCCCGCACCGGCAGCACCACGACGCGACACGAACCAGCAACCCGACAAGCGATGGGAGAAGAGGCCTCGCGATGAAGTGCACGCTGCCGGACCACCTGCCTCTCGCGCCCGAGGAGGACCTCGTGGGGGCGAACGCACGTTGGACGACATCCTCGACGCCCAGTGCCTATACCACAAGGACATGCGCCACACTCTTCGTAACTGCCGAGACTTCAAGCATTCTGTCGGACACGGCCGACCCTTCCAACCTTTACCTCCTCCTCCGCCGAGGGGGGGACCAGATGAACCACGACAACCCCATCGACAGGAGGAGGGAGGAGGAGGAGGAGCTTTTCCACGCGTTGACAGGGAGGTCAACGTCATCTTCGGCGGACACGGATCGCAGGAGAGCAGAAGACAGCAAAAGCTCAACGATCGCCAGATACTGGTGGCGACCACCGGCCCTCCCGCCCCATACCGGTGGTCGGAACACCCGATCACCTTCACTCGGGCAGATCAATGGCTCAACTTCGACCATCCGGGCAAATACCCACTTCTCGTCGATCCGGTGATCAGAGAGAGCCGGGTGAAGAAGGTGTTAGTGGACGGGGGGAGCAGCATCAACATCACCTTCCCCCGGACACTCCAAGGCTTGGGAGTTCACCTCAAAGAGCTCCACGAGTCGGACACTCCTTTCTTCGGCATCGTGCCGACGGAAGGGGAATACCCGCTGGGCCACATCTACATGCCAGTCACCTTCGGAACTCCGGAGAACTACAGAACCGAGTTCCTGAGGTTTGAAGTGGCGAACTTCGATTGCGGGTACAACGCCATCATCGGGAGGCCTGGATTGGCCAAGTTCATGGCCATTCCGCATTACACATACATGATACTGAAGATGCCAGGACCGCAAGGGATCATAACTGTGCGCGCCGACTTCCAAGGCGCCGCAGAATGTTTCCGAGTGGCTATTCAAGCAGCCCTCACCGCCAAGCCATCGACAGCTCCCTCCACAATGGCGAACTCTAAGCCTGAGGAGGACCTCACAGTACCGGCAAGCGAAGCTCAGACCGCGACCTCTATGCGGCCGACTGAAGAAACCAAGAGAATCAACCTGGGGTTCGCTGATGAGCGCAAGACGGCTATCATCAGCTCCAGCTTGGATGACAAATAGGAAAGCGCGCTCGTCCGGTTTCTGCAAGATAACCGAGATGTATTCGCATGGCAACCTGCGGATATGCCGGGAGTCCCAAGAGAACTGGCCGAGCACAAACTGAAGGTTTACCCCCAGGCAAGGCCGATTCGGCAAAAATTACGTCGTTTCACGCCTGACAAGAGAGAGGCCATTCGCGCCGAGTTAGCTCGCTTGGTCGCAGCTGGATTCATTAGAGAAGTATTACATCCCGAGTGGTTAGCCAACCCTGTTCTTGTACTCAAAAAGAATAAAGTGGATTGGCGCATGTGTGTTGATTATACTGATCTCAACAAACACTGTCCGAAGGATCCTTTCGGGCTCCCGAGGATAGATCAGGTGGTGGACTCCACCGCTGGATGTTCTATGCTGTCTTTCCTGGATTGCTATTCTGGATACCATCAGATTAGTCTGGCAAAGAAAGATGAAGAAAAAACGGCATTCATTACTCCGTTTGGTGCTTTCTGTTATACCTCCATGCCGTTTGGCCTCAAAAACGCTGGAGCAACTTACCAGAGAGCCATTCAAACATGCTTAGCCGATCACTAGGGCAAGCGTGTGGAAGCCTATGTGGATGATGTGGTAATCAAAACACAGGACTCAAAAGACTTCATCGAAGACTTGCAACTGGTTTTCAACAGTCTGAGGCGGTATAGATGGAAGCTTAATCCCGAGAAATGTGTTTTCGGAGTACCAGCCGGAAAGTTGCTCGGGTTTATTGTCAGCCACCGGGGAATTGAAGCTAATCCAGATAAGATTGAAGCTATCATGAAGATGGAAGCACCTCGATCGCAGAAGAAGGTTCAGCGACTTACTGGATGCATGGCAGCTTTAAGCAGATTTATATCCAGGCTAGGGGAAAAAGGTCTGCCATTTTATAAGTTACTCAAGAAGGTGGATAAATTTCAGTGGACTTCAGAAGCGCAAGAAGCTCTGGATGCTCTGAAAAAATTCTTGACAACACCACCAGTACTGAAACCACCCCGGCGAGCTACGTCAACTCAACCAGCTGAAGATTTGCTACTGTATATCTCTTGCACGACTCATGTGGTAAGCACCGCGTTAGTAGTCGAGCAAATAGAAGAAGGACATGCCTATCCAATACAGCATCCTGTCTACTTCATTAGTGAAGTCCTAGGCCCCTCAAAGAAAAAGTACCCTCAAGTTCAGAAGCTATTGTACGCAGTACTTCTAACTGCCCGCAAGCTGCGTCACTATTTTGACGACCACAAAGTCATAGTAGTTACAAGTTTTCCAATAGGGGATATTCTTCACAACAAGGAAGCCATCGGTCGAATAGCCAAGTGGGCTTGTGAGCTGGGATCTCATGACATCGAGTTCCGACCTCGCACTGCCATCAAAACTCAAGCACTGGTTGATTTCGTATCGGAGTGGACTGAACAACAAGTACCAGACAACCCGGAGACTGCAGAAGTATGGCGAATGTATTTTGATGGCTCACTAAAGCTGCAGGGAGCAGGAGCGGGGATTCTCTTCACTGCGCCTGGAGGTGAACACCTCAAGTACGCCCTCCAGTTGCTATTCCCAGCCTCCAACAATGCAGCCGAGTATGAAGCTTTGATCCATGGATTGAACATTGCCATATCGTTGGGCGTCAAAAGATTAATGGTATACGGAGACTCTCTGGTAGTCATCAGCCAGATAAACAAGGAGTGGGATTGCTCAAGCGATTCAATGGGAAAATACTGCACTGCCGTCCGAAAGCTGGAAGATAAATTCGAGGGTCTGGAATTTCATCATGTAGAAAGAGATCGGAACACAGCAGCCGATGTACTATCCAAACTGGGGTCCGGTCGAACTCAGGTCCCACCCGGGGTTTTCGTGCAAGAAATTCTGCGGCCAAGTATCTCAATGGATCAAACAGAAGAATGCAACATCATAGATCAACCCGAGTCAGATCCTGATGACTGGAGAAGGCCGATCATTAAGTATATAAAGAATGAAGAAGAACCAGACGACAAGAATTTGGCAGAGCGTATTGCAAGACAATCGGCTCACTATACACTTATTGGGGAGACATTATACAGAAGGGGTGCATCAGGCGTCCTCATGAGGTGCATTCTCCCGTCCACTGGGAAACAACTTCTGGAGGAGGTCCATGCTGGGCAATGTGGAATACATGCAGCCTCCAGAACACTAGTCGGGAAGGTCTTCAGGTCAGGATTCTATTGGCCAACAGCAAAGAACGATGCAGCCGAGTTAGTTCAGAGGTGCGAAGCCTGCCAATACTTGTCAAAGCAACAACACATGCCAGCACAGCAACTGCAGACCATACCAGTAACTTGGCCCTTCGCATGCTGGGGACTGGATATGATTGGACCTTTCAAGAAAGCTCAAGGGGGATACACTCATGTATTGGTAGCAATTGACAAGTTCACTAAATGGATAGAATTCAAGCCCATTGCTTCCTTAACCTCTGCTAAGGCCGTGGAATTCATACAAGACATAATATTCAGATTCGGGATACCAAACAGCATCATAACTGATTTAGGATCCAACTTCACAAGTTCAGAATTCTTTGACTTCTGCGAGCAAAAGAGCATTCAGATCAAGTATGCATCTGTAGCCCATCCAAGAGCCAACGGGCAAGTTGAGCGAGCCAACGGGATGATATTGGATGCACTCAGGAAAAAGATCTTCGATAAGAATGAAAAATTCGCAGGAAAGTGGATAAGGGAATTACCCTATGTTGTTTGGAGCCTAAGAACCCAACCTAGTCGAGCTTTGCATGGAAACACTCCTTTCTTCATGGTCTATGGGTCGGAGGCAGTGCTACCTGCTGATCTCAAGTTTGGGGCGCCAAGGCTGATCTTTGAAAGCATAGCAGAAGCTGAGACCACCAGGCTGGAGGACATAGATGTACTCGAGGAAGAACGGTTAAATGCAATAATCCAATCAGCAAGGTACCAGCAGACTCTAAGGCGCTATCACGACAAGGCTGTGCGACAACGATTCTTCTCAGTAGGAGATCTCGTCCTCCGCCGAATTCTAACGGGAGAAGGACGACACAAGTTATCACCCTTATGGGAAGGACCCTTCGTGGTGGCAGAAGTCACTCGGCCCGGATCGTATCGCCTCACTCAGATGGATGGCACAGAAGTTGGGAACTCCTGGAACATAGACCACCTCAGAAAGTTTTATCCCTAGCTGTACCTCAAAACTGCTGGGATAATGATGATGTACTCTGTAAAGTGGAAATATGTCATCAATAAAAAAGAGGTCTCAAGGATACTCAATTCATTCACGATTGACTTGCATTCTTACTTAACTCAGGGTGACCACTATGCCCTGCTAACGGAGCAATCGACTTAAGTCGGCAACGACTTAAGGCGGTGCAACATGCTCACGCTTACTTAACTCGGGGTGACCACTATGCCCTGCTAACGGAGCAATCGACTTAAGTCGGCAACGACTTAAGGCGGTGCAGCATGCTCACGCTTACTTAACTCGGGGTGACCACTATGCCCTGCTAACGGAGCAATCGACTTAAGTCGGCAACGACTTAAGGCGGTGCAGCATGCTCACGCTTACTTAACTCGGGGTGACCACTATGCCCTGCTAACGGAGCAATCGACTTAAGTCGGCAACGACTTAAGGCGGTGCAACATGCTCACGCTTACTTAACTCGGGGTGACCACTATGCCCTGCCAACGGAGCAATCGACTTAAGTCGGCAACGACTTAAGACCGGTGCAACATGCTCGCGCCTATATAATTCAGGGGATGACTTCCATATCCCGCAAACAAATTTCATAATCATCATGCGTCATTGCTGCCAACTCATTAACTAATACATTCTGATACAATGAGGGAGTAATTATGTCATTCGAATGGTAAACTGGTGTCCTCTAACAAATACTCGATCATGCAAACCGCGCGCTTGGAGCACGCAAAATGTTTTTCTATTTTGCAACGTCTTTCTCAGGAGCGACCGACGAAGAAGGGCGACTCGAGGAATCAGGAGCGGCGTTCACGTCAGCCCTTATGTCTTCAGGAACAACCACGCCGGGTCTCCTCATCAAGATTCGTCCCGCCCGAATAGCCTTGTCCAGGGCTTTGTCGCGTTGGGCCTTGAGAGTAACAGAAGTTTCTTCAGCAGTTTTAGCTGCCAGTCGAGCGCTCTCTAACTCCTGGGCAATGGATTTTTTGGAAGCTCGGAGCCCTTTGATAGTAGCATCCTTCGCTGATATCAACTGCTTAAGCCGGGTTACCTCCTCCATGGACTCCTGCAGCTTACGACGTTGGAGGTCTAATTCTTCCATGGTGAAGCGATGACTTCTTTCCAAGATAGTCAGCGAATTGTTAGAATCTCGATACAACCTGTCAAGATTGTCACGAGAAGCAGCAAGGATACGTTTTTCTTCCTGCAAGCACAAGTCAGTTCCTTCAAAAAACCAAGCAAGTAATAGGAGCACAGCAAGGCAAAGCACAGTTTCGTATATCACCTTTTCAGAGTCGAGCTGAGCATGAAGAGAAGAACTCAGTGCATTGGCATCATCTAAGGCAGCGGAGACCTGACTCAGCTCAATCTGACTTTGAGAGTACTTTTCCTCAAAATCAGTGCGTCGCTGGGCCAATTCAGCCTGATCTTGAGAATGTTTTTCCTCAAGAATTGCAATCTGCCGAGTCATTCCTAGCAAGAGGTAATCAAACAAAATGAGGTCAGAAGGTAAAAAAGTCCACAACAAAGGCGAAGAAAAGAAAAAGGGCACTAACCAGTGTTAGTCGCCTCCAACTCGGATACACGACGATGAAGTGACACTGGATTCCAACACATAAGAGACGAAGCCACTTCTGGGACGGAAGCACCCTGCGATCTCAGCTAGCTGGCCATCCCATCCACCAAAACCTGATGAGAAGAACAGATGAGCATAATGACAAAAGTCCATGCAACGTAAAGATCAAGCCAAAAAACAGCACAGTACCTGGAGGTTGGAAAAGAACGAAGGGATCCCCAAATCAGGAGAAATCAGCTGATAATCAGGCGCAAGGCCACCACCCGAAGCAGCTTGCAACGGACCAATAGGAATCAGCTCAGCGCCTTCAACAGAGCCGAACGCCCGATCAATGGGGACGCTGCCCTCTAAAGCGACCCCCTGGTCCAAAGTTTGGGCTACCACCATGCAGCCAGAGTGTGGAGGTGATCCCGCGTGAACGTCCATGGAAGTGCAGGAAGGAGACCCTGCTTGGGCACCCTCGGGGGCTGGGTCATAGTTGGCACTGCCCACTTGAGCCGGACCATCCCCGGCAGCACCCTCGGGGGCTGGGCAGTGGCTTACACTCTTCATCCGAGCTAAGTCATCCCCGGCGACATCCTCGGGGGCTGGGCATGTGTCAACACCATTCTTGAGGTCCAGACTCTCCGCAGTAACCACCTCTAAGGTTGACGGGCCCTCAGCCACTTCCACGGAACCAGGATGATCCAAGTTAGCATCCCGACCCTCGAGATCGCGCTCTAAGGTCGACGAGGCACGGGATGACCTCAACCCAGCATCAGGCACGGCAGCGCAAGCCTCCATCGCATCATCATCCACTGGCTCTGATAACAAGTCCTCTGGGACCATATCTTCAAGAGTCTGATCAAAGTTGGCCAGGGACAGTTCTTGCAGACCAATGAGGGCAGACAAAGCAGGAGAGGGAACTCCACTACTTTCACCACTGGCAAGGAATTGCCGACTGTTCTTCCGAGTTAGAGGGACCTCATTCTCTTCCTCCCTGTCGTCTTCATCAGCAACACAGGCAACACCCCCATTGGGATCAGCGACAGATGGAGTACACCCATTGGGATCAACAACAAACATACCACACCCATTGGGGTTAGCATCAGTAAATTCAGGCACGGGAACCTCCTCAGCAGCAGGAACCGAGGGACCAGCGCCCCGATCCAAACTAGATACTTGCCGAAGACGTCTCTTTTTCTTTTTCTGCTCATCAGCAGAAAGATCAGTTTGATTGGCTCGGCAAGGACGTCTCGGGCGAACACGGACAGGTCTCTGAACATCCAAGGACGTACCAGCTTCTGGGAGAGGCGCCACCGCCAATGTCCCAGCAGGAGCAGCATCAGAAGAATCTTCAGCCAGCATATCAAGCATAGCACTTATTTCTGCATCATTAGGATCCAAAGGCACCTCAAAATGGACTTGTCGTTCGTCATCAGGAATCTCCCCAAGCGAGGCAACCAAAGCACTGACTTCTTCATTAGAGGGTCGCGTTCTAAGGCCCAAATTGCCATCAGTCGCAGGTGGATTTGACACGAAAAGAGTGAAGACTTTGGCAGGAGGCAAATTCCAGGCCGAGTATGCCATCGGAGCACCAACATTGGACACCTTGCCCCTGAGAATCATTTCCAGTCGACTCACCAAGTCTGCAGAAGGGATTCTCCTGTTGGTAACCCGAGTTGAGTCGGCTATCCCTCGATACAGATAAGCTGGGTGGACCCTATCTTTCAGTGGCTGAATGTTCTTGAAAACGAAGTCAGCAACCACAGCTTCAGCAGTTAGACCTCTCTCTTTCAGCAGTCCAACTTCAGCTAGCAACACACCGGCTTCAGCTACCTCCTCGTCTGTGGGAGACTCGGTCCAGCTTGGGGTGCGAACGTCTGGCTGTCTTCCCGACCGGGGGGAGAGAATTTCCATAATTATCAACTATGAACCACTCTAGACGCCATCCCTTAATGTTGTCTTTAAGGGGAATCTCAAGATATTCAGTCTTCCGTCCCCGACGCATCTCCAAACTGGCACCCCCGACCAACTGATGTTGTCCCCCGGCCATCCCAGGGCGACAATGATACAGATATTTCCATAAACCAAAATGTGGCAGCACGCCAAGAAAGGCTTCGCATAAGTGGACGAAGATGGAGATTTGCAGAATTGAGTTAGGGTTCAGATGGGTCAGGTTAATGTGGTAGAAATCAAGGAGACCACGGAAAAAGGGAGAGATGGGAAGGCCAAGGCCGCGGAGAAGAAAAGGAGCGTAAACTACAGACTCGTGGGTATCCTCCGTCGGGACAGTAGTCCCGTGGCAAATCCGCCAAGAACAGAGTTCCCGCGGAGGAAGAACCCCGATGGACACGAGGTGGAGGAGTTCAGTTTCGGAAATGATAGACATGTGGTTACCTGCAAAAGGCAACTGGCTATTGGGATCGATTGGAGGAATCACCACAGCGGACGAGCTCGCGATTTTCCTCTTGGGAGCCATCTCGATTCTACCAGAGAGCAGATTGGAGGCGAGCGGCAGAGAGGATTCAGAAGCGGGAATGCAAGAACTAGGGCGCGGAAAGCAAAGGCGGCTAAAAGCGCAGCTCTTATAGGATATTCTCGAGCCAGATACCGTTTCAAAAAGTGCCCAGTCATCACCCGGCGGTTATTTCCAAAACCCCAGCATGCCACGTGGTCATTCGGCAGTTATCTCCAAAAAGCCGATGGGCCACCTCATCACTCGGTTATCATCCTCAAAATAGCTCATGCGGCCTGCTATCACTCGGCGTTGCCCCTAAAACGCCGATTTCATACTCAGCCGCTCGGCATTACCTCTAAAGTGCCGACGTCACCATCCAATCACTCGGCGTTGCCTCTAAAACGCTGATCTCGTGTTCAATCGCTCGACATTACTTCTAAAGTGCCGACGGCGACCTTCAATTACTCGGCGTTGCCTCTAAAACGCTGATCTCATGTTCAATCGCTCGGCATTACTTCTAAAATGCCGGCGGTGACCTTCAATTACTCGGCGTTGCCTCTAAAACGCTGATCTCATGTTCAATCGCTCGGCATTACTTCTAAAATGCCGGCGGCGACCTTTAATCACTCGGCGTTGCCTCTAAAACGCTGATCTCGTGTTCAATCGCTCGGCATTACTTCTAAAAATGCCGGCGGCGACCTTTAATCACTCGGCGTTGCCTCTAAAACGCTGATCTCGTGTTCAATCGCTCGGCATTACTTCTAAAGTGCCGACGGCGACCTTCAACCACTCGGCGTTGCTTCTAAAACGCTGATCTCACGATTCAATCGCTCGGCATTACTTCTAAGATGCTGACGTCGACCTTCAATCACTCGGCATTGCCTCTAAGACGCGGGTACAGCGTTCAGTCGCTCGGCATTACTTCTAAAACGTCGATACTGACTACAAGATTACTCGGCAGCTACTTCTGGAAGCGTCAGTATGATGTCCAAGTTATTCGTCTACTGTCTCAAAAGAATCAGTTTTATAAACAAGCAAAGCAAGTCATCAAGAAGAAGCCAACGTCATTCTTTCATTAAGGGAAGACAATAAGTTTACAAATCAACTCTTTGCGAGTTGATGCTTCCCTACTATTACTATACTACATTACACTACTACTACACTACGCTACACTACTCTAAATTACTACTACATTATTCTAACTATACTAAACTATACTAATATCTAAGAAGACCAGTGGCGTCTAGCCACTGGCCCTGCCCCTGCCGCCGCCGCCGCCCTTGGTGCTGCCCTTGCTGCTGCCGCCCTTGGTGCTGCCCTTGCTGCTGCCGCCTTTGGTGCTGCCCCTGCCGCCGTCGTCGTCGCCGCTGCTCCTGCCACTGCCGCTGCCGTCGCCGTCGCCACCGTCATCGCCGTCGTCGTCGTCGTCGTCGTCGTCCTCATCCTCACCGCCGCCGTCCGAGTCCTCCTCATCCGAGGAGTACTCCGACTCATCCGAGCCCTCGAGCCCGGAGCGCTCGACGGCCCGGATGTATGTCCAGACTTCCGCGGCTATCCCCTGGGAGTCGTCCGAGTCATCGGACGACGCTGGGGGAGAGACGGGAGCCGGAGATCCCTCGGACTCGGAGGAGAACTCCTCCTCCGAGTATTCCGAGTCACCGAAATCCTCCGATGGAGGAGTCGGTTCGCGCTTGCGCTTGTTGCTTTTGCCCATGGTGGAAGCAAGCGGGAGAGAAGAGAAGGAAGCAGTAAAGAACAACGAAGAGATGTGAAGAAACCAGAGGGGCAACAGCGTTATTTATAGAAGGGAAAGGCAACCGCTCACCTCCAACCGCGGTCACTGAACAGTCGCAAAGCATTCAATAAGCACTTCCACCCGTCTGGAGACACGTCAGGCGGCTGACGCCGTTTCATGCAACACTACACCCATTGGGACTCCAGTCAACAGCGCAAAGGATATGATTACACTCGCCGTCCCATCACATTACAACTCAGAAGCAGCCGGCTAAAACACTCAGCGTACCAAGCCGTCCCTTGCCCACACCCATTGGGGGGGACGCCCAGGAATTATCAGTATATTTTTCAAAACGGTCACATCTGTGCAGAGCATGCAGTGAATGCCTCAAGACAAAAATGAGATATCAACAAGAGTTAGAGGGAAGCCAAATATAGCCAGCAGAGTGCAAAATATGGTCGACAGACACGACTTGAAGACTAGACAGAGAACGTCCATCAAATGTCCAATCAGTCACAGAGCAAATAAATTACACTACCTAGCAAGATACGGAAGGATTGCAAACTCGGCTGCAAAACACAAAATACATGCTGACCTCTGAAGCATAATATTGATGACATAGCACGGATGACATCATGCCAACTTTTTTACAAGCAGAAAGGGTAATCTTCAGCAAAAGGACATAAAAAGAAGACCTTCAAGTGAATTATCCTCAAAAATCCACTTGAAGGTCGGGGGCTACACCCATTGGGTGCACCTCCGGTGCACCCTATGGATTATCATTCCAAGCCGAGATAGTGCCGATTTCTAAAGCATGGGACAAGATTAAAAAAGCCAGCCCTCAACCAAAATGAGCGAACACAAATGGAAATGATCTCTACTGAAGACCTTCGAGTAGATTATTTTCTAAAATCTACTCGAAGCTCGGGGGCTACACCCATTGGGTGCACCTCCGGTGCACCCAATGAAGTTCGGAATCCTACAAATTGGAATGCCGACCTCTAAGGCACAGGCGCGAAGCCAGATTTTGGTCAACGAGTGATCGGAGCAGGAGAAGACAACAGGAAGCCACCTTTCTTCAGATTACCTGCAAGCTGGACCTGAGATCTTCGGGTTGATTATCTCTAAATTAACCCAAAGATCGGGGGCTTGTGGGGAATAGATATCCCCCGGGTCCACTAAAAGAGTAAAGGACCTCACGAAAGGCCCAAGGGCCCAAGGAATCGTAAGGTCATTCTTTCGTGGGCCTGGGGAAAAACAGCCAGCGAAGCAGAACGACATGGGGCCGGATTGGTACAAGCCCGGACGGCCCGCAGCATCGAGCGAATGACCGCAACAGAGATCCGACTTTCCCGCGCTGGAGCCTTCATGCAACGAAGCCACGCGGGGATAAGTCGGCGAGGGTTACGTAGGGATAATCTCAAGAGGTTCACTATCTTTTAGCTACTCGTTGCTATCTTATCCACGTGTACTGCCCCACGGTCGAGTATATAAGGCCTAGGGGGCACCCCTTCAGAACGATCGACCCTTTACTTAGCCACCCACATCAACTCTCTGTATTCTCGATCCAGAGAGCTCTCTTGTAGCCACATCCACCAAGCATACTCATCAGGATGTAGGGTGTTACGCATCTCTAAGCGGCCCGAACCTGTAAAACTTGTCCACTGTCTCTCGTGCGATCGGCGCGAACCATTTTGCTACAGTTGTCGACACCGTCCTACTCCTAAAACACCTTGAGGGGCAACCCCGGGTGTGCGGTCGGACCCAAAACACCGACACCTCCCATCAACCGACCCACCATCGCCATGAGAGCAAGAGAGGGAGAAGGGTGCTCAAATTAGGACACCGGGCGTGATGTGGTGAATGCCGCTACAGGCGAAACCAGGGGGATGTCGCCGTTCGGGTCAGGATTTGGGCCGGGAAGCTCCGCAGTGTCGCATAGAAGACGTACATGCCTCCACCTGACAGAATCAACAACGGGGTTGGGTGGATTTCCTTGCCGTTGTAAGTGCTCCGCCGCTGGATCACGCCACTCCGTGGGCAGCCCCCTATTCGCCTCTGCCGTTGGTAAGTATCCTACCTACCATGTTTGTGATGTCCTCCACGTTGCGTTGCGAGTCTCGGATCGATGTATTACACGCCTTGGCGTTGGATTGCGTGGCTCCGGCGATGGCTCCACCGTGGGCTGTGCCAGTGCCGCCGTCCCTGGCTGGAGGTGGGAGGAGACACGACGACCGTTGGATCTTACACCGACGACGTGGATTATGTGGCGGAACTGCCCGAATTATTCCAACTTAAGTGCCTCAATCCGGCCTTAGAGGCTAGACCACACTTAAAAGGGAATAACCCGTCAATCCCTCGGATCTAGTCCGACACGGCCACTGACAGGATCAAGTACCACAGTCTCACTCGATGGTGAGTCACAGAGCAAATACAATAAAGCATAAAACCATGCATGGAAGAGTATTAAATTATTACATCACCATTGTCACCATCGGAGTTTTCGCAAAGGTAACCATCATTGTTTTTGGAGTGCAGCGGAAAAATAAACTAACGGTAAATAAATGGAGGGATGGGGAAGCCTGTCCCATCACTCCTCATGCTCCTCCTCAGCCGAGGCAGGGTCCCACTCAACAGTCCAACCCGGTGGCAGGGTGGATGGCCAAGTCACTCCAGCAACCATGTCCTCCAGAGAACCTGTAAAATTGTGCCACAAGCAAGGCTGAGTATACTAATACTCAGCTAGACTTACCCGGTGTGAGGAGTCTATACTCCTCTACCTCTAGACATGCAGCTGTTTGGCTGTGGGGTTTGGTTGCCAAAAGCACTAGCTGAGTTTCTAAATCAAGATTTTAACTTAATCAAGATTAAGTGTGACTCTCTTAAGGCTAAAAGTGTACTATCTATTCATACATAGTAGCAAACATTATTAGCAATCAACAGTTTGTATCATCTCAACCAGTTCCACTTGTTACTCAATGTAGCAGCATGGATCAAGCAGTCTCATTAGCTGCGAGAAGCAGACGATTCGAATCGAGTTTTTATCCTTGCAAGGTAAACCTAAACACACGACATGCAGGGGCACTCCGTCCCCACCCATATCAACCGTCCCCATCGATTCCCCGTCAGCAGATCAGGGCTCACCGCCTTGGCGTACAATGCCCCACTGACCCCGACTGGCCGTCGTGCAGTGGCCGCACTTGTACCCACCATAACCGGAATGGGAGACTACGTCTCAGGTCGCGTGAGGAGGTATGTCCACTGCCAGGTTCACTCAGGTACTAGGCTTACCGATTTACCATATTTCTCGGTATGTGCTTAGTACGTTCAAACGCTTGACTCACGGTACCACACCTTAATCCTTAATCAACCTTTTATTCCGTGAACAACCAATCCCCATGGATTGTTGCCCACAACCCACATCATTATGAGAAGAAAGTGGATACAACCAAATTCCTGACCTCGCGCGAGTGCTAGAAAAATCACTCGACTTCTACCGAGATCCTAATTAATAAAGCAGCTACTCGACCTAGCATACTAGTCTCCATCTCAAAAGGATTCCTGAGATCATGCAACTAGGGTTTCAAACAATTCCTACACTTAAGTGCACAAACAATCCTACAATCATTAAGTGTAGTAAAATAGCATAAATAACAGGTTATGCATAAAACCGGGGCTTGCCTTCCAAAGCAGTGGCAGGCAGGTCCTCTGGTGCAGGCTCTGGTGCTGGGTCGGGGGCAACCTCCTGGGTAGCTCCTTGCTCCGGCACGAGGACGTACTCTCCGTCAGCAAGATTACAGTCTATCGAAATGCAATGAACATGTATGTCATGATTATGCAAAATTTAAGAACATTAAGCTACAGAATTTAAGTCAAGAATTAACTTAGGGCTTCTTGGCTACGAGGGTCTTCTAGTGGTATACATAGACTTATCACCCTTTTTGGGTTTAGGCCTTCCCTTTAAAATAGCATATTGGATTTGTATTGCCTTTATAGATTTTAGTGGACAATTATAAAGGTCTTAGGGGGACATTAAATTCCACCATCCATTTTCTTTTCTTAAGTCCTATCTAGGGTTTCTAGTGGGGGTTTTGGACTATGATGGTAGTTTAAAACTTTCCAAAAATTCTGTAAAAGTTACAGTGGGTTGTTACTGGCTATACTAGCTTGTTTTGATAATTTGAGGCTTAAAGTATAAAAGCTAATCTTTAAACAAAAATAACAATGGTTAGGCAAAATGGGCCACTTTACACTACAAGTCCTGTATTAAAGTGGTTTCTGACCTAATGGTTATTTTTGCTGGCCTCTAGTAGTGATGAAAAGCTCTTGTGCCAAAAATGACAGAGAGCTACATGGTGGTTAATTAATGGTGAATTTCTAAACTTTGGTGCAAAAAGAGTGATTAGAACTAACTTGTCCTTTGAAAAATATCAAACAACAGATTTCAGATTTTTCTCAAGTTCTTATTATCAATACAGTAGTTATCCTAGGGTTTGGGGAGGTTTCTCCTTAGGGATATTTTTGTAGGGTTTTTCTAAGTTATCCCTATTTTCTTCATTAAAAAGGTATCTTGTTTATTTTACACTACAACAGGGTATGATATATTTTTCCAGTGAACTACATTGACTAAGTATCTCAACAAAAATAGGTGTGCCCTCTGGTTCATCATTTGTAGCACTTTTTCTATTTTCCTTAACTTAAGTATATTATAGAATAAGGGGTTTAAAATTATCTTAATGTAATAGACAGAGAGGTTCAACATTTTTAACTAAGTTAGTGAGTGAATATAAACTTCTCCAAATTTTTCTAACCCTAGTTAAATAGTGCAACTATTTTTCTTGCTATTATTAAGCTTTTGGCCAAAACTGAAAATAAATCAGAACCTTATATTTTTCTCTAGTTCATATGTGGTTTTATATTTTTCTTAGACAGGTTACAGTATTTAGAGTTTGGCAAAATTGGTTTGACCAAATTTGGATGATTTAAACAAAAGTTATGCATTTTTAAAGTTGCTGTCCAATTAAAAACAGATTTAATTAAGGTTTTCTGGAAAAACCAGTTTGCGCCGAGACCCCTAGGGTTAAACTGATTCAACTCTCGCAGATCTACCCCCAGGTCACTATTCATATGAGTCTTGGGCTTTACACTTAACCCCCCAGGGTTTTCTTCCTCACACCCGCGGTCCTTCTTCTAAACCGAACAGTAGCCGTAGGAAAGAAAGGACGGCGCGGCTTACCGGCGGCGAGGGAGGTCCGGCGAAGGGTGGGGTCGGCTCGGGGAGGCTCTGGCGGTCACGTCGAGGTGCGGGTCGTCGCCGGAGGTGGCCGGAATCGCCTGGTCCACGAGCGCAGGCGGGTGTCCTCGTCGGCGGCGAGTATACCGGCCAAATCACGGCGAGCTGGTTCAATCCGACGGCACGGTGAGCTTCACGGGGTCGCGTAGTGACTGTGTGCGCAAGGAATCGAAGAATGGCTGAGTGGATTACCCGGTCCACGAACTCCGGCGAGGTTAAGTGCTCCGGCGTGGGTGGACTGGCTTCTCCGGCGAAGGAAACTCCAATTCCTCGCTCGGGGAGTCTCGCAGAGGGGTGCACAAGCTTCTCCGAGGGCGGGACGGGGCTGGAAATGGCGGAGTGGGCCGGTCGACGGTGGCAGGGGGACTGGGTGGCCGCGGACGGCGACGCACGGGCCAACGACGGCGAACCAAGCTCCGGCGAGGGTCGGGTGGGTGCGGACGGGTATGGTCGACGCTCGGGAGGGTTTTATAGGCGCGGGCGCGCACCAGGGCGTTGGCTTGCCCGTTTGGCACGACGCGGGCGCGAGGGGCGCGCGCGGGCGTGCTCTGGCGTGCTCAGAGCGCGTCGAACACGTGGCGCTTTGCTTCTGCCCGTGTTCTTCGCTCTGCTGAGCGGCCAAGCGTACGAATCTCGCCATGTCGACTGTGAAAGATCTCTTCCCTGCACCTAGAGCTACCTATTTCATGTGAGTTCCAAGGGAGGATACGCCCTAGGTTAGGAGATAGACCGGCGCCAAGTTTGGTTTGTCTCACTGCACACTCCGCGACAAAACCGATGTCAAAGCTTGTCAAATGTCCAAGTCTCGGTTTCAAATTTTTCCAGGGGGTGCCTTAAGTGGTATAGCACATTTTTGGTATAGAACCCAAGTGGTTTTGGCGCCATTTTCAAAGTGAACACGGCTGGTCTTTGAATTAGGGCCAAAATGTGACTTAGAGAAAATTAGAGAGCTCTAGCTCTCTCTCCACTTGGAGATTGAAATGGGGTTTCTCCAGGGGCCTTTTTGCAAAATTTCCCCCTCCAAAATGATGGCTATAATGTTGCTTAGGGTTTGGGTAAAAGTTACACATGCTTTACCTTACTTGATCATTCTCTCCCCCCCCTTACTTAGGGTTTAGGAAGGTAGGGCTTTGGAGAGAGCTAGGGTTCTTCTCATGCCATGGGCAACTCAATTATAACATGAGCCCCAAGGTTCTTATGTGCTGCCCTAAGCCTTTATCTTATGTGATCACAGCTTCTAGTGCCAAAGTGGCTCCAGCCAGGGTAACACCTGGGTGTTACAACCCTCCCCCCTTAAAGGAATCTCGTCCCGAGATTTAGGTAGAGTTCCTTGGAGGGTGCTTGAAGGGGTGATGGTGGTGTTTCTCCTTTACACAAGTTTCTCTTGTTAACTGTTCTTCGAATGTCATCCTCTTTGCAACTTCAGAAGGAAGCCCTTCTTAAGTTAAGTCCATAACTTAGACTATCCTTGTTATCTAAGTTTTTCTTATAATTGTATTCAAAGGGCAGGTGGGGGTGGGGTTTCGGGGTTACGTACCGGCTTCTTTGGGTAGAAAGTCGGGGAAGCGAGAGCGTAGAAAATTCTCCGTCTCCCATGTAGCTTCTTCTGCTGAATGATGACTCCACTGAACCTTATACATTTTGATTGACCTTGCTCGAGTTGATCTTTCCTTCTGATCCAATACCTTGACGGGGTATTCTTGGTAGGACAAGTCTGGTTCTATCTCAATGTCTGGTTCTGGTAGCACTTCAGTGGGTAGACGAACACATTTTCGCAGTTGAGATACATGGAACACATTGTGAATTGCTGACATATGGGGTGGTAGTTCCAATTGGTAGGCTACGGGTCCACAACTTTCCTTGATCTTATAAGGTCCAATGTAGCGAGGGGCCAACTTGCCCTTGATCCCAAATCTCTGGACACCCTTGGTTGGTGATACCTTAAGATAGACATGATCTCCCACCTCAAACTGCAGTGGCTTCCGTCTCTGGTCATGATAACTCCTTTGCCTGGCCTGAGCAGCTTCCAAGTTCTTCCTGATAACTCTAACCTTTTCCTCTGCTTCAATTACCAAATCTGGCCCAAATATTTCCCTTTCTCCTGCTTGAGACCAATTTAGCGGGGTTCTGCATCTTCTTCCATACAAAGCCTCGAAAGGTGCCATTTTCAGACTAGACTGATAGCTATTATTGTAAGAAAATTCTGCCAAGGACAGACACTTGTCCCAGTCCTTTCCATAGCGTAGTGCACATGCTCTCAACATGTCTTCCAAAACCTGATTTACCCTTTCTGTCTGACCATCTGTTTGAGGGTGATATGCTGAGCTTCGGATTACATGGGTCCCAAGTGATTCCTGTAATTGCTCCCAAAATCGTGCCACAAAAGGTGCTCCTCGGTCAGAGACTATGGTCCTTGGTATCCCATGCAGACGAACTATCTGGTCGACGTAAATTTCCGCATACTTTTCCGTCCGGTGGGTAGTGTGCACTGGCAAGAAATGAGCCGTCTTGGTCAATCTGTCCACAATAACCCATATGGAATCATGGTGTCGGGAGGTATTGGGTAATCCCACTATGAAATCCATGCAAATGTCCTCCCATTTCCAAGATGGTATGGGAAGGGGTTGCAAAGGGCCTGCCGCTTTCAGATGACTAGCTTTTACTCTCTGACAAGTGTCACATTCTGAAACGTACTTGGCAATTTCCCTCTTCATCCTGGTCCACCAATAAAGGGGTCTGAGGTCATGGTACATCTTGTTGCTACCCAGGTGCATGGAGAACTTAGAAATGTGAGCTTCATCCAATATCTTCCTTCTGAGCTCTGGATTTTTGGGAACAACCAATCGATCTTCAAACCATAAAATTCCCTTGCTGTCCTGACGGAAACACTTGTATTTCTCGGCCTTTTGCTTGATCATATCCTTGATGACCTGAACACCCTTATCCCTGAACTGTGCCTGAGCTATGTGTTCTTGCAGTGTAGGCTCCACTGCTATATATCCCAATTCACCGGAAGGAACAACTTCCAGGTTCAGTTTGCACAACTCATCACACAAGGTGGTGATTCTTGCATCCATGTTCATGCAATTACATTGGGTCTTTCGGCTCAAAGCATCTGCCACAACATTTGCCTTGCCAGGATGGTAATGTACCTCCAAATCATAGTCCTTGATTAATTCCAACCATCTCCTCTGCCTCATATTCAGATCTGCCTGAGTGAAAATGTACTTGAGGCTCTTGTGATCAGTGTAAATGTTACAGTGGGCTCCCATCAAGTAGTGTCTCCATATTTTTAGAGCATGAACTACTGCTGCCAACTCCAAGTCATGTGTCGGGTAATTCTGCTCATGAGGTCTAAGGGCTCGGGAAGCATAAGCAATCACTCTGTTCTCTTGCATCAACACACAACCCAATCCTGTCCCAGAAGCATCACAATAAACTTCAAATGGCTTGGTATTATCCGGTTGAGCTAGCACTGGAGCTGTTGTCAATTGTTGCCTCAGGGTATGAAAAGCATCTTCACACTTTTGGCTCCACTCAAATTTGACTCCTTTCTTTAACAGTTCAGCCATTGGCTTGGCAATTCTAGAGAAATCCGGAATAAATCGTCGGTAATACCCTGCCAATCCCAGAAAACTCCTAATTTGCTTCACTGTAGTCGGGGGTTTCCAGTCCATTACTTCTTGCACCTTCTCAGGGTCAACTGATATCCCACCCTGAGAAATTGTGTGACCCAAGAATTTTATTTCTTTCAGCCAGAACTCACACTTGGACAACTTAGCATATAACTGATGGTCGCGAAGTCTTTGAAGCACAATATGCAGATGCTCTGTGTGTTCATCTTCATTCTTGGAGTAAACCAGAATGTCATCAATGAAGACAACCACAAACTTGTCCAGCTCTGGCATGAACACTGAGTTCATCAAGTACATGAAATAAGCCGGGGCATTGGTTAGTCCAAAAGACATCACCAAAAACTCATAGAGCCCATATCTGGTAGAGAAGGCCGTCTTGGGAATATCACTGGTTCGAATCTTGATCTGATGGTAGCCCGAGCGAAGGTCTATTTTAGAGAATACCTTGTCTCCTACCAACTGATCAAACAGAACATCAATGCGGGGTAACGGGTACTTGTTTTTGATAGTCACCGCATTGAGAGGGCGGTAATCAACACACATCCTCAAACTCTCATCCTTTTTCTTCACGAACAAGGCGGGACATCCCCATGGTGAAGTGCTTGGTCGAATAAATCCCTTGTCCAGCAATTCTTGCAGTTGCTTCTTCAATTCCGCCAACTCTGCGGGAGGCATCCTATAAGGTCTCTTGGAGATAGGAGCAGTCCCGGGTTGCAATTCAATGGCAAACTCAATGTCCCGGTCAGGTGGCATCCCTGGCAATTCATCCGGGAAAACGTCGGGGTAGTCGCAGACCACTGGGATCTGCCTTACTGGAGACTCTGCCATAACAAAGGCACAAGACTGGGCATCATCCTGGTTGGGTAAATACAAAACAGTCTCGCCATAAGCAGGAGAATGAATTTCAATGGCTCTGGCTGCAATATCCAATATTGCCTGATGTTTGGCCAACCAATCAGTTCCCAAGATGATATCCACACTATCCAGTCCCAAGATAAGAAGGTCAGTTTTAACTATCAAACTACCAAACTTTATGGGCACGTGCCTGCTGATTTGATTTGTGGCAATCCTGCCTCCCGGGGTTGAAATGGTAATAGCCCCGTGGGTGTGGCAAAAAGGCAGCTGGCACTTGACACTAAATTTGGCACTGACAAAACTATGTGAAGCACCAGAATCAAAAAGAGTAATAGCAGGAGAATTTAAAACTGTAAAGATACCAGTCATGACGGGTGCTCCCTCTGGAATGTCAGCCATTGTAGTGAAGTTCAGCTTGCCCTGTCTTACTTGCACTTTCTGCCTCTTCCCCTGGTTCTGGTTGACATTTTGCCCCTGCCTCTGCTGATTCTTGGGGCAATTCTTGGCATAGTGCCCAGTACTGCCACAAGTGAAACACCGGTTATCATTAGCCTGGCGGTACTGCTGCTGCTGGTTGTTCCTCTGACTGGGAATTGGGCACGGTTGGGTGCTTGCTGCTGCTGCTGCTGCTGAGGTGGCCTGATCACCCACCTTCCTTGCTGCTGCTGGGGTCCCCTGCTCTGGGAATCAGACACAATCCTGAAGCGCTGGGGCTGTGACGAGGGTCCTGCCACAGGGGTCTTCCTCTTCTTCTCCGCCTGTCGAGCCAAGATGCAGTCTTCCTGGGAGATAGCCATGTTGACCAACTCATTGTAACTGTTGGCTCTGACGGTGTTGAGACGGTCACGGAGCTTGGTGCTGAGCCCTCTCCTGAACCTGTCTCGCTTCTTCTCATCCGTATCTGCATGGTATCCGGCATACTGACACAGATCGTTGAAGGCCTGGGCATATTGTAACACGGTCCTGCTGCCCTGAGTGAGTGCCAGAAACTCATTGAGCTTCCGGTCCATGATGCCAGCGGGAATATGATGCCCTCTGAAAGCGGCCTTGAACTCCCTCCACTCCACCTCTCTACCATCCGGCTGCATAGCCAGAAAATGGTCCCACCAAGTCCTTGCGGGTCCGCGAAGCTGCTGTGTGGCGAACCTGACCTTGGTGACCTCTGAGCAAGCCCCATGGAGCAGTGGGAACTTGGATTCTACCACCCTCAACCACACATCTGCATCAAGTGGGTCCTCCGACCTGGTAAACAATGGTGGCTGGGTGCTGAGAAACTCCTGGTAAGTAGCAGCGGCGGGGTGACGCTGATGGTCTCCACCATAATGCTGAGGTGGTGGCTGCCGCTGAGCTAACTGCCTCAGAATCTCATTCTGCTGGGCCATGAGCTCCTGCAGAGTGGGAGGCGGTGGCGGTGGAGGAACGTGCTCATTCTGTTCACGGCGCGCTCTCCTAGCCATCTGAAAAAGCCACATGGTTGCTTAATAACATATCTCCAAGCTTAAGGTTCGAACATGGTAGGGGAGTCAAAGTAATTGATAGATTTCAAATAAAACAAACGAAAACATGATCCTTCCATCCGAATTTAAATTACCATCAGTCCTCCCTAGACATCCAAAAGAGTTTCACTACTGGTTACATCAAGGAGCAAAAAGACTCAACTCTACCTAGCCTAGTACCCTAAGGGTGCAAAAGCTAAGCTAGCGGCGAGGAGTCCAACTATCACCAATTTCTAACATTAGTCTGGCCTCTACTGAGCGAACGAGGCGACGCTAGACTCGGGGGAAGGGGGTCTCCCTGAGCCAGCGGTGTCTACACTGGAGGCAGACTCATCTCCTCCCTCGATGTCGACGTCCTCGTCAGCCTCCGCATCATGGATCTCTTGGTGATGCATGTCCAGATGCGCATTAGCCTCTGCTAACTGCTGCTGAGTGTTGAGGAGCTGATCCTCGAGGACCTCTATGGTATTCTCCCTGGTACCCACCAGCTCTTCCAACTCATGAATCTCGTCAGTCAGCTGCTCCACCTGTAAATCTTTCTCCACCAGCTCCTGGGATAAATCCACCACGAGCTCCTCCCTGCTATCCAGGGTGATCTTGGTGGCCTCCAACAATGCCATCAGGTGGGACATGGCCTCCCCACGCATCACTTGCAGACGATACAGAGCATTCATGCATCGTACAGACAAGTGGGCGGTGTGGCCTGGGTAGAGAGCCCAGATGTCCTTGGCATGCTCCACCCGATCCTTCCACATCGGGTCGTCCTCCTTTTCCGCGGGGAACAACCCAATGGGGTGGGTAGCCAACTCCAAGGGATGGAATCCGCAGAAGGTAGTCAGCCCATGCAGAGCGATGGCCTCAATAGTGTCCTCAGCCCGGTATCCATAGGACTCGGAGTCCAGTGAACGCCAGCCTGGCTGCAAGGGATGAGGCTCCAAGGTCATCCTCACCCTACAGCGAGGTACCCGGTGCTTCTCGAATAGCTGCACCGCGTACTGAGGGGGTGTCGAATATCCTGCCCCCTGAAGCACCTCCCACAAGATGCGGGGAAAACCCTCTCGCGCAAGTCCGTCAGTGTGGGTCAGTGCATCTCCATCCTCGGAGGATCCGTGGGAAGTCATCTGTGCACGGTTAAGCGTAAGTAAAGAAAAAGAAGTAAAAAGAACAGGGAAAACAAAACTTAACCTGCCTCTGGTTAAAAGAAAAAGGTAGTGAGGACCTAGTTGGCTGCTATTTCACTTTTAAGTCTTTTTATTTAGTCAATTATTTACTTAATTAAGAATGCATGCGTGCACGTCCTGAACGACCTCACAAGGAAATAAAAGGAATAGGGAAGAAGTCCCATCCTGTAAAAGTGGCCTGTAGGGCCTAGTCACTTAGCCACCTAGCTACCCTTCTATTATCCTAAGGCTTCACGTCCTAGGTCTATCCTGCTCGCCCTACTATCTATCCAACATCGTTTCTATCCAGTTTTACTTTTAGAAAAGGGATGGTATTTAGGATTTATTGATTCCTCTGTGGTGGTACAAGCTCCGATACCAGCTGTGGCGGAACTGCCCGAATTATTCCAACTTAAGTGCCTCAATCCGGCCTTAGAGGCTAGACCACACTTAAAAGGGAATAACCCGTCAATCCCTCGGATCTAGTCCGACACGGCCACTGACAGGATCAAGTACCACAGTCTCACTCGATGGTGAGTCACAGAGCAAATACAATAAAGCATAAAACCATGCATGGAAGAGTATTAAATTATTACATCACCATTGTCACCATCGGAGTTTTCGCAAAGGTAACCATCATTGTTTTTGGAGTGCAGCGGAAAAATAAACTAACGGTAAATAAATGGAGGGATGGGGAAGCCTGTCCCATCACTCCTCATGCTCCTCCTCAGCCGAGGCAGGGTCCCACTCAACAGTCCAACCCGGTGGCAGGGTGGATGGCCAAGTCACTCCAGCAACCATGTCCTCCAGAGAACCTGTAAAATTGTGCCACAAGCAAGGCTGAGTATACTAATACTCAGCTAGACTTACCCGGTGTGAGGAGTCTATACTCCTCTACCTCTAGACATGCAGCTGTTTGGCTGTGGGGTTTGGTTGCCAAAAGCACTAGCTGAGTTTCTAAATCAAGATTTTAACTTAATCAAGATTAAGTGTGACTCTCTTAAGGCTAAAAGTGTACTATCTATTCATACATAGTAGCAAACATTATTAGCAATCAACAGTTTGTATCATCTCAACCAGTTCCACTTGTTACTCAATGTAGCAGCATGGATCAAGCAGTCTCATTAGCTGCGAGAAGCAGACGATTCGAATCGAGTTTTTATCCTTGCAAGGTAAACCTAAACACACGACATGCAGGGGCACTCCGTCCCCACCCATATCAACCGTCCCCATCGATTCCCCGTCAGCAGATCAGGGCTCACCGCCTTGGCGTACAATGCCCCACTGACCCCGACTGGCCGTCGTGCAGTGGCCGCACTTGTACCCACCATAACCGGAATGGGAGACTACGTCTCAGGTCGCGTGAGGAGGTATGTCCACTGCCAGGTTCACTCAGGTACTAGGCTTACCGATTTACCATATTTCTCGGTATGTGCTTAGTACGTTCAAACGCTTGACTCACGGTACCACACCTTAATCCTTAATCAACCTTTTATTCCGTGAACAACCAATCCCCATGGATTGTTGCCCACAACCCACATCATTATGAGAAGAAAGTGGATACAACCAAATTCCTGACCTCGCGCGAGTGCTAGAAAAATCACTCGACTTCTACCGAGATCCTAATTAATAAAGCAGCTACTCGACCTAGCATACTAGTCTCCATCTCAAAAGGATTCCTGAGATCATGCAACTAGGGTTTCAAACAATTCCTACACTTAAGTGCACAAACAATCCTACAATCATTAAGTGTAGTAAAATAGCATAAATAACAGGTTATGCATAAAACCGGGGCTTGCCTTCCAAAGCAGTGGCAGGCAGGTCCTCTGGTGCAGGCTCTGGTGCTGGGTCGGGGGCAACCTCCTGGGTAGCTCCTTGCTCCGGCACGAGGACGTACTCTCCGTCAGCAAGATTACAGTCTATCGAAATGCAATGAACATGTATGTCATGATTATGCAAAATTTAAGAACATTAAGCTACAGAATTTAAGTCAAGAATTAACTTAGGGCTTCTTGGCTACGAGGGTCTTCTAGTGGTATACATAGACTTATCACCCTTTTTGGGTTTAGGCCTTCCCTTTAAAATAGCATATTGGATTTGTATTGCCTTTATAGATTTTAGTGGACAATTATAAAGGTCTTAGGGGGACATTAAATTCCACCATCCATTTTCTTTTCTTAAGTCCTATCTAGGGTTTCTAGTGGGGGTTTTGAACTATGATGGTAGTTTAAAACTTTCCAAAAATTCTGTAAAAGTTACAGTGGGTTGTTACTGGCTATACTAGCTTGTTTTGATAATTTGAGGCTTAAAGTATAAAAGCTAATCTTTAAACAAAAATAACAATGGTTAGGCAAAATGGGCCACTTTACACTACAAGTCCTGTATTAAAGTGGTTTCTGACCTAATGGTTATTTTTGCTGGCCTCTAGTAGTGATGAAAAGCTCTTGTGCCAAAAATGACAGAGAGCTACATGGTGGTTAATTAATGGTGAATTTCTAAACTTTGGTGCAAAAAGAGTGATTAGAACTAACTTGTCCTTTGAAAAATATCAAACAACAGATTTCAGATTTTTCTCAAGTTCTTATTATCAATACAGTAGTTATCCTAGGGTTTGGGGAGGTTTCTCCTTAGGGATATTTTTGTAGGGTTTTTCTAAGTTATCCCTATTTTCTTCATTAAAAAGGTATCTTGTTTATTTTACACTACAACAGGGTATGATATATTTTTCCAGTGAACTACATTGACTAAGTATCTCAACAAAAATAGGTGTGCCCTCTGGTTCATCATTTGTAGCACTTTTTCTATTTTCCTTAACTTAAGTATATTATAGAATAAGGGGTTTAAAATTATCTTAATGTAATAGACAGAGAGGTTCAACATTTTTAACTAAGTTAGTGAGTGAATATAAACTTCTCCAAATTTTTCTAACCCTAGTTAAATAGTGCAACTATTTTTCTTGCTATTATTAAGCTTTTGGCCAAAACTGAAAATAAATCAGAACCTTATATTTTTCTCTAGTTCATATGTGGTTTTATATTTTTCTTAGACAGGTTACAGTATTTAGAGTTTGGCAAAATTGGTTTGACCAAATTTGGATGATTTAAACAAAAGTTATGCATTTTTAAAGTTGCTGTCCAATTAAAAACAGATTTAATTAAGGTTTTCTGGAAAAACCAGTTTGCGCCGAGACCCCTAGGGTTAAACTGATTCAACTCTCGCAGATCTACCCCCAGGTCACTATTCATATGAGTCTTGGGCTTTACACTTAACCCCCCAGGGTTTTCTTCCTCACACCCGCGGTCCTTCTTCTAAACCGAACAGTAGCCGTAGGAAAGAAAGGACGGCGCGGCTTACCGGCGGCGAGGGAGGTCCGGCGAAGGGTGGGGTCGGCTCGGGGAGGCTCTGGCGGTCACGTCGAGGTGCGGGTCGTCGCCGGAGGTGGCCGGAATCGCCTGGTCCACGAGCGCAGGCGGGTGTCCTCGTCGGCGGCGAGTATACCGGCCAAATCACGGCGAGCTGGTTCAATCCGACGGCACGGTGAGCTTCACGGGGTCGCGTAGTGACTGTGTGCGCAAGGAATCGAAGAATGGCTGAGTGGATTACCCGGTCCACGAACTCCGGCGAGGTTAAGTGCTCCGGCGTGGGTGGACTGGCTTCTCCGGCGAAGGAAACTCCAATTCCTCGCTCGGGGAGTCTCGCAGAGGGGTGCACAAGCTTCTCCGAGGGCGGGACGGGGCTGGAAATGGCGGAGTGGGCCGGTCGACGGTGGCAGGGGGACTGGGTGGCCGCGGACGGCGACGCACGGGCCAACGACGGCGAACCAAGCTCCGGCGAGGGTCGGGTGGGTGCGGACGGGTATGGTCGACGCTCGGGAGGGTTTTATAGGCGCGGGCGCGCACCAGGGCGTTGGCTTGCCCGTTTGGCACGACGCGGGCGCGAGGGGCGCGCGCGGGCGTGCTCTGGCGTGCTCAGAGCGCGTCGAACACGTGGCGCTTTGCTTCTGCCCGTGTTCTTCGCTCTGCTGAGCGGCCAAGCGTACGAATCTCGCCATGTCGACTGTGAAAGATCTCTTCCCTGCACCTAGAGCTACCTATTTCATGTGAGTTCCAAGGGAGGATACGCCCTAGGTTAGGAGATAGACCGGCGCCAAGTTTGGTTTGTCTCACTGCACACTCCGCGACAAAACCGATGTCAAAGCTTGTCAAATGTCCAAGTCTCGGTTTCAAATTTTTCCAGGGGGTGCCTTAAGTGGTATAGCACATTTTTGGTATAGAACCCAAGTGGTTTTGGCGCCATTTTCAAAGTGAACACGGCTGGTCTTTGAATTAGGGCCAAAATGTGACTTAGAGAAAATTAGAGAGCTCTAGCTCTCTCTCCACTTGGAGATTGAAATGGGGTTTCTCCAGGGGCCTTTTTGCAAAATTTCCCCCTCCAAAATGATGGCTATAATGTTGCTTAGGGTTTGGGTAAAAGTTACACATGCTTTACCTTACTTGATCATTCTCTCCCCCCCCTTACTTAGGGTTTAGGAAGGTAGGGCTTTGGAGAGAGCTAGGGTTCTTCTCATGTCATGGGCAACTCAATTATAACATGAGCCCCAAGGTTCTTATGTGCTGCCCTAAGCCTTTATCTTATGTGATCACAGCTTCTAGTGCCAAAGTGGCTCCAGCCAGGGTAACACCTGGGTGTTACAGATTAGACTGGGTATACCGTTTCGGGGTATCTCGCCTGGGGCGTTAGATCGGGATCTGAGGGCCACGACTGGGTCTCGCCTTAATTAAATCTAGGCGGTTGATCTCGCATCGGATGGACATGATCGCATCCCGATTCGCTTTCACACGCATGTTATCTATGCCGTGAGTATTAAATCGGATGACCGAGATTTATCCGTACCCCTTCGCCATGGATATCTTACTAAAGAGCCCCTGGGATTTACCGAAATAAACCTGCCGTCCGTCTGCTTTGGAAGTACATTACTTTCAAGTCCCTAGAATTTATAGTTTTACCCCTGGACTTCTATGGAATAGCAGGCGCGGTCCTGGAATTGATGTTTAATGGTAAAATTAATTCTAAAATGATTTTTAATATATAAATAATCCTAGAACCCTGTTTTACTCATAACTAATTCATTTTTATTCCGATTTGACCCATTCCTGTTTCTATAATTTTGTATTAATATTGTCTACCAACCAGTAACACTGTTTAGCCATTAAACTTGAGTTAAAATTGTTCAATAGGATTAATCTATTCTAAGCACTAAATAATTTCGAAAATTCATAACTTAATAACCGTAGCTCCGAATTTAGTGGTTCTTGTTTCTACGATCTCGTTATGGCGCGTAGATTATTATCACATAGTTTATTCTTATGTTTGGTGTAATGTTAATTTTTGCCTATACCATATTTGTCTGTATTGATACGTTTAGCAGTGAGGTCACGAGTCACCTGAAGATCATCCTGGTACCTGGAATCTCAAGTCCCAGACAAGTTGTGCCCTTGATCACTTCTTTTTACCCACTCATGTTCTAATTAATCATAATGATCTGCATAGGTTAATTTTGATGGGACCCAATAGGTTACCCTAGTTTGACTATCTTTATACCTTGTTCACCACTGAATTTCTGGGTAGTACATGCTATTGCTTTATATGGTTTTGGGTATAGAGATATACTTTATTCATGATCATACTTTATTATCAATTGTTACTTACTGTTCATGATAAGATCATTATGTTAATTGGAACATGGAGCGACCACCCGGGAAAACAGTGCTACCACAAGGGTTTAATGGGACGCCCTTGGCTGATTAATTAGGAAAGCTAGTGGAAGACTACCTTACCCGAAAGGGGCAAGGGCAGTAGGGGAGTGGTCAGTGTAGGGAGCCCCTTGGGATGATTTTGCTGCGATGGTTGTCATGCGAGGGGTCGCTGCATTGGAGCTTCCTATAAACTGTAGCAGGTTTTCTGAAGCTAGTGGAACTTTGTAAAGGCCTCGTAGTGTTACCCTGCCTCGCCTCCTCGGTAGAGGTGTATGGGAAGTCGCAATCTCTTGGCAGATGGGTAACATGACTTGTGGGTAAAGATGCGCAACCTCTACAGAGTGTAAAACTGGTATATCAGCCGTGCTCACGGTCATGAGCAGCTCGGACCCTCACATGATTAAATTATGGAACTAAATTCAATTTGTCATATGCATTGCATCGCAGGTGAGGTTGTTACTTTTGTTCTACTACTTAATTGGGTTGGTATCTACTTATACTTAGTAACTGCTGATAAAATTTTGACCAACCTTAAAAGCAATGCTCAGCTCTAACCATCCTCTTTGGTAAGCCTTACACTTCACGTGAGCTCCCACCTTTGGCGAGTTCATGCACATTATTCCCCACAACTTGTTGAATGATGAACGTATGTGAGCTCACTCTTGCTGTCTCACACCCCCCCACAGGTCAAGAGCAGGTACCATAGGATGAGGCGCATGGAGGATGCGGCGATGCATTCGTGAGAGGTCTAGGCCGTCGTCTCCCAGTCAACTTTGGGTTGCTGGACCGTTGTCTCCTTATAATGTAATTATTTATTTTGTATAGAATTCCTGTTATGTAGTAAAGATGTGACATTCGATCCTGTGCCATGATTCATCATATGTGTGAGACTTGGTCCTAGCACACCTGGTGATTATGTTCGCACCCGGGTCTTGGTGCCCCAAAACCCGGGTGTGACAGAAGTGGTATCAGAGGAATGTTGACTGTAGGACGAAACCTAGATAGAACTGGACAACCCTTACATACTTACCTTTGTTACTCTGATTCTTTCTAAACTTTTCTTAATCTTTTCTCAACTATTTCCGCTTTACTCTGATTATTCTTACCTTTTTCCTTCTAGAGACAAATGTGGATTTCACACTTTGAAATCTTGTGCCTAAAGTGACCTTTAGGAATAGGAGACCTACTCTTAGGAACAAAAATAAAACTATTTTTTTGTAGGTATCTATACACTTGAATGTTTGTTCTTATGATACTTGTCTGATTTGGATCTTTGATTGAGTGTGATAAGTTGTGGAGTAATGTCCACAATTACATCTACATATACATATAGAAAAGAAATGCTTATAAAAATAACTAGATAAACTAGATTATCCCCCATTAAAGTATCTAGCCTAACAATATCCATCTAATCTTAAAAGATTCTATCTTACACTCATAGATCCATCTTATCTTAAAAGATACACATCTTATCTTGAAAAGATTTTATCTTATCCTAATAGATCTAACTGACCTCAAAAGATTCTACCTTATCCTTATGGATTCATCTTGCCCTAATTAGCATATTTATTCCACTCCAGAATAACAACCATGAGCTAATCCAAAAAATTATTTAGATCTTAACTTGTCTAATCTAGTCATATCCAACCTAATCTAGATTCTATCTAATCTATTATGATCTAATCTAGAGTAAGTTACTTAATGCTGGTACAAAGGATTAAGCCATACTTCAAATCCACTTAAGCTTAAACTGGTGACCTAGATCAACTCGGCCATACTCGACAACTTGACCTACATAACAAATCTATCTTAGCCTCTTATCCCAAACCCGGATGGAAACACCAAAGAGCAAGACTGGAAAAGGACAAGATCAACCTCGTCAAGAAAGGAGAGAATTCAAACTCGATCTTTAGATGCATTACCACCCAACAAGGAATCCTTTCTCACCGTAAACTTCCTTACCCCAGGCCATTCTTGCCCTAACCTATCCATCTCTTATTCCACATAATAAGTAGCTGGATACATATGCTCTCCTAATCACCCACTATTGACTAAAAAAATGAGACTCTGAATTTTTGAACCAAATATAAACTAATAGCTGGCCAATCCTTCTGTGTCCCTTTTCTCACAAATCTCGAGGTCGAGATTTCTGTTAAGGGGGGTAGGATTTGTAAACCCTAAAATATATTTTGAGAAAATAGGAAGTAACTTTGTTCTCTTTGAGGAGTAATAATGGGATTGAATCTAGTGTATGATTTATCCTTCCAAATGATTAAATAAATAAAAAAATATATTAGGGTTTAATGACTCAGATTTATATTTAACTTATAAAATTTAGATTATAATTTCAAATCTCAGAAAAATAAATAATATGGAGTTTTCCTATTTAATTTAACAAATGTTCCTTTCACCAAAATTACATCTAGAAGCATTTATTTGAAGGGAATAAATAATAAGCAAATAAAGAATGAAAGAAATATTTTTGCATTCATGCTAAAGTTCTTGAGTTATGTATTTGATTTTGAGTTACACTTTGAAAACAAATGAGAATTTAAAATCTAATTTGGAAAAAAACTTGAAAATGGAAAACATAAATAGAAATTAGAAAAAGAAAAAGAAAGGACCTCTCCCTGCGTTTGGGCCAAAACTCCTTCCCTCAGCCCACTCTTCTCCCCCCTCGGTCTGGGCCCAGAAATCCCATGCAGCCCACTTGTCCTCAGCCGCGCTCGCCATTTACGTGTGGGGCCGATCTCTCAGCCTCTACTGGCGCGCGCTCGGGTATGACATGTGGGGCTCGCGTGGTCAGTCACCCACCAGCCTGTGCCGCGCGCTTGGTCGCCGAACTGCGGGGCCCGCGCATCAATATCCGCACGTGCCTTTCCCCTCCGTTCCTTCTCCTTGTTTCACTTCCGGGTCGGGCCCAGGCCGTCAGCGCCATCTCCCACCTACCTACCGCCGAAATCTCCTCTGCGCCGTGCTCTCCGCGCATACTTCACCGCGGCCGCTGCGGTTGTTGACCAACCATTTGCTGGGTGTTGTCCGCACCCAACCATGCCCCTGGCCCACTCGCCATCCATGCTCATCCCCGTCAAGCTCCGACAGGTTATTCTCCTGTGTACAACGGCGGAGCGAATCTCGCGGACGCCGTGGCCAACAAGGTGGACTCCAACCAAATCAATCGATCTCCACGCACGCGATTCTAGAGATCAAGTCAAATCTGGATTGCACTCGCACCATAAAACCCAGCCCCTCCCATCAACCGACCCACCATCGCCATGAGAGCAAGAGAGGGAGAAGGGTGCTCAAATTAGGACACCGGGCGCGATGTGGTGAATACCGCTACAGGCGAAACCAGGGGGATGTCGCCGTTCGGGTCAGGATTTGGGCCGGGAAGCTCCGTAGTGTCGCATAGAAGACGTACATGCCTCCACCTGACAGAATCAACAACGGGGTCGGGTGGATTTCCTTGCCGTTGTAAGGCTCCGCCGCTAGATCACGCCACTCCATGGGCAGCCCCCTATTCGCCTCTGCCGTTGGTAAGTATCCTACCTACCATGTTTGTGATGTCCTCCACGTTGCGTTGCGAGTCTCAGATCGATGTATTACGTGCCTTGGCGTTGGATTGCGCGGCTCCGGCGATGGCTCCGCCGTGGGCTGTGCCAGCGCCGCCGTCCCTGGCTGGAGGTGGGAGGAGACACGATGACCGTTGGATCTTACACCGACGGCGTGGATTAGACTGGGTATACCGTTTCGGGGTATCTCGCCTGGGGCGTTAGATCGGGATCCGAGGGCCACGACTGGGTCTCACCTTAATTAAATCTGGGCGGTTGATCTCGCATCGGATGGACGTGATCGCATCCCGATTCGCTTTCACACGCATCTAATCTGTGCCGTCAGTATTAAATCAGATGACCGAGATTTATCCGTACCCCTTCGCCATGGATATCTTACTAAAGAGCCCCCGGGATTTACTGAAATAAACCCGCCGTCCGTCTGCTTTGGAAGTACATTACTTTCAAGTCCCTAGAATTTATAGTTTTACCCCTAGACTTCTATGGAATAGCAGGCGCGGTCCTGGAATTGATGTTTAATGGTAAAATTAATTCTAAAATGATTTTTAATATATAAATAATCCTAAAACCCTGTTTTACTCATAACTAATTCATTTTTATTCCGATTTGACCCATTCCAGTTTCTATAATTTTGTATTAATATTGTCTACCAACCAGTAACACTGTTTAGCCATGAAACTTGAGTTAAAATTGTTCATTAGGATTAATCTATTATAAGCGCTAAATAATTTCGAAAATTCATAACTTAATAACCGTAGCTCTGAATTTAGTGGTTCTTGTTTCTACGATCTCGTTATGGCGCGTAGATTATTATCACACAGTTTATTCTTATGTTTGGTGTAATGTTAATTTTTGCCTATACCATATTTGTCTGTATTGATACGTTTAGCAGTGAGGTCACGAGTCACCTGAAGATCATCTTGGTACCTGGAATCTCAAGTCCCAGGCAAGTTGTGCCCTTGATCACTTCTTTTTACTCACTCATGTTCTAATTAATCATAATGATCTGCATAGGTTAATTTTGATGGGACCCAATAGGTTACCCTAGTTTGACTATCTTTATACCTTGTTCACCACTGAATTTCTGGGTAGTACATGCTATTGCTTTATATGGTTTTGGGTATAGAGATATACTTTATTCATGATCATACTTTATTATCAGTTGTTACTTACTGTTCATGATAAGATCATTATGTTAATTGGAACATGGAGCGACCACCCGGGAAAACAGTGCTACCACAAGGGTTTAATGGGATGCCCTTGGCTGATTAATTAGGAAAGCTAGTGGAAGACTACCTTACCCGAAAGGGGCAAGGGCAATAGGGGAGTGGTCAGTGTAGGGAGGCCCTTGGGATGATTTTGCGGCAATGGCGGTCATGCAAGGGGTCCCTGCATTGGAGCTTCCTATAAACTGTAGCGGGTTTTTTTGAAGCTAGTGGAACTTTGTAAAGGCCTCGTAGTGTCACCCTGCCTCGCCTCCTCAGTAGAGGTGTATGGGAAGTCACGATCTCTTGGCAGATGGGTAACATGACTTGTGGGTAAAGATGCGCAACCTCTGCAGAGTGTAAAACTGGTATATCAGCCGTGCTCACGGTCATGAGCAGCTCGGACCCTCACATGATTAAATTATGGAACTAAATTCAATTTGTCATATGCATTGCATCGCAGGTGAGGTTGTTACTTTTGTTCTACTACTTAATTGGGTTGGTATCTACTTATACTTAGTAACTGCTAATAAAATTTTGACCAACCTTAAAAGCAATGCTCAGCCCTAACTATCCTCTTTGGTAAGCCTTACACTTCACGTGAGCTCCCACCTTTGGCGAGTTCATGCACATTATTCCCCACAACTTGTTGAGCGATGAACGTATGTGAGCTCACTCTTGCTGTCTCACACCCCCCACAGGTCAAGAGCAGGTACCACAGGATGAGGCGCATGGAGGATGCGGCGATGCGTTCGTGAGAGGTCTAGGCCGTCGTCTCCCAGTCAACTTTGGGTTGCTGGACCGTTGTCTCCTTATAATGTAATTATTTATTTTGTATAGAATTCCTGTTATGTAGTAAAGATGTGACATTCGATCCTGTGCCATGATTCATCATATGTGTGAGACTTGGTCCTAGCACACCTGGTGATTATGTTCACGCCCGGGTCTTGGTGCCCCGAAACCCGGGTGTGACACAGCATCAGGTCCGAACAAGCGGTGGCGTTCTTCACCAACATCATCCATCGCCTCGGGGTCCCGAACTCCATCATCACCGACAATGGCACCCAGTTCATCAGAAGAAAGTTCCTGGACTTCTGTGAGGACCACCATATCCGGGTGGACTGGGCCGCCGTAGCTCACCCCATGACGAATGGGCAGGTAGAACGTGCCAACGACATGATTCTATAGGGGCTCAAGCCGAGGATCTACAACGACCTCAACAAATTCGGCAGGCGGTGGATGAAGGAACTCCCCTCGGTGGTCTGGAGTCTGAGGACAACGCCGAGCCGAGCCACGGGCTTCACGCCGTTTTTCTAGTCTATGGGGCCGAGGCTATCTTGCCCACAGACTTAGAATACGGTTCCCCGAGGACAAGGGCGTACGACGATCGAAGCAACCGAACCAACCGAGAAGACTCACTGGACCAGCTGGAAGAGGCTCGGGACATGGCCTTACTACACTCGGCGCGGTATCAGCAGTCCCTGCGACGCTACCACGCCCGAGGTGTTCGGTCTCGAGACCTCCAGGTGGGCGACTTGGTGCTTCGGCTACGACAAGACGCCCGAGGGCGCCACAAGCTCACGCCTCCCTAGGAAGGGCCGTTCATCATCGCCAAGATTCTGAAGCCCGGAACATACAAGCTGGCCAACAGTCAAGGCGAGGTCTATAGCAACGCTTGAAACATCCGACAGCTACGTCGCTTCTACCCTTAAGATGTTTTCAAGTCGTTCATGTACCTCGTTTACATACACAAGCAAAGTCTAACCTTCAAGGAAGGGTCAGCCTTGCCTCGGCAAAGCCCGACCCTCCCTCGGGGGCTAGAAGGGGGGGACCCCCTCTGCGTCAAAATTTTCCTCGGAAAGAAGTCTTCTGCCAAAACAACTTTCGTGTCTCCCGGCCATGTCAGTAACAGAACCCCGAGAAACGAATAAGAGTGCATGTAAGCGGCAAGGCCGACCGAGCCGAGGGACCCCTACGCCTCCGGGATACGGATACCTCACTCGTCACCTACCGCGAGAAATAACTCTTACTTGGGCAAGCAATCCTGCTACTGATGAACAAGTCCAGGTACGTGAAACAGGAGGAAAAAGACATAGCTTTATATCACGACAAAGTGTTTAGGCCTCGGCGGCCGCGAAAGACACACACATGTTCAAAACAAACTACTCCGGCAGAATCAAGCATCGCCCGGGGGAGGAGCGGCACCCTCGGCTTCATCTCCAACCTCCGCGCCGTCTCCACCCTAGGCAAGACCCGCCCTGGCCTCGGACGGCGGCGCAGGCGGAAGGATCTCCACCTCGAAAGTGGACGCCAGCACCGCGCTCGGGCCCGCGGCGGTCGCGTCAAGCCTCTGAACTTCGGCTAGGGCAGCTTCATCTTCATCGGGAAGACAATACCCCTCGCTGACCCGCTCCCGATCCACGTCATAGTGGGAAGCGAGCACGGCGAAGGCCTGCCTAACACCGTGATGCAGCGCCTCGCGGAGTCGGCCGCGCGCGTGGTTGCCCAAGGCCTGCAGGCGACTCTGAGGGGAGCTTCCCGAGGGGACGTCGTCAAGGCCAAAGATCTGGCAAAGGGCCGAGATAGCCTCGGACATGGCCGCGCGGTCGGCCTCCTTCTGCTCAACCGCCTGGGCAAGTGCCTTGGCGGACTCGCTGAGGGCAAACTCAAGCTCTGCAAACAGCCAAAGCGGAAGTCTTCAAACGCAAGCTAAAGAGTGAAGCTGAATCAAAACCTCAAAACAACCAAGACATACCTTCCGCCCGGATACGCTGCTCCGAGGCTGCGGCTTGGGCGGACTGAGCAGACCCGATGGCCACGGCCAGGTCTGCCGCAAGGGCTCCGGCCCGAGCGGACGCCTCGACTAGCTGGCCCCCAAGGGCCTCAGCCCGGCTTTCAGCCTCGGCGGCCCGGCCCCGAGATTGATCCCGCTCACCGATGTCCTGGCCAAGCTCCGACTGCCACCGGCGCGCCTCTGCGCGTGCCACCGCTACCTCTGCCCCCAGCTCGTCACAGAGCAAACGAAGGTCCGCCGCCTCGGCGCTTCATTAGGAGAGGCGCTCAGTAGCCTCGGCAAGCGCGGTCCTCAGAAACCGCAGCGAACCCCAGACGATGGCCTCGCGGTGAATGAACGATGACTTGGCAGTGCTCAGATCCGTCAGATCCTGAGGAAGGGAAGCGGGGCGTCACAAAGAATGCCTTGATCATGTGAAAGGTATGCCTGGAATCCTTACCTGGAGGATCCTGGGAACGTCCCTAGAAAGGACCTCCAGGGTCGACCGAAGCGACCCCACCGTTGCCTCGGCACGCTCGCGAAGCTCGCCCCAAGACTGCTCCTCTCTCTCATTGTCAAGAACGAAGAGGGGTTTCGAAGCACCACAGCCCTAGAACCAGAGCGGCTGACGCCGCTCGCTGAGACCACGCCGTACGAGGACAAGGTCGCCGCTCCCCAGGACGGGCCGTGGTTCTACGCCCCCTTCTCCAAGGCATCGGCACCCCCTGTAGTCGGCGCGTAGGGAACCTCCTCGGCTAGGGGGACAGGTTCCCTATCGCCGGCCTCGAGTAGCGGTGCCTCGGCCATCTCAGCATCGGCGGCGGCGGGTGGCTCCACAGCCGGAGCAGCTACAGCCTCGGCAGAAGTCGGTGTCGGCACCGACAACACGACTGGTGGGCTCAAGGCCGCAGCCGCGCCAGCAGTCTCCCTCGACTCGACGGCCGCCTCGACGGAGGGGTCAGCCTCGGGAACTCGCCCCACAGCAACTTGTGCCGCCTGAACCCCCTGCTCGGGGGCACCTTGTGCAGAGGCCAGCCGCCCGCCGAGGCCCGGTGCGACACCAGCTGCAGAAGCTGGCACCGTCTTAAGGGCTTTTCGTGGAGCCAGGCCGGCCAAACCTTGCCTCCGTTTGCTGGGAAGAAAAGGAAAAGCAGGATCAGGACACACGAAGAAGGCGCCGGGACAAAAGTACCCTCAGATACTTACCCACTCCGGGCCACGACCAATCGTGCCTGCGGGGAGGCCCCTCGAGCCTCGGCCTCCGCGGGCACCACCAAGGTTCGCCCCGCTGCCGGCTTCGGCACCATCCCTGCCTCGGGCGCCCAGGGCGCCGAAGGGACGGTCCGCCTAGGCGCGGACACGGCGACCCGAGGATCAGCCTCCTCTGCTGCCGGCACGGACAACGGCTCTGGGGCACAGGCGGGACAGCCTGACTCCCCGGGGTCACCTCAGCTACCTGGGCCAAGGGGTCAATTACCCCCTCGGCCTGCCCCTGTTCTTCGGGCCGGGACCTTGACGCCCCCGCCCTGGATACAGACAGCGCCGGCCCACTCGGGGGCTGGCTCGACGACCCCTGGCCCAGCCTCAGATCCGGGCTGAGGCCAAGGCGGGCGGCCATGTCGTCGTCTTCATCATCATCGTCGTCGTCGTCATCATCAGGCGTCTCGGGCGACGGCTCCCTCGGGAGCCCGTCCCTCTCCTGCCGCCGACGACGCTTCTCCAAGGCGTCCCAAGCCCGCATCCGCTCACGGGCCCGAGCCTTCTTCGCGTCTTTCTTCTCCTTCTTCCTCTCCGCAGCAACCCTCCACGTGGCTCGGTCCACCGCGTCCTCCGGGACCAGTGGCAGGGAAGGCTTGTGAGACCCTAGCTCCTGGAGACGAACGAAAGGTGTCGACTGTGAGAACCAGGGGCAATCCGACACAAGAAAGAAGAAGGAGCGGACACTCACCAGGAGCATGCACCCGCACTCGGGACACATCAGGAGCTGGGTGAGGGCGCCGGCGCCTAGCTTCCCTACCATACCGGCCACCCGCCTGTGGAGGTCATCGGCGGGGAGGGGGACCGAGGACATCTGTGAACTTTCCAAGCCGACCCTGGGCGTCATCTCCGAAAGTAGCAGCCGTCGCTCCGTTAAGGGGAGCACCCTCCAGCGATGGATGGCGGAAACCACCCCCGCGGCGGTGAGCCCTCCCTCTCGCAGCTTCTCCAAAGCCTCCAGAAGGGGCTATAGATTCTTCTGCCTCTCGCGCGGGGCCCCATAGCGCCAATGGCTGCCAGCGGCGGTCACCACTCGTTGAGAAAACAACCGGAGCCTCCCGTCGTCATTCCGGAGGTAAAACCACCTGCGCTGCCACCCCTTGTTCGAAGACATAAGGATGGCGGGGATGTACTGCTGCACACGCGCCTGCCTCAACTGGAGGATGCAGCCACCGGCCCGCACCGCCATGCGGACCCTCTTCTCCCCCGTCGCCGAGGCAAAGGGCTCCGCGGAGAAGAGATGAGTCCACAGATCCCAGTGGGGGGCAATCCCCAAATATCCTTCGCAAACCGCCGCGAAGATGGCCGCTTGCGTGATGGAATTGGGGCTAAGGTTGTGCAGCTCTACCCCATAGTGATGCAGGAGCGCCCGCATAAAACGGCTTGCTGGCACACCAAACCCCCGCTCATGGAAGGAGACAAAACTCAGCACATACCCCGGCGGCGGGTTTGGGTCGGCCCCACTCGGAGGGACCATCCATTCCGGCCGTAGGACATCAGAGAGGGGGCGGAGCAAGCCATCAGCAACAAGGGCCTCCAGGTCATCCACCGTGATAGTGGAAGAAGGCCATGGGTCGCGTGGCGGAACGATGGTTACCCGGTCGGCCATCGCCAAGCGAAGGAGGTGGCGGCGGGGCGGACAAGGTGCGAGGTTTTCTTTCTCTGGCTATTCCCTCAGGATGCGGAAACCTAAGCATAGGCGAGCAGCAGAGTAAAGAACCACCACCAGACCCTCCTCCGAATATATAAAGACCCGGGCAAGACCCGTTCAATGCTCCGCCCGAACCCGCCGTGAAATCCAAAACTTAAAGGCGAAACGCCCGTTCCTCGAACGGCTCGCGCATGCACAACGGCTGCCCCGCGAATCACTCGTCCTGTTGCATTAACTCTGCGGCAGGACAGGCGACACCTTTGGCAGGCAAAGCGGGCGATGCTTCACTTCCGCCATAATGACCGCGTCAAAAAAGGTGCGCCACGTCGTTCAATTTCGTATCCTTTTCCTCTTCCCCTTTCTCTCTCTTGCTACAGGGACCGAGAAAGGGGATACTCTGAAAGGGATCCTTCTCCACGAAGGAAGCGGGCCCCGAGCCCCCTACTGATCAGAGGTTCGAAGGCTGGCCCCTCGGAAGGGTTCGACAGCCGCCTCAGAGCACTCAGGCTCCGCGCCTACTACTGGTCAGAGGTTCGAAGGCTGGCCCCTTGGAAGGGTTCGACAACCACCTCAGGCCACTCGGGCTCCGCGCCCACTACTGATCAGGGGTTCGTAGACTGGCCCCCTGACGGGTTCGACAGTCGCCCTAGAGCACGCAGAGTGAGGGATGACTCTGGGTATGTTCGATACATAACCAAGGCTCGGGCTACGCTCCCAAGGTACCCTAGGACATTTCCGAGACCAGCAGGAACGATTCTATAACAGAATCCCATCAGAGGGAGCCCTCGAGCCCTCGAACCCTATCGAACGGGACCGGGTCCGGCAAATCACCTGTAGGTACTTTTGGAGCACGCCTCTGGGCCACTAGCCTACCCTTATCGAACGGGGCACGGGCGCCCACTCGGATCACCCGTTAGCAACTCACTGGAGACACCATGTTCGGCGCCCACCAAGGGCAACATGGCGCTTTCCCCCCTCCTCCATACGGAAAGGCGACGCAGGGGCGTATGAAAAAAGCCGAGTCTGCCCTTGACTGTCCTCTCGCCCTATGCAGAGGCTCGGGGGCTGCTCTCGCAAACCCGGCTCCAGCCAAACCGTTGACAGCGTCAACATACCAGCCCAAGAACTCGGAACCTGACTATGCACCCGGGCAACGACCAGTTCGCATGAGGGAACGACCAGACCGGCCGAGCCATCACGAAAGGCATTAAGACCTCGAAGGAGTCAAACCACTCCTCCAAGGCCTCGGTGTGACGGAACCTCCCAAGTCATTAGGCCCACCTACAGTTGTCCTTGTCCAACAAACATCAAACAACCCTGTAGATGTTCCTGAATCACTTGACAAGTTCGGTATCTTTTCTTACCTTTCCAGGAACATTTCACCCGTCTTGCAGACATTACAGAACATCGGAGATATCGAAATGCGGAAGTGATTACCCAAACTTACATTTATTTAAAAAGTAAGATCAAGTTGCTTATTACAGACCAGAGATATAAACGAGTGCTGAGTAGTATTATTACATAACCAAGGGAGGCAAAACTCCTCCCGAAAAGTATTTACATAAAAAGTTTCTTATGGAGGACCATGTCCTCCCGCATCTTCACTCTTGTTTTTCCTCATGAGGAACCACCTTGGTACAGAAGCAACAGAAATCTGCTGCTTCCTCACCTAAAAACAACGAGGGAATAAACCCTGAGTATGGAATTACTCAGCAAGTCTTACCCGACTAAAGAAAAGACTCTCAAGGGTATGCTGGTTATAAGGAAGTCAAGGTAAGGTATCTCAAGATCAATGACTCTGTTGTTGCATAAATGCTTACTAAAAGTGGATCCTTAAAGATCCAGTTTTATTGTCAAGTTAGGTAAACTTACCTACATCTAGAGTTCTTTCTAACCTAGTTCAAACACTTATCCTGAACTAGCCAAGTTCTTAATTCTTCCTTCATCTTCACTGGATTGCTACGTGTAAGTCAGTGACCAAGTCTTCATAACCGCGAAGGTACGGTGATCCGAATCGATTATACTCAGCTGAGGATCTCCAATCACACGACATATGTAGCACTTAACCCTTGCATATGTTAACCCGCCACCGGGGTTCTTAAGACCAGATCAGGTTCACGCAAACTGAGAGTACAAATACACCACCGTCCAACCTCTTGCTACGGAGGGTACACGCTACTCTCTCCACCGCTCCACGCCCATTTCGTGTTATCTTATTCTGGCCTTAGTCTGCCCGAGGCAAGGCTTACCCATGACGAGGCATGTGACCAGTTAAAGGGTCCTCGGTCAGCACGCCTACATCGAGACGGTCCTTAATCGACTCAGACGGAGACACTACACCGAGACTCTCTTTCTCGTGCAAGTCACCCGCCCAGTCTCAGCTTAATCATTTAAACCCAACAACTTGGTACCTGGCAGAGGTACATCTTTTCCAATGTTGAATCCATCACGGCCGTGATGGATTCACCATCAAGTTCTATTTTCAAAAATATCCCATCCACCTTGCCAAACATCTTTTGTAAAACAAAACCTTTTGTTTTTGCTAAAGCAATACTAAGCATAGGAAATCTTTCTGTAAAAACAGGGTTTCAAGGAAGGTAAACAAAGATCAAGGAAGATAATGCAGGAATTGTTTATCAATCAACTCCTATTACTTAATGCAACAAGCATGTGAGAAAGATTTTAAAAATATAAAGGAAGGTGGCAAATGCACCGGGGCTTGCCTTCGTTAGTAGGTGAGTCAGGCTCAGGCCCACAGATGTCAAAGTAGAGACAAGATCCTGCCTGAGAGTCCGAAGGTGGTGGTGCCTTCTCTTCACTCACTTCAATTTCTTCTTCGTTTTCTAAACATAACCACATATATGTATATAAGAATGAATGCCATGTAATGCTCATGAGAGTGCAAAGATAATAAAAACTTATTATCTAAGGTCTTGAATACAATTTTCCTTCACGGAACTTCGAGAACTTAGGGTTTCCGGAGTCAGTAAAGGAGTTCATAGAGCAGGGGTGGGGGTTTTGGGTTCTAGTTATCAAACAAGGTCCAAATCAACCCAAACTCTACCCAAGGCTTCTAAATAATGTATAAGACTCCTATAAAAAGTTTGGACATTTTTGGAATTACCATATGGTTTTAAAAAATCCAGAACTAATACTTAAAACTACTTTAAATACCTTAAAATTCCTTAGTTAACCTAAAAATCATGAAACTATTTTTATTAAATACTATAGAAAATAAGAAGTCTAGGAAAATTGGTTTCACAATTTTAGGATTTTTCTACAATTTTCTATAGATTTCTAAAGTTCCACTGAAAAAGAAAAGGAAAAAGATTGAATAGTGTTGGGCTAATTCTAGCCCAGTCGGCCCAATACCAGAGGGAAACGCGCGCGCGCGCCCGCGCCCTGGCGACTTTGCACAGAGACCCTCGGGTTTTCGGCTAACTGGGAACGAGTTCAGTTACTATTTATATCAGTCACTGACCATTTGCACCGAGGTCCCTGAGGTTCTATTTCTCTACCCCGACTGGTCCACGACGGCGCTCAGCACGGAGAGCTTAACTCCTACGAGCTAGACCGGCCGGAGGGAGCTAAGACTGGCGCCCAGCTTCGGACTAAACCCAATTCAAGACCCAGATAGGATTTTCCCTAACTTAATTGCACTAATGATCAAGTGGTTCGCTCTGGCCACGGTGACCGCGAGAACTATAGCAAGACTGCCGTGTTCCCGGCGACCAGAGGCTACTCCGTGCAATTGAGTGGGTCGATGGGCATCACAGGCATACGAGAGCACCTAAACACGGTTTGAAGTGGGCAGAGTTTTACCAGAACAGGCTGACCACGGCGAGCTTGGTTCGATGGTGGCAGAAACTTGATTTGGGAGAAATAAGAAATTCGGACACTCTGGTGATCGATTGCTAGCAATTTCTGGTGACTGGGTAGTTGATGATCTTGCGGAATTGGTGGAGGGCTCAATTTATAGAGAGAGCAAGCGGTGGTGATCAATTCGGCCGAGTCCTGCTGGCGTCCAGAGATGAAGAAGAACCTTGGCGCAGTGATTTCGTGTCCACCATCGTGGCAACCTCCCCGGCGACGATGGGACAGCAGTAGGGAGCCACGACGACGCGGTGGAAAGGCAGAGCCACGTGGCGCAAGGCCGGGAGGCGGTGGTTCACCGGCGAGCATATCAGCTCAAGCCGCGGGGTAGAGGGGAAGTACGGGGGGATCATCGGAGTGGAGGCCAGCTCACCGGCAGCGACGATTTACACACCCCGCAATGTTATCCATCTGCCCCGAGCGCGAATCCTTACGCTGGCGACACGAATCACGGCGAGGGAGCGATCGTCGACGGCGAACTGTTCTAAATCTGAATAGTTACTGTACCATGAGCTTCTTTGATTCAGTCGACCTGACAGTCGCAGTTTAGGCTTGATTTTCTCACAAACTTAAATGGCAACATACTCCATGCTCTACAGCAAAGTTGGAGAGCTATATACCACCTACAATTCGTCTATAGGGGTTGAACTCATTTGAGCACTAGATCAAGGTTGAATTCACACCCAAAGCTGGCTCTGTTACACTGAAAATCTGAATCTGAGAATGGAACCAGCCTGACAGCCAAACTTTAGGCTTAATTATCTCTGGATTTTTCTTAATAACTGAGCTCACACTCTTAAGCAAAGTTGTCCTCCAATAACTGGTCTACAACTTTGATGTGGTGACTTAGGACAAAAACCCTATATTATGAAAGCTACAAGGCCCAAAAGTTGAGCAAAAATCTCTGAAATTCAGACTTAAGCCATTTGGGACATAAGAAGTGATTTTTGCAAATAGACCCAAATGACTCAAGATACTTATTTGACTTGGTTTTTGCACTTTAGTCCAAAAGTGGACTAATTTTGCACATAAGCCCCTAGGTTTTAGTTTTAGGGTTTTCCAGGGTTCAAATGGGGTTTTTGGATATCCCAGGGGTATAAATGTAATCCAAGTTTATTTTTGGGAATATTTCATGACTATTTCCCCAAAGCTTTTAAGTTTTCTCAACTTGGGCTAGGTTTTACCCCTTTAATCCCTATTTAGGGTTAAGTTCCCTATCCAGGGGTCTATTTGCAAAATGCTATAACAATACAACTTGTTTGAAATTTTTACCTAGTGAATGCACTCTAGGTGTGTCAAACATATGCAATGCCAATGTTTATGATGTCATGCTCAAGTTTTAGTTGCAGTAACACCAGAGGTGTTACATCCTTCCCCCATAAAAGAATCTCGTCCCGAGATTAAAAGTCCTAGGGTGAGTAATGGAAAAGGAAATGTGTCACATTTTTATTTCCTTATTTCCGGTACAAGGCAGGGGGTGGTGTGGGGTTCACTCCTTTATTACAATAACTATACACACTTTACAAATTACATGAGGCTAAAAAGCCTAGGAAATTCTTATCTAAAAAGTCTTGAGTTTCCCATGTAGCCTCTTCTTCAGAATGTTGGTTCCACTGTATCTTATAGAACTTGAGAGTTTTTCTCCGGGTAACCCTGTCCTTTTGATCCAAGACTCGAATAGGGTGCTCAGAATATGTCAAGTCTAGTTCAAGGACAACATCTGTCACTTCAATGGTTCGATCTGGTACCCGAAGACATTTCTTCAATTGTGACACATGGAACACATTATGTACAGCAGACAAGGTTTCGGGTAGTTGAAGTCGATATGCCACTGGCCCATATCTTTCAAGTATAGGGAATGGACCAATGTACCTGGGTGCAAGCTTCCCTTTTATCCCGAAACGCGATACACCCTTCATTGGTGAAACCTTCAGGTAGACATAGTCCCCTTCAAGAAAATATAAGGGCATTCGCCGTTTGTCTGCATAATTCTTCTGACAAGCTTGAGCTTTCTTCATATTATGAATTATTTTCTGAACCTTTTCTTTGGTTTCTTTCACCATATCAGGCCTGAAGAAGTACCTTTCACCGGGTTCAGACCAATTTAGCGGAGTGCGACATCGTCGTCCATATAAAGCTTCGAAAGGTGCCATCTTGATACTTTCTTGATAGCTATTATTATATGAAAACTCCGCCAAGGGCAAACATTCATCCCATTCCTGTGAGAAGTCCAGAACACATGCCCGCAGCATATCTTCGAGTATTTGATTAACCCTCTCAGTTTGCCCACTGGTTTGTGGATGATAGGCCGAACTGTGGAGCAATTTGGTACCCAGGGACTTATGAAGTTCTTCCCAGAATTTGGATACGAATTGAGGTCCACGATCCGACACTATAGTCTTCAGAATCCCGTGCAAACTGAGGATACGAGCAATAGACAATTGGGCATAAACAGCAACTGGGTGCACTGTCTTGACGGGTAGAAAATGAGCAATTTTCGTAAGCCGATCAACAATAACCCAGATAGAATCATACCCTTTTGCGGTCCTGGGTAATTCCACAATGAAGTCCATACTTATGTCTTCCCATTTCCAGGTTGGTATTGGTAGAGACTGTAATGGACCGGCAGCTTTCAGATGTATGGCCTTGACACGTCTGCAGGTGTCACATCTAGCCACATAGCGTGCAATCTCGATCTTCATTTTTGTCCACCAATAATGTTGTTTCAAGTCTTGGTACATCTTAGTGCTTCCGGGATGAATAGAATAGCGACTAAGATGTGCTTCATCAAGAATTTGCTGGCGGATCTCTTCATTCTTAGGCACCACTATGCGGTTATTAAACCATACAATACCTTGATCATCTTCTTTAAAACATTTGGCTTTTCCGGCCCTTATCTTCTCACGAATGTGTTTCATACCCTCATTATCCCTTTGAGCATCAATTATCCTTTGCAAGAGGACTGACTCAAGCTTTAGCTGACTTAGGGTTCCTTGTTGGACCATTCCCAGGTTTAGCTTCTCCATCTCCTGACATAATGTATTGTTAGAGGTCTTCACTGTAAGGCAGTGACAGGAAACCTTGCGGCTAAGTGCATCTGCCACTACATTGGCCTTGCCTGGGTGATAATGAATTTCTAGTTCATAATCCTTAATAAGCTCAAGCCATCGTCTTTGCCTCATATTCAACTCTGACTGGGTGAAGATATACTTCAAGCTTTTATGATCTGTATAAATGTGACAGATATTTCCCAGCAGATAGTGACGCCAAATCTTCAGGGCATGAACCACAGCAACTAGTTCCAAATCATGAGTTGGGTAATGCTCCTCATGTCGGCGCAACTGCCTTGAAGCATATGCAATTACTCGGCCTTCATGCATTAATACACAGCCGAGACCACTGCCTGATGCATCACAATATACATCAAAAGGTTTAGTGATATCCGGTTGAGCCAATACCGGAGCAGTGGTTAATAATGTCTTCAATTGTTCAAAAGCTTCATTACACTTGGAAGACCAATTGAATTTAATATCATTCTTCAGTAAACTTGTGATTGGCTTCACAAGCTTAGAAAAATCTGGTATGAATCTGCGATAATATCCAGCCAGTCCAAGGAAAATTCGGACTTGATGAACAGTGGTCGGGGGTTTCCACTCCTAAATGTCCTTGACTTTGCTGGGATCTACCGCAATCCCTCTGGCAGATAGAACATGTCCCAGAAACTGAATTTCCTCCAGCCAAAACGCGCATTTGCTGAACTTGGCATATAACTGATGTTCCTTCAGGCGCGTTAACACGATCCGTAAATGTTGAGCATGCTCCTCCTCATTCTTTGAATATATTAAAATATCGTTAATGAAGACCACCACAAACTTGTCTAGCTCGGGCATGAATACCGAGTTCATCAAATATGTGAAGTGGGCCGGAGCATTTGTTAACCCGAAAGACATTACCAGGTATTCAAACAACCCATACCGCGTAGTGAATGCAGTCTTTGGTATATCCTCGGGCCGAATACGGATCTGGTGATAGCCCGATCTGAGATCAATTTTGGAGAATACCCTCGCCCCAGTCAGTTGATCAAATAAGATGTCAATCCTCGGAAGAGGGTACTTGTTCTTGATAGTGACCTCATTCAGGGGTCGATAATCCACACACATCCGTAAGGTTTGATCCTTCTTCTTGACGAATATGGCTGGACAACCCCATGGCGACGAGCTTGGCCGGATGAATCCTTTCTCTAGGAGATCTTGTAATTGAATCTTCAGTTCTGCCAACTCATTTGGAGGCATACAATACGATCTTCGAGAAATGGGAGCCGTACCGGGCTTCAACTCAATTACAAACTCTACATCCCTTTCAGGTGGCAATCCCGGCAAATCCTCGGGAAAGACATCGGGAAACTCGCATACTACCGGAATATCCTTGATTTCCGGTACCATGACTTCATAAACTCTGCCAGTAGTTTTGTTTGGATGGGGATGGGCGAGAGAATTTCTTCTTGATTATCACTACTAGAAATATACTTATTTAAGACATACATTTTAAGACAGATACATGTGCATTTTATAGAAGCGTCTTTTATGATATGGTGATGAATAAGGTAAGACAGTTTGTTGGAGATCCGTCTTTAATAAAGAAGTGTTTTGAGACGGTTACATCGTAAAAAATGTCTTATGTTGATTTAAGACGGATTGTTATTGAAAACCATCTTAAATAAATATACCTTTTGATTCATTATGATTTTAAGAATTGTCTTAGATTTTGGTTAGTATATTAGACACTTCTATATATGAAACCATCTCAAATAAAGATATTATTAGAGTCGTCTAGACTATAAGAACTGACTTAGATGTTAGTGGGTATACTAGACACTTCTAAATATGAAACTATTTTAGTATAATATTTCTGATAAGTTATATTGTGAAAAAACATAGTGAATAGTGAATTCAACTTAGTTTGATGATATATATGATATAAAATGTAAAACTTATCTATGTAAATAATTCCTTCTAATCTCTTTTATTAAATCCGGGGAGGATTTTTTATACCCTCTCCACACTCTGCAGCCCGCTTGCCTCTCTTTCTCTGTGACCAATTCCTGCTCCCGCGCTCTGGGCCTGTTTGTTTCGGCTTATGGCAGCTTCTGGCCACCAAAAGCTGCTGCGGACTGCCAAACGTTCAGCTTTTCAGCCAGCTTCTATAAAATTCGTTGGAGTAAAAACCATCTAAAATCAACATAAACACATAATCGGTCCAGTCGTTGTAATAGTAGGAATCCGTCACTTTCTAGATCCTGAGCCCTATGAACAACTTTATCTTCCTCCATATGTAATCGTAATGATACTCAGATTCTCCTCACAGCCAGATTCTTCTCACAGCCAAATTTTCAGAAAAGCTGGTGAGAAAAAAGCTGAACCAAATAGACCCTCTACACCGGCGCCCAAATCAAGCGGAATCACTGCTCGCGGACGGGATTGCTCCACTGCCACCTCCAGTCCACTTCGTCTTCCTCCCTTCCCCAGTTCAGATCTACTCCACTGCCACCTTCCTCTCCCGAGCCGCTTCTCATGACGTCTCCGAGCGAAAACCCTAACCCTAATCCTAATACACCATTTGAGATCGGAAAGCTTTTCAGGCCAACGAATCCCATGCCCAACGCCACCCCCAACCCCATCTTCCCCGGCGTCACTGGAGGCCCGGCGCCATCCGGCCCCTACTCCTACCCTCCGGTGACCCCGCCCTTCCACCGCGGACCCTACATCCACTATCCGCAGGACCCCCACGCCATGACCCGCCCAGTTGTCTCCTTCCCCATGCCAAGTTCGCACAACTGCAGTCGCTCCCAGCGATGCCATCCGCGCCACCGGCCAGGATGCTGAGCAGCACCAGCAGCAAGGTGCCCAGGGGGCGGTTACTTGGCACCGGGGAACGAGCGGTGCACGATGTTGACTCGAGGCTTCCCGGGGAAGGGCAGCCACCGCAGCTGGAGGTGACACCGATTACCAAGTACACATCGGATCCCGGGCTCGTGCTGGGCAGACAGATCGCTGTGAACCGGTCGTGTATGGGCTCAAGCTCGGTAACATCCGTGTGCTGAACATCAACACCGCACTCCGTTCACTCCTCCGTGGTCACACACAGGTATGCGCATGCAGGTTAAGGATATGCTTGGATTGAAGAGTGTTTAAATCTCCAATAGTTCAAAAACTCCTACAATACATCTCAATCCACTCCAATCCCTCTCATTCCTAGATTACCCAAACTAGGCCTAAGAGATATAGTCGTTGGTTAGTATTGTGTATAAATGTTCAGACTAATGACCAGCCAACAGTTTCATCTTATGTACATAGTCCTCACTGAGTTAAAAGTGGCATGGCCTTGTGGTGAAATCTTGAAGAGGAACCTGTTGCCATGAGATAGTCACACAATTTGTAATTAAGCATATTGATGCACATCTTGTTTCTTGTGCCATGCTCAACTGCATGTGTCGTATACTCGTATATGGCTTCATATTATAGATTGTTACTTCTGTTTTGGCCTTTTGGGTCCATTTCTTGTTTGATTCCATTATGAGATTGATAAGTTAACCGTTTCGAACCGATTAACAGGGAGGCTCGATTCATTTTTTCCCGTTTGCTTGTGTGTTAGTATAATAGAGCTGAAATAGTGTTGTATGTGTGTGTTGTGAGATTGATAAATTAACTGTTTCGAACCGATTAACAGGGAGGCTCGATTCATTTAACAGGAAGGTCTGCGCATTCACCTCCTTCCGCGCCGTCAATGGAAGCCAGATCTCCAAACATGCGGTCCTCGCAACGTCGATTGAATCCAATCCAATCCACAGCAAACAATGGCGTCCAACGACAGCGACATGGTGATGATGTACGGGACACGGCGCTGCTGGAGCCGTCCAAGCAGCCCAAGTCAGCGACTTTCTCCGTCAAGGTGAGCCTAGCGCAGATGCTCCGTGGCATGATCATCATGGACGTGGTCACCCTGGAGCAAGCACACATCGCAGATTCGTAGTACACAGCTCTAAGGTATTAAAAAATGATGCATTGACATCGTTTGTTCTTTTTTCACTCATAATGCAGGAAACAGAAATAGGGCATTTGATTTTTATGCATATATTAAGTACAATGATAAATCATGCAATGTGCCAGTTTTTGCCCAAATGATGCCTATTCCGTTGGCTTCATTAAGCCATATGGCTTTCATACCTTCATATCTGAACATTTGCGAGGATGGCATCCCACATTGGATGATGCGACAGGCAGGGCAGTACATGGCGGAGTACCAGGCGTCGGCTAAGGGGAAACTCACATTCGGCCATCGGGTTCGGGGAGCTCCCAGCTGCGAGGTTTTGAGGTGGGATTTTGGCCTCAAGGTCCAAGGAGATGCTTATGGCGTCGATGTCAGACATCGAGACAACAAAACAGGGCAGCATGTGGGAACTGGATCAGAACCTTGATCAGCCCAAGGACAAGGATGTCAGTCAACTGAAGGACATGTACAGATAAAAGGTATCGTTTTCGTCCTGCTATGATCGGTCACATATGCATCTAGATTTTTCTCCAAGTTTCAGCATGTAGTACATAGGGCTAGGTGTCGACCGGATTGTGGCGCCCGACGAGGTGGGGGCGTCGTTTGAGAGGGCCGATGAGGTGATCTTCGAGGAGGAGGAAGATGATGGACAGACAACGAGGACACGCCCCGAGGACCCCTCACCTATCACTAGCGGCGTGGAGAGTGGCAGGGAATCCTCATCGTTGTACTGACGGTACGATATACAACAGGTATGTACTGTCTTTGATTGTGCTTTCGTTTAAAAGGTAGTTTTGTCAGTTCACATTACCCTGCAACTTGTTAATTACTATATCTGTTGAAAGGAGTTGTCTATTATCTGTAACTTCACACAGCAGGTCAATACAGACAAGACAAAAAAAACTAAACAAAGCATTGGCAATGGTGACCTACCACAAAAATATATTCTTAACAGACAATAAGATTATTTCAGGCTCTGATCCTACTAACATTTTATTTAGACATATACCGCTACGCTTGTAATTACTATGGTGCTTATCATCTTCTAGCCCATTGGAAGTTTTCTTCTCATCTCTGTTATCAGGGAAGCATTTGAGCCTTCTCTATCATCAAGCTGGGATCCCTTGAGTATTTGGAGAGGTATTCAGGAGATCATGGATGAAGAAATGGAAGAAGATGTCATAGTCAAGGCTGTGGACTGCTCGAACCAATCAGAGGTGATAAATCAGTGCTAGTTATTGCTTTATATTTCTGAACAAGACGTTTCTGTCTGTTAGAAATTGTTGCGACATTTGCTTAGGGATTCCCATGTGCCATGTTACTAGTTACACTGCTATTGCTGGTCTCATTTAGTTTAACATACCACTGTTAGATCTTAGAGGTATATATTGCTAAAAAGAATGCATGATCATTGATTCATTGTGATACCACCTGTGCTAACTTATTTTGAGCTCCTCTTAGTCGTGTGTAGGGCGAGCTGCTGCCATGGTGGCTTTTTCTTGCGGGCGTGAGCTCCGCTCGCCGCCGGTCTTGGACGCCGTGGCTAGGCTCCTACCACCCCTCCCTCCACCCGGGACTCCACGCCGCCATCGCCACACGACAGTACGCATACACTCTTCTTCCTCCCCTAGCTCTCGATGGCTGGCGTCCGCTCCCTCAGTGCCTCCGCCCATGCCCGGCTCCCGCACTTGCCGGCTCCCCGATGGAGATGAATGAAGAAAGGAAGGTCAGCTTACTAGGACTAGCAGATATATTATCAGCCTCAATTGGAGGATTCTCATGGGCTCCCTTGATTTCAAAGATCTGCAAGAATAAAGTCGAGGCGGAGGCTTGGTTTACTGGTCTTAGTGCCTTGATATGTCGAGGACAGCATGGATCCCAGGTCCAACATATAGATGGAATCCGGATCGCTGGACTTCCTTTTGATGTAAGCTCTTATGCTTAAACAAAGTTCACTGTTACCCACATTTTTCTGATTAATATTTAGTTATTTTCATAGTCTATATTTCACATCACTACCTGACTCATTGCTTCTTATCAGTATGTTCTGATATCTTGATGTTGATTTTTTGCTGCTCAAATTTGTCACACGCTATTCTTGTAGCTATATACGGCATTCAATAATTAGAACCAGAATGAAAGCTTTATCCATGTTGGAGCATTTGGTTGAGCCTGACCATCCTCGAGTTGTGGAATTGTATCCTCTTTGTCATAGTTACACTATTTTGTGTGCTAAAGAGAGATATTACAACCTGCAGTCAGAATTATATGACATTATGATCATCAAATTGACTTGAATGTAATTCTTACGTCATATATAATGACTGGAGTCTGGAGATAGTATTATTACATAAATACGCATCTGCAACCTGGTCGTGCCTTGCTCTATTTTTCATGCCTTTATTTTATAGTTATTTGTAGCCTGATAAACTTAAAATTTGGGTTGGTAAAGAATGCCTTTTTTATATTCAGTAAATTAGTTCAGTTGTTTTGGTGGAATGCATATCCATAACATTATTTACTTGAACGCACATGCTACTTTAGATGATATGATTGCTTCCCAGGGACAGTTTGTTGATCTTCCTTTGTTATTTGCCTTAATCCAGTCTTAGAAACTTCCGCATTTGTTTGGTTTATGAACTAGTTTCCAAGATCAGAGATGCAATTTCATACTGTGCAAAAGCAATTTCGCTATGCAAGTCACGCATACAGAACCTGAAAAGTTCCAAGGATGCTTTGTTGGCTAGTATAGATGGTGGTGATGCATCTGCTGCTGAAGGAGGCTCAGAAAAATCTACCGTTGAAAAAGAGCTAGAGCAGCTTACTAGCATATTGCCTGATCTTGAGAAGAAGGTAAACAGTTACAGATGCAATTTATTTTGCTTCATGTGCCTCTTACTGTATCGATAATGAAGATGATTTATCTTAGCTCTAAGGGCCAATGACATCTCTAATTTGTTTTGCATTTAGCTTGAGGACCTGTCTGAAGAAACCCAAGCGCTGACATGGATGAGATGGTGAAGGCAATTGCGTCCAGGGTAACTGAAGTGATGCCAAAAGCTGCATCTTTTACTTCTTCCCAGATAGCAACCTCAAGCAATGGATTCGACTCCTCGGTTATGTCTACGGCAGCGACAACTGGAAGCTCTGGAAGCACTGTGACTAACCTTGGGGTTGTAGGCAGAGGCGTCAAACGAGCTAGCATCAAGCTGATCTCTGCCGAACCTGCTACTAAGAAACCTGCACTTGATTCACCATCTCTCCAAGGTGACAGCAGCATCAACTCTGAGGTTGTCCCTGCAACGCAGACTGATGAATCCAGCTAAAGCTCTACATTTGAAACGAACGCTTTCTGACGGGGGCACGGCGATAACACGCCTTCTATTCTAGTATGCTTAGATAGATTCAATGTTAGCGCAAACGACTGATGATAAGTTTTTCAGTTAGTATTTTAATTTGGATTTAGAGTACACTTATGTATGATTTATTTGACAATGCTTATTTATGAGACATTGAATTGTACTTATCTATATTACATTAAATATGATGTTATTAAATATGTGTGTGTATATATATTTCGAATTCTCTTTTAAATTATTATAATGTGGCATCTCAAAAATGATTATAAATTGAAGAATGTCTAGTTATGTAAGTCATTTCGTCTAAATTTTAATAAGACGGTTTCCAAAACATCCAATATGAGTCTCTAAATAAGATGGTTTTTTTGTTGCAAGTGTCTATTATTATATGATATTCTATACGGTTTGATAAATACTTTGTCTTATAATATTCATATTCGAGATGGTTCTTTAGAAGAAGTGTCGTAACAAAAACCTAATTCAAGACGGTTCATCAAACAAATGACTTAAACATACACCTTTTTTAGACGGTTATAAATTTAAAACCGTCTTATAAAATATCTTTTAAGACGGTTTATAACCATCTTAAATGTGGGACATCTTTTACGACTCCATCAAATTTGGACACTTTATAAGCGTCTTAATAACTAAAAATTAACTGTCTTATATAACATGATCTGTAGTAGTGTATAACATGATCTGTAGTAGTGTATTAACTGTCTTTGATCAGTGTTAAGGGTTGCTTTATGCTTGGCCAACCAATTCATAACCAAAATGACATCTATGTCTTGGCCTTTCAGAACGATCATATTGGTAGGAAAGTCCCGTCCGGCCAATGATACGGGCACTTGATAGGCCACTTCTCTAGTAAAGATTTGTCCCCTTGGTGAGTGAATTTTAAACCCCTCTTTTGACTCATGGCATGAAATGCAATGTTGCTCCACAAATTTCTTGCTAATAAACGTATGCGAAGCACCAGAATCAAAGAGAATCACTGCAGGATGATTGGCCACGAGGAACATACCCATCATTACCGGCTCCCCGTCCGGTGTAGTGGCCACTTGTGTATAATAGATGCGTCCCGTCTTCTTGGTATTTTTGCCCTTAGTATTTCCCTTGACTTGAGATGAATTCCCAGATCCTTGCTGATTATTTGACTGGTTCTGCTTGGGATAGGGGCAATCTTTGATGAAATGCCCAGACTTGCCACAATTGAAACATCCAGTTGAGGAGCTGGGCAAAGCAGGGAATCGAGTGCCTGGGGCACCCGGCTGACTTGGGGCAGTGGGGGCATTATTGGGACGAATAATTATTGGCTGCTTAAAAGGGAAGGAGGGTGGACGAGAGTGATTCTGGTTAGAAGGCCGGAGAACAAACCGTTGCCTTTTCACCGGGCCCTGACTAGGCCTGTCTCCTCCAAATCCCTTAGATTTTCCGACACCTGCATACTTTGCTTCTACTGCCAATGCTGTACTGACAGCTCTTCCATAAGTAAGATCTATGCAGGTTGCCATTTTTCTTTGCAGTCGATCATTTAAACCTCTCATAAAACAATTCTTCTTTTTCAGATCAGTGTTCACTTGATCGATTGCATATTGCGACAGATGATTGAACTTATTGAGATACTGATTCACAGTATCCCCTCCTTGCTTTAGCTTCATGAATTCTTCTTGCTTCATGTGTAGAACACCTTCGAGTATATAATGCTCGCGGAATGCCACCTTGAATTCTTCCCAGGTTATTTGATGATTGGTCGGTTGAACGGCCACGAAATTTCCCCACCAGGTACTGGCAGGGCCACGTAGTTGCTGGGCTGCAAATAAAGGCTTCTGGGTCTCCGAACAACGCAGAAGTCCGAATTTTTGCTCAATAACCCGAAGCCATTCATCGGCTTCTAACGAGTCTTCAGCTTTAACAAACAGGGGTGGACGTGTCTCTGAGAAGTCCAGGTAAGAAGTTTCGCGGGGGCCCTGTTGATAACCCCGCCCACCTTGCTGCTGGAACTGTTGGCCCGCCATCTTTCTCAGAAAACGGGTATTATCAGCGGTCACATTCACTAAGGCGGCAATCGCCTCAGCCAGTGTGGGAGGAATAGGAGGTGGATTTGGAGTAGATTCCCTTCCACTGGAGGTTCCAGCTGCATCCTGGGATCGGGTCTTGGACGACATCTGTGGCAACAAACATTTGAACACAAATATAATATGCCAAAGACAAAACCATCCAATTTACATTACCAAAAAGAGTAATGTACAGACTCGATTTTACAACAGGATACATTACCCAGTATACAATAGCATTACCTACTATATAATAATACAACCTACAATACACTACTTTTATTTCTACTACTATACCACTATTCCTGCTTCTGGTTGTTCCTAGCAGCCTCGTCGTCGGGTGTGGGAGACCATTCATCGACCAACCTCATAGAAGGAGGGGGCTTAAAAAGGTCTAGCTCACCACCAAGCGCTTCTCCCGCAACGTGCGAGGGTCCGGCTTCTAACCCGACAGGATCCATAGGGGCACTGGGATGTAGTTGCGAATACAGTACATGGACTTCCTCATGTAGGGTATTGCAATACGCCTGCAGGTTGTCAATGGCAGAACTAAGTTCTTCGACTCGGGCTCGAGCCTTTGCTGCCTTAGCCCAAGCCACTGAACGAGACTGTACCGCCCAGTCGAGCGCTAAATCCCGATCAGCAAGCTGATCCTGCAGACGGCGGATGTAACTCCTTAATTCGTTTATCCTGTCGCCATCCACGACCCACATGTTGGTCCTGCGTTGCAGTTCCGTTTGAAGCTGATTCACGCGGGCTTCGAGATCCCCAATTGGATCGTTACTTCCGCTACTACTATCCTCATCCCGCGGGGCAAGTTGATGACGAGGTACTCCAATTGGGCCTGTTGACTTACGTGCGGTCTTCCTCGTGCGCGGCGGCATTTCTCTAGGGGGAAAATTTTATTAGTATAATTCTTAGCATGATGCATGTGTAATTACAGAATCAACCTTAGTTGATTCATACCTTCTATACATTGCACTCTTCCTATCTGGTCTTTCATATAGATTCTTCAGATATGGGGGATAAGAATAGAAGAAATCTTTCTAGGTGAGTTTTAGAAAATCCTTTTGAAAATGCCTCATAATATCTGCGAAGAAGGGCTACGCTCCGATACCAGCTGTGATGGAACCTCCTAAGTCATTAGGCCCACCTACAGTTGTCCTTGTCCAACAGACATCAGAAAACCCTGTAGATGTTCCTGAATCACTTGACAAGTTCGGTATCTTTTCTTACCTTTCCAGGAACGTTTCACCCGTCTTGGAGACATTACAGAACATCGGAGATATCGAAATGCGGAAGTGATTACCCAAACTTACATTTATTTAAAAAGTAAGATCAAGTTGCTTATTATAGACCAGAGATATAAACGAGTGCTGAATAGTATTATTACATAACCAAGGGAGGCAAAACTCCTCCCGAAAAGTCTTTACATAAAAAGTTTCTTATGGAGGACCATGTCCTCCCGCATCTTCACTCTTGTTTTTCCTCATGAGGAACCACCTTGGTACAGAAGCAACAGAAATCTGCTGCTTCCTCACCTAAAAACAACGAGGGAATAAACCCTGAGTATGGAATTACTCAGCAAGTCTTACCCGACTAAAGAAAAGACTCTCAAGGGTATGCTGGTTATAAGGAAGTCAAGGTAAGGTATCTCAAGATCAATGACTCTGTTGTTGCATAAATGCTTACTAAAAGTGGATCCTTAAAGATCCAGTTTTATTGTCAAGTTAGGTAAACTTACCTACATCTAGAGTTCTTTCTAACCTAGTTCAAACACTTATCCTGAACTAGCCAAGTTCTTAATTCTTCCTTCATCTTTACTGGATTGCTACGTGTAAGTCAGTGACCAAGTCTTCATAACCGCGAAGGTACGGTGATCCGAATCGATTATACTCAGCTGAGGATCTCCAATCACACGACATATGTAGCACTTAACCCTTGCATATGTCAACCCGCCACCGGGGTTCTTAAGACCAGATCAGGTTCACGCAAACCGAGAGTACAGATACACCACCGTCCAGCCTCTTGCTACGGAGGGTACACGCTACTCTTGCCACCGCTCCACGCCCATTTCGTGTTATCTTATTCTAGCCTTAGTCTGCCCGAGGCAAGGCTTACCCATGACGAGGCATGTGACCAGTTAAAGGGTCCTCGGTCAGCAGGCCTACATCGAGACGGTCCTTAATCGACTCAGACGGAGACACTACACCGAGACTCTCTTTCTCGTGCAAGTCACCCGCCCGGTCTCAGCTTAATCATTTAAACCCAACAACTTGGTACCTGGCAGAGGTACATCTTTTCCGATGTTGAATCCATCACGGCCGTGATGGATTCACCATCAAGTTTTATTTTCAAAAATATCCCATCCACCTTGCCAAACATCTTTTGTAAAACAAAACCTTTTGTTTTTGCTAAAGCAATACTAAGCATAGGAAATCTTTCTGTAAAAACAGGGTTTCAAGGAAGGTAATCAAAGATCAAGGAAGATAATGTAGGAATTGTTTATCAATCAACTCCTATTACTTAATGCAACAAGCAGGTGAGAAAGATTTTAAAAATATAAAGGAAGGTGGCAAATGCACCGGGGCTTGCCTTCGTTAGTAGGTGAGTCAGGCTCAGGCCCGCAGATGTCAAAGTAGAGACAAGATCCTGCCTGAGAGTCCGAAGGTGGTGGTGCCTTCTCTTCACTCACTTCAATTTCTTCTTCGTTTTCTAAACATAACCACATATATGTATATAAGAGTGAATGCCATGTAATGCTAATGAGAGTGCAAAGATAATAAAAACTTATTATCTAAGGTCTTGAATACAATTTTCCTTCACGGAACTTCGAGAACTTAGGGTTTCCGGAGTCAGTAAAGGAGTTCATAGAGCAGGGGTGGGGGTTTTGGGTTCTAGTTATCAAACAAGGTCCAAATCAACCCAAACTCTACCCAAGGCTTCTAAATAATGTATAGGACTCCTATAAAAAGTTTGGACATTTTTGGAATTACCATATGGTTTTTAAAAATCCAGAACTAATACCTAAAACTACTTTAAATACCTTAAAATTCCTTAGTTAACCTAAAAATCATGAAACTATTTTTATTAAATACTATATAAAATAAGGAGTCTAGGAAAATTGGTTTCACAATTTTAGGATTTTTCTACAATTTTCTATAGATTTCTAAAGTTCCACTGAAAAAGAAAAGGAAAAAGATTGAATAGTGTTGGGCTGATTCTAGCCCAGTCGGCCCAATACCAGAGGGAAACGCGCGCGCGCCCGCGCCCTAGCGACTTTGCACAGAGACCCTCGGGTTTTCGGCTAACTGGGAACGAGTTCAGTTACTATTTATATCAGTCACTGACCATTTGCACCGAGGTCCCTGAGGTTCTATTTCTCTACCCCGACTGGTCCACGACGGCGCTCAGCACGGAGAGCTTAACTCCTACGAGCTAGACCGGCCGGAGGGAGCTAAGACTGGCGCCCAGCTTCGGACTAAACCCAATTCAAGACCCAGATAGGATTTTCCCTAACTTAATTGCACTAATGATCAAGTGGTTCGCTCTGGCCACGGTGACCGCGAGAACTATAGCAAGACTGCCGTGTTCCCGGCGACCAGAGGCTACTCCGTGCAATTGAGTGGGTCGATGGGCATCACAGGCATACGAGAGCACCTAAACACGGTTTGAAGTGGGCAGAGTTTTACCAGAACAGGCTGACCACGGCGAGCTTGGTTCGATGGTGGCAGAAACTTGATTTGGGAGAAATAAGAAATTCGGACACTCTGGTGATCGATTGCTAGCAATTTCTGGTGACTGGGTAGTTGATGATCTTGCGGAATTGGTGGAGGGCTCAATTTATAGAGAGAGCAAGCGGTGGTGATCAATTCGGCCGAGTCCTGCTGGCGTCCAGAGATGAAGAAGAACCTTGGCGCAGTGATTTCGTGTCCACCATCGTGGCAACCTCCCCGGCGACGATGGGACAGCAGTAGGGAGCCACGGCGACGCGGTGGAAAGGCAGAGCCACGTGGCGCAAGGCCGGGAGGCGGTGGTTCACCGGCGAGCATATCAGCTCAAGCCGCGGGGTAGAGGGGAAGTACGGGGGGATCATCGGAGTGGAGGCCAGCTCACCGGCAGCGACGATTTACACACCCCGCAATGTTATCCATCTGCCCCGAGCGCGAATCCTTACGCTGGCGACACGAATCACGGCGAGGGAGCGATCGTCGACGGCGAACTGTTCTAAATCTGAATAGTTACTGTACCATGAGCTTCTTTGATTCAGTCGACCTGACAGTCGCAGTTTAGGCTTGATTTTCTCACAAACTTAAATGGCAACATACTCCATGCTCTACAGCAAAGTTGGAGAGCTATATACCACCTACAATTCGTCTATAGGGGTTGAACTCATTTGAGCACTAGATCAAGGTTGAATTCACACCCAAAGCTGGCTCTGTTACACTGAAAATCTGAATCTGAGAATGGAACCAGCCTGACAGCCAAACTTTAGGCTTAATTATCTCTGGATTTTTCTTAATAACTGAGCTCACACTCTTAAGCAAAGTTGTCCTCCAATAACTGGTCTACAACTTTGATGTGGTGACTTAGGACAAAAACCCTATATTATGAAAGCTACAAGGCCCAAAAGTTGAGCAAAAATCTCTGAAATTCAGACTTAAGCCATTTGGGACATAAGAAGTGATTTTTGCAAATAGACCCAAATGACTCAAGATACTTATTTGACTTGGTTTTTGCACTTTAGTCCAAAAGTGGACTAATTTTGCACATAAGCCCCTAGGTTTTAGTTTTAGGGTTTTCCAGGGTTCAAATGGGGTTTTTGGATATCCCAGGGGTATAAATGTAATCCAAGTTTATTTTTGGGAATATTTCATGACTATTTCCCCAAAGCTTTTAAGTTTTCTCAACTTGGGCTAGGTTTTACCCCTTTAATCCCTATTTAGGGTTAAGTTCCCTATCCAGGGGTCTATTTGCAAAATGCTATAACAATACAACTTGTTTGAAATTTTTACCTAGTGAATGCACTCTAGGTGTGTCAAACATATGCAATGCCAATGTTTATGATGTCATGCTCAAGTTTTAGTTGCAGTAACACCAGAGGTGTTACACTCGGGGGCTACACCCGGTGGGTGTGCTCGCGCGCACCCACCGGAACAAAATGCAACCAAGAGAGGCCGGTCCCCTTGAAAAAAAGTGCGACAAAGCCTCCAAGCGAGTACCCACACTCCCTTTGAGGCTCGGGGGCTACTGTCGGGGACCGTAATTAGGGGTACCCCAAAGGCTCCTAATCTCAGCTGGTAACCCCCATTAGCACAAAGCTACAAAGGCCTGATGGGCGCAATTCCGGTTAAGGCTCCGTCCACTCAAGGGACACGATCTCGCCTCGCCCGAGCCCAGCCTCGGGCAGGAACGGAAGACCAAGGCAGATTCACGCCTCGCCCGAGGGTCTCCTCAGGCAACAGGCACACCTGCGACTCACCCGAGGCCTAGCTCGGGCAGGCTTCACGATGAAGCAACCTTGGCCAGACCGCCTCGCCAAGCCGACCGGATCGCAGGAGCATTCAATGCAAGGATCGCCTGACACCATATCCTGACGCGCGCTTTCCAGTCGACAAGGCCGAAGTGACCGCCGTCACTTCGCCCCTCCACTGACTGACCTGACAGGAAAACAGCGCCGCCTGTGCTGCTCCGACTGCTGTGCCCCCTGCCAGGGTAAGGCTAACAGCAACCAAGTCTAGCCTCGGGCGCCATAGGAATCTCCGCCTCGCCCGACCCTAGGACTCGGACTCGACCTCGCCTCGGACGACGATCTCCGCCTCGCCCGACCCCCGGGCTCGGACTCGACCTCAACTCAGACGACGATCTCCGCCTCGCCTGACCCCCGGGGTCGGACTCGACCTCAACTCGGACGACGATCTCCGCCTCGCCCGACCCCCGGGCTCGGACTCGACCTCAACTCGGACGACGATCTCTGCCTCGCCCGACCCCAGGGCTCGGACTCAACCTCGACCTCGAAGGAGTCACCACCTCGCTCGAGCTGACCACGCCACAAGGGGAGGCCATCATTACCCTACCCCTAGCTAGCCCAGGCTACGGGGAACAAGACCGGCGTCCCATCTGGCTCGCCCCGGTAAAACAAGTAATGATGGCACCCCGCGTGCTCCATGACAACGGTGGTTCTCAGCCCCCTACGGAAGCAAGGATACGTCAGCAAGGATCCGACAGCCCCGACAGTTGTGCTTCTACAGGGCTCAAGTGCTCCTCCGACGGCCACGACGCCACATGAACAGGGCTCCAACACCTCTCCGACAGCCACGTCGGCACGTACATAGGGCTCTAGCTCCTCTCTGCTAGACACGTTAGCACACTGCTACACCCCCCGTTGTACACCTGGACCCTCTCCTTACGTCTATAAAAGGAAGGTCCAGGGCTCTCATATAAAGGAGGTGGCCGCGCGGGAGAACGGGCAGCCTAACGCCCCCTGTCTCTCTCTCTCTCCCTCGCGAACGCTTGTAACCCCCTACTGCAAGCGCATCCGCCCTGGGCGCCGGACAACACGAGGCCGCGGGTTTTCCCTCACTGTTTTCCCCCTTGTGTCTCCGTCTCGCGCCGACCCATCTGGGCTGGGACACGCAACGACAATTTACTCGTCGGTCCAGGGACCCCCCGGGGTCGAAACGCCGACATTAATGTAAATGCGAAAACTTAAAGGGCAAAGTAGAGATGCAAACTCTCGTGCATGACGCCGTTTTTTTACCGAGGTATCTGGAACCGCGCAAGGTTCTAACTAATCCTCGTTGGTGCCCCTACACAAAGGGAAGCCCACGCGAGGGCCAAGCACCTCGGTCGAGTAACCCCGTAGATAGCCGCGGGCCTTCTCCATGTGCAAATGGTGCTCCGCTTCCAGCTCCTCTTGGACGCTCCCTGTCGTCTCCACTATCGAGCTTCCGGCCGAAATGTTGGGGCCTCATTCCCTCCGGTACACGGTGGCGGCCGTGACACAAACGCGGTTGTCATGGTCTCGCAAGACTCTCGCCCCCACTCGGTACAATTCCAACGGCTCGCGCAAGAGCCGAGGGGTTGTGTGGTTTTACAAAACTCACTCAACTAACTAGGGTTCACCTAGAGCAAGCGCTAAGCGGTCTAACTAACCTAAGCACTTCGCAAAGCACCTACGCTAATCACCGAGTGATTCTATTAAGCACTTGTGTGTAAGAGCACTTGGGAATGTCTACTATATGTCTTGGTATGTCTCTTGGGCTCCCACACTTGGAAATGGCCGGTTGGGGTGTACTTATAGCCCCCAACACAAATATAGCTGTTGGAGGAAAGCTGCTGCTTTCTGTGGTCACACCGGACAGTCCGTTGTGCACCGGACAGTCTGGTGGTGCACCGAACAGCACACTGTTCCTTGTCCGGTGTGCTTAGCAGTCGCCTTGTCAGAGCAGATGACCGTTGGCGCCACAGACTTTTCACACCGGATAGTCCAGTCCTCATACCGGACAGTCCGGTGGTCTTCCCTCCGGATGCCACCTGGATCTAGCCATTGGGCTGCGGTTCCCTGGTGCACCGGACAGTCCGGCGTGTGGGCACCGGACAGTCCGGTGCGCCATGCACAGACAGTCCGCAGGCAACACATCTTCTTTTCTTTGATCTTCTTAATGTCTTCTTTTGAGGTGTTGCTTTCCTCAATTCCTTGGTCCAAGTGACTCTAGCATCCTGTGAACTACAAACACAAACACTAGGAAACTTATTAGTTTACAGATTGTGTTAATCATCAAACACCAAAACTCAATTAGCCAAATGACCCGGGGTCCATTTTCCTTACAACCGCCATCGCAGCAAAATGAACCCAAGAACCTCCCTACACGCCTACTCCCTTACTGCCCTTGCCCCTTCCGGGTAAGGTAGTCTTCCACTAGCTTTCCTAATTAGTCAGCCAAGGGCGTCCCATTCCACCCTTGTGGTGGCACATGTTTATCAAGTTAAGCTCCATGTTCTAATTAATATAATGACCTTGTCATGAAAAATAAGTAAAACAACAGTATAATTGGAACATAATCATAATGTAATATTAATCCCAAAACTATATAGAGCAATAGCAAAAATTACCCAAATAGTTCAGGGGTAAACAAGGTGTAAATATAACCAAACTAGTGTGACCTATTGGGTCCCATCAAAATTAAGCCTATGCATGATAAAATGATTATAGAGAACATTATTGGGTAAATAAAAGTGATCAAGGGCACAACTTGCATGTGACTTGAGATTCCAGGTACCAACTTGTTCTTTAGGTGACTCGTAACCTCGCTGCTAAATGTAGCAATATAAACAAACATGGTATAGAAAAAATTAACATCACACCAAACATATGAACAAATTGCATAATAATAACCTACGTGTCGCTACGAGATCATGGGTTCGGAACCACTGAAATTGGAGTTACGGTTAAGGTGTTGTGATTTATGGAAGATTTATGTGATTCAATTATTAAAGTATATTATAAATTGATTAGTATACACCATATGAGAGAATGTTCTATAATGATTAATCCAACCTTAATCTAAGTCATTACTTGATTAAATATCATCTTTTAGTCAAATTATAACCATAAGCTCAGAATACTATATTAACATTAGAAAAGCTAATTCCTAATAAACATAGATTAATCCAATTAGTTACTTAATTATAGAAGTACATGATATCGTATAATTAATGTTTCTACTATGTAGTAAATATTTCTATGAGGCTAACATAATTTGAATGGATCAAATCGGTGTTAAAATGAATTACTTAGGATTTTCCGAAGTTTTAAGTGGTAGATACAAAACAAATCGAGCGCATAAATTTAACCATATGTTTCATAACAAAATAAGGTCACTAGATAATAAGCAATATTATCATGAATTTATTGCAATTGAAATAGATCAAAAAGGAATTAAAATATATTAGTTATGGATTAATCAAGTCTATGGAATTATTTTTACAAAAAGAAAATCATTTTCTGATTTAAATTATGAATATTCATACTAATCGGCCCCACCAAACAACCAGAGGGATGCCCCGCACGTGATGACATGGTCGGTACGCGGCTGGGCCCCACCAGACAGTGGCGTAAACACGGGAGGGGGGCGCCGAGCGCGGATTGGGCTGGTGGGCGCATTGGGCCGAGCGTTGAGATATGAAGTGGGCCGAGGAGAGTATAATTTGGCCCAGATGCAAGTATGGATTCCCTTTTCTTTTATTATTATTTCCCTATTTTGTTATTTCTTTTTTTCAAATTTCCATTATTTCTTAATTCTGATTCAACTAAAGTTCAAAACTCAAACATAATGCTCACTCAAAAATCAATCATGATGAAATAGATATATATTTATTTTAAATAATTTATTTGATTGGTAGATGTTTGAAATATGAAACACACTCATATTGTTCCTTTCTTTTTTAGGAAATTAGCATTTTGAATGTGAGATAAGAATTAAAAATTACTTCACAAATAAATATCCATTATCTATTTATTTTGAAAGAAGGTATTGTATACTTTCATTTAAGGGTTTATTGATTGTTTTAAGAGTATGTATAATTTATGAGGAGAACAAATCATATGGAGTATCTTCTATTATTTATTTTTCCGAGTTTCAATTTTATGTGTTAAATTTAAAAAGCCTAGTCTAGATTTGAGTAATCTAAATTTTAATACTCATTTAAATAAGTGCTTATAGTGTATCATTTAATGAAATGAATAATCATTTAGTTGGACAGAAAACCTTTCTATTACTTCTTTTCTAAGTTAATTCTTGATTTCAAAACTCAGTCCTCCAAATTGAAAGCTCAAGTATAATTTGAGATATCTGAATTTACTATTTTATTTCTTTATTTATTTATTTTACTATTTTTCCCTTATACAAATTTTAGGTTTTACAAATCCTACCCCCTTAAAAGAAATCTCGTCCTCGAGATTAGTAAGAAAGGGATGCAACAAGTTTGGTTTGTAATCTATGTTTCAGTTTCTAAGTGGTTTTAGTACCAAAATATTTTTTTGTTCAAGTTTACAACACAAATTGACAGGTGATTAGGAAAGCATGGGTATATATATATGTATGTCCACTTTATTATGTAGGATATAAGATGCCTTTAAAGCATAGACAGGTTTGGGTAAGAAAGAGTACGGTAAGGAAAGACTCCATCCAAGATTGTGGATCTTGATTCCTTTGAAGATCTGGCTTGAATCTTATCCTTCCTTGATTTGATGAGGTCGATCATCTTCGATCTTTGGCCTTGGAATTATCACCCAAGTTGGGGACATATAGTTAAGATGATTTGTAGGTAAGGATAGATGGTTAGTGGGTAGGTCGCATAGAATGAGTGTTGACATAGAATGAGTGTACTATGGCATAATCTAGCTTCCTTTGGGGTCTAGCTTGATTCCTATTCTTATTTAATGAGATTGATCTCTTCCTTCTTGAGCTTTGATGTCTCCTTCCGGGTTTGGGACAAGAGGTTAAGATAGGTCTGTAGGTAACACGTAGGTAGAGCAGCTAGCTTAGTAGATGGCTATGAGTTCAATAAGATTAGTCAAAATCTGGTTTGGTTGTTTGCTTCTAGATGGGTTGGATAGGTTATGTAACCTATTATGTAGGTCAAGTTGTTGGGTGTAGCCGAGTTAATCTAAGTCACCAATTTAAGCTTAAGTGAATTAGAAGTATGACCTTATTTTTTGTACCAACATTAAGTAACTCACACTAGATTAGATCACATTAAATTCTATAATCCTATTTAAGAGTATCATTTAGTTAAGCATATCAAGCTGACTTTATCTTTATGAAATTCTAGTATCCTTTTTTTTATCTAAGTGGAACTTCCAATTTAGAACTAGTCACTAACTAAGATTAAGATCTGACATTTTACAGATCCCATATATATATATATATTTGCTACACTATTTCTGTTATGTAAGTCTGCATAGCTTAGAGGTAAGAGCACCACATTTGGATATGACTGGATTAGACTAGTTTAGGTTAGATAGATCTACTAGGGTAGAATAAATGTTATTAGAATATGATAGAATCTTTTAAGATAGGATGGATTATATGATGTAGGTAGTTCAGAATCTCTGATAAGTTAAAACAGAGGGGTTATGCAACCATCTGACGGGTAAGGTAGTTGCATATGGTCAAGTTAGTCTAGGGCACCAATTTAGCTTAAAACATTTTTAGGAGTAAGGTCTAATCTATTTCACTAGTATTAACTAATCCGTTAAGTAAATCACTTTAGATTGGATCATATTAGATTAGATGGGATCCAGATTAGATTGGTATAACAATATTAGACTAGATAATATCTAATTACTTTGGATTAGATCATGGTTGTTACACTAGTGTGGGATAAATATGCTTATTAGGGCAAGATGAATCCATAAGGATAAGGTAGAATCTTTTGAGGTCAGTTAGATCTATTAGGATAAGATAAAATCTTTTCAAGCTAAGATGAATCTATTAAGGTAAGAGAGTATCTTTTAAAATAAGGTAGATCTTATGAAGCTAGATATATTTTAATGGGGATATTCTTAGTTGGTCTAGTTATCTTATGAATTTTTTATGCCTTTATGTATATGCAGATGCAATTGTGGATATTACTCTACAACTCATCACACTCAATCAAAGATCCAAATCGGACAAATATCATAAGAACAAGCATTCAAGCATATAGATACTTATAAAAATAGTTTTGTTTTGGTTCCTAAGATTAGGTCTCCTATTCCTAAAGGTCACTTTAGGTACAAGATTTCAAAATCCACATTTGTCTTTAGAAGGAAAATGTAAGAATAATCAGAGTAAAGCGGAAATAGATGAGAAAAGATTAAGAAAAGTTTAGAAAGGTTCAGAGTAGCAAAGGTAAGTAAGTATTTGTTGTCCAGTTCTATCTAGGTTTCGTCCTACAGTCAACATCCCTCTGATACCACTTCTGTCACACCCAGATTTCGGGGCACCAAGACATGGGCGCGAACATAATCATCAAGTGTGCTAGGACCAAGTCTTACACATATGATGACTCATGGTACAGAAACGAATGTCACATCTTTAATATATAATAGGAGTTCTATATAAAATAAATAAATAATTACATGATATGAAGACAACGATCCAGCAACCCAAAGTTGACTGGGAGACGATGACCTAGACCTCTCACGAACACATCGTAACATCCTCCAAGCGCCTCATCATGCGGTACCTGTTCTTGACCTTTGGGGGTGTGAGACAACAAGAGTGAGCTCGCATACGTTCATCGCTCAACAAGTTATGGGGAATAATGTGCATGAACTTGCCAAAGGTAGGAGCTCATGTGAAGTGTAAGGCTTACCAAAGAGGATGGTTGAAGCTGAGCATTGCTTTTAAAGTTGGTCAAAATTTTATTAGCAATTACTAAGTGTAAGTATACACCAACCCAAATAAGTAGTAGATCAAAATTAATAATAAATTCTAATGCGATGCAGATGACAAATTAAATTTAGTTCCATAAATTAATCATACGAGAGTCCTGAGTTGCTCATGTCCGCGAGCACGACTAGTATACCAGTTTTACACTCTGCAGAGGTTGTACCCTGTACCCACAAGTTGTGTATCCCATGTCGCCAAGGTTTGCAAGGCCCTTAGACACTTCCGAGGTGAATGGCTAGGGAACTATTACGAGGCCTTTACAAAGTTCCACTAGCTTCCGAAAACCCACTACAGTTCTAGGAAGAGCAACGTAGGAATCCCTTGTCTGACCGCCATCGCAGCAAAATCAACCCAAAAACCTCCCTACACGCCTACTCCCCTACTGCCCTTGCCTTTTTTCGGGTAAGGTAGTCTTCCACTAGCTTTTCTAATTAGTCAGCCAATAGCGTCCCATTCCACCCTTGTGGTGGCACGTGTTTCTCAAGTTAAGCTTCATGTTCCAATTAATATAATGATCTTGTCATGAACAATAAGTAAAACAACAATATAATTGGAACATAATTATAATACAATATTAATCCCAAAACCATATAGAGCAATAGCAAAAACTACCCAAATAGTTCAGGGGTAAACAAGGTGTAGATAACCAAACTAGGGTGACCTATTGGGTCCCATCAAAATTAAGCCTATGCATGATAAAATGATTATAGAGAAAATTATTGGGTAAACAAAAGTGATCAAGGGCACAACTTGCCTGAGACTTGAGATTACAGGTACCAAATTGCTTTTCAGGTGACTCGTAACCTCACTGCTAAACGTAGCAATACAAACTGTCGGGGACCATAATTAGGGGTACCCCCAAGACTCCTAATCTCAGCTGGTAACCCCCATCAGCACAAAGCTGCAAAGGCCTGATTGGCGCGATTAAGGTCAAGGCTCAGTCCACTCAAGGGACACGATCTCTCCTTGCCCGAGCCTGGCCTCGGGCAAAGGCAGCCGACCCCGGAGGATTCACGTCTCGCCCGAGGGCCCCCTCAAGCAATGGACGCACCTTCGGCTCGCCCGAGGCCCAGTCTTCGCAGAGAAGCAACCTTGGCCAGATCACCACGCCAACCGACCGTATCGCAGGAGCATTTAATGCAAGGATCGCCTGACATCTTATCCTGACGCGCGCTCCAGTCGACAAGGCCGAAGTGACCGCAGTCACTTCACCGCTCCACAGACCGACCTGACAGGAGTACAGCGTCGCCTGCCCTGCTCCGACTGCCGTGCCACTCGCCAGAGTGAGGTCGACAGCGGCTAAGTCCAGCCTCGGGCGACATAGGAAGCTCCAACTCGCCCGACCCCAGGGCTCGGCCCTCGTCTCGGCTCCGGAAGATAACGAACTCCGCCTCGCCTGACCACAGGGCTCGGACTCGACCTCGGCTCCGGAAGACGACGAACTCCGCCTCGCCCGACCCCAGGGCTTAGACTCGGCCTCGGCTCCGGAAGATGATGAACTCCGTCTCGCCCGACCCTAGGGCTCGGACTCAGCCTCGGCTCCGGAAGACGATGGACTCCGCCTCGCCCGACCCCAGGGCTCGGACTCAGCCTCGACCTCGGAGGAATCGCCACCTCGCCCCAACTCAGGTTCGGACCAGCCACGTCGCCAGGAGGGCCATCATTACCCTACCCCTAGCTAGCTCAGGCTACGGGGAACAAGACCGACGTCCCATCTGGCTCGCCCCGATAAACAAGTAATGATGACACCCCGCACGCTCCATGACGGCGGCAGCTCCCAGCCTCTTATGTCAGCAAGGAGACGTCAGCGTGGGCCCGACAGCCACGACAGCTGTACTTCTGCAGGGCTCCAGCGCTCCTCCGACGACCACGACATCACATGAACAGGGTGCCAAAACCTCTCCGACTGCCACGACGACATGTACTTAGGGCTCTAGCTCCTCTCTGCTAGACACGTTAGCACATTGCTACACCCCTATTGTACACCTGGGCCCTCTCCTTACGTCTATAAAAGGAAGGTCCAGGGCTCTCGTACGGAGAGGTTGGTCGCGCGGGAGAACGGGTCGGCGCATATGGCTCTCGCTCTCTCTCTCTCTCTCTCCCGCACAGACGCTTGTAACCCCCTACTGCAAGCGCATCCAGCCGCCCTGGGCGCAGGACAACACGAAGGCCGCGGTTTCCCCTCGCTGTTCTCCCCCCTTTGTGTCCCGTCTCGCGCCGACCCATCTGGGCTGGGGCACGCAGCGACAATTTACTCGTCGGTCCAGGGACCCCCCGGGGTCGAAACGCCGACAGTTGGCGCGCCAGGTAGGGGCCTGCTGCGTGTTGACGAACAGCTTCCCGTCAAGCTCCAGATGGGTAGTCCCCAGCAACCTTTCCAACCCGGGACGACGCTCCGTTTCGGGAGTCTCGAGTTCATGTCTCTCGACGGCAGCTACGACATGGTACTCCTTCTTCCGCCACGCGACGACGACAATGGCGGCCGTCAGCCCGCCTGCCGGCGGCGGAATCGATGACGTCTTCCGAAGGCCGCGGTTTCCCCTCACTGTTCTCCCCCCTTTGTGTCCCGTCTCGCGCCGACCCATCTGGGCTGGGGCACGCAGCGACAATTTACTCGTCGGTCCAGGGACCCCCCGGGGTCGAAACGCCGACAGTTGGCGCGCCAGGTAGGGGCCTGCTGCGTGTTGACGAACAGCTTCCCGTCAAGCTCCAGATGGGTAGTCCCCAGCAACCTTTCCAACCCGGGACGACGCTCCGTTTCGGGAGTCTCGAGTTCATGTCTCTCGACGGCAGCTACGACATGGTACTCCTTCTTCCGCCACGCGACGACGACAATGGCGGCCGTCAGCCCGCCTGCCGGCGGCGGAATCGATGACGTCTTCCCCACGTGGTGGAAGAGCAACATTCAGTTCTGTCCCGTCGCCTCCCCCGCCGATGGAGGAGGAGGCGGGGCAGGCATGGCCAAGCAGGGGGCGACACCTCGTCGGCTGTCAAGCGAGTTGACGGCGCCAGTGCCCCAGCTGGGGACACGCCGGGCATTGACCTTGCGTCGGAGACGAAGACGAGCGTCGTTTCCCCGCAACATGCCAACATCAAGCTGACGAATGACGCCAGCACGCTCGCGAAGGGCTTGCTGGGTGTCGCCCTCATACCTGAGACAACGGTGCAGTCCGCCCCTAACGCGACTTCGTCACCACCCGTCGATCAAGAGGTACCGTCCATTTCCCATCCCATGCCTTTCAGATTCAGCTTCGATCCACCAAGCGACCCCGCTTCGGTGGAGGCTTTCGCAAAGGCATGTCCAAACCCTCCGGGGTACCATGTGCGGTCACCCTAGGACAGACTGACGGCCGTCTCGACCTACGGGCCCTCGGTTTCCGAGGAAGATGACGAGCCCGACTCTGGTTGGGATTTCTCCGGGCTTGGTAACCCCAGTGCCATGCGGGACTTCATGACCGCATGTGACTACTGCCTCTCCGATTGTTCCGATGGTAGCCACAGCCTCGGCGACGAGGACTGTGGCCCAAGTCACGAATGTTTCCACGTTGATCTAGGGGGTCTCGGCGAAGGCAACCATCTTGGTATGCCGGAGAACGACGATCCCCCTAGGCCTGCGCCTCGCGTTGACATCCTTCGGGAGCTAGCTGTGGTCCCAGTCCCTGCGGGGTGTCAGGACGCACAGCTCGAGCAAATCCGTGAGATGCAGGCTAGGCTCGACGAGGAGGCAGGAACACTTGCGCAGCCTCGGCTGAACCTTGGACAGGAGTGGGCAGGCCGAGCTCTGGCCGGAGAAGCGCGTCATCTGGCCCAGGACGTCCAGCACCGCATCGCCGACGATACCAGGCCAAGGCTGCCCCCGGCTTCCAGTGGGGTCGGCCAGAACCTAGCTGCAGCTGTGATACTACTCCGAGCGATGCCGGAACCCTCCACCACCGAGGGGCAGCGTATCTAGGGAGAGCTCAAGAACCTCCTAGAAGATGCCGCGGTCCGACGGGCCAAATGCTCTGCCTCCCGAAGGCAGGGGTACCCCCCGGAGCATCACACCGTGACTTCCGGATTCGTGCGAGAAGCCTCGGTCCACACCGGGCGCACGCGCAACACGGCGCCTGCGGCCCCGGGTCGCCTCGGCAACGAGCACCACCACCGCAACCGTCGAGCCCACCTCGACGAAAGGGTGCGCCGAGGCTACCACCCTAGGCGTGGGGATGCTACGACAGCGGGGAGGATCGGAGCCCCTCGCCTGAACCACCCGGTCCGTAGGCTTTCAGCCAGGCCATATGACGGGCGCCGTTCCCGACCCGGTTCCGAACCCCGACTACCATCACAAAGTACTCGGGGGAGACGAGGCCGGAACTGTGGCTCGCAGACTACCTACTGGCCTGCCAACTGGGTGGAACGGACGATGACAACCTCATCATCCGCAACCTCCCCTTGTTCCTCTCTAACACCGCTCGAGCCTGGCTGGAGCATCTGCCTCCGGGGCAGATCTCCAACTGGGACGACCTGGTCCAAGCCTTCATCGGCAATTTCCAGGGCACGTACGTGCGCCCTGGGAACTCCTGGGATCTCCAAAGCTGCCGCCAGCAGCCGGGAGAGTCTCTCCGGGACTACATCCGGCGATTCTCGAAGCAACGCACCGAGCTGCCCAACATCACCGATTCCGATGTCATCGATGCGTTCCTCACCGGCACCACCTGCCGCGACCTAGTGAGCAAGCTGGGTCGCAAGACCCCCACCAGGGTGAGCGAGCTGATGGACATCGCTACCAAGTTCGCCTCTGGCCAGGAGGCGGTTGAGGCCATCTTCCGGAAAGACAAGCAGCCCTAGGGCCACCAGCTGGAAGACGTCCTCGAGCCATCCGCTCGGCGCGACACCAAGAAGAAGAACAAGAAGAAGTCGCAAGCGAAACACGACGCCACCGACGCAGACCTTGTCGCCGCCGCTGAGTACAAGAACCCTCGGAAACCTCCTGGAGGTGCCAATCTCTTCGACAAGATGCTCAAGGAGCCGTGCCCCTATCATCAGGGACCCGTCAAGCACACCCTTGAGGAGTGCGTCATGCTTCGGCGCCACTTTCACAAGGCCGGGCCACCGGCGGAAGGTGGCAGGGCCAACAACAACGACAAGAAGGAGGACCACAAGGCAGAGGAGTTTCCTGAGGTCCACGTCTGCTTCATGATCTACGGTGGGCAAGTGGCGAACGCCTCGGCTCGGCACCGCAAGCAAGAGCGTCAGGAGGTCTGCTCGGTAAAGGTGGCAGCGCCAGTCTACCTAGACTGGTCCGACAAGCCCATCACCTTCGACCAAGGCGACCACCCCGACCACGTGCCGAGCCTGGGGAAATATCCGCTCGTTGTCGACCCCGTCATCGGCAACGTCAGGCTCACCAAGGTCCTCATGGACAGAGGCAGCAGCCTCAACATCATCTACGCCGAGACCCTCAGGCTCTTGCAGATCGATCTGTCCTCGATCCGGGCAGGCACGACGCCTTTTCACGGGATCATCCCCGGGAAACGCGTCCAACCCCTCGGACAACTCGATCTGCCCGTCTGCTTCGGGACTCCCTCCAACTTCCGAAGGGAAACCCTCACGTTCGAGGTGATCGGGTTCTGAGGAACCTACCACGCAGTGCTGGGGAGGCCATGTTACGCCAAGTTCATGGCCATCCCCAACTACACCTACCTCAAGCTCAAGATGCCAGGCCCCAACGGGGTCATCACCGTCGGCCCCACGTACCGACACGCGTACGAATGCGAATTGGAGTGCATGGAGTATGCCGAGGCCCTCACCGAATCTGAGGCCCTCATCGCCGACATGGAAAGCCTCCCCAAGGAGGTTCCAGACGCGAAGCGCCACGCCGGCAACTTCGAACCAGCAGAGGCGGTCAAATCCGTCCCTCTCGACCCCAGCAACGACACCTCCAAGCAGATCCGGATCGGCTCCGAGCTCGACCCCAAATAGGAAGCAGTGCTCATCGACTTTCTCCACGCAAACGCCGACGATTTCATGTGGAGTCCCTCGGACATGCCTGGCATACCGAGGGAAGTCGCCGAGCACTCACTGGATATCCGAGCTGGAGCCCGACCCGTGAAGCAGCCTCTACACCGATTCGACGAAGAAAAGCGCAGAGCCATAGGTGAGGAGATCCACAAGCTGATGGCCGCTGGGTTCATCAAAGAGGTATTCCATCCCGAATGGCTTGCCAACCCTATGCTTGTGAGAAAGAAAGGAGGGAAATGGCGGATGTGTGTAGACTACACTGGTCTAAACAAAGCATGTCCGAAGGTTCCCTACCCTCTGCCTCGTATCGATCAAATCATGGATTCCACTGCTGGGTGCGAAACCCTATCGTTCCTCGATGCCTACTCAGGGTATCACCAAATCAGGATGTAAGAGTCCGACCAGCTCGCGACTTCTTTCATCACACCTTTTGGCATGTACTGCTATGTTACTATGCCATTTGGTTTGAGGAATGCGGGTGCGACATACCAAAGGTGCATGAACCACGTGTTCGGAGAGCACATTGGTCGAACGGTCGAGGCTTACGTCGATGACATCGTAGTCAAGACAAGGAGAGCCTCCGACCTCCTCTCCGACCTTGAAACGATATTCCAGTGTCTCAAGGCGAAAGGCGTAAAACTCAACCCCGAGAAGTGCGTCTTTGGAGTCCCCCGAGGCATGCTCTTGGGGTTCATCGTCTCCGAGCGGGGCATCGAGGCCAACCCGAAAAAAATCGCGGCCATCACCAACATGGGGCCCATCAAGGACTTGAAAGGCGTACAAAGGGTCATGGGATGCCTTGCGGCTTTGAGCCGCTTCATCTCGCGCCTCGGCGAAAGAGGCCTACCTCTGTACCGCCTCTTAAGAAAGACCGAGTGCTTCACTTGGACCCCAGAGGCCGAGGAAGCCCTCGGGAACCTGAAGGCGCTCCTTACAAACGCACCCGTTCTGGTGCCCCCGCTGCCGGAGAAGCCCTCTTGATCTACGTCGCCGCTACCACTCAGGTGGTCAGCGCCGCGATCGTGGTCGAGAGACGAGAAGAAGGGCATGCATTGCCCGTCCAGAGACCGGTCTACTTCATCAGTGAGGTACTGTCTGAGACCAAGATCCACTACCCACAAATTCAGAAGCTACTATACGCGGTAATTCTGACGAGGCGAAAGTTGCGACACTACTTCGAGTCTCATCCGGTAACTGTGGTGTCATCCTTCCCCCTCGGGGAGATCATCCAGTGCCGAGAGGCCTCGGGTAGGATTGCAAAGTGGGCGGTGGAAATCATGGGTGAGACAATCTCGTTCGCCCCTCGGAAGGCCATCAAGTCCCAAGTCTTGGCAGAGTTTGTGGCTGAATGGGTCGACACCCAGCTTCCGGCAGCTCCGATCCAGCCGGAACTCTGGACCATGTTTTTCGATGGGTCGCTAATGAAAATAGGGGCAGGCATGGGCCTGCTCTTCATCTCGCCCCTCGGGAAGCACCTCCGCTACGTGCTACGCCTCCATTTCCCGGCGTCCAACAACGTGGCTGAGTACGAGGCTCTGGTCAACGGGTTGCACATCGCCATCGAGCTAGGGGTCCGACGCCTCGACGCTCACGGTGACTCGCAGCTTGTCATCGACCAAGTCATGAAGAACTCCCACTGTCGCGACCCGAAGATGGAAGCCTACCGCGACGAGGTTTGGCGCCTAGAAGACAAGTTCTACGGGCTCGAGGTCAACCACGTCGCCCGATGATACAACGAGACTGCGGATGAGCTGGCGAAGATAGCTTCAGGGCAGACAGCGGTTCCCCCGGACGTCTTCTCCTGAGACCTACATCAACCCTCGGTCAAGACCAGCGACACGACCGAGCCCGAGGCACCCTCGGCAGAGCCCGAGGCACCCTCGGCTCAGCCCGAGGCACCCTTGACCCCCGAGGGTGAGGCACTGCGCATCGAGGGAAAGCGGAATGAGGTCCCGCCTGATCGAGACTGGTAGGCCCCATACCTACAATATCTCCACCGAGGAGAGCTGCCCCTCGACCGAGCCGAAGCTCGACGACTGGCGCGGCGCGCCAAGTCATTCGTCTTGCTGGGTGAAGGGAAGGAGCTCTACCACCACAGCCCCTCCGGCATCCTCCAGCGATGCATATCCATCGCCGAAGGCCAGGAGCTCTTACAAGAAATACACTCGGGGGCTTGCGGTCACCACGCGGCGCCTCGAGCCCTTGTTGGAAACGCTTTCCGGCAAGGTTTCTACTGGCCGACCGCGGTGGCCGACGCCACTAGAATTGTCCGCACCTGCCAAGGGTGTCAGTTCTACGCAAGGCAGACGCACCTACCCGCTCAGGCTCTGCAAATGATACCCATCACCTGGTCGTTTGCTGTGTGGGGTCTGGACCTCGTCGGTCCCTTGCAGAAGGCACCCGGGGGCTACACGCACCTATTGGTCGCCATCGACAAATTCTCCAAGTGGATCGAGGTCCGACCCCTATACAGCATCAGGTCCGAACAGGCGGTGGCGTTCTTCACCAACATCATCCATCGCTTCGGGGTCCCGAACTCCATCATCACCGACAACGGCACCCAGTTCACCGACAGAAAGTTCCTGGACTTCTGCGAGGATCACCACATCCGGGTGGACTAGGCCGCCGTGGCTCACCCCATGATGAATGGGCAGGTAGAGCGTGCCAACGGCATGATTCTGCAAGGACTCAAGCCGAGGATCTACAACGACCTCCACAAGTTCGGCAGGCGATGGATGAAGGAACTCCCCTTGGTGGTCTGGAGCCTGAGGACGACGCTAAGTCGAGCCACGGGTTTCACACCGTTCTTTCTAGTCTATGGGGCCAAGGCCATCTTGCCCACAGACTTAGAATACGGTTCCCCAAGGATGAGGGCCTACGACGACCGACGCAACCAGACCAACCGAGAAGACTCACTGGACCAGCTGGAAGAGGCTCGGGACATGGCCTTACTACACTCGGCGCGGTATCAGCAGTCCCTGCGACGCTACCACGCCCGAGGGGTTCGGTCCCGAGACCTCCAGGTGGGCGACTTGGTGCTTCGACTACGTCAAGACGCCCGAGGGTGGCACAAGCTCACGCCTCCCTGGGAAGGCCCATTCATCATCGCCAAGGTTTTGAAGCCCGGGACATACAAGCTGGCCAACAGTCAAGGCGAGGTCTACAGCAACGCTTGGAACATCCGACAGCTACGTCGCTTCTACCCTTAAGATGTTTTCAAGCCGTTCATATACCTCGTTTACATATGAAGTCTAACCATCAAGGAAGGGTTGGCCTTGCCTCGGCAAAGCCCGACCCTCCCTCGGGGGCTAGAAGGGGCGAACCCCCTCTGCGTCAAAATTTTCCTCGAAAAAAGTCTTTCGACAAGAACATTTTTCGTGTTTTTCGACTACTTCGATGGTGGGATCCTGAAAACGATGGAGTACACGTAAGCAGGCGAGGCTGACCGAGCCGAGGGACTCCTACGCCTCCGGGATACGGTTACCTCACTCATCACCTTCTGCGATAAGTAACTCGCGCTCGGATAAACGGTTCCGCTGACCGAACAAGTCTTAACGCTCGAAGACTCTTCTGCCGAAACAATTTTTCGTGCCATCTCGACCATGTCGACAAAAGAATCCTATGGACGAGTAAGAGTACACGTAAGCGGCAAGGCCGACCGAGCCGAGGGACTCCTACGCCTCCGGATACGGATACCTCACTCATCACCTTCCGTGAGAAGTAACTCTCGCTCGGACGAACGATTCTGCCACCGACAAGCAAGTCTTGACACTCGAAACAAGGGGAAAAGAAACGCAGCTTTACAACATGACGACAGTATGTTTGGGCCTCGGCGGCCGCAAAAAACATATGCATACTACAGGCGAACCGATGTTGCAGGCTCAGATGTCGATGGAGAGGGAGCAGCAGCACCCTCGGTGTCAACTCCACCTTCAGCGAAGTCCGATCGAGCCTTGGACGACAACACGGGCGGAGGATCTCCGCACCGAAGGACGACGTCAGCACCACGCCCGGGCCATTGCCGCCAGGGTCTCCTCCAGGAACCCGGGCCGAGCAGACGGCTCGGCCGGCCGCCCCGAAGCCTCAGCCAGCCGTCCCCCGAGGATCCCAGCCCGGCTCGTGGCCTCGGCGACTCGACTCTGGCGTTGGCCCCGGCCAGGCCCCGGCCGACGAAGCCCCCTTTTTCGAGCCAACTCTGCCTCTATCCGTGCTGGCACCGCTGCCTCCGGCTCCGGCTCATCGAAGAGCGGCCAAGGGTTTCTTTGACTAAACAAGTGAAGCCTCGTGCGGCAAGGCCGACCGAGCCGAGGGATTCCTACGCCTCCGGGATACGGATACCTCACTCGTTACCTTCCGCATAGAGCAACTCACATTTGGTTAAGCGGTTCGGCTAGCCGACAGGCGAGTCTCAGTGCTCGAAAATGAGGGAAAAACATGGTATTACACCCAAAAATACCTACATGTTCATGCCCCGACAGCCACGATGAACAAACACCGGCACTCCAGGTGCCAATACAAACAGAACTCCGGTTCCACCCCCGCAGGTACGAACAACCCCCCACGTTAGAGGGCCTGCGGGGCGACATGACCTCAGGGCGGACGCTGCTGTGACGAGCTCCTCGCCCACGTCCCCACTTGGGGGGCGAGGACAAGCTATCAAAGCCAAAGAGCCGGAGGTTGGTCCACGGTAGGGCTGGGCAAAAAACCCGTAACCCAAAACCCGAACCCGGAATACCCGAACCCGAACCCGAAATACCCGAAACCCGAATTTTGTTCGGGAATTTCGGGTAGCAACTTGCAAAACCCGAATTTATTTCGGGTAATTCGGGTATCACAATCGGGTACCCGAAATACCCGAATTACCCGAACTTTCATGTGTCATGTACTCATGTCATGCTTAATTATTAATTTGTACATCTATAATTATGTGTAAGTGTGCATAACTTGTGATTATAGATTGCTTGTGTTTTATATATACATGTATATCATTATTCAAACTATATCTTTATACTAATTTAATAGGGTGTATGTGTTTTTATGAAACCAATACAATAGTTCGGGTAGTTCGGGAATACCCGAACCCGAACCCGAAATTTCGGGTACCCGAATTTTCGGGTATTGTAAAACCCGTTGTAATTTCGGGTATCAATTCTCAAAACCCGAAATTTAAAATACCCGAATTACCCAACCCGAAATTTTCGGGTAACCCGAACGCCCACCCCTAGTCCACGGGTGGCGCTGACGGTCTCGTCGGTGGAAAAGCCTACCTCTCCAGCAGCCACCGCCTCAGCACCGATGGCGGCGTCCACCTGTCCACCAACACCGCACCGGCGAGCGCTGGCCGCCCCAAAGTGCACCGGCAGGTCCTCACTCCCGTCCTCGCCACGAAAGCGAGGACAGAGGACGGAATGTTGCATCCTAGTTGGGCAGCAACAGTCCACCTTCCCTGGCCTGACCGGAGGGCGCCTCCTCCGTAGAGATGGGGGATGGTTTCCACCCCCAGAAGCTAGAGGAGGCGGGACGCCAACCCACGCGAAGGCAGGCCCCGACTCAGCGCACTCTCCGCCCCAGCAAGGATGATGAAGATCCTTGAAGCTGAGGGCGGGGCAGAAGCCACAGCCCAGCTCGCTTGTCCCCACCATCGAACTAGTGGTCACCGTCTTGGGTGACCACCGGCGAGGGGATGCAGCCGGGCTGCCTGATGAAAATCCTTGAAGCCGAGCGATGGCTGAAAGGTACCAACTTCCGCGAAGTTGCGTTCCTCCAACAACAGCAAGACGAAAGCGACACGAGCGCTCCCCATCCGGGGGCTCGGAAGGTGGAAGGACGCGACGCATGAGGAAAGTGCGAAGACATGGTTGTCCTCCAAGGGGGTCACCCTCCTTTTAAAGGCGACTCTCCCCACTAGCGTCCTCAACCGTCGCGAACCGAGTCTTCTCCAACACGCTCCAAGGTCCTCCCCCTACGACACGGGGGCTGGGTCCCACGCGTCATGCAAGCTGCTCCAGGACAGAAGGAGCCAAATCGCCGCGCGCGCGGAGCGCACAACAGCCCAACGGTTACAAGCATTCCTCCACTATCGCCCGGACCAGCGGGTGAAAGGGCGGACCGCCATGCAGGCAGCATGCAACCGCACCTAGGGGCGCACCCTTTCGACTTCGCCGCGTCCAGCATGGAGGCCCAGGCCCACACGTCATGTAACCGGTGCGCCAGTTACTACGTGCGAGAAACTGCACCGCCACTCGCGCCAGTCCCACGCCTCCTCGACTACGGAACCGGTGCCACAACTCGAGGCAACCCTACGCACGGCCAGCAGTGCCAACCAGACATGCCGGTCATGGGTCAGTCAGCCGCGGGAGAAGGGGCGACGGTCGATACGGCCAAAAATGGGCCAGCAGTAATGGCGATGGCAGGCGGGCGGAAGCAGCAGTTAAATCATCTGTAGGCTCACGTCCCCTGCTGGAACAGCGAGAGAACCCTCTCCCACGGCGTGAAGACGACGCGCATGTGTTCCGTTCCTCGAACGGCTCGCGCACGCACAACGGCTGCCTCGCGAACCACTCGTCCCGTCGCATTAACTCTGCGACAGGGCAGGCGGCACCTTTGGCAGGCGAAGCAGGCGACGCTTCACCTCCGCCATAATGACCGCGTCAAAAAGGTACGCCACGATGTTCGATTTCGTATCCTTTTCCACTTCCTCTTTCTCTCTCTTACCACAGGGACCGGGAAAGGGGATACTCCGAAAGGGATCCTTCTCCACGAAGGAAACGGGCCTCGAGCCCCCCTACTGATCAGAGGTTCGAAGGCTGGCCCCTCGGAAGGGTTCGACAGCCGCCTCAGAGCACTCAGGCTCCGCGCCCACTACTGGTCAGAGGTTCGAAGGCTGGCCCCTCGGAAGGGTTCAACAGCCGCCTTAGGCCACTCGGGCTCCGCGCCCACTACTGATCAGGGGTTCGTAGGCTGGCCCTCGAAGGGTTCGACAGCCGCCTCAGAGCACGCAGAGCGAGGGATGACCCTGGGTACGTTCGATACATAACCAAGGATCAGGCTACAGTCCCAAGGTACCCTAGGACATTTCCGAGATCAACGGGAGCGATTTTTGTAACGGAATCCCACCAGAGGGAGGCATCGAGCCCTCGGACCCCGTCAAAAGGGGACCGGGTCTGGCGAATCACCCGCAGGTACTTTTGGAGCGCGCCTCCGGGCCACTAGCCGACCCGTAACGAATGGGGCACGAGTGTCCACTCGGATTACCCGCTAGCAACTCACTGGAGACACCATGTTTGGCGCCCTCCGAGGGCAGCATGGCGCTTTCCCCCCCTCCTCCTTGCGGAAAGGCGACGCAAGGGCGTATGAAAAAAGCCGAGTCTGCCCTTGACCGTCCTCTCGCTCTGTGCGAAGGCTCGGGGGCTGCTCTCGTGAACCCGGCTCCGGCCAAACCGTTGACAGCGTCAACATACCAGCCCGAGAACTTGGGACTCGACTATGCACCCGGGCTACGGCCAGTTCGCATGAGGGAACGATCAAACCGGCTGAGCCATCACGAAAGGCACTAAGACCTCGAAGGAGTCAAAACACTCCTCCGAGGCCTCGGGGGCCACACCCGGCGGGTGCGCTCGTGCGCACCCACCGGAACAAAATGCAACCGAGAAAGGCCGGTCCCCTTGCAAAAAAGTGCGACAAAAGCCTCCAAGCGAGTGCCAACACTCCCTTCGAGGCTCGGGGGCTACTGTCAGGGACCATAATTAGGGGTACCCCCAAGACTCCTAATCTCAGCTAGTAACCCCCATCAGCACAAAGCTGCAAAGGCCTGATGGGCGCGATTAAGGTCAAGGCTCAGTCCACTCAAGGGACACGATCTCGCCTCGCCTGAGCCCGGCCTCGGGCAAAGGCAGCCGATCCCAGAGGATTCACGTCTCGCCCGAGGGCCCCCTCAAGCAACGGACGCACCTTCGGCTCGCCCGAGGCCCAGTCTTCGCAGAGAAGCAACCTTGGCCAGATCGCCACGCCAACCGACCGTATCGCAGGAGCATTTAATGCAAGGATCGCCTGACATCTTATCCTAACGCGCGCTCCAGTCGACAAGGCCGAAGTGACTGCAGTCACTTCGCCGCTCCACTGACCGACCTGACAGGAGTACAGCGCCGTCTGCCCTGCTTCGACTGTCGTGCCACTCGCCAGAGTGAGGTCGACAGCGACTAAGTCCAGCCTCGGGCGACATAGGAAGCTCCGCCTCGCCCGACTCCAGGGCTCGGCCCCCGTCTCGGCCTCGGAAGATGGACTCCGCCTCGCCCGACCCTAGGGCTCAGCCCTCGTCTCGGCTCCGGAAGACGACGAACTCCGCCTCGCCCGACCCCAGGGCTCGGACTCGGCCTCGGCTCCGGAAGACGACGAACTCCGCCTCGCCCGACCCTAGGGCTCAGACTCGGCCTCGGCTCCGGAAGATGACGAACTCCGCCTCGCCCGACCCAGGGCTTGGACTCAGCCTCGGCTCCGGAAGATGATGGACTCCGCCTGCCTGACCCTAGGGCTTGGACTCAGCCTCGACCTCGGAGGAATCGCCACCTCGCCCCAACTTGGGTTCGGACCAGCCACGTCGCCAGGAGGGCCATCATTACCCTACCCCTAGCTAGCTCAGGCTACGGGGAACAAGACCGGCGTCCCATCTGGCTCGCCCCGGTAAACAAGTAATGATGACACCCCGCACGCTCCATGACGGCGTCAGCTCCCAACCTCTTATGTCAGCAAGGAGACATCAGCGTGGGCCCGACAGCCCCGACAGCTGTACTTCCGCAGGGCTCCAGCGCTCCTCCGACGACCACGACATCACATGAACGGGGTGCCAAAACCTCTCCGACTGCCACGACGACATGTACTTAGGGCCCTAGCTCCTCTCTGCTAGACACGTTAGCACATTGCTACACCCCCTATTGTACACCTGGGCCCTATCCTTACGTCTATAAAAGGAAGGTCCAGGGCTCTCGTACGAAGAGGTTGGCCGCGCGGGAGAACGGGCCGGCGCATAAGGCTCTCGCTCTCTCTCTATCTCTCTCTCCCACACGGACGCTTGTAACCCCCTACTGCAAGTGCATCCAGCCGCCCTGGGCGCAGGACAACACGAAGGCCGCGGTTTCCCCTCGCTGTTCTCCCCCTTTGTGTCTCGTCTCACGCCGACCCATCTGGGCTGGGGCACGCAGCGACAATTTACTCGTCGGTCCAGGGACCCCCCGGGGTCGAAACGCCGACACAAACAAACATGGTATAGGCAAAATTAACACCACACCAAACATATGAACAAATTGCATAATAATAATCTACGCGTCGCTGCGAGATCGTGGGTTCGTGAACCACTAAAATTGGAGTTACGGTTAAGGTGTTGTGATTTATGGAAGATTTATGTGATTCAATTATTAAACTATAATATAAATTGATTAATATACACCATATGAGAGAATATTCTATAATGATTAACCCAACTTTAATCTAAGTCATTGCTTGATTAAAGATCATCTTTTAGTCAAATTATGTAGAAAAGCTAATTCCTAAAAAACATAGATTAATCCAATTAGTTACTTAATTATAGAAGTACGTGATATCGTATAATTAATGTTTCTACTATGTAGTAAATATTTCTATGGGCTAACACAATTTGAATGGATCGAATCGGAGTTAAAATGAATTACTTAGGATTTTCCAAAGTTTTAAGTGGTAGATACAAAACAAATCGAGCGCATAAATTTAACCATATGTTTCATAACAAAATAAGGTTACTAGATAACAAGCAATATTATCATGAATTTATTGCAACTGAAATAGATCAAAAAGGAATTAAAATAGATTAGTTATGGATTAATCAAGTCTATGGAATTATTTTTACACAAAGAAAATCATTTTCTGATTTAAATTATGAATATTCATAGTAATTCTGGACTGGGGACACAATTTTCCAAGAACCCGAGGGCCGGTTTGTAATTATAAAAGGTTTACTCGAGGGCTCAACTGTGAAAACCAGGATGGTGGGTTTGTTACCCCGGACCCGAGGGGCTCATTTGCAAACATGCCATGATGAAAGGGTACGGGCCAATTCCAGCCGTTCGATATTCTTTCTGCGGACTAGATTAGATCCAAGCCTTATTGAACTGGTACACCATTAGGACCGTTGATTCCGGGATCTTCGCCTAGGATTTAATGTACTCGCGATCTAATCTGAGCCGCTACCTGCCAGATTTACGGTTTAGATTGCCTAGCACGAAGGGATACGTTCAGATCGGATCCCATCCATCGGATGGAGATCTAACGGACCCGGGACATCTTCCTAGCTGGTCAGTACGTGGCGGCGAGTAAACGGCACACGCGGTGGCACTGAAAGTCACCTAGAGGGGGGGGGGGTGAATAGGCGGAATCTAAAATTTACAAATTTTAAGCACAACTACAAGCCGGGGTTAGCATTATAAATATAATCGAGTCCGAAAGAAGGGCTAAAACAAATCAACCAAAGAAATAGAACGGATGACACGGTGATTTGTTTTACCGAGGTTCGGTTCTTGTAAACCTACTCCCCGTTGAGGTGGTCACAAAGACTGGGTCTCTTTCAACCCTTTCACTCTCTCAAACGGTCACCTAGACTGAGTGAGCTTCTCTTCTCAATCAAACGGAACACTTAGTCCCCACAAGGACCACCACACAATTGGTGTCTCTTGCTTTGATTACAAATGTTGTGGGAACAAGAATGGGAGGAAGAAGAAAAGCGATCCAAGCGCAAGAGCTCAAATGAACACGGCAAAACTCTCTCTTCTATTCACTATTGCTTTGAGGGGAATTGGAACTTGGAGAGATTTTGATTCACTCTAATTGTGTCTTGAATTGAATGTTATAGCTCTCGTATTGAATGTGTTGGCTGAAAACTTGGATGCCTTGAAGTGTGGTGGTTGGGGGGTATTTATGAAAGGGAAATGTGCCCTTGGGCCATTTCTATAAGATTTTGGTGATTAAGTGCTCCATACAAAAATGCTTTGAGTGATATTTGTGCCAAAGACTCAAGAAATGCAAATCAAGATTAAAGGTATGTTTCTAGACTTAGTACATTGTTTTGAAGACTAATTTATTGTGTCTAAGTGCTAGAAACAGGAGAAATCGCTTTGAAGATAAGTTGGCTGTGTTCAGCCAAAAGGCTGCTCGGTCTGGGTGCACTGGACTGTCCGGTGGTGCACCGGACAATGTCCGATGTGCCAGGACCAGTCCAGATGAACAGCCTGCTCTCGGGTCTCGACGGCGGCGTACGGCTATAAATCACTGGACTGTCCGGTGGTGCACTGGACTTTCTAGTGAGTCGCCTGCGGCGAAGCCACCGCTCTCGGGAAACAGTCAACAGCGTACGGCTAAAATTCACCGGACTGTCCGGTGAGCCAACGGTCGACTGCGGCAACGGTCGGCCGCGCAATCTGCGCGTGACGCGTGGCCGAGCCAACAGTCAGATGGGGGCACCGGACAGTCCGGTGTGCACCGGACAGTGTCCGGTGCGCCAACGGCTCCAAATCTTCAACGGTCGGCTGCGCCAAATTAGGAAAGCAATCTGCACCGGACTGTGAACAGTGCCTGTCCGGTGGTGCACCGGACTATCCGGTGCGCCACCCGACAGAAGGCAAGATTTGCCTTCCTGGATTGCTTCCAACAGCTCCTAGCTGCCTTGGGGCTATAAAAGGGACCCCTAGGCGCATGGAGGAGTACACCAAGCATTCTTTGATCATCCATAAGCACCAAGACTTCATTCTAGCGCATTTGATTCGTTGTGATAGCAATTTGAGCTCCTTTTGAGTTGAGAACTCCGTGTGTGAACTTAGAGCTCAAGTTGTTGGCTAGTGTGCGTGTTTGTGCTCTTGCTTTGAGTCTTTTGTGTGTTGCTTTTCCCACCCTTACTTCTGTGCTTCTTTGTGATCATCAAATTGTAAGGGCGAGAGGCTCCAAGTTGTGGAGTTTCCTCGCGAACGGGATATAGTGAAACAAAGAGAAACACTATGGTATTCAAGTGGGTCTTTGGACCGCATGAAAGGGGTTGAGTGCAACCCTCGTCCTATGGGACGCCACAACGTGGAGGTAGACAAGTGTTGTACTTGTCGAACCATGGGATAACTCGCGTGTCTTTTGTGATTGCTTTTCTGTGATACTTGTGTTCACAAGAGCTCGCTATTTAGTCTACTAAATCTTAATCAAGTTTTATGGCTTTAAGTTTCAAGTTTTTACAGGATCACCTATTCACCCCCCTCTAGGTGCTCTCAATTGGTATCAGAGCCGTTCTCTTCACGAAAGGGACTAATCGCCCGAAGAGATGGATCCTAAGGGAAAGGGGATGGTGGTCAACGATAAGGAGAAGGAGTCCTCCTTCAACGAGCCAAGAGACGATAAGCCCACCGACTCTGGCTCGAGTCACAAAAAGAAAGACGGGAAGAAGAAGAGGCGCATCAAGAAGATAGTCTACTACGACAGCGACGAGTCTTCTTCTTCCCAAAAGGACGACAACGACTACGAGAAAAAGAAAACGGTCAACTCAAACTTTTCTTTTGATTACTCTCGTATTCCGCATAATTCAAATACACATTTGCTTTCCATTCCTCTTGGTAAACCTCCACACTTTGATGGAGAGGACTACGGATTTTGGAGTCACAAAATGCGTAGTCACTTGTTCTCTCTTCATCCAAGTATATGGGAGATAGTAGAGAATGGAATGCAATTTGATAGTACGGATAATCCCATGTTTATTAATGAACAAATTCACAAAAATGCACAAGCTACCACTATTCTTTTAGCATCCTTGTGTAGGGAAGAGTACCATAAGGTGAGCGGCTTGGATTACGCCAAGCAGATTTGGGACACCCTCAAGATCTCGCATGAGGGAAATGATGTCACCATGCTCACTAAGATGGAGTTGGTGGAGGGCAAACTAGGAAGGTTCGCAATGATCAGGGGGAGGAGCCAACCCAAATGTACAACAGGCTCAAGACCCTGGTCAACAAAATAAGGAGTTATGGAAGCACGAGATGGACGGACCATGACGTCGTCCGGCTTATGCTAAGGTCCTTCACTGTCCTTGATCCTCATCTTGTAAACTCTATTCATGAAAATTCTAGGTATACCAAGATGACGCCCGAGGAAATACTTGGGAAGTTTGTAAGCGGGCGAATGATGATCAAGGAGGCGAGATATGTTGATGAGGCGCTAAATGGCCCAATGACGATCCACGAGCCTCAAACCGTTGCCCTCAAAGCAACAAGTAGCAGGGAGGCGCTACCTAGCAAGGTGGCGCAAGTTGAGGCGGCCGGGCTTAACGAGGAAGAAATGGCCCTCATCATCAAGCGCTTCAAGACGGCGCTAAAAGGAAGAAAGGAGCATCCCAACAAGAGCAAAGCGAAGGGGAAACGCTCCTGCTTTAAATGTGGTAAGTATGGTCATTTAATAGCAAATTATCTCGACAACACTAATGACCAGGAACAAGAGAAAGGCGGGAAGAGGGAAAATAAGAAGGCCTACAAGAAGGTGAAGCGAGAGGCACACCTCGGCAAAGAGTGGGACTCGGATTGTTCGTCGTCCGACTCCGACGACGAAGGACTCGCCGCCTCGGCCTTCAACAAGTCGTCGCTCTTCCCCAACGAGCGCCATACTTGTCTAATGGCAAAGGAAAAGAAGGTAATCACTAGAGAAACTCCTAAGTACTCTACTTCTAGTGATGAGGACTCTAGTGATGATGAAATTGATTACACTAGCTTGTTTAAAGGATTAGATAGAGCAAAAGTAGAAAAGATCAATGAATTAATTGATGCTCTAAATGAAACCTTGGTAGGTGCGTACAATCCTAGTGGCGTCAGCCACCGCGGTTGGCCAGTAGAAACCTTGTCGGAAGGCGTTTCCAACGAGGGCTCGAGGCGCTGCGTGGTGACCGCAAGCCCCCGAGTGTATTTCTTGCAATAACTCCTGACCTTCGGTGATGGATATGCATCGCTGGAGGATGCCTGAGGGGCTGTGGTGGTAGAGCTCCTTTCCGTCACCCAGCAAGACGAACGACTTGGCGCGCCGCACCAATCGCCGAGCCTTGGTTCCGTCGAGGGGTAGCTCTCCTTGGTGGAGATATTGTAGGTACGGGGTCTGCCCGTTTTGATTAGGCAGGACCCCATTCCGCTCCTCCTCGACGGGCAGTGCCTTACCCTCGGCGACCGAGGGCGCCTCGGGCAGGGCCGAGGCCTTCTCGGGCTCGGGCGTGTCGTCGGTCTTGACGGAGGGTTGATGCAGGTCTCGGGAGAAGACGTCCGGGGGACCATTGTCCGCCCCGAGGCTATTTTAGCAGCTCATCCACAGTCTCATTGTAGCGTCGGGCGACGTGGTTGAGCTCGAGCCTGTAGAACTTGTCTTCCAGGCGCCGAACCTCGTCGCAGTAGGCTTCCATCTTCGGGTCGTGGCAGTGGGAGTTCTTCATGACTTGGTCGATGACAAGCTGCGAGTCGCCACAAGCGTCGAGGCGCTGAACCCCTAGCTCGATGGCGATGCGCAACCCGTTAACCAGAGCCTCGTACTCGGCCACGTTGTTGGACGCCGGGAAATGGAGGCGCAGCACGTAGCGGAGGTGCTTCCCGAGGGGTGAGATGAAGAGCAGGCCCGCGCCTGCTCCTGTTTTCATCAGCGACCCGTCGAAAAACATGGTCCAGAGTTCTGGTTGGATCGGAGCTGCTGGAAGCTAGGTGTCGACCCATTCTGCCACGAAATCTGCCAAGACTTGGGATTTGATGGCCTTCCGAGGGGTGAACGAGATTGTCTCGCCCATGATCTCCACCGCCCACTTTGCAATCCTACCCGAGGCCTCTCGGCACTGGATGATCTCCCCCAGGGGGAAGGATGACACCACAGTCACCGGATGAGACTCGAAGTAGTGTCGCAACTTTTGTCGCGTCAGAATTACCGCGTACAGTAGCTTCTGAATTTTTGGGTAGCGGATTTTGGTCTCGGACAGTACCTCACTGATGAAGTAAACCAGCCTCTGGACGAGCAATGCATGCCCTTCTTCTCGTCTCTCGACTACGATCGCGGCGCTGACCACCTGAGTGGTTGCGGCTATGTAGATCAGGAGAGCATATCCGGCAGCGGGGGGCACCAGGATGGGCGCGCTTGTAAGGAGCGCCTTCAAGTTCCTGAGGGCTTCCTCAGCCTCGGGGGTCCAAGTGAAGCGCTCGGTCTTCCTTAAGAGGCGGTACAGGGGCAGGCCTCTTTCGCCGAGGCGCGAGATGAAGCGGCTCAGAGCCGCAAGGCATCCCATGACCCTCTATACTCCTTTCAAGTCCTTGATAGGTGAAAGTCGCCTAGAGGGGGGTGAATAGGGCGAAACTGAAATTTACAAAATTAATCATAACTACAAGCCGGGTTAGCGTTAGAAATAGAAATGAGTCCGAGAGAGGGCGTAAAAACAAATCGCGAGTGAGTGAAGAAGTGAGACGCAAGGATTTGTTTTACCGAGGTTCGGTTCTCGCAAACCTACTCCCCGTTGAGGAGGCCACAAAGGCCGGGTCTATTTCAACCCTTCCCCTCTCTCAAACGGTCCCTCGGACCGAGTGAGCTGCTCTTCTCAAATCAACCGGGAACAAAACTTCCCCGCAAGGACCACCACACAATTGGTGTCTCTTGCCTCGGTTACAATTGAATTTTGATCACAAGAACAAATGAGAAAGAAAAGAAGCAATCCAAGCGCAAGAGCTCAAATGAACACAACAAATCTCTCTCACTAGTCACTAAAGCTTTGTGTGGAATTGGAGAGGATTTGATCACTTGGGTGTGTCTAGAATTGAATGCTAGAGCTCTTGTAAGGTGTAGAAGTGTGAAAACTTGGATGACTTGAATGTGGGGTGGTTGGGGGTATTTATAACCCCAACCACCAAACTAGCCGTTGGTGAAGGCTGCTGTCACATGGCGCACCGGACAGTCCGGTGCACCACCGGACACTGTCCGGTGCGCCAGCCACGTCACCAGGTCGTTATGGTTCGACCGTTGGAGCTCTGACGTGTGGGCCCGCCTGGCTGTCCGGTGGTGCACCGGACAAGCCCTGTAGGCTGTCCGGTGTGCCACCCGCGCGTGCTCTGCTCCTCTGCGCGCGCAGGCACGCATTTAATGCTGTAGCAGGTGACCGTTGGCGCCGAATAGCCGTTGCTCCGCCGTTACACCGGACAGTCCGGTGCACACCGGACATGTCCGGTGAATTATAGCGGAGCGGATTTCCGAAGCTGGCGAGCTCAGAGTCGCTTGGTCTTGGGGCACCGGACACTGTCCGGTGGTGCACCGGACAGTCCGGTGAATTATAGCGAAGCGCCTCTGAGGTTTCCCGAAGGTGAAGAGTTCAGCTTGGAATACCCTGGAGCACCGGACACTGTCCGGTGGCACACCGGACAGTCCGGTGCGCCCGACCAGGGTGCCTTCGGTTGTCCCTTTGCTCTTTTGATTGAACCCATTCCTTAGTCTTTTTATTGACCTATTGTTAACCTTTGGCACCTGTAGAACTTATACACTAAAGCAAACTAGTTAGTCCAATTATTTGTGTTGGGCAATTCAACCACCAAAATCAATTTAGGAAATAGGTGTAAGCCTAATTCCCTTTCAATCTCCCCCTTTTTGGTGATTGATGCCAACACAAACCAAAGCAAGTATAGAAGTGCATAATTGAACTAGTTTGTAAAATGTAAGTGCAAAGGTTACTCAGAATTGAGCCAATAAATATTATTTACTAGATATGCATGGATTGTTTCTTTATTTTTAACATTTTGGACCACGCTTGCACCACATGTTTTGTTTTTGCAAATTCTTTTTGTAAATCATTTTCAAAGTCCTTTTGCAAATAGTCAAAGGTAAATGAGTAAGATTTTGAGAAGCATTTTTAAGATTTGAAATTTTCTCCCCCTGTTTCAAATGTTTTTCCTTTGACTAAACAAAACTTCCCTTCAATAAAATTCTCCTCTTAGTGTTCAAGAGGGTTTTAAGATACTAACTTTTGAAGGTGCTACTTTATCCCCCTTTAGAACACAAAGAGATACCAATTTGAAATTTACCAATTGAAAATCATTAGTTTTAAAATTAGGGTGGTGGTGCGGTCCTTTTGCTTTGGGCTTAATACTCTCCCCCTTTGGCATGAATCGCCAAAAACGGATGTTTGAGTGAAAAATAGGCCCTTCGCTAACTATTTCCACCCCTTTGGCAAATAAAACATATGAGTGAAGATTATACCAAAGATGGAGAGATGCTTGGAGCGACGGCGAAGGATGAGTTATGGAGCGGAGTGGAAGCCTTTGTCTTCGCCGAGGACTCCAATTCCCTTTCAATATACCTATGACTTGGTTTGAAATTCACTTGAAAACACGTTAGTCATAGCATATATAAAAGAGACATGATCAAAGGTATATTTATGAACTATGTGTGCAAGACATCAAAAGAAATTTCTAGAATCAAGAATATTTAGCTCATGCCTAAGTTTGGTAAAAGTTTGTTCATCTAGTGGCTTGGTAAAGATATCGGCTAATTGATCTTTAGTATTAATGTATGCAATCTCGATATCCCCCTTTTGTTGGTGATCCCTAAGAAAATGATACTGAATGGCTATGTGTTTAGTGCGGCTATGCTCAACGGGATTATCCGCCATGCGGATTGCACTCTCATTATCACATAGAAGAGGAACTTTGGTTAATTTGTAACCATAGTCCCGCAGGGTTTGCCTCATCCAAAGCAATTGCGCGCAACAATGGCCTGCGGCAATGTACTCGGCTTCGGCGGTAGAAAGAGCCACAGAATTTTGCTTCTTTGAAGCCCAAGACACCAAGGACCTTCCCAAGAACTGGCAAGTCCCCGATGTGCTCTTTCTATTAATCTTACACCCCGCCCAATCGACATCGGAATAACCAATTAAATCAAATGTGGATCCCCGAGGGTACCAAAGCCCAAACTTAGGAGTATAAGCCAAATATCTCAAGATTCTTTTTACGGCCGTAAGGTGAGATTCCTTAGGGTCGGCTTGGAATCTTGCACACATACATACGGAAAGCATAATGTCCGGTCGAGATGCGCATAAATAGAGTAATGAACCAATCATCGACCGGTATACCTTTTGATCGACGGATTTACCTCCCGTGTCAAGGTCGAGATGCCCATTGGTTCCCATGGGTGTCTTGATGGGCTTGGCATCCTTCACCCCAAACTTGTTTAGAATGTCTTGAGTATACTTCGTTTGGTAAATGAAGGTGCCCTCTTGGAGTTGCTTTACTTGAAATCCTAAGAAATACTTCAACTCCCCCATCATCGACATCTCGAATTTCGGTGTCATGATCCTACTAAATTCCTCACATGTAGATTCGTTAGTAGACCCAAATATAATATCATCAACATAAATTTGGCATACAAACAAATCATTTGAAAGAGTCTTAGTAAATAAAGTAGGATCGGCCTTGCCGACTTTGAAGCCATTAGCAATAAGGAAATCTCTTAGGCATTCATACCATGCTCTTGGGGCTTGCTTGAGCCCATAAAGCGCCTTAGAGAGCCTATAGACATGGTCACGGTACTCACTGTCTTCAAAGCCGGGAGGTTGCTCAACGTAGACTTCTTCCTTGATTGGTCCATTTAGGAAGGCACTCTTCACGTCCATTTGGTAAAGCTTGAAGCCATGGTAAGTAGCATAGGCCAATAATATACGAATTGACTCAAGCCTAGCTACGGGTGCATAGGTTTCACCAAAATCCAAACCTTCGACTTGGGAGTATCCCTTAGCCACAAGTCGAGCTTTGTTCCTAGTCACCACATCATGCTCGTCTTGCTTGTTGCAGAAGACCCATTTGGTTCCTACAACATTTTGGTTAGGACATGGAACTAAATGCCATACCTCATTCCTAGTGAAGTTGTTGAGCTCCTCTTGCATCGCCATCACCCAATCCGAATCTTGGAGTGCTTCCTCTACCCTGTGTGGCTCAATAGAGGAAACAAAAGAGTAATGCTCACAGAAATGTGCAACACGAGATCTAGTGGTTACCCCCTTATGAATGTCGCCGAGGATGGTGTCGACGGGGTGATCTCGTTGGATTGCTTGGTGGACTCTTGGGTGTGGCGGTCTTGGTTCTTCATCCTCCTTGTCTTGATCATTTGCATCTCCCCCTTGATCATTGCCGTCATCTTGAAGTGGCTCATCATTTTGATTTTCTCCTTCATCAACTTGAGCCTCATCCTCATTTTGAGTTGGTGGAGATGCTTGTGTGGAGGACGATGGTTGATCTTGTGCATTTGGAGACTCTTCGGATTCCTTAGGACACACATCCCCAATGGACATGTTCCTTAGAGCGATGCACGGAGCCTCTTCTTCACCTATCTCATCAAGATCAACTTGCTCTACTTGAGAGCCGTTAGTCTCATCAAACACAACGTCACAAGAAACTTCAACTAGTCCTGAGGACTTGTTAAAGACTCTATATGCCCTTGTGTTTGAATCATATCCTAGTAAAAAGCCTTCTACAGTCTTAGGAGCAAATTTAGATTTTCTACCTCTTTTTAACAAGAATAAAGCATTTGCTACCAAAGACTCTAAAATATGAAATGTTGGGCTTTTTACCGGTTAGGAGTTCGTATGATGTCTTCTTGAGGATTCGGTGTAGATATAACCGGTTGATGGCGTAGCAAGCGGTGTTAACCGCCTCGGCCCAAAACCGATCCGGTGTCTTGTACTCATCAAGCATGGTTCTTGCCATGTCCAATAGAGTTCGATTCTTCCTCTCCACTACACCATTTTGTTGTGGGGTGTAGGGAGAAGAGAACTCATGCTTGATGCCCTCCTCCTCAAGGAAGCCTTCAATTTGTGAATTCTTGAACTCCGTCCCGTTGTCGCTTCTAATTTTTTTGATCCTTAAGCCGAACTCATTTTGAGCTCGTCTCAAGAATCCCTTTAAGGTCTCTTGGGTTTGAGATTTTTCCTGCAAAAAGAACACCCAAGTGAAGCGAGAATAATCATCCACAATAACTAGACAGTACTTACTCCCACCGATGCTTATGTAAGCGATCGGGCCGAATAAATCCATGTGTAGGAGCTCCAGTGGCCTGTTAGTTGTCATGATGTTCTTATGTGGATGATGAACACCAACTTGCTTCCCAGCCTGGCATGCGCTACAAATCCTGTCTTTCTCAAAATGAACATTTGTTAATCCTAAAATGTGCTCTCCCTTTAGAAGCTTATGAAGATTCTTCATTCCAACATGGGCTAGTCGGCGGTGCCAGAGCCAATCCAAGTTAGTCTTAGCAATTAAGCAAGTGTCGAGTTCAGCTCTATCAAAATCTACCAAGTACAGCTGACCCTCTAACACTCCCTTAAATGCTATTGAATCATCACTTCTTCTAAAGACAGTGACACCTACATTAGTAAATAGACAGTTGTAGCCCATTTGACATAATTGAGAAACGGAAAGCAAGTTATAATCTAATGAATCAACAAGAAAAACATTGGAAATGGAATGGTCAGGAGATATAGCTATTTTACCCAAACCTTTGACCAAACCTTGGTTTCCATCCCCGAATGTGATAGCTCGTTGGGGATCTTGGTTTTTCTCGTAGGAGGAGAACATCTTCTTCTCCCCCGTCATGTGGTTTGTGCACCCGCTATCAATGATCCAACTTGAGCCCCCGGATGCATAAACCTACAAAACAATTTTAGTTCTTGACTTTAGGTACCCAAACGGTTTTGGGTCCTTTGGCATTAGACACAAGAACTTTGGGTACCCAAACACAAGTCTTGGAGCCCTTGTGTTTGCCCCCAACAAACTTGGCAACTACCTTGCCAGATTTGTTAGTTAAAACATATGATGCATCAAAAGTTTTAAATGAGATGCTATGATCATTTGATGCACTAGGAGTTTTCTTCTTAGGCAACTTAGCACGGGTTGGTTGCCTAGAGCTAGATGTCTCACCCTTATACATAAAAGCATGATTAGGGCCAGAGTGAGACCTCCTAGAGTGAATTCTTCTAATTTTGCTCTCAGGATAACCGGCAGGGTACAAAATGTAACCCTCGTTATCCTAAGGCATGGGAGACTTGCCCTTAACAAAGTTGGACAATTTCTTAGGAGGGGCATTAAGTTTGACATTGTCCCCCTTTTGGAAGCCAATGCCATCCTTGATGCCAGGGCGTCTCCCACTATAGAGCATACTACGAGCAAATTTAAATTTCTCATTCTCTAAGTTATGCTCGGCAATTTTAGCATTTAATTTTGCTATATGATCATTTTGTTGTTTAATTAAGACCATATGATCATGAATAGCATCAATATCAACATCTCTACATCTAGTGCAAATAGAAACATGCTCGATGGTAGATGTAGAGGGTTTGCAAGATTTTAATTCTACAACCTTAGCATGTAATATATCATTTTCACTTCTAAGGTTGGAAATAGTAACATTGCAAACATCAAAATCTTTAGCCTTAGCAATCAATTTTTCATTTTCACATCTAAGGCTATCAAGAGAAATATTCAATTCATCAATCTTAGCAAGCAAATTAACATTATCATCTCTAAGATTTGGAATTGAAACATTACAAACATGAGAATCAACCTTAGCATTTAATTTTTCATTTTCATTTCTAAGGTTGGCAATAGTATCATGGCATGTGCTTAGCTCACTAGATAATTTTTCACATTTTTCTACTTCTAGAGCATAAGCATTCTTAACCTTAACATGCTTTTTATTTTCCTTGATTAGGAAGTCCTCTTGGGAGTCCAAGAGATCATCCTTTTCATGGATGGCACTAATCAATTCATTTAATTTTTCCTTTTGTTGCATGTTTAGGTTGGCAAAAAGAGTACGCAAATTATCCTCCTCATCACTAGCATTATCCTCATCACTAGAGGTTTCATATTTAGTGGAGGATCTTGATTTTACCTTCTTCCTTTTGCCGTCCTTAGCCATGAGGCATTTGTGGCCGACGTTGGGGAAGAGAAGACCCTTGGTGACGGCGATGTTTGCGACGTCCTCGTCGGAGGAGGAGTCGGTGGAGCTCTCGTCGGAGTCCCACTCCCGGCAAACATGGGAATTGTCGCCCTTCTTCTTGTAGTATCTTTTCTTCTCCTTTCTTCTCCCCTTCTTGTCATTGTCCCTGTCACTATCACTTGATAATGGACATTTAGCAATAAAGTGATCGGGCTTACCACACTTGTAGCAAACCTTCTTGGAACGGGATTTGTAATCCTTCCCCTTCCATTGCTTGAGGATTTGGCGAAAGCTTTTGATGATTAAAGTCATCTCCTCATTGTCGAGCTTGGAGGCATCAATGGGTTGTCTACTTGATGTAGACTCTTCCTTCTTTTCCTCCGTCGCTTTGAATGCAACCGGTTGTGCTTCGGGCGCGGAGGGGCCATCTAGCTCATTGATCTTCTTTGAGCCTTTGATCATCAACTCAAAGGTCACAAAATTACCTATAACTTCCTCGGGGGTCATTTGTGTATATCTAGGATTACCACGAATTAATTGAACTTGAGTAGGGTTAAGGAAAACAAGTGATCTAAGAATAACCTTAACCACTTCGTGGTCATCCCATTTTTTGCTCCCGAGGTTGCGCACTTGATTCACCAAGGTTTTGAGCCGGTTGTACATGTCTTGTGGCTCCTCCCCTTGGCGAAGACGGAAGCGACCGAGCTCCCCCTCGATCGTTTCCCGCTTGGTGATCTTGGTCACCTCATCTCCTTCGTGCACGGTCTTTAGCACGTCCCAAATTTCCTTAGCACTCTTCAACCCTTGCACCTTATTATACTCCTCTCGACTTAGAGAGGCGAGGAGTATAGTTGTGGCTTGGGAGTTGAAGTGTTGGATTTGGGCCACTTCGTCCTCATCATAATCCTCATCCCCTACAGATGGTACCTGTACACCAAACTCAACAATATCCCATATACTTTTGTGGAGTGAGGTTAGGTGATATCGCATCATATCACTCCACCTAGCATAATCTTCACCATCAAATGTTGGTGGTTTGCCTAATGGGACGGAAAGTAAAGGTGTATGTTTAGGAATGCGAGGATAGCGCAGGGGGATCTTACTAAACTTCTTGTGCTCATGGCGCTTAGAAGTTACAGACGGCGCGTCGGAGCCGGAGGTCGATGGTGATGAAGTGTCAGTCTCGTAGTAAACCACCTTCCTCATCTTCTTGTGCTTGCCACCACTCCGATGCGACTTGTGGGAGGAGGATTTCTTCTCCTTCCTCTTTCCCTTGTTGCGGGACTCTTCCGATGAAGTCTTCCCGTGGCTTTTAGTGGGCTTGTCGCCGGTCTCCATCTCCCTCTTGGTGTGATCTCCTGACATCACTTCGAGCGGTTAGCCTCTAATGAAGCACCGGGCTCCGATACCAATTGAAAGTCGCCTAGAGGGGGGGTGAATAGGGCGAAACTGAAATTTACAAAATTAATCACAACTACAAGTCGGTTTAGCGTTAGAAATAGAAATGAGTCCGAGAGAGGGCGTAAAAACAAATCGCGAGTGAGTGAAGAAGTGAGACGCAAGGATTTGTTTTACCTAGGTTCGGTTCTCGCAAACCTACTCCCCATTGAGGAGGCCACAAAGGTCGGGTCTATTTCAACCCTTTCCCTCTCTCAAACGGTCCCTCAGACCGAGTGAGCTTCTCTTCTCAAATCAACCGGGAACAAAACTTCCCCGCAAGGACCACCACACAATTGGTGTCTCTTGCCTCAGTTACAATTGAATTTTGATCACAAGAACAAATGAGAAAGAAAAGAAGCAATCCAAGCGCAGAGCTCAAATGAACACAACAAATCTCTCTCACTAGTCACTAAAGCTTTGTGTGGAATTGGAGAGGATTTGATCACTTGGGTGTGTCTAGAATTGAATGCTAGAGCTCTTGTAAGGTGTAGAAGTGTGAAAACTTGGATGACTTGAATGTGGGGTGGTTGGGGGTATTTATAACCCCAACCACCAAACTAGCCGTTGGTGAAGGCTGCTGTCGCATGGCGCACCGGACAGTCCGGTGCGCCAGCCACGTCACCAGGCCGTTAGGGTTCGACCGTTGGAGCTCTGACGTGTGGGCCCGCCTGGCTGTCCGGTGGTGCACCGGACAAGCCCTGTAGGCTGTCCGGTGTGCCACCCGCGCGTGCTCTGCTCCTCTGCGCGCGTAGGCGCGTATTTAATGCTGCAGCAGGTGACCGTTGGCGCTGAATAGCCGTTGCTCCGCCGTTACACCGGACTGTCCGGTGCACACCGGACATGTCCGGTGAATTATAGCGGAGCGGATTTCCGAAGCTGGCGAGCTCAGAGTCGCTTTGTCTTGGGGCACCGGACAGTCCGGTGAATTATAGCGAAGCGCCTCTGAGGTTTCCCGAAGGTGAAGAGTTTAGCTTGGAGTACCCTGGCGCACTGGACACTGTCCGGTGGAGCACCGGACACTGTCCGGTGGCACACCGGACAGTCCGGTGCGCCCGACCAGGGTGCCTTCGGTTGTCCCTTTGCTCTTTTGATTGAACCCATTCCTTAGTCTTTTTATTGGCCTATTGTGAACCTTTGGCACCTGTAGAACTTATAAACTAGAGCAAACTAGTTAGTCCAATTATTTGTGTTGGGCAATTCAACCACCAAAATCAATTTAGGAAATAGGAGTAAGCCTAATTCCCTTTCAATAGGCCCCATGTTGGTGATGGCCGCGATTTTCTCCGGGTTGGCCTCGATGCCCCGCTCGGAGACGATGAACCCCAGGAGCATGCCTCGGGGGACTCCGAAGACACACTTCTCGGGATTGAGTTTTACGCCTTTCGCTTTGAGACACTTGAATGTTGTTTCAAGGTCGGAGAGGAGGTCGGAGGCTTTCCTCGTCTTGACTACGATGTCATCGACGTAAGCCTCGACCGTTCGACCAATGTGCTGTCCGAACACGTGGTTCATGCACCTTTGGTATGTCGAGCATGCATTCCTTAAACCGAATGGCATAGTAATATAGCAGTACATGCCAAAGGGTGTGATGAAAGAAGTCGCGAGCTGGTCGAACTCTTTCATCCTGATTTGGTGATACCCTGAGTAGGCATCAAGGAATGACAGGGTTTCGCACCTAGCAGTGGAATCCATGATTTGATCGATGCGAGGCAGAGGGTAGGGAACCTTCGGACATGCTTTGTTCAGACCAGTGTAGTCTACACACATCCGCCATTTCCCATCTTTCTTTTTCACAAGCATAGGGTTGGCTAGCCATTCGGGATGGAATACATCTTTGATGAATCCTGCAGCCATCAGCTTGTGGATCTCCTCGCCTATGGCTCTGCGCTTTTCTTCGTCGAATCGGCGCAGAGGCTGCTTCACGGGTCGGGCTCCAACTCGGATATCCAGCGAGTGCTCGGCGACATCCCTCGGTATGCCAGGCATGTCCGAGGGACTCCACGCAAAAACCTCGGCGTTTGCGCGGAGAAAGTCGACGAGCACTGCTTCCTATTTGGGGTCGAGCTCGGAGCCGATCCGTACTTGCTTGGAGGCGTCGTTGCTGGGGTCGAGAGGGACGGACTTAACCGCCTCTGCTGGCTTGAAGTTGCCGGCGTGGCGTTTCGCATCTGGCACCTCCTTGGAGAGGCTCTCCAGGTCAGCGATGAGGGCCTCGGACTCGGCGAGGGCCTCAGCGTACTCCACACACTCCACGTCGCTTTCGTACGCGTGTCGGTATGTGGATCCGACGGTGATGACCCCGTTGGGGCCCGGCATCTTGAGCTTGAGGTAGGTGTAGTTGGGGACGGCCATGAACTTGGCGTAGCATGGTCTCCCCAGCACTGCGTGGTAGGTTCCTCGGATCCCGACCACCTCGAACGTGAGGGTTTCCTTTCGGAAGTTGGAGGGAGTCCCGAAGAAGACGGGTAGATCGAGTTTCCCAAGGGGTTGGACGCGCTTCTCGGGGATGATCCCATGAAAGGGCGCCGCACCGGCCCGGATCATGGACAAATTGATCTGCAAGAGCCCAAGGGTCTCGGCGTAGATGATGTTGAGGCTGCTGCCTCCGTCCATGAGGACCTTGGTAAGCCTGACGTTGCCGATGATGGGATCAACAACAAGCGGGTACTTTTCTGGGCTCGGCACGCGGTCGGGGTGGTCGCCTTGGTCGAAGGTGATGGACTTGTCGGACCAGTCTAGGTAGACTGGCGCCGCCACCTTCACCGAGCAGACCTTTCGGCGCTCCTGCTTGCGGTGCCGAGCCGAGGCGTTTGCCACCCGCCCATCGTAGATCATGAAGCAGTCATGGACCTCGGGGAACTCCTCTGCCTTGTGGCCTTCCTTCTTGTCGTTGTTGTGGGCTTTGCCACCTTCCGCCGGTGGCCCGGCCTTGTGGAAGTAGCGCCGAAGCATGACGCACTCCTCAAGGGTGTGCTTGACGGGACCCTGATGATAGGGGCACGACTCCTTGAGCATCTTGTCGAACAGGTTGGCCCCTCCGGAAGGCTTCCGGGGGTTCCTGTGTTCGGCAGCGGCGACAAGATCTGCGTCAGCGGCGTTGCGTTTCGTTTGTGACTTCTTCTTTCCCTTCTTCTTCGCGTTGCGCTGAGCGGACGCCTCGGGGACGTCTTCCTGCTGGCGTCTCTGAGGCTGCTTGTCCTTCCAGAAGATGGCCTCGACCGTCTCCTGTCCAGAGGCGAACTTGGTGGCGATGTCCATCAGCTCGCTCGCCCTGGTGGGAGTCTTGCGACCCAGCTTGCTCACCAGGTCGCGACAAGTGGTGCCAGCGAGGAACACGCCGATGACATTTGAGTCGGTGATGTTGGGCAGCTCGGTGCGCTGCTTCGAAAATCACCGAATGTAGTCCCGCAGGGATTCTCCCGGCTGCTGGTGGCAGCTTCGGAGGTCCCAAGAGTTCCCAGGGCGCACGTATGTGCCCTGGAAGTTGCCGATGAAGGCTTTGACTAGGTCGTCCTAGTTGGAGATCTGCGCAGGAGGCAGATGCTCCAGCCAGGCTCGGGAGACGTCAGAGAGGAACAGGGGGAGGTTGCGGATGATGAGGTTGTCATCGTCCATTCCACCTAGCTGGCAGGCCAGCCGGTAGTCCACGAGCCACAGTTCCGGCCTTGTTTCCCCCGAATACTTGGTGATGGTAGTCGGGGTCCGGAACCGGGTCGAGAACGGCGCCCGTCGTATGGCCCGGCTGAAAGCTTGCGGACCAGGTGGTTCGGGCGAGGGGCTCCGATCCTCCCCGCTGTCATAGCGTCCCCCACGCCTGGGGTGGTAGCCTTGGTGCACCCTTTTGTCGAGGCGGGCTCGACGGTCAGGGCGATGGTGCTCGTAGCCGAGGCGGCCCGGGGCCGCAGGCGCTGTGTCCCGCGTGCGTCCGGTGTGGACCGAGGCTTCCCGCATGAATCGGGAAGTCATAGCGCGATGCTCCGGGGGGTATCCCTGCCTTCGGGAGGCAGAGCTTTCGGCCCGTCGGACCGAGGCATCCTCCAGGAGATTCTTGAGTTCTCCCTGGATACGCCGTCCCTCGGTGGTGGATGGTTCCGGCATCGCTCGGAGTAGTATTGCTGCTACAACCAAGTTCTGGCCGACCCCACTGGAAGCCAGGGGCAGCCTTGCCCTGGCATTGTCAGCGATGCGGTGTTGGACGTCATGGGGCAGATGACGCGCTTCTTCGGCTGGTGCTCGGCCTGCCCACTCCTGCCCGATGTTCTGCCGGAGCTGCATAAGTTGTCCTGCTTCCTCGTCGAGCCTAGCCTGCATCTCGCGGATTTGCTCGAGCTGTGTGTCCTGACCCCCCGCAAGGACTGGGACCACAGCTAGCTCCTAAAGGATGTCAACGCAAGGCGCAGGCCTAGGGGGATCGCCGTCCTCCAGCATACCAAGGTGGTTGCCTTCGTCGAGACCCCCTAGATCGACGTGTGAAACATTCGCGACTTGGGCCACAGTCCTTGTCGCCGAGGCCGTGGCTATCATCGGAGCAATCGGAGAGGCAGTAGTCACATGCGGTCATGAAGTCCCGCATGGCACTGGGGTTCCCGAGCCCGGAGAAATCCCCATCATATTCGGGCTCGTCATCTTCCTCGGAACCCGGGGGCCCGTAGGTCGAGACAGCCGCCAATTGGTCCCAGGTTGACCACATATGATACACCGGAAGGTTCGGATATGCCTTTATGAAAGCGTCCACCGAAGCGGGGTCGCTTGGTGGGTCGAAGCTGAATCTAAAAGGCAAAGGGTGGAAAACGGACGATACCTCTTGATCGACGGATGGTGACGGAGTCGCGTCAGAGACGGACTGCATCGTTATCTCAGGTACGAGACTAACGCCTAGCAGGTCCTTCGCGAGCGTGCTGGCGTCATCCGTCCGCTTGGGGTTGGTGTGTTGCGGGGAAACAACGCCCGTCTTTGTCTCAGACGCGAGGTCGACGCCCGACATGTCCCCCACTGGGGCGCCGGCATCGTCGACTCGCTCGACAGCCGACGAGGTGCCGCCTCCTGCTTGGCCATGGTTGCCCCGCCTTCTCCTCCATCGGCGGGGAAGGTGACGGGACAGACTCGGATGCTGTTCTTCCACCATGCGGGGAAGACGTCGTCGATTCCACCGCCGGCGGGCGGGCTGACGGCCGCCATTGTCGTTGTCGCGCGGCGGAGGAAGGAGTACCATGTCGTAGCTGCCGTCGAAGGACATGAACTCGAGACTCCTGAAACGGAGCAGCGTCCCGGGCTGGAGAGGTTGCTGGAGACTACCCATCTGGAGCTTGACGGGAAGCTGTTCGTCAACACGCAGCAGGCCCCTACCTGGCGCGCCAACTGTCGGCGTTTCGACCCCGGGGTGTCCCTGGACCGACGAGTAAATTGTCACTGCGTGTCCCAGCCCAGATGGGCCGGCGCGAGACGGAACACAAGGGGGAAGAACAATAAGGGGAACCGCGGCTCGTGTTGTCCTGCACCCAGGGCGGATGCGCTTGCAGTAGGGGGTTACAAGCGTTCGCGAGGGAGAGAGAGAGAGCCTGCTCGTCAGCCCGTCCTCCCACGCGGCCACCTTCTCGTACGAGGGCCCTAGACCTTCCTTTTATAGACGTAAGGAGAGGGCCCAGGTGTACAATGGGGGGTGTAGCAGTGTGCTAGCATGTCTAGCAGAGAAGAGCCAGAGTCCTATGTACATGCCGATGTGGCTGTTGGAGAGGTGTTGGTGCCCTGTTCATGTGATGTTGTGGCCGTCGGAGGAGCGCTTAAACCCTGTAGAAGCACAGCTATCGGGGCTGTCGGGACCTTGCTGACGTCTCCTTGCTTCCGTAGGGGGCTGAGAACCACCATCATCATGGAGCACGCGGGGTGTCATCATTACTTGTTTTACCGAAGCGAGCCAGATGGGACGCCAGTCTTGTTCCCTATAGCCTGAGCTAGCTAGGGGTAGGGTAATGATGTACCCCCCTGTGACGTGGTCGGCCCGAGCCCAAGGTCGGGCGAGGCGGAGGCTCCTCCGAGGTCGAGGCTGAGTCCGAGCCCTGGGGTCGGGCGAGGTGGAGACCGTCATCCGGGGTCGAGGTTGAGTCCGAGCCCTAGGGTCGGGCGAGGCGGAGACCGTTGTCCGAGGTCGAGGTTGAGTCCGAGCCCTGGGGTCGGGCGAGGCGGAGACCGTCGTCTGAGGTCGAGGTTGAGTCCGAGCCCTGGGGTCGGGTGAGGCGGAGACCGTCGTCTGAGGTCAAGGTTGAGTCTGAGCCCTGGGGTCGGGCGAGGTGGAGACCGTCATCCGGGGTCGAGGTTGAGTCCGAGCCCTAGGGTCGGCGAGGCGGAGACCGTCATCCAGGGTCGATGTTGAGTCCGAGCCCTAGGGTCGGGCAGGCAGAGACCGTCGTCTGAGGTCGAGGTTGAGTCTGAGCCCTGGGGTTGGGCGAGGCGGAGACCATCGTCCGAGGTCGAGGTTGAGTCCGAGCCCTGGGGTCGGGCGGGGCGGAGCTTCCTATGGCGCCCGAGGCTGGACTTGGCTGCTGTCAGCCTCACCCTGGCGGGTGGCACACCAGTCGGAGTAGTGCAGGCGGTGCTGTTTTCCTGTCAGGTCAGTCAGTGGAGGGGCGAATTGACCGCGGTCACTTCGGCCTTGTCGACTGAGGAGCGCGCGTCAGGATAAGGTGTCAGGCGATCCTTGCATTGAATGCTCCTGCGATCCGGTCGGCTGGCGAGGCGATCTGGCCAAGGTTGCTTCTCCGCGAAGCCTGCCCGAACTGGGCCTCGGGCGAGTCGAAGGTGCGTCCGTTGCTTGAGGAGGCCCTCGGGCAAGGCGTGAATCTGCCTGGGTCTTCCGTTCCTGCTCGAGGCTAGGCTCGGGCGAGGTGAGATTGCGTTCCTTGAGCGGACGGAGCTTTGACCTATATTGCGCCCATCAGGCCTTTGTAGCTTTATGCTGATGGTGTTTACCAGCCGAGTTTTAGGAGTCTTGGGGGTACCCCTAATTATGGTCCCCGACAACCGTGGTATTCAAGTGGGTCTTTGGACCGCTTGAAAGGGGTTGAGTGCAACCCTCGTCCTTTGGGACGCCACAACGTGGAGGTAGACAAGTGTTGTACTTGTCGAACCACGAGATAACTCACGTGTCTTTTGTGATTGCTTTTCTGTGATACTTGTGTTCACAAGAGCTCACTATTTAGTCTACTAACTCTTAATCAAGTTTTGTGGCTTTAAGTTTCAAGTTTTTATAGGATCACCTATTCACCCCCCCTCTAGGTGCTCTCAATTTATAGCCCCAACCACCAAAGTGGTCGTTGGTGATGGCTGCTGTCGACGGGCGCACCGGACAGTCCGGTGCGCCACAGGACACTGTCCGGTGCGCCATAGGACACTGTCCGGTGCGCCAGCCACGTCACCCAACCGTTAGGGTTCGACCGTTGGAGCTCTGACTTGTGGGGCCACCGGACAGTCCGGTGGTGCACCGGACAGTCACTGTTCACTGTCCGGTGCGCCTTCTGGCGCCTGCTCTGACTTCTGCGCGCGTAGTTGCATTGTTCACGTTTACTGTAGACTTTTGCAGACGACCGTTGGTGCAGATAGTCGTTGCTCCGCTGGCACACCGGACAGTCCGGTGTTACACCGGATAGTCCGGTGAATTATAGTGGAGTGGCTCCCCAAATTCCTAAAGCTAGCAAGTTTGAGTTGATCCACCCTGGTGCACCGGACACTGTCCGGTGGCACACCGGACAGTCCGGTGCGCCAGACCAGGGCAGCCTACGGTTGTCTTTTGCTCTTTTTATTTGAACTCTTTCTTGGACTTTTTTTATTGGTTTGTGTTGAACCTTTGGCACCTGTAGAATTCATAATCTAGAGCAAACTAGTTAGTCCAATAATTTGTGTTGGGCAATTCAACCACCAAAATCATTTAGGAAAAGGTTTGACCCTATTTCCCTTTCAATCTCCCCCTTTTTGGTGATTGATGCCAACACAAATCAAAGCAGATATAAAAGTGTAGAATTGAACTAGTTTGCATAAGGTAAGTGCAAAGGTTGCTTGGAATGAAACCAATAATTATTCCTACTAGACATGCATGGATGGTTTTCTTCTTATTTAAAATTTTGGACCACATTTGCACCACGAGTTTTGTTTTTGCAAATTCTTTGGTAAATTCTTTTCAAAATCCTTTTTGCAAATAGTCAAAGATATATGAATAAGATTGAAAGAAGCATTTTCAAGATTTGAAATTTTCTCCCCCTATTTCAAATGCTTTTCCTTTGACTTAAACAAAACTCCCCCTTAATGAAATTCTCCTCTTAGTGTTCAAGAGGGTTTTACAAATTTTTGAAGATATTCTCCCTCTTTTGAACACACATTAAGATACTAATTTGAAAACTTCATTTTTAAAATTTGGTGGTGGTGCGATCATTTTGCTTTGGGCTAATACTTTCTCCCCCTTTGGCATGAATCGCCAAAAACGGATACGTGTGAGTGAAATATAAGCCCTTTTACTTTCTCCCCAATGGCAAACAAATAGATATGAGTGAATATTATACCAAAGTGGAGAAATATGCGGAATACCGGCAAAGAGTAGATAATACCGATGGAGTTGAGTGGAAGTGTCGTCTTTGCCGAATACTCCATTTCCCTTTCAATTCTATGACTAAGCATAATAATACACTTGAAAACACATTAGTCATAGACATAAAAGAGATTGGTCAAAGGTATATAAATGAGCTATGTGTGCAATGTATCAATCAAAATTCCGAGAATCAAGAATGTTTAGCTCATTCCTAAGTTTGGTAAAGGTTTTCTCATCTAAATGCTTGGTAAAGATATCGGCCAATTGATTTTTGGTGTTAATATAGGCTATCTCGATATCCCCCTTTTGTTGGTGATCTCTCAAAAAGTGATACCGAACGGCTATGTGCTTAGTGCGGCTGTGCTCAACGGGATTATCCGCCATGTGGATTGCACTCCCATTATCACATAGGAGAGGGACTTTGCTAAATTCATAGCCATAGTCCCTGAGGGTTTGCCTCATCCAAAGCAATTGTGCGCAACAATGGCCTGCGGCAATGTACTCGGCTTCGGCGGTAGAAAGAGCTACTGAGTTTTGTTTCTTTGAAGCCCAAGACACCAGGGATCTCCCCAGAAACTGACAAGTCCCTGATGTGCTCTTCCTATCAATTTTACACCCTGCCCAATCAGCATCGGAATATCCTAATAAATCAAAAGAGGATCCCTTGGGGTACCAAAGGCCAAACTTAGGTGTATGAACTAAATATTTCAAGATTCTCTTCACGACCCTAAGGTGAACTTCCTTAGGATCGGCTCGGAACCTTGCACACATGCATACGGAAAGCATAATATCCGGTTGAGATGCGCATAAATAGAGTAAAGAACCTATCATCGACCGGTATACCTTTTGATCTACGGATTTACCTCCCGTGTGAGGTCAAGATGCCCATTGGTTCCCATGGGTGTCTTGATGGGCTTGGCATCCTTCACTCCAAACTTGGTGAGTATATCTTGAATGTACTTCGTTTGGCTGATGAAGGTGCCCTCTTGGAGTTGCTTGACTTGAAATCCTAAGAAATACTTCAACTCCCCCATCATAGACATCTCGAATTTTTGAACCATGATCCTACTAAATTCTTCACAAGTAGATTTGTTAGTAGACCCAAATATGATATCATCAACATAAATTTAGCATACAAACAAATCATTTGCAATTGTTTTAGTAAAGAGAGTAGGATCGGCCTTACCGACTTTGAAGCCATTAGTGACAAGAAAATCTCTTAGGCATTCATACCATGCTCTTGGGGCTTGCTTGAGCCCATAAAGCACCTTAGAGAGTTTATAGACATGGTTAGGATAGTCACTATCTTCAAAGCCTGGAGGTTGCTCAACATAGACCTCTTCCTTGATTGGTCCATTGAGGAAGGCACTCTTCACGTCCATTTGGTAGAGCTTAAAGCCATGGTAAGTAGCATAGGCAAGTAATATACGAATTGACTCAAGCCTAGCTACGGGTGCATAGGTTTCGCCAAAATCCAAACCTTCGACTTGTGAATAACCCTTGGCCACAAGTCGGGCTTTGTTCCTTGTCACCACACCATGCTCATCTTGCTTGTTGCGGAAGACCCACTTGGTTCCTACAACATTTTGATTAGGACGTGGAACTAAATGCCATACCTCATTCCTCGTGAAGTTGTTGAGCTCCTCTTGCATCGCCAGCACCCAATCCGAATCTTGAAGTGCATCCTCTACCCTGTGTGGCTCAATAGAGGAAACAAACGAGTAATGTTCACAAAAATGAGCGACTCGAGATTGAGTAGTGTCGGGGACCATAATTAGGGGTACCCTCAAGACTCCTAATTCTCAGCTGGTAACCCCCATCAGCATAAAGCTGCTAAGGCCTGATGGGTGCGATTAAGTCAGGGATCAGTCCATTCGAGCGACTCGATCACGCCTCGCCCGAGCCTAGCCTTGGACAAGGGCAGCCGACCCCGGAGGATTTCCGTCTCGCCCGAGGCCCCCCTCCAACGGCGGACCTGTTTCCGGCTCGCCCGAGGCCCTGCCTTCGCTAAGAAGCAACCCTGACTAAATCGCCGCACCGACCGACCAAGTCGCAGGAGCATTTAATGCAAAGGTGACCTGACACCTTTGTCCTGACGCGCGCCCCCCGGCAGAGCCGAAGTGACCGTCGTCACTTCACCGCTCCACTGACCGGCCTGACAGAAGGACAGCGCCGCCTGCGCCACTCCGACCGCAGTGCCGCTTGGCAGAGTGAGACTGACAGGCAGTCAGGCCCTGCCAAAGGCACCATAGGAAGCTCCGCCCGACCCAGGGCTCGGACTCGGGCTAAGCCCCGGAAGACGGCGAACTCCGCTCCGCCCGACCCAGGGCTCGGACTCGGGCTAAGTCCCGGAAGACGGCGAACTCCGCTCCGCCCGACCCAGGGCTCGGACTCGGGCTAAGACCCGGAAGACGGCGAACTCCGCTCCGCCCGACCTAGGGCTCGGACTCGGGCTAAGACCCAGAAGACGGCGAACTCCGCTCCGCCCGACCCAGGGCTCGGACTCGGGCTAAGTCCCGGAAGACGGCGAACTCCGCTCCGCCCGACCCAGGGCTCGGACTCGAGCTATGTCCCGGAAGATGACGAACTCCGCTTCGCCTGACCCAGGGCTCGGACTCGGGCTCAGCCCTAGAAGACGACGAACTCCGCTCCGCCCGACCTCAGGGCTCGGACTCCGCCCTGGCCTCTGCCGAACGACCTCCGCCTCGCCCGACCCAGGGGCTCGGACTCGGCCTCGGCCATGGAAGACAGACTCGACCTCGGCTTCGGAGGAGCCTCCATGTCGCCCAACCTAGGGCGCAGGCCAGCCACGTCAACAGGAAGCGCCATCATCACCCTACCCCGAGCTGACTCGGGCCGCAGAGAACAAGACCGGTGTCCCATCTGGCTAGCTCCGCCGGATAGGCAATGATGGCGCCCCGCATGCTCTGTGACGACGATGGCTCTCAGCTCTCTTACGGAAGCAGGAGGACGTCAGCAAGGACTCAACCGCCCCGACAGCTGTCCCTCCGCCAGGCTCCGTCGCTCCTCCGACGGCCACGACATCACACCAGCTGGGTGCCAAAATCTCTCCGGTTGCCACATCGGCATGTACTTAGGGCGCTAGCTCCATCCCGCTAGACACGTAGCACTCTGCTACACCCCCATTGTACACCTGGATCCTCTCCTTACGCCTATAAAAGGAAGGACCAGGGCCCTCTTAGAGAAGGTTGGCCGCACGGGGACGAGGACGGGACAGGCGCTCTCTTGGGGCCGCTCGCTTCCCTCTCCCGCATGGACGCTTGTAACCCCCTATTGCAAGCGCACCCGACCTGGGCGCGGGACGAACACGAAGGCCGCAGGATTTCCACCTCTCTCACGCCCATCTCCAGCCACCTCACTTCCCCCCTTTGCGCTCGGCCTCGCGTCGACCCATCTGGGCTGGGGCACGCGGCGACATTCACTCGTCAGCTTAGGGACCCCCCGGTCTCGAAACGCCGACAGTTGGCGCGCTAGGTAGGGGCCTGCTGCGTGTTGACGAACAGCTTCCCGTCAAGCTCCAGATGGGCAGTCTCCAGCAACCTCTCCAACCCGGGACGGTGCTCCGTTTCGGGAGTCTTGAGTTCATGTCCTTCGACGGCAGCTACGACATGATACTCCTTCCACCGCCGCGCGACAACGACGATGGCGGCCGACAGCCCGCCCGCCAGCGGCGGAATCGACGACGTCTTCCCCGCGTGGTGGGAGAACAACATTCGAGCTCGCCCCGTCCTCTCCCCCGACAACGGAGGAGGAGGCGGGGCAATCAAGGCCAAGTGGGAGGCCGCGCCTCATCGGCTGTCGAGCGAGTCGACGTCCCCAGCGCTCCAACGGGGGGCGCGTCGGGCGTCGACCTTGCGTTTGAGACGAAGGCGAGCGTCGTCTCCCCGCGACACGCCAATCCCGAGCAAGTGGACGATGCCAGTGCGCTCGTGGAGAGCCTGCAGGACGTCGCCCTCGTACCTGAGACGACGGTGCAATCAGCCCCCGACGTGACTATGTCACTGCTCGTCGACCGAAAGGTACCGACCGATTCCCATCCTACGTCATTTAGATTCAGCCTCAACCCGCCTAGCGACCTTGCTTTGGCGGGCGCTCTCGTAGAGGCGAGGTCAAACCCTCTGGGGTTTCGCATGCGGTCGCCTTGGGACCGGCTGACGGACGTCTCGACCTACGGGCCCTCTGGGTCCGAGGAAGATGACGACCCCAACATCTGTTGGGATTTCTCTGGATTTGGCAACCCTAGTGCCATGCGGGACTTCATGACCGCATGAGACTACTGCCTCTCCGACTGTTCCGACGGTAGCCGCAGCCTCGACGACGAGGACTGTGGCCCAAGCCGCGAATGTTTCCACGTCGATCTAGGGGGTCCCTCCGAAGGCAATCATCTCGGCATGCCGGAGGACGGTGATCTCCCTAGGCCGGTGCCCCGCGCTGACATCCCGCGGGAGCTAGCTGTGGTCCCCGTTCCGGCAGGGGGTCACGACCCGCAGCTCGAGCAAGTCCGCGGGGCGCAGGCCAGGCTCGACGAGGGAGCAGGAGCGCTTGAGCCGATCCGCCGGGACGTCGGGCAGGCATGGGCGGGCCAACCCCCGGCCGGAGAAATACGTCACCTGCCCCAGGGTCTCCCGCTCCGTGTCGCCAACGACGTCAGGGTCATCAAAGAGGTATTCCATCCCGAATGGCTTGCCAACCATGTGCTTGTGAGAAAGAAAGGGGGGAAATGGCGGATGTGTGTAGACAACACTGGTCTCAACAAAGCATGTCCGAAGGTTCCCTACCCTCTGCCTCGCATCGATCAAATCATGGATTCCACTGCTGGGTGCGAAGCCCTGTCTTTCCTCGACGCCTACTCAGGGTATCACCAAATCAGGATGAAAGAGTCCGACTAGCTCGCGACTTCTTTCATCACGCCCTTCGGCATGTACTGCTATGTCACCATGCCGTTCGGTTTGAGGAATGCGGGCGCGACGTACCAACGGTGCATGAACCATGTGTTCGGCGAACACATCGGTCGCACGGTCGAAGCCTACGTCGATGACATCGTAGTCAAGACGAGGAAAGCTTCCGACCTCCTCTCCGACCTTGAAGTGACATTCCGATGTCTCAAGGCGAAAGGCGTCAAGCTCAATCTCGAGAAGTGTGTCTTTGGGGTGCCCCGGGGCATGCTCTTGGGGTTCATCGTCTCCGAGCGGGGCATCGAAGCCAACCCGGAGAAGATCGCAGCCATCACCAGCATGGGTCCCATCAAGGACTTAAAGGGCGTACAGAGAGTCATGGGATGCCTCGCGGCTCTGAGCCGCTTCATCTCACGCCTCGGCGAAAGAGGCCTGCCTCTGTACCGCCTCTTAAGGAAGGCTGAGCGCTTCACTTGGACCCCTAAGGCCGAGGAAGCTCTCGGGAACCTGAAGGCGCTCCTCACAAAGGCGCCTATCTTGGTGCCCCCAGCTGATGGAGAAGCCCTCTTGGTCTACGTCACCGCCACCACCCAGGTTGTTAGCGCCGCGATTGTGGTCGAGAGGCAAGAAGAGGGGCATGCATTGCCCGTTTAGAGGCCAGTTTACTTCGTCAGCGAGGTACTGTCCGAAACTAAGATCCGCTACCCACAAGTTCAGAAGCTGTTGTATGCAGTGATCCTGACGCGGCGGAAGTTGCGACACTACTTCGAGTCTCATCCGGTAACTGTGGTGTCATCCTTCCCCCTGGGGGAGATCATCTAGTGCCGAGAGGCCTCGGGCAGGATTGCAAAGTGGGCAGTGGAAATCATGGGCGAGACAATCTCGTTCGCCCCTCGGAAGGCCATCAAGTCCCAGGTCTTGGCGGACTTCGTAGCCGAATGGGTCGACACCCAGCTACCGACGGCTCCGATCCAACCAGAACTCTGGACCATGTTTTTCGACGGGTCGCTGATGAAGACGGGAGCCGACGTGGGCCTACTCTTCATCTCACCCCTCGGGAAACACCTATGCTATGTGCTACGCCCCCACTTCCCGGCGTCCAACAATGTGGCTGAGTACGAGGCTCTGGTCAACAGGTTGCGGATCGCCATCGAGCTAGGGGTCAGACGCCTCGACGCTCGCGGTGACTCGCAGCTCATCATCGACCAAGTCATGAAGAACTCCCACTGCCGCGACCCGAAGATGGAGGCCTACTGCGATGAGGTTCGGCGCCTGGAAGACAAGTTCTACGGGCTCGAGCTTAACCACATCGCTCGGCGCTACAACGAGACTGCGGACGAGCTGGCAAAAATCGCCTCGGGGCGAACAACGGTTCCCCCGGACGTCTTCTCCCGGGATCTGCATCAACCCTCCGTCAAGATCGACGACGCGCCCGAGCCTGAGGCGCCCTCGGTCCAGCCCGAGGTGCCCTCGGCACAGCCAGAGGCACCCTCAGCTCGGCCCGAGGCGGCCTCGGTTCAACCCGAGGTACCCTCGGCCTCCGAGGGTGAGGCACTGCGCATCAAGGAGAAGCGGAGCGGGGCCACGCCTGATCGAAATTGGCAGACCCCGTACCTGCAATATCTCCGCCAAGGAGAGCTACCCCTCGACTGAGCCGAGGCTCGGCGGGTAGCGCGACGCGCCAAGTCGTTCGTCTTGCTGGGCGATGAGAAGGAGCTCTACCACCGCAGCCCCTCGGGCATCCTCCAGCGATGCATCTCCATCGCCGAAGGTCACGAACTCCTGCAAGAGATACACTCGGGGGCTTGCGGCCATCACGCAGCGCCTCGAGCCCTTGTCGGGAATGCTTTCCGGCAAGGCTTCTATTGGCCAACGGCGGTGGCTGATGCCACTAGAATTGTCCGCACCTGCGAAGGGTGTCAATTCTATGTGAAACAGACCCACCTGCCCGCTCAGGCTCTGCAGACGATACCTATCACCTGGCCCTTTGTTGTGTGGGGTCTGGACCTCGTCGGCCCCTTGCAGAAGGCGCCCGGGGGCTACACGCACCTGCTGGTCGCCATCGACAAGTTCTCCAAGTGGGTTGAGGTCCGACCTCTGAACAGCATCAGGTCCGAGCAGGCGGTGACGTTCTTCACCAACATCATCCATCGCTTCGGGGTCCCGAACTCCATCATCACCGACAATGGTACCCAGTTCACCGGCAAAAAATTCTTGGACTTCTGCGAGGATCACCACATCCGGGTGGACTGGGCCGCCATGGCTCATCCCATGTCGAATGGGCAAGTAGAGCGTGCCAACGGCATGATTCTACAAGGGCTCAAGCCTCGGATCTACAACGACCTCAACAAGTTCGGGAAGCGATGGATGAAGGAACTCCCCTCGGTGGTCTGGAGCCTGAGGACAACGCCGAGCCGGGCCACGGGTTTCACGCCGTTCTTTCTGGTCTACGGGGCCGAGGCCGTCTTGCCCACTGACCTGGAGTATGGCTCCCCGAGGACGAGGGCCTACAGCGACCAAAGCAACCAAGCTAGCCGAGAAGACTCGCTGGACCAGCTGGAAGAGGCTTGGGACAAGGCCTTGCTACACTCGGCGCGATACCAGCAGTCCCTGCGACGCTACCACGCCCGAGGTGTCCGACCCCGAGACCTCCAGGTGGGCGACCTGGTGCTTCGGCTGTGGCAAGACGCCCGAGGGAGGCACAAGCTCACGCCCCCCTGGGAGGGGCCATTCGTCATCGCCAAAGTTCTGAAGCCCGGAACGTACAAGCTGGCCAACAGCCAAGGCGAGGTCTACGACAACGCTTGGAACATCCAACAGCTACGTCGCTTCTATCCTTAAGATGTTTTCAAGTTATTCATATACCTCGCACCCATGCAAAGTTTAGTCATCAAGGAAGGGTCGGCCTCGCCTCGGCAAAGCCCGACCCTCCCTCGGGGGCTAAAAGGGGGGGACCCCCTCTGCGTTGAAATTTTCCTCGAAAAAAGATCTCTTCTGCCAGAATATCTTTCGTGCTTTCTGACTATTTCGAAAAGTGGACCCTGAAAACGACGGAGTACACGTAAGTAGCCAAGGCTGACCGAGCCGAGGGACTCCTACGCCTCTGGGATACGGATACCTCACTCATCACCTTCTACGATAAGTAACTCACGTTCGGATAAAGTGATTCCACGGACCGAACAAGTCTTCACGTTCGGAAGCTCTTCTGCCGAAGCGATCCTTCGAGCCTTCTCGACTGAGTCAGTGACAGGGCCTCATGGACGGGTGAAAGTGCGCGTAAGCGGCAAGGCCGACCGAGCCGAGGGACTCCCACGCCTTTGGGATACGGATACCTCACTCATCACCTTCCGCGAGAAGCAACTTTCGCTCGCACGAACATCCCTGTTACCGACAAAAAAAGTCCAGATACTCAAAACAAGAGGAAAGGAGACGCAGCTTTACAACACAGCGAGGGTGTGCAAATTCTGGCCTCGGCGGCCGCAGAAGGCACACGCTACAAGACACTCTGATCCTGCAGGCTCGGGTCTTGACGCTAAAAGGGGGCAGTAGCACCCTCGACATCGACGACACCTTCAGCGAGGTCCGACCTAGCCTCAGACGGCAACGCGATCCAGGGATCCCCACTCTGGAGGACGACGTCATCGTCACGCCCGGACAATCGCTGCCAGGGACTTCTCCGGGAATCCGGCCCGAGCAGGCGGCTCGGCCGGGTACCCCTGGGGCCTCGGCCAACCATCTCCCAAGGGCGCCAGCCCGACCCGAGGCCTCGGCTGATCAACTCCGGCGTCGGTCCCGCTAACGGACAACCAGGCTAGGCTCCGGCCGACCAGGTTTCATTTTCGAGCCAACTCTGCCTCTGTTCATGCTGATATCGCTACCCCTAGCCTCGGCTCGTCGAAGAGCGGCCAGGGGGTCCCTTTAACTAAGCTAGAGGGGCCTCAGACTACAAGGCCGACCGAGCCGAGGGACTCCTACGCCTCCGGGATACGGATACCTCACTCGTCACCTTGACACAGGGCAATTCATGCTTGGTGAAGCGGTTCAGATAATCAACAGGCGAGTCTTAATGCTCGAAAATGAGGAAAAAACATGGCTCCGTGCCAAAATTACAACATGTTCAGGCCTCGATAGCCGTAATGAACAAAAACACTGGCATTCGAAGTGCCATCACAAACGGAACTCCGGTTCCCCCTCCGCAGGTACGAATAACCCCACTCCATGGGGGAGGGCCTGCGGAACAACAGAAGACCGACGAACGGCGCGCCGTCACCCGCTCCAGCAGCGGCGACGACGACGACTTCTGCCCCGGGGGGCCGAACAGCAGCGGCACTGACCTCAGGGCGGATGCTGCTGCCAGGAGGCCCCCGCCCATGCCTAAACTCGTGAGGCAAGGACGGGCAGAAGGCCGTAGAGTTGGAGGTCGGTCCGTGGCCGGCCTTGGCTATCTCGCTGGCGGGAGAACCTCTTCCAGCTGCCGTGGCAGACGCCGGCGCCGCGAGCGGCTCCGAAGCCACTCGCGTCCGAGAGCCAGGCACGGTGCAGCTGCTAGCGCCACGGACGACGACCGCCCTTCCCTCCGGTCACTGAGTGAAGGAGCGGGCCGTTGCCCACAACAGGGGCCGACCCCAACTCGGCACACTCCCCTCCCCAGCCCTGGTGATGAAAATCCTTGAGGCTGAGGGAGGGGCAGAGGCCGCGGCCCGGCTCGCTTTCCCCCACCATCAAGCTGGAGGTCACCATCTTGGGTGACCGCCGATGGAGGGGTGCAGCCGGGCTGCATGATGAAAATCCTTGAAGCCGAACGATGGCTGAAAGGTACCAACTCCTACGGAGTTGCGTTCCTCCAACGATGAGGCGAAAAGACGGCGGGTATCTCCCATCCGGGGGCTTGGAAGGTAGAAAGACGCGATGCATAAGGGAGCAAGAAGACATGGTCGCCTTCTGAAGGGGGTCACCCTCCTTTTAAAGGCAACTCTCCCTACTTGCGCCCCCAACCGTCATGGGCTGAGTCTTCTCCAACACGCTCCAAGGCCCTCCCCTGCGGCGCGGGGGCTGGGTCCCGCATGTCAAGCAAACCGGCTCAGAGCAGAAGAAGCCAAACCGCCGCGCGTGGTGCACACAACCGCCCAGCGGTTACAAGTGACCCTCCACTTTTGCCCGGACCAACGGACGAAAGAGGCGGGCAGCCATGCAGGCGGCATGCAACCGTGCCAAGTGGACGCGCTCCTCTAACTCCCGACACGCCAGCATGGAGGCCCAGGCCCACGCGTCACGCAACCGGCGCGCCGGATGCCGCATGCAAGCAACTGCACCGCCACTTGCGCCACCACCGCGCCTCCTCGATTGCGGAATCAATACCGCGACTCGAGGCGACCAGGCGCACGACCCAGCAGCGCCAGCCTGACGCGGCGGTCAATGCGGCCAAAAGTGGGCCGGCAGTGATGACGGTGGCAGGCGGGCGGGAGCAGCGGTCACGTCGTCAGCCAAGCTCACGTCCCATCCGGGGGCAGCTAGAGAACCCCCTCTCACGACGTGAAGACAACGCGCCCGTGATCCGTTCCTCGAATGGCTCGCGCACGCGCAACGGCCGCCCTGCCAACAACTCGCCCCGTCGCATTAACTCCGCGGAGGGATAGACGGCGCTTCTGGCAGGAGAAGCGGGCGAAGCTTCGCCTTCGCCGTAAAAACCGCGCCAAAAAAGGTACGCCACGTCGTTCGATTTCGTATCCTTTCCCTTTTTTCCTCTTTCTCTATCTCTTGCAACAGGGACCGGGAAAGGGGGATACCCCGAAAAGGATCCTTCCCCATGAAGGAACCAGGCTCCGAGCCTCCTTACTGATCAGAGGTTCGAAGGCTGGCCCCCCGAAGGGTTTCAACAGCCGCCTCAGATCGCGTGGGCCCTACACCCACTACTGGTCAGAGGTTCGAAGGCCGGCCCCCCGAAGGGTTCCACGGCCGCCTCAGGCTACTCGGGCTCCGCGCCCATTACTGATCAGGGGTTCGAAGGCTGGCCCCCGAAGGGTTCACAGTCGCCTCAGACGCCGAGCGAGGGATGACCAAGGGTACGTTCGATACATAACCAAGGCTCGGGCTGCGCTCCCGAGGTACCCTAGGACGTTTCCGAGACCAGCGGGAGCGATCTTGTAACGGAATCCCATCAGAGGGAGGCATCGAGCCCTCGGACCCCGTCGCCAGGGGACCGGGTCCGGCAGATCACCCGCAGGTACTTTTGGGCATGCCTCTGGGCCCCTAGCCGACCCCTAACGAATGGGGCACGGACGTCCACTCGGATTACCCGCTTGCAGCTCACCGGAGACACCATGTTCGGCGCCCATCGAGGGTAACATGGCGCTTTCCCCCCTCCTCCTTGTGGAAAGGCGACGCAGGGGCGTATGTAAAAAAGCCGAGTCTGTCCCTGATCGCCCTCTCGCCCTGTGCAGAGGCTCGGGGGCTGCTCTCGCAAACCCGGCTCCGGCCGAACCGTTGACAGCGTCAACATACCAGCCCGAGAGCTTGGGCCCCGACCGTACACCCGGGCTACGGCCAGTTCGCATGAGGGAACAACCAGACCGACCGAAGCATTACGCGAGGCATTAAGACCTCGAAGGAGTGAAACCACTCCTCCGAGGCCTCGGGGGCTACACCCGACGGGTGCGCTCGCGCGCACCCACCGGATCAAAATGCAACCGAGAAAGGCTGGTCCCCTTGCAAAAAAGTGCGACGAAAGCCTCCAAGCGAGTGCTAACACTCCCTTCGAGGCTCGGGGGCTACTGTCGGGGACCATAATTAGGGGTACCCTCAAGACTCCTAATTCTTAGCTGGTAACCCCCATCAGCATAAAGCTGCTAAGGCCTGATGGGTGCGATTAAGTCAGGGATCAGTCCATTCGAGCGACTCGATCACGCCTCGCCCGAGCCTAGCCTCGGACAAGGGCAGCCGACCCCAGAGGATTTCCGTCTCGCCCGAGGCCCCCCTCCAACGGCGGACCAGTTTCCGGCTCGCCCGAGGCCCTGCCTTCGCTAAGAAGCAACCCTGACTAAATCGCCGCACCGACTGACCAAGTCGCAGGAGCATTTAATGCAAAGGTGACCTGACACCTTTGTCCTGACGCGCGCCCCCGGCAGAGCCGAAGTGACCGCCGTCACTTCACCGCTCCACTGACCGGCCTGACAGAAGGACAGCGCCGCCTGCGCCACTCCGACCGCAGTGCCGCTTGGCAGAGTGAGACTGACAGGCAGTCAGGCCCTGCCAAAGGCACCATAGGAAGCTCCGCCCGACCCAGGGCTCGGACTCGGGCTAAGCCCCGGAAGACGGCGAACTCCGCTCCGCTCGACCCAGGGCTCGGACTCGGCTAAGTCCCGGAAGACGGCGAACTCCGCTACGCCCGACCCAGGGCTCGGACTCGGGCTAAGACCTGGAAGACGACGAACTCCGCTCCGCCCGACCCAGGGCTCGGACTCGGGCTAAGACCCGGAAGATGACGAACTCCGCTCCGCCCGACCCAAGGCTCGGACTCGGGCTAAGTCCCGAAAGACAGCGAACTCCGCTCCGCCCGACCCAGGGCTCGGACTCGGGCTATGTCCCGGAAGATGACGAACTCCGCTTCGCCCAACCCAGGGCTCGGACTCGGGCTCAGCCCCAGAAGACAACGAACTCCGCTCCGCCCGACCTCAGGGCTCGGACTCCGCCCTGGCCTCTGCCGAACGACCTCCGCCTCACCTGACCCAGGGGCTCGGACTCGTCCTCGGCCATGGAAGACAGACTCGACCTCGGCTTCGGAGGAGCCTCCACGTCGCCCAACCTAGGGCGCAGGCCAGCCACGTCAACAGGAAGCGCCATCATCACCCTACCCCGAGCTGACTCGGGCCGCAGAGAACAAGACCGGTGTCCCATCTGGCTAGCTCCGCCGGATAGGCAATGATGGCGCCCCGCATGCTCTGTGACGACGACAGCTCTCAGCTCTCTTACGGAAGCAGGAGGACGTCAGCAAGGACTCAACTGCCCTGACAGCTGTCCCTCCGCCAGGCTCCGTCGCTCCTCCGACGGCCACGACATCACACCAGCTGGGTGCCAAAATCTCTCCGGTTGCCACATCGGCATGTACTTAGGGCGCTAGCTCTCCCCCGCTAGACACGTAGCACTCTGCTACACCCCCATTGTACACCTAGATCCTCTCCTTACGCCTATAAAAGGAAGGACCAGGGCCCTCTTAGAGAAGGTTGGCCGCGCGGGGACGAGGACGGGACAGGCGCTCTCTTGGGGCCGCTCGCTTCCCTCTCCCGCGTGGACGCTTGTAACCCCCTACTGCAAGCGCACCCGACCTGGGCGCGGGACGAACACGAAGGCCGCGGGATTTCCACCTCTCTCATGCCCATCTCCGGCCACCTCACTTCCCCCCTTCGCGCTCGGCCTCGCGTCGACCCATCTGGGCTGGGGCACGCGGCGACATTCACTCGTCGGCTTAGGGACCCCCCCGGTCTCGAAACGCCGACAAGTAGTTACCCCCTTATGGATATCACCGAGGATGGTGTTCATGGGGTGATCTCTTTGAATCGCCTGGTGGACTCTTGGGTGTGGCGGTCTTGGATCTTGTTCATCTTCCTTATCTTGATCATTGGAATCTCCCCCTTGATCATTGTCCTCCTCTTGAGGTGGCTCATCTTCTTGATCTTCATTTTCATCATCTTGAGCTCGATCCTCATCTTGGGTTGGTGGAGATGCTTGCATGGAGGAAGATGGTTGATCTTGTGCTTGTGGAGGCTCTTCGGATTCCTTAGGACACACATCCCCAATGGACATGTTCCTTAGCGCGACGTATGGAGCCTCTTCATCATCTAGCTCATCAAGATCAACTTGCTCTACTTGAGAGCCGTTAGTCTCATCAAACACAATGTCACAAGAAACTTCAACTAGTCCAGTGGACTTGTTAAAGACTCTATATGCCCTTGTGTTTGAGTCATAACCAAGTAAAAAGCCTTCTACAGCCTTAGGAGCAAATTTAGATTTTCTACCTCTTTTAACAAGAATAAAACATTTGCTACCAAAGACTCTAAAATATGAAACATTGGGCTTTTTACCGGTGAGGAGTTCATATGATGTCTTCTTGAGGATTCGGTGAAGATATAACCGGTTGATGGCGTAGCAAGCGGTGTTAATCGCCTCGGCCCAAAACTGGTCCAGTGTCTTGTACTCATCAAGCATGGTCCTCGCCATGTCAAGTAGAGTTCTATTATTCCTCTCCACTACACCATTTTGTTGAGGTGTGTAGGGAGAAGAGAACTCATGCTTGATGCCCTCCTCCTCAAGGAAGCCTTCAATTTGAGAGTTCTTGAACTCCGTCCCATTGTCGCTTCTAATCTTTTGGATCCTTAAGCCGAACTCATTTTGAGCCCATCTCAAGAATCCCTTCAAGGTCTCTTGGGTTTGAGATTTTTCCTGCAAAAAGAATACCCAAGTGAAGCAAGAATAATCATCCATAATAACTAAACAGTACTTACTCCCGCCGATGCTTATGTAAGCTATCGGGCCGAATAGATCCATGTTGAGTAGCTCAAGCGGCCTGTCGGCCGCCATGATGTTCTTGTGTGGATGATGAACACCAACTTGCTTCCCTGCTTGGCATGCGCTACAAATCCTATCTTTCTCAGAATGAACATTGGTTAGTCCTAAAATGTGCCCTCCCTTTAGAAGCTTATGAAGATTCTTCATCCTAACGTGGGCTAGTCGACGGTGCCAGAGCCAACCCATGTTAGTCTTAGCAATTAAGCAAGTGTCGAGTTCCGCTCTATTGAAATCAACTAAGTATAGCTGACCCTCTAACACTCCCTTAAATGCTACTGAATTATCACTTCGTCTAAAGACAGTAACACCTATATCCGTAAAAAGACAATTGTAGCCCATTTTGCATAATTGAGAAACAGAAATCAAGTTGTAATCTAATGAATCTACAAGAAAACATTGGAAATAGAATGGTCAGGAGATATAGCAATTTTACCAAGTCCTTTGACCAAACCTTGATTTCCATCCCCGAATGTGATAGCTCTTTGGGGATCTTGGTTTTTCTCATAAGAGAACATCCTTTTCTCCCCAGTCATGTGGTTTGTGCACCCGCTGTCAATGATCCAACTTGAGCCCCCGGATGCATAAACCTACAAAACAAATTTAGGCCTTGTTCTTGAGAGCACCTAGAGGGGGGTGAATAGGTGATCCTGTAAAAATGAATACTTGTAGCCACAAAATTTGGTTAAGTGTTAGCTCAATAGAATCAAGTGGCTAGGGACCAAGCTCTTGTGAAACACAATGGACACGAAGAACACAAGCACAAGAGACACGGTGATTTATCCCGTGGTTTGGCCAAGTAGCACTTGCCTACTCCACGTTGTGCCGTCCCAATGGACGAGGGTTGCACTCAACCCCTTTCAAGTGATCCATTGATTGACTTGAATACCACGGTGTTTTCCTTCCCTTTACTATCTCTCGTTCGTGAGGAATCTCCACAACTTGGAGCCTCTCGCCCTTAATTGGAGCCCATAATTGGAGCCGTTGGCATACCGGACAGTCCGGTGCCCCCCGCCGACCGTTGGCGCGCCCACGCGTCACGCGTGGATTGCGCGGCCGACCGTTGGCGCAGTCGACCGTTAGCTCACCTGACAGTCCGGTGCCTCACCGGACCGTCCGTTGAATTTTAGTCGTACGCAGTTGAACGATTCCCAAGAGCGACGACTTCACCACAGACGGCTCACCGGACAGTCCGGTGCACCACCAGACAGTCCGATGAATTATAGTCGTACACCGTCGTCAGTCCCCGAGAGTGGCCTGTTCACCGGAGGCTGGCCTGGCGCACCGGACACTGTCCGGTGTGCCAGACTGTGCTGAGTCTTGGCTGCTCCAAGCCAAGTTCTTTTCTTCTTCTCTTTTCCCTGATTCCAGCACTTAGACAAATATATTAGTACACAAAAACCAATGTACTATGTCTAGAATCATACCTTTGCTTTGATTATAACTTTTCTCTCGATTTAGCATAAGAGGGCTCATTTAAATGTGTTGGGCACTTAATCACCAAAACATAATGGAAATTGCCCAAAGGCACATTTTCCCTTTCAGTCTCCCCCTTTTTGGTGATTTATGCCAACACATCCAAAAGCAATGCAAAACATGCAACATCGATTCAAATTGAGAACCAAATTGTCTTAAACTCTAATTTGGCATATTTGGATCATTCTTTGCCACCACTTAGTTTGTTTTTGAAATCAAACTCATTTTTCTATCTCTAAGTCAAACACACTTGTTTAGGCATAAAGAGAGGTATTCCATGAGAAAAATTGATCAAGAGCCACAAACTCCCCCTTTTTCCCATAATCCTACATTCTCCCCACAAGAGGCCAAATTTTGCACATAAGAGAATTTTGACAAATCAAAAGTGCTAACTCTACTATTTTCAAATTTCTCAAGTGGTAGCTGATCCATTTTGCTTTGGCCTTTAATTTCTCCCCCTTTGGCATTAAGCACCAAAACGGGATCATTATTGGCCCTTAAACCCCATTGCCTCACCAAAATCTTCAATTAAGAGTAAAAAGGCAATAAGAGCACGGAGATGAACTTGGAGTAAATTACCCTCTCATCGGAGTGCAGTGGAAGTCTTGCATGGTCCAAGTTCACCTTTCCCTTTCAATCCACCTTTGAGACTAAATGAAGTAAACTCAAGCACACGGTTAGTCTCAAAGGGTCAAGTTGTAGCATTTCTCCCCATAAATATGTACATCATTCACACATGGACTTGTGAGGTCTGAGGATCCCTTGCACAACTTGAGCACCATAGATAAGCAATAAAATGCATAAAGGAACATGATCAAAGGCATAAAACACATGTATGTTGTAGATCAATCCAAGTTACGCGAATCTAAGACATTTAGCTCACTACGCAGCCTACAAAAGGTCTTCTCATCTAAAGGCTTGGTAAAGATATCGGCTAGCTGGTTCTCGGTGCTAACATAAAACACTTCAATATCTCCCTTTTGCTGGTGGACTCTCAAAAAGTGATGTCGGATGTCTATGTGCTCTGTGCAGCTGTGTTCGACAGGATTGTCCGCCATGCGGATAGCACTCTCATTGTCACATAGGAGTGGGACTTTGCTCAGATTGTAGCCAAAGTCCCGGAGGGTTTGCCTCATCCAAAGTAGTTGCGCGCAACACTATCCTGCGGCAACATACTCGGCCTCAGCGGTGGATAGGGCAACGGAAGTTTGTTTCTTAGAGCTCCAAGACACCAGGGACCTTCCTAGGAATTGGCATGTCCCTGATGTACTCTTCCTATCAACCTTGCACCCGGCATAATCGGAGTCTGAATATCCAATCAAGTCAAAGGTAGACCCCTTTGGATACCAGATCCCGAAGCAAGGCGTAGCAACTAAATATCTAAGGATTCGCTTAACAGCCACAAGGTGACATTCCCTTGGGTCGGATTGAAATCTAGCACACATGCATATGCTTAGCATAATATCCGGTCTACTAGCACATAAGTAAAGTAAAGACCCTATCATAGACCGGTATGCCTTTTGATCAATGGACTTACCTCCTTTGTTGAGGTTGACATGTCTGTCGGTTCCCATTGGAGTCTTTGCGGGCTTGGCGTCCTTCATCCCGAACCGCTTGAGCAAGTCTTGCGTGTCGTCCTTGAGTTGCTTCACTTGGAACCCAAGGAAGTAGTTCAACTCGCCCATCATTGACATCTCGAATTTCCGGATCTAGCAAGGCCTCTTCTACCCTGAAAGGCTCAATAGAAGAGACAAAAGAGTAATGCTCACAAAAATTAGCTAGACGTGAGCGAGTAGTTACTCCCTTGCTTATATCACCCAAGATCTGATCGACGGGATGATTCCTTTGAATTGTCGCTCGAACTTGAGTTGGAGGGGCTCGTGGTGCTTCTTCCTCCACAACTTGATCTTCTTGAGCTCCCCCTTGATCACACTCCTCCTCTTGAGGAACCTGTTCTTCATCTTGAGTCAGGGGATGCACCATCATTGAGGAAGAAGGTTGATCTTGCACTTGGTGTTCCTGTGGTCGCACATCTCCAATCGCCATGGTGCGAATTGCGTCCGTTGGAACATCATCTTCATCTATATCATCAAGATCAACTTGCTCTCTTGGAGAGCCATTAGTTTCATCAAATACAATGTCGCTAGAGACTTCAACCAAACTCGATGATTTGTTGAAGACTCTATACGCCTTTGTATTTGAGTCATAACCTAGCAAAAACCCTTCTACAACTTTGGGAGCAAATTTTGAATTCCTACCTTTCTTCACTAGAATGTAACATTTACTCCCAAATACATGAAAATAAGACACGTTGGGTTTGTTACCGGTTAGAAGTTCATACGACGTCTTCTTGAGGAGGCGATGAAGGTAGATCCGGTTTATGGCGTGACAAGCTGTGTTCACAGCTTCCGACCAAAACTGCTCGGGCGTCTTGAATTCTCCAAGCATTGTCCTTGCCATGTCTATAAGTGTCCTGTTCTTCCTCTCTACCACACCGTTTTGCTGTGGTGTGTAGGGAGCGGAGAACTCGTGCTTGATTCCTTCCTCCTCAAGGAACTCCTCCACTTGAAGGTTCTTGAACTCGGACCCGTTGTCGCTTCTAATCTTTTTCACCTTGAGCTCAAATTCTTTTTGAGCTCGCCTTAGAAAGCGCTTGAGGGTCCCTTGGGTTTCTGATTTATCCTGCAAAAAGAATAGCCAAGTGAAGCAGGAAAAATCATCAACAACAACAAGACCATACTTACTTCCCCCTATGCTGAGGTAGGCGATGGGTCCGAAGAGGTCCATGTGAAGTAGCTCCAAAGGTCTTGATGTGGTCATCACATTCTTGCTATGATGAGCGCTTCCCACCTGTTTGCCTGCTTGACAAGCTACACAAGGTCTATCTTTTTCGAAAAACACATTTGTTAGACCTAACACATGTTCTCCCTTTAGAAGTTTGTGGAGATTCTTCATCCCAACATGTGCTAGACGGCGATGCCATAGCCAGCCCATGCTAGTCTTAGCAATTAAGCATGTATCTAGATCGGCCTCCTCTTTCGAAAAATCCACTAAATAGAGTTTGCCATCTAGTACACCCTTAAAAGCTAGTGAACCATCACTCCTTCTAAAGATAGACACATCTATATTTGTAAAAAGACAATTATGACCCATGTGGCACAATTGACTAACAGACAGTAGATTATAGCCTAGCGACTCTACTAGAAATACATTAGAGATAGAGTGCTCATTAGTGATGGCTATCTTGCCTAAGCCTTTGACCTCGCCTTGATTCCCATCTCCAAATATGATTGTATCTTGGGAATCCTTGTTCTTGACGTAGGAGGTGAACATCTTCTTCTCCCCCATCATGTGATTTGTGCATCCGCTGTCGATAATCCAGCTTGAGCCCCCGGATGCATAAACCTGCAAGGTAAATTAGGCTTGGGTTTTAGGTACCCAACTCTTGTTGGGTCCTACAAGGTTAGTTATAATAGTCTTTGGGACCCAAATGCAAGTCTTGTCTCCCTTGCACTTGGCTCCCAACTTCCTAGCAATCACTTTCTTATTTTTACTACAAATTGCAAAAGAAGCATAGCAAGCATGGTAAATTGTAGAAGGTTCACTACTTACTTTCCTAGGCAAATGAACAACATTTTTCCTAGGCATATTTCTACCATGCACAAAAGAAGAACTTGAAGCAATCATAGCATGTGAATCATAAGCATAACTCCTATGAGCATTTCTAGAAAATTTCCTATCACTATAGATAAAAGCATGATTTCTTTGAGCATTACTAGTCATAGGGGCCTTCCCTTTCTCCTTGGCGAAGATGGGAGCCCTTTGACTTGTTAAGTTCTTGGCTTCCCTTCGAAAGCCAAGCCCATCCTTAATAGAGGGATGTCTACCAACAGTGTAGGCATCCCTTGCAAATTTTAGTTTGTCAAAGTCATTTTTGCTAGTCTTAAGTTGGTCATTGAGACTAGCCACTTCACCATTTAATTTTGTAATAGAAGTAAGGTGCTCTACACATGCATCTACATCAAAATCCTTACACCTATTACAGATAATAACATGCTCTACACAAGAACTAGATTTATTAACTACTTCTAGCTTAGCATTCAAATCATCATTAATACTCCTTAAGCTAGACATAGTTTCATGACATGCAGATAATTCAAAAGAAAGCATTTCATTTCTTTTCACTTCTAAAGCAAGAGATTTTTGTACACTAATAAACTTGTCATGCTCTTCATACAAAATATCTTCTTGCTTCTCTAACAATCTATTCTTCTCATTTAAAGCATCAATCAATTCATTGATCTTATCAATTTTATTTCTATCTAAACCTTTGAATAAACTTGTGTAGTCTACTTCATCATCACTAGATTCATCATCACTTGAAGAAGCATACGTAGGGGTATCTCGAGCGTTTACCTTTTTCTCCTTTGCCTTGTCATTGACCATCATCCCTTTTCCCTTAGGATCCATCTCTTCGGGCGATTAGTCCCTTGCGTGAAGAGAACGGCTCCAATACCAATTGAGAGCACCTAGAGGGGGTGAATAGGTGATCCTGTAAAAATGAATACTTGTAGCCACAAAATTTGGTTAAGTGTTAGCTCAATAGAATCAAGTGGCTAGGGACCAAGCTCTTGTGAAACACAATGGAAACGAAGAACACAAGCACAAGAGACACGGTGATTTATCTCGTGGTTCGGCCAAGTAGCACTTGCCTACTCCACGTTGTGGCGTCCCAATGGACGAGGGTTGCACTCAACCCCTTTCAAGTGATCCAATGATCGACTTGAATACCACGGTGTTTTCCTTTCCTTTACTATCTCCCGTTCGTGAGGAATCTCCACAACTTGGAGCCTCTCGCCCTTACAATTGATGATCACAAAGAAGCACAGAAGTAAGGGAGGGGAGAGCAACACACACAAGACTCAAAGAACAAGCACAATCACGCACACAAGCCACAACTTGAGCTCACAACACGATGCGGGGAGTTCACTACTCAACTAGAGCTCAAGTCACTATCACAAAGAATCAAATGTGCGAGAATGGAGTCTTGGTGCTTAGAGATGATCAAAGAATGCTTGGTGTACTCCTCCATGCGCCTAGGGTCCCTTTTATAGCCCCAAGGCAGCTAGGAGCCATTGGAAGCAAACAGGGAAGGCAATTCTTGCCTTCTGTCGGGTGGCGCACCGGACAGTCCGGTGCACCACCGGACAGGCACTGTTCATTGTCCGGTGCAGATCTACTTCCAAAAATAGCACAGTTGACCGTTGCATAATTGGAGCCGTTGGCGCACCGGACACTGTCCGGTGCACACCGGACAGTCCGGTGCCCCCCGCTGACCGTTGGCGCGCCCACGCGTCGCGCGCGGATTGCGCGGCCGACCGTTGACGCAGTCGACCGTTGGCTCACCGGACAGTCTGGTGCCTCACCGGACCGTCCGGTGAATTTTAGTCGTATGCCATTGAACGATTCTCGAGAGCGATGACTTCGCCACAGACGGCTCACCAGACAGTCTGGTGCACCACCGGACAGTCCGGTGAATTATAGTCGTACACCGTCGTCAGTTCCTGAGAGTGGCCTGTTCACCGGAGGCTGGCCTGGCACACCGGACACTGTCCGGTGCACCACCGGACAGTCCGGTGTGCTAGACTGTGCTGAGTCTTGGCTGCTCCGAGCCAAGTTCTTTTCTTCTTCTCTTTTCTCTGATTCCAGCACTTAGACAAATATATTAGTACACAAAAACCAATGCACTAAGTCTAGAATCATACCTTTGCTTTGATTATCACTTTTCTCTCGATTTAGCACAAGAGGGCTCATTTAAATGTGTTGGGCACTTAATCACCAAAACATAATGGAAATTGCCCAAAGGCACATTTTCCCTTTCAGTTCTTAGGTACCCAAACGGCCTTGGGTCCTTTCACATTAGAAACAAGCACCTTGGGTACCCAAACACAAGTCTTTGACCCCTTGTGTTTGCCCCCAACATATTTGGCAACTACTTTGCCAGATTTGTTAGTGAGCACATATGAAGCATCAAAAGTCTTAAATGAAACATTAGGTTCATTTGATGCAATAGGAGATTTCTTCTTAGGCATTTTAACATGGGTAGAACGCCTAGAGCTAGAAGCCTCATTCTTATAAATAAAAGCATGGTGAGTCTTCTTAGCATGAATTCTCCTAATCTTATCCTCAGGATAACCAGCGGGATATAAAATATAGCCCTCATTATCCTGAGGCATGGGAGCTTTGCCCTTAACAAAATTAGACAATCTTTTAGGAGGGGCATTAAGCTTGACATTGTCTCCCTGTTGGAAGCCAATGCCATCCTTAATGCCAGGGCGTCTCCCACTATAGAGCATGCTTCTAGCAAATTTAAATTTTTCATTTTCCAAGTCATGCTCATTGATTTTAGCAGTTAATGTAGCTATGTGATCATTTTGTTGTTTAATTAAAGCAAGGTGATCATGAATAGCATCTACATTAACATCTCTACATCTAGTGCAAATAGAAACATGATCAACCGTAGATATAGAGGGTTTGCAATCATTTAATTCAATAATCCTAGCGTGTAAAATAGCATTCTCATCTCTAAGATTGGTAATAGCATCATTGCAAACATTTAAATCTTTAGCCTTAGCAATTAATTTTTCATTCTCAATCTTAAGGCTAGCAAGAGATTCATTCAACATGTCAATCTTAGCAATTAAACTAGCATTATCATTTCTAAGATTAACAATTGAATCATCACAAACATTTGATTTCTCAACCTTAGCAATTAATTTGACATTTTCATTTCTAAGGCTAGAAATAGTGTCATGGCAAGTGCTAAGCTCATTAGTCAATTTTTCATTTTTCTCTACCTCCTGAGCATAAGCATTTTTAACCTTACCATGCTTTTTGTTTTCCTTAATAAAGAAGTCTTCTTGGCTATCCAAGAGTTCATCCTTCTCATGAATAGCACTAATCAATTCATTCAATTTCTCTTTTTGTTGCATGTTAAGATTGGCAAAAAGAGTAAGCAAGCTATCCTCATCATCACTAGAATTATCCTCATCACTAGAAGTTGCATACTTAGTTGAGGATCTAGATTTTACCTTCTTCTTCTTGCCGTCCTTTGCCATGAGGCACTTGTGGCCGACGTTGGGGAAGAGAAGACCCTTGTTGACTGTGATGTTTGCGGCGTCCTCGTCGGAGGAGGAGTCGGTGGAGCTCTCGTCGGAGTCCCACTCCCGGCAAACATGGGCATCGCCGCCCTTCTTCTTGTAGTATCTCTTCTTCTCCTTCTTCTTCCCCTCTTATCATCCCTGTCACTGTCACTAGAGATAGGACATTTTGCTATAAAGTGACCGGGCTTATCACACTTGTAGCAAACTTTCTTGGAGCGATGCTTGTAGTCTTTCCCCCTCCTTTGCTTGAGGATTTGGCAGAAGCTCTTGATGATGAGCACCATCTCCTCGTTGTCGAGCTTGGAGGCGTCGATGGGGAGTCTACTTGATGTAGACTCTTCTTTCTTCTCCTCCATCGCCTTGAATGCGACGGGTTGTACCTCGGGTACGGAGGAGGCGCCTTGATCGATGATCTTCTTGGAGCCTTTGATCATCAATTCAAAGCTCACAAATTTTCCTATCACTTCCTCGGGAGACATTAGTTTGTATCTAGGATCACCATGAATTAATTGAACTTGAGTGGGATTAAGAAATACGAGTGATCTAAGAATAACCTTGACCGTTTCATGGTCATCCCATTTGGTGCTCCCGAGGTTGCGCACTTGGTTCACCAAGGTTTTGAGCCGGTTGTACATTACTTGTGGGTCCTCCCCTTGGTTGAGCATAAATCGACCGAGCTCCCCCTCGATCGTCTCCCGCTTGGTGATCTTTGTCACCTCATCTCCTTCGTGCGCGGTCTTGAGCACGTCCCAAATTTCTTTGGCGCTCTTCAACCGTTGCACCTTATTATACTCCTCTTGACTTAGAGAGGCGAGGAGTATAGTAGTGGCTTGGGAGTTGAAGTGCCGGATTTGGGCAACCTCGTCCGAATCATAGTCTTCATCCCCCGGCAATGGTACCTGCACTCCAAACTCAACAACGTTCCAAATACTAGCGTGGAGTGAGGTTAGGTGATGCCTCATTTTATCACTCCACATGTTATAATCTTCACCCTAAAAAACGGGTGGTTTGCCTATTGGGACAGAAAGTAAAGGAGTACGTTTTGAATGCGAGGATACCGTAGGGGGATCTTACTAAACTTCTTGCGCTCATGGTGCTTAGAAGTGACGGACGGCGCGTCGGAGCCAGAGGTGGAGGGCGACGAAGAATCAGTCTCGTAGTAGACCACCTTCTTCATTTTCTTCTTCTTGTCGCCACTCCGGTGCGACTTGATGCGGGGAGGGGATTCCTCCTTGTGCTTGGTGTCGGACTCCCTTGATGGAGCCTTCCCGTGGCTTGTAGCAGGCTTCTCGCCGATCATTACCTCCTTCTTGGCGTGATCTCCCGACATCACTTCGAGCGGTTAGGCTCTAATGAAGTACCGGGCTCCGATACCAATTAAAAGTCGCCTAGATGGGGGGTGAATAGGCAGAATCTGAATTTTACAAATTTTAAGCACAACTACAAGCCGGGGTTAGCGTTAGAAATATAATTGAGTTCGAAAGAGAGGGCGAAAACAAATCAACCAAAGAAATAGAACGGATGACATGGTGATTTGTTTTACCGAGGTTCGGTTCTTGCAAACCTACTCCCCGTTGAGGTGGTCACAAAGACCGGGTCTCTTTCAACCCTTTCCCTCTCTCAAACGGTCACCTAGACCGAGTGAGCTTCTCTTCTCAATCAAACGGGACACTTAGTCCCCACAAGGACCACCACACAATTGGTGTCTCTTGCTTTGATTACAAATGTTGCGGGAACAACAATGGGAGGAAGAAGAAAAGCGATCCAAGCGTAAGAGCTCAAATGAACACGGGAAAACTCTCTCTTCTAGTCACTATTGCTTTGAGTGGAATTGGGACTTGGAGAGATTTTGATTCACTCTAATTGTGTCTTGAATTGAATGCTATAGCTCTCGTATTGAATGTGTTGCCTAAAAACTTGGATGCCTTGAAGTGTGGTGGTTGGGGGTATTTATAGCCCCAACCACCAAAGTGGCCGTTGGGGATGGCTGCTGTCGACGGGCGCACCGGACAGTCCGGTGCGCCACCGGACACTATCCGGTGCGCCAGCCACGTCACCCAACCGTTAGGGTTCGACCGTTGGAGCTCTGACTTGTGTGGCCATCGGACAGTCCGGTGGTGCACCGGACAGACACTGTTCACTGTCCGGTGCGCCTTCTGGCGCATGCTCTGACTTCTGCGCGCGTAGTTGCATTGTTCACATTTACTGTAGACTTTTGCAGACGATCGTTGGCGCAGATAGTCGTTGCTCCGCTGGCACACCGGACAGTACGGTGTTACACCGGACAGTCTGGTGAATTATAGCTGAGTGGCTCCCCAAATTCTCGAAGCTAGCAAGTTTGAGTTGATCCACTCTGGTGCACCGGACACTGTCCGGTGGCACACCGGACAGTCCGGTGCGCCAGACCAGGGCAGCCTACGGTTGTCTTTTGCTCTTTTTATTTGAACCCTTTCTTGAACTTTTTTTATTGGTTTGTGTTGAACCTTTGGCACCTATAGAACTCATAATCTAGAGCAAACTAGTTAGTCCAATAATTTGTGTTGGGCAATCCAACCACCAAAATCATTTAGGAAAAGGTTTGACCCTATTTCCCTTTCAGGCACCTCACCGGAGAGTGAGCGACCCGGTGCACTGGTGCATCTAGCGTGAGGCAGACTTATGCGAATTTCATAGAAGATGATATCGAACAACATGGGGGAAGATTTACCAGGGGTCGTGTAGCAGGGAACCTCCATCCCCAGCGACGGCTAGATCCATGGCGGAGCATCTGCGCTGACGAGCAATTAAAAGCAACCCGGCCGACCCACACGCCCCCCGAAAGCCCTGCCCAAGTCCTCAATAATTTGGTGACCATCCCCCGCCCACCAATAGGGACACGACGTCGAGGAACCATGGCCATGCCATGCGGCGGCCGCGACTTCTCTCACTCTTCGTCCGGTTCACATGGTGACGACTCCCAGGGGCTAGCTTGCGCTTCGCGGAATCGAAAGGGGGCAGGGATGGTTTAGGCCGAGGGAGGGATTGCAACAGGTTCCATTTTATACTCCAAAGCGCGTCCAGACGATGGGCTCGGTTGCACAACGACCGCTCGCATCCACCGGAGCTCGCGGTGCTCGTTGATTGAGGTATGGAGGGGATAACGCTGACTAACCGGCCCCACCAAACAACCAGAGGGACAACTCCGCTTGTGATGACATGGTCGGTACGTGGCCGGGCCCCACCAGACCGTGGCGTAAACACGTGAGGGGGGCGCCGAGCGCGGATTGGGCCGGCGGACGCACTAGGCCGAGTGGTGAAATATGAAGTGGGCCGAGGAGAGTAGAATTTGGCCCAGACGCTGGTATGGATTCCCTTTTCTTTTATTATTATTTCCCTATTTTGTTATTTCTTTTTTTTCAAATTTCCATTCTTTCTTAATACTGATTCAACTAAAGTTCAAAACTCAAACATAATGCTCACTCAAAAATCAATCATGATTAAATAGATATATATTTATTTTAATTAATTTATTTGATTGGTAGATGTTTGAAATATGAAACACACTCATATTGTTCCTTTCTTTTTAGCAAATTAGCATTTTGAATGTGGGATAAGAATTAAAAATTACTTCAAAAATAAATATTCATTATCTATTTATTTTGAAAGAAGGTAATGTATACTTTCATTTAAGGTTTTCTTGATTGTTTTAAGAGTATGTATAATTTACGAGGAGAACAAATCAATGGAGTATCATCTATTATTTATTTTCCCGAGTTTCAATTTTACGTGTTAAATTTAAAAAGTCTAGTCTAGATTTAAGTAACCTAAATTTAATACTTATTTAAATAAATGCTTATAGTGTATCATTTAATGAAATGAATAATCATTTAGTTGGACAGAAAATCTTTCTATTACTTCTTTTCTAAGTTAATTCTTGATTTCAAAATTCAGTCCTCCAAATACAAAGCTCAAGTATAATTTGAGATATCTGAATTTACTATTTTATTTATTTCTTTCTTTCTTTATTTTATTATTTCTCCCTTATACAAATTTTGCGCTTTACATTGAATCCATAAAACTGCCATGTCACGTTGTATTCCACACGTACCCTTGAGCTACATCCAATCTCGCCAACCACATAATGCACCCCCCGTGGTACATCCCTCGGTGTACTTAGAGATGGCAACGGGTATAAACTCGCTGGGTTTTGCCATCCTAAAATCGTACCATGAAAATATCTATACCCATTAAAAGACCCATACCCATAACAGGTTTAAAATCTTGCCCAAACTCGTACCCTTCGGGTTAGCGGGTACCCACGGGTTACCCGCGGGTTTCATCTCCAATATGTATGTTCTTCTTAAAATCAATAAGTATCCTAATGGTTAATGAGATCATGGTCCAAAATTTATGAGATAAACAACAAGTTCATGATTTGGTATAAAAATATTAATAGAGAGAATGAAATACAAATAATAAGTTGTATAATCAAGTGACCTTGCACTAAGTTAACCATCCACCACATATACAACGCTAGTAAAAACTATAATAGCAAGCAAGCAACACTCTCACCAACTACTTATACATTCACCATTTGATAAAAATTAGGAAGTAAATAGGGAGATAACAAGTATGTTGTTCATTTATAAAATAAAATGATAATATGCACTAGGTTTGGTCGGGTTTAAAAAACCCACGGGTTCATGGGTTTGGGTACTGTCGGGGACCATAATTAGGGGTACCCTCAAGGCTCCTAAATCTCAGCTAGTAACCCCCATCAGCACAAAGCTGCAAAGGCCTGATGGGTGCGATTAAGTCAAGGATCGGTCCATTCGAGAGACACGATCACGCCTCGCCCGAGCCCAGCCTCGGGCAAGGGCAGCCGACCCCGGAGGACCTATGTTTCGCCTGAGGCCCCCCTCCAGCAACGGACACATTTAATGCAAAGGTGGCCTGACACCTTTATCCTGACGCACGCCCTCCAGTCGATAGAGCCGAAGTGACCGCAGTCACTTCGCCGCTCCACTGACCGGTCTGACAAGAGGACAGCGCCGCCTGCGCCGTTCCGACTGCTGAGCCACTCGACAGAGTGAGGCTGACAGCAGCCAAGTCCGGTCTCAGGCGTCATAGGAAACTCCGCTTTGCCCGACCCCAGGGCTCGAACTCGGGCTCAGCCCCGGAAGACGGCGAACTCCGCTCCGCCCGACCCCAGGGCTCGGACTCGGGCTTAGCCCCGGAAGACGGCGAACTCCGCTCCGCCCGACCCCAGGGCTCGGACTCGGGCTCAGCCCCGGAAGACGGCGAACTCCGCTCCGCCCGACCCCAGGGCTCGGACTCAGGCTCAGCCCCGAAGGACGACGAACTCCGCTTCGCCCGACCCCAGGGCTCGGACTCAACCCTGGCCTGAGCCGACGGTCTCCGCCTCGTCCGACCCGGGGGCTCGGACTCGACCTCGACCTCGGAAGACAGACTCGACCTCGACCTCGGAGGAGCCTCCACCTCGCCCAACCTAGGGCACGGACCGACCACGTCAACAGGAAGCGCCATCATTACCCTACCCCGAGCTGACTCAGGCTACCGGGAACAAGACCGGCGTCCCATCTGGCTCGCTCCACCATACGAGTAATGATGGCGCCCCGCATGCCCTGTGACGACGGTGGCTCTCAGCCCCCTTACGGAAGCAAGAGGACGTCAGCAAGGACTCGACAGCCCCGACAGCTGTCCTTCCGCCAGGCTCCAGCGCTCCTCCGACGGCCACGACACCACGCGAACTGGGTGCCAAGACCTCTCCGGCTGCCACGATGGCATGTACTTAGGGCGCTAGCTCTCCACCGCTAGACACGTTAGCACATTGCTACACTCCCCATTGTACACCTGGATCCTCTCCTTACGCCTATAAAAGGGAGGACCAGGGCCCTCTTACAGAGGGTGGGCCGCGCGGGGAAGGACGGGACGGCGCTCGCGCAAGGCCGCTCGCTCCCTCCCGCGTGGACGCTTGTAACCCCCTACTGCAAGCGCACCCGACCTGGGCGCGGGGCTAACACGAAGGCCGCGGGTTCCACTCTCCCACGCCTGTCTCCCTCCGGCTGCTTCCTTCCCCCTTCGCATTCCGCCTCGCGTCGACCCATCTGGGTTGGGGCACACGGCGACAATTCACTCGTCGGTCCAGGGACCCCCCGGGTTCCGAAACACCGACAGTTGGCGCGCTAGGTAGGGGCCTGCTGCGTGTTGACGAACAGCTTCCCGTCAAGCTCCAGATGGGCAGTCTCCAGCAACCTCTCCAGCCCGGGACAGTGCTCCGTTTCGGGAGCCTTGAGTTCATGTCCCTCGACGGCAGCTACGACAGATACTCCTTCCCCCGCCGCACGACAGCGACAATGGCGGTCGACAACCCGCTCGCCGGCGGGGAAATCGACGACGCCTTCCCCACGTGGTGGAAGGACGACATTCGGGCTTATCCCGTCCCCTCCCCCACCGACGGAGGAGGAGGCGGGGCAACCAAGGCCAAGCAGGAGGCGACACCTCGTTGGCTGTCGAGCGAGTCGGTGGCACCGGCGCCCCAACGGGGAGCGCGTCGGGCATCGACCTCGCGTCTGAGACGAAGACGAGCGCCATCTCCCCGCAACACGCCAATCTCAAGCAAACGGACGACACTAGCACGCTCGCGAACGACTTGCTAGGCGTCACCCTCGTACCTGAGACGACGGTGCAGTCCGTCCCTGACGTGACTTCGTCACCGCCCGTCGACCGAAAGGTACCGACCGATTCCCATCTCGTGTCTTTTGGATTCGGCCTCGACCCGCCAAGCGACTCCGCTTCGGTGGACACTCTCATAGAGGCGAGTCCAAACCCTCCGGGGTATCGTGTGCGGTCACCCTGGGACCGGCTGATGGTCGTCTCGTCCTACGGGCCCTCGGGGTCTGAGAAAGAAGGCGAGCCCGACCTCTGTTGGGATTTCTCTAGACTTGGTAACCCCAGTGCCATGCGGGACTTCATGACCGCATGCGACTACTGCCTTTCCGACTGTTCCGACGGTAGTCGCAGCCTCGACGACGAGGACTGCGGCCCAAGTCGTGAATGTTTCCATGTCGATCTAGGGGGTCCCGGCGAAGGCAACCATCTTGGTATGCCGGAGAACGATGATCTCCCTAGGCCCGTGCCTCGCATCGACATCCTTCGGGAGCTAGCTGTGGTCCCCGTCCCGGCGGGGGGTCTGACCCACAGCTCGAGCAAATCCGCGAGAGACAGGCCAGGCTCGACGAGGGAGCAGGAACGCTTGTGCCGATCCACCGGGACATCAGGCAGGAATGGGTGGGCCAACCTCCGGCCGGAGAAGCACGTCATCTCCCCTAGGGCATCCAGCACCGCATCGCCGACGACGTCAGGGTAAGGCCGCCACCGGATTCCAGTGGAGTCGGCCAGAACCTGGCTGCAGCGGCGATACTTCTCCGCGCGATGTCGGAGCCATCAACCACCGAGGGGCGGCGTATCCAGGGAGAGCTCAAGAATCTCCTGGAGGACGCCGCGGTCCGATGGGCCGAAAGCTCCGCCTCCCGAAGGCAGGGGTACCCCTCGGAGCATCGCGCCGTGACTTCCCGATTCGTGCGGGAAGCCTCGGTCCACACCGGGCGCACGCGCAACACAGCGCCTGCGGCCCCGGGTCGCCTCGGCAACGAGCACCATCACCACAGCCGTCGGGCCCACCTCGACGAGAGGGTGCGCCGAGGCTACCACCCCAGGCGTGGGGGACGCTACGACAGCGGGGAGGATCGGAGTCCTTCGCCCGAACCACCCGGTCCGCAGGCTTTCAGCCGCGCCATACGACGAGCGCCGTTCCCGACCCGGTTCCGAACCCCGACTACTATCACAAAGTACTCGGGGGAGACGAGACCGGAACTGTGGCTCACGGACTATCGGCTGGCCTGCCAACTGGGTGGAACGGATGATGATAATCTCATCATCCGCAACCTCCCCATGTTCCTCTCCGACACCGCTCGAGCCTGGCTGGAGCACCTGCCCCCGGGGCAGCTCTCCAACTGGGACGACCTAGTCCAAGCCTTCGCTGGCAATTTCCAAGGCACGTACGTGTGCCTTGGAAACTCCTGGGATCTCCGAAGCTGCCGCCAGCAGCCGGGAGAGTCTCTCCGGGACTACATCCGGCGATTCTTGAAGCAGCGCACCGAGCTGCCCAACGTCACCGATTCAGATGTCATCGGCGCGTTCCTCGCTGGCACCACCTGCCGCGACCTGGTGAGCAAGCTGGGTCGCAAGACCCCCACCAGGGCGAGCGAGCTAATGGACATCGCCACCAAGTTTGCCTCTGGCCAGGAGGCGGTTGAGGCCATCTTTCGGAAGGACAAGCAGCCCCAGGGCCGCCCACCGGAAGATGCTCCCGAGGCGTCAACTCAGCGTGGCACTAAGAAGAAGGGCAAGAAGAAGTCGCAAGCAAAACGCGACGCCGCCGACGCGGACCTTGTCGCCGCCGCCGAGTACAAGAACCCTCGGAAACCTCCGGGAGGTGCCAACCTCTTCGACAAGATGCTCAAGGAGCCGTGCCCCTATCATCAGGGGCTCGCCAAGCACACCCTTGAGGAATGTGCCATGCTTCGACGCCACTTTCACAAGTCCGGGCCACCCGCGGAGGGTGGCAAGGCTCTCGACGACGCTAAGAAGGAAGATCACAAGGCAGGAGAGTTCCCCGAAGTCTACGACTGCTTCATGATCTACGGCGGGCAAGTGGCAAACGCCTCGGCTCGGCACCGCAAGCAAGAGCGTCGGGAGGTCTGCTCGGTAAAGGTGGCGGCGCCAGTCTACCTAGACTGGTCCGACAAGCCCATCACCTTTGACCAGGCCGACCATCCAGACCACGTGCCGAGCCCGGGGAGATACCCACTCATTGTCGACCCCATCATCGGCAACGTCAGGCTCACCAAGGTCCTCATGGACGGAGGCAGCAGCCTCAACATCATCTACGCCGAGACCCTCGGGCTCCTGCGGATCGATCTGTCCTCGGTCCGAACGGGCGCTGCGCCTTTCCATGGGATCATCCCCGGGAAGCGCGTCCAACCCATCGGACAACTCGATCTACCCGTCTGCTTCGGGACACCCTCCAACTTCTGAAGGGAGACCCTCACGTTCGAAGTGGTCGGGTTTCGAGGAACCTACCACGCAGTGTTGGGGAGGCCATGCTACGCCAAGTTCATGGCCGTCCCCAACTATACCTACCTCAAGCTCAAGATGCCGGGCCCCAACAGGGTCATCATCGTCGGGCCCACGTACCGACACGCGTACGAATGCGACGTGGAGTGCATGGAGTACGCCGAGGCCCTCGCCGAGTCCGAGGCCCTCATCGCCGACCTGGAGAGCCTCTCCAGGGAGGCGCCCGACGTGAAGCGCCATGCCGGCAACTTCGAGCCAGCGGAGACGGTCAAGTCCGTCCCTCTCAACCCCTGCAACGACGCCTCCAAGCAGATCTGGATCGGCTCCGAGCTCGACCCCAAATAGGAAGCAGTGCTCGTCGACTTTCTCCGCGCAAACGCCGACGTTTTCGCATGGAGTCCCTCGGACATGCCCGGCATACCGAGGGAAGTCGCCGAGCACTCGCTGGATATCCGAGCTGGAGCCCGACCCGTGAAGCAGCCTCTGCGCCGATTCGACGAAGAAAAGCGCAGAGCCATAGGCAAGGAGATCCACAAGCTAATGGCGGCAGGGTTCATCAAAGAGGTATTCCATCCCGAATGGCTTGCCAACCCTGTGCTTGTGAGAAAGAAAGGGGGGAAATGGCGGATGTGTGTAGACTACACTGGTCTAAACAAAGCATGTCCGAAAGTTCCCTACCCTCTGCCTCGCATCGATCAAATCGTGGATTCCACTGCTGGGTGCGAAACCCTATCTTTCCTCGATGCCTACTCAGGGTATCACCAGATCAGGATGAAAGAGTCCGACCAGCTCGCGACTTCTTTCATCACACCCTTCGGCATGTACTGCTATGTTACCATGCCGTTTGGTTTGAGGAATGCGGGTGCAACGTACCAGCGATGCATGAACCATGTGTTCAGCGAACACATCGGCCGAATGGTCGAGGCCTACGTTGATGACATCGTAGTCAAGACGAGGAAAGCCTCCGACCTCCTTTCCGACCTTGAAGTGACATTCCGATGTCTCAAGGCGAAAGGCGTGAAGCTCAATCCCGAAAAGTGTGTCTTCGGGGTCCCCCGAGGCATGCTCTTGGGGTTCATCGTCTCCGAGCGGGGCATCGAGGCCAACCCGGAGAAGATCGCTGCCATCACCGGCATGAGGCCCATCAAGGACTTGAAAGGCGTACAGAGGGTCATGGGATGCCTCGCGGCTCTGAGCCGCTTCATCTCGCGCCTCGGCGAAAGAGGTCTGCCTCTGTACCGCCTCTTAAGGAAGACCGAGTGCTTCGCTTGGACTCCTGAGGCCGAGGAAGCCCTCGGGAACCTGAAGGCGCTCCTCACGAACGCGCCCATCTTGGTGCCCCCCGCTGCCGGAGAAGCCCTCTTGATCTACATCGCTGCGACCACTCAGGTGGTTAGCGCCGCGATTGTGGTCGAGAGACGAGAAGAGGGGCATGCATTGCCCGTCTAGATGCCAGTCTACTTCATTAGTGAGGTACTGTCCGAAACCAAGATCTGCTACCCACAAATTCAGAAGCTGCTGTACGCGGTGATCCTGACGCGATGGAAGTTGCGACACTACTTTGAGTCTCATCCGGTGACTGTGGTGTCATCCTTCCCCCTGGGGGAGATCATCCAGTCCCGAGAGGCCTCGGGTAGAATTGCAAAGTGGGCGGTGGAGATCATGGGCGAGACGATCTCATTCACCCCTCGGAAGGCCATCAAGTCCCAGGTCTTGGCAGACTTTGTGGCTGAATGGGTCGACACCCAGCTCCCGGCAGCTCCGATCCAACCGGAGCTCTGGACCATGTTTTTCGACGGGTCGCTGATGAAGACGGGGGCCGGCGCGGGCCTGCTCTTCGTCTCGCCCCTCAGAAAGCACCTACGCTACGTGCTACGCCTCCACTTCCCGGCGTCCAACAACGTGGCTGAGTACGAGGCTCTGGTGAATGGGTTGCGAATCGCCATCGAGCTAGGGGTCCGACACCTCGACGCTCGCGGTGACTCGCAGCTCGTCATCGACCAAGTCATGAAGAACTCCCACTGCCGTGACCCGAAGATGGAAGCCTACTGCGATGAGGTTCGGCGCCTGGAAGACAAGTTCTATGGGCTCGAGCTCAACCACATCGCCCGACGCTACAACGAGACTGCGGATGAGCTGGCTAAAATAGCCTCGGGGCGAACAACGGTTCCCCCGGACATATTCTCCCGAGACCTGCATCAACCCTCCGTCAAGGCCGACGACACGCCCGAGCCCGAGGCACCCTCGGCTCAGTTCGAGGTACCCTCGGCACGGTCCGAGGTACCCTCGGCTCGACCCGAGGTACCCTCGGCCCCCGAGGGTGAGGCACTGCGCGTCGAGGGGGAGCAGAGCGAGGTCGCGCCTAATCAAAGCTGGCAGACCCCGTACCTGCAATATCTCCACCAAGGAGAGCTGCCCCTCGACCAAGCCGAAGCTCGGCGAGTGGCGCGATGCGCCAAGTCCTTCGTCTTGCTGGGAGATGGGAAGGAGCTCTACCACCGCAGCCCCTCTGGCATTCTCCAGCGATGCATTTCCATCGCAGAAGGTCAGGAGCTCTTACAAGAGATACACTCGGGGGCTTGCGGCCATCACGCAACACCCCGAACCCTTGTTGGAAACGCCTTCCGACAAGGTTTCTACTGGCCGACGGCGGTGGCCAACGCCACTAGAATTGTCCGCACCTGCGAAGGGTGTCAGTTCTACGCAAGGCAGACCCACCTGCCCGCTCAGGCTCTGCAGACCATATCCATCACCTGGCCGTTTGCTGTGTGGGGTCTGGACCTAGTCGGCCCCTTGCAGAAGGCACCCGGGGGCTACACGCACCTGCTGGTCGCCATCGACAAATTCTCCAAGTGGATCGAGGTCCGACCCCTAAACAGCATCAGGTCCGAACAGGCGGTGGCGTTCTTCACCAACATCATCCATCGCTTTGGGGTCCCGAACTCCATCATCACCGACAACGGCACCCAGTTCACCGGCAGAAAGTTCCTGGACTTCTGTGAGGATCACCACATCCGGGTGGACTGGGCCGCCGTGGCTCACCCCATGACGAATGGGCAAGTAGAACGTGCCAACGGCATGATTCTGCAAGGACTCAAGCCTCGGATCTACAACGACCTCAACAAGTTCGGCAAGCGGTGGATGAAGGAACTCCCCTCGGTAGTCTGGAGTCTGAGGACAACGCCGAGCCGAGCCACGGGCTTCACACCGTTCTTTCTAGTCTATGGGGCCGAGGCCATCTTGCCCACAGACTTAGAATACGGTTCCCCGAGGACGAGGGCCTACGCCGACCAAAGCAATCAAGCTAATCGAGAAGACTCACTAGACCAGCTAGAAGAGGCTCGGGACATGGCCTTACTACACTCGGCACGGTATCAGCAGTCCCTGCGACGCTACCACGCCCGAGGGGTTCGGTCCCGAGACCTCCAGGTGGGCGACCCGGTGCTTCGGCTGCGACAAGACGCCCGAGGGCGGCACAAACTCACGCCTCCCTAGGAAGGGCCGTTCATCGTCGCCAAGGTTCTGAAGCCCGGAACATACAAGCTGGCCAACAGCCAAGGCGAGGTCTACAGCAACGCTTGGAACATCCAACAGCTACGTCGCTTCTACCCTTAAGATGCTTTCAAGTTGTTCGCATACCTCGTTCACACACAAAGTCTGGTCGTCAAGGAAGGGCCAGCCTTGCCTCGGCAAAGCCCGACCCTCCCTCGGGGGCCAGAAGGGGGGAACCCCCTCTGCGTCGAAATTTTCCAAGAAAAAAATCTTTCCTGCCAGAATGCCTTTCGTGCTTTTCGACTACTTCGAAAGTGGATCCTGAAAACGACGGAGTACACGTAAGCAGCCAAGGCTGACCGAGCCGAGGGACTCCTATGCCTCCAGGATACGGATACCTCACTCATCACCTTCTGCGATAAGTAACTCGCGCTCGGATAAGTGATTCTGCGGATCGAACAAGTCTTCACGCTCGAAAGCTCCTCTGCCGGAACGATTTTTCGGGCTTTCTCGACTGCGTCGATGACAGAATCTTATGGACGAGTAAGAGTGCACGTAAGCGGCAAGGCCGACCGAGCCGAGGGATTCCTACGCCTCCAGGATACGAATACCTCACTCATCACCTTCCGTGAAAAGCAACTCTCGCCCGCACAAACAATTCTGTCACCGACAAATAAGTCCGGATACTCGAAACAAGAGGAAAGGGGACACAGCTTTACAACACGACGACGGTATGTTTGGGCCTCGGCGGCCGCAGAAAGCATATACACACTACAAGACAACCCGATCCTGCAGGCTCGGACGTCGACAGTTGAAAGGGGCAGCAACACCCTCGGCATCAACTACACCTTCGGCGGGGTCTAACCTAGCCTCGGACGGCGACGCGGTCGGAGGATCCCCACTCTGAAGGACGACATCAGCACCACACCCGGGCCATCACCGCCAGGGTCTTCTCCAGAAATCCGGCTCGAGCAGACGGCTCGACTGGCCACCCCGAGGCCTCGGCCAGCTGTCCATCGAAGACATCAGCCCAGCTTGAGGCCTCGACAGCTCAACTCCAGCGTCGGTTCCGCCAGCGGACAACCCGGCCAGGCTCCGGCCGACAACATCTTCTTTTTCGAAGCCAACTATGCCTCTGCCCGTGCTGACACCGCTACCTCCGGCTTCGGCTCATCGAAGGGCGGCCGAGGGGTTCCTTTAACTAAGCAAGAGAAGCCTCGGACAGCAAGGCCGACCGAGCCGAGGGACTCCTACGCCTCCAGGATACGGATACCTCACTCGTCACCTTCGCACGAGGCGACTCACGCTTAGTGAAGCGGTTCAGATAACCAACAGGCGAGACTTAGTGCTCGAAATGAAGAAAAAACACGGCTCTGCGCCGAAGACACATACATGTTCAGGCCTCGACAGCCACAATGAACAAAACACCGGCACTCAAAGTGCCATTACAAACAGAACTCCGGTTCCACCTCCGCAGGTACGAACAACCCCACGCGATTGGGGGGCCTGCGGAGCAACAGAAGACCGACGAACGGCTTGTCGTCACCCGCCCTAGCAGTGGCGACGACGACGACTTCTGCTTCGGAGGGCCGAACAGCAGCAGCGATGACCTCAGGGCAGATGCTGCTGCCATGAGGCCCTCGCCCATGCCCCCAACTCGAGAGGCAAGGACGGGCAGAAGGCCGTAGAGTTGGAGGTCAGTCCGTGGGCGGCACCGACTAGCTCGCCGGCGGAGGAACCTCTTCCGGCTGCCATGGCGGAAGGCGGCGTCGGGAGCGGCTCCGAAGCCACTCGGCTCAGAGAGCCGGGCACGCGGCAGCTGCCAACGCCACGAACGGCGAATGCCCTTCCTCCCGATCACTGAGGGAAGGAGCGGGCCGCCGCCCGCGCAGGGACCGACCCCAACTCGGCACACTCCCCTCCCCAGCACCGATGATGAAAATCCTTGAAGCTGAGAGAGGGGAAGAGGCCGCAGCCCGGTTCGCTTCTCCCCGCCGTCAAGCTGGAGGTCACCGTCTTGGGTGACCACCGGCGAGGGGATGCAGCCGGGCTGCCTGATGAAAATCCTTGAAGCCGAACGATGGCTGAAAGGTACCAACTTCCTCGAAGTTGCGTCTCTCCGATGACAAGACGGAAGGATTGCGGGCGTCCCCCCACCCGGGGGCTCGGAAGGTGGAGAGGCACGATGCATGAGGGGAGCGCGAAGACATGGTTGCCCTCCAAGGGGGTCGCCCTCCTTTTAAAGGAGACTCTCTCCACTTGTGTCCTCAGCCGTTGCGGGCTGAGTCTTCTCCAACACGCTCCAAGGTCTTCCCCCTTACGGCGCGGGGGCTGGGTCCACGCGTCATGCAAGCCGGTCCAGGGCAGAAGAAGCCAAACCGCCGCGCGCGGCGCGTACAACCGCCCGACGGTTACAAGTATTCCTCCACTTACGCCCAGACCAACGGGTGAAAGGGTGGACAGCTATGCAGTCGGCATGCAACCGCGCCAAGTGCAACCGCGCCAAGTGGGCGCGCCCCTTCGACTCCAACGCGCCCAGCATGAAGGCCCAGGCCCACGCGTCATGCAACCGGCTTGCCGGTTGCTACGTGCGAGCAACTGCACCGCCACTCGCGCCACTACCGCGCCTCCTCGACTGCGGAGCCAATACCGCGACTCGAGGCAACCCTGCGTGTGGCCCAGCAGTGCCAGCCAGGCGCGACGGTCAAATACGGTCAAAAATGGGCCGGCAGTAATGGCGGTGGCAGGCGGGCAGGAGCAGCGGTCACGTCGTCAGCCAAGCTTTCGTCCCATCCAGGGGCAGCGAGAGAGCCCTCTCTCATGGCGTGAAGACGGCGTGCCCATGATCCGTTCCTCGAACGGCCCGCGCACGCGCAACAGTCGCCTTGCGAACCACTCGCCCCGTCGCGTTAACTTCGCGGCGGGACAGGCGGCGCCTCCGGCGGGAGAAGCAAGCGACGCTTCGCCTTCGCCATAATGACCGCGTCGAAAAAGGTACGCCACGTCATTCAATTTCGTATCCTTTTCCTTTTTCCTCTTTCTCTCTCTTACAACTGAGAGCACCTAGAGGGGGGGTGAATAGGTGATCCTGTAAAACTTCAAACTTAAGCCACAAAACTTGGTTAAGTGTTAGCACAAATAATGCCAAGTGGCTAGAGAGGAGTCTCAACAAAACATAGAAACCACAGAAGATCAATCACAGAGATGACACAGTGGTTTATCCCGTGGTTCGGCCAAGACCAACGCTTGCCTACTCCACGTTGTGGCGTCCCAACGGACGAGGGTTGCAATCAACCCCTCTCAAGCGGTCCAAAGACCCACTTGAATACCACGGTGTTTTGTTTTCTTTTCTTTATCCCGTTTGCAAGGAATCTCCACAAATTGGAGTCTCTTGCCCTTACAAGTATATGATCACAAAGAAGCACAGAGTAAGGGAGGGAAGCAACACACACAAATCCACAGCGAAATGCGCACACACACGGCCAAGAATCGAGCTCGAATGACTATCTCAAAGTTCTCACTAGAACGGAGCTCGAATCACTTAGAATCACAAACGAATGCACAAAGAATGAGTGTGGATGATCAAGAATGCTCTAAGGTTGCTTGGTGTGCTCCTCCATGCGCCTAGGGGTCCCTTTTATAGCCCCAAGGCAGCTAGGAGCCGTTGAGAGCAAATCTGGAAGGCCAATCTTGCCTTCTGTCGTCGGGGGCACCGAACAGTCCGGTGCACACCGGACACTGTCCGGTGCCCGATTTCCTTCCTAAAATGGCGCTGCCGACCGTTGCCGACCGTTGTAGATCTGGGAGCCGTTGGCGCACCGGACATGTCCGGTGCACACCGGACAGTCCGGTGCCGTCTTCTAGCCGTTGGCTCGGCCACGTGTCCCGCGCAGATTGCGCGGCCGACCGTTGGCCCGGCCGACCGTTGGCTCACCGGATAGTCCGGTGCACACCGGACAGTCCGGTGAATTTTAGCCGTACGTCGCCAGTGAATTCCCGAGAGCAGCCACTTCGCGCCGAGCCAGCCTGGCGCACCGGACACTGTCCGGTGCACACCGGATAGTCCGGTGCACCCAGACTGGGCAGACTTTGGCTGCTCGAGCCATCTCTTTTCCAACTCGATTTTTTCTGTTTCCAGCACTTAGACACAATACATTAGTCCATAAAACAATGTACTAAGTCTGAGAAACATACCTTAATTCTTGATTTGTACTTTGTCCACCATTTTACAATTAGGTACCTGTGTTGGGCACTAAATCACCAAAATACTTAGAAATGGCCCAAGGGCACATTTCCCTTTCAATCTCCCCCTTTTTGGTGATTTATGCCAACACAACATAAAGCAAGTAGAACAAGTACAAAAAACACTTCAAATAAGAACTCAAATTATTTTGATTCAATTTTGACATATATGGATCACTCTATGCCACCACTTGGTTTGTTTTTGCAAATCAAACTCAAATTCCTATCTCTAAGTCAAAACCACTTGTAGAGACATAAAGAGAGGTTTTCCAAAGAAATTTGATCACGGATTTCAAAAACTCCCCCTTTTTCCCATAATCAACACTTCTCCCCACAAGAGGCCAACTTTTGACATAAGAGACAATAAAAGAGTTTTGACAAACCAAAAGCTCTAATCTATTATTTTTCAAAATTTCTCAAGTGGTAGCTGATCCATTATTGCTTTGGCCTTTATTTTCTCCCCCTTTGGCATCAAGCACCAAAACGGGATCAATCTTGGCCCTTTAACCCCATTGCCTCACCAAAATCTTCAATTAAGAGCAAATGGCAATAAGAGTTCATTAGATGAACTTGGAATAGGTTACCCTCTCATCGGAGTGCAGTGGAAGTCTTTCATGGTCCAAGTCCACCTTTTCCCTTTCAATTCTCATTTGAGACTAAAACAAGCAAACTCAAGCATATGGTTAGTCTCAAAGGGTCAAGTTGTAACACATCTCCCCCTAAAACAGTGCATCACTTTGCAACAGACTTGTGAGGTCCAGGGAGTGTTTGTACAACTTGAGCACCACAATAAACAAAATGCAGAATGAACATGATCAAAGGCATAAACACATGTATGCTACAATTCAATCCAAGTTCCGCGAATCTAAGACATTTAGCTCACTACGCAGCCTGCAAAAGGTCTTCTCATCTAAAGGCTTGGTAAAGATATCGGCTAGCTGGTTCTCGGTGCTAACATGAAACACTTCGATATCTCCCTTTTGCTGGTGGTCTCTCAAAAAGTGATGCCGGATGTCAATGTGCTTTGTGCGGCTGTGCTCAACAGGATTTTCCGCTATTCGGATAGCACTCTCATTGTCACATAGGAGTGGGACTTTGCTCAGATTGTAGCCAAAGTCCCTGAGGGTTTGCCTCATCCAAAGTAGTTGCGCACAACACTGTCCTGCGGCAACGTACTCGGCCTCAGCGGTGGATAGGGCAACGGAGGTTTGTTTCTTAGAGTTCCATGACACCAGGGACCTTCCTAAGAATTGGCACGTCCCCGATGTACTCTTCCTATCGACCTTACATCCAGCATAGTCGGAATCTGAGTACCCAATCAAGTCAAAGTTAGACCCCTTTGGATACCAGATCCCGAAGCAAGGCGTGGCGACTAAATATCGAAGAATTCGCTTCACAGCCACTAAGTGACACTCCTTCGGATCGGATTGAAATCTAGCACACATGCATACGCTAAGCATAATATCCGGTCTACTAGCACATAAATAAAGCAAAGAACCTATCATGGACCGGTATGCTTTTTGATCAACGGACTTACCTCCTTTGTTGAGGTCGGTGTGTCCGTCGGTTCCCATCGGCGTCTTTGCGGGCTTTGCGTCCTTCATCCCAAACCTCTTTAGCAAATCTTGCGTGTACTTCGTTTGGGAGATGAAGGTGCCGTCCTTGAGTTGCTTCACTTGAAACCCAAGGAAGTAGGTCAACTCGCCCATCATCGACATCTCAAATTTCTACGTCATTACCCTGCTAAACTCTTCACAAGACTTTTGGTTAGTAGAACCAAATATTATGTCGTCGACATAAATTTGGCACACAAAAAGATCACCATCGCAAGTCTTAGTAAAAAGAGTTGGATCGGCTTTCCCAACCTTGAAAGCATTAGCAATTAAAAAGTCTCTAAGGCATTCATACCATGCTCTTGGGGCTTGCTTAAGTCCATAGAGCGCCTTAGAGAGCTTACACACATGGTCGGGGTACCGTTCATCCTCGAAGCCAGGGGGCTGCTCCACGTACACCTCCTCTTTGATCGGCCCGTTGAGGAAAGCGCTCTTCACATCCATTTGGTACAACCTGAAAGAATGGTGAGCGGCATATGCTAGCAAGATACGAATTGATTCTAGCCTAGCCACAGGAGCAAAAGTCTCCTCAAAGTCCAAACCTGCGACTTGGGCATAACCTTTTGCCACAAGTCGAGCCTTGTTCCTTGTCACCACTCCGTGCTCATCCTGTTTGTTGCGGAACACCCACTTGGTTCCCACAACATTTTGCTTGGGACGGGGCACCAGTGTCCAAACTTCGTTGCGCTTGAAGTTGTTGAGTTCCTCCTGCATGGCCAACACCCAGTCCGGATCTAGCAAGGCCTCTTCTACCCTGAAAGGCTCAATAGAAGAGACAAAAGAGTAATGCTCACAAAAATTAACTAATCTTGAGCGAGTAGTTACTCCCTTGCTAATATCACCCAATATCTGGTCGACGGGATGATTTTTTTGAATTGTCGCTCGAACTTGGGTTGGAGGTGCCTGTTGCGCTTCTTCCTCCATCACGTGATCATCTTGTGCTCCCCCTTGATCACACGCCTCTTTTTGATGAACCTGTTCATCGTCTTGGGTTGGGGGATGCACCGTTGTTGAGGAAGAAGGTTGATCTCGTTCATCTTGTTCCTGTGGCCGCACTTCTCCAATCGCCATGGTTCGTATAGCGGCCGTCGGAACATCTTCTTCATCTACATCATCACAATCAACAACTTGCTCTCTTGGAGAGCCATTAGTCTCATCAAATACAACATCGCTCGAGACTTCAACCAAACCTGATGATTTGTTGAAGACCCTATACGCCTTTGTATTTGAATCATAACCTAACAAAAACCCTTCTACGGCTTTGGGAGCAAATTTAGAAGTTCTACCTTTCTTCACAAGAATATAACATTTGCTCCCAAATACACGAAAATAAGACACATTGGGTTTGTTACCAGTTAGTAGCTCATACGACGTCTTCTTGAGGAGGCGATGAAGGTAGACCCTGTTGATGGCGTGGCAAGCCGTGTTCACGGCTTCCGACCAAAAGCACTCGGGGGTCTTGAATTCTCCAAGCATAGTCCTCGCCATATCTATGAGCGTCCTGTTCTTCCTCTCTACCACACCATTTTGCTGAGGTGTGTAGGGAGCGGAGAACTCGTGCTTGATCCCTTCCTCCTCAAGAAACTCCTCCACTTGAAGGTTCTTGAATTCGGATCCGTTGTCGCTCCTTATCTTTTTCACCTTGAGCTCAAACTCATTTTGAGCTCTCCTTAGGAAGCGCTTGAGGGTCCCTTGGGTTTCAGACTTATCCTGCAAAAAGAACACCCAAGTGAAGCGGGAAAAGTCATCAACAATAACTAGACCATACTTACTTCCTCCTATGCTTAGATAGGCGACGGGTCCGAAGAGGTCCATATGTAGCAGCTCCAGGGGTCTTGATGTTGTCATCACATTTTTGGTGTGATGAGAGCCTCCCACCTGTTTCCCTGCTTGACAAGCTGCACAAGGTCTATCTTTTTCGAAATAAACATTGGTTAGACCTATCACGTGTTCTCCCTTTAGAAGCTTGTGGAGGTTCTTCATCCCCACATGTGCTAAGCGGCGATGCCACAACCAGCCCATGCAAGTCTTAGCCATTAAGCATGCATCTAGACTGGCCTCTTCTTTTGCAAAATCAACTAAGTAAAGCTTGTCGTCTAGTACACCCTTAAAAGCTAGTGAACCATCACATCTTCTAAAGACAGACACATCTACATTTGTAAACAGACAATTATATCCCATATTGCATAGTTGACTAACAGATAGCAAATTGTAACCAAGAGACTCAACTAAAAACACATTGGAGATTGAGTGTTCATTAGAAATTGCAATTTTACCTAACCCTTTTACCTTGCCTTGATTCCCATCACCGAATATTATTGAATCTTGGGAATCTTTGTTTTTGACGTAGGAGGTGAACATCTTCTTCTCCCCCGTCATATGGTTTGTGCATCCGCTGTCGATAATCCAGCTTGAACCCCCGGATGCATAAACCTGCAAGGCAAATTTAGGCTTGGGTCTTAGGTACCCAACTCATGTTGGGTCCTGCAAGGTTAGTGCAAATATCCTTAGGGACCCAAATGCAAGTTTTGTCTCCCTTGCATTTTGCCCCTAACTTCCTAGCAACTATTTTCCTATTCTTTCTACAAATAGCAAAGGAAGCATTTAAAGCACAATAAATTGTAGAAGGTTCATTCACTACTTTCCTAGGAGCATGAATAATATTCTTTCTAGGCGCATGATGAATAGCATTTCTCCTAGACATATTTATACCATGCATATAGGAAGAACTAGAAGCAAACATGGCATGAGAATCAAAAACATCATACGCATTATAGCTCCTATAAGCATTTCTAGTTTGTCTCCTACCATGGTACATAAAGGCATGGTTCTTTTTAGCACTAGTTGCCATAGGGGCCTTCCCTTTCTCCTTGGCAGAGATAGGAGCCTTATGGCTTGTCAAGTCCTTGGCTTCCCTTTTGTAGCCAAGTCCATCCTTAATTGAGGGGTGTCTACCAATCGTGTAGGCATCCCTTGCAAATTTTAACTTGTCAAATTCATTCTTGCTAGTCTTAAGTTGGGCATTAAGACTAGCTAATTCCTCATTTAATTTTGAAATTGAAACTAAGTGATCACTACAAGCATCAATGTCAAAATCTTTACACCTATTACAAGTTTCAACAATTTCTACACAAGAATTAGATTTACTAGCTACTTCTAGTTTAGCACTTAAATCATTATTAACACTTCTTAAAGTAGCAATGGTTTCATGACAGGAAGATAATTCACTAGAGAGCATTTCATTCCTTTTAATTTCAAGAGCAAGAGTTTTTTGTGCACTAACAAATTTATCATGCTCCTCATATAAAAGATCCTCTTGTTTTTCTAGTAATCTATTCTTGTCATTCAAAGCATCAATCAACTCATTAATCTTATTAATTTTAGATCTATCTAATCCATTGAATAAGCATGAGTAATCTATCTCATCATCATCACTAGACTCATCCTCACTTGAAGAAGCATAAGTACTAGTATCATGAGTGCTTACTTTCTTTTCCCTTGCCATGAGGCAAGTGTGACGCTCGTTGGGGAAGAGGGATGACTTGTTGAAGGCGGTGGCGGCGAGTCCTTCATTGTCGGAGTCGGAGGAGGAGCAATCCGAATCCCACTCCTTTCCGATATGTGCCTCGCCCTTGGCCTTCTTGTAATGTTTCTTCTTCTCCCTTTTGTTCCCCTTTTCCTGGTCACTTTCATTATCGGGACAGTTAGCAATGAAATGACCAATCTTACCACATTTGAAGCACGAGCGCTTCTCCTTTGTCTTGGTCTTGCTTGGCTGTCCCTTGCGACCCTTAAGCGCCGTCTTGAAGCGCTTAATGATGAGGGCCATTTCCTCATTATTTAGCCCGGCCGCCTCAACTTGCGCCACCTTGCTCGGTAGTGCCTCCTTGCTCCTCGTTGCCTTGAGAGCAAGAGGTTGCGGCTCGTTGATCGGTCCATTCAAGGCGTCGTCCACATACCTCGCCTCCTTGATCATCATTCGCCCGCTGACGAATTTTCCTAGGACTTCCTCGGGCGACATTTTGGTGTACCTGGGATTTTCACGAATATTATTTACCAAATGAGGATCAAGAACGGTAAAGGACCTTAGCATCGGTCGGACGACGTCGTGGTCCGTCCATTGTGTGCTTCCGTAGCTCCTTATCTTGTTGATAAGGGTCTTGAGCCGGTTGTATGTTTGCGTCGGCTCCTCGCCCCTTATCATCGCGAACCGTCCAAGCTCACCCTCCACCAACTCCATCTTGGTGAGCAAGGTGACGTCATTCCCCTCATGAGAAATCTTGAGGGTGTCCCAGATCTGCTTGGCGTTATCCAAGCCGCTCACTTTATGGTATTCATCCCTGCACAAAGAAGCTAGAAGAACAGTAGTAGCTTGTGCATTCTTATGAATTTGTTCATTAATGAACATGGGACTATCCGAACTATCAAAGTGCATTCCACTCTCTTCAATCTCCCATATACTAGGATGGAGAGAGAATAGGTGACTACGCATTTTGTGGCTCCAAAATCCGTAGTCCTCCCCATCAAAGTGTGGGGGCTTGCCGAGTGGAATGGAGAGCAAATGTGAATTTGAACTTTGCGGAATACGAGAGTAGTCAAAGGAAAAGTTCGAATTAACCGGTTTCCTTCTCTCGTAGTCGTTGTGGTCGTCGTCCTTTTGGGAAGAAGTAGACTCATCGCTGTCGTAGTAGACGATCTCCTTGATGCGCCTTGTCTTCTTCTTCTTCCCTTCCTTCCGTCTGTGGCCCGAGCCGGAGTCGGTAGGCTTATCGTCCTTCGGCTCGTTGACGAAGGATTCCTTCTCTTTGTCGTTGATCACGATACCCTTCCCCTTAGGATCCATCTCTTCGGGCGGTTAGTCCCTTTGTGAAGAGAACGACTCTGATACCAATTGAGAGCACCTAGAGGGGGGGGGGGTGAATAGGTGATCCTGTAAAACTTCAAACTTAAGTCACAAAACTTGGTTAAGTGTTAGCACAAATAATGCCAAGTGGCTAGAGAGGAGTCTCAACAAAACACAGAAACCACAGAAGATCAATCACAGAGATGACACAGTGGTTTATCCCGTGGTTCGGCCAAGACCAACGCTTGCCTACTCCACGTTGTGGCGTCCCAACGGACGAGGGTTGCAATCAACCCCTCTCAAGCGGTCCAAAGACCCACTTGAATACCACGATGTTTTGTTTTCTTTTCTTTATCCCGTTTGCAAGGAATCTCCACAAATTGGAGTCTCTTGCCCTTACAAGTATATGATCACAAAGAAGCACAGAGTAAGGGAGGGAAGCAACACACACAAATCCACAGCGAAATGCGCACACACACGGCCAAGAATCGAGCTCGAATGACTATCTCAAAGTTCTCACTAGAACGGAGCTCGAATCACTTAGAATCACTAACAAATGCGCAAAGAATGAGTGTGGATGATCAAGAATGCTCTAAGGTTGCTTGGTGTGCTCCTCCATGCGCCTAGGGGTCCCTTTTATAGCCCCAAGGCAGCTAGGAGCCGTTGAGAGCAAATCTGGAAGGCCAATCTTGCCTTCTGTCGTCGGGGGCACCGGACAGTCCGGTGCACACCGGACACTGTCCGGTGCCCGATTTCCTTCCTAAAATGGCGCTGCCGACCGTTGCCGACCGTTGTAGATCTGGGAGCCGTTGGCGCACCGGACATGTCCGGTGCACACCGGACAGTCCGGTGCCGTCTTCTAGCCGTTGGCTCGGCCACGTGTCCCGCGCAGATTGCGCGGCCGACCGTTGGCCCGGCCGACCGTTGGCTCACCGGACAGTCCGGTGCACACCGGACAGTCCGGTGAATTTTAGCCGTACGTCGCCGGTGAATTCCCGAGAGCAGCCACTTCGCGTCGAGCCAGCCTGGCGCACCGGACACTGTCCGGTGCACACCGGACAGTCCGGTGCACCCAGACTGGGCAGACTTTGGCTGCTCGAGCCATCTCTTTTCCAACTCGATTTTTTCTGTTTCCAGCACTTAGACACAATACATTAGTCCATAAAACAATGTACTAAGTCTGAGAAACATACCTTAATTCTTGATTTGTACTTTGTCCACCATTTTACAATTAGGTACCTGTGTTGGGCACTAAATCACCAAAATACTTAGAAATGGCCCAAGGGCACATTTCCCTTTCAACAACAGGGACCGGGAAAGGGGGATACCCCGAAAAGGATCCTTCTCCATGAAGGAAACAGGCCCCGAGCCTCCCTACTGATCAGAGGTTCAAAGGTTGGCCCCTCGGAGGGGTTCAACGGCCGCCTCAGAGCGATTGGGTTCTGCGCCCACTACTGGTCAGAGGTTTGATGGCCGGCCCCTCGGAAGGGTTCAACGGCCGCCTCAGGCCACTCGGGCTCCTCGCCCACTACTGATCAGGGGTTCGTAGGCTGGCCCTCGAAGGGTTCACAGTCGCCTCAGACACAGAGCGAGGGATGACCCTGGGTACGTTCGATACATAACCAAGGCTCGGGCTACGCTCCCGAGGTACCCTAGGACATTTCCGAGACCAGCGGGAGCGATCTTGTAACGGAATCCCATCAGAGGGAGGCATCGAGCCCTCGGACCCCGTCAAAGGGGACTGGGTCCGTTAGATCACCCGCATGTACTTTTGGAGCGTGCCTCCGGGCCTCTAGCCGACCCCTAGCAAATGGGGCACGGGCGTCCGCTCGGATTACCCGCCAGCAGCTCACCGGAAACACCATGTCCGGCGCCCTCCGAGGGCAACATGGCGCTTTCCCCCCTCCTCCTTGCGGAAAGGCGACGCAGGGGCGTATGTAAAAAAGTCGAGTCTGTCCTTGACCGTCCTCTCGCCCTGTGCAGAGGCTCGGGGGCTGCTCTCGCAAACCCGGCTCCGGCTGACCCGTTGACAGCGTCAACATACCAGCCCGAGAACTTGGGACCCGACCGTGCACCCGGGCTACGGCCAGCTCGCATGAGGGAACGACTAGACCAGCCGAAGTATTGCGAAACGCATTAAGACCTCAAAGGAGTAAAACTACTCCTCCGAGGCCTCGGGGGCTACACCCGGCGGGTGCGCTCGCGCGCACCCACCGGAACGAAATGCAACCAAGAAAAGGTTGGTCCCCTTGCAAAAAAGTGCGGCAAAAGCCTCCAAGCGAGTATTAACACTCCCTTCGAGGCTCGGGGGCTACTGTCGGGGACCATAATTAGGGGTACCCTCAAGGCTCCTAAATCTCAGCTAGTAACCCCATCAGCACAAAGCTGCAAAGGCCTGATGGGTGCGATTAAGTCAAGGATCGGTCCATTCGAGGGACGCGATCACGCCTCGCCCTAGCCCAGCCTCAGGCAAGGACAGCCGACCCCGGAGGACCTATGTTTCGCTCGAGGCCCCCCTCCAGCAACGAACACACCTTCGGCTTGCCCGAGGCCTAGTCTTCACCAAGAAGCAACCTTGGCCAAATCACCACACCGACCGACCAAATCGCAGGGGCATTTAATGCAAAGGTGGCCTGACACCTTTATCCTGACGCACGCCCTCCAGTCGACAGAGCCGAAGTGACCGCAGTCACTTCGCCGCTCCACTGACCGGTCTGACAAGAGGACAGCGCCGCCTGCGCCACTCCGACAGCTGAGCCACTCGATAGAGTGAGGCTGACAGCAGCCAAGTCTGGTCTCAGGCGTCATAGAAAACTCCGCTTCGCCTGACCCCAGGGCTCGAACTCGGGCTCAGCCCCGGAAGACGGCGAACTCCGCTCCGCTCGACCCCAGGGCTCGGACTCGGGCTCAGCCCCGGAAGGCGGCGAACTCCGCTCTGCCCGACCCCAGGGCTCGAACTCGGGCTCAGCCCCGGAAGACGGCGAACTCCACTCCGCCCGACCCCAGGGCTCGGACTCAGGCTCAGCCTCGGAAGACGGCGAACTCCGCTCCGCCCGACCCCAGGGCTCGGACTCGGGCTCAGCCCCGGAAGACGGCGAACTCTGCTCCGCCCGACCCCAGGGCTCGGACTCGGGCTCAGCCCCGGAAGACGGCGAACTCCGCTCCGCCCGACCCTAGGGCTCGGACTCAGGCTCAGCCCCGAAGGACGACGAACTCCGCTTCGCCTGACCCTAGGGCTCGGACTCAACCCTGGCCTGAGCCGACGGTCTCCGCCTCATCCGACCCGGGGGCTCGGACTCGACCTCGACCTCGGAGGAGCCTCCACCTCGCCCAACCTAGGGCACGGACCGACCACGTCAACAGGAAGCGCCATCATTACCCTACCCCGAGCTGACTCAGGCTACGGGGAACAAGACCGGCGTCCCATCTGGCTCGCTCCACCATACGAGTAATGATGGCGCCCCGCATGCCCTGTGACGACGGCGGCTCTCAGCCCCCTTACGGAAGCAAGAGGACGTCAGCAAGGACTCGACAGCCCCGACAGCTGTCCTTCCGCCAGGCTCCAGCGCTCCTCCGACGGCCACGACACCACGCGAACTGGGTGCCAAGACCTCTCCGGCTGTCACAATGGCATGTACTTAGGACGCTAGCTCTCCACCGCTAGACACGTTAGCACATTGCTACGCTCCCCATTGTACACTTGGATCCTCTCCTTACGCCTATAAAAGGGAGGACCAGGGCCCTCTTACAGAGGGTGGGCCGCGCGGGGAAGGACGGGACGGCGCTCGCGCAAGGCCGCTCGCTCCCTCCCGCGTGGACGCTTGTAACCCCTTACTGCAAGCGCACCCGACCTGGGCGCGGGGCTAACACGAAGGCCGCGGGTTCCACTCTCCCACGCCTGTCTCCCTCCGGCTGCTTCCTTCCCCCCTTCGCGTTCCGCCTCGCGTCGACCCATCTGGGCTGGGGCACGCGGCGACAATTCACTCGTCGGTCCAGGGACCCCCCGGGTTCCGAAACACCGACAGGTACTATAGGAACAAACTCGTATCCATAAACACGTCGGGTATAGATTTATGCCCATTAACAAACCCATAGGTATGAAAATTGACCCAAACTCATATCCTAATGAGGTAAAAACCATTAGGTTTCTGGTTTCGGGTACCCGTTGCTATCTCTAGGTGTACAGTCGGTACCAAGCACCGACAGTCGGTACCAAACATATATAATGATACCTCAACTAATGCAACAAAAATATAATTAAAAATACTCCTTGTTGGTTTTTTCTCAAGCTATATCTTATTAGGAACAATTGTGATTATACCTTCGTCGGCATTGTAATTGTGTGTTTTACCATTTGTTTTCAACTTTGTGATTTTATCGTGTTTTTTTAAAAACGAAGCTACTATTTACTCGTTCCTCTCAAAACCGTTAGTGAAATCAAAATTAGTAATTTAAAAACAAATAATATAAAAATAAATGGGTGAAAGGTATGAACTATCATCCTTCTATTATGTAGGGCGCAAGAATCCCAAGCATTTGTCATGTCGTATGCTACAATACTTAGGGGCAGTATCGTGAGAAATGTGCTAGTTCTTGAGCGACGTTCACAGGGTATCGGCCAGCACCTAATGCTCTTATGGATACAAGTGTGTACACTCTACAAAATAAAACTATACGTAATCAGTTGAAAAGTTTGTAATAGGCGAGATATTCTTGAACTATCATATAGAGACAAGAGAGACCGAATTTTTAAGTTTTGAAATCATGGTTGGTTTCTCCTAAAAATGAAAAGCAAAAACATGCTCTAGTGAAGGTTTAGGTAGATAGGCGATGCCACGACCCACGATAGGTTGGCGCAAAAGGTACTGCACCTTGTTGTCGTGGGCCGTTTGAACTTGAAACGCAATCTAGAAGGGCCTTGCGCCCACAAGGCACGGAGGCCCAAATTTCACGACCACGGGCCAGTCGACATTGACATGCCATGAGGGCAAAAATGTAAATTCAGCGTCGCTAGGGCTTGAAGCCCTCCTCGTCCGCTCGCTCATGTGGCCGCTATATAACCGCGCCCCCATGACTTCACATTGCCACGCTCCACCGCCGCCGCCATGTTGGTTCTTCTCCGTCTACGGATTTCTCATTCTACCCTTATGTTCTCTCTTTCTTCTCTGGTTTCAATATTTGGAGCTTTTGTTCTGCGTTGGACGATGATGATTTACTCATATATACCATCAAACTCTGAACAATCATACGCTATGTTGATTGCACAAAGCTTCCGTGAGTCTGATGCGATCTTCTGCCTCTAATCCTGTTTTTGTTTATTTGGTTTCCTCCATTTTTCGTTTCTTTGTTTTCTGAATTAATTTATTCCCGAGGCAATAAATTAGAGTCTCTGATGCGCTTCTTCCAATAGCGTTTTCAGCGCTGTACGTTGCCGAGAGTGATTGGGCGCAGATTCTGGCACGAGACGTCTCTCTGTATGGCTTGTGCATTCTACTCGCCTTGACAGTTATTTGATCCGCAAGATTCCTCGTCTTTTCTATCGTTCAATACAAATATTTTTAGAGATTTGTGTTTATTTGCCCTTCCGAACAGTGTCTTCTGCACTAAAAGAAATATTTGTGATTTTGATTTGACCCAGGTAGTCTACATATTCAATGACTAAACGAAAGTTAAATAACTTGGCAATAAATTAGAGTCTCTGATGCGCTTATTTCAGTAGCGTCTTCAGCGCTGTACGTTGCCTAGAACAATTGGGCATAGATTCTGGCACTTCCATCTATTCTTATGGCTTGTGCATTCGACTTCCCAACAGTTAGTGAATAAATTAACTAGATCACCTGGCAAGATCTTGGCACCCGTCTGTCGATTTGCAGGAATCTTGGTTAATTATTGTTTACTCAGAAGTTTTTAAGTAGAATAATCGTCTAAGATCTTGGCAGTTTGGCACTCAGGTTTTAATAAATTATCATTAGTTTTGGGAGTAAATTTATTCGTTTCAGGGAACAAACTAAATTCAATTTTGGGAATCATTAAGAGTACTGTATACAAATGGATGTTAGATTAAATTATTCAATCGGGCAAAGATTCTGGTTTAGCATGACCTGAGTGTTTGTATACACGGGTATTGTGAGCTCTTTTGTATCTATATCTATACTACTTATTAAGAAGTTAATAGTAGTCGGCTGTTTTGTCCTCCCCGTTCCGCGCGCAGAAAAAAATTAAACCGTGGTTGTTCAGGGATTGAATCTTGGATCTATTGAGCAGAATGTCTAATCTTTTACCCTCTAGCCAACATGACTCATGTTGAATTGTGTATAACTTCAATTAAGACGTCTTTTGTGTTTAACCCGTCGTCCACTCTGTATGCTCACTGAGTTTAGAAAAACGTTTATAGCTTGTCCTTCATCTTTCTAGAATTTGGGACGCAGTCCAGGATATAAAGAAAATACGGAAAAGAAGTTTAGAAATTAATTTTTAGTTTAAAAATAATTACAGAAACCCATTTAATTCATGGAAATTTTATAGAAATTAATTTTTAGTTTAAAAATAATTACAGAAACCCATTTAATTCATGGAAATTTTATATTAAATCGAAATGAGTTCATTCCAATTTCTATAATTTTATAATATTATTTTTTATCATATAATACCTCTGTTTTTTCATGAACACAACAATAAAATTGATTTCTTAATTAATCCTATATTAAATACATATAAACTTTGGAAATTCTTACCTTTTCCATTTTAATTCCAAATTGAACCGTTTCAGTTGTGTTAGTTTCGTATGAATATTTACTACACAGTAACAACATTGATTATACTATATTTCATACTTTTATAATTAGATATTTATTTATCCTATGTTAATTGGGTTAATCTATGTCTATTGGATTAAGTTATTTAATATATTAATATAGTATTCTAATTTTATGGTTATACGATGTTTGACCATTAGTCTTGCAAACACACACAGTTACGTTTTTGTTTAAGAAAAAGCGTATGGTGGTACGTGTTTGATAACTTGTACGATGAAATTTCTTCCGGTATGTGTGAAACGTGCTCTCCAATAATGAGACTATGCAAATTGTGACATATATTAAAGTCTACATGATACAGATGATTACAATGTAGTGGTGAAATAGATAGATTATAAATAACAAAATTTATGCATGGTTAGAATCACAAATTGATTATCTATACTACTTATCCATACTACTAATTAAGCATGGAGAGTGGCCTCCCAATCTCTACCATCCTTGTTCCACCAACCTCACAGGCTGCCCACATCGAGCAGGATAATCCCCTCCACCGCCAACAGCGCTCGCCCGCGCAGATCCTACTCCCAGCGCTTGCTCGCCATCCGAGCTCCATGCTTAGGGTCCACCATCAGCGCTCGACGCATTTGCCAGCGCCACCTTCGACCAGATCGACTGCGCCTACCGCGAGGCCGGAGGAGACCCTTTTGTGGCCGCCAGTATCCTGTCTTCCACGTAGGACATGCACCCGCCGCAGCCCCCCGTCACCACTGTCTTCCACGCAGGACATGCACCCGCCGCAGCCCCCCGTCACCACTGGATCTCTCGCTGCACAGTGGATCTGGTGGAAGAAAGGCTGGTCGGAGGCCTAAGCGGGTTGCGGTGGCCGCTACGGGCATGGTGAAAGTCGCCTAGAGGGTTAGCGTTAGAAATAATAACGAGTCTGAGAGAGGGCGTAAAACAAATCGCGAGTGAGTGAAGAAGTGAGACGCAAGGATTTGTTTTATCGAGGTTCGGTTTTTGCAAACCTACTCCTCGTTGAGGAGGCCACAAAGGTCGGGTCTATTTGAACTCTTTCCCTCTCTCAAACGGTTCCTTGGACCGAGTGAGCTTCTCTTCTCAAATCAACCGGGAACAAAATTTCTCCGCAAGGACCACCACACAATTGGTGTCTCTTGCCTCGGTTACAATTGAGTTTTAATCACAAGAACAAATGAGAAAGAAAAGAAGCAATCCAAGCGCAAGAGCTCAAATGAACACAACAAATCTCTCTCACTAGATACTCAAGCTTTGTGTGGAATTGGAGAGGATTTGATCACTTTGGTGTGTCTAGAATTGAATGCTAGAGCTCTTGTAAGATGTAGAAGTGTGAAAACTTGGATGGCTTGAATGAGGGGTGGTTGGGGGTATTTATAGCCCCAACCACCAAATTAGCCGTTTGGTGAAGGCTGCTGTCGCATGGCGCACCGGACAGTGTCCGGTGCGCCAGCCACGTCACCCGGCCGTTAGGGTTTGACCGTTGGAGCTCTGACTGGTGGGGTCGCCTGGCTGTCCGGTGGTGCACCGGACAGGTACTGTAGACTGTCCGGTGCGCCGTCTCGCGCGTGCTTGACTTCTGTGCGCTCTGACGCGCATTTAATGCCTCTGCAGGTGACCGTTGGCGCCGAAGTAGCCGTTGCTCCGCTGGCTCACCGGACAGTCCGGTGTGCACCGGACATGTCCGTTGAATTATAGCGGAGCGGATTCCCGAAGCTGGCGAGATCAGAGTTGCTCTTCCTTGGGGCACCGGACACTGTCCGGTGAATTATAACGGAGCCCTCTGAAAATTCTCGAAGGTGAAGAGTTCAGCTTGGAGTACCCTGGTGCACCGGACACAGTCCGGTGGCACACCGGACAGTCCGGTGTGCCAGACCAGGGCCGCCTTCGGTTATCCCTTGCTCTTTTTGTTGAACCCTTTTCTTGGCCTTTTTATTGGCTATTTGTGAACCTTTGACACCTGTATAACTTATAGACTAGAGCAAACTAGTTAGTCCAATTATTTGTGTTGGACAATTTAACCACCAAAATCAATTTAGGAAATAGGTGTAAGTATAGAAGTGCATGATTGACCTAGTTTGTAAAATGTAAGTGCAAAGGTTACTTAGAATTGAGCCAATAGAAATTCATAAGATATGCATGGATTGTTTCTTTCATTTTTAACATTTTGGACCACGCTTGCACCACATTTTTTGTTTTTGCAAACTCTTTTGTAAAATCTTTTTAAAGACATTTTGCAACTAGTCAAAGGTAAATGAATAAGATTTTTGAGAAGCATTTATAAGATTTGAAATTTTCTCCCCCTGTTTCAAATGCTTTTCCTTTGACTAAACAAAACTTCCCTTTAATAAAATTCTCCTCTTAGTGTTCAAGAGGGTTTTAAGATACCAATTTTTGAAGGTGCTACTTTTTCCCCTTTTAGAACACAATGAGATACCAAATTTGAAAATCATAAGTTTTTTAAAATTAGGTGGTGGTGCGGTCCTTTTGCTTTGGGCCCAATACTTTCTCCCCTTTGGCATGAATCGCCAAAAACGGATACTTAAAGTGAAGTATAGGCCCTTTTAACTACTTTCTCCCCTTTGGCAAATAAAACATATGAGTGAATATTATACCAAATATGGAGAGATGCTTGGAGCAACGGCGAAGGATGAGTGATTTGATGGAGCGGAGTGGAAGCCTTGTCGTCGCCGAAGACTCCAATTCCCTTTCAATATACCTATGACTTGGTTTGAAATACACTTAAAAACACATTAGTCATAGCATATAAAAGAGAAATGATCAAAGGTATATTTATTAGCTATGTGTGCAAGAGATCAAAAGAAATTCCTAGAATCAAGAATATTTAACTCATGCCTAAGTTTGGTAAAAGTTTGTTCATCTAGTGGCTTGATAAAGATATTGGCTAATTGATCTTTAGTATTAATGTATGCAATCTCGATATCCCCCTTTTGTTGGTGATCCCTAAGAAAATGATACCGAATGACTATGTGTTTAGTGCGGCTATGCTCAATGGGATTATCCGGCATGCGGATTGCACTCTCATTATCACATAGAAGAGGAACTTTGGTTAGTTTGTAACCATAGTCCCGTAGGGTTTGTCTCATCCAAAGCAATTGCGCGCAACAATGGCCTGCGGCAATGTACTCGGCTTCGGCGGTTGAAAGAGCCACAGAATTTTGCTTCTTTGAAGCCCAAGACACCAAGGACCTTCCCAAGAACTGGCAAGTCCCCGATGTGCTCTTTCTATTGATTTTGCACCCTGCCCAATCGACATCGGAATAACCGATTAAATCAAATGTGGATCCCCGAGGGTATCAAAGCCCAAACTTAGGTGTATAAGCCAAATATCTCAAGATTCGTTTTACGGCCGTAAGGTGAGATTCCTTAGGGCCGGCTTGGAAATCTTGCACACATGCATACGGAAAGCATAATGTCCGGTCGAGATGCACATAAATAGAGTAACGAACCTATCATCGACCGGTATACCTTTTGATCGACGGATTTACCTTCTGTGTCGAGGTCGAGATGCCCATTGGTTCCCATGGGTGTCTTGATGGGCTTGGCATCCTTCATCCCAAACTTGTTTAGAATGTCTTGAGTATACTTCGTTTGGCTAATGAAGGTGCCCTCTTGGAGTTGCTTCACTTGAAATCCTAAGAAATACTTCAACTCCCCCATCATTGACATCTCGAATTTTTGTGTCATGATCCTACTAAATTCCTCACATGTAGATTCGTTAGTAGACCCAAATATGATATTATCAACGTAAATTTGGCATACAAACAAATCATTGTCAAGAGCTTTAGTAAATAAAGTAGGATCGGCCTTGCCGATTTTGAAGCCATTAGCAATAAGGAAATCTCTTAGGCATTCATACCATGCTCTTGGGGCTTGCTTGAGCCCATAAAGCGCCTTAGAGAGCCTATAGACATGATTAGGATACTCACTGTCTTCAAAGCCGGTAGGTTGCTCAACATAGACGTCTTCCTTGATTGGTCCATTGAGGAAGGCACTCTTCACGTCCATTTGGTAAAGCTTGAAGCCATGATAAGTAGCATAGGCTAATAATATACGAATTGACTCAAGCCTAGCTACGGGTGCATAGGTTTCACCAAAATCCAAACCTTCGACTTGGGAGTATCCCTTGGCCACAAGTCGAGCTTTGTTCCTTGTCACCACACCATGCTCATCTTGCTTGTTGCGGAAGACCCATTTGGTTCCTACAACATTTTGATTAGGACGTGGAACTAAATGCCATACCTCGTTTCTAGTGAAATTGTTGAGCTCCTCTTGCATCGCCATCACCCAATCCGAATCTTGGAGTGCTTCCTCTACCCTGTGTGGCTCAATAGAGGAAACAAAAGAGTAATGCTCACAAAAATGTGCAACACGAGATCTAGTGGTTACCCCCTTATGAATGTCGCCGAGGATGGTGTCGACAGGGTGATCTCGTTGGATTGCTTGATGGACTCTTGGGTGTGGCAGTCTTGGTTCTTCATCCTCCTTGTCTTGATCATTTGCATCTCCCCCTTGATCATTGCCGTCATCTTGAGGTGGCTCATCATTTTGATTTTCTCCTTCATCAACTTGAGCCTTATCCCCATTTTGAGTTGGTGGAGATGCTTGCGTGGAGGAGGATGGTTGATCTTGTGCATTTGGAGGCTCCTCAGATTCCTTAGGACACACATCTCCAACGGACATGTTCCTTAGCGCGATGCATGGAGCCTCTTCTTCACCTATCTCATCAAGATCAACTTGCTCTACTTGAGAGTCGTTAGTTTCATCAAACACAACGTCACAAGAAACTTCAACTAGTCCTGAGGACTTGTTAAAGACTCTATATGCCCTTGTGTTTGAATCATATCCTAGTAAAAAGCCTTCTACGGTCTTAGGAGCAAATTTATATTTTCTACCTCTTTTAACAAGAATAAAGCATTTGCTACCAAAGACTCTAAAATATGAAATATTGGGCTTTTTACCGGTTAGGAGTTCATATGATGTATTCTTGAGGATTCGGTGTAGATATAACCGGTTGATGGCGTAGCAAGCGGTGTTAACCGCCTCGGCCCAAAACCGATCCGACGTCTTGTATTCATCAAGCATGGTTCTTGCCATGTCCAATAAAGTTCGATTCTTCCTCTCCACCACGCCATTTTGTTGTGGAGTGTAGGGAGAAGAGAACTCATGCTTGATGCCCTCCTCCTCAAGAAAGCCTTCAATTTGAAAGTTCTTGAACTCCGTCCCGTTGTCGCTTCTTATTTTCTTGATCCTTAAGCCGAATTCATTTTGAGCCCGTCTCAAGAATCCCTTTAAGGTTTCTTGGGTTTGTGATTTTTCCTGCAAAAATAACACCCAAGTGAAGCGAGAATAATCATCCACAATAACTAGACAGTACTTACTCCCGCCGATGCTTATGTAAGCGATCGGGCCGAATAAATCCATGTGTAGGAGCTCCAGTGGCCTGTCAGTCGTCATGATGTTTTTGTGTGGATGATGAGTACCAACTTGCTTCCCGGCTTGGCATGCGCTACAAATCCTGTCTTTCTCAAAATGAACATTTGTTAATCCTAAAATGTGTTCTCCCTTTAGAAGCTTATGAAGATTCTTCATTCCAACATGGGCTAGTCGGCGGTGCCAGAGCCAACCCATGTTAGTCTTAGCAATTAAGCAAGTTTCGAGTTCAGCTCTATCAAAATCTACCAAGTATAGCTGACCCTCTAACACTCCCTTAAATGCTATTGAATCATCACTTCTTCTAAAGACAGTGACACCTACATCAGTAAAAAGACAGTTGTAGCCCATTTGACACAATTGAGATACGGAAAGCAAATTGTAATCTAAAGAATCAACAAGAAAAAACATTGGAAATGGAATGGTCAGGAGATATAGCTATTTTACCCAAACCTTTGACCAAACCTTGGTTTCCATCCCCGAATGTGATAGCTCGTTGGGGATCTTGGTTTTTCTCGTAGGAGGAGAACATCTTCTTCTCCCCTGTCATGTGGTTTGTGCACCCGCTATCGATGATCCAACTCGTGCCCCCGGATGCATAAACCTACAAAACAATTTTAGTTCTTGACTTTAGGTACCCAAACGGTTTTGGGTCCTTTGGCATTAGACACAAGAACTTTGGGTACCCAAACACAAGTCTTGGAGCCCTTGTGTTTGCCTCCAACAAACTTGGCAACTACCTTGCCGGATTTGTTAGTCAAAACATAAGATGCATCAAAAGTTTTAAATGAAATGTCATGACCATTTGATGCATTAGGAGTTTTCTTCTTAGGCAACTTAGCACGGGTTGGTTGCCTAGAGCTAGATGTCTCACCCTTATACATAAAAGCATGATTAGGGCCAGAGTGAGACTTCCTAGAGTGAATTCTCCTAATCTTGCTCTCGGGATAACCGGCAGAGTATAAAATGTAACCCTCGTTATCCTGAGGCATGGGACCTTGCCCTTAACAAAGTTAGACAATTTCTTAGGAGGGGCATTAAGTTTGACATTGTCTCCCTTTTGGAAACCAATGTCATCTTTGATGCCAGGGCGTCTCCCATTATAAAGCATACTACGAGCAAATTTAAATGTTTCATTTTCAAGTTCATGCTTGGCAATTTTAGCATCTAATTTTGCTATATGATCATTTTGTTGTTTAATTAAAGCCACATGATCATGAATAGCATCAATATCAACATCTCTACATCTAGTGCAAATGGAAACATGCTCAATGATAGATGTAGAGGGTTTGCAAGATTTTAATTCTACAACCTTAGCATGTAATATATCATTTTCACTTCTAAGGTTGGAAATAGTAACATTGCAAACATCAAAATCTTTAGCCTTAGCAAGCAATTTTTCATTTTCAATCCTAAGACTAGCAAGAGAATCATTCAATTTTTCAATCTTAGCAAGCAAATTAGCATTATCATCTCTAAGATTGGAAATTGAATCATCACAAACATTAGAATCAACCTTAGCAATTAATCTATCATTTTCATTTCTAAGGTTGGCAATAGTATCATGGCAAGTGCTTAGCTCACTAGATATTTTTTCACATTTTTCAACTTCTAGAGCGTAAACATTTTTAACCTTAACATGCTTTTTGTTTTCCTTGATTAGGAAGTCCTCTTGGGAGTCCAAGAGTTCATCCTTCTCATGGATGGCACTAATTAGTTCATTTAATTTTTCTTTTTGTTGCATGTTGAGGTTAGCAAAAAGAGTACGCAAATTATCCTCCTCATCACTAGCATTATCATCACTAGAGGACTCATATTTAGTGGAGGATTTGGATTTAACCTTCTTCTTTTTGCCGTCCTTTGCCATGAGGCACTTGTGGCCGACGTTGGGGAAGAGAAGTCCCTTGGTGACGGCGATGTTGGCGGCGTCCTCGTCGGAGGAGGAGTCAGTGGAGCTCTCGTCGGAGTCCCACTCGCGGCACACATGGGCATCGCCGCCCTTCTTCTTGTGGTACCTCTTCTTTTCCTTTCTTCTCCCCTTCTTGTCGTCGCCCCTGTCACTGTCACTAGAAATAGGACATTTGGCAATAAAGTGACCGGGCTTACCACATTTGTAGCAAACTTTCTTGGAGCGAGGCTTGTAATCTTTCCCCTCCTTTGCTTGAGGATTTGGCGGAAACTCTTGATGATGAGCGCCATTTCCTCATTGTCGAGCTTGGAGGCGTCGATGGGTTGAAACCTTGATGTAGACTCCTCCTTCTTTTCCTCTGTCGCCTTGAATGCCACCGGTTGTGCTTTGGGCATTGAGAAGGTGCCTTGCTCGATGATTTTCTTTGAGCCTCTAATCATTAGCTCAAAGCTCACAAATTTTCCTATAACCTACTCGGGAGACATTAGCTTATATCTAGGATCACCTCGAATTAATTGAACTTGCGTAGGGTTAAGAAAAACGAGGGATCTAAGATAACCTTGACCATCTCATGGTCATCCCATTTTTCGCTCCCGAGGTTGCGCACTTGGTTCACCAAGGTATTCAAGCGGTTGTACATAGCTTGTGGATCCTCCCCTTGGTGAAGCATGAAGTGACCGAGCTCCCCCTCGATCGTCTCCCGCTTGGTGATCTTTGTCACCTCGTCTCCTTCGTGCGCAGTCTTGAGTACGTCCCAAATTTCCTTCGCACTCTTTAACCCTTGCACCTTATTATACTCCTCTCGACTTAGAGAGGCGAGGAGTATAATGGTGGCTTGGGAGTTAAAGTGGTGAATTTGGGCCACTTCGCCTGAGTCGTAGTCTTCATCCCCCACGGATGGTACCTGTACACCAAACTCAACAACATTCCATATGCTTGTGTGGAGTGAGGTTAGATGATGCCTCATTTTATCACTCCACATATTATAATCTTCACCGTCAAAAACCGGTGGTTTACCTAATGGAACGGAGAGTAAAGGAGTACGCTTTGAAATACGGGGGTAGCGTAGGGGAATCTTACTATACTTCTTGCGCTCATGGCGCTTAGAAGTAACGGACGGCGCGTCGGAGCCGGAGGTCGATGGTGATGAAGTGTCGGTCTCGTAGTAGACCATCTTCCTCATCTTCTTCTTTTTGTCACCACTCCGATGCGACTTGTGGGAGGAGGGTTTCTTCTCCTTCCCTTTCCCTTTGTTGCGGGATTCTTCGGATGAAGCCTTCCCGTGGCTTGTAGTGGGCTTGTCGCCGGTCTCCATCTCCCTCTTGGCGTGATCTCCCAACATCACTTCGAGCGGTTAGGCTCTAATGAAGCACCGGGCTCTGATACCAATTGAAATTCGCCTAGAGGGGGGGGGGGGTGAATAGGGCGAATCTGAAATTTACAAACTTAATCACAACTACAAGCCGGGTTAGCGTTAGAAATAGTAACGAGTCCGAGAGAGGGCGTAAAACAAATCGCGAGTGAGTGAAGAAGTGAGACGCAAGGATTTGTTTTACCGAGGTTCGGTTTTCGCAAACCTACTCCCCGTTGAGGAGGCCACAAAGGCTGGGTCTATTTCAACCCTTTCCCTCTCTCAAACGGTCCCTCGGACCGAGTGAGCTTCTCTTCTCAAATCAACCGGGAACAAAACTTCCCCGCAAGGACCACCACACAATTGGTGTCTCTTGCCTCGGTTACAATTGAGTTTTGATCACAAGAACAAATGAGAAAGAAAAGAAGCAATCCAAGCGCAAGAGCTCAAATGAACACAACAAATCTCTCTCACTAGACACTAAAGCTTTGTGTGGAATTGGAGAGGATTTGATCACTTTGGTGTGTCTAGAATTGAATGCTAGAGCTCTTGTAAGATGTAGAAGTGTGAAAACTTGGATGGCTTGAATGAGGGGTGGTTGGGGGTATTTATAGCCCCAACCACCAAATTAGCCGTTTGGTGAAGGCTGCTGTCGCATGGCGCACCGGACAGTGTCCGGTGCGCCAGCCACGTCACCCGGCCGTTAGGGTTTGACCGTTGGAGCTCTGACTGGTGGGGTCGCCTGGCTGTCCGGTGGTGCACCGGACAGGTACTGTAGACTGTCCGGTGCGCCGTCTCGCGCGTGCCTGACTTCTGCGCGCTCTAGCGCGCATTTAATGCCTCTGCAGGTGACCGTTGGCGCCGAAGTAGCCGTTGCTCCGCTGGCTCACCGGACAGTCCGGTGTGCACCGTACATGTCCGGTGAATTATAGCGGAGCGGATTCCCGAAGCTGGCGAGATCAGAGTTGCTCTTCCTTGGGGCACCGGACACTGTCCGGTGGTGCACCGGACAGTCCGGTGAATTATAGCGGAGCCCTCTGAAAATTCCCGAAGGTGAAGAGTTCAGCTTGGAGTACCCTGGTGCACCGGACACTATCCGGTGGCACACCGGACAGTCCGGTGTGCCAGACCAGGACCGCCTTCAGTTATCCCTTGCTCTTTTTGTTGAACCCTTTTCTTGGTCTTTTTATTGGCTACTTGTGAACCTTTGGCACCTGTATAACTTATAGACTAGAGCAAACTAGTTAGTCCAATTATTTGTGTTGGGCAATTCAACCACCAAAATCAATTTAGGAAATAGGTGTAAGCCTAATTCCCTTTCACATGGTCGCGGACGTGATTGGCAAGGAGTACACACGATCCGCGGCTAATTCTGTAGTAAGCATGCCAAATGCTTGGAAGGGTCGGGACGTGGAGAGCGATGGCGACGGGTCTGGTGGCTGCAAGGACAGTGTTGAAGAGACAGAGCAGTTCCTGTGCTCCATGCTCGGGGATAATTCCGAGCTTGGCATGGGTGTTGTCAGAGACGTGCCAGGTGAGCCTATGAGGCATTTTTTCACTTACTGGTCTATAGTTGCCCATTTAGAATTCTTCATTTTGATCAATCGGTGCCATGCCGCCGTTTTCATGACTCTACTGAATTCTAGAATCTAGACCTTTAATTTGTAAACCCTATGCCCTTAGATGCAGCGAATGTTAAAAAGATATATATATATATATATAGATGTTCTATTAGGAGCAACATATTACAAGAACATGAAAATGGATCCTTTAGATTAAATACTCAGTGATTTTTAGCAAAGATCTTATGAAAAGAATGAACTTCTGGCTTATTGTTGCCTACTATTTGCTCATGCTCCAGCCTCCAGCTAATTTCAGTGCCCGCCACAAAAGATGAAGCATGGGCTATTCAAGCTCTAGAGTCAAGGTGGAAGAGATTTTGACATATCCGTAGAAATGAAGTTCTACTAATTTCGCTTACATACATAGGCATATGACTGGTGCTTGTTTTCTACTTGAACTTAGGTAGCAGTCGTGGTTCGTTCTCGATAATACTGCTTGCTTTTTTTACACAGCTGGCGTTAATGACACATGTTGTATGGTCCTTGATGAACAAACAATACCTGGGGTCATAGATTGTCTGCATGCATGCTAGATGAGAAAAAAATAGCCAGCCGGGGGTGTTTGGATTCACAGCAGATGGTTGAGAAGCGCAATGCGCAAAAACTGACATAAAGGTAACCACTTTGTTAGCGGGTGATTTGTTGCAAAACTCTAGGAACTCCTCAATTGGCCTAAAACAACGTGTTTCTGTACTGGTTGATCTGTTTTTGCAGGGTAGCTAAGCAGTTTCGCAACTAATCATTTGCCTTTGGACAACCGTGTTGAAACAAGGATCGGTCCCGCATCTATACATGTCATTAGCCACACAGCTCAGGAAAACCTTAGTCCCCCATTTGGTTCTCCTAAACATACATATTTTTTCTTAGAAATATCTTAGAATTATATTTTTGGGTGTATCAGCATGAGCATGAGCATGAGGTGTAAAATCATTGCAGATCCGTAAAAAGCTAGAATGATGCTTGGATCGAACTTATCCTTGATCATGATTTGTGTTGCTAAGGGAACAGTGATAGATTGATTTGATGTTTGCAGGTGTAATCATGTGTATAATAACCTTTTTTATTTTTCCTCTGTTCGTGTGGTGTAGTACCTGAAAAGCAAAATGATGTCTATATTTGTTGTGCTTATTGCTGTTAAATATTTTTCTAATTCTAACAGGTCAGTGCCTTGCTTTCTAGCTGTAGCTAGAATGCATGGCCTTATACTTTTATCTGCTTTGCTTGGCCTCTACATCAGACAGAGCCTTGAGGGCATTCATTCATGTGGCCAGTGCCTTGCTTCCTAGCTGTAGCTAGAATGCATAGCCTTATACTTTTTATCTGCTTTGCTTGGCCTCTACATCAGACAGAGCCTTGAGGGCATTCATTCATGTAGCCAAGTGTTGGTTTGTAATCTCCCTTGCTGGTGAATTCCTGGAGACAATTTGGGGATTTGTTGTGATGAGAAGGTTTTATTGGGCTTTTGGGCCCGGGGAGCCACGTGTTGTGATCTCATCACTCCTCAAGTGACATCTTGGCGTTCTGCACTTGAATGGTGATGGTTTGTGAGATGTGATTAGGAGTGGTAATGGATTATGTCTTTTCACAATTTGTTTGAACCCTTTAATTAATTTTAGTTTAAAAGTGAATACAAATAAAACATGATTATGATCCGATTTGATCCTTAATTTTATAGTGTAAAATTTATAGCTCGTTACCACCCTATATGTGATTGAGAATTTAAGATTAGTGGATTTGACTTCTGACCGGTTGTTGCCTGCTAATATCCCGTTTACTGGAATCTTAAGAGAGGACTAAAGAACAAACCTAACAACATGGTACATACAATATTTGTAGCCTAGACGTCGCTCTCCATGCTCCCCACCTCGTGGCAACGCACAAGCACATACCTATTTATATATAAGTTATCATGGTATTATATGTCTCCGTTGCAACGCACGGGCACCCACCTAGTACAAATAGAACGCTTGAAAGTTGTACATATGAAGCAAGCTCGTACCGGTCAAACATGGTAAAAAAATACGTATTATTGATTGGGACAGAAGGATATTTGAAATGGGATAGCAAGTGTTGACGCCTTTTCGGAGCGTCAAACACTCAACAAGAACCGTGGCAGTGCCCTCTGCACAGGGGCGGACGGTCCGCGCGCGGGGCCGGACGGTCCGCGGCCTGGTGCGAGGTGCGGTGGTACTCTCTGCGCAGGGGCGGACTGTCCGTGGCCTGGGGCCGGACGGTCCGCGGCCTGGTGCCCGGCTAGGGCTTCTCTGCCTGACGGCCGGACGGTCCGCGCCCTGGGGGTCGGACGGTCCATGCGTACGCAGAGGCGGCGGGAGTCGCCGGCAGCGCCTGGATCTCGCTCTCGGGAGGGACCCCGTCGGGGAGGAGAGATCCTAGGTGGTGTCTAGGCTCGGGCCGGCCGACCTAGACTCCTCTAATCGACGTAGAGCCGAAGAGAGACGAAGAATTTGGGGATTGGAAGACTAAACCTAAACTAGACTAGAACTACTCCTAGGATAAAATGTAAATTGTATTGATTGAAGGTCCGATTCGTTGTTTCAAATCGGCCGTAGACCTCTCTATTTATAGAGGAGGAGGGCTAGACCTGTTACAAACAAATTTCCGAGTGAATCCCGCGAATCTAGCTAACAACCGTAGCACAAAACTCGGAACCCTAAACTGCTCTACGCACACGCGGACCGTCCGGCCCCCAGGCGCGGACCGTCCGGACCGCGGACCGTCCGCCCTGCTCAAAATGGGCTCCAACATATGCCCCCCTGCCTTTTGGTGGAGCTGAGCGAACCAAAAGCATCTTAACACGATGTGATTACATCGGTTTTCTTAAGCATTTTGCCACATACTGGGATGATACTGCTTGAGGAAACGCCCATTCAAAGCCTTAGGCAAATCTTTGCCTTGTAACGTTTATAGCAAATAGGCATTACCAGACATCACCTGTTTTACTTTATAAGACCCTCCCAGCTTGGCGACCATTTCCCAAACTTTCGGTCTTTATTCCTTAGAGGCAGAATGGTCTTCCACACCAAGTCTCCTACTTGAAATGATTTTGCTTTGACCTTCTTGTTGTAGGCCCTGGCTACCATGATCTTGTCCCTTTCTATTGCTCCCAAAGCTATCATCCTCTTGTCGGTCACCTCATCAATATTATCCATCATTGAGTTATAATAATCAGCAGCAGTTAGATCATTTTGTCTGGCAAACCTGACAGCATTCAAACTTATTTCCACAGGTAACACTGCTTCCTGCCCATAGACAAGCTCAAAAGGAGATACTTTAGTAGCACTATGTTTAGATATTCTATGAGCCCATAAAGCTTCAGACAAAATCTTATGCCAATGTTTAGGATTATCAGATACCTTCTTTTTTATCAAATTAATCAATGTCCTATTACTAGACTCGGCCTGTCCATTGGCCTGAGCATAATATGGAGACGAATTAAGCAGCTTAATTCTGTATAATTCAGCAAAATCACGTACCTCCTTTGACATAAAAGAAGTACCTTGATCTGTAGTCAAGGTCTGGGGAATGCCGAATCTATGAATAATATGCTCAGTTATGAACTCAATTACCTCCTTGTGCGTCATGTTCTTTAGAGCAACGGCTTCAGTCCATTTGGTGAAATAGTCAGTGGCAACTAACACAAACCGATGCCCCTTTGATGATGAAGGATGAATTTCTCCAATGAAGTCTAATCCCCATCCTCTGAATGGCCAAAGCTTGATGATAGGATGTAATTCGGCTGCAGGGACCAACTGTAGGTCGCCGAATTTTTGACACACTTGGCAACCCTTGTAGTACTTGAAACAATCGGCTATCATACTAGGCCAATAAAACCCAGACCTTCGCAACAACCACTTCATCTTTGGAGCTGATTGATGAGTACCACAAATTCCTTCATGTACTTCGGCCATGGCTAATATAGCATCATCTGGGCCCAAGCACTTAAGCAGGACATCATTGACTGTTCGACGGTAAAGTTCATCACTCATCAAAACATACTTGAAAGCTGTTCGCCGAATGTTCTTATCTGTCCTGATATTGGGATTTCGTAAATAATTAAGTATAGGTGTCCTCCAATCACTTGCATCGGCTTCAATGTCAGCCGAATCGATTAAGAGAACAGTTCTGGTAACCCCGGACGGTCCGGCGTCATCTCGCGGACGGTCCGCGACCTAGGAATTTGGCTCTGCACTGGTTATCAGATTTTCAGTTTTGTGAAATTTCCCTCTCTTTATCCGATAACCTGATGCATCTTGTGCCAAATCGTTAGCTCTATGATTCTCAACTCTAGAAATATGCCGAATACTGAATTCGTCAAAAGAATGGATTATGCTCCAACATTTCTCAAGGTAACTATTTAGAGTACCATCAAAACATTGATATTCTTCTAACACTTGTTGGACAACCAGCTGAGAATCACCAAATACCTTCACATGTTTTACTCCCATACCATTTAAAAGTTCTAAGCCGAATAGGAGGGCCTCATATTCAGCTTGATTATTAGTGCAATAAGTTTTCAATCGGCTAGAGAAGTCAAAGGAGACATTACTCGGTGACACAAGCATAATGCCAATTCCTTGCCCTTCATTGCAAACCGATCCATCAAAATATAAAGTTCAAGGAGTAATAGTGAGGTATGACATGTCTAGTTCATGAATATCATTAACCCGATGTTCTACAATGAAATCCGCTACGACTTGGCCTTTCATAGATTTCAATGGTTCATAGGCCAAGTCATATTCTATGTGTCGGGGACCATAATTAGGGGTACCCTCAAGACGCCTAATTCTCAGCTGGTAACCCCCATCAGCATAAAGCTGCAAAGGCCTGATGGGTTTGATTAAGTCAGGGATCAGTCCATACGAGTGACTTGACCACGCCACGCCCGAGCCTAGCCTCGGGCGAGGGCAGCCGACCCTAAGATGACTCCGTCTCGCCTGAGGTCTCCTCTTTCACGGCAGACGCATCTCCGGCTCGCCCTAGGCCCCGCCTCCGATAAGGAGAAACCCTGACTAAATCACCGCACCAACCGACCGAGTCACCAGGGCGTTTAACGCAAAAGGTAAGACCGACGGGCGACCAGACTTCGCCAGTGGTGCCATAGGAGACTCCGCCCGACCCAGGGCTCGGACTCGGGCTAAGGCCCCGGAAGACGGCGAACTCCGCTCCGCCCGACCCAGGGCTCGGACTCGGGCTAAGGCCCCGGAAGACGGCGAACTCCGCTCCGCCCGACCCAGGGCTCGGACTCGGGCTAAGGCCCCGGAAGACGGCGAACTCCGCTCCGCCCGACCCAGGGCTCGGACTCAGGCTAAGGCCTCGGAAGACGGCGAACTCCGCTCCGCCCGACCCAGGGCTCGGACTCGGGCTAAGGCCCCGGAAGACGGCGACCTCCGCCTCGCCCGACCCAGGGCTCGGACTCCGCCTCGGCCTCTGCCGAATAATCTCCGCCTCGCCCGACCCAGGGCTCGGACTCTGTCTCTGTCTTGCAGGACGGACTCGGCCTCGGCCTCGGAGGAGCCTCCACGACGCCCGACCTAGGATACGAGACCGCCACGTCAACAGGAAGCGTCATCATCACCCTGCCCTGAGCCGACTTGGGTCGCAGAGAACAAGACCGGCGTCCCATCTGGCCAGCTACGCCAGATAGGCCATGATGGCGCCCCGCTAGATCATGACGACGGCGGCTCCCAGCTCCCTTACGAAAGCAGGAGAACGTCAGCAAGGACCCAGCCACCTCGACAGCTGTCCCCCCGTCCGGCTCCGTTACTCCTCCAACAGCCACGACGCCACACCAACAGGGTGCCACGATCTCTCCGGCTGCCACCTAGGCATGTACATAGGGCGCTAGCTCTCCCTCGCTAGACACGTAGCACCTTGCTACACCCCCATCTTGTACACCTGGACCCTCTCCTTACGATTATAAAAGGAAGGGCCAGGGCCTTCTTAGAGAAGGTTGGCCTCACGGGGACGAAAGGCAGAGGCAGGCGCTCTCTCGGGGCCGCTCTCTCCCTTCACCTCGTGCGGACGCTTGTAACCCCCTACTGCAAGCGCACCCGACCTGGGCGCGGGACGAACACGAAGGCCGCGGGAATTTCTCCGACTCCCTCACGACCCGGCTCCGGCCACCGACTCTCTCTCTCTCTCTGTTCCCCCCTTCGCGCTCGCTCCACGCGCTCGACCCATCTGGGCTGGGGCACGCGGCACTCTCACTCGTCGGCTCGGGGACCCCCCGGTCTCGGAACGCCGACAGTTGGCGCGCCAGGTAGGGGCACGCTGCGTGTTGACGTTCGATTTCCCGTCAAGCTCCAGATGGGCAGTCTCCAACAACCTCTTCAACCCGGGACGGTGCTCCGTTTCGGGAACCTCGAGTTCATGTCTCTCGATGGCGACTACGACATGATACTCCTTCCACCGCCGTGCGACGACGACATTGGTGGCGGACAGCCCGCCCGCCGGCGGCGGAATCAACGACGTCTTTCCCGCGTTGGGGAAGGACAACGTTCGAGCTCGCCCCATCCTCTCCCTCGCCATCGGAGGAGGAGGAGGCGGGGCAACCGGGACCGAGCGGGAGGCCGCGCTCCGACGGCTGTCGAGCAAGTCGACATCCCCGGCGCCCCAGCGGAGGACACGCCAAGCGTCGCCCTCGCGTTCGAGGCAAACGCGAGCGCCATCCCCCCGCAACACGTCGACCCCGAGCAAGTCACGCTCACGGAGGGCCTGCAGGACGTCGCCCTCGTACCCAAGACGACGGCGCGGTCAGCCCCCGACACGACTTCATCGCTCCTCGTCGACGAAAAGGTACCGACTGCTCCCCATCTTTCGTTATTTCGACTCGGCCTCAGCCCGCCTGGCGACCTCGCTTTGGCGGGCGCTCACATTGAGGCGAGTGCAACCTCTCTGGGGTTTCGTGTGCGGTCGCCTTGGGACCGATTGACGGGCGTCTCGACCTACGGACCCTCTGGGTCCGAGGAAGATGACGACCCCAGCATCTGCTGGGATTTCTCCGGATCTGGCAACCCTAGTGCCATGCGGGACTTCATGACCACATGTGACTATTGCCTCTCCGACTGTTCCGACGGCAGCCGCAGCCTTGGCGACAAGGACTGCGGCCCGAGTCGCGAATGTTTCCACATCGAGCTAGGGGATCCCTCCGGAGGCAGCTGTCTCGGCATGCCGGAGGATGGTGATCCCCCTAGGCCAGCGCCTCGCGCCGACATCCCGCGGGAGCTAGCTGTGGTCCCCGTTCCGGCGGGGGGTCACGACCCACAGCTCGAGCAAGTCCGCGGGGCGCAGGCCGGGTTCGATGAAGGAGCAGGAGCGCTCGAGGCAATCCGCCAGAACATCGGGCAGGTATGGGCGAGCCAACCCCCGGCCGGAGGAATACGTCACCTGCCCCAAGGTCTCCAGCACCGCATCGCCAACGATGCCAGGGACAAACCGCCACCCGCATCCGGCGGGACTGGCCAGGACCTGGTCGCTGCAGCAATGCTCCTCCGCGCGATGCCGGAGTCATCAACCACCGAGGGTCGGCGAATTCAGGGAGAACTCAAACATCTCCTGGAAGGCGCTGCGGCCCGGCGGGCCGAGAGCTCTGCCTCCCGCGGGCAGGGATACCCCTCGGAACCACGTGCCGCGACTTCCCGACTCACGCGGGAAGCCTCGGCCTTCACCGGGCGCACGCGCAACACCGCGCCTGCGGCCCCGGGCCACCTCGGCGTCGAGCACCCTCATCGCGACCGTCGGGCACGCCTCGACGAAAGGGTGCGCCGAGGCTACCACCCCAGGCGTGGGGGACGTTACGACAGCGGGGAGGATCGAAGTCCCTCGCCCGAACCACCCGGTCCGCAGGTCTTTAGCCGAGCCATTCGGCGGGCGCCGTTTCCGCCCCGATTCCGACCCCCGACTACTATCACGAAGTACTCGGGGGAAACGAGACCGGAATTGTGGCTTGCGGACTACCGTCTGGCCTGTCAGCTGGGTGGGACGGACGATGACAACCTCATCATCCGAAACCTCCCCCTGTTTCTCTCCGACACCGCTCGTGCCTGGTTGGAGCACCTGCCCCCGGGGCAGATTTCCAGCTGGGAGGATGTGGTCCAGGCTTTCGCCGGGAACTTCCAGGGCACGTACGTGCGCCCCGGGAATTCCTGGGACCTCCGAAGCTGTCGGCAACTGCCGGGAGAGTCCCTTCGGGACTACATCCGGCGGTTCTCGAAGCAGCGCACCGAGCTGCCCAACATCACCGACTCCGATGTCATCGGCGCGTTCCTCGCCGGCACCACCTGCCGCGACCTGGTGAGCAAGCTGGGTCGCAAGACCCCCACCAGGGCAAGCGAGCTGATGGACATCGCCACCAAGTTCGCCTCCGGCCAGGAGGCGGTGGAGGCCATCTTCCGAAAGGACAAGCAGCCCCAGGGCCGCCCGTCGGAAGATGCTCCCGAGGCGTCTACTCCGCGCGGCGCCAAGAAGAGAGGCAGGAGGAAGTCGCAAGCGAAACGCGACGTTCCCGATGCAGACCTTGTCGCCGCCGCCGAGCGCAAGAACCCTCGGAAGCCCCCCGGAGGTGCTAACCTCTTCGACAAGGCACTCAAGGAGACGTGCCCCTACCATCAGGGGCCCGTCAAGCACACCCTCGAAGAGTGCGTCATGCTTCGGCGTCACTTCCATCGGGCCGGGCCACCCGCAGAGGGTGGCAAGGCTCACGACGACGACAAAAGGGAGGATCGCCAAGCAGGAGAGTTCCCAGAGGTCCGCGATTGCTTCATGATCTACGGAGGGCATGCGGCAAACGCCTCGGCTCGGCATCGTAAGCAAGAGCGTCGGGAGGTCTGCTCGGTGAAGGTGGTGGCGCCAGTCTATCTAGACTGGTCCGACAAGCCCATCACCTTCGACCGAGACGACCACCCCGACCACGTGCCGAGCCCAGGGAAGTACCCGCTCGTCGTCGATCCTGTCATCGGCGACGTCAGGCTCACCAAGGTCCTGATGGATGGAGGCAGCTGCCTCAACATCATCTACGCCGAGACCCTCAGGCTCCTGTGCGTCGACCTGTCGTCTGTCCGAGCAGGCGCTGCGCCATTCCACGGGATCATTCCCGGGAAGCGCGTCCAGCCCCTCGGACAGCTCGACCTCCCTGTCTGCTTCGGAACACCCTCCAACTTCCGAAGGGAGACTTTGACGTTCGAGGTGGTCGGGTTCCGAGGAACCTACCACGCAGTGTTGGGAAGGCCATGCTACGCGAAGTTCATGGCCATCCCCAACTACACCTACCTGAAGCTCAAGATGCCGGGCCCTAACGGGGTCATCACTGTCGGCCCCACGTACAAACACGCCTTCGAATGCGATGTGGAGTGCGTGGAGTACGCCGAGGCCCTCGCCGAGTCCGAGGCCCTCATTGCCGACCTGGAAAGCCTCTCCCGAGAGGTGCCGAACATGAAGCGGCATGCCGGCAACTTCGAGCCAGCGGAGACGGTTAAGGCCGTCCCTCTCGACCCCAGTGGCGACGCCTCCAGGCAGATCCGGATCGGTTCCGGGCTCGACCCCAAATAGGAAGCAGTGCTCGTCGACTTTCTCCGCACAAACGCCGACGTTTTCGCGTGGAGTCCCTCGGACATGCCCGTCATACCGAGGGAAGTCGCCGAGCACTCGCTGGATATTCGGGCCGGGGCCCGACCGGTCAGACAACCTCTGCGCCGATTCGACGAGGAAAGGCGCAGAGTGATAGGCGAGGAGGTCCACAAGCTGATGGCAGCAGGGTTTATTAAAGAGGTATTCCATCCCGAATGGCTTGCCAACCCTGTGCTTGTGAGGAAAAAAGGGGGGAAGTGGCGGATGTGTGTAGACTACACTGGTCTCAACAAAGCATGTCCGAAGGTCCCCTACCCTCTACCTCGCATCGATCAAATCGTGGACTCCACTGCAGGGTGCGAAACCCTGTCTTTCCTTGATGCTTACTCAGGGTATCATCAAATCAAGATGAAAGAGTCCGACCAGCTCGCGACTTCTTTCATCACGCCCTTCGGCATGTATTGTTACATCACAATGCCGTTCGGTTTGAGGAACGCGGGTGCAACGTACCAGCGGTGCATGAACCATGTGTTCGGCGAACACATTGGTCGCACGGTCGAGGCCTACGTCGATGACATCGTAGTCAAGACGAGGAAAGCCTCCGACCTTCTCTCCGACCTCGAACTGACATTCCGGTGTCTCAAGGCGAAGGGCGTCATGCTCAATCCCGAGAAGTGCGTCTTCGGGGTGCCCCGAGGCATGCTCTTGGGATTCATCGTCTCCGAGCGGGGCATCGAAGCCAACCCGGAGAAGATCGCAGCGATCACAAACATGGGGCCCATCAAAGACTTAAAAGGCGTACAGAGGGTCATGGGATGCCTCGCGGCCTTGAGCCGTTTCATCTCGCGCCTCGGCGAAAGAGGCCTGCCCCTGTACTGCCTCTTAAGGAAGGCCGAGTGCTTCACTCGGACTCCCGAGGCCGAGGAAGCCCTCGGGAGCCTGAAGGCACTCCTCACACAGGCGCCCATCTTGGTACCCCCAACTGATGGAGAAACCCTCCTGGTCTACGTCGCCGCAACCACTCAGGTGGTCAGCGCCGCGATCGTGGTCGAAAGGCAGGAAGAGGGGCATGCTTTGCCCATTCAGAGGCCAGTCTACTTCATCAGCGAAGTGCTGTCCGAGACCAAGATCCGCTACCCACAAGTCCAGAAGCTGCTATACGCTGTGATCCTGACGAGGCGAAAGCTGCGACATTACTTCGAGTCCCATCCGGTGACTGTGGTGTCATCCTTCCCCCTGGGGGAGATCATCCAGTGCCGAGAAGCCTCGGGACGGATCGCGAAGTGGGCGGTGGAAATCATGGGCGAGGCGATCTCGTTCGCCCCTCGGAAGGCCATCAAGTCCCAGGTACTGGCGGATTTCGTAGCCGAATGGGTCGATACCCAGTTGCCAACGGCTCCGATCCAGCCAGAGCTCTGGACCATGTTTTTCGACGGGTCGCTGATGAAGACGGGAGCTGGCGCGGGCCTGCTTTTCGTCTCGCCCCTCGGAAAACACCTGCGCTATGTGCTCCGCCTCCATTTCCCGGCGTCCAACAATGTGGCTGAGTACGAGGCTCTGATCAACGGACTGCGAATCGCCATCGAGCTAGGGGTCCGACGCCTCGATGCGCGCGGCGACTCGCAGCTCGTCATCGACCAAGTCATGAAGAACTCCCACTGCCGTGACCCGAAGATGGAGGCCTACTGTGAAGAGGTTCGACGCCTGGAGGACAAGTTCTATGGGCTCGAACTTAACCACATCGCCCGGCGCTACAACGAGACTGCGGACGAGCTGGCGAAGATAGCCTCGGGGCGGACAACGGTTCCCCCGGACGTCTTCGCCCGGGATCTGCACCAACCCTCCGTCAAGATAGGCGACGCGCCCGAGCCCGAGGCACCCTCGGCCTCGTCCGAGGTAACCTCGGCCCAGCCCGAGCCGTCCTCGGCTCAATCCGAGGAACCTTCGGAGCCCGAGGGCGAAGCGCTGCACGTCGAGGAGGAGCAGAACGGGGTCGTGCCAGATCAAGATTGGAAGACCCCGTACCTGCAATATCTCCGCCGAGGAGAACTGCCCCTCGACCGAGCCGAGGCTCGGCGGGTAGCGCGACGAGCAAAATCGTTCGTCCTGCTGGGCGATGAGAAGGAGCTCTACCACCGCAGCCCCTCGGGCATCCTCCAGCGATGCATCACCATCGCCGAGGGTCAGGACCTCCTGTAGGAAATACACTCGGGGGCTTGCGGTCATCATGCAGCACCTCGAACCCTCGTTGGGAATGCTTTCCGCCAAGGCTTCTACTGGCCAACGGCGGTGGCTGACGCCACTAGAATTGTCCGCGCCTGCGAAGGGTGCCAATTCTATGCGAAGCAGACCCACCTGCCCGCTCAGTCTCTGCAGACGATACCCATCACCTGGCCCTTCGCTGTGTGGGGTCTGGACCTCGTCGGCCCACTGCAGAAGGCGCCCGGGGGCTACACGCACCTGCTGGTCGCCATCGACAAATTCTCCAAGTAGATCGAGGTCCGACCCCTAAACAGCATCAGGTCCGAGCAGGCGGTGGCGTTCTTCACCAACATCATCCATCGCTTCGGGGTCCCGAACTCCATCATCACCGACAATGGCACCCAGTTCACCGGCAAAAAATTCTTGGATTTTTGCGAGGATCACAACATCCGGGTGGACTGGGCCGCCGTAGCTCACCCCATGTCGAATGGGCAAGTGGAACGTGCCAATGGCATGATTCTACAAGGGCTCAAGCCTCGGATTTACAACGACCTCAACAAGTTCGGCAAGCGATGGATGAAGGATTTCCCCTCGGTGGTCTGGAGCCTGAGGACGACTCCAAGCCGAGCCACGGGTTTCACGCCGTTCTTCCTGGTCTACGGGGCCGAGGCAATCCTGCCCACGGACCTGGAATACGGCTCCCCGAGGACGAGGGCCTACAACAAGGAAAGCAACCAAGCCAGCCGAGAAGACTCGCTGGACCAGCTGGACGAGGCTCGGGACAGGGCCTTACTACACTCGGCACGGTATCAGCAGTCCCTGCGACGCTACCACGCCCGAGGGGTCCGACCCCGAGAACTCCAGGTGGGCGATCTGGTGCTTCGGCTGCGGCAAGACGCCCGAGGGAGGCACAAGCTCACGCCCCCCTGGGAGGGGCCGTTCATCATCGCCAAAGTTCTGAAGCCCGGAACGTACAAGCTGGCCAACAGTCAAGGCGAGGTCTACGGCAACGCTTGGAACATCCGACAGCTACGTCGCTTCTACCCTTAAGACGTTTCCAAGTTATTCATATACCTCGCACCTGCGCAAAGTTTAGTCAACAAGGAAGGGTCGGCCTCGCCTCGGCAGAGCCCGACCCTCCCTCGGGGGCTAAAAGGGGGTTAACCCCCTCTGCGTCAAAATTTTCCTCGAACAAAAAACCTCTTTCACCAGAACATCTTTCGTGCTTTTTGACTACTTCGGAAAGTGGGTCCTGGAAACGACGGGGTACACGTAAGCAGTCAAGGCTGACCGAGCCGAGGGACTCCTACGCCTCCGGGATACGGATACCTCACTCATCACCTTCTGCGATAAGTAACTCGCGCTCGGATAAAGTGACTCCGCGGATCGAACGAGTCTTTACGTACGGAAGCTCTTCTGTTGAAGCGGTTCTTCGAGCCTTCTCGACCGAGTCGGTAACAGGGCCTCATGGATGGGTAAAGGTACGCGTAAGCGGCGAGGCCGACTGAGCCGAGGGACTCCCACGCCTCCGGGATACGGATACCTCACTCATCACCTCCCGCGAGAAGCAACTCTTGCTCGCACTAACATCCCTGCTACCGACAGAAAGTCCAGATACTCGAAACAAGAGGAAAAGAGACACAGCTTTACAACGCAACAAGGGTGTGTGTTCTGGCCTCAACGGCCGCACAAGGCCCACGCTACAAGACGACTTGACCCTGCAGGCGCGGATCTTGACGTTGGAAGAGGGCGACGACACCCTCGGCATCAGCAGCACTTTCGGCAAGGCCCGACCTGGCCTCGGGCGGCGACGCGGTCCGAAGGCCTCCGCTCCGAAGGACGACGTCGTCACCGCGCTCGAGCAATCTCCGCCAGAGGCTTCCCCGAGAATCCGGCCCGAGCGGACGGCTCGGCCGGCCACCTCCGGGGCCTCGGCCGACCACCTTCCGAGGGCGCCAGCTCGGTCCAAGGCCTCGGCCAATCAGCTCCGGCGTCGATCCTGCCAGAAGACGACCCAGCTGGGCTCCGGCCAACCAGGTTTCATTTCCGAGCCAACAACGCCTCTGCTTGTGCTGATATCGCTACCCCTGGCCTCGGTTCGTCGAAGAGCGGCCGAGGGGTCTCCTTAACTAAGCTAGAGGAGCCTCGGACAACAGGTCCGACCGAGTCGAGGGATTCCTACGCCTCCGGGATACGGATACCTCGCTCGTCACCTGGACACGGGGCGACTCATGCTTGGTGAAGCGATTCAGACAATCGACAGGCGAGTCTTAGTGCTCAGAAATGAGGAAAAAACACGGCTCTGTGCCGGAGCTATATACATGTTCAGGCCCCGAAAGCCGAAATGAACAGAAAACCCGGCACCCGAAGTGCCATTACAAACGGAACTCTGGTTCCGTCCCCGCGGGTACGGACAACCTCCCCGCCTGGGAGGCCCGTGGAGCAACAAGCTCCGGGCAAATCACCAGCAAACGCGGAACGCCCCTAATCACCCCGGCAGATCCTCGCAGCCGCCCTCGCCGCGAATGCGAGGAGGGAGACGGAATGTTGCATCCTAGCTGGGCAGCAACAGTTCTCCTTCCCCGGCATGACTGGAGGACGTCTCCGCCGTGGGGCTAAAAGGCGATTGCCACCACCAGAAGCTGGAAAATGAGGTGGCCCGCTGACCCGCGTAGGAGGTGGGGCCCCGGCTCGCCTCGCTCCCCGCCCCGGCGAGGATGACGAACACCCTCAACACTGAGGGCGGGGCCGAGACCACAGCCCGGTTTGCCCCTCCCCATTCGGGAGCTGGAGGCCACCACCTTGGGTGGCCACCGGCGGAGGGAAGCCGCTGGGCTGTGTGATGAAAATCCTTGAAGCCGAACGATGGCTGAAAGGTACCAACTCCCACAGAGTTGCGTCCCTCCGGCGATGGAGCAAAAAGACGGCGGTCTCCCCCATCCGGGGGCTCGGAAGATGGAAAGACACAATGCATAAGGGAGGTAGGGGACATGGTCACCTCACGGAGAGGGTCGCCCTCCTTTTAAAGGCAACTCCCCCTGCTTGCGCCCTCAACCGTCACGGGCGGAGTCTTCTCCAACACGCCTCCAAAGTCCTCCCCCGTGACACGGGGGCTGGGGCCCGCCTGTCATGCAGGCCGGCTCCAAGCAGAGAAAGCCGAACCGCCGCGCACGACGCACGCAACCGCCCAGCGGTTACAAGTAACCCTCCACTTTTGCCCAGACCAACAGGCAAAAGGGGCGAGCGGCCATGCAGGCGGCATGCAACCGCGCCAAGTGGACGCGCCTCTCCGACTCCTGACAGGCCAGCGCGACGGCTCAAGACCACGCGTCGTTCAACTGGCGCGCCGGGCGCTGCATGCGAACCGCTGCGCCTCTCGCTCCACCACCGCACCTCCTCGATTGCGGAACCGATACCGCGACTTGAGGCCGCCCAGCCTGCGATCCAGCGGCGCCAGCCTGGCGCAGCGGTCAAACACGGTCAAAAATGGGCCGGCAGTAATGACGGTGGCAGGCGCGCGAGGGCAGCAGTCACGCCATCGGCCAGGCTCACGTCCCATCCGGAGGCAGCAAGAGAACCCCTTCTTACGGCGTGAAGACGACGCGCCCGTGACCCGTACCTCGAACGGCTCGCGCACGCGCAACGGCAACCTCGCCAACCACTCACCTCGGCGCATTAACTCCGCGGCGAAATAGGTGACGTTTCTGGCAGGGGCAGCTGGCGACGCTTCGCCTCCGCCAAAACGGCCACGCCGAAAAAGGTACGCCACGAAGTTCAATTTCGAATCCTTTTTCCCTTTTCCTTCTTTCTCTATCTCTTGCAACAGGGAACGAGAAGGGGGATAACCCCAAAGGGATCCTTCCCCGTGAAGGAACTAGGCTCCGAGCCTCCCTACTGATCAGGGGTTCGAAGGCTGGCCCCCCGAAGGGTTCAACAGCCGCCTCAGATCGCGTGGGCCCGACACCCACTACTGGTCAGGGGTTCGAAGGTCGGCCCCCGAAAGGTTCCACAACCGCCTCAGGCTACTCGGGCTCCGTGCCCCCTACTGATCAGGGGTTCGAAGGCTGGCCCGTCGAAGGGTTCACAGCCGCCTCAGACGCCGAGCGAGGGATGACCAGGGGTACGTTCGATACATAACCAAGGCTCGGGCTGCGCTCCCGAGGTACCCTAGGACATTTCCGAGACCAGCGGGAACGACTCTGTAACGGAATCCCATCGGAGGGAGGCAACGAGCCCTCGGACCCCGTCGCCAGGGGACCGGGTCCGGCAGATCACCCGCAGGTACTTTTGGGCGTGCCTCCGGGCCCCTAGCCGACCCCTAACGAACGGGGCACGGACGTCCACTCGGATCACCCGATCGCAGCTCACCGGAGACACCATGTTCGGTGCCCATCGAGGGTAACATGGCGCACTCCCCCCTCCTCCTTGCGGAAAGGCGACGTAGGGGCGTATATAAAAAGTCGAGTCTGTCCCTGATCGTCCTCTCGCTCCGTGCGAAGGCTCGGGGGCTGCTCTCGCAAACCCGGCTCCGGCCGAACCGTTGACAGCGTCAACATACCAGCCCGAGAACTTGGGCCCCGACAGTGCACCTGGGTTACGCCCTGCTCGCATGAGGGAACCGCTAGTCCAGCCAAGGCATTACGCAAGGCATTAAGACCTCGAAGGAGTGAAACCACTCCTCCGAGGCCTCGGGGGCTACACCCGGCGGGTGCGCTCGCGCGCACCCACCGGAACAAAGTACCTCCGAGAAAGGCTGGTCCCCTTGCAAAAAAGTGCGATGCAAGCCTCCAAGCGAGTGTTAACACTCTCTTCGAGGCTCGGGGGCTACTGTCGGGGACCATAATTAGGGGTACCCTCAAGACGCCTAATTCTCAGCTGGTAACCCCCATCAGCATAAAGCTGCAAAGGCCTGATGGGTTTGATTAAGTCAGGGATCAGTCCATACGAGTGACTTGACCACGCCACGCCCGAGCCTAGCCTCGGGCGAGGGCAGCCGACCCTAAGATGACTCCGTCTCGCCTGAGGTCTCCTCTTTCACGGCAGACGCATCTCCGGCTCGCCCTAGGCCCCGCCTCCGATAAGGAGAAACCCTGACTAAATCACCGCACCAACCGACCGAGTCACCAGGGCGTTTAACGCAAAAGGTAAGACCGACGGGCGACCAGACTTCGCCAGTGGTGCCATAGGAGACTCCGCCCGACCCAGGGCTCGGACTCGGGCTAAGGCCCCGGAAGACGGCGAACTCCGCTCCGCCCGACCCAGGGCTCGGACTCGGGCTAAGGCCCCGGAAGACGGCGAACTCCGCTCCGCCCGACCCAGGGCTCGGACTCGGGCTAAGGCCCCGGAAGACGGCGAACTCCGCTCCGCCCGACCCAGGGCTCGGACTCAGGCTAAGGCCTCGGAAGACGGCGAACTCCGCTCCGCCCGACCCAGGGCTCGGACTCGGGCTAAGGCCCCGGAAGACGGCGACCTCCGCCTCGCCCGACCCAGGGCTCGGACTCCGCCTCGGCCTCTGCCGAATAATCTCCGCCTCGCCCGACCCAGGGCTCGGACTCTGTCTCTGTCTTGCAGGACGGACTCGGCCTCGGCCTCGGAGGAGCCTCCACGACGCCCGACCTAGGATACGAGACCGCCACGTCAACAGGAAGCGTCATCATCACCCTGCCCTGAGCCGACTTGGGTCGCAGAGAACAAGACCGGCGTCCCATCTGGCCAGCTACGCCAGATAGGCCATGATGGCGCCCCGCTAGATCATGACGACGGCGGCTCCCAGCTCCCTTACGAAAGCAGGAGAACGTCAGCAAGGACCCAGCCACCTCGACAGCTGTCCCCCCGTCCGGCTCCGTTACTCCTCCAACAGCCACGACGCCACACCAACAGGGTGCCACGATCTCTCCGGCTGCCACCTAGGCATGTACATGGGGCGCTAGCTCTCCCTCGCTAGACACGTAGCACCTTGCTACACCCCCATCTTGTACACCTGGACCCTCTCCTTACGATTATAAAAGGAAGGGCTAGGGCCTTCTTAGAGAAGGTTGGCCTCACGGGGACGAAAGGCAGAGGCAGGCGCTCTCTCGGGGCCGCTCTCTCCCTTCACCTCGTGCGGACGCTTGTAACCCCCTACTGCAAGCGCACCCGACCTGGGCGCGGGACGAACACGAAGGCCGCGGGAATTTCTCCGACTCCCTCACGACCCGGCTCCGGCCACCGACTCTCTCTCTCTCTCTCTGTTCCCCCCTTCGCGCTCGCTCCACGCGCTCGACCCATCTGGGCTGGGGCACGCGGCACTCTCACTCGTCGGCTCGGGGACCCCCCGGTCTCGGAACGCCGACACTATGAGTGCATAAGCCCACTTACCAATCCTACCACTCATAATTGGGTTATGCAACATGTATTTGATCACATCGGCTTGACCAGAAACAGTGCAATGACTAGACAGTAAATAACATCTACATTTGGTGCATGCCTAAAACAAGCATAAGCATAACTTTTCAATAAAAGTGTACCTTGTTTCAGCATCCACCAACCTTCGGCTTAGATATGTCACCACATGCTCCCTCCCCTCAGTTTCTTGTGTCAGAACAGCCCCAATAACCTTGTCTTCAGCTGCAATGTATAATCTGAATGGTGCTCCTACTTGTGGTGCTTTTAACATGGGAGCCGAAGACAAGTATTTTTTAATGAGATCAAATGCTTCCTGTTGCTCTGCCCCCCAAGTGAATTCAGCATCATTCTTAAGCCGAAGGATAGGGGTGAAGGCATCAATCTTCCTGGCTAGGTTAGAAATAAACCTTCGTAAATAATTCACCTTGCCGAGAAACCTCTGCACTTCGACCTTACAAGTCGGAGGCCCCACATTCTGAATAGACTTGATTCGGTCAGGGTCTATTTCTATACCATGTTCATGGATGACAAATCCTAAAAACTTACCAGCCGACACTCCAAAAGCACATTTACGTGGGTTCATTTTCAAACCATACCGACACATTTTATCAAAGGCTTTGCGCAAATCAGCTATATGAGAACTAAACTCAGCCGATTTGACTACAATATCATCAATGTAGACTTCCACAGTGTTTCCTAACAACTCATGGAAGATCAGATTCATAGCCCTCTGATAAGTAGCACCAGCATTTTTAAGACCGAATGTCATGACAACCCATTCAAATAAACCAATGAAGCCTGGACATATAAAGGCCGTTTTAGACGCATCTTCTTCGGCCATGAAAATCTGATTATATCCGGCATTACCGTCAAGGAAGCTAATAATTCTATTTCCTGATGCATTATTGATTAATGTGTCGGCTATGGGCATGCGATATTCATCTTTAGGAGTTGCTCTATTTAAATTACGAAAATCAATGCATACTCTAAGCTTACCTGACTCCTTCTTCTCCACTGGCACAATATTGGAGACTCACTCTGCGTATCTGCAAGGTCTAATAAAATTAGCTTCTAGCAGCTGGTGGATTTCGTCCTTGATTCGTGGGAGAAGATCTGGACGAAATGTTCTAGCTTTCTGCTTGAAAGGTCTGAAACCAGACTTAATAGGCAGTCGATGTTCGACAATCTCTCGGCTTAGTCTAGGCATTTCAGTGTAATTCCAAGCAAAACAATCTGAATATTCCTTCAATAGACCGATCATCTCATTTCTAGAATCAGTCTCCAGGGTCTTGTTTACAAAAGTCGGCCTTGGAGTTTTACCATCTCCTATGTCAATCTCCTCCAAAGGATCGGTCGATATAAACCCCTGTCCTAGTTTATCAAGATCTCTGAATTCCTCTATCATGTCCCCCACAGAGGAATCAGATGATCTTTGTGTGATGGCGGACTTTCCGGTCTCGGGGACCGGATCATCCGTAATACTATCTTTTCGCTGTGGTAGATGTTCGGTCTTAAAGTCCAAACTGTTTTGTGAAAGACCAGACCATCCGGCTTTGAGAGCCGAATTGTCCGTGATCAAAGACTCATGAACTTTGTGTGTATTCATCATTTAAACTCTATTTAGGATTTAGCCGATTCTCCATCGGCTCTAGCATTACAGGAATGAAACCTTTCTTATCTATACTTATGAACTGATAATCAGAAAAATCTACTCCTGCGAGACATGTAGCAGTCTCATAAGTCCAGAGTACAGGGGCATCAACCACAGTGATGCAGGCCGATACATCAACATGTACTTGTTCTACCTCATCGCCTACCCATTGTATTAGCATTTGATGTAACGTAGAAGGTATACATTGGTTGGCATGAATCCAATCTCTGCCTAGAATTAAACTGTAATTCCCTTCTACATCAGCGACGAAGAATGCAGCAGCAAGGGTCTTAGTCTCGATGGTTAATTCAATGGACGTGACTCCCCTGGCTTTTATCGAACTATCCCCAATACCGCTGAGGGTCATGTTGGTTTTGACAAGTTCGCCATCTTGTTTACCTAATTTTCTATATAATGAATAAGGCATTAGATTTACAGCCGCCCCTCCATCTACCAACATCTTAGCAATCGGTATTCCATCAATGTGACCGCGCACGAAGAGCGGCTTTAGATGATTTACCGATTCCTTTGGTTTAGTAAAGGCGGCTTCTTTAGGACCAAAATCAAACTGGGCAACAACAGGTTCATCGTTGCCGATGATAGTACAATCGGCAGAAAATGTAATAATATTTACATCCATACCTGGGCGTTCTGGAGAAGCCTCGTAGTCTACCAGGTCTTCTCCCAGCAGGTCGTCCTCTTCCATTGATGTTGTCGTGTCGTTGGAGGCTTCCTGGTGAACGACGGACGGTCCGCACGTGGGGGCCGGACGGTCCGTGCTTGGTGCAGGTTGTCCAGAGGCTTCCTGGTGAACGGCGGACGGTCCGTGCGCGGGGGCCGGACGGTCCACGCCTGGTGCAGGTTGACTTTCTATTTCTGTGGCCGTTTGTTTTTTCTCAATGGCCTTCGGTCTCCATTTCTTTTGCGGTGGCGGGTATAGTGGATGTGTGTCATTAAATGTCTTTTCCGCCTCCTTCTCCTGGCTCTCCTTTGCTCTTAGGCGCTGTAATTTTCTCTTTTGGGATCGTGTCAATCCCGCTGGGCACCATTGAGGCATGGAGTATTTTGGATCGACTATTTTGATGGTAGCCGTATCCTTTTCGGTTGTGTTGGCCGATTCGCCGAAAATCATCGGCCCTTTATTGTCTCCCTGTATGACAACATCTGCGGTGCCTATTTTGATGATGTCCTTTTTTGTTGTTCTTTGAGTTGCTACAGGCATATGCCCCCCTGCCGGATTGGTCGGCCTAGGAGGCCGAGTAGTCCGGCAATCTTGTTGGGCCTGTGCCTGGTGACCGGATTCAGCAGTGCTCAATCGGTCTTGCATTGGCGGCACCAACCTATCAAAAACGGATGTTTGGGGTGCCCCCCAGGCGGGGTACTGTGGCATCCCAAATGGATATGGTGGCATGCCCCATATTTGATTTGGGACATATGGTGGAGGTAAATATGGATATGGATATGACATAGGCAGATAAGGTGGAGGTGTCCATGTAGGTATTTTAGGTCTCAGTTGTATAGTATGACCTTTCATTTCTTCCGATTGGTGAGGTGGTCCAATCGGCCTTACCTGACGCTGCTCATGAATGGGTGAGCGGGGTCGCTTTGTGGCCGGTCACTGGGGCCAGCCTTCTTTTTTACGTATTTAGACAATAATTGATCAAAAGTTGGGCCGGCTTTAACCAACCGACCAGCTGCCTTGAATGTATTTGTTTTCCACGTACCTATCTCTGGTCGTCGTGGTTTGAAAGTACGTGGCCGTTGCGAGTCCTGAGTACGGCCGGACCGTCCGCCGGAGCTCTCCGGACCATCCGGTGGGGTCCCGGACCGTCCGCGCCTACGTGCCGGACCGTCCGTGATACGCAGCACGGGTTCCTGCATCTGTCTCCCTGTCTGCGCTTGCCCCCCAGTACTGGAGGCTGTGATGGTCACCTTTAGGGTCTCCCCTCCATCGGGAGTCTTCTCGGCTACCACTTTCCTGCAAGAAACTTTACGATCCCCATCGGCCTCTTTAGCATTGCCGATGATTGTCTCTTTGCCTTTGTCTTTATCGGCTGTGTTTTGCCGAACTAGGACTTTTTTGCCCTCGAAGTCAATCATGTTCATCGGAAAAGGCTCTGTATCCACCTGCATTTCCTGAAATTTCAATCGTCCCTCGTTAATGGCCGATTGAATCTATCGCCGAAATACATTACAATCATTAGTGGCATGAGAAAATGAGTTATGCCACTTGCAGTATGCACGACGTTTTAGCTCGTCGGCAGATGGAACAGTGTGATTTATTTTAATGTTGCCATTTTTGAGTAATTCATCAAATATTTTATCACACTTGCCAACATTAAACGTAAACTTTACATCCTCCTGCCGTTTCTTTTGAATTGGCTGTAGGGAAGCACAAGCCGAAGATTTGGCCTGCTTTGGCCAAACCATTTCAACAGCATATACTTCTGTTGACTCGTCCTCTGAGCTACTTTGATCGCACTCTACTATATGTACGTTATGACGAATTGCTTTAGCAGTTTCTTTGCTTCGGCTTTCACAAGCCGAAGCTCTTTGGTGTAACTGTGCTAGTGTAAAAAATTGGATGCCTTCTAATCTTTCTTTTAAATAATATCGTAGACCATTAAAGGCTAATCCTGCTAGCTGTTTCTCTGCTAAATGAATTTGGAAGCATCGGTTTCTTGTATCTCGGAATCTCCGGATGTAATCATTAACCGATTCATCTTTTGCTTGTCGTAATGACACTAAATCTACCAAATCCAACTCATAGTCACCAGAGAAAAAATGATCATGAAATTTTTGTTCTAGATCACCCCATGATGAAATGGAATTAGGAGGTAAAGTGGCGTACCACGCAAACGCAGTTCCTGTTAAAGATAATGAAAATAAACGTATGTGAAATGCTCGGTGTCGGCCAACTCTCCTAATTGTGCTAAAAATTGGACTATATGTTCACGTGTGTTCTTTCCTTGATCACCCGAAAATTTTGCGAATTCGGGTATCCTGGTTCCCTGTGGGTATGGGTGGTGATCAAATCGGCTGTCATAAGGTTTCCGATATGATTGCCCCCTAGGGACCATGCTTACTCCGAGCTTATCTCGGAACGCCCCGGCTATTTCTTCCCTTACTATATCAATGGCAGCCGGTGCGAGACCACCGGATCTCTGATCAAACATAGGTGGGGTTGGCTGGATATTAGCATATTGTCTTTCCCCCTATTGGTTTGAACTACGTGGTGCATTGCCACTTGCCCTATATGGTTCATATGTTTGATCGTTCCTTTCCGGCCTTCTCGGTGGGGCCGGAAAGTTTTCCTGGGTTCTAGATCTCGAATTAATGGGTTGATGCATTGTATAGTGCGATGGGAAGTACTGCTGGGACGGGTGAGGATTCAGGTAACAATCCTCCTCAAAAAGGTCATGTGCGGACTGTCCGGACATTGGCCCGGACCGTCCGTCGTTGTACGCGGACGGTCCGACTGGGTAGTTTAGATTCTATGTAGTGTGTGGTGGTTCGGGCGCATATCTAGGTAACTCATTAAAAATAGGCCCGACTGTTGTTGGTCCGGATGGTCCGCGCTCACGTGCGGACGATCCGGGCATGTGCAGATCGGCTGATTTGCTGCCGATTTGCGGTTGCTCAGGGTATGTGTCCATCGGCATCCCATAAAGGGGTTGTGACTGGTCGTGACAACCTGTAGCCGATGTGTTACGCGTGTTACCTCCTAACTCAACTTCGTGTGAAGGAAAATTTGCGATACTAGATTTATCAAATGCACGTACTAGTCTCTTAAGATCGCTTTGCATACCCCCTATGATGTTCTGCATTTGTTCACGTTGCTCTTCTACATAATTTCTAAGAGATTGCAGATCGTTGGTATTACTTACATTGGGGATATCTGGCGTGGGTTGGAGCGAAGCCGGATCTGTTGCCCGATGTCGGACGACCTTGTTGTTCCTGTCCACTTTGAAGTTGGCCAAGAACTTTGCTTTCGCCTCCTGGATCATCCGCTCCTTGTGCTCCTCGAACTGGAGCTGCTCGTCAGCCGGCAAGGTTTCCCAAGTCGGCTCTATGATGTTGCTTGGAGAAATATCAGAGCTATCCCTTAAACCGGCCATTGAGGGCCGATTTGATGAGCTTAGATGTGTTTTCCCCAGCGGAGTCGCCAAAAATTATGTTGACGCCTTTTCGGAGCGTCAAACACTCAACAAGAACCGTGGTGGTGCCCTCTGCACAGGGGCGGACGGTCCGCGCGCGGGGCCGGACGGTCCGCGGCCTGGTGCGAGGCGCGGTGGTACTCTCTGCGCAAGGGCGGACTGTCCGCGGCCTGGGGCCGGACGGTCCGCGGCCTGGTGCCCGGCTAGGGCTTCTCTGCCTGACGGCCGGACGGTCCGCGCGTACGCAGAGGCGGCGGGAGTCACCGACAGCGCCTGGATCTCGCTCCCGGGAGGGACCCCGTCGGGGAGGAGAGATCCTAGGTGGTGTCTAGGCTCGGGCCGGTCGACCTAGACTCCTCTAATCGACGTAGAGCCGAAGAGAGACGAAGAATTTGGGGATTGGAAGACTAAACCTAAACTAGACTAGAACTACTCCTAGGATAAAATGTAAATTGTATTGATTGAATGTTCGATTCGTTGTTTCAAATCGGCCGTAGACCTCTCTATTTATAGAGGAGGAGGGCTGGACCTGTTACAAACAAATTTTCGAGTGAATCCCGCGAATCTAGCTAACAACCGTAGCACAAAATTCGGAACCCTAAACTGCTCTGCGCACGCGCGGACCGTCTGGACCGTCCGGTCTCAGGGCCGGACCGTCTGCCCTGCTTAAAATGGGCTCCAACAGCAAGATTTGATCGAGGATGCGCCTAAGGAAAAGTAGCACAACTGAACTGTTTACCGCAATGTGGCACACCGCTTGTTGGTTGTGGCTTGCTTTATCTCGATAGCAGTTCTAACAGTTATCCAGCCAGCCGAACAACGCATGAACTGAAAGAATTAAGGTGGGAGGACTTTTTTTAAAAAAATATAAGAGGTTGGAGCATTGTGATATTATCCGAGCATCTGAAGAGGTTATTATTTGATTGGATATTTTATTTGGATATCCTCATCATATTCAGGATATATTTTTTCGATAGTTATGGGCATTTTGATGATTTTTAAGAAAAAATAATAATACGTAAATAGTCTTAGAAATTCATAAATTAATGTAGAGTAACACATGTCCATATATAATCATAAAAGATGTATAGACCATGAAATCTACAAAAGACATCATTTTCATCTATTCCATTTTATCTTATTGCCTAAGTTACATGTAAAATCACTATAAGTATCTAAGTTTTAACATAATTAATATTTTATTTTATCATTTTTATGTATGGACTTGATTTTATCTTAGTATTGGTAACTTATTTATATTTTTTGATCTGCACAAAAATATTTTATGAATTTATTTATATTGGTATCTAAAGCTATCCGTATTCGAATCCAAATAAAAATATGAAAGCAAATATGATTTTGGTGATATCTGTTTGTATCTGATGAGATTAGGGTTGTCTTCAAAAACGATGTTTTTAAAAAGGTCTTCTGTCACACCTGGATTTAAGGGATAAAACAGGGTGTATTTTATATGTGCGTCAAATAAAACATCACATATAATGACAAAGTATATAGAGATAAATATCATAATCATTATTACATATTGGAAGAGTCTTTTACAAAAATAAATGATAACAATAAAACAAACTAAATAATTATTCTTTGGCACCATCGAGATGACTCGGAGACACCACCTAGATAAGCGCATACTCCTCATTGTAGGTCTTATTCTGGACCATATGTTCTTTTCTTGTGAGGGGTTGTATATCGGAAGGATGAGCTCACAAAAGATCATAGCTCAACAAGTTGTGGAGAATAATATGCATGAACTTATTAAAGGTGGTAGCCCATGTGAAGTGATCAATAAATAATGGTTGAAGCTGAGCATTGCTTTTAATAAGTTGGTCAAATTTTATTAGCAGTTACTAAATGTAAGTGTATACCAATCTAAAGTAATAGTAGATCAAAAAATTAATAATAAACCACAATACGATGTAAATGACAGATCAAATTTACTTTTATAAATTAATCATGTGAGTGTTCGAGCTGCTTATGACCGTGAGCACGACTGATATACCAGTTTTACACTCTATAGAGGTTGCGTATCTTTACCCACAAGTCATGTTACCCATTTGCCAAGGGATCGTGACTTCCCATTCATCTCTATCGAGGAGACGAGGCAGAGTGCACTATGAGGCCTTTCCAAAGTTCCACTAGTTCGAGAAAACCCGCTATGGATTCAGTAAAAAGGATGCATAGGAATCCCTCGTCCGGAAAGACAGACAGTCTGTCCCGAGAACCTCCCTATACTCTGCAGCGACGTCTCCCCCGCTTGCCCTTTCAGGTAAGGTAATCTCTCCCTAGTTTTTCTAATTATTTGGCCAAGGGTGTCCCATTCCACCCTAGTGGTAACACTGTTTTCCCAGGTGGTTCTCCATGTTCCAATTAACACAATAATCTTATCATGAACAATAAATAATCAACAGTAATAATAAAGAATGATCATGTGTCAAATTTATCTCAACACCCAAAACCACATATAGCAATAGTAAGACTACCCAAATGTTCAGTGGTGATCAAGGCATAAGGTAAAGTAGGCTAGGGTGACCTATTGGGTCCCATCAAAATTAAGCCTAAACAATGTCATAGTGATTAAAGAGAACATTATTGTGTAAATAAAAGTGGTTAAGGGCACAACTTGTCTTCAATGAGCTAATCAGAATTATCCACCTATTGAACACCTAGGTCCTCAGTGGTTTGCTCGTCTACTAGCAACAATACAAACAAACATGGTACATGAGAAATTAACATCACACCAAACATCAGAACAGAATGCATGATAATATTCTACGCATCGTAACGAGATCGTAGGTTCAAGAGTCAATAAGTTTAGAGTTACGGTTACTGAGTTACGATTTTCTAAAGTTATAAGTGGTTAATGTAGAATAAACCCAATGAACAGTTTTAATCTATGTTTCATGATAAAACAGAGTTACCATGTGATAAACAATACAAATACCAAATTAATGCAACTAAAATGGATCAAAAAGGAATTAAAATGGATTTATTATGATTTAAACAAGTTTCTAGAACTGTTTTAATACAAAAACTCATTATATATATATATATATATATTCCATTTAATAGCACTCTGGACTGCGCTCAACAATACTGGAAAGTACAGGGGCAAACTCATAATATTCCCAGGACGTAGACTAAGCGCTCCTCAACCCTTGCTGGACTGCGGGTTGATTTCGAGAAAGCATAAGGGTCCTTATGCTAATGTGTCTGGACGAAGGGGTACCGGCTACCCTGAGCCGTCCGATTATGATCGACCAGCTCAGATTAGAAAATGAAGCGCACGCAACGTCGGCCCACGGATCAAGGATCTACGGTGGAGAGACCCCAACGCGTCCTGACCACCCATCACCAGATCAGCGGACCTCGCGCCTTCACATACCCCGGGCCGAGACGGTGCTCAGAATTTAATCCTAACCTTCCCCAATTGGATCAACGACATGCGCTCCGCCCCCCATATGCCGCCCGAGCGCGGCGGAGCCGGCTACCGCACGACGACACCATGGGTGGCGAACCCCGCACAAGTGCTGGGGAGCCATAATCCTAACGCGATCATGCACAAAACAGAGAGGGGAAAGTGGCGGGCATGAAGGTTGTAGCGATACCGCGGATTATGCTCCCAGGCGACCCAACCACGGCGCACGGCTGAAATCCAAGGTTTCGCGACGCCGGCGAGCAATTTAGGCAGTGTTGGCGACGAATCCCACGCAGTGCGGCTTCGGCCACCCTCCCCTAAGCCATAAGAAGCCCAAGGACACAACCCTGGTGCACCAGTTGACGGCAACCCGAAGCCCACGCGTGGCAGCGTTCTGTGCTTGCTGCCCTCTTTCTCGCCTTGACGCTACTGCACGGTGAGGGTCTTGAAGGTGGAAGGAGGGGTCGACCAGGGATCGTAGGACCCCATATAGGTGTAAGGTGGGCCGAGGTTGGGCAACAAACCCCCGAGTCATCGGCGAGATCCCGCCATTGTCAGGCAAGGTTGTTGGAGAGGGATCTGACCGCACGGTCCCACACATCAGCCACAACACGGAGGAAATGAACCTGCTACACGGGGCCCTCTAGTCAATGGGGAAATGGAAGAGTTGGCGCGCTGCTGTGTCCGACACTCAGGACCAGGGTGTCAGCACCAGGTCACGTTGTAGGGCGCGCACGCAGAGGCCGACACAGGTGACCCACCTATCGGCACCGCGGTCCCCAGCCTAGGCTGCACAAACGGGCGAAGTGGGATGAATAGGGTCAAACCTTTTCCATATGAATTTTGGTGGTTGAATTGCCCAACACAAATTATTGGACTAACTAGTTTGTTCTAGATTATGAGTTCTACAGGTGCCAAAGGTTCACAACAAACCAATACAAAGTCAAAAGAAAGGGTTCAAAACAAAGGAGTAAAGTATACCAAAGGCAGCCCTAATCCGGCGCACTGGGCTATCTGGTGTGCCATCGGACAGTGTTCGGTGCACCAGGGAGATCGACTCTGAACTTGCCAGCTTCGGGAATTCGGGGAGCCACTCCGCTATAATTCACCAGACTGTCCGGTGTAACACCGGACTGTCCGGTGTGCCAGCGGAGCAACGACTACTTCGCGCCAACGGTCACCTGCAAGTGAACAGTAAAAGCAAACAGTGCACGCCTACGCGCGCAGAAGTCAGAGCAGGCGCTAGAAGGCGCACCGGACAGTGTACAGTGTTTGTTCGGTGCACCACCGGACTGTCCGGTGGCCCCACTTGTCAGAGCTCTAATGGTCAAACCCTAACGGTTGAGTGACGTGGCTGGCGCACTGGACAGTGTCCGGTGGCGCACCAGACTATCCGGTGCGCCATGCGACAGACAGCATCCCCAACAGCCACTTTGGTGGTTGGGGCTATAAATACCCCCCAACCACCACACTTCAAGACATCCAAGTTTCAGCCATTTGCATTCAATACAAGAGCTCTAGACTTCATTCCAAGACACAAACAAGAGATCAAATCCTCTCCCAAGTCCAAAGTTCATTCCAATCAAATAGTGGCTAGAGAGAGTGACATTTGTGTTCTTTTGAGTTCTTGCGCTTGGATTGCTTTTCTTCTTCTTTCTTTCTTGTTCCCCACTCAATTGTAATCAAGGCAAGAGACACCAATTGTGTGGTGGTCCTTGTAGGGACTTAGTGTCCCGATTGATTGAGAAGAGAAGCTCACTCGGTCTAAGTGACCATTTGAGAGAGAGAAAGGGTTGAAAGAGACCCGGTCTTTGTGACCACCTCAACGGGGAGTAGGTTTGCAAGAACCAAACCTCAGTAAAACAAATCGCCGTGTCATCCATTCTTATTTGCTTGTGATTTGTTTTCGCCCTTTCTTTCGGACTCGTTTATATTTCTAACGCTAACCCCGACTTATAGTTGTGCTTAAGTTTATAATTTTCAGATTCCGCCTATTCACCCTCCCTCTAGGCGACTTTCAATTGGTATCGGAGCCCGGTGCTTCATTAGAGCCTGACCGCTCGAAGTGATGTCGGGAGAACACGCCAAGAAGGAGATGGTGACCGGCGAGAAGCCCACCACAAGCCACGGGAAGGCTCCATCGGGAGAGTCCCGCAACAAGAAGAAGGAGGAATCACCTCCTCACAAATCGCATCGGAGTGGTGATAAGAAAAAGAAGATGAAGAAGGTGGTCTACTACGAGACCGATTCTTCGTCGCCATCCACCTCTGGCTCCAACGCGCCGTCCATAACTTCTAAGCGCCATGAGCGCAAGAAGTTTAGTAAGATCCCCCTACGCTACCCTCGCATTTCTAAACGTACTCAAGACGTTCCATTAGGCAAACCACCGGTTTTTGACGGTGAAGATTATAACATGTGGAGTGATAAAATGAGGCATCACCTAACCTCACTCCACACTAGTATTTGGGACGTTGTTGAGTTTGGTGTACAGGTACCATCCGTAGGGGATGAGGACTATGATTCAGACGAAGTTGCCCAAATCCGGCACTTCAACTCACAAGCCACCATAATACTCCTCGCCTCTCTAAGTCGAGAGGAGTATAACAAGGTGCAAGGATTGAAGAGCACCAAGGAGATTTGGGACGTGCTCAAAACGGCGCACAAAGGAGACGAGGTGACGAAGATCACCAAGAGGGAAACGATCGAGGGAGAGCTCGGTCGCTTCATGCTCAACCAAGGAGAAGACCCGCAAGCCATGTACAACCGGCTTAAAACCTTGGTGAACCAAGTGCGCAACCTCGGGAGCACCAAGTGGGATGACCATGAGATGGTCAAGGTTATTCTTAGATCACTCGTATTTCTTAACCCTACTCAAGTTCAATTGATTCGTGGTGATCCAAGATATAAACTAATGTCTCCCGAGGAAGTGATAGGCAAATTTGTGAGCTTTGAATTGATGATCAAAGGCTCCAAGAAGATCATCGAGCAAGGCGCCTCCTCCTCCATACCCGAAGCACAACCTGTTGCATTCAAGGCAACAAAGGAGAAGAAAGAAGACTCTACACCGAGTAGGGTCCCCATCGATGCCTCCAAGCTCGACAATGAGAAGATGGCGCTCATCATCAAGAGCTTCTGCTAAATCCTCAAGCAAAGGAAGGGGAAAGATTACAAGCCTCGTTCCAAGATGGTTTGCTACAAATGTGGTAAGCCCGGTCATTTTATCACTAAATGTCCATTGTCTAGTGATAGTGACAGGGAAAACGACAAGAGGGGGAAGAAGAAGGAGAAGAAGAGGTATTACAAGAAGGGCGGCGATGCCCATATTTGCCGGGAGTGGGACTCCGACGAGAGCTCCACCGACTCCTCCGACGACGAGGACGCCGCCAACATCGCCGTCAACAAAGGACTTCTCTTCCCCAATGTCGGCCACAAATGCCTCATGGCAAAGGACGACAAGAAGAAGAAGGTAAAATCAAGATCCTCCACTAAATATGCAACCTCTAGTGATGAGGATAATTCTAGTGATGAGGAAGATAACTTGCTTACTCTTTTTGTCAATCTTAACATGCAACAAAAAGAGAAATTAAATGAATTGATTAGTGCCATTCTTGAGAAGGATGAACTCTTGGATAGCCAAGAGGACTTCCTTATCAAAGAAAACAAAAAGCATGTTAAGACTAAAAATGCTTATGCTCAGGAGGTAGAGAAAAATGAAAAATTAACTAGTGAGCTAAGTAGTTGCCATGACACTATCTCCAACCTTAGAATTGAGAATGCTAATTTGATTCCTAAGGTTGAGAAGTCAAATATTTGTGATGATTCAATTGTCAATCTTAGAAATGATAATGCTAGTTTAATTGCTGAGATTGATCAATTGAATGCCTCTCTTGCTAGCCTTAGGAATGAGAATGAAAAATTAATTGCTAAGGCTAAAGACTTAGATGTTTGCAATGCTTCTATTTCCAATCTTAGAGATGAGAATGCTATTTTACATGCTAAGATTGTTGAATTAAATGATTGCAAACCCTCTACATCTAGCGTTGATCATGTTTCTATTTGTACTAGATGTAGAGATATTAACATTGATGCTATTCATAATCACCTTGCTATGATTAAACAACAAAATGATCATATAGCTAAATTAGATGCTAAAATTGCTGAGCATGAACTAGAGAATGAAAAATTTAAATTTGCTCGCAGCATGCTTTATAGTGGGAGACGCCCTGGCATTAAGGATGGCATTGGCTTCCAACAGGGAGACAATGTCAAGCTTAATGCCCCTCCTAAAAGATTGTCTAATTTTGTTAAGGGCAAGGCTCCCATGCCTCAGGATAACGAGGGTTATATTTTGTATCCTGCTGGTTATCCTGAGGATAAGATTAGGAGAATTCATGCCAAGAAGACTCATTCTCACCATGCTTTTATTTATAAGAATGAGGCTTCTAGCTCTAGGCGTTCTACACATGTTAAAATGCCTAAGAAGAAATCTCCTACTGCATCAAATGATCATAATGTTTCATTCAAAACTTTTGATGCTTCTTATGTGCTTACTAACAAATCAGGCAAAGTAGTTGCCAAATATGTTGGGGGCAAACACAAGGGCTCCAAGACTTGTGTTTGGGTACCCAAGGTACTTGTTTCTAATGTAAAAGGACCCAAGACCGTTTGGGTACCTAAGAACAAGGCCTAAATTTGTTTTGTATGTTTATGCATCCGGGGGCTCAAGCTGGATCATCGACAGCGGGTGCACAAACCACATGACTGGGGAGAAAAGGATGTTCTCCTCCTATGAGAAAAACTAAGATCCCCAAAGAGCTATCACATTCGGGGATGGAAATCAAGGTTTGGTCAAATGATTGGGTAAAATTGCTATATCACCTGACCATTCTATTTCCAATGTTTTTCTCGTAGATTCTTTAGATTACAACTTGCTTTCTGTTTCTCAATTATGCAAAATGGGTTACAGCTGTCTTTTTACGGATACATGTGTTACTGTCTTTAGAAGTGATGATTCAGTAGCATTCAAGGGAGTGTTAGAGGGTCAGCTATACTTAGTTGATTTCAATAGAGCTGAACTCGACACTTGCTTAATTGCTAAGACTAACATGGGTTGGCTCTGGCATCGCCGACTAGCCCACGTTGGGATGAAGAATCTTCACAAGCTTCTAAAGGGAGAACACATTTTGGGACTAACCAATGTTCATTTTGAGAAAGACATGATTTGTAGCACATGCCAAGCAGGGAAGCAAGTTGGTGTTCATCATCCACACAAGAACATCATGACGACTGACAGGCCACTGGAGCTACTCCACATGGATTTATTCGGCCCGATAGCTTACATAAGCATCGGCGGGAGTAAGTACTGTCTAGTTATTGTGGATGATTATTCTCGCTTCACTTGGGTATTCTTTTTGCAGGATAAATCTCAAACCCAAGAGACCTTGAAGGGATTCTTGAGGGGCTCAAAATGAGTTCGGCTTAAGGATCAAGAAAATAAGAAGCGATAATGGAACGAAGTTCAAGAACTCTCAAATTGAAGGCTTTCTTGAGGAGGAGGGCATCAAGCATGAGTTCTCTTCTCCCTGCACGCCACAACAAAATGGTGTAGTGGAGAGGAAGAATAGAACTCTATTGGACATGGCAAGGACCATGCTTGATGAGTACAAGACTTCGGATCGGTTTTGGGCCGAGGTGGTCAACACCGCTTGCTACGCCATCAACCGATTATATCTACACCGAATCCTCAGGAAGACATCATATGAACTCCTCACCGGTAAAAAACCCAATGTTTCATATTTTAGAGTCTTTGGTAGCAAATGCTTTATTCTTGTTAAATGAGGTATAAAATCTAAATTTGCACCTAAGGCTATAGAAGGGTTTTTACTTGGTTATGACTCAAACACAAGGGCATATAGAGTCTTTAACAAGTCCACTGGACTAGTTGAAGTTTCTTATGACATTGTCTTTGATGAGACTAACGGCTCTCAAGTAGAGCAAGTTGATCTTGATGAACTAGATGATGAAGAGGCTCCGTGCGTAGCGCTAAGGAACATGTCCATTGGGGATGTGTGTCCTAAGGAATCCAAAGAGCCTCCACAAGCACAAGATCAACCATCTTCCTCCATGCAAGCATCTCCACCAACTCAAGATGAGGATGAGGCTCAAGATGATGAAGGAGAAGATCAAGAAGATGAGCCACCTCAAGTGGAGGACAATGATCAAGGGGGAGATGCCAATGATCAAGACAAGGAAGATGAACAATATCCAAGGCCGCCACACCCAAGAGTCCACCAAGCAATCCAACGAGATCACCCCGTGAACACCATCCTCGGAGACATTCATAAGGGGGTAACTACTCGATCTCGTGTTGCTCATTTTTGTGAACATTACTCTTTTGTTTCCTCTATTGAGCCACACAAGGTAGAGGAAGCACTTCAAGATTCGGATTGGGTGTTGGCAATGCAAGAGGAGCTCAACAATTTCACAAGGAATGAGGCATGGCATTTAGTTCCACGTCCTAACCAAAATGTTGTATGAACCAAGTGGGTCTTCCGCAACAAACAAGATGAGCATGGTGTGGTGATAAGGAACAAAGCACAACTTGTGGCCAAGGGATATTCACAAGTCAAAGGTTTGGATTTTGGTGAAACCTATGCACCCGTAGCTAGGCTTGAGTCAATTCGTATATTACTTGCCTATGCTACTTACCATGGCTTTAAGCTCTATCAAATGGACATGAAGAGTGCCTTCCTCAATGGACCAATCAAGGAAGAGGTCTATGTTGAGCAACCTCCTGGCTTTGAAGATAGTGAGTATCCTAACCACGTGTATAAACTCTCTAAGGCGCTTTATGGGCTCAAGCAAGCCCCAAGAGCATGGTATGAATGCCTAAGAGATTTTCTTATCACTAATGGCTTCAAAGTCGGCAAGGCCGATCCTACTCTATTCACTAAAACCATTGAAAATGATTTGTTTGTATGCCAAATTTATGTTGATGATATCATATTTGGATCTACTAACAAATCTATTTGTGAAGAGTTTAGTAGGAACATGATTCAAAAATTCGAGATGTCTATGATGGGGGAGTTGAAGTATTTTCTAGGATTTTAAGTGAAGCAACTCCAAGAGGGCACCTTCATCAGCCAAACGAAGTACATTCAAGATATTCTCACCAAGTTTAGGATGAAGGATGCCAAGCCCATCAAGACACCCATGGGAACCAATGGGCATCTCGACCTCGACACGGGAGGTAAATCCGTAGATCAAAAGGTATACCGGTCGATGATAGGATCACTACTTTATTTATGTGCATATCGACCGGACATTATGCTTTCTGTATGCATGTGTGCAAGATTCCAAGCCGACCCTAAGGAAGTTCACCTTAGGGCCGTGAAGCGAATCTTGAGATATTTAGTTCAAACACCTAAGTTTGGTCTTTGGTACCCCAAGGGATCCTCGTTTGATTTATTAGGTTATTCCGATGCTGATTGGGTAGGGTGTAAGATTGATAGGAAGAGCACATCAGGGACTTGTCAGTTTCTGGGGAGATCCCTGGTGTCTTGGGCGTCAAAGAAACAAAACTCAGTAGCTCTTTCTACCGCCGAAGCCGAGTACATTGCCGTAGGTCATTGTTGCGCGCAATTGCTTTGGATGAGGCAAACCCTTAGGGACTATGGCTACAAATTTAGCAAAGTCCCTCTCCTATGTGATAATGAGAGTGCAATCCGCATGGCGGATAATCCCGTTGAACACAGCCACACTAAGCACATAGCCATTCGATATCACTTTTTGAGAGATCACCAACAAAGGGGGATATCGAGATAGCCTATATAAACACCAAAGATCAATTGGCCGATATCTTTACCTAACCTTTAGATGAGAAAACCTTTACCAAAATTAGGAATGAGCTAAATATTCTTGATTCTAGGAACTTTGATTGATTCTTTGCACACATAGCTCATTTATATACCTTTGATCAAATCTCTTTTATGTCTATGACTAATGTGTTTTCAAGTATACTATTATGTTTAGTCATAGAATTGAAAGGGAAATAGAGTATTCGGCAAAGAAGGCGCTTCCACTCAACTCCATCGATATCTGCCGGTATTCCGCATCATTCTCCACTTTGGTATAATCTTCCCTCATCTCTATTTATTTGCCATTGGGGAGAAAGTAAAAGGGCTTATATTTCACTCACAAGTATCCGTTTTTGGCGATTCATGCCAAAGGGGGAGAAAGGATTAGCCCAAAGCAAAAGGACCGCACCACCACCGAATTTTAAAAATGAAGTTTTTCAATTTGATATCTTATTGTGTTCAAAAAGGGGGAGAAAGTAGTATCTTCAAAACTTGCAAAACCCTCTTGAACACTAAGAGGAGAATATTATTTAGGGGGAGTTTTGTTTAAGTCAAAGGAAAAGCATTTGAAACAGGAGAGAAAATTTCAAAATCTTGAAAATGCTTCTTTCAATCTTATTCATATACCTTTGACTATTTGCAAAATGTTTTGAAAAGAATTTTACAAAGGATTTGCAAAAACAAAACCCGTGGTGCAAATGTGGTCCAAAATTTTAAAATAAGAAGAAAACAATCCATGCATATCTATTGAAATAATGATTGGTTTGAATTCCAAGTAACCTTTGCACTTACATTATGCAAACTAGTTCAATTCTGCACTTTTATATTTGCTTTGGTTTGTGTTGGCATCAATCACCAAAAAGGGGGAGATTGAAAGGGAAATAGGGTCAAACCTTTTCCATATAAATTTTGGTGGTTGAATTGCCCAACACAAATTATTGGACTAACTAGTTTGTTCTAGATTATGAGTTCTACAGGTGCCAAAGGTTCACAACAAACCAATACAAAGTCAAAAGAAAGGTTTCAAAACAAAGGAGCAAAGTATACCAAAGGTAGCCCTGGTCTGGCGCACCGGACTGTCCGGTGCACCACTGGACAGTGTCCGGTGCACCAGGGAGATTGACTCTGAACTTGCTAGCTTCGGGAATTCGGGGAGCCACTCCACTATAATTCACCGGACTGTCCGGTGTAACACCGGACTGTCTGGTGTGCCAGCGGAGCAACGGCTACTTCGCGCCAACGGTCGCCTGCAAGTGAACAGTAAAAGCAAACAGTGCGCGCCTGCGCGCGCAGAAGTCAGAGCAGGCGTCAGAAGGCGCACCGGACAGTGTATAGTGTTTGTCCGATGCACCACCGGACCGTCCGGTGGCCCCACTTGTCAGAGATCCAACGGTCGAACCCTAACGGTTGGGTGACGTGGCTAGCGCATCGGACAGTGTCCGGTGACGCACCGGACTGTCCGGTGCGCCATGCGACAGACAGCATCCCCAACGGCCACTTTGGTGGTTGGGGCTATAAATACCCCCCAACCACCACACTTCAAGGCATCCAAGTTTTAGCCATTTGCATTCAATACAAGAGCTCTAGACTTCATTCCAAGACACAAACAAGAGATCAAATCCTCTCCCAAGTCCAAAGTTCATTCCAATCAAATAGTGGTTAGAGAGAGTGACATTTGTGTTCTTTTGAGTTCTTGCGCTTAGATCGCTTTTCTTCTTCTTTCTTTCTTGTTCCCCACTCAATTGTAATCAAGGCAAGAGACACAATTGTGTGGTGGTCCTTGTAGGGACTTGGTGTCCCGATTGATTGAGAAGAGAAGCTCACTCGGTCTAAGTGACCGTTTGAGAGAGGGAAAGGGTTGAAAGAGACCCAGTCTTTGTGACCACCTCAACGAGGAGTAGGTTTGCAAGAACCGAACCTCGGTAAAACAAATCACCGTGTCATCCATTCTTATTTGCTAGTGATTTGTTTTCGCCCTTTCTTTCGGACTCGTTTATATTTCTAACGCTAACCCTGGCTTGTAGTTGTGCTTAAGTTTATAATTTTCAGATTCCGCCTATTCACCCCCCTCTTGGTGACTTTCAATGGGCCGCTGAGAAAATCGGCTGAGTAACTGTGTTACTCTTTTCTTTTTTTCTTTTATCTTCTTTCCTTTTCTTCTTTTTTATTCTATTCTATTTTCTCTTTTGAATTTCAAATTAGGTTAAATTCCACATCAGCATTTAATACATATATATTTATTATTATTGTTACTATTATTATTGAGTGCACAAACACAAATCCCAATATGATGCATATATTGTTTATGTATCTTGGGTTAACTTATTCAGTCCAAATATGGTTATTCATTTATTCTAATGACCAAGGAGTAACACATACAAGAAGATTAACTCCCCACTTTTATTATCCATAAGTTGGGTATTACAAATCCTACCCCCTTAAAAGGAATCTCGACCACGAGATTAAGAGAAACTAGGGAAGAGGTGGGGGAATTCTATTCGTAGCTCTTCTTCTCTCTCCCAAGTGGTTTCATCTTCACCATGATGATTCCATTGCACTTTGCACATTTTATCACCTTATTTCTTATAACACGAGTCGAAGTGTCAAGGATTTTGATAGGATGCTCAGTGTAGGTTAGGTCTCCTTGCACACTAATTTCTTTCATTGGCAACTGTTCTTCTGGGACACGGGGACACTTCTTGAGTTTAGATACGTGGAACACATCATGCACATCAGATAGATGATCTGGTAGCTCGAGCTGGTAGGCCATCTCCCCAACTCGCTTAAGGATTTTGAAGGGTCTAATAAAGCGAGGGGATAACTTGCCTTTAACTTTAAACCTCCTCATTCCATGAATTGGTGACACCTTTAAGTATATGTGATCACCCTCTTTGAATTCCAGTGGTCTTCTTCTGTTATCAGCATAGCTCTTCTACCGAGTCTGTGCTATCCTCAAGTTCTCCCAGATATACGAACTTGTTCTTCTGCCTCTTGAATAATTTTAGGCCCAAAGAACTATCTTTCATCAGTCCGATCCCAATATAGAGGGGTTCTACACTTTCTGCCATATAAAGCTTCAAATGGACACATCTTGAGGCCGGTCTGATAACTGTTGTTGTAAGAGAACTCTGCATATGGTAGACCCTTGTTCCAACTACCACCATGCTTTAGAGCACAAGCTCTCAACATATCTTCTAGTATTTGGTTAGTTCTCTCAGTCTATTCATCAGTTTGAGGATAATAAGCCGAGTTGAAGTTCAACTTTGTGTCTAGGCTCTCATGTAGCTTCTGCCAGAATCGAGACGTGAATTGGGATCCTCGGTTAGACACGATCTTCATAGGTACTCCGTGCAAACAAACTATTCATGCCAGATACAACTCGGCTAGCTTGGCACCCATGTAAGTAGTTCTCACAGGGATGAAGTGAGCTACTTTTGTTAGTCTATCCATGATTACCCAAATAGACTCATACCCTGCAGAAGTGCGGGGTAGACCAATGATGAAGTCCATACCAATTTCTTCCCACTTCCACTCGGGTATCTTTAGCGGATGGAGTAATCCAGCTAGTCTCTGATGTTCATCTTTTACCCTCTAGCAAACATCGCAAACTGCCACATGTGAGGCAACATCCCTTTTCAGCCCTTACCACCAGTACTTCTGCTTCAGTTCTTGATACATTTTGGTGCTACCAAGATGAATGGAGTAACCAGAGTCATGGACTTCCTTCAGAATGGTTTCACGGAGGCTGTCAATCTTAGGAACACATATCCTATTCTTCAACCATATCATGCCTTGCTCATCCTCCATGAAGTCTGGACTACCTTCTGCCATCAGATCTTTGATTTCTTGAATTTTAGCATCCCTGATCTGACCCTTGTGTATTTCTTGCTCTAAGGTAGGTTCCACTTCTATGGTGATCCCTTTAACATGTGCAACTATTCCCAAGTTGAGCCTTTCAAAGTCTTCTACTAATTCATCGGGTAATTGGGTGACTATAGCTGCATGAACATGTTCTTTCCGACTCAAGGCATCGAACCAGATTCGCCTTGCCTGGATGATAATGGATCTCCAAGTCATAATCTTTGATTAGCTCCAACCAACGGTGTTGCCTAAGGTTGAGATCTTTCTGAGTGAAGATATATTTTAAGCTCTTATGATCAGTATAGACTTGGCACTTGGTCCCTATAATATTGTTGGTGTTTCGAAACCCGGGGGGTCCCTGGACCGACGAGTGAATTATCGCCGCGTGCCCCAGCCCAGATGGGTCGGCGCGAGGCGGAACGCGAAGGGGGGAAAAGCAGCCGGAGGGAGACTGGCGTGGGAGGTGAAACCCGCGACCTTCGTGTTAGCCCCGCACCTAGGTCGGGTGCGCTTGCAGTAGGGGGTTACAAGCGTCCACGCGGGAGGGAGCGAGCGGCCTTGCGCGAGCGCCATCCCGTCCTTCCTCGCGCGGCCAACCCTCTATAAAGAGGGCCCTGGACCTCCCTTTTATAGGCGTAAGGAAAAGATCCAGGTGTACAATGGGGGGTGTAGCAGTGTGCTAACGTGTCTAGCGGAGGAGAGCTAGCGCCCTAAGTACATGCCATCGTGGCAGCCGGAGAGGTTTTGACACCCAGTTCGTGTGGTGTCGTGGCCGTCGGAGGAGCGCTGGAGCCTGGCGGAAGGACAGCCGTCGGGGCTGTCGAGTCCTTGCCGATGTCCTCTTGCTTCCGTAAGGGGGCTGAGAGCCGCCGTCGTCACAGGGCATGCGGGGCGCCATCATTACTCATATAGTGGAGCGAGCCAGATGGGACGCCGGTCTTGTTCCCCGTAGCCTGAGTCAGCTCGGGGTAGGGTAATGATGGCGCTTCCTGTTGACGTGGTCGGTCCGTGCCCTAGGTTGGGCGAGGTGGAGGCTCCTCCGAGGTCGAGGTCGAGTCTGTCTTCCAAGGTCGAGGTCGAGTCCGAGCCCCCGGGTCGGATAAGGCGGAGACCGTCGGCTGAGGCCAGGGCTGAGTCCGAGCCCTGGGGTCGGGCGAGGCGGAGTTCGTCGTCCTTCGGGGCTGAGCCCGAGTCCGAGCCCTGGGGTCGGGCGAAGCGGAGTTCGTTGTCTTCCGGGGCTGAGCCCGAGTCCGAGCCCTGGGGTCGGGCGAAGCGGAGTTCGTCGTCTTCCGGGGCTGAGCCCGAGTCCGAGCCCTGGGGTCGGGCGAAGCGGAGTTCGTCGTCTTCCGGGGCTGAGCCCGAGTCCGAGCCCTGGGGTCGGGCGGAGCGGAGTTCGTCGTCTTCCGGGGCTATGCCCGAGTCCGAGCCCTGGGGTCGGGCGGAGCGGAGTTCGTCGTCTTCCGGGGCTGTGCCCAAGTCCGAGCCCTGGGGTCGGGCGGAGCGGAGTTTCCCAGGGCACCTAAGGCCGGACTTGGCTGCTGCTAGCCTCACTCTGTTCAGTGGCTCAGCAGTTGGAGCGGCGCAGGCGGCGCTGTCCTCTTGTCAGACCGGTCAGCGGAGCGGCGAAGTGACTGCGGTCACTTCGGCTCTGTCGACTGGAGGGCGTGCGTCAGGATAAAGGTGTCAGGCCACCTTTGCATTAAATGCCCCTGCGATTTGGTCGGTTGGCGTGGCGATTTGGCCAAGGTTGCTTCTTGGTGAAGACTGGGCCTCGGGCGAGCCGAAGGTGTGTCTGTTGCTGGAGGGGGTCCTCGGGCGAGACGTAGATCCTCCGGGGTCGGCCGCCCTTGCCCGAGGCTGGGCTCGGGCGAGGCGTGATCGCGTCCCTCGAATGGACCGATCCTTGACTTAATCGCACCCATCAGGCCTTTGCAGCTTTGTGCTAATGGGGGTTACCAGCTGAGATTTAGGAGCCTTGAGGGTACCCCTAATTATGGTCCCCGACAGTAGCCCCCGAGCCTCGAAGGGAGTGTTAATACTCGCTTGGAGGCTTTTGCTGCACTTTTTTGCAAGGGGACCAGCCTTTTTTGGTTGCATTTTGTTCCGGTGGGTGCGCGCGAGCGCACCCGTCGGGTGTAGCCCCCGAGGCCTCGGAGGAGTAGTTTGACTCCTTCGAGGTCTTAGTGCATTTCGCAACACTTCGGCTGGTCTGGTTGTTCCCTCATTCGAGCTGGCCGTAGCCCGGGTGCACGGTCGGGTCCCAAGTTCTCGGGCTGGTATGTTGACGCTGTCAACAGTTTGGCCAGAGCCGGGTTTGCGAGAGTAGCCCCCGAGCCTCTGCACAGGGCGAGAGGACGGTCAAGGACAGACTCGACTTTTTTACATACGCCCCTGCGTCGCCTTTCCGCAAGGAGGAGGGGGGGAAAGCGCCATGTTGCCCTCGGAGGGCGCCGAACATGGTGTCTCCGGTGAGCTGCTGGCGGATAATCCGAGTGGACGTCCGTGCCCCATTCGTTAGGGGTCGACTAGAGGCCCGGAGGCGCGCTCCAAAAGTACCTGTGGGTGATCTGCCGGACCCGGTCCCCTTTTGACGGGGTCCGAGGGCTCGATGCCTCCCTCTGATGGGATTTCGTTACAAGATCGTTACCGCTGGTCTCGGAAATGTCCTAGGGTACCTCGGGAGCGTAGCCCGAGCCTTGGTTATGTATCGAACCTACCCAGGGTCATCCCTCGCTCTGTGTCTGAGGCGACTGTGAACCCTTCGAGGGCCTGCCTACGAACCCCTGATCAGTAGTGGGCGCGGAGCCCGAGTGGCCTGAGGCGGCCGTTGAACCCCTCCGAGGGGCTAGCCTTTGAACCTCTGATTAGTAGGGAGGCTCGGGGCCTGTTTCCTTCACGGAGAAGGATCCTTTTCGGGGTATCCCCCTTTCCCGGTCCCTATTGTAAGAGAGAGAAAGAGGAAAAGGATACGAAATCGAATGACGTGGCGTACCTTTTTCGACGTGGTCATTATGGCGAAGGCGAAGCGTCGCTTGCTTCTCCTGCCTGAGGCGCTGCCTATCCCGCCGCGGAGTTAATGCGACGGGGCGAGTGATTCGCGAGGCGGCCGTTGCGCGTGCGCGAGCCGTTCGAGGAACGGAACACGGGCGCGCCGTCTTCACGCCGTGAGAGAGGGTTCTCTCGCTGCCCCTGGATGGGACGTAAGCTTGGCTGACGACGTGACCGCTGTTCCTGCCCGCCTGCCACCGCCATTACTGCCGGCCCATTTTTGGCCGTATTGACCATCGTGCCTGGCTGGCACTGCTGGGTCATACGTAGGGTTGCCTCGAGTCGCGGTACTGGTTCTGCAGTCGAGGAGGCGCGGTAGTGGTGCGAGTGGAGGTGCAGTTGTTCGCATGTAGCAACCGGCGCGCCGGTTGCATGACGTGTGGGCCTGGGCCTCCATGCTGGGCGCGTTGGAGTCGAAGGGGCGCGCCCACTTGGCATGGTTGCATGCCGACTGTATGGCTGTCCACCCTTTCACCCGCTGGTCTGGGCGAAAGTGGAGGAATGCTTGTAACCGCTGGGCAGTCGCATGCCCCGCGCGCGGCGGTTTGGCTCCTTCTGCCCTGGACCAGCTTGCATGACGCGCGGGGCCCAGCCCCCGTGTTGTAGGGGGAGGACCTTGGAGCGTGTTGGAGAAGACTCAGCCCGCAACGGCTGAGGACGCAAGTGGGGAGAGTTGCCTTTAAAAGGAGGGTGACCCCCTTGAAAGACGACCATGTCTTCGCGTTCCCTTATGTGTCATGTATTTCCACCTTCCGAGCCCCCGGATGGGGGACGTCCGCAATCCTTCCGCCTTGTCGTCGGAGGAACGCAACTTCGTGGAAGTTGGTACCTTTCAGCCATCGTTCGGCTTCAAGGATTTTCATCATGCAACCCGGCCGCATCCCCTCATCGGTGGTCACCCAAGATGGTGACCTCCAGCTTGATGGCGGGGAGAAGCGAACTGGGCTGTGGCCTCTGCCCCTCCCTCAGCTTCAAGGATGTTCATCATCAGTGCTGGGGAGGGGAGTGTGCCGAGTTGGGGTTGGTCCCTGCGCGGGCGGCGGCCCGCTCCTTCCCTCAGTGATCGGGGGGAAGGGCGTTCGCCGTTCGTGGCGTTGGCAGCTGCCGCGTGCCTGGCTCTCTGAGCCGAGTGGCTTCGGAGCCGCTCCCGGCGCCGCCTTCCGCCACGGTAGCCGGAAGAGGTTTCTCCGCCGATGAGCTAGCCGGTGCCGCCCACGGACTGACCTCCAACTCTACAGCCTTCTGCCCATCCTTGCCTCTCGAGTGAGGGCATGGGCGAGGGCCTCATGGCAGCAGCATCCGCCCTGAGGTCATCACTGCTGCTGTTCGGCCCCCTGGAGCAGAAGTCGTCGTCGTTGCCGCTGCTGGAGCGGGCGATGGCGAGCCGTTCGTCGGTCTTCTGTTGCTCTGTAGGCCCCCCAATCGTGTGGGGTTGTTCGTACCTGCGGAGGTGGAACCGGGGTTCCGTTTGTAATGGCACCTTGTGTGCCGGTCTTTTGTTCATTGTGACTGTCGGGGCCTGAACATGTACGTATTTTCGGCACGGGGCCGTGTTTTTTCTTCATTTCGAGCACTAAGACTCGCCTGTCGACTATCTGAACTGCTTCACGAGCGTGAGTCGCCTCGTGCAAAGGTGACGAGTGAGGTATCCGTATCCCGGAGGCGTAGGAGTCCCTCGGCTCGGTCGGCCTTGCTGTCCGAGGCTTCTCCTGCTTAGTTAAAGGAACCCTCGGCCGCTCTTCGATGAGCCGAAACCGGAGGTAGCGGTGTCAGCACGGATAGAGGCAGGGTTGGCTCGAAAAGAAGATTTGGTCGGCCGGAGCCTGGCCGGGTCATCCACTGGCAGGACAGACGCCGGAGTTGAGCTGCCGAGGCCACAAGCCGGGTTGATGTCTTCGGGGGTCAGCTGGCCGAGGCCTCGGGGTGGCTGGCCGAGCCGTCTGCTCGAGCCGGATTCCTGGAGAAGACCCTGGCGGCGATGGCCCGGGTGTGGTGCTGATGTCGTCCTTCAGAGTGGAGATCCTCCAACCGCGTCACCGTCCGAGGCTAGGTCAGACCCCACCGAAGGTGTAGTTGACGCCGAGGGTGCTGCTGCCCCCTTCAACTGTCGACGTCCGAGCCTGCAGGATCGGGTTGTCTTGTAGTGTGTGTATGTTTTCTGCGGCCGCCGAGGCCCAAACATACCATCGTCGTGTTGAAAAGCTGCGTTTCTTTTCCTCTTGTTTCGAGTATCCGGACTTATTTGTCGATAACAGAATTGTTTGTGCGGGCGAGAGTTGCTTTTCACGGAAGGTGATGAATGAGGTATCCGTATCCCGGAGGCGTGGGAATCCCTCGGCTCGGTCGGCCTTGCCGCTTACGCGCACTCTTACTCGTCCATAGGGTTCTGTCACCGACGCAGTCGAGAAGGCCTGAAAAATCGTTCCGGCAGAGGAGCTTTCGAGAGTGAAGACTTGTTCGGTCCGCGGAATCACTTATCCGAGCGCGAGTTACTTATCGCAGAAGGTGATGAGTGAGGTATCCGTATCCCGGAGGCGTAGGAGTCCCTCAGCTCGGCCAGCCTTGGCTGCTTACGTGTACTCCGTCGTTTTCAAGATCCACTTTCAAAGTAGTCGAAAAGCACGAAAGGCATTCTGGCAGAAAAGATTTTTTCTTTTTTCGAGGAAAATTTCGACGCAGAGGGGGTTCCCCCCTTCTAGCCCCCGAGGGAGGGTCGGGTTTTGCCGAGGCAAGGCTGACCCTTCCTTGACGACCAGACTTTGTGTGTGAACGGGGTGTACGAATAACTTGGAAGCATCTTAAGGGTAGAAGCGACGTAGCTGTTGGATGTTCCAAGCGTTGCTGTAGACCTCGCCTTGACTGTTGGCTAGCTTGTATGTTCCGGGCTTCAGAACCTTGGCGACGACGAATGGCCCTTCCTAGGGAGGCGTGAGTTTGTGCCGCCCTCAGGCGTCTTGTCGCAGCCGAAGCACCAGGTTGCCCACCTGGAGGTCTCGGGACCGAACCCCTCGGGCGTGGTAGCGTCGCAGGGACTGCTGGTACCGTGCCGAGTGTAGTAAGGCCATGTCCCGAGCCTCTTCCAACTGGTCCAGTGAGTCTTCTCGACTGGCTCGATTGCTTTGGTCAGCGTAGGCCCTCGTCCTCGGGGAACCGTATTCTAAGTCCATGGGCAAGATGGCCTCGGCCCCATAGACTAGAAAGAACGGTGTGAAGCCCGTGGCTCGGCTCGGCGTTGTCCTCAGACTCCAGACCACCAAGGGGAGTTCCTTCATCCACCGCTTGCCGAACTTGTTGAGGTCGTTGTAGATCCGAGGCTTGAGTCCTTGCAGAATCATGCCGTTGGCACGTTCTACCTGCCCATTCGTCATGGGGTGAGCCACGGCGGCCCAATCCACCCGGATGTGGTGATCCTCGCAGAAGTCCAGGAACTTTCTGCCGGTGAACTGGGTGCCATTGTCGGTGATGATGAAGTTCAGGACCCCAAAGCGATGGATGATGTTGGTGAAGAACGCCACCGCCTGTTCGGACCTGATGCTGTTTAGGGGTTGGACCTCGATCCACTTGGAGAATTTGTCGATGGCGACCAGCAGGTGCGTGTAGCCCCCGGGTGCCTTCTGCAAGGGACCGACTAGGTCTAGACCCCACACAGCAAACGACCAGGCGATGGAAATGCATCGATGGAGGATGCCTGAGGGGCTGCGGTGGTAGAGCTCCTTCTCGTCTCCCAGCAAGACGAACGACTTGGTGCACCGCGCCAACCGCCGAGCTTCGGCTTGGTCGAGGGGTAGCTCTCCTCGGTGGAGATATTGCAGGTACGGGGTCTACCAGTTTCGATTAGGCGTGACCTCGCTCCGCTCCCCCTCGATGCTCAGTGCCTCACCCTCGGGGGCCGAGGGTACCTCGGGTCGAGCCGAGGGTGCCTCGGGCCGAGCCGAGGGTGCCTCGGACTGAGCCAAGGGTGCCTCGGGCTGGGCCGAGGCCTTCTCGGGCTCGGGCGTGTCGTCGGTCTTGACAGAGGGTTGATGCAGGTCTCGGGAGAATACGTCCGGGGGAACCATTGTTCGCCCCGAGGCTATTTTAGCCAGCTCGTCTGTAGTCTCGTTGTAGCGTCGGGCGATGTGGTTGAGCTCGAGCCCGTAGAACTTGTCTTCCAGGCGCCGAACCTCATCGCAGTAGGCTTCCATCTTTGGGTCGCGGCAGTGGGAGTTCTTCATGACTTGGTCGATGACGAGCTACGAGTCATCATGAGCGTCGAGGCATCGGACCCCTAGCTCGATGGCGATTCGCAACCCGTTTACCAGAGCCTCGTACTCAGCCACATTGTTGGACGCCGGGAAGTGGAGGCGTAGCACGTAGCGTAAGTGCTTCCTGAGGGGCGAGATGAAGAGCAGGCCCGCGCCGGCCCCCGTCTTCATCAGCGACCCGTCGAAAAACATGGTCCAGAGTTCCGGTTGGATCGGAGCTGTTGGGAGCTGGGTGTCGACCCATTCAGCCACGAAGTCCGCCAAGACCTGGGACTTGATGGCCTTCCGAGGGGCGAACGAGATCGTCTCGCCCATGATCTCCACCGCCCACTTTGCAATTCTACCCGAGGCCTCTCGGGACTAGAAGATCTCCCCCAGGGGGAAGGATGACACCACAGTTACCGGATGAGACTCGAAGTAGTGTCGCAACTTCCGCCGCGTTAGGATCACCTCGTACAGCAGCTTCTGAATTTGTGGGTAGCGGATCTTGGTCTCGGACAGTACCTCACTGATGAAGTAGACTGGCCTTTGGACGGGCAATGCATGCCCCTCTTCTCGTCTCTCAACCACAATAGCGGCGCTAACCACCTGAGTGGTCGCGGCGACGTAGATCAAGAGGGCTTCTCCGGCAGTGGGGGGCACCAAGATGGGCGCATTTGTGAGGAGCGCCTTCAGGTTCCCGAGGGCTTCCTCGGCCTCAGGGGTCCAAGCGAAGCACTCGGCCTTCCTTAAGAGGCGGTACAGAGGCAGGCCTCTTTCGCCGAGGCGCGAGATGAAACGGCTCAGAGCCGTGAGGCATCCCATGACCCTCTGTACGCCTTTCAAGTCCTTGATGGGCCCCATGCTGGTGATGGCTGCGATATTCTCCGGGTTGGCCTCGATGCCCCGTTTGGAGACGATGAACCCTAAGAGCATGCCTCGGGGAACCCCGAAGACACACTTTTTGGGATTGAGCTTCACGCCTTTCGCCTTGAGACATCGGAATGTCACTTCAAGGTCGGAAAGGAGGTCGGAGGCTTTCCTCGTCTTGACTACGATGTCATCGACGTAGGCCTCGATCGTTCGGCCAATGTGTTCGCCGAACACATGGTTCATGCACCGTTGGTACGTTGCACCCGCATTCCTCAAGCCGAACGGCATGGTAACATAGCAGTACATGCCGAAGGGTGTGATGAAAGAAGTCGCGAGCTAGTCGGACTCTTTCATCCTGATCTGGTGATACCCTGAGTAGGCATCGGCGAAAGACAGGGTTTCGCACCTAGCAGTGGAATCCACGATTTGATCGATGCGAGGTAGAGGGTAGGGAACTTTCGGACATGCTTTGTTTAGACCGGTGTAGTCTACACACATCCGCCATTTCCTCCCTTTCTTTCTCACAAGCACAGGGTTGGCAAGCCAATCGGGATGAAATACCTCTTTGATGAACCCTGCCGCCATTAGCTTGTGGATCTCCTCGCCTATGGCTCTGCGCTTTTCTTCGTCGAATCGGCGCAGAGGCTGCTTCACGGGTCAGGCTCCAGCTCGGATGTCTAGCGAGTGCTCGGCGACTTCCCTCGGTATGCCGGGCATGTCCGAGGGACTCCACGCGAAAACGTCGGCGTTTGCGCGGAGAAAGTCGACGAGCACTGCTTCCTATTTGGGGTCGAGCTCGGAGCCGATCCGGATCTGCTTGGAGGCGTCGTTGCAGGGGTCGAGAGGGACGAACTTAACCGTCTCCGCTGGCTCGAAGTTGTCGGCGTGGTGCTTCACGTCTGGCGCCTCCCTAGAGAGGTTCTCCAGGTCGGCGATGAGGGCCTCGGACTCGGCGAGGGCCTCGGCGTACTCCACGCACTCCACGTCGCATTCGTACGTGTGTCGGTACGTGGGCCCGACGGTGATGACCCCATTGGGGCCCGACATCTTGAGCTTGAGGTAGGTGTAGTTGGGGATGGCCATGAACTTGGCGTAGCATGGCCTCCCCAACACTGCGTGGTAGGTTCCTCGAAACCCGACCACTTCGAACGTGAGGGTTTCCATTCGAAAGTTGGAGGGCGTCCCAAAGCAGACGGGTAGATCGAGTTGTCCGAGGGGTTGGACGCGCTTCCCGGGGATGATCCCGTGGAAAGGCGCAGCGCCCGTCCGGACCGAGGACAGATCGATCCGCAGGAGCCCGAGGGTCTCGGTGTAGATGATGTTGAGGCTGCTGCCTCCGTCCATGAGGACCTTGGTGAGCCTGACGTTGCCGACGATGGGGTCGACAACGAGCGGGTATTTCCCTGGGCTCGGCACATGGTCGGGATGGTCGGCCTGGTCGAAGGTGATGGGCTTGTCGGACTAGTCTAGGTAGACTGGCGCCGCCACCTTTACCGAGTAGACCTCCCGACGCTCTTGCTTGCGGTGCCGAGCCGAGGCATTTGCCACTTGCCCACCGTAGATCATGAAGTAGTCGCGGACCTCGGGGAACTCTCTTGCCTTGTGATCTTCCTTCTTAGCGTCGTTGAGAGCCTTGCCACCCTCCGCGGGTGGCCCGGCCTTGTGAAAGTGGCGTCGAAGCATGGCACACTCCTCAAGGGTGTGCTTGACGGGCCCCTGATGATAGGGGCACGACTCCTTGAGCATCTTGTTGAAGAGGTTGGCACCTCCGGGAGGTTTCTGAGGGCTCTTGTACTCGGCGGCGGCGACAAGGTCCGCGTCGGCAGCGTCGCGTTTCGCTTGCGACTTCTTCTTGCCTTTCTTCTTGGTGCCGCACTGAGTTGACGCCTCGGGGACATCTTCCGGTGGGCGGCCCTGGGGCTACTTGTCCTTCCGGAAGATGGCCTCAACTGCCTCCTGACCAGAGGCGAACTTGGTGGCGATGTCCATCAGCTCGCTCGCCCTGGTGGGGGTCTTGCGACCTAGTTTGCTCACCAGGTCGCGGCAGGTGGTGCCGGCGAGGAACGCGCCGATGACATCCGAATCGGTGACGTTGGGTAGCTGTAGGATCTAGGACACCGGCTAGAGGGGGGGGGTGAATAGACGGTTTTGACTAAAAACAACAATACTAAGTAAATTTAATCAATACAACAAGGGGAATAAATTTACTAGTGTCAATAAGTAAGCAATGTATGAAAGACAATCACGGAGATTGAATACTTGAAGAACAATAAGCAAAACACTAATCAATTGCAAGGCAATAAGTAATGTTAGAAAGAATAGACACCGAAATTTATCCCGTGGTATCGGTGATTTGCCGATCACCCCTAATCCACGTTGAGGTGGACTTCAAGCTCTCACTTGCTCCTCTATCAAGACACGACTTGATCTTTGAGCCAAGTGGACAAGAAATCACTCAATACCTCGATTCCACTAATGTCACCTTTGCCGCTCCGGCGAGGTAGGCGCGAACCCCTCACAATCAACACCGCGGCTTCTCCACAATCTTCTTGGAGAGCTCGACGGAGACAATCACCCGAGCCGTCTAGGAGGCGGCAACCTCCAAGAGTAACAAGCCAACGACGCTTGCTCGGTGTACCACCTAGTGCCTCAAGAATCACCAAATGATGCAAATGCACTAGGAACCCTCAATCTCTCACTAGAATGCAATCTCAAGCAAAGAGTGTGAGAGAGTGAGTTGGAGGATCACAAATGAGCTCAATGTGTGCAAGGAATGGCCAAGAGAGGTCTCACACACGAGCTACCCTTCTATTTATAGTCTCCCATCTAAAACCAACCGTTATGTGCAAAAGGGGGCAGTTCTGCGCACACGCGGACCGTCCGCGCTCTAGGGCCGGACGGTCCGCCGTACACCATAACGGCTATAATGACCGTTGAAACATGTCAGAGCAGACTCAAAAAGGTGGGTCCGGACAGTCCGCCCTTCAAGGCCGGACCGTCCGCGACCTGGCAATTTCAAACACCCGAGCCTCGGATCAAACGGAGTTAACACACGCGGACCGTCCGGCTATAAATCCCGGACCGTCCGCGACCTGAGACAGTACTGTCCGGACTGGTCCCCCGGACCGTCCGTAGTACAAATCTATAAAAACACACAGTCCCTGTCCAGAAACGAGTTATACACATGCGGACCGTCCGCGCCTTACAGGCGGACCGTCCGCCTATAATTCAGGGACTGATCCGAGGCCACCTTCCTCTGGTCAGGACTGCGGACGGTCCGGCCCTAAGGCCCGGACGGTCCGCAGTGCAAAAGAACACAGAGTCAACACAAAAGGTCAAACCTCGGACCCTCTGGAGGATCGCGGACGGTCCGCCCCCAAGGGCCGGACAGTCCGCGCGACCAAGACTTCTCAAATTTCAAACATGCTTTTGAATGAACCTTTAATTCACGAAATGAGAAGCACTGTTAGTCCTTATGTAAATGCAACTTTGATGCTCTATGAGGCACTAAGTTTTACACAGATCTAAGTCATTGACCCCTCTTAATAGTACGGCTATCTAGCCTACTAATCCGGTCAGGTATCTTCTCTAAACTCCTCAAGACCGGCAAAAGTAAAACCTATATTATACCTTTGCCTTCATCTGATCCACAACCAATGCGTATGACTCTTCAACATTTCCTGTTCTATGTGGTCCAACCCTGCATTCTTATTTCTCCAAGAATCGTTAGTCCACAAGTAGTTGTCATTAATTACCAAAACATTACTAAAGGGGCCTAGATGATTCACAATCTCCCCCTTTTTGGTAATTGATGACAACACCACATAGTATATTAAAGAGAAGTTTAGTTTCTCCAAATCTCTCTCATACCTAAGGTATAAGATAGATCTTGGAGATGAGTTTTATAGGACTTATCTTGATTTGAAGTTCTGTCCGAGAGATAGATAAATCCCAATAAAAAACTCAGTATGTAAGAAAGGCTCCCCCTAAGTGTGTGCAGGATTATCTGACGTTGAAGATATAACACACATAATATATTGGAGCTTGATGGAGACTTTCCTACAAACATGGTTATCGAGGCATACAAGAGATGATCCATAGAGTGAGCGCAGCAATTATAATCACTCCTCGAATAACCACACTAGAGAAATTTGAACTAAAACATAGTTCATCCCACAGAATATTACAGACAATAGTCCACAGACATACGACATAGAGTTAATAGTTCAACCAGTTCCAAATGCGTAAGTCATAAACTAATGCAAGCGGCATAAAAGGTAAAATGCATATGCATGGTCTTAATGTCTACATAGAACCACCAACTCCCCCTGAAGGAGACGCCAGACAGCCAGACAACTTCTCATCACTTATCACCTTTCTCCCCCTTTGGCATCAATTGCCACAAAGGAGAGGCCTCACTGATCGCTTGGCGGCGGATGCATGTTGTAGTAGTGAGTGCTGAAGGTGTCAAACAGGGAGGAGAACTGGCCAAAATCCTGCTGGAGCTGCTGCTGCCTCTGACTGATCTCCTGCATGTTGTCATGTGTAGAGAGATTATCAAATTGACTGGAGAGAGCACCCATGTTATCCTGAAAGCTCTGTTGCATATTATTCAGCCTGGTCATGATGGGATCAGTGACATTAGTGTGAATCTGATCACGGAAATCAGAAAACTCAGAGTTGAGTGTATCCCAATTATTGTCAAACTGAGACTGCATGGCATCGAAACGGTGATCCATCTGTGTCATCAGGCCATCAAAGCGAGTATCAATGTGAGTCTCAAGGCCCTGCTGCATATTGTGAAAATAAGGATCAAAGTATCCTGGAGCAGGCTCCCAATAATGCTGAGGCTGAGGAGGAGGTGGAGGTGGAGGCATCTGCTCTCCCTCAACATCAGGAGCTGCTCCACCCTCATAGCCAGGGTCTTCCTCATCATCTGGGAAGGGGGTGAGTGGCCTGGTGAGAAATCCTATTTCATTCTTAAAAGGCCTGAATGGGGTGTGGACAATCTCGCATGGGCCCTCAAATCTTGTCTTAGATTTGATGAGAGCCATAATGTAGGGAGCATATGCCAAGTTTTGATTCTTGTCCATCTTTAAATCATTAAGCTGCCTCATCATGAAAAGAACAATGTTCATGACGTCACCATTCATGATGTGCTGGATTATGTTCCAGAACTTATCTCGAATTTTACTCTTATCACCACTCTTGGGAAGAATGGTGACTCTAGCAATCTTGTTGATGACAGCAGGATGATGTCTGAGTCCTGCTGTTTCTCCAAACCTCCTGGGTATACCGAGCCTGGCTGGCTCATAAAACTGCACAAAATCCTCAAAATTATCTTCAGTATAAAGATCCACCCCAGCATAAATGGTGCCATAGTCCAGACTGTTGGCAGCGGCAAAGTCAGCAAAAGAAGCAGAATACCGCTTGAAGCCAGTCATCCAGGTGATAGATTCTTCTGCAATATCAATCTCTGAGGTAGCCAAGAATTGCTTAACTGCCATTTCATTGAAATCGGTGCGCTGCCCCATAAACTGATATAACCCACATGTTTCAAATTTGGGGATGAGACCCTCCATGACTGATTGACTGAGCAAGAAGGACCAATCAATCACCTGATGCTTATGAAAGTTGGTATCCACCAGGGTGCCCCAAAAGACATCAAACTGCAGCTGAGTGTGGAAAAACTGAATATTGGTATCTGATGGCAGAGCATACTGGTTCACAGTCCGTCTAGAGCAGTACTCAGCCATAGAAAATCTCCGCTTGGGATAAGTCCATCCTTGGATATCAATGGGATAATCTGGATGAACATGAAGAAAATCTTCAGCGTCCATGGATTCAGTGCCCCCAGCTGAGGATTGGGCCTCTGAATCAGTGGTCGATGTATAATCATCATCATTGCCACGAGGGCGCTTTGATTTAAAGCGACCTACAAGTTTCTTGCGGAGACCACCAAAACCACTGCAACAAGGTGACAGACATCCAGAGATAAATAATTGATACCAATCGCCACTTATAAAAAGGAATGGAATGGTAATGCTCTGCCAGGGTCCGGACGATCCGCGCTAGGGGGCCGGACGGTCCGCGCCAGAGGCCCGGACGGTCCGCGTCCACCAGGCGGACGGTCCGCGACCGACCAGGTGCGACTCCAAGAACCCTAGCCGCCACAAGTGTTCAATTTAATGTTTTTGCAGATAATATCTAGCCAAACAAGTTCAAAATTTTGCATAGCATTGATATTGAGAAGAACTATCAATCCCACCAATCAGATTTTGAAACCCACTGCTCAATTTCAGATCAGAGAAGAAACCCAAATAATCTCAAAGTTGATGAAATTTGATTAAATCCACAAGATTTGAGAGTACCGTGATGAAGACATGTTGAGGGAATGTTGCTGCAAGCTGTCAGACTGTCCGCACGCAACTTTACTTCACAGTCCGCGCACACTCGACACAAGAGAGGATATAGTGAGTGGAGAGCAAGAGAGAACAACCAAATGGGCACAACTGGCAAGTCTGCGGGCTCTGTCCCTTTTTCTGCCCTGTCGCGGACGGTCCGCGCGGGGGCGGCGGACGGTCCGCGCCCTGATGATCTCAGACGGTCTGCGAGGCTGCTCGGACTGTCCATTTCCTGATGCTGCGGACGGTCCGCGGTCCATGGGCGGACGGTCCGCGGCCTGATACTCATTTTTCCAATTTCTGTCCATTTGCTGATTTTGAATTTTGAATCCGAATTGGTGCTTATATATGGACATTTCGACCAATCCTAGAGTTAGTATGCATGCATATACATATTATGTAATTGAGGAGTGCAAAACTTTTGAACTTAAACTATCGAGAACAATTAGAAATGAGAAATGCACCAATAATACCAAATAAATAGCATAAAAAGCATGTTTAGACTCGAGATGCAAGACGACCCATGTGTGATCAACTTCAAGCCACATTTGAGAGATCGATCACATTCATTTCACTTCTTAGGGAACAAAATCTTGTTTCATCCAAAGGCTTTGTAAAAATGTCTGCTAATTGATCATCCGTTCCAATGGAATAAATACAAATATCTCCCTTGCCAACATGATCCCTTAAGAAGTGATGCCGTATATCAATATGCTTGGTTCTTGAGTGTTGGACCGGATTGGTAGCCAATTTTACCGCACTCTCATTATCACACATGAGAGGCACATTCTTGAAAATAACTCCATAATCCAATAAAGTTTGTTTCATCCATAATAGTTGAGCACAACAATTTCCGGCCGATATATATTCCGCCTCGGCGGTAGATAGAGCAACCGAATTTTGTTTCTTAGAAGACCATGAAACAAGAGATCTACCAAGAAATTGACAACAACCGGAGGTGCTTTTTCTATCAACTTTGCACCCCGCATAGTCCGAATCCGAGTATCCAATTAATTCAAAGTGAGCACCTTTGGGATACCATAGACCAATATTGGGGGTATACTTCAAATATCTTAAAATTCTTTTTGCGGCCTTCAAATGAATCTCTCTAGGTGAAGCTTGAAACCGAGCACACATGCATACACTAAACATAACATCGGGCCTAGATGCGGTAATATAAAGTAAACTACCAATTATTGAACGATAAAGTTTTTGATCAACCATAGTACCTCCTTCATCTAAGTCTAGATGACCATTTGTTGCCATTGGAGTCTTGATAGGCTTAGCATTTTCTAAACCAAACTTCTTGAGCATGTCCTTCAAATATTTTGATTGACTTATAAAAATACCATCTTTCAATTGTTTGATTTGAAGGCCAAGAAAGAAGCTCAATTCTCCTATCATAGACATTTCAAATTCCTTTGACATCATTTTTCCGAACTCCTCACAAAATAATTCATTAGTAGATCCAAAAATAATATCATCAACGTAGATTTGACAAACAAATAAATCTTTGCCAATTCTTTTAGTGAATAGAGTAGTGTCAACCTTCCCAATTTTGAAGTCTTTGGAAAGCAAGAAATCCCTAAGCCTTTCATACCAAGCGCGTGGAGCTTGCTTAAGCCCATAGAGAGCTTTAGAAAGCTTGAACACATGGTTAGGTCTTTTGGGGTCCTCAAAACCGGGAGGTTGTTCAACATACACTAGTTCACTAATCTTACCATTTAGAAAGGCACTCTTTACATCCATTTGGTAGAGCTTGATATTGTGTGCACAAGCATAAGCAAGTAGAATCCGGATTGCTTCTAACCTTGCTACGGGAGCAAATGTCTCCCCAAAATCCAATCCTTCAATTTGAGTATATCCTTGTGCAACTAATCTTGCCTTGTTTCTTACTACCACACCATCTTCATTGTGCTTGTTGCGAAACACCCATTTTGTACCAATAACATTGTGGTTCTTTGGTCTCTCAACAAGCTCCCAAACTTCATTTCGAGCGAAGTTATTTAATTCTTCATGCATTGCATTCACCCAATCAACATCAAGTAGAGCTTCATCTACACGGTTAGGTTCCATACAAGATACAAAAGAGAAATGTTCACAAAATGAAGCTATGCGAGAGCGAGTTTGAACACCCTTACTAATATCACCCACAATTTGATCAACCGGGTGATCCTTCACAATGGAATGATGAATTCTTGATACCGTTTGATAGTTGCTTGTTGAAGCATTTGGAGGAACCGTAGGTCTTGAAGTACCTTGATCATGAGTATCTATGGTTTCATCGAGTTGTTGGCTTTGGTGATCTTCCTCATTTATAGGTGAGGATGAAGGAATGACAACCACACTATCTTCATCATCATCTTCCTTAGGTTTTATTTCACCAATGGCCATTGTTTTCATTGCATTTATCAATTGAGTTCCCCCAACATCATCGAGATTATCACTCTCATCTTGAGACCCATTTGTTTCATCAAATTCAACATCATATGCTTCCTCAATAATACCATGAGTTTTGTTGAAGACTCTATAAGCCTTACTATTTGATGAATATCCAAGAAGAAAACCCTCATCACATTTCTTCTCAAATTTAGAAAGCCGGCTTCCCTTTCTCAAAATATAACATTTGCAACCAAATACCCTAAAATATGAGATATTTGGCTTTCTACCAATGAGCAATTCATATGGAGTTTTCTTCAAGAGCTTGTGACAATATAGTCTATTTGATGAATGACAAGCGGTATTTATTGCCTCGGCCCAATAAGAATCCGATATATTATATTCCGCTAACATAGACCTTGCCATATCAATAAGAGTTCTATTCTTTCTTTCAACAATACCGTTTTGTTCCGGGGTATATTTGGAAGAGAATTCATGTTTGATACCCTTGTCATCACAATATTGATCAATCCTTGCATTTTTGAATTCCGACCCATTATCACTTCTAACCTTTTTGATGTCGAAATCAAATTGATTTTGAGCCAATATAGCAAATGACTTGAATGTCTCAAACACATTGGATTTGTCTCGTAGAAAATAAACCCAAGTAAATCTTGAATAGTCATCCACAATCACAAGACAATAAGAATTACCACCAATACTTACAAAAGATGTGGGCCCAAATAAATCCATGTGAAGTAATTCCAAAGGTCGATGAGTGGACATTTGACTTTTATTTGGATGAGTATTTGCCACTTGCTTACCGGCTTGACAAGAGCTACACAATTTGTTCTTTTCAAACTTCACATCTTTTAAGCCTCGAACTAAGTCATGCTTGGTTAACCGATTGAGTTGCTTCATCCCAACATGACCAAGTCTTCTATGCCATAACCAACCTAGTGAAGCTTTTGAAAATAAGCAAGTTGTGAGCTTTGCCTCATTAGATGAGAAATCAACAAGATAAAGATTTTCATGTCTAAAACCTTTAAATTTAAGATTGCTACCATCAACACTAGAGATAATAACATCTTCAACTGTGAAATTGCAACAAAATCCTAAATCACATAATTGAGCTACGGAAAGTAAATTAAAATTCAAAGACTCAACCAATAGCACATTTGATATAGAATGATCATTTGAAATAGCAATTTTACCCAAACCTTTAACCTTTCCTTTACGATTATCTCCAAATGTGATACTATCATAATTTGAGCAATCTTCCTCACTCATTTGGGTAAACATCTTCATATCCCCGGTCATGTGTTGAGTACATCCACTATCCAACACCCAATGATTCCCTCCCGCCTTGTAGTTTACCTACAAAAGGAAATCAATCTCTTTTAGGTACCCAAACTTGCTTGGGTCCTTGGATGTTAGTGACCAAGGTCTTTGGCACCCAAATAGCTTTCTTTTTGTTTCCAACAATTGAAGTACCAACAAATTTAGCATGAACACCTTTTGCATTATGAGAAAGAACATAACAATGCTCAAAACAAGTGGAGGATACATGTTTGAACTTGGGACAATTTTTCTTAACATGTCCCTTTTTGTGACACTTGTGACACACTTTGTCACATTCTTTCACAAACAATGTCTTTTGCTTTACAAAAGCATTCTTTCCTTTCTTGGGAACATATCCAAGACCTTCACGGTTAAGAGAACATCGTTGACTTCCCAATATGAAATCCAATTTCTTCTTACCACCATATGCCTTTTCTAGGTCATGAGTTAGAGTATTTATTCTATCCACTAACACTTCATTCTCAACAATAATTTTTGATTCATCAAGAGCAATATTATCATTGAGAGAAATTTTGCATTTATCACAAATAGAGTTAGTAGGTAGTGGTTCACTTGTAAGACTATCAAGTAAGTCACAAGTGACTCCAACATCCTTAGTGACCACCTCAACTTCATGCACAATAGATGATCTTTGAGCATCCGCAAGCTTCTCACAATTTTCTTTGAGATCATTGTGAGAGGTCTTGAGCTCCTCAAAAGACACTTGGAGGTTTTTATACAATTCCCTCAAGGCCTTAAATTTTTCTTTTTCTTTGTGCATGTAGTCATCGGCCTCACCTAACATTCTAACAAGATCATCATATGAATAGCCATCATCATCAACATCATCGATATCATCATCATCATTTATATCATTTAAATCGGTGATGATTTTTACCTTAGCATCTCCCTTTGCCATGAGGCAATGGGGGGATGAGAAGAGTGAGGGAGCTTCCTTGATGGCAATTCCGGCATTAAGCTTGGATGAGGTGTCATCATCATCATCATCCGAGCTATCATCCGAGTCCCATTCAACTAAGTAGGCTTTGCCATCTTTCTTCTTGTTATAGTATTTCTTTTTCTTCTTGTCACTTTCATCTTTGCCCTTCTTCTTCTTGCTTGGACAATTCATGGCAATGTGACCGGGTTCCCCACACTCAAAACATTTTCTATCATTGAAAGCATTTCTTCTAGATGTTTGACCTCTTCTAGGTTGACCTCTTTTCATCTTCATAAATTTATTGAATTTCCTTACAAATAAAGCCATGTCACCATCACTCTCACTTTCATTTTCTTCATCATTGCTATCTTCCTTTTCAATTGCCTTTGAGGCCTTGGCTTTGAGAGCAATAGATTCATTTTTCACCTTCTTTGCCAAACTTAAAGCATCGGCTTGTGACTTCTTAAATATATCTTGAGTGAGAATTTCTCCCAATACTTCGGTTGGAGAGGTTGTAGATAGATCACTCCTTACTAGCATTGTCACAATAGTCTCATATTTCTCCGGAAGTGATCTAAGGAACTTGTGTGTGAAATCCACATCCGGTACATTAAAACCAAGTCCTTTGAGTTCATTTACAATCTCATTCAATCGATTGAACATATCGGATACACTCTCATCTTCTTTCATAATAAATTGCTCAAACTTCCCTTTGCACACATATAGTTTGGCACTCTTCACAATTGTAGTTCCTTCATGAATTTCCATTAGTTTTACCCAAATCTCATGAGCGGTTGTGAGATTCTTGATACGATTGAACTCATTTATATCAAGAGCATCATAAAAGACATTCATGGCTTGATCATTTGTGAGGATATTCTCATTATCACTAACGGATGGTTCATCTTCCTTCAATACAACAAATCCATCTCTAACAATTGGCCAAATTTTTCCACCCATTGCTCTAAGATGCATTGACATTCTTATTTTCCAATAATCATAATTGTTTCCATCAAAGTGCGGTGGCTTCCCAATGTGCACATTGTTGTTACTAGCCATTTTGTCCCACTCCGGGATGATTAGATCCACAAACAATGGAGTCCTCGGCTCTGATACCACTTGTAGGATCTAGGACACCGGCTAGAGGGGGGGTGAATAGACGGTTTTGACTAAAAACAACAATACTAAGTAAATTTAATCAATACAACAAGGGGAATAAATTTACTAGTGTCAATAAGTAAGCAATGTATGAAAGACAATCACGGAGATTGAATACTTGAAGAACAATAAGCAAAACACTAATCAATTGCAAGGCAATAAGTAATGCTAGAAAGAATAGACACCGAAATTTATCCCGTGGTATCGGTGATTTGCCGATCACCCCTAATCCACGTTGAGGTGGACTTCAAGCTCTCACTTGCTCCTCTATCAAGACACGACTTGATCTTTGAGCCAAGTGGACAAGAAATCACTCAATACCTCGATTCCACTAATGTCACCTTTGCCGCTCCGGCGAGGTAGGCGCGAACCCCTCACAATCAACACCGCGGCTTCTCCACAATCTTCTTGGAGAGCTCGACGGAGACAATCACCCGAGCCGTCTAGGAGGCGGCAACCTCCAAGAGTAACAAGCCAACGACGCTTGCTCGGTGTACCACCTAGTGCCTCAAGAATCACCAAATGATGCAAATGCACTAGGAACCCTCAATCTCTCACTAGAATGCAATCTCAAGCAAAGAGTGTGAGAGAGTGAGTTGGAGGATCACAAATGAGCTCAATGTGTGCAAGGAATGGCCAAGAGAGGTCTCACACATGAGCTACCCTTCTATTTATAGTCTCCCATCTAAAACCAACCGTTATGTGCAAAAGGGGGCAGTTCTGCGCACACGCGGACCGTCCGCGCTCTAGGGCTGGACGGTCCGCCGTACACCATAACGGCTATAATGACCGTTGAAACATGTCAGAGCAGACTCAAAAAGGTGGGTCCGGACAGTCCGCCCTTCAAGGCCGGACCGTCCGCGACCTGGCAATTTCAAACACCCGAGCCTCGGATCAAACGGAGTTAACACACGCGGACCGTCCGGCTATAAATCCCGGACCGTCCGCGACCTGAGACAGTACTGTCCGGACTGGTCCCCCGGACCGTCCGTAGTACAAATCTATAAAAACACACAGTCCCTGTCCAGAAACGAGTTATACACATGCGGACCGTCCGCGCCTTACAGGCGGACCGTCCGCCTATAATTCAGGGACTGATCCGAGGCCACCTTCCTCTGGTCAGGACTGCGGACGGTCCGGCCCTAAGGCCCGGACGGTCCGCATTGCAAAAGAACACAGAGTCAACACAAAAGGTCAAACCTCGGACCCTCTGGAGGATCGCGGACGGTCCGCCCCCAAGGGCCAGACAGTCCGCGCGACCAAGACTTCTCAAATTTCAAACATGCTTTTGAATGAACCTTTAATTCACGAAATGAGAAGCGCTGTTAGTCCTTATGCAAATGCAACTTTGATGCTCTATGAGGCACTAAGTTTTACACAGATCTAAGTCATTGACCCCTCTTAATAGTACGGCTATCTAGCCTACTAATCCGATCAGGTATCTTCTCTAAACTCCTCAAGACCGGCAAAAGTAAAACCTATATTATACCTTTGCCTTCATCTGATCCACAACCAATGCGTATGACTCTTCAACATTTCCTGTTCTATGTGGTCCAACCCTGCATTCTTATTTCTCCAAGAATCGTTAGTCCACAAGTAGTTGTCATTAATTACCAAAACATTACTAAAGGGGCCTAGATGATTCACAGTAGCTCGGTGCGCTGCTTCGAGAATCGCCGGATGTAGTCCTGGAGAGACTCTCCCAGCTGCTGGCGGCAGCTTCGGAGATCCCAGGAGTTTCCAGAGCGCACGTACGTGCCTTGGAAATTGCCGGCGAAGGCTTGGACCAGGTCGTCCCAGTTGGAGATCTGCCCCAGAGGCAGGTGCTCCAGCCAGGCTCTAGCGGTGTCGGAGAGGAATAGGGGGAGGTTGCGGATGATGAGATTATCATCGTCCATTCCACCCAGTTGGTAGGCCAGCCGATAGTCCGCGAGCCACAGTTCCGGTCTCGTCTCCCCCGAGTACTTTGTGATAGTAGTCGGGGTTCGGAACCGGGTCGGGAACGGCGCCCGTCGTATGGCGCGGCTGAAAGCCTGTGGACCGGGTGGTTCGGGCGAAGGACTCCGATCCTCCCCGCTGTCATAGTGTCCCCCACGCCTGGGGTGGTAGCCTCGGCGCACCCTCTCGTCGAGGTGGGCCCGACGGCTGCAGTGACGGTGCTCGTTGCTGAGGCGACCCGGGGCCGCAGGCGCTGTGTTGCGCGTGCGCCCGGTGTGGATCGAGGCTTCCCGCATGAATCGGGAAGTCGCGGCGCGAGGTTCCGAGGGGTACCCCTGCCTTCAGGAGGTGGAGCTCTCGGTCCGTCGGACCGTGGCGTCCTCCAGGAGATTCTTGAGCTCTCCCTGGATACGCCGCCCCTTCGTGGTTGATGGCTCCGGCATCGCGCGGAGAAGTATTGCCGCTGCGGCCAGGTTCTGGCCGACTCCACTAGAAACCAGTGGCGGCCTTACCCTGACGTCGTCAGCGACGCGGTGCTGGATGCCCTAGGGGAGATGACGCGCTTCTCCGGCCGGAGGTTGGCCCGCCCATTCCTGCCCGATGTCCCGGCGGATCGGCTCAAGCGTTCCTGCTCCCTCGTCGAGCCTGGCCTGCATCTCGCGGATTTGCTCGAGCTGTGGGTTATGACCCCCCGCCGGAACGGGGACCACAGCTAGCTCCCGAAGGATGTCAACACGAGGCACGAGCCTAGGGGGATCACCGTTCTCCGGTATACCAAGATGGTTGCCTTCGCTGGGACCCCTAGATCGACGTGGAAACATTCGCGACTTGGACCGCAGTCCTCGTCGCCGAGGCTGCGGCTACCATCGGAACAGTCGGAAAGGCAGTAGTCGCATGCGGTCATGAAGTCCCGCACGGCACTGGGGTTACCAAGTCCGGAGAAATCCCAACAGAGGTCGGGCTCGCCATCTTCCTCGGACCCTGAGGGCCCATAGGTCGAGACGGCCGTCAGCCGTTTCTAGGGTGACCGCACATGATACCCCAGAGGGTTTGGACTCACCTCTATGAGGTTGTCCACCGAAGCGGAGTTGCTTGGCGGGTCGAGGCCGAATCCAAAAGGCGCGAGAATCGGTCGGTACCTTTCGGTCGATGGGCGGTGACGAAGTCACGTCAGGGACTGACTGCGCCGTCGTCTCAGGTACAAGGGTGATGCCTAGCAAGTCCTTCGCGAGCGTGCTGGCGTCGTCCGTTTGCTTGAGGTTGGTGTGTTGCGGGGAGACGGCGCTCGTCTTCGTCTCAGACACGAGGCCGATGCCCAACGCGCTCTCTGTTGGGGCGCCGGCGCCGTCGACTCGCTCGACAGCCAACGAGGTGTCGCCTCTTGCTTGGCCTTGGTTGCCCCGCCTCCTCCTCCGTCGGCGGGGGAGGGGACGGGACAAGCCCAAATGTCGTCCTTCCACCATGTGGGGAAGGCGTCGTCGATTTCCCCGCCGGCGGGCGGGTTGTCGACCGCCATTGTCGCTGTCGCGCGGCGGGGGAAGGAGTATCATGTCGTAGCTGCCGTCGAGGGACATGAACTCAAGACTCCTGAAACGGAGCACCGTCCCGGGCTGGAGAGGTTGCTAATGACTGCCCATCTGGAGCTTGATGGGAGGCTGTTCGTCAACACGCAGCAGGCCCCTACCTGGCGCGCCAACTGTCGGTGTTTTGAAATCCGGGGGGTCCCTGGACCGACGAGTGAATTGTCGCCGCATGCCCCAGCCCAAATGGGTCGGCGCGAGGCGGAACGCGAAGGGGGGAAAAGCAGCCGGAGGGAGACAGGCGTGGGAGGTGGAACCCGCGGCCTTCGTGTTAGCCCCGCGCCCAGGTCGGGTGCGCTTGCAGTAGGGGGTTACAAGCGTCCACGTGGGAGGGAGCGAGCGGCCTTGTGCGAGCGCTGTCCCATCCTTCCCCGCGCGGCCAACCCTCTATAAGAGGGCCCTGGACCTCCCTTTTATAGGCGTAAGGAAAGGATCCAGGTGTATAATGGGGGGTGTAGCAGTGTGCTAACGTGTCTAGCGGAGGAGAGCTAGCGCCCTAAGTACATGCCATCGTGGCACCCGGAGAGGTCTTGGCACCCAGTTCGCGTGGTGTCGTGGCCGTCGGAGGAGCGCTAGAGCCTGGCGGAAGGACATCCATCGGGGCTGTCGAGTCCTTGCCGACGTCCACTTGCTTCCGTAAGGGGGCTGAGAGCCGCCGTCGTCATAGGGCATGCGGGGCGCCATCATTACTCGTATAGTGGAGCGAGCCAGATGGGACGCCGATCTTGTTCCCCGTAGCCTGAGTCAGCTTGGGGTAGGGTAATGATGGCGCTTCCTGTTGACGTGGTCGGTCCGTGCCCTAGGTTGGGCGAGGTGGAGGCTCCTCCGAGGTCAAGGTTGAGTCTATCTTCCAAGGTCGAGGTCGAGTCCGAGCCCCTAGGTCGAATAAGGCGGAGACCATCGGCTGAGGCCAGGGCTGAGTCCGAGCCCTGGGGTCGGGCGAGGTGGAGTTCGTCGTCTTTCAGGGCTGAGCCCGAGTCCGAGCCCTGGGGTCGGGCGAAGCGGAGTTCGTCGTCTTCCGGGGCTGAGCCCGAGTCCGAGCCCTGGGGTCGGGCGAAGCGGAGTTCGTCGTCTTCCAGGGCTGAGCCCGAGTCCGAGCCCTGGGGTCGGGCGAAGCGGAGTTCGTCGTCTTCCGGGGCTGAGCCCGAGTCCGAGCCCTAAGGTCGGGCGGAGCAGAGTTCGTTGTCTTCCGGGGCTATGCCCGAGTCCGAGCCCTGGGGTCGAGCGGAGCGGAGTTCGTTGTCTTCCGGGGCTGTGCCCGAGTCCGAGCCCTGGGGTCGGGCGGAGCGGAGTTTCCCATGGCGCCTAGGGCCGGACTTGGCTGCTGTCAGCCTCACTCTGTCGAGTGGCTCAGCAGTTGGAGCGGCGCAGGCGGCGCTGTCCTCTTGTCAGACCGGTCAGCGGAGCGGCGAAGTGACTGCGGTCACTTCGGCTCTGTCGACTGGAGGGCGTGCGTCAGGATAAAGGTGTCAGGCCACCTTTGCATTAAATGCCCCTGCGATTTGGTCTGTTGGCGTGGCGATTTGGCCAAGGTTGCTTCTTGGTGAAGATTGGGCCTCGGGCGAGCCGAAGGTGTGTCCGTTGCTGGAGGGGGTCCTCGGGCGAGACGTAGATCCTCCGGGGTCGGCCGCCCTTGCCTGAGGCTGGGCTCGGGCGAGGCGTGATCGCGTCCCTCGAATGGACCGATCCTTGACTTAATCGCACCCATCAGGCCTTTGCAGCTTTATGCTGATGGGGGTTACCAGCTGAGATTTAGGAGCCTTGAGGGTACCCCTAATTATGGTCCCCAACAAATATAATGCCTCCAAATCTTGAGAGCGTGCACTACGGCTGTCAGTTCTAAGTCATGAGTGGGGTAGTTCAGCTCATGTTTCCGCAACTAGCGAGACGTGTAGGCAATGTCATGTCCTTCTTGCATAAAAACACATCCCAAGCCCTGGCGGCATGCGTCACAATATATGTCAAATCCCTTCTGTAGATCTGGCATAATCAACACTGGGGGTGACATCAATTTAAACCTTAGTTGATTGAAACTCTCTTGGCATTCATGAGTCAATTTAAACTCCTTCCCCTTCTCCAATAGTGAGGTCATAGGCTTCGCTATCTTGGAGAATCCTTCAATGAAACGCTGGTAATAACCCGCGGGCCCCAGAAAACTCCGGACCTCAGTGACTGAACTTGGTATCTTCCAACCAACTATCTCCCTTACTTTAACCGGATCCACTAAGATTCCACCATTGGAAGTGATATGCCCAAGGAATGGTACTTCATCAAGCCAGAACTCACACTTGCTAAACTTGGCATAGAGTTGATTATCCCTCAGCTTCTGTAGTACCAATCGCAGATGTTCCTCATGATCACTATCATTCTTGGAATAGATCAGAATATCATCGCTGAATACCATGACGAACCTATCAAGATACTCCATGAATACCTTGTTCATAAGATTCATGAAGTAGACTGGTGCATTAGTTAAGCCAAACGACATGACTGTGAACTCATATAGACCATATCGGGTAGAGAAAGCCATCTTGGGAATACCAGATGGCCTAATCTTCATTTGATGGTATCCCGATCTGAGATCAATTTTTGAGAATACCCTAGCACATCTCATTTGATCAAATAAATCTTCAATACGAGGTAAAGGATACTTATTCTTGATTGTAACATCATTAAGTGATCTATAATCCACACACATCCTTTGTAAACCATCCTTCTTCTGTACGAACAGAACCAGTGCTCCCCAAGGTGAGGAACTCGGTCGAATGTACCCCGCTTCCTATAGTTATGTTAGTTGTTTCTTAAGTTCTTTTAATTCTTCCACTCACATTCTGTATGGTCTCTTAGAAATAGGAGCACTTGGTTAACAACCCTCCTGCTGTGGTGGTTGGTAGGTAGATCGATTTCGCCTCCCTTCCTGGTATTGACCATCTAGGTTAGAAACACATGGTAAGATAGAATTGCAGATAAGACGAGTAATTACGAGACACGATCTTTGTAATGCCTAAAAATGTAAATAATGAAGATGGAGTTGAATCACTTATATGTTTGCCTCTATTTAATACAGCATGTGAATAATCTCATTTCAGGTGATTAATTAGCTAATAACATATAAAATATATCATGCATCATGCTGGAGTTGTGTGTGTGTGCATTTACCAAAAATATTGATCACATCAATGAGAATCATTAGGGTTCAAAATTAGAATTAAGACTTAATTTATAAGTGAGAAAGGGAAAATAATAAAGAAAATAAACACTATAAAATACAAAATAAATTTTATAAAAGAAATTAATACTGGTATGTTCAAAGAAGATGTTTAATTGGGAAAAACAAATCCACAACAACATTTGAATTGAAATCCAAAGTTATAAATCAAAAGGAAAGGAAATAGTGGAGAAAGGAAAAATAAAAAAAACGAAACTGTGCACCATTGGGCCGGCTACCTGGAATTCGGCCCACTTTCCCTTTCCTCCACGCACGCGCACGGCCCAGAAATTTCTTGTGACCGACATGTGGGCCCGTGTGGGCAGTGGACGCGCCCGCGCTCTGCTTCTCTTTCTCTGGGTCAATGACGCGTGGGTCCCACTGGTCGGATTCCTCTTCCTCAATCCAGCTCACGCGAACGAACTCGCGCTGGATCTTCGCCTGGGTTGCCGCGGCCGTGCTTCACCTGATCGGACTCTGCCAAGGCGCTATAAGAACGTAAGCCCCGCGACCACCTTGATGCTCCAATCGGTGTCGGGAAGTCTCCTTGTGGCCGTTGTGGCGGATTTGGTGCTCACCGTACGTAGAGCTTGCGACATGGCCGCCGCGGTCGACCCGAGGTTGCATCACCAACGCGACCTCGAATCTGGGCCAGGGCGCTTCGGAGTGACACACTGATGGTGCACGGGGACATTCCGGGTGCGATTGGGTGCCAGCTGTGCCGCAATTCCTCGCCGTCGTTCGAGGGCCGCCATGAATCCGCCCCCGCCCGTGGTCGGGATACCTCGGCGTCCGAACTATAGGTAAGTATGCCATTGACCGATTCGCCTTGATCTCAGTACCGTGTAGCGCGTATGGGCTTGTAAATTGGGGCACTGGTACGCCGGATGGCTGAACTCCGGCCAACCCTCCGCCGCGGTTGGGTGTAGCGCCGCCGCGCGGCTCGGTGGGGTTGGGGGCGATCCTCGGGCCGTTGGATGGCGCGTGGACGGTCCCGATTAGATCGAGCATACCCGTTCGCTCAAACGAACTTCGACCGTAGATACGAGATCCAGCGGTGCAGAGTAGATCTGTGATTCATTAAATCCGTGCCGTTAATCCTTAATCCAACCGTCGCGGGCGCGTACCGGTTCGCGGGGCTCGGGATCTAATCTGGGCCGTCCACTCTTGATCGGATGGTGCAGATTAGCGCGTACCCCTTCGGCCCAGCATTTTTGCTAAAGAGTCCCTGCGTTTAGTTGAAATCAACCCGCCGTCCAGGGACCCTGTTCCCTGTGTCTCGGGATTTTTGCGCCGAGCCCCCTGCGTTTTCCATTAAATGAGGCCCAGTCCAGAGAGTTATAAAATCAGGAAAATGAATTAGAAAATGAGTTTTTAATATAAAAATAATTCCTAGAATTTATATAATTCATAGAAAATGCATATGAACTCCAAATTAATCCATTCCACTTCCTATAATTTTGTAATATTATTGTTTATCAATTAGTGCCACTGGTTTTACATAAAAGTCACATTAAATTTGTTATCTTAATTAGTCTTGTACTAAACACATAAAACATTAGAAAGTCCATAACTTAAAATCTATAACTCCAAAATTAATGATTCCTGTTCCTATGATCTTATTTTAATATGTATATTATTAATGTGTATTTTGTTCTTATGTTTGGTGTAATGTTAATTTTGCCTACACCATGTTTGTTTGAATTGCTACGACTAGCAGTGAGGTCACGAGTCATCTGAAGATCATCCTGGTACCTGGATTCTTAAGGCCCAGGCAAGTTGTGCCCTTGATCACTTCTTTTTACCCAGCCATGTTCTGATTAATCATAATGATCTGCATAGGTTAATTTTGATGGGACCCAATAGGTTACCCTAGTTTGTCTATCTTTATACCTTGTTCACCACTGATCTTTCTGGGTAGTACTTGCTAGTGCTATATGTGGTTTTGGGTATGGAGATACACTATTCATGATTACACTTTTTGTTATCAGTTGTTATTTAATGTTCATGTTAAGATCATTATGTTAATTGGAACATGGAGCGACCACCCGGGAAAACAGTGCTACCACAAGGGTGGTATGGGACGCCCTTGGCTGATTAATTAGGAAAGCTAGTGGAAGACTACCTTACCCGAAAGGGGCAAGGGCAGTAGGGGAGAGGTCAGTGTAGGGAGGCCCTCGGGAGGATTTTGCTGCGATGGCGGTCCTGCAAGGGATTCCTGCACTGGATCTTCCTATAAACTGTAGCGGGTTTTCTGAAGCTAGTGGAACTTTGTAAAGGCCTCGTAGTGTTACCCTGCCTCGCCTCCTCGGTAGAGGTGTATGGGAAGTCGCGATCCCTTGGCAGATGGGTAACATGACTTGTGGGTAAAGATGCGCAACCTCTGCAGAGTGTAAAACTGGTATACTAGCCGTGCTCACGGTCATGAGCAGCTCGGACCCTCACATGATTAATTTATGGAACTAAATTCAATTTGTCATATGCATTGCATCGCAGGTGATGTTGTTGTTACTTTTGTTCTACTATTTAATTGGGTTGGTATTTACTTATACTTAGTAACTGCTAATAAAATTTTGACCAACTTTAAAAGCAATGCTCAGCTCTAACCATCTTCTTTGGTAAGCCTTACACTTCACGTGAGCTCCCATCTTTGGCGAGTTCATGCACATTATTCCCCACAACTTGTTGAGCGATGAACGTATGTGAGCTCACTCTTGCTGTCTCACATACACCACAGGTCAAGACCAGGTACTGCAGGATGATGCTCATGGAGGATGCTGCGAAGAGTTCGTGAGAGGTCTAGGTCGTCGTCTCCCAGTCAACTTTTGGGTTGCTAGACCGTTGTCTCCTTATAATGTAATTATTTATTTTGTATAGAACTCCTGTTATAAATAAAGTTATGACATTCGATCCTGTGCCACTATTCATCATATGTGTGAGACTTGGTCCCAGCACACCTGGTGATTATGTTAGCGCCCGGGTTTTGGACCCCTAAAATCCGGGTGTTACAGAAGTGGTATCAGAGGAATGTTGACTGTAGGACGAAACCTAGATAGAACTGGACAACCATTCTCTACTTATCTTCGCTACTCTGATTCTTTCTAAACTTATCTTAATCTTTTCTCATCTATTTCCGCTTTACTCTGATTATTCTTACCTTTGTCCTTCTAAAGACAGATGTGGATTTCACACTTTGAAATCCTGTGCCTAAAGTGACCTTTAGGAATAAGAGACCTAAACTTAGGAACAAAAACAAAACTATATTTTTTTTAGATATCTATGAACTTGAATGTTTGTTCTTATGATACTTGTTTGATTTGGATCTTTGTTTGAGTGTGATGGGTTGTGGAGTAATGTCCACAATTGCATCTGCATATACACATAGGTATAAAAAAATATAATTATAAGATAACTAGACAACCTAGATTGTCCCCATTGGAACATATCTAGCTTAAGAGATTTATCCTATCCTAAAAGATCTCATTCTAACCAATTCATCTTATCTTAAAAGATTCTTCCTTATCTTAATAGATCCATCCCATCTTAAAAGATACTCATCTTATCTTGAAAAGATTTTATCTCAGCCTAATAGATCTAACTGACCTCAAAAGATTCATCTTATCCTAATAAGCATACTTATCCACCCTAGATTAGACAATCATGATCTAATGCAACTTAATTAGATCTTATTTAGTCAAACTAGTCATACCAATCTAACCTAGATTCAATCTTGTGTAATAGGTCCATCTTATCTTAAAGGATATTCTATTACCTTAATAGATTCATCTTACCTTAAAAAGATTTCATCTGGTCCTAATGAATCTAACTAACTTCTAAAGATTCTGACATATCCTAATAATATTTATCCTACCCTAGTAGATCTATTTAACCTAAACTAGTCTAATCTAGTCATATTCAATCCAATCTAGCTCCTACTTAATCTAATATGATCTAATCTAGTGTGTGTTACTTAATACTGGTACAAAAGATATGGCCATGCTCCTAATTCCCTTAAGTCTAAATTGGTGACTTAGATCAGTTCAGCCATACCCAGGTTACATACCCTATCCAAACCATACAGAAACAAAACAATCAAACCAGACTCTGACTAATCTCATAGCCATCTACTAAACTAATCTAATGTGGCCTACTTAATCAGACTAATGATACAGGTAAAAAGAGATTAGACCTTACTAGCCAAATGTTAACTTAGCACATTAGACTAACTCAACCATGAGCAGAAGATCTAACTCGACCAATAGATTCATAATGGATTGCATGATCTGTTTATCCCCACCTAACATCAAACAAACTTTTGACCTATATCATGTAGTCTATCTCATCCATATCTATCTTAACCATATTCCCAACCGATGATATACAGTAACCATGAATCAATGAGACCAAGACTGGAGAAGAAGATGATCAACTTCATCAAGTAAGGATGAGCACCAACTCAAGTCTTCAAGGATCAAGTAAGGTCACCAAGATGAATCAAGATCCACAATCTTGGATGGAGTCTTTCTTACCCTACACTTTCTTAACCAAACCTATATATATGCCCTAAAGACATCTTCTATCCTACATAATAAAGTGGACATACATATATTACCCATGCTCTCCTATCACCTACTAATAATAAAAAGAGAGACTCTTGATTTTGAACTAATTAGAAACTAAAAGCTAAATTTCAAATCACTCTTCCTATATTCTCTTTCTTATAAATCTCGAGGACGAGATTATTTTTAAGGGGGGTAGGATTTGTAATGCCTAAAAATGTAAATAATGAAGATGGAGTTGAATCACTTATATGTTTGCCTCTATTTAATACAGCATGTGAATAATCTCATTTCAGGTGATTAATTAGCTAATAACATATAAAATATATCATGCATCATGCTGGAGTTGTGTGTGTGCATTTACCAAAAATATTGATCACATCAATGAGAATCATTAGGGTTCAAAATTAGAATTAAGACTTAATTTATAAGTGAGAAAGGGAAAATAATAAAGAAAATAAACACTATAAAATACAAAATAAATTTTATAAAAGAAATTAATACTGGTATGTTCAAAGAAGATGTTTAATTGGGAAAAACAAATCCACAACAACATTTGAATTGAAATCCAAAGTTATAAATCAAAAGGAAAGGAAATAGTGGAGAAAGGAAAAATAAAAAAAACGAAACTGTGCACCATTGGGCCGGCTACCTGGAATTCGGCCCACTTTCCCTTTCCTCCACGCACGCGCACGGCCCAGAAATTTCTTGTGACCGACATGTGGGCCCGTGTGGGCAGTGGACGCGCCCGCGCTCTGCTTCTCTTTCTCTGGGTCAATGACGCGTAGGTCCCACTGGTCGGATTCCTCTTCCTCAATCCAGCTCACGCGAACGAACTCGCGCTGGATCTTCGCCTGGGTTGCCGCGGCCGTGCTTCACCTGATCGGACTCTGCCAAGGCGCTATAAGAACGTAAGCCCCGCGACCACCTTGATGCTCCAATCGGTGTCGGGAAGTCTCCTTGTGGCCGTTGTGGCGGATTTGGTGCTCACCGTACGTAGAGCTTGCGACATGGCCGCCGCGGTCGACCCGAGGTTGCATCACCAACGTGACCTCGAATCTGGGCCAGGGCGCTTCGGAGTGACACACTGATGGTGCACGGGGACATTCCGGGTGCGATTGGGTGCCAGCTGTGCCGCAATTCCTCGCCGTCGTTCGAGGGCCGCCATGAATCCGCCCCCGCCCGTGGTCGGGATACCTCGGCGTCCGAACTATAGGTAAGTATGCCATTGACCGATTCGCCTTGATCTCAGTACCGTGTAGCGCGTATGGGCTTGTAAATTGGGGCACTGGTACGCCGGATGGCTGAACTCCGGCCAACCCTCCGCCGCGGTTGGGTGTAGCGCCGCCGCGCGGCTCGGTGGGGTTGGGGGCGATCCTCGGGCCGTTGGATGGCGCGTGGACGGTCCCGATTAGATCGAGCATACCCGTTCGCTCAAACGAACTTCGACCGTAGATACGAGATCCAGCGGTGCAGAGTAGATCTGTGATTCATTAAATCCGTGCCGTTAATCCTTAATCCAACCGTCGCGGGCGCGTACCGGTTCGCGGGGCTCGGGATCTAATCTGGGCCGTCCACTCTTGATCGGATGGTGCAGATTAGCGCGTACCCCTTCGGCCCAGCATTTTTGCTAAAGAGTCCCTGCGTTTAGTTGAAATCAACCCGCCGTCCAGGGACCCTGTTCCCTGTGTCTCGGGATTTTTGCGCCGAGCCCCCTGCGTTTTCCATTAAATGAGGCCCAGTCCAGAGAGTTATAAAATCAGGAAAATGAATTAGAAAATGAGTTTTTAATATAAAAATAATTCCTAGAATTTATATAATTCATAGAAAATGCATATGAACTCCAAATTAATCCATTCCACTTCCTATAATTTTGTAATATTATTGTTTATCAATTAGTGCCACTGGTTTTACATAAAAGTCACATTAAATTTGTTATCTTAATTAGTCTTGTACTAAACACATAAAACATTAGAAAGTCCATAACTTAAAATCTATAACTCCAAAATTAATGATTCCTGTTCCTATGATCTTATTTTAATATGTATATTATTAATGTGTATTTTGTTCTTATGTTTGGTGTAATGTTAATTTTGCCTACACCATGTTTGTTTGAATTGCTACGACTAGCAGTGAGGTCACGAGTCATCTGAAGATCATCCTGGTACCTGGATTCTCAAGGCCCAGGCAAGTTGTGCCCTTGATCACTTCTTTTTACCCAGCCATGTTCTGATTAATCATAATGATCTGCATAGGTTAATTTTGATGGGACCCAATAGGTTACCCTAGTTTGTCTATCTTTATACCTTGTTCACCACTGATCTTTCTGGGTAGTACTTGCTAGTGCTATATGTGGTTTTGGGTATGGAGATACACTATTCATGATTACACTTTTTGTTATCAGTTGTTATTTAATGTTCATGTTAAGATCATTATGTTAATTGGAACATGGAGCGACCACCCGGGAAAACAGTGCTACCACAAGGGTGGTATGGGACGCCCTTGGCTGATTAATTAGGAAAGCTAGTGGAAGACTACCTTACCCGAAAGGGGCAAGGGCAGTAGGGGAGAGGTCAGTGTAGGGAGGCCCTCGGGAGGATTTTGCTGCGATGGCGGTCCTGCAAGGGATTCCTGCACTGGATCTTCCTATAAACTGTAGCGGGTTTTCTGAAGCTAGTGGAACTTTGTAAAGGCCTCGTAGTGTTACCCTGCCTCGCCTCCTCGGTAGAGGTGTATGGGAAGTCGTGATCCCTTGGCAGATGGGTAACATGACTTATGGGTAAAGATGCACAACCTCTGCAGAGTGTAAAACTGGTATACTAGCCGTGCTCACGGTCATGAGCAGCTCGGACCCTCACATGATTAATTTATGGAACTAAATTCAATTTGTCATATGCATTGCATCGCAGGTGATGTTGTTGTTACTTTTGTTCTACTATTTAATTGGGTTGGTATTTACTTATACTTAGTAACTGCTAATAAAATTTTGACCAACTTTAAAAGCAATGCTCAGCTCTAACCATCTTCTTTGGTAAGCCTTACACTTCACGTGAGCTCCCATCTTTGGCGAGTTCATGCACATTATTCCCCACAACTTGTTGAGCGATGAACGTATGTGAGCTCACTCTTGCTATCTCACATACACCACAGGTCAAGACCAGGTACTGCAGGATGATGCTCATGGAGGATGCTGCGAAGAGTTCGTGAGAGGTCTAGGTCGTCGTCTCCCAGTCAACTTTTGGGTTGCTGGACCGTTGTCTCCTTATAATGTAATTATTTATTTTGTATAGAACTCCTGTTATAAATAAAGTTGTGACATTCGATCCTGTGCCACTATTCATCATATGTGTGAGACTTGGTCCCAGCACACCTGGTGATTATGTTAGCGCCCGGGTTTTGGACCCCTAAAATCCGGGTGTTACAATCTTTTGGGGGTTTTATTCGCTCAGTAGTTTGGTGTGTCACCTACTAATATTAATACATTACCTTATGGTGGTACATGCTAGAATGCCCTGCTATACTGTTTCAGTCAATCAAAGAAGCAAATCAAGCATTTATCATCAGGACAAACATCCAAACACTTTAGATAGAGAAAATATGTATATAATTTTTTTTTGTCTTAGGGCTCCTATCTCTTTAGGGAGTTTGTAGTTGTAGGATTCCAAGGTGTGAAATCCTTCTTATCTTTCTAGAGTAGAAAAGGTAAGAGTAGTCAGAGTAGAACAACCAAAGGTGAGACAGGACTAAGAAAAGTATAGAAAGAATCAGAGTAAGGTAAGTAGGTAAGGGTTTTGTCCATTTCTATCTAGGTTTCGTCCTACAGTCAACATTTCTTCTGATACCACTTCTGTCACACCTGGATTTAAGGGATAAAGCCAAGTGCGTCTCATATGTGCGTCAAAGAAGAACATCACATATGATGACAAAGTGTATAGAGATAAATGTCATAATCATTATTACATAGCGGAAGAGTCTTACAAAAGTAAATGATAACAATAAAACGAACTAAATAATTATTCCTTGGCGCCATCGAGATGACTGGGAGATGCCACCTAGATAAGCTCATACTCCTCATTGTAGGTCTCCTCCTAGACCACCTGTTCTTCTCTTGTGGGGGGGTTGTATATCGCAAGGGTGAGCTCACAAAAGATCATAGCTCAACAAGTTGTGGGGAATAATGTGCATGAACTCACCAAAGGTGGGAGCCCATGTGAAGTGTAAGGCTGATCAATAAATAATGGTTGAAGCTGAGCATTGCTTTTAGTAAGTTGGGTCAAATTTTATTAGCAGTTACTAAATGTAAGTGTATACCAACCCAAAGTAATAGTAGATCAAAATTAATAATAAACCACAATACGATGCAAATGACAGATTAAATTTACTTCCATAAATTAATCATGTGAGTGTCCGAGCCGCTCATGACTGTTTTTACACTCTACAGATGTTGCGCGTCTTTACCCACACGTCGTGTTACCCATTTGCCAAGGGATCGTGACTTCCCATTCATCTCTACCGAGGACACGAGGCAGGGTAGCACTACGAGGCCTTTCCAAAGTTCCACTAGTTCGAGAAAACCCGTGTGACGGAACCTCCCAAGTTATTAGGCCCACCTACAGTTGTCCTTGTCCAATGGACCTTGGGCAACCCTATAGATGCACATAATCACTTGACAAGTTCGGTGCCTGTATCCTCAAATCCTTGCCCAAGAGCGCTTCACCCGTCACGTAGATAATACATCATATCGGAGGAGCGAATAAGCGGAAGCGAATTATAATAATTTACATTCATTAAAAATATAGAGAAAGAGTATTAAGGTTATTACAAAACTAGGGCATAAGAGTGCATAAGTATTATTATTACAAACCCGAGAGGCAAAAAACCCCTCCCGCACAAAAAATATATTATTTTTCAAGAGGGAGACCACATCCTCCCGCCACCACTTCACTGTTGAGGTTCTTCCTTGGGCACCACCTTGGAACAAAAACAACAAAAGTCTGTTGTTTCCTCACCTACAACAACATGAGTTCGAAAACCCTGAGTACGAAGTGTACTTTCGCAAGTCTTACCTGTCAAAAGAAAAGACTCTCAAGGATATGCTGGCTTGAGGGAGTCAAGATAAGGCTATTCAGGAATCAAAGACTCTGTTTTGTAGAAATGCTTACTAATAGTGGATCCTTAAAAGTCCAGTTTTATTAGTCAGTTAAGTCATTACCTGTAGCTAGAGTTCTTTCTACCCTAGTTCAAGCACTAGACCTGTACTAGCCATCTTTTATCACCCTTTAACTTTACTAGATTGCTACGTGTAGGGCAGTGACCAAGTCTTCATATCCGAGAAGTAACGGCGATCCGAATCGGTTAATATCCAGCTGGGGATCTCCAATCACACGACATATGTAGCACTTAACCCTTGCATATGTCAACTTGCCACCGGGTTTCTTAAGACCAGACCGGGTTCACGCCAACCGAGAGCATAGATACACCACCATCCAGCCTCTTGCCACGGAGGGTACACGCTACTCTCGCCATCTCTCCACTCCCATTGCATGTTGGCCTTTCTGGTATTAGTCTGTCTGAGGCAAAGCTTACCCATGATGAGGCATGTGACTAGTTAAAAGGTCCTCAATCAGCAAGCCTACATCGACATGGTCCTTAATCGACTTAGACGGAGACACTACACCGAGACTTCCTTCTCGTGCAAGTCACCCGCCCGGTCTCAGCTTTATCATTTTAACCCAAATTTTGGTACCTAGCGGAGGTACATTTTGTCCGATGTTGAACCCATCATGGCCATGATGGATCCACCAACAAGTTTTATTTTTGAAAACATCCCACTCCCCTTGAAGCATCAACTTTTGTTTAAAACAAAACATTTATTTTTCTAAAGCAGGACTAAGCATCAGAAAACCTTTTAATAAAAACAGGTAATCAAGGAATGGTAAAATAGTTCCAAGGAAGGAAATGCAGCAATTGGCTTAACACCCAACTCCTATCACCTAATGCATCATTCAAGTGATAAAGAGTTTAAAATCACAAGGAAAGGTAAATGCACCGGGGCTTGCCTTGTTTTGTAGAGGAGTCGGGCTCTGTTCCACAAATATCAAAGTAAAAACAGTTCCCGGAAGGTGGAGCTTCAGTCGGTGGTGCAGGTGTAGTCTCTTCTTCTTCAACAACTATCTCTTCTTCGTTTTCTATACATAACCATTTATAACCATGAATGCTCATGTGATGCTTATGAAAATGCAATGATAATAAAGGTACATCAAGTGGTGTCTTGAATACAATTTTCCTTCACGGTGCACCAGGGAAGCTAGGGTTTTCTAGGTCAATACCTTAGTAGGGTTAGACAGTTTTTCCTTAAGGAGCTAGGGTTTTTAAGTTTGGGAATCAAACAATTTTCAACACATGTCAAACTTCACCCATGGGCTCTAAATACCATATTAGGTCTACCCAAAAAGTTTTGTGATTTTTGGAGTTATTAAATAATTTCTAAAATTCAAAAAAGTCTAGGTTTGGGTTTTCTTAAATACTACATAATTCTTAGTTAGGTCTAAAAAACTTATAACTATTTTTATTAAATACTATATGAATTTAGAAGTCCAGTAAAATTGGTCTCATAATTTTATCAATTTTCTACAATTTTCTACACATTTCTTAATCTGTCAGCAAAAAGAAAAAGAGAAACAATGAATAGTGTTGGGCTTAATTCAGCCCAAATTCGCCTGCAGAAGGGAGAACACGCGCGCGCCGGCGTTGTCGGTTTTGCGCAAAGGTCCCTGTCGATTTGAACAACCCGAACAGAGGTCGCGGCACTATTCCCTTGTCTCACTGACATTTGCACCGAGGTCCTCACACTTTTATTTCCTCGCAGACCCGAGTCCCCGATGCTGAACGCCGGTGAGCATGCCCTCCGGTGAACTTGTACCGGCCAAGACATGCAACGACCGGGCCCCTAGCTCGGCTGACACCTAATTCTACCCCCGGCAACAAGAATCTCTCAACCAATTTCAATAATCCGGACCGGAGCACGCCTGCCCACGACAACGGCGGAAACTGAGAGGAAACTATGGTGTTCAGGGCAATCTAGTGTGGTCCAGTTCAATCAAATGGGTGGTGAGCTACGGGGAACATGAGGAAGGCTAGGATACCAATTAAGGAAGCTTGAACTGACCTGCAGAAGGCTGGCCACGGCGAGGTGTTCACGCGACAGTGTTTTGACTGATTTGGGGGAAATGGGAAATTGGGTGGCTCTGGTGAACAATTGGAGGCAAGCGCTGGTGCGTTGTATGTGTAATTACCTAGCGGAGTTCTCTGAGGCTTCAATTTATAGAACTCAACGGCGGTGGTGGCCAATTTGGAAGAGAAGCGCTGGCGACCGAAGAGAGGGGAGGTTACTAGCGCAAGGGACTCATGGCTTTCATCGTGGCAAGTTCTCGGGCGATGGACAGGCTTGCTACACAGGTTCATTGCGACGTGCTAAGCCTCCTAGACGCGTGGCGCATGATCGTTAAGCGGCTAACGCCGATGAGGATCGTCCTGGCCAGCCGCAGTCCATGTGGGTACGGCAAGCCCATCGTCGACCGGGTCTGAGCCAATCCGAGCACTAAGATCTTTACTCCCCTCAGTTATCTACTCGCGTTGGGCACGAATCACAGTGGCCGGCGTGAATCCGGGCATGAGATCACCGGCGGCGAGGGGCGATGAACCTGGGGATCTTTTTCAGTACTGTACCATGGCGATCACCATCAGAGCGTCTGATAGAGTGATTTTAGGAGCCAGGATCTTTGATTTTCATGTAGTAACTACTTAATCCATCCGTGTCAAAGTTGTAGCTCTATATATCAGCTACAATTCGACTACAGAGACCTTGCTCATTTTCTTACTCCCTCGAGCTTGAATTGAGTCCAAAGTTCATCAGAACTCACTGTCAGTCAATATTCAGTCTTAGGGTGGTCTGACAGCCAGACTTTAAACCTATTTATCTCCCATTTATGTACAACACCAAGGCTTAATCACTTAAGCAAAGTTGTACTCCAATCATAGCTCTATAAATTTGATGTGTTGACCTAGGGCAAATTTCTTATGAATTGGGAGATATAGAGCTCCAAAGTTGACCCTATTCACTGAATTTCAGACTTAGGCATATATGGTTCATGGGGTGCTTTTTGCAAATAGGTCCAAATTCCACTATTCAACTTGCAAATTCTCCACTATGAAATATAGTAGGTTTGAGGTGCTCTTTTACTTTGATATTTGCACTTTGGTCCAAAAGTGCCTAGAATTTAAAGTTACCCCCCTAGAGTTCCAATTTAGGGTTTTCCAGGGTTCTTTTTAGGGTTTTGAGTACCTTAGGGTTGTTGTACTACTAAAGTCCATCAAAGGTGATATCTTATGATCATTTCTCATGTCTTATGAGGTTTTTACTCATTTAGGCTTCTCTTACATCCATAAGCTCTAATTCAGGGTTAAGTACCCTACCCTAGGGTTAACCACTCATCAAGTCCTAACATCACAACTTGATTGATATTTTTACCTAGTGAATGCACTCTAGGTGTAGCAAACATATGAAATGTCAATGCACATGATGTTATGCTCAAGTTTTAGTGCTAGTAACACCAGAGGTGTTACAACCCGCTACAGATTCAGTAAGAAGGAAGCATAGGAATCTCCCGTCCAGAAAGCCAGGCAGTCCGACCCGAGAACCTCCCTATACTCTGCAGCGACGCCTCCCCGCTTGCCCCTTTAAGGTAAGGTAATCTCTCCCTAGTTTTTCTAATTACTTGGGCAAGGGTGTCCCATTCCACCCTAGTGGTAGCACTATTTTCCCGGGTGGTTCTCCATGTTCCAATTAACACAATAATCTTATCATGAACAATAAATAATCAACAGTAATAATAAAGAATGATCACGTGTCAAATTTATCTCAACACCCAAAACAACATATAGTAATAGCAAGACTACCCAAAAGTTCAGTGGTGATCAAGGCATAAGGTAAAGTAGACTAGGATGACCTATTGTGTCCCATCAAAATTAAGCCTAAATATGCCATAGTGATTAAAGATAACATTATTGTGTAAATAAAAGTGGTCAAGGGCACAACTTGCCTTCAATGAGCTCCAGCTTAGAATTATCCACCTGTTGAACACCTGGGTCCTCAGTAGCTTGCTCATCTACTCGCAACAATACAAACAAACATGATACATGAGAAATTAACATCACACCAAACATCATAACAGAATGCATGATAATATTCTACGTATCGTAACGAGATCGTAGGTTCAAGAGTCAATAAATTTAGAGTTATGATTATCGAGTTATGATTTTCTAATGTTATAAGTGGTTAATGTAGAATAAACCCAATGAATAGTTTTAATCTATGTTTCATGATATAACAGAGTTACTAGGTGATAAACAATATTAATAAAAGTAATGCAACTGGAATGGATCAAAAAGGAATTAAAATGGATTTATTATGATTTAAACAAGTTTCTAGGACCGTTTTAATACAAAAACTCATTATATATATTTTTTATTCCATTTAATAGCACTATGGACTGTGCTCAACAATATTGGAAAGTATGAGGGCTAACTCATAAAATTCCCGGGACTCAGAGTAAACACTCCTCATCCCGTGATGGACTGTGGGTTGATTTCAAGAAAGCATAACGGTCCTTATGCTAATATGTCTGGACGAAGGGGTACCGGCTGCCCTGAGCTGTCCAATTACGGTCGATCGGCCTAGATTAGAACATGAAGCGCACGCAACATCGGCCCACAGATCAAGGATCTACGGTGGAGAGACCCCAATGCGCCCTGACCGCCCATCACTAGATCGGCAGACCCCACGCCTTCACACACCCTGGGCCAAGATGGTGCTAAGGATTTAATCTTTACCGTCTGCAATCGGATCAGTGGCACGCTGTAAACCCAAAAATACATTTTGAGAAAATAGGAAGTAACTTTGTTCTCTTTGAGGAGTAATAATGGGATTGAATCTAGTGTATGATTTATCCTTCCAAATGATTAAACAAATAAAAAAATATATTAGGGTTTAATGACTTAGATTTAAATTTAACTTATAAAATTTAGATTATAATTTCAAATCTCAGAAAAATAAATAATATGGAGTTTTCCTATTTAATTTAACAAATGTTTCTTTCACCAAAATTACATCTAGAAGCATTTATTTGAAGGGAATAAATAATAAGCAAATAAAGAATGAAAGAAATATTTTTGCATTCATGCTAAAGTTCTTGAGTTATGTATTTGATTTTGAGTTACACTTTGAAAACAAATGAGAATTTAAAATCTAATTCGGAAAAAAACTTGCAAATGGAAAACATAAATAGAAATTAGAAAAATAAAAAGAAAGGACCTCTCCCTGCGTTTGGGCCAAAACTCCTTCCTCAGCCCACTCTTCCCCCCCTCGGTCTGGGCCCAGAAATCCCGTGCAGCCCACTTGTCCTCAGCCGCACTCGCCACTTACGTGTGGGGCCGATCTCTCAGCCTCTACTGGCACGCGCTCGGGTATGACATGTGGGGCTCACACGGTCAGTCACCCACCAGACTGTGCCGCGCGCTTGGTCGCCGAACTGCGGGGCCCGCGCATCAATATCCGCACGCGCCTTTCCCCTCCGTTCTTTCTCCTTGTTTCACTTCCGGGTCGAGCCCAGGCCGTCAGCGCCATCTCCCACCTACCTACCACCGAAATCTCCTCCGCGCCGTGCTCTCCACGCATACTTCGCCGCGGCCGCTGCGGTTGTTGACCAACCGGTTGCTGGATGTTGTCCGCACCCAACCATGCCCCTGGCCCACTCGCCACCCATGCTCCTCCCCATCAAGCTCCGACAGGTTCTTCTCCTGTGTACAACGGCAGAGCGAATCTCGCAGACGCCGTGGCCAACAGGGCGGACTCCAACCAAATCAACCGATCTCCACGCGGGCGATTCTAGAGATCAAGTCAAATCTAGATTGCACTCGCACCATAAAACCCAGGCTCTCCCATCAACCGAGCCACCATCACCATGAGAGCAAGAGAGAGAGGGATCGGGTCGTCGAGAGAGAAGAAGTTCTGTCCCATTGAGAGAGAGAAGAAAGGAGGGGATCACCGACGCGGAACCTGGGCCCTGCTGCCCCATAGCCTTCAGGGCGCAATCCGGGATTATCTCCGGTGCCTGTGGCATCTGTTCATGGCATCGAGGAATCTCCAGAGCTTGTTAATTGCTTCACAGTGAGCTCCTCCATCGCTTCGTCGCTGAGTGTTGTGGGAGGGTCCTTCGCGCCGCACCCTCTGGTAAGAACCTCCCCTCTGAGCATTAGCATTGACCTTAGCTTTGCGTGGTATTATCGGTGGTGGTGTTTGGGGGCCGGGTGGGCGGACGGTCATGGGCATCGACGGTGCCGCCGTCTGGCCAAGGCTCACCATCGACCAGAGCAAGCAGGGAAGAGAGGAATGAAGAAAAGGGCCTACCCGTCTATTTTCTGATGAACGACTCGGATTGGGCCATGCATATCTATTTGGCTGGGGAATTCGCGACCGTCGATCTACCAACCCGATCAATCCATCTGCACTGTCTGTTTTTTTGTGTTGGACGGTGGGGATCAAGTTCCATTTATTTAACTCTCGGCCGTCGATCACCGATCCATCAGTCCGCGTGTCATACCGCTTCATAAGTAATGAAGATCTAATCCGGACCCTCGGATTATAATCCAACGACTCTGGTTTCCCCGTACCCCTTCGCTACGACCATTTTTTTAGAAGAGCCCCTGCACTTAGTTGAAATAAACCCGCCATCCACGTGGGGTGAATATGAGTCTTAGGGAACTTATGTTTTAACCCCTGCATTCTTATAAAATTGTGCGCCCAGTCCAGGAATTAAAGAAAATAGGAAAAAGAGATTTAGAAATTGATTTTGAGTATAAAAATAATTGTAAAACTTGTATAATCCATAGAAAATTCATATGTAGTCCAAATTAATCCATTCAAATTCCAATAATTTTGTAATATTATTGTTTATCCTTTTGTACCACTGTTTTGACATGAATGTCACAATAAAATTTATATCCTATTTAATCTTGTACAAAACACATAAAACCTTTAGAAATTCATAACTTAAAATCTATAACTCAAAAATTAATGATTCTTGTTCCTATGATCTTATTTTAATATGTAGATTATTAATATGTATTTTGTTCTTATGTTTGGTGTAATGTTAATTTTGCCTATACCATGTTTGTTTGAATTGCTACGACTAGCAGTGAGGTCACGAGTCACCTGAAGATCATCCTGGTACCTGGAATCTCAAATCCCGGGCAAGTTGTGCCCTTGATCACTTCTTTTTACCCAGTCATGTTCTGATTAATCATAATGATCTGCATAGGTTAATTTTGATGGGACCTAATAGGTTACCCTAGTTTGACTATCTTTATACCTTGTTTACCACTGAATTTTTGGCTAGTACCTCCTATTGCTTTATGTGGTTTTGGGTATAGAGATACACATTACTATTCATGATTATACTTTTATTACCAGTTGTTAATTACTATTCATGATAAGATCATTATGTTAATTGGAACATGGAGAACCACCCGGTAAAACAGTGCTACCACAAGGGTTTAATGGGACGCCCTTGGCTGACTAATTAGGAAAGCTAGTGGAGGACTACCTTACCTGAAACGGGCAAGGGCAGTAGGGGAGTGGTCAGTGTAGGGAGGTCCTCGGGTTGATTTTGCTGTGATGGCGGTCAGTCGAGGGATTCCTGCATTGGAGCTTCCTATAAACTATAGCGGGTTTTTTGAAGCTAGTGGAACTTTGTAAAGGCCTCGTAGTGTTACCAGGCCTTGCCTCCTCGGTAGAGGTGTATGGGATTGGCCGTCTCTAGACAGATGGGTAACATGACTTGTGGGTAAAGATGTGCAACCTCTGTAGAGTGTAAAACTGGTATACTAGCCGTGCTCACGGTCATGAGCAGCTCGGACACTCACATGATTAATTTATGGAACTAAATTCAATTTGTCATATGCATTGCATCGCAGGTGATGTTGTTACTTTTGTTCGACTACTTAATTGGGTTGGTATTTACTTATACTTAGTAATTACTAATAAAATTTTGACCAACTTTAAAAGCAATGCTCAGCTTCAACCATCCTCTTTGGTAAGCCTTACACTTCACGTGAGCTCCCACCTTTGGCGAGTTCATGCACATTATTCCCCACAACTTGTTGAGCTATGAACGTATGTGAGCTCACTCTTGCTGTCTCACACCCCCCCCACACACAGGTCAAGAACAGGTACCGCAGGATGAGACGCATGGAGTATGTCGCGAGGTGTTCGTGAGAGGCCTAGGCCGTCGTCTCCCAGTCAACTTTGGGTTGACGGACCATTGTCTCCTTATAATGTAATTATTTATTTTGTATAGAACTCATGTTATACAGTAAAGATGTGACATTTGATCCTGTGCCATGATTCATCATATGTGTCAGACTTGGTCCCAGCACACCTGGTGATTATGTTCGTGCCCGTGTCATTGTGCCCTAAAACCCGGGTGTGACAGAAGTGGTATCAGAGGGATGTTGACTGTAGGATGAAACCTAGATAGAACTGGACAACCATTGTCTACTTACCTTTGCTACTCTGATTCTTTTCTAAACTTTTCTTAATCTTTTCTCATCTATTTCAGCTCTACTCTGATTACTCTTACCTTTTCACTCTAAAGACAAAAGTGGATTTCACATTTTGAAATCCTGTGCCTAAAGTGATCTTTAGTACTAGGAGACCTACTCATAGGACCAAAAACAAAACTATTTTTTTGTGCTTGAATGTTTGTTCTTATGATACTTGTCTAATTTGGATCTTTGTTGGGTGTGATGAGTTGTGGAGTAATGTCCACAATTGCATCTGCATATACACATAGGTATAAAAAATATATTTGTAAAATAACTAGACAACCTAGATTATTCCCATTGGAATACATCTAGCTTAAGGGATTTATCTTATCCTAAAAAGATCCCATTCTAACCAATTCATCTTATCTTAAAAAACTCTCTCTTATCCTAATAGATTCATCTTATCATGAAAGATTCGTTTTTATCCTAACCACTATATTTATCTGATCCTAAAGTAACCACCAGGACCTAATCCAAAATAATGAGATCTTAACTAGTTTAATCTAGTCGTACCAACCTAATCTAGATTCTATCTAACCTATTATGATCTAATCTAGAGTAAGTTACTTAATGCTGGTAAAAAGGATTAAGCCATACTTCAAATCCACTTAAACTTAAAATGGTGACCTAGATCAACTCGGCCATACCCAAAAACTTGACCTACATAACAAATCTATCTTAGCCTCTTGTCCCAAATCCGGATGGAGACACCAAAGAGCAAGACCGGAAAAGGACAAGATCAACCTCGTCAAGAAAGGAGAGAATTCAAACTCGATCTTCAGATGCATTACCACCCAACAAGGAATCCTTTCTCACCGTAAACTTTCTTACCCCAGGCTATTCTTGCCCTAACCTATCCATCTCTTATTCCACATAATAAGTAGCTGGATACATATGCTCTCCTAATCACCCACTATTGACTAAAAAAATGAGACTCTGAATTTTTGAACCAAATATAAACTAATAGCTGGCCAATCCTTCTGTGTCCCTTTTCTCACAAATCTCGAGGTCGAGATTTCTGTTAAGGGGGTAGGATTTGTAAACCCTAAAATACATTTTGAGAAAATAGGAAGAAACTTTGTTCTCTTTGAGGAGTAATAATGGGATTGAATCTAGTGTATGATTTATCCTTCCAAATGATTAAACAAATAAAAAAAATATATTAGGGTTTAATGACTTAGATTTAAATTTAACTTATAAAATTTAGATTATAATTTCAAATCTCAGAAAAATAAATAATATGGAGTTTTCCTATTTAATTTAACAAATGTTTCTTTCACCAAAATTACATCTAGAAGCATTTATTTGAAGGGAATAAATAATAAGCAAATAAAGAATGAAAGAAATATTTTTGCATTCATGCTAAAGTTCTTGAGTTATGTATTTGATTTTGAGTTACACTTTGAAAACAAATGAGAATTTAAAATCTAATTTGGAAAAAACTTGAAAATGGAAAACATAAATAGAAATTAGAAAAAGAAAAAGAAAGGACCTCTCCCTCCGTTTGGGCCAAAACTCCTTCCCTCAGCCCACTCTTCTCCCCCTCGGTCTGGGCCCAGAAATCCCGTGCAGCCCACTTGTCCTCAGCCGCACTCAACACTTACGTGTGGGGCCGATCTCTCAGCCTCTACTGGCGTGTGCTCGGGTATGACATGTGGGGCTCGCGCGGTCAGTCACCCACCAGCCTGTGCCGCGTGCGCTTGGTCGCCGAACTGCAGGGCCCGCGCATCAATATTCGCACGTGCCTTTCCCCTCCGTTCCTTCTCCTTGTTTCACTTCTGGGTCGGGCCCAGGCCGTCAGCGCCATCTCCCACCTACCTACCACCGAAATCTCCTCCGCGTCGTGCTCTCCATGCATACTTCGTCGCGGCCGCTACGGTTGTTGACCAACCGGTTGCTGGTGTTGTCCGCACCCAACCATGCCCCTGGCCCACTCGCCACCCATGCTCCTCCCCATCAAGCTCCGACAGGTTCTTCTCCTGTGCACAACGGCAGAGCGAATCTCACGGACGCCGTGGCCAACAGGGCGGACTCCAACCAAATCAACCGATCTCCACGCACGCGATTCTAGAGATCAAGTCAAATCTGGATTGCACTCGCACCATAAAACCCAGGCCCTCCCATCAACCGAGCCACCATCGCCATGAGAGCAAGAGAGAGAGAGAGGGATCGGGTCATCGAGAGAGAGAAGAAGTTCTGTCTCGTTAAGAGAGAGAAGAAAGGAGGGGATCACCGACGCGAAACCTGGGCCCTGCTGCCCCATAGCCTTCAGGGCGCAATCCGGGATTATCTCCGGTGCCTGTGTCATCTGTTCGTGGCATCGGGAATCTCCAGAGCTTGTTAATTGCTTCACAGTGAGCTCCTCCGTCGCTTTGTCGCTGGGTGCTGTGGGAGGGTCCTTCGCGCCACACCCTCTGGTAAGAACCTCCCCTCTGAGCATTATCGTTGTAACACCCGGTTTTAAAGAACAAAGCCGGGTGCATCTCATACATGCGCCAAGAAGACAACATATATAATAACAGAGTGTATAGAGATAAATGTCATTAACATCAGAGTATTTATTACATAGCGGAAGACTTATTACAAAATAAAGTAATAAAGATAAAACAAACTAAGGATCGTCGGCGCCAATGTCGACTGGAAACGCCACCTAGATCAGATCGAACTCCTCAGTGTTAGGCAGCTCCTCCTGAACCACCTGATCATCTCCTGTGGGGGGGGGGTGTGAGACAGCAAGGGTGAGCTCACACATGATCATAGCTCAACAAGTTGTGGGGAACCAGTGGACATAAACTCACAAAGGTGTGAGTTCATGTGATGTGTAAGGCTTAATCAAAGACAGGGGTTAAAGCTGAGCATTGCTTTTAAGTAGTTGGTCAAAATTTTATTAGCAATTACTAAGTGTAAGTAAATACCAAACCATAAGTAAAGTAATAGAACAAAATTAATAATAAACCCATGCAATGCAAATGACAAAATTGAATTTAAGTTCCATAATTTAAACATCAGAGAGTCCTGAGCTGCTCGTGACCGTGAGCTCGGCTAGTATACCAGTTTTACACTCTGCAGAGGTTGTACCCTTTACCCACAAGTCATGTTACCCATCTGCCAAGGGGTCATGAATCCCATATACCTCTACCTAGGAAGCACGGCAGGGCAACACTACGAGGCCTTTACAAAGTTCCACTAGCTTCCGAAAACCCGCTACAGTTTATGGGAAGATCCAGTAAAGGGTTCCTGGCTGACCGCCATCGCAGCAAAATCAACCAGGGACCTCCCCGCACTGACCTCTCCCCTACTGCCCTTGCCCCTTTCGGGTAAGGTAGTCTTCCACTAGCTTTCCTAATTAGTCAGCCAAGGGCGTCCCATTCCACCCTTGTGGTGGCACGTGGTTCTCAAGTTAAGCTCTATGTTCCAATTAACATTAATGATAACAATATGAACATAAACAGAATAACAACAAGAATTGGAACATAGAGGTAATAAATGATTATCCCAAAACCATGTAAAGCAATAGCAAAAACTACCCAAGTGATTCAGGGGTAAACAAGGTAATGAGATAAACAATCTAGGGTGACCAATTGGGTCCCATCAAAATTAACTTATGCATGAGTATGTGATATTAAAGAACATTATTGGGTAAAAAGTGGTCAAGGGCACAACTTGCCTTCAATGAGCTCCTGCTCAGCTACTTCAACCTGCTGCTCACCAGGATCCTCAGCAACGGGCTCTTCTACTCGCCACAATACAAACAAGCACATTGTATATAGAGAAATTAACATTACACCAAACATATAAATAAAATACACAGAGAGATTCTACATATTAAAATAAAATCCCAGGAACAGAAATCATAATTTTCTGAATTATAGATTTTAAGTTATGCATTTTCAAAGGTTTTATGTGCTTTAAATAGGATTAAGTGATAAATAAATTTCTTACTGTTTTTATGCCAAAACAGAGACACTAGGTGTTAGAGAATAAAATTACAAAATTTTAGCAACTGGAATGAAGTGATTTGGACCAAAAATGGATTTTCTATGAATTATTGAAGTTCTAGCAATTATTCTCCTATTAAAAATCTATTTAATAAACATTTTCTCTGGTTTTCGTGTTGACTGGACTGGGCGTCAATTCCTGGAAAACCCAGGGGGCTCGGGGTAAAACTACAGAGACACAGTGAACAGTGAAGAAGGATGGCGGGTTCTAATTCAAGGAAACCCAGGGGCTCTTTAATAAAAGTAACCCGCGAAGGGGTATGGCGCAATCTGGGCCGTTGGATCAGGAATCAAGCGCCCGGATTAGACTCGGGGCAATCCGAACCGGTACGCGACTACAGCCGTCGGATCCGAGATCTGCGGTCTGGGTTTAATGAAGGATTCATAGAGTCCGGGCCGTCCGATCGATCCTACGGTTCAGATCTAAAGCGCGAAGGGGTATCCCTTGGCCTAATCTCGGCCGTTCATCGCCGAATCGACGGACGCGACCCCATCTTCCTCCCCTGGACCGAGCCGAGCAAAACACGGCGAGCACGGCGGCGGCGCATCCACCGCCGCACATCGGTTTACGGCACCAGGGCTCCTACAGCTAAATTGTGTGCGTCTACACGATCTCCAGAGAATGGTGAATGCGATGGGGTAGCTCATACCACTAATTATGCCGCGGAGATACCTGTCCACGTAGAAGAGCGGAATCGCGGCGGCGCTTGTACTCCGGTGACAAATCCAGGGGTCCCTGGTCGCCAATCCCGCACGCTGAGGCCACGGTCGGGTCACACACCGCAGGGCGAAGCTCCCAGGTCCCAATCCGAGGCCCGAACGGCAGCACAAGCGGGGTTCCGCGGCGGCGGGTGAAGCTCTATCCTGGCGGCGGTGATTTTGTGCTCTGCGGGATGAAAGAGTGGTCGGGGTTCCAGGCGATGGGGCGGGGTCTTTACTACTTGTAGCAGCGCGACCGTTACGCGGACTCCGAGATCACCGGAGGGCTCCCTACGCGAGTTGGCGCGGTCAGCGCGGCGAGGATCGCGCGAGCGTCGTTGCGAGGGAGAGAAGACGACCTGACAGCAAGGGCCCGCGTGTCCGAGAGAGGTACTCAGCTGAGCCGATGAGCTGGTGGTCCCACCTGTCAGCGTAGTAGCGAACGAGCGAGGCTGTGCCGTGGACCCCGTCTGTCGGCGCGCATGGAGTGCCCAGTTGGGCCGCGCGGTAGGGTTAGGGCATATGGGCCGAAAAGGAGGTATGGCGGCCCAGGTAAGGCTTTTTCTTTTTCCCTTTTTATTTTCTGTTTTCTTTTCTTTTACTTTTTAAATCTAAGTTTTGAATTTCAAATTTGTGATGAACTTGTACTCAAATTTTTCTAAGTATATGATTTTGGATAAAGCATTGTGGAACAAATCTTCCCATTTATAAGTTTTATTTCTTTGTATTACATAGCATTTTTCTTTCTCTCTTTCCAAATTTTAGCATTTCTTTTAGGAATTTAATTTCTCATTTGGATATTTAATATTTTTCTTGTCACAAAATGCACACAAAAATAAAATATCCAGCATGATGCAACAATTTAGTAGCACATTTTTTTATTAATTGTTCTTGGACATGGTGTTCTCATATGATGATGCATAAAGATCAAACCCATATAAAGAGTAAATGTTTCTCTATTGACATTATTCCTAGCTCTTACAAAGTAGGTGTTACAAATCCTACCCCCCTTAAAAACAATCTCGTCCTCGAGATTTAAGAAGAACTAGGGAAAAGGTGGGGAAAATCTATGCGAAGTTCTTCTTCTCTTTCCCAAGTTGCTTCATCTTCACCGTGGTGACTCCATTGAACTTTGCACATCTTTATCACCTTATTTCTTGTAACTCGAGTCAAAGTATCCAAAATCTTGATCGGGTACTCCGTGTAAGTCAAATCACCTTGAACACTGAGCTCTTCCATGGGTAACTGTTCCTCAGGGACACGGAGACATTTCTTCAGTTGAGAAACATGGAACACATTATGCACATCTGATAGACTAGCAGGTAACTCGAGTTGGTATGCCATCTCCCCAACTCTTCTAAAGATCAAGAATGGTCCAATATAGCGAGGGGACAATTTGCCCTTGACTTTAAATCTCCTCATTCCACGAAGTGGTGATACTTTGAGGTACACATAATCTCCTTCTTCAAATTCCAGTGGCCTCCTTCTATTATCAGCATAACTCTTCTGCCTGGTTTGAGCCACTCTCAAATTCTCTCGAATTATACGAACTTGTTCTTCTGCTTCTTGAATCAATTCAGGCCCAAAGAACTGTCTCTCTCCAGTCTGGTCCCAATACAAAGGAGTTCTGCACTTCCTCCCATATAAAGCTTCAAAAGGTGACATCTTCAGACTGGCCTGGTAACTATTATTATACGAGAACTCAGCATACGGTAGACTTTTATCCCAACTTCCTCCATGTTGAAGGGCACATGCTCTCAACATATCCTCCAATACTTGATTAGTCCTTTCAGTCTGTCCATCAGTCTGAGGGTGATAAGCCGTACTAAAATTCAACTTCGTACTCATGTTCTCATGAAAGTTTCTCCAAAATCTTGAGGTAAACTGCGAACCTCGATCAGACACGATCTTCTTTGGTACTCCATGTAAACACACAATCCGAGCCATATATAACTCTGCTAACTGAGAACCTTTATAAGTAGTCTTGACAGGAATAAAGTGAGCCACTTTAGTCAATCTATCCACAATCACCCATATAGCATCATATCCTTTCTGGGTGCGAGGCAATCCAGTAATGAAATCCATACCAATCTCTTCCCATTTCCACTCGGGTATCTTCAGTGGATGCAATAATCCAGCTGGCCTCTGGTGTTCAGCCTTAACTCTTTGACATACATCGCACATAGCCACATGTGCAGCTACATCTCTTTTCAATCCATACCACCAATATTTCCGTTTCAAATCTTGATACATCTTGGTACTTCCAGGATGAATAGAATAATCCGAGTCATGGGCCTCCTTTAAAATAGTCTCTCGAAGGCTTTTAATATCAGGAACACATATTCTGTCCTTGAACCATACAGTGCCCTGCTCATCTTCCGTGAATTCCGGAACTCGACCTTCAGTAATCAGATCCTTAATCTCTTTTATCTTATCATCACCAATTTGTCCCTTGCGGATCTCTTGCTCCAAAGTAGGTTCCACATCAATTGTAACTCCCTCAGTATGAGCAACTATCCCCAGGTTAAGTCTCCTGAAATCCTCAACAATCCCGTCGGGTAGCTGGGCAACAATAGCTGAATGAACATGCTCCTTGCGACTCAAGGCATCTGCAACCAAGTTTGCCTTGCCCGGGTGATAGTGAATCTCCAAATCATAATCCTTAATAAGCTCCAACCAACGGCGTTGCCTAAGATTGAGATCCTTCTGAGTGAATATATACTTCAAACTCTTATGATCCGTATACACTTGGCACTTGGTCCCCATAATATAATGTCTCCAAATCTTAAGTGCATGCACAACGGCTGCCAATTCCAAGTCATGCGTAGGGTAGTTCAATTCATGTCTCCGCAACTGACGAGAAGCATAAGCAATCACGTGTCCTTCTTGCATGAGCACACATCCTAAGCCTTGGCCACATGCATCACAGTAGATATCAAATCCTTTTTGTAAGTCTGGCATAACCAGTACTGGTGGCGACGTCAACCTCTTCTTCAATAGATCAAAGCTGTCTTGACACTTCTCGTCCCACTTAAATTCTTTTCCTTTCTCCAAAAGCGAAGTCATCGGCTTAGCAATCTTAGAAAATCCTTCGATAAACCTCCGATAATATCCAGCAAGTCCTAAGAAACTTCGAATCTCAGTAACTGTAGTGGGTACTCTCCACTCCATTATCTCCTTAACCTTAGCAGGATCCACTGCTATTCCTCCATTAGAAATAATATGACCAAGAAATGGCACTTCGCCAATCCAAAACTCGCACTTGCTGAACTTAGCATAGAGTTGATTATCTCGTAGCTTCTGTAGCACCATCCTCAGATGTTCCTCGTGATCACTTTCACTCTGAGAGTAAATAAGAATATCGTCGATGAATACCACGACGAATCTGTCCAAATACTCCATAAACACCTTGTTCATTAAGTTCATAAAATACGCTGGTGCATTAGTCAATCCAAACGACATAACTGTGAACTCATATAATCCATATCTAGTCGAGAAAGCCGTCTTGGGAATGTCCGATGGTCTAATCCTCATCTGATGGTAACCGGATCGGAGATCAATCTTCGAAAATACTCTTGCTCCTCTCATCTGATCAAATAAATCCTCAATACGGGGCAACGGATACTTGTTCTTCACCGTAACATCATTAAGAGATCTATAATCCACACACATCCGTTGCGATCCATCCTTCTTCTGCACAAATAACACCGGTGCTCCCCAAGGTGAGGAACTCGGACGAATGTACCCAGCCTCTTGTAACTCAGTTAACTGCTTCTTAAGTTCCTTCAACTCCTCTACGGACATTCTATATGGCCGTTTAGAAATAGGGGCGGTTCCAGGTAAGAGGTCAATAACAAACTCAACTTCTCTATCAGGTGGCATCCCTGGTAACTCCTCTGGAAAGACATCCGGAAAATCTCTAACCACCCAGATATTGTTACCCACAAACTCCTCAGGCATAAAGAACATTGCACGCATAGATGAGGAGGTTACTGCAATATTAACTTGAAACCTTTCTCCCTTAGTAGTAGTGAGTTCTACGGTACCTCTACCACATGCTATAACGGCCTTTGCCTTTCTTAGCCATGACATACCAAGAATCAAATCTATACTGCTTGACTCCAATATTATAGCAGTAGCTCCAAATTCTCTACCCATAATGGTTAATGTCAATTTACGTGTCATTTGATTCGCCTCAACAGGCCCTTTAGGTGTAATTACTATCAGGGGTGTTCTCATATTTAGCAGTGGTATTTCATTTGTGTTGGCATATCTAGCAGACATGAATGAATGTGTAGCACCAGAATCAAATAATATAGTTGCAGGAATTGCATTAACACAAAACATACCAATCACGAGGTCCCCTCCATCCGAAGTAGCATCAACGCTGACTTGATTAACCTTGGCAATAGAATATCCCTTGCCAGAACTTGGTGTTTGCTGCCTGTTCTGTACTGGAGTAGTAGCAATCCTCTGTGGGCAGACATTTGCATAATGACCAATCTTCCCACACTTGTAACATTGAGTGCCCGGACTCTGTCCTGAAAACTTCGTCGGGGTGCCAGTAGGGGTAGCCTGTCGAGGGGGTGGAGTCCCCAGTGGTGACTGCTGAACTGGGCGTGGTCCTCCTGGTCGAGTCGGTGTACCCTGTGGTGAACTGTAGCGAGGACGAACACTGCTGCTTCCTTGTCCTTGAGATATTGCCTTCCTCTTCAAATCTCCCAGTTGAACACGCTTGTGTTCAATAGCCAGTGCCTTATCAAGCAGCCTCTGAAACGTTGGAAATGTGTGTGCCACTAGAGCATACTGCAAGGGTCCATTAAGTCCTTCAATAAAATGCTCCTGCTTCCTCTCGTCTTCAGCAACTTCTTCAGGGGCATATCTGGATAACTGAATAAACTTGTCGCGGTACTCGCTGACTGACATACTTCCTTGCTTCAGCGACAGAAATTCCTTCTTCTTGATCTTTATCATACCAGCTGGAATATGGTAGTTCCTGAACTGCGTACTGAACTCTGCCCAGGTAATAGTATCAGCAGCATCGTGGGCAGCAGTATAAGAATCCCACCAATCAGCAGCAGGACCAATCAGACGTCCAGAAGCATATAAAACCTTCTCCCGATCAGTGCACTGTGCAATATTCAGTATCTTCTCAACAGACTTCAGCCAATCATCCGCGTCCAGTGGATCAGGTGAGCTAGCGAATGTAGGTGGCTTATGGCTCATGAACTCCCTATGCTTATCTCGGGGTGGAACTGGTGGTGGTGGTGGAGGCAGTGGCACTTGTTGCTGCTGTTGCTGTTGTTGCATTTGCTGTTGCAGCTGTTGTTGTTGCGCCCTCCTTTCCTGGCGTATCTCATCTCGCTCCTGGCGTAACTCCTGTCGTATATCCTCTCTTTCTTGACGCATCTCCTGGCGTTCTTGCTGCATCTGAGCACGCATATCGGCCATAGTATCTGCCATTTGCTGCATCATTGCCATCTGAGCAGCAACCAGTGGGTCAACTCCGCCCGGTGGAGGATTGGGAGGATTCATCCCCGCAGGTTGTGGTTGAGGTTGTCTTCGAGTGTGTTGGTTAGGAGGCAAGTCAATTCCACCACCCCGCCTGGTATTGACCATCTGAGTTAGATACATATGGTAAGAAAATAATAGACAAGGCAGGTATTTACAAATCAGGTTACTTTGGGGGATTTATTAGCTAAGCAGATTAATATTTCACCTACTATGGCTAATTCGATACCTTATAGTGGTACATGCTAGAATGTCCATCTATACTACTCCAATCAATCAAAGAAGCAAATCAGGCATTGATCATCAGAACAATCAACCAATATTTTTAATAGAGAAAATAGTTTTAATTTTGTCTTAGGCTTCCTATCTCTTAAAAATGTCATAGGGGTAGGGATCCCAAGGTGTGAAATCCATCTTGTCTAAGAGTAGAAAAGGTAAGAATGATCAGAGTAGAACAGTAGAAGGTGAGACAGGATCAAGATAAGTGTAGAAAGAATCAGAGTAAGGTGAGTGTAGAATGAATCAGAATGAGATAAGTAGGTAAGGGTTTGTCCAGTCTATCTAGGTTTCGTCCTACAGTCAACATTTCCTCTGATACCACTTCTGTAACACCCGGTTTTAAAGAACAAAGCCGGGTGCATCTCATACATGCGCCAAGAAGACAACATATATAATAACAGAGTGTATAGAGATAAATGTCATTAACATCAGAGTATTTATTACATAGCGGAAGACTTATTACAAAATAAAGTAATAAAGATAAAACAAACTAAGGATCGTCGGCGCCAATGTCGACTGGAAACGCCACCTAGATCAGATCGAACTCCTCAGTGTTAGGCAGCTCCTCCTGAACCACCTGATCATCTCCTGTGGGGGGGGGTGTGAGACAGCAAGGGTGAGCTCACACATGATCATAGCTCAACAAGTTGTGGGGAACCAGTGGACATAAACTCACAAAGGTGTGAGTTCATGTGATGTGTAAGGCTTAATCAAAGACAGGGGTTAAAGCTGAGCATTGCTTTTAAGTAGTTGGTCAAAATTTTATTAGCAATTACTAAGTGTAAGTAAATACCAAACCATAAGTAAAGTAATAGAACAAAATTAATAATAAACCCATGCAATGCAAATGACAAAATTGAATTTAAGTTCCATAATTTAAACATCAGAGAGTCCTGAGCTGCTCGTGACCGTGAGCTCGGCTAGTATACCAGTTTTACACTCTGCAGAGGTTGTACCCTTTACCCACAAGTCATGTTACCCATCTGCCAAGGGGTCATGAATCCCATATACCTCTACCTAGGAAGCACGGCAGGGCAACACTACGAGGCCTTTACAAAGTTCCACTAGCTTCCGAAAACCCACTACAGTTTATGGGAAGATCCAGTAAAGGGTTCCTGGCTGACCGCCATCGCAGCAAAATCAACCAGGGACCTCCCCGCACTGACCTCTCCCCTACTGCCCTTGCCCCTTTCGGGTAAGGTAGTCTTCCACTAGCTTTCCTAATTAGTCAGCCAAGGGCGTCCCATTCCACCCTTGTGGTGGCACGTGGTTCTCAAGTTAAGCTCTATGTTCCAATTAACATTAATGATAACAATATGAACATAAACAGAATAACAACAAGAATTGGAACATAGAGGTAATAAATGATTATCCCAAAACCATGTAAAGCAATAGCAAAAACTACCCAAGTGATTCAGGGGTAAACAAGGTAATGAGATAAACAATCTAGGGTGACCAATTGGGTCCCATCAAAATTAACTTATGCATGAGTATGTGACATTAAAGAACATTATTGGGTAAAAAGTGGTCAAGGGCACAACTTGCCTTCAATGAGCTCCTGCTCAGCTACTTCAACCTGCTGCTCACCAGGATCCTCAGCAACGGGCTCTTCTACTCGCCACAATACAAACAAGCACATTGTATATAGAGAAATTAACATTACACCAAACATATAAATAAAATACACAGAGAGATTCTACATATTAAAATAAAATCCCAGGAACAGAAATCATAATTTTCTGAATTATATATTTTAAGTTATGCATTTTCAAAGGTTTTATGTGCTTTAAATAGGATTAAGTGATAAATAAATTTCTTACTGTTTTTATGCCAAAACAGAGACACTAGGTGTTAGAGAATAAAATTACAAAATTTTAGCAACTGGAATGAAGTGATTTGGACCAAAAATGGATTTTCTATGAATTATTGAAGTTCTAGCAATTATTCTCCTATTAAAAATCTATTTAATAAACATTTTCTCTGGTTTTCGTGTTGACTGGACTGGGCGTCAATTCCTGGAAAACCCAGGGGGCTCGGGGTAAAACTACAGAGACACAGTGAACAGTGAAGAAGGACGGCGGGTTCTAATTCAAGGAAACCCAGGGGCTCTTTAATAAAAGTAACCCGCGAAGGGGTATGGCGCAATCTGGGCCGTTGGATCAGGAATCAAGCGCCCGGATTAGACTCGGGGCAATCCGAACCGGTACGCGACTACAGCCGTCGGATCCGAGATCTGCGGTCTGGGTTTAATGAAGGATTCATAGAGTCCGGGCCGTCCGATCGATCCTACGGTTCAGATCTAACGCGCGAAGGGGTATCCCTTGGCCTAATCTCGGCCGTTCATCGCCGAATCGACGGACGCGACCCCATCTTCCTCCCCTGGACCGAGCCGAGCAAAACACGGCGAGCACGGCGGCGGCGCATCCACCGCCGCACATCGGTTTACGGCACCAGGGCTCCTACAGCTAAATTGTGTGCGTCTACACGATCTCCAGAGAATGGTGAATGCGATGGGGTAGCTCATACCACTAATTATGCCGCGGAGATACCTGTCCACGTAGAAGAGCGGAATCGCGGCGGCGCTTGTACTCCGGTGACAAATCCAGGGGTCCCTGGTCGCCAATCCCGCACGCTGAGGCCACGGTCGGGTCACACACCGCAGGGCGAAGCTCCCAGGTCCCAATCCGAGGCCCGAACGGCAGCACAAGCGGGGTTCCGCGGCGGCGGGTGAAGCTCTATCCTGGCGGCGGTGATTTTGTGCTCTGCGGGATGAAAGAGTGGTCGGGGTTCCAGGCGATGGGGCGGGGTCTTTACTACTTGTAGCAGCGCGACCGTTACGCGGACTCCGAGATCACCGGAGGGCTCCCTACGCGAGTTGGCGCGGTCAGCGCGGCGAGGATCGCGCGAGCGTCGTTGCGAGGGAGAGAAGACGACCTGACAGCAAGGGCCCGCATGTCCGAGAGAGGTACTCAGCTGAGCCGATGAGCTGGTGGTCCCACCTGTCAGCGTAGTAGCGAACGAGCGAGGCTGTGCCGTGGACCCCGTCTGTCGGCGCGCATGGAGTGCCCAGTTGGGCCGCGCGGTAGGGTTAGGGCATATGGGCCGAAAAGGAGGTATGGCGGCCCAGGTAAGGCTTTTTCTTTTTCCCTTTTTATTTTCTGTTTTCTTTTCTTTTACTTTTTAAATCTAAGTTTTGAATTTCAAATTTGTGATGAACTTGTACTCAAATTTTTCTAAGTATATGATTTTGGATAAAGCATTGTGGAACAAATCTTCCCATTTATAAGTTTTATTTCTTTGTATTACATAGCATTTTTCTTTCTCTCTTTCCAAATTTTAGCATTTCTTTTAGGAATTTAATTTCTCATTTGGATATTTAATATTTTTCTTGTCACAAAATGCACACAAAAATAAAATATCCAGCATGATGCAACAATTTAGTAGCACATTTTTTTATTAATTGTTCTTGGACATGGTGTTCTCATTTGATGATGCATAAAGATCAAACCCATATAAAGAGTAAATGTTTCTCTATTGACATTATTCCTAGCTCTTACAAAGTAGGTGTTACACGTTGACCTTAGCTTCACGTGGTATTATCGGTGGTGGTGTTTGGGGGTGGTCATGGGCATCGACGGCGCCGCCGTCTGGCCAAGGCTCGTCATCGGCCAGAGCGAGCAAGGAAGAGAGGAATGAAGAAAAGGGCCTGCCCATCTATTTTCTGATGAACGACTCGGATTGGGCCATGCATATCTATTTGGCTGGGGAATTCGCGACCGTGGATCTGGCAACAGAGGGTCTTGATCAGATCTTACCCTACCAGCCCGATCAATCCATCTGCGCCGTCTGTTTTTGTGTTGGACGGTGGGGATCAAGTTCCATTTATTTAACTCTCGGTCTTCGATCACCGATCCATCGATCCGCGTGTCATACCGCTTCATAAGTGATGAAGATCTAATCTGGACCCTCGGATTATAATCCAACGACTCTGGTTTCCCCGTACCCCTTCGCTACGGCTATTTTTTAGAAGAGCCCCTGCACTTAGTTGAAATAAACCCGCCATCCACGCGGGGTGAATATGAGTCTTAGGGAACTTATGTTTTAACCCCTGCATTCTTATAAAATTGTGCGCCCAGTCCAAGAATTAAAGAAAATAGGAAAAAGAGATTTAGAAATTGATTTTGAGTATAAAAATAATTGTAAAACTTGTATAATCCATAGAAAATTCATATGTAGTCCAAATTAATCCATTCAAATTCCAATAATTTTGTAATATTATTGTTTATCCTTTTATACCACTGTTTTGACATGAATATCACAATAAAATTTATATCCTATTTAATCTTGTACAAAACAAATAAAACCTTCAGAAATTCATAACTTAAAATCTATAACTCTAAAATTAATGATTCTTGTTCCTATGATCTTATTTTAATATGTAGATTATTAATATGTATTTTGTTCTTATGTTTGGCGTAATGTTAATTTTGCCTATACCATGTTTGTTTGAATTGCTACGACTAGCAGTGAGTAGAGATGGCAATGGGTACCCGCGACCCGATACCCGATGGGTATTTACTCCATTAGGGTATGTATGTGGGCTAAATATTCTACCCGTGGGTCTGTTATTGGGCAAAAATCTTCACCCAATGGGTAAATGGGTATTAGAACGTTCCACCTTCACCCATACCCGTTAACCCGTGGGTATAAAATACCCAATATAAACGTATCCGAAGCATGAACTTGGACTTTAGTCATCCAACTTTTTTACTATTTAACAACAATTTAATGACCATGTAATGAAACATGTAATGTGCTATGTAGTACTATCATAGTGTTACTACTTTATCCAATTATCTTTGGTGTGTTGAATGGATGGTTAAATGATGCTAGAAAATTTTGTAATGGTATTTATATGGATATACTTGACATTTGTATAGTATAATATTTTGATAGTTGTTTAATTTTTGTGAGTACGGGTGACCCGATGGGTGACCCATACCCATATGGGTATGGGTATGGGGTAAATCCATACCCGCCAGTGTATATGGGTGACCCGATGGGGTTATTTTTGTGTCATGGGTATGGGTATGGGGTAGTAATACCCGGTGGGTATTTACCCATTGCCATCTTCTAGCAGTGAGGTCACGAGTCACCTGAAGATCATCCTGGTACCTGGAATCTCAAATCCCAGGTAAGTTGTGCCCTTGATCACTTCTTTTTACCTAGTCATGTTCTGATTAATCATAATGATCTGCATAGGTTAATTTTGATGGGACCCAATAGGTTACCCTAGTTTGACTATCTTTATACCTTGTTTACCACTGAATTTTTGGGTAGTACCTGCTATTGCTTTATGTAGTTTTGGGTATAGAGATACATATTACTATTCATGATAAGATCATTATGTTAATTGGAACATGGAGAACCACCCGGGAAAACAGTGCTACCACAAGGGTTTAATGGGACGCCCTTGGCTAACTAATTAGGAAAGCTAGTGGAGGACTACCTTACCCGAAAGGGGCAAGGGCAGTAGGGGAGTGATCAGTGTAGGGAGGTCCTCGGGTTGATTTTGCTGCGATGGCGGTCAAACGAGGAATTCCTGCATTGGAGCTTCCTATAAACTGTAGCAGGTTTTCTGAAGCTAGTGGAACTTTGTAAAGGCCTCGTAGTGTTACCCTGCCTCGCCTCCTCGGTAGAGGTGTATGGGATTCGCCGTCTCTTGACAGATGGGTAACATGACTTGTGGGTAAAGATGCGCAACCTCTGCAGAGTGTAAAACTGGTATACTAGTCGTGCTCACGGTCATGAGCAGCTCGAACACTCACATAATTAATTTATGGAACTAAATTCAATTTGTCATATGCATTGCATCGCAGATGATGTTGTTACTTTTGTTCGACTACTTAATTGGGTTGGTATTTACTTATACTTAGTAATTGCTAATAAATTTTTGACCAACTTTAAAAGCAATGCTCAGCTTCAACCATCCTCTTTGGTAAGCCTTACACTTCACGTGAGCTCCCACCTTTGGCGAGTTCATGCACATTATTCCCCACAACTTGTTGAGCTATGAACGTATGTGAGCTCACTCTTGCTGTCTCACACCCCCCCCCCCCCACACACACACAGGTTAAGAACAGGTACCGCAGGATGAGGCGCATGGAGGATGCCGCGAGGTGTTCGTGAGAGGCCTAGGCTGTCGTCTCCCAGTCAACTTTGGGTTGCTGGACCGTTGTCTCCTTATAATGTAATTATTTATTTTGTATAGAACTCATGTTATATAGTAAAGATGTGACATTCGATCCTGTGCCATGATTCATCATATGTGTGAGACTTGGTCCCAGCACACCTGGTGATTATGTTCGCGCCCGAGTCATTGTGCCCTAAAACCGGGTGTGACACACGCGCTCCGCCCCCCATACGTTGCCCGAGCGCGGCGGAGCCGGCTACTGTACGACAGCGCCACGGGCGGCGAACCACGCACGATTGCTGGGGATCCCTAATCCTAACGCAATTATGCGCAAAATGGAGAGGGGAAAGTGGCGGGCATGAAGGTTGTAGCCATACCACGGATTATGCTCTCGGGCGACCCGACCACGGCGCACGGCAGAAATCCAAGGTTCCGCGATGCCGGTGAGCAATTTAGGCAATGTTGGCGATGAATCCCACGCAGTGTGGCTTTGGCCACCCTCCTCGAAGCCACAAGAAGCCCAAGGACACAACCCCAGTGCTCCAGTCGATGGCAACCCAAAGCCCACGCGCGGCGGCGTTCTACGCCTGCTGTCCTCTTTGTCGCCTCGGTGCAACTACACCGTGAGGGTCTTGGAGGCGGAAGGAGGGGTCAACCAGGGATCGTAGCACCCCATATAGGCGCAAGGTGGGCCGAGGTTGGGCAACAACTCCCATTCATCGGTGAGATCCCGCCATTGTCGGGCAAGGTTGTTGGAGAGGGATCTGACCGCACGGTCCCACACGTCAGCCATAGCGCGGAGGAAATGAACCTGCTACGCAGGGCCCTCTAGTCAGTGGGGGAAACGGAAGAGCTGGTGCACTGCTGCGTCCAACACTCAGGACCAGGGTGTCAGTGCTAGTCATGTTGCAGGGCGCACACGTAGAGGCCGACACAGGTGACCCACCTATCGGCACCGTGGTCCCCAGCCTAGGTTGCACAGACGGGCGGAGTGGGATGGGCCGCTGAGAAAATCAGCCCAGTAATTGTGTTACTCTTTTCCTTTTTTCTTTTATCTTCTTTCCTTTTTCTTATTTTTTCTTCTATTCTATTTTCTCTTTTGAATTTTAAATTAGGTTAAATTCCACATTAGCATTTAATACATATATATATATAGTATATCTATTAAGAGCCCTAGGATCTATATAACTGTGGAGAGCCCTGACCATCAACACCCCAAATCCGTTTAAGCCCACGTCCGCTCACTTTTTATGCAAGCGAACCGATTTAGCGTAAACCAAAAACCAATTTAGCATAAACAAAATAATACCCCCGAACCCTTGTTCCAGAAAAAGTGGGTTTAGGCCCACTTTCCACGTGGTCAACCACCTCTGCTTTTGTCAAAACATGTTTACGCTATTTCAATCCACAGTTTATGCACAATATCGATTTAGCGTAAATACCTCATCTGAACCCACGTTCCAGAAATACAGGATTAGGCCCACTACCCCACTTTCCACGCGGTCAAACAATTCTATACCCTAACTCCCCGCGCGGTCAACCTTCCAGGCCAACTTGCCGCGATTCTTCAGGCGTCGCCAGGGCAATTCATCTTCCTCCCCTCCCGCCAGTGCGATTCGTCTTCCTCTGCCCCCGCACGCCCTCAACTCTAATCGGTGCCGCCGTTGACAGTGTCGTCGAGCCGCCCGCCGCTGTCAATCCTCCTCCCCCGCGTCACATTGGTATTCTACATGTCCGCCGACGGTCGCCCAGCTTCCAAGGTGCTCGAGTTCCTTTGAAAATTTTATGCCATACAATGCTACTTCCTAATCTCCTTCCTCCCCTCCCGCTGGTGAGAATCGCCTTCCTCCATCCCCGCACGCCCTCAACCCTAATCGGCGCTGCCGTTGACAGTGTCGTCAAGCCGGTCGCCGCTATCAATCCTCCGCCACTGCGTCACATTGGTATTTTACACGCCCACTGACGGTCGTCCTCTGCTTTCCTAGGTTTTTTCTGCTGGGAGGACAGAACGGCCACAATCACACAAGCTTTCAGTAGAGAATTTGAGATTAAATTGTTCTTCATGTTTTCTACAATTATGGTTTAGTTTTTTCACAGAGGACATGTAGATTCGATAAAGGTTCACGGACCTGTTATTTTAGACTCATTGAATGCACAAATTGTGTGGGTGGAGATATATGCAAGGATGTGAATTATACGTACCTTTCTGAAGAACCGGTTGCTATCTTGATGTGGAAAAAAGTGTGTTGCACATGACTTCATGCTACTATCTATTATTCAGGATTTCTGAAATGCATTTCACTTTTTAGATACCTACTAGATCATATTTTTCACATAAGTCTGGTCATCAATCATGTCCAAATTGTAATAATTACTATTTGAACTTCTGGTTGCATGTTTTGTTGTCAAAAGATCATGTATTGCATACTACTAACGGACACTTTAGAATTGTTTTTAGTAGGCACGTTAAGATCTACTTTTGCTAAATTGGTGATCTACTTATGCTAAATTGGTTTTTTGTTTACTGCATAAATGTTTATTTTTGTTTGTCGGGATATGAATGTTTATTCTAGTAATGTATAAATGTTTATTTTGCTGCTTAGTCACTACTACTACTGCATAAATGTTTATTTTGCTGGTTAAATACTATTTTAGATGAACATTCTGTTGGTACGCATAGATGTATATGGCAATTTCTACAATGCAATGATATGACTTTTATGATGTTTTGTTCACTTACCAACTATGTTGGTAGGGCCATATAACACAATTGAGGAATTATAATGTGTATGATTGTGTAGAATGTACAATTATTTTGTATAATCATTGGTGTATATGTTGATGTAACTCAATAAAGCACATATATTTTACATTGTTGCTCTGCAGGCTACTGCTTCAATTATGCGGAAGGTTGATCGACCCCCAGCCAATCCTAAGCGATTAATCATTGAGTCAAGTCAAGAATCTTTTAGTGTTGACATTTCGCGCTCGACTGACATTGGAGACCCTACAAATACGCGGTGTGATGGTGATCCTCCGTAGCATAGAAAGAGGGGTGTTGCTGCCGATGCTAAAAAGATTCCTATGCCTAGTGTGGATGATGATGATGACTTTGAGCCACCAAAAAAGAAGTGCAATATCAAAATGGATGCACCAAATAAGACGCAGGTGAGTTTACAACATTGCAGAAATTTTATCGTTTCTAATATTTTAATCATGCATCCAATCACAATGCATACCTTATGTGCTGAAACATACAACTTTCTATATTACCTTAGCTCATTAATCCAAAACAGTAATAGGCCAAGGAACTGTGTAAAAATAAGAACACAGATATCATGATATTTAATTATTAACATATTTATTCATCTATCCACCTTTTCCTTACAGAGACTCAACATCAGATGCAACCCAGGAGACGTTCTTGCGTCCATTCAGATATTGAATGAAAGACAACATCAAGCTATAGTCAGAAAAGGCTTCTCCAGTATTCTTGACATGACAATTGATGCAATTGGATGTCGAACACTTCTTTGTTGGATCATGCAAAAGCTAGACCCTAGAGACATGACTCTTCGTATTGGTCCAGACAAAGAACTCAAAATCACCAAGCAAACTGTCCATCTGATATTGGGTCTTCCAAATTCGGGAGGTGGGAAGCCACTACACATTGACGAAGCGAACACTGCGGCAACCCTTCGGTCCTCCCTGAGTATTAGCAAGGATGAATTTGTGATTTCAAAGCTACAGGACAAACTGAGGCTAGGCAAAGATGATGAGCTTTCAATCAGATGTTTTTTTATCCTCTTCAATCGGCTGCTTTTCCCAACAGCTAGTTGGTCGATTTCTTACAATGAGGTTCTACTGACAGAAGAATTGGAGCGGTTCCCTCACATTGATTGGTGCCATCTCATTTTCAGTGACCTATGTGAAGCTGCTCAGAAATGGCACAATAGGAGCACTAATAACGTCTCGGCGACGATATACAGGTGTTCCATCGTTGTTCTTGTAAGTTTTATACTTAATATGGTAACTCTTTTATTAGGTTAATCAATTGCAATCTGAAAATACATACATATATTATGTGTTTATGTTCACTTGCATATGACTCACATGATATCTATATGTTATGTAGATGTATTATTTGGACCACTTGCACCATGCCACAGCTCCCAACAACAAAAGTGGCACTCCGCATCAAGTATTTTAACAAGAATATCATAAGGGTGCTATCAATGGCTGATAAGCATAAGCCTCGTCAGGGTGGTGAACCATTTGGTATTTGCCCCGTGAGTATTCAATTCTTCTATCATAATTTTAGCTTAATACACATTTTTCGATACTATATTGTTGTTTGTAGTGTTTCCATTTTGTACAATACAAGGTGTCATCTATGTTAGGTGCCATCACATCAGATTTTTTTGTTTTTTACAACAATGTTATTTATGACTATTTTTAAATCCAATTGATTTTAGTAGTCATATCATGATCTCAATTCTTGGTACGAGTCATTCCATATACATAATTCTTAATTTCCATTTGGTTTAATCAGTTTCGGAGCAGCAGTGAGACTTGTTATGCCTCAAAATCGGCATCTATTGGTCAGCTCGAGGTTAGATCACATACCCACACTATTCTTTGTGTGTTTGTCTCTTTACCATACTTATTCTATCATTATATATTTTTACTTCAGTATACAATGAGGCCAGAAATAGTTGAGGCAGACCCAAATGAACATGGTCGACTTCCCAACATAAACATCCAACTGCCTCTTATGCAAGACCTGATGTCAACTAAGATCCAGCTGCTTCCTATACATCAACGCTCCAAGTTCCAAGCTAAGTTGATTGCTTATGACTCAGAGGTTGGCAAGATAGTTGCCACTATGAAGCAATGTCTAAATAATATTGGTAGAAAGCAGTCTAAGCTAGTTGATACATTTGGAGAGTTGATTGACGAGGTTCTTTGGGCTGAGTCATATAGTTCAGACATTGAAGATAATGTGACACAATCTTGCAAGAAATCTGTTCCAGGTCAGCTGTCATTTTTATCATATATGTATACTTCATGCAAACATATGATGCACTAATCCATAGTTTTCAATGTGTTCAACCAGCCTCCCAATCTGGTGATCAACTTGTATCTGAACCATTGATGACACCCACCCAGATGGAGTCGCAGATGACTCCTAGTCAAGTGGAAAAGTTAGTTATCAGACAGCAGGAAGTGCGACGAGTCTTTGAGAGTTGCCCTGATGAATCTGTTACACCTAATACTGTTAGTATTTAAGCTTGACTTATATATATTTTCTGGCTTGATAGTGTGCATTAGATGTTTACATATTATGATTAACGAATACTTCACTTTTTTGTGCAGCAAGCTCAGATAGTGCCAGGTGGCATGTTGGCCATGACTCTGGCCTAGTCTTTGACAAGACTCCTATTGGAAGTGTTTGTGCCTCAGGCATCTTCCTATCCAAATTAGAATGTGCTCGCGCTCTCCAAACCTACTTGTGTTCTAAGGACATTGACTTGGACAGGTACATACTTGTAAATTTGTTTTACCTGGCATACTGTCTAATTCTTATTTATTCTGATTGATCAACATCATGGCAATGGTATAGATACTGTTAAGTTTTATTCAATGTTTGAAGGCAATAAATCATTCTTCCCATTTAGTAGATTAAATTCAATGTTTATACACTATTAAGTATTTGCAGATATATTATGTAATTATGTATCTCATATCTACAAATAACAGTTTTTTCTGTTGTTGTATGTTCAATCTATTCATTTGTAGAAATATCATTGACTTTGGTGAACATCGTGCCAATTGTCGTGACATACAACAATCCTTTGCTGATGGCGCGTGTATCGACAATGTGTTTATGCAATGCTTCATTGAGGTCCATGATGACTGTTCTAAACATAATCCTCCATTGCATGATCACCAGCTCATACTAGATGTTAATGTTGGGGTATGACTTCTACCTTTATACCACTTTTATTTAATGCATAGCATATATGGAAAATACATAATACTACTCTATCCTATTAGGCTATATTGAACTTTGAGGAGCAGGAGCAACATAGTAAGTCTCCTCGTCCATTTGACCCTTCAATTTTGGAGAGTTACCTCTTGAAGACACTGCCTTCCTTCAAGCAGCTGGATGAGTACAAATCAGTAAATTTATGTTCCCTGACCCATCACACTGTCACTGCATTTTGCTGTATTTAAATTTCAATCACATCATGCATATCAACCATAGTGTATTCAACATTTTTTATTTCCATTTTTTACATGCAGATAATGGTACCCATGCTACGCTCTGGACATTGGACCTCGTATGTTGTTAATCTTCAGATTGGACGCATACATGTCTTAGATTCCAGCCCATATGGACCAGAGATGGGTGGGACTATCTGGAAGAATTACCATTGTATACCTATGGATATGGGTGATAGGAAGGTTTCATGGGCCAGGTTAATAATGAGTAGGCTCAATCTAGCCATACAAAATGCTCGACCAAGATCAGCCCTCCCTGCTTTTTTGAAGTACCCTATTGAACTCCTGAAGAGCTGCCCAACAATGAAAGTGGGGGTCTAATGATTATGGATTCTTTGTTATGAGATATATGCAGCACTATGACTACATGGATGGAGCTACGAATGCAGTCATTGATCCGGTACGTAATATATAGCTAGACTTTTTTGTGTTATGACATAATGTATGTATAATTATGTCTAACTCACCTTTTCCTTATATTGGTTTGCAGGATAATTCAGAGGACATTCGCTCTCTTGTGTTGCATTACATCATATTCCATCGCCTAAACAAAAACAGCTCCATGGTTTCACATCTAGATAGATTCAAGTTCTCTCAGTAGTAGCCTAGTATAGTTTACTGTCACTGAATGGTAGTCTCAACATGATGGTCTGTTGGCTTTTGTTGGCTTCAAGTTATCTCAGTACTAGCCTAGTTTAGGGTACTGTCACTGAAAGGTGCTTATGTACATATTGGTCTGTTGGCTTATGTTAGCATTCAGATAATACTTTTGTCCATATGCGCTCTTAGCAAACTCCTAGATATGTCGTACCAGATATGTTTTAGATGGACATATTTATATATGCTAGTTATGCACTTTATCATTTATGTTCTGGCGTGATTATGCATCTATCTGTAATGGTTTATGCCTTTTTATTTAGTTTTTTACGATATGCGCAGCATATACCTAGTGACTTCAATGCGTCGGCTGTTTATGTTCAGTTATGTACGTTTTTTAGTTCTGCTCTGTCATGATTATGCATTTAACTGAACTGGCTTACGCCTTTTTATTTAGTTATTTACCGTATGCGCTTGTATATATAGTGCCAATGCGTGACTTTTTCCATATGATTGGATGGCCGCATCGCTTTGTCCTGGACCACTGCGTGCATTGACTTTAACTGAGCGTATGTTTGGTTGCCTGCACATGTAAGGCACGGGCTGCACGAGCCGATGCAAAACAAGCCATTTGGAGGCTAATTGACTGCATCCGCTCGTACCGCCAAAACTCTCGTATCTGACCAACCAGGCTCGGACGAGCGTGCAGCCACGGACACAGGGAACCAATCAGCCGGTATATGTTTAGCTATGTACACTTTTTCAGTTCTGCTATGTCTTGATTATGCAAATATCTGTAATGGTTTACGCCCTTTGATTTAGTTTTTTACGTTATGCACCAGTACATACATATTGATTTCAATACGCCGGATGTTTAATTTTTTCAATATAAATACTTTATGTCATGTAGTGAATATCTGCTTATATGGCCAAACAAATCCAACATTAGCATAGTTCATAGGAAATAATTACGTTGCATTAATAGATATAATCCATTCATTAAGCTTTTAACATAAATATGCATCATATAGTATCATGATCATAACATTTCAATACAATCCTATATAATATTTTTGCATGTATGTTTCACAATCATGTCAAATTATCGTCATCGGATCCATGTTCTCTAGAATCAATCAGTTTATGCTTCTTTGATGTGGATGTCTCATTCCACTGGGGGCCATTGTTGAATTCTTGTTTCTAGACCCAGGCGGTCGTCCTCTTTTTCTATCAGCAAGGCTAGCTAATTTAACTCTATTTTCCTCCACAGACAGGCATGTGTGACTGTTGTGTCCATCAGCAATGCCACATTTTTGGCACTTTCGAGTCTTCTTCTTTTCTCCTTTCACACCCAGTTTCACAACTCTTTGCTCACTAGTTTTGATCGTCCTTCCCTTTGGCCTTGCATTATTTGGGCGCACTAAGCTTATGCCATCTACATCATATTCCAATCTCTACATGCCATACAAAAAAATATTTATAGGGACAAATGTTATGATGTCAGATTATAAATATTTACGAACATTAAATAAACATAATATTTGCAATATAATAAAATTAAATTTTATACCTTTCTAACATCTCCATATTGTGTCCCTTCACAATCATCATTTCCAACAAGCGTCATTTGCAACTCAGATTGATGATGTGCATCAATATTGCTGCTTCCATCCTACTCATTAGCGCATTATAGTCAATATTTCAAGTAATGTATATATCATCATATGTATTTGCATTATACATAAATTGCCATTATTTTTTTGACATATATTACCTGTTGCAGTGAACGTACTACCACATGCTCCTCGTTATCACATTGCGATACATGTTCACCTTCATCGTTTTCAACAGCATCCTCTTCGCCCTGTAACGTTTATTTATTATAATTACCAATAATTAATTTGTTAATAAAATGTACAATAATTGTATATAAAACAACACCCACATGGTTTCCCTCTCCAGTACTTGCACCACCAACATCATCACATCCTATATCTGGCTCCAAACGCCCAAGCAGCTCCAATAGTTCATCCATTGTGTCCAAGGCCTTATCACTCCCTGCCTTTGACATACTAGCATGGTTTACCACCTTCATTGCCTTTTTAAGCAACATTTTCTACCTATATGATTTTGTCTCCCCATTCTTTCCACTCATTTTCCTGTCATCTCTTGAAAATACCACATCTTGCCTAGCTGAGTATGTATAACGTTGTAGAATGTATTCCTTAGGTATCCTTTCTAGCTGAATGTGCATGAATGTTCGGATAAGATGCACACAAAATAGGCCTATATTTTAACAAGGGGCAACATTTCACATTCACCTATAATTATTAGTGTACAAATCATATGACGTTATATAAGAACTCTAGCTTACCTGTGTGCTCCCGCTGTTTGCATTCACATTTAAACATCCCAGCCTCTACATCTGCCATCACTCTGAATTGGTGTTGTCCCCACACGATTTTTTTCGATCTCGATGTATGCTGCACCAACCAATCATTTGCGCCTCCATCTGGATCAAGTGATATCCTATATGCAGTAGCGTATTTCATTGACTCCTCGAACCTATTCATCACAGCCCTTGTGTATGCCCTTGCAACCCTGATTTCGAACATATATAGTGTTGTGGTAATTTTTTGACCCTGCATATGTACTAATTAGATACTTATTGTGATCCTAATAAACAGTATAATGCATAAATAATAGTACATACCATACAACCTAGTGTCTCCTTTCCTTCTTGCATCTTCCTGCTATGCAGTAGTTTCAACATTTGCTTCGCAAACTCATGAAGTGGGGTGTTTGAATCGACATGAGCGCTCTTCACTAGTTTGTTCATGCTCTCGCTACGTTGTGTAGAGACCATAAGCCCACAATAGTCATGTTTGAAAAAACAGGAATCCATTCCTTACGCATTTCATATAATTTTCTAAGAGTGCCATCTTCATGCAAGTTGAATTCATCAAGCAACATTGTCCATACAGCCTCAAACTCTATTTCAGTCAATGGATGATGTACTATGGACTGGAATTTTGTCTTAAAATCTGCTTCAGCATAACGTGCATACAACTCATTTAGAAATGGCATGTACCTATTTTGCACATGCCATAGACACAACCTGTGGACTGTGTTTGGGAAGACCCGACGTAATGCCACTAGCATTGCAGGGTATTGATATGTAAATATACATTGTGAGACATTATTAGATGGTTATTTTATGTAAACAATGTACGGTACATACCAAAACATGAATCACATGCATTGTCAATATGCACAAGTTATTGAATTTATACTCCATGTACTTCGAGTTCATATTTATTATATATACATAAATCATATCTATCAACATTACTCTTGGTCCTTCAGTCCCCATGCATGTCTTGAATGCATTAAATACCCACTCGAATGTTTCAACAGTTTCATCTCCCAACAATGAGAACCCAAACACTGTGCATTGTAGGTGGTGGTTTGCACCAACAAACATTCCTAGGGGTTTTCCATACAAATTAGTTGTCGGTACCCTAAAATAGGGGTACCCCTTACTACAGTGAGAAGACGCTATACCCGCGCGGCTACCTCTAGTCGCGTGGTGAACAGCACCCTACTCCACCACGTGGACGACTCCGGGGTCGCCACGTGGCCAGGGAAGACGATATTCTCCAAGATGTCAACAATGGGTCTGGACCCCCATGGGAAAGTGCCAGACCCCTGTACATGTAGACCGGACCTCCGGGCAAGGTCCAAGACGCCCGCGAGCGTGACCCGGACCCCTCGGACAGGTCCCGGGACTCTGGGATAGAGAATACCCAGACCTTGCTCAGGCAGGGGTCTGGTGCTGACACGTGTCTAGGCCCAGCCTGGTGCGGACCTGTCCGCATAACGCTACTGCTCCCCACCCAGGCAGAGACCCGATGCTGCCACGTGGCCTACCGCACATGACGAAAGCCAGCGGGCGAGGCCTGACGTAAGGCCTCCAGGTTACGCGGCCCCTGCATTTATTGCGGATAAGGCGCGCCGCCTGACAAGCGATATGTCACCTCGCCATTTAATGAGGCCTACCCACTCTACTGTCAGGCAGCGACCTGTCCACTCTACTGGCAAACAGTGTGCCGCCTCAGCATTTAATGAGACCTATCCATATCGCTGGCAGGCGGCATGCCTGTCCATTCTGATGGCAGGCGATACGCCCATGCTGCCGTGTGCACTGTGTTCATCATCACTCGTACGTTGCCAGGAAAGCTTCCGCTGCACGCCAATCCTACGCAGACCGTGAAAACCAGGACGCAGGAAGATTGCACTGGCGACTAGCATTAGTTGCTCCAAGTATTACATCTGTTATGTTCCTGGGCCCATATGTCGGGGCTCAACACCCTTGTACGTGCCCCACTTGGACTATAAAAGGGAGGGCACACTACGTTACAAGGCATCCTCGTCCAGACTCAAGCCATCCTAGACACAACTCAAGCTTGTGAGCAATACAACACATAGTGGAGTAGGGTATTACGCTCCGGCGGCCCGAACCACTCTAAACTCTTGTGTGTTCTTGCGTGTTCATCCCGAATCCATCTAACAGGCAAAACGCTTAGGCCCCTTCCTCATCTTAGGATTTAGGGCGGCTGCATTCCGCCACCCGGCCGGAGATTTCCTCTCCGACATTTGGCGCGCCAGGTAGGGGTCTTGGCATTAGGTTTTTTGCTTGTTTTCTTGCTCAGCATGATGGTGCAAATCGTTGAGCACCATGCCAAGACTTCAGAGGACTTCCTGGTGGAGGAAGAAGCTGCATCTTCCACGCCACGAGTGTCCAACCGACCTACGTCTGGGGCAGCTGCTGTGCATGCAGCGTGGCAGCACACGCCTGCATAGGCGTCCCGGACTCCAATAAGGGCAGCGCTTGGGGCGTTGTCAGCGGCCAGAGAGTTGCTGTGCCACCCTCCTAGCTCCATGGCCTCGCCGAGGGCCATGAAGCAGTGGCGTGATGACGTCAATCGGCTGCTCAGCATGGCGCATTCTGGCTCCACCAGATGCAGGTCTCGGTCATCCCGGCGCCATCATGAGGCGACGGCGTCTATGTGCTCACCCTCGGTGAGGGGTGCACAGACCGACGACCTATGGGTAGAGCTCAACCGCAGGCGTGCGGGAGAGGATGCCCGAAAATCTCTCTGGAGAGGACGCGGGAGCGCCGGCAAAACTTTGAGGGTCGTGAAGATGCTCGAGTCTCTCTAGAGAGGGTGCGAGAGCGCCGACAGAATGTCGAGGGTCACAACCTCGACCAAGACTTCGCTGCGGTCGCACCACAGATTCCAAGGGGTGCCCGAATCCAAGCGGTCGCACCACAGACCGGGGCTGCCCAGATGGGTGCCTCGGGTGCCATCACTCAAGATGGCAAAAAGAAGAATAAAAAGAACCACAGCCATGAGAAGTCATCGTCTGTCGCTCTGGTCATAGCAGCTGCGGCTGGGGGCTGGAGCGAGCACAACAAGCGCCCACGGCCGCAGAGGGGTAACAGCGGCTCATGCCCTGTACACCCCAACAGTCGCCACAGCGCCGTAGAGTGTCGCGAGATCATCGAGCTCGCGAAGCGCGTTAGCGAGCGGCGCGAGTAGACCTCCAGGGATGGCTCCCCTCCTCGCCACCGGCCTGGCAAGGAAAGGGTCGGCAGCGGCGAGGTGGCCGCAGGAGAATCGGACCTCGGGTATCAGTCACCCGAGGGGGTCCTGAAGGATGTTTTCACCGGAGACTCCAACTCCGATGACGACAACTAGACGGGCCACCGGGGGGACCCAGTACTCCCTGGTCTATAGGGCCGAAGCCTGCCTTCCCCCGGACTCCCCATGGGTCCAATCTTTTGATAAATCTGTGCAGGAGCGGCTGCAGCGCGAGGACATGGACTCCATCCATGAACACAGATAGCAGGCGGTGATCCGAAGTGCACGTTGCAACCAGGCGCACAGGCGCTACCACCAAAGGTTCGTGCATGAGTAGGGAGCTCCGGGTCGGGACTTAGTCCCATGGCGAGTACCAAACCAAGAAGGGGTCTGCAAACTCTCCCCCAGCCAGGAAGGACCCTTCAAAGTGATGGAAGTATGCCGACCCGGGTGTATCCGTCTTGCCGCAACAGAAGGGGAACCTCTTCCCAGCCCCTGGAACATGGAGCATCTCCGTAAGTTCTGCCCAATAGGAGCAAGTCTGAGGGGTTAAGTTTTTCTTCTTTTGTAATTAGGTCGTGCATATGTGTACGCCAGCCCGGTGAGGTCTGCCCTCATAAACCCGGCCTGTTGGTCTGCACCCATGCATATAAGGTTATAAAGAAAAGAATTACCCCCTCAGATGTGCTTTTATGATAGTCTTATCCTCCTGCTCCATGGTTTTATCCTGCAGTTTCTGGATATTATTTTTTATCTAACCCACCCATAAAGTTCCCATCCCTGCTGATATGTCGACATACGAATTGAGTAGCCAGGCTTGCAGTTTAGGACCCCTCTACGAAGGCAGGGGGTCCGGTAGTCTAGGGGCCGGTTCTAAAGAATGGCAGCTCGTTCCACGGGGTGGTCTAGGGCTGTGTAGCCGCTTAGCCCGGTTCCGTACCCTAAGCCTGCACACTCCACCACTCTATGATGGGTATCCTAGTATTTGGAGCTATGGTCCTGTGGGTCTGACAATCTGGGGTCCGGTTCTAGAGAATGGACACTTGTCTCCTGGGGTGGTCCGGAGCCGTGTAGCCGCTTAGCCTGGTCCCGTACCGTAAGCCTGCACGCTCCACCACTCTGCGACGGGTGTCCTAGTATCTGGCACCGTGGTCTAGGGGGTCCGGACACACAACTTGGCTTCCCAGACTAAGTCCTGCAGGTCCTGTGCATGTATCCAAGGATGCCTAATATCGGACGGAGGGTCCTATGGGTGTGCTACTAATGCTTCCTGGCTGAAGTTGTGTACAGGTCCAGGTCCCAGCCAGGCTACCTCCTAGAGGCCGTTACCAACTATTTTAAGTATGCTGGTATCTAGCCTCGACACGTCGAGCCTACATCCCAGGGGGCAGGTACCAGGAAGGAGTCGGTAACGCCACACTCAATAGGGACAAATAGCATACAGATAAGTGCTAATACTGCTCGATAAGTAGTACTCCAAAGTATCTTACAAAAAACAAAGTTATTACATCCGCTTTCAAGTGGAACCCTAGCTCCATTCCTACAGGTATGAACTACTCAGCACCAGCAGGGTCGCGCCGAAAGCGCGCGGCCACCGTCTTCACGGCGTCCTGTACGACCTTCCGGATGGCTTGCCATCGGCGGTGGCCTCCTCAACGTGTGTGCCGAGACAAAGGAGCCCTCATCGTTGGAGGCGATGTCGGGGCCATTAAAGCCAAAGAGTTGGAAACGCGGCGACACGCGGCGCTCAGCGGCCTGGCCGCTGAAACGGAGCCTGAGCTTGACCAGTTCATGGAGGTGTGCCATGAGGCCGCTGCAGAAGGCAATGAAGTTCATGCGGAAGATGGAGCCGCAGCTCAGCTCGCTTTCCACCTCCACAAGGCAGATGAACATCCTTGAAACAGAGCACTGGCGGAAGAGCGCCACCTCTCACGAGGCCGCGCTCCTCCAGCAACAGCAAGAAGAAAGGCGAGATCGGCAGCGCCAACACACAGGAGATGAAGAGCATGGACTCCCCGGCGACAAGATCGCCGAGGAGGATGGCGCCGGCACGGATCCTTCCGCCGAACGCCAGCGCGCTCCATCCAGGCAAGTGGTGCACCATGTCGGATGCCCACTTAGTCTGGAGGCGCTCGGGATGAACTAACAAGGCCATGGCAACTACGGTAGCGCAAAGCAGAGCTTGGAGGCGAAAGGGCGCAGCAAGTGGGAGAGAAGCAAAAGAATAACTGCTGCTCACGAGGTGAATCCCTTTTTAAAAGCGAACTCTCCCACTCTCGCCCCGAAACGCCATAGGAAATCTCCCCCAATGCGCACTAGGGCGACCCAGCCTATGACACGGGGGCCCGGCTCCACAAGTCATACATCTGGTATGCTGGTCTCCGAGTGTGAAGAAGGTGAACCACCATGCGAGGAGTGAATCGTTGCGCCTCTTCGTCTCTACCAAAAGCAGTGGACCAGCCTCTGACACGGGGGCCCAGGCCCACGGGTCATGCTCCATCGACGTCGGTCTCCAAGTGCGAAGAAGGCGAACCACCGCGTGAGGAGCATGTCACCGCCCGCGGTGGTGCGCCTCTTCATCTCCGTCGAAACCAACTGCCTAGTCTCTAGCACGGGGGCCCAGGCCCACAAGTCATCCTCCTTGGGCGCCAGTTCCTAGGCGTAGAGAAGTCGTACCACCGCTCGTACCAGTACTACGCCTCCTCGAGTCAGCCGCAGAAGACAGAGAAGGCGAATTTTTAAAAACCAACACAGCGGTATCGAGGCGCCTCTCACGTGGGCCGGCGAAACCATCAAGTATGGGGGCCACGCATCAGTCAGCCGCGAGGACAGGCACGACAGTTGATGTGACCGATGGTAGACTGACAGCGCGTGCGCGCCGAGTTAATGCGGCGCACGCTGAGGTGGCGCCCCAATCACCAGTCATGTCGTGCTGACGCAAGGTACAAGTTTTGGCCCCACCTGCAGGCTCGCATCCTCCCCTGAGGTGGGCCCAGGGCCTCTGTCGGTACTCTGAAATAGGGGTACCCCTTACTACAGTGAGAAGACGCTATACCCGCGCAGCTACCTCTAGTCGCGTGGTGAACAGCACCCTACTCCACCACAGACGGCTCTGGGGTCACCACGTGGCCAAGGAAGACGATATTCTCCAAGATGTCAACAGTGGGTCTGGACCCCCATAGGAAAGTGCCAGACCCCTGTACATGTAGACTGGACCTCTGAGCAAGGTCTAGGACCCCCGCGGGCGCAACCTGGACCCCCGGGACAGGTCCCGGACCCCTTTGTGTGGGGTCTGGACTACCCACAGCCGGGTCCCGGGACTCTAGGATAGAGAATACCCAGACCTTGCTCAAGCAGGGGTCCGGTGCCGACACGTGTCCAGGCTCAGGTGGACACCCGATGCTGCCACGTGGCCTACCGCGCATGACGAAAGCCAGCGGGCGGGGCTTGACGTAAGGCCTCCGGGTTGCGCAGCCCCTGCATTTATTGTGGATAAGGCGCACCGCTTGACAAGCGATGTGTCGTCTCGGCATTTAATGAGGCCTGCCACTCTGCTATCAGGCAGCGACCTGTCCACTCTACTGGCAAGCAGTGTGCCGCCTCAACATTTAATGAGACCTGTCCATATCGCTGGCAGGCGGCATGCCTGTCCATTCTAATGGCAGGCGATACGCCCATGCTGCCACTTGCATTGTGTTCATCATCACTCGTACGTTGCCAGGGAAGCTTCCGCTGCACGCCAATCCTACGCAGACTGCGGAAACTAGAACGCAGGAAGATTGCACTGGCGACTAGCATTAGTTGCTCCAAGTATTACATCCGTTATGTTCCTGGGCCCATATGTCGGGGCTCAACACCCTTGTATGTGCCCCCCTTGGACTACAAAAGGGAGGGCACACTATGTTACAAGGCATCCTTATCCAGACTCAAGCCATCCTAGACACAACTCAAGCTCGCGAGCAATACAACACATAGTGGAGTAGGGTATTACGCTCTGGCGACCCGAACCACTCTAAACTCTTGTGTGTTCATCCCGAATCCATCTAACAGGCAAAACACTTAGGCCCCCTCCTCATCTTAGGATTTAGGGCGGGTGCATTCCGCCACCCGACTTGAGATTTCCTCTCCGACGTTAGTCTTATGAGTTGTATCAAAGGTAACTGCATCCCCAAAATCAACATACTCTCCTTGCTGTCTAGCATGAGACCAAAAAATACTCAATATTTTCCTTCATTGTCTAGCTGGAAGTCAGAGAAACATTGTGAATTATCCTTTTTGCATAATGAAAAAAGCCAAAAGCTTAGACACATCATTGGCATTCTTTTCTTGTTGCTTCGCCTGTTTCCTGTATAGTTCAAAACAAAATTGTAATTATTACTCATTAATTCGACATGGATTTTAAATTTTATGTCCTAAATTCATAAATAAAACGTTTCTTACAAATTAGCAATGTCCTTTGCTATAATTGGTACATTTTCAGGACCACCATGCATCTCAGACACGAAGTCCATGATACAGTGTTGCGGGATTCTTCTTTGCTGCATTGAACGTAGAAACTCCATGTACTCAGGATCATGAGTCTTATTGCATTGTAGATGTTTCTTTACAGTATCCTTCTTAATGAAATCATGATTATGTTCTAAGTGTACTAGATCGATTCGTACGGCTACAATATTTTCTTTTGAGTCATCATAGATTTTTTTAGTTTCATACCAGCCTTGCATTGTATTCTCCTCGATGATGTATTATGGATTCTTGGATTACTAGCTAACCTTTCCGTATTTCTACCCTCCATTGAACAATTTAATCACTTGTAGTTCTTCCTCTCCCTATACTTTTTAAGTGGAAAACCAACCTCATATGCGTAACGACTATAAAAATTGTATGCCTCATCGATATTTCCAAATGTCATACCGATCCTAGGCACCATGCTTGGATCAATACTTTTAGGCTATGAATTAACATAATCATAAATACAACAAATATAATATTAGTTATACTCTTAATGTCATGATCTATATGTTTGATTAAATTGTATAATAGACATAATCAAATATAAATAACTTACATGGCTTCGTAGGATATTAGGTGTATCTTGTTCATGATCACTAATGGTCCTCATAGGCACCATTTGATTTGCTACTCCCATTGTTTCAATTTCCATTGTATTTCCATCATTGACCCCTGGCGCTCGTAATTCTGCAGGTGGTGTTACAATATTTCTCCGTGTACTCGCAGCATAGTTTGGAGATTCAAGTATTAGGGTTTGCGCTGCTGGTAGACCACTGCAGGTGTCTGCATGCCGGAGTAATTATAATATTTGACTTTTTATTTTATAAACCGAAGTAATTATATAAATATTAATGTACCTGATGCAGCTCTGTGCCATGATGTAGAAGAAACATCGCCAGTTTCTTCTTCTTCGCCGTCAGCCATGGGTCAACAATGTAGTTGTGCCGCCAGTTCCCTTTCTTATATGCACCGCTCTGTCCAATCTCGGATAGCCATGTTTACGCTATTTTCGTGATCATTTATGGTCTATTAAGTTTGTTCCTGTATGCACGGAGATATTATCGGAGACGTGACAACAACCCGATAGATTTTATCTTGGTTTGTTGAAACAGTTTTGTATTTACTCACCTAAATGTAACCAGTTACGCAATTTTCTATACATATTTATGTCTCGAGTTTCTGCTTACGTGCATGCCATGCAATATTCTCGGGAACTACCAATTATGGTTTGCGATTTTATCGCGTATACCGTTTACGCTAAAATTCAAACGCGTTTACGTTTTGTTGGCTTATGCATGATTTACGCTTTGGTTCGACCAGACCAGAAAACCGCCCAGAAAACTTGCGCGCTGCTCGGGTCGGGCAAATTGGCTACGGCTTCTCGGTACTAATGAAAGCCCTGGACTTCCATTAGCTTGTCCCTATATATAGTATATCTATATATATTATTACTATTATTATTGAGTGCACAAACAAAAATCCCAATATGATGCATATATTGTTTATGTATCTTGGGTTAACTTATTCACTCCAAATATGGTTATTCATTTATTCTAATGACGAAGGAGTAACACATACAAGAAGATTAACTCCCCACTTTTATTATCCATAAGTTGGGTTTTACTTCTTCGCACCTTAATTCCTGTGTCTTGGTTGTAGGATTGTACCAATTGTCTTGGTTATATTAGATACATTCCCAACAAGAAAACAATGCTTGAGCAAAGATAAAGCATAAGGAAACAGTCACGCATGATGACATGGTTTACCTAGAGAACTAGCACAACAAATAATGAATGAGTATACCTATTTTTTTTTTACTATCAGCTTATGGCGCATTCAACTGTTCAGACAGTACTTAAGTTTTGGTGACATTATCTCCTCGAACAAATTTTGACTGCGAAATGTTTTCACTATCAGCTTATAACAATCAACTGTTCAGTTAGTATTCAATTCTCGGTGATCTTATCATATGGCGCCATCGGTCTGATCAAACAAATCTCTAGTGCAAAATGTAGCCGATGAAAATACTGTAGTACCTATCCCAAAATATAATTTGTTTTTGACTAAGTATACATTAATAATTTATAAATATAGTTTGTATGTATGTTTGTATTTATTATCATTCATTCTGACGTTAACAAAAAAAATGTGCTATGCCTAGCAAACATTTATATATCATGACATTGCTTTGTCTAGAGAACAGCTGGCGGAACAGACATGATTGTTAGTTAGACTAAGGCTATCTCTACCTCTCTATCCCACAAACTATATTACAGTTTATTTCAAACAACACTATGTACAATGTACAGTGCTTTACACACTCTTGCTAGAGATAGTATATTTTTGCATATATTTCGCGACAGTTGCGTTAATAATGACATCACTTCACTTCAAATTAATTAACGTGATCAATCTGGTATCTGGTTGTGTAATTTGGGTAATACAAAATTCGGGGTTTTGAGAATCGACACTTGAAATTGTAGCTAGTTTTACGTTACCTAAAATTTTGGATTCAGGTTTGGATAATCCTGAACTACGTGAACTGTTGTGTCAGCTTAAAAAACACTTGCATCATACCAAACCAATATAAAAACATAAGGTAGACAATGATATATATGTATATAAAACACAAATGCAATCTATAATTACACCTTTATAACTTAATTTCACCATACACACTTATCAATAATTTATAGATACACAAATTGAGAATTAACAATGACATGAGTCTTGGAGAGTTCGGGTAATTTGGATATTTAGGGTACCGGAGGGTGCTAACTGAATTACACAAAATAAGTCTGGGTTTTATAAATTGCTAATCCAAATTCCCGAACAAATTTAGATTTCGAATATTTTAGGTTTAGGTTCACGTATTTTAGGTTTAGGTATCGGGCTATGGTTTTTTCCCAGCCATATTCAATCAGGCATAGATTCTAGATTTGCACGAATTTTGATTAATATCTGCGTATAAGTTTCAATAATTATTTCCGAATTTGGGAGCTTTACGATGTGTCCATCGACGACAGGTCAAGCAACACTAGTGAACCCAAATCTTAATAATTTTAAAAATACAGTACTTGTCGATGTTTCGGACCCGGGGGGCCCTCAGCCGGACCGACTAGTGAATTTTAGTGTCGCGTGCCTCTGTCCAGATGGGTTGATGCAAGATGTAACACAAGCGATGGGATGAGGCTTATATTATCCTGCACCAGAGTGCGCTTGCAGTAGGGGTTACAAGCGTTGCGGGAGAGCGAGAACGAGAGAGAGAGAGTGAGAAGGAGAGGGTTTGGCCTTGGGGCGAGCCGTCTGGGGCTGCCCCTACCGCGTCTCTCCTACTCTGTCTGCCTCCGCTCGTCCGCGTCGTGCGTCCATGTGTTCGTACGTTTGCACGTTCGTCCCCCTCTCTCTCCCGCTTTCCTCCTCCCTCCTCGTGGGGCCCTGGACACCCCCTTTTATAGACACAAGGAGATGCCCAGCTGTACAATGGGGGTGTAGCTTGGAGCTAACGTGGCTGGCAGGGAAGTGCCCTGAGCCCTGTACAGATAATAACGTGGCCGTCGGGGAGCGCCTTGAGCCCTGTAGATGTACCAACGTGGCCATCGGAGAAGTGCCTTGTGCCCCGTAGAGGCATAGCTGGCGGTGCGGCATGAATCCTGCTGACGTTTCCTTGCTTCCGTAGGGGGTTGAGAGCAGCCGACGTCATGGGCGCACACAGGGAACCAACATTACCTGTTACCGGAGTAACATAGATGGGACACCGGTCTTGTTCCTTCGTAGCCTGAGGCGGCTAGCTAAGGGTAGGGTAATGATGGATCCCCAGTAGCGTAGTCGATACGAGGCTGAGGTCGGGCGAGGCGGCGACTCCACCGAGGCCGAGGTTGAGGTCGAGGCCCAGGGTCGGGCGAGGCGGAGACCTTCTCCGAGGCCGAGGTTGAGGCCTAGGCCCAGGGTCGGGCGCGGCAGAGACCTTCTCCGAGGCCGAGGTTGAGGCCCAGGGTCGGGCGAGGCGGAGACCTTCTCCCGAGGCCGAAGCTGAGGCCAAGGCCTGGGGTCGGGCGAGGCGGAGCTCCCTGTTGCGCCCGAGGCCAAACTCGAGGGAGGTCGTGACTTGCTGTTGTCAGCCTTTTCTTGGTGGCTGGCACAGTTGCCGGAGCGGAGTGAATAGCGTTGTTTTCCTGTCAGAACGGTCAGTAAAGGGGGCGAAGTGACTGTGGTCACTTCGACCTTGCCGACTGAGGCACGCGTGTTAGGATAAGGTGTCAGGCGATCCCCGCATTAAATGCGCATGCGATACAGTCGGATGGTAAGGCAATTCGGACGAGGTCGCTATACGACAAAGCTTGCCTGCCCTAGACTTTGGGTGAGCCGAGGGTGTGTCTGCTGACTGAGGGGACCCTTGGGCGAGGCACGAATTCGTCCGGGACTTCTGTCTTTGCCCGAGGCTGGGCTCGGATGAGATCGTGTCCCTCGGTAGACGAAGCCTGCGCTTTATTGGTCGTTTATGGTTTGTTCTGAAGATGTTTTCCAGCCGGATTAAGGAGCATTGGGGGTACCCCTAATTACGGTCCCCGACAGTAGCCCCCGAGCCTCGAAGGGAGTGTAGGTACTCGCTTGGAGGTTCTGCCGGATTTTTTGCAAGGGGACCGGCCCTTCTCGGTTATGCTTTGTTCCGGGGGGTGCGCGCGAGCGCACCCGCCGGGTGTAGCCCCCGAGGCCTCGGAGGAGTGGTTTGACTCCTTTGAGGTCTTAATCCTTCTTGTGATGCCTCGGTCAGCCTTGTCATTCCCTCATGCGGCCCGGCCGCAGCCTGGGTGCACAGTGAGGCTCCGAGTTTTCAAGCTGGTTTGTCGACGTGGTCAACGGTTTGGCCGTAGCCTGGTGCGAGAGCAGCCCCCGAGCCTCTGCACGGAGCGAGAGGACGATCAAGGACCGTCTCGACTTTTATTATACGCCCCTTCGTTGCCTTTTCGCAAGGAGGAAGGGGGGAAAGCGCCATGTTACCCCAGGGGGGCACCGAACATGGTGTTTCCAGTGAGCTGCTAACGGGTGATCCGAGTGGACGCCCGAGCCCCGTTCACTAAGGGTCGGCTAGTGGCCCAGAGGCGCGCTCCAAAAGTACCTGCAGGTGATTTGCCAAACCCGGACCCATTTGATAGGGTCCGAGGGCTCAATGCCTCCCTCCGGTGGGATTCCGTTACAAATCGTTCCCGCTGGTCTCGGAAATGTCCTAGGGTACCTCGGGAGCGTAGCCCGAGCCTCGGCCATGTAACGGACGTACCCAGGGTCATCCCTGACTCTGCGTGCTCTGGGGCGACTGTCGAACCCTTCTGAGGGGCCAGCCTTCGAACCCCTGATTAGTAAAGGGCTCGGAGCCCGAGTGCTCTGGGGCGGTTGCCGAACCCCGGAGGGCGCAACCTTCGAACCCCTTATCAGTAGGAGGGCTCGGGGCCCGTTTCCTTCGCCGAGAAGGATCCTTTTCGCAATATCCCCTTTCCCGGTCCCTATGGCAAGAGAGAGAGAGGAAAAGGAAAAGGATATAAATTTAAATAAGGTGGCGCACATTTTTTGACGCAGTCATCATGACGGAGATGAAACGGCACCCGCTTCGCCTGCTGGAGGTGTTGCTTGCCCTGCCAAGGAGTTGATGCGACAGGACGGGCGATTCGCGGGGCATCTGTTGCGCGTGCGCGAGCCGTCCAAGGAACAGAAAGACCGTTTCACCTTTGAGTTTGAATCCCGTGGCGGGTTCGGGCGAAGCCTTCGGTGGATCTCGCCCGAGCCTTTATATACCCGGAAGAGGGGCCGGTGGTGGTTCTTTACCCTGCCATTTGCGCTTGCCTTCTGCTTTGGTTTCCGCAACCTAAGAGAGCAGCCAGAGAAAAGGAAACCGCACACCTCATCCATTCCGCCTCCACCACCTCTGTTCGGCGATGGCTGACAAGGTGACCGTCATTCCGGCGCGCGACCCGTGGCCTTTCTCCACCATCGCTGTGGAGGATCTGGAGGCCCTCGTTGCCGATGGTCTGCTCCGTCCCCTCTCTGATGGGCCGCAGCCGGAGTGGATGGCCCCCACGAGCGAGGCTGACCTGACTCCGCTGCCAGGGTATGTGGTCAGCTTCATCTCCTTCCATGAGCGGGGGTTTGGAGTGCCAGCGAGCCGCTTCATGCGGGCGCTCCTACACCACTACGGGGTGGAGCTGCATAACCTCAACCCCAACTCTATCGCGCAAGCGGCCATCTTCGCGGCGGTTTGCAAGGGTTTTTTGGGGATTGACCCTCACTGGGACCTGTGGACCCATCTCTTCTCCGTGGAGTTCTTTGCCGCGACAACGGAGGCAAAGAAGGTCCGTATGGCGGTGCGGGCCGGTGGCTGCACCCTCCAGCTGAGGCCGGGGCGCGCGCAGCAGTATATCCCCGCCTCCCTTGCATCTTCGAACAAGGGGTGGCAGAACCGGTGGTTTTCTCTCCGGAACGACGGCGTGATGCTTCCGCCGTTTTCTCAACGAGTGGTGATCGCCGCCGGCACTAACTGGCGCTGGGGGGCCACGCGCGAGAGACAGGAGAAGCTCCAGCCTATTCTGCATGCTTTGCAGAAGTTACGAGATGCAGGCCTTACCGCCGCGGGGGTCGTCGCCGCTATCCATCGCTGGAGGGTGCTCCCTTTGGCCGAGCGGCGGTTGCGGCTCGCGGAGATGAAGCCAGGGGTCGATTCAGAGGACTCACGGATGTCCTCGACCTCCCTCTTCGCCGACGACCTCCTCAAGCGGGTAACAAGTACGGTAGGGAGGCCGGATACCGGCGCCCTTAGCCAGCCCGCGATGCGTCCCGACCGTGGGTATGTGTCCCTGGTAAGTGTCTGATCCTCCTTCTATTTTGTGCCGAGTTCTCTACGCTTTTGATCCTCACTGTTGGGATTTTTGTTCGTCCCCAGGGGTTGAGGATTTATAAACCCGTCCGGCCACCGGTCCCGGAGGACGCGGTGGACCGAGCCGCGCGGAGGCTTGCCGTGGAGAAGGAGAAGGAGAAGAAGGACGCAGAAAAGGCCCGAGCTCGCGAGAGGATGCTAGCTCGGGAAGCTTTGGAGAAGCGTCATCGGAGGCAGGCGAGGGAAGGGCTCCCGAGGGAGTCGTCGCCGGAGACGCCTGACGACGACGATGATGACAATGATGATGACGACGAAGATGATGACATGGAGGCCCGACTTGGCCTCAACTCGAACCCGAGGCTGGGTCAGGGGTCGCCGAGCCAGCCTCTAGGTGGGCTGCCACCATCAGCGCCTGGGGCCAGGACACCAAGGTCCCAATCTGAGGAGCAGGGGCAGGCCGAGGGGGTACTTGACCCCTTGGCCGAGACAGTTGTTGTGACTCTGGGGGGTCAGGCCGATCCGCCTGTTCCCCAAGAGCAGGTGCCCGTGCTGGCTGCACAGGAGGCCGGTCCCTCAGCCGTCGTGACGACGCCTGGGCAGGCCCTCCCTCGGCGCCTTGGGCGTCCGAGGCAGAAACGGCGCCGGAGCCGGCGGCGGGGCAGCCCCCGGCAGCGCCTGTGGGGATAGGGGCCTGAGGGGCCTCCCCACAGGCACGATTGGTCTTGCTCTGGAGCGGGTAAGTATTTGAGGATACCTCTGTTTCGGTCTTTCGTTGTGTGCCTTGAACTTGCTCTCTCTTTCTTTCAACAAGCGGAGGCAGGGCTTGGCTGGTCTGGCCCCCACGAAGGCTCTTAAGACGAAGCCAGCTTCGGTGGCTGGTGCTGCAGCGCGCCATGCCAGTTGGTTGGCCTCCGCGCAAGGAGCCCTCCAACGGGGGGCCCAGGCGGCGCGAGTTGCCATGGGGCAAGCCTCTTAAGATGACCCCCCCCCCGTTGGAGCGGCCATCATGCCGAGGGCAGCTGCTGACGCGGCCGCGGCCCTGAGTCCTCCTGACTCGTCATCAGCGTCGACATCGACTCCCGCCAGGGCCGTCGCTGATTCGCCCGCGGGACCGCCCGTCGCAGCCGACGTCGGGATGGTTGAGGTGCCACCGCCCGTGGTCATTCCCGACCTCTCCGTTCTCGGCCACGAGGAGAGTGCGGCCGTCATTGTCGAGGCTGGTGGTCGGAGGTCCGCCACCTTAGCCGAGGAGAGGCCCAGTGCGTTGACGGCGGTGGTACCTGACGCGTCGGCCGCAGGGGGACCCGATGCCTTGGTGGACGGGCGTGTAGAACTGTGGCCTGTCCTGGGGAGCAGTGGCCTTATCCCTGCGCAGCTCAATCCCAATGAATGGTGTGGGCAGCCGCTCCGGTTCTGGGGCCGTGGTACCTCGGAGCCCCTCCTCCTCCTTAGCGATGAGTTGGAGGAGAAGGCTCGGGATAGTTTTCGTGAGTATACCAAAGCGGCGATGAGGTCTCTTCGATCGACCATGGAAACCCTTTCCAGGGACGTTCCCAGGGTTTTCTAGGTAAGGACTTAGACGTACACCTTGCGTGACCAAGGCGTTCTTTATGACATCTCATTTTCCTTCCTCAGGAGCTCGCAGACGCGAGCACCGCCAAGTCGCTGTTCATTCGCCGCGAAAGCGACGTTTAGAGGTCGCTGCGATCCCAGCGGGCCGCGCTTGCCGAGGCCAATGAGCGCCTTGCCCAACGGAGTGCCGAGGTGGCGGACCTTTAGTTGCTCTGCGATGGGATGAAGGTGGAGGCGGCAGTGGCGCGGACAGAGGCGGCGTCGGCACGAGCGGAGGTTTTGTCGGCCCGGGAGCAGGTGGCTTCCCAGGCCGAGGAAATGCGACAGCGGCAGCTGGAGCTCGGCCAGGCTATCGGCGAGCGGGACCAGTCTCGAAGCCAAGCTGCCGAGGCTGTGACCGGGCTGAGGCCCTCGGGGGTCAGCTGGCTGAGGCTATGGAGCGGCTAGCCGAGGCATCCGCTCGGGCCGAAGGTATGTTTTGCCTGCTTCGCGACTTTGTTTTCGTTTCCATTCTTCTCCTTGTGTCTAAAGAATGTTGTCCGGCCGTCTGCAGGGTTCGAGACGGCTCTTAATGAGTCCATCAAGAACTACAAGGCGCTTGCCGAGGCGGCTGAGCAGAAGGAGGCCGACCGTGTGGCCATGTCCGAGGCCATCTCGGCTTTCTGCCAGACCTTTGGCCTCGACGGCGTCCCCTCGGGTAGCTCTCCCCAGAGTCATCTGCAGGCCTTGGGCGGCCATGTGCGCAACAGACTCCGCGGGGCGCTGCACCACGGCGTTAGGCGGGCCTTCACCGTGCTTGCTTCCCACTACGACGTGGATCTGGAGCGGGTCAGCGAGGGGTACTGCCTACCCGACGAAGAGGAGGCTGCCTTAGCCGAGGTCCAGAGGCTTGACGTGGCCGTCAAGGGCCCAAGTGCGGCACAGGCTTCCTCCTTTGAGGTGGAGATCCTTCCGCCCGTGGTGCCGTCTGAGGCCGTGCCAGATCCTGCCGAGGGTGGGAATGACGTCGAGCGTGCTGCTCCTCCCCCTGTCGATGTCTGAGCCTGCAGGAACAGTTTGCTCGAAGTATGCGTATGCCTTTTGTGGCCGCTGAGGCCTAGACATTTTTATTGTCGGATTATAAAGCTGTGTTTCCTTTCCTCTTGTTTCGTGTGTTAGGACTTGTTCGGTAGCAGAATCGCTTATCCGAGCATGAGTCACTTTTCGCGGAAGGTGATGAGTGAGGTATCCGTATCCCGGAGGCGTAGGAGTCCCTCGGCTCGGTCGGCCTTGCCGCTTACGTGCTCTCTCGTCGTTTTTAGGATTCTGTTAGCGACGCAGTCGAAAGGGCATGAAAGTCGTTCTGGCAGAAAAGTTTTCGAGCGTTAGGACTTGTTCGGTAGCAGAATCGCTTATCCGAGCGTGAGCTACCCTTCGCGAAAGGTGATGAGTGAGGTATCCGTATCCTGGAGGCGTAGGAGTTCCTCGGCTCGGTCGGCCTTGCCGCTTACGGTCTCTCTTGCTCGTCTTTAGGATTCTGTTATCGACGCAGTCAAAATGCTCGAAAGACGTTCCAGCAAAAGACTTTTCCGAGGAAAATTTTGACGTAGAGGGGGTTCCCCCCCTTCTAGCCCCCGAGGGAGGATCGGGCTTTGCCGAGGCAAGGCTGATCCTTCCTTGATGGTTAGACTTTATTTATGTATGTAAAGAAAGCGAGATACATGAACGACTTGAAACATTTTAAGGGTAAAAGCGACGTAGCTGTTCGATGTTCCAAGCGTTGCTGTAGACCTCGCCTTGATCGTTGGCCAGCTTGTATGTCTCGGGCTTCAAAAACTTGGCGATGATGAAGGGCCCTTCCCAGGGAGGGGTGAGTTTGTGGCACCCTCGAGTGTCTTGCCATAGCCGAAGTACCAAGTCTCCCACTTGGAAGTCTCGGGGCCGAACCCTTCGGGCGTGGTAGCGTCGCAGGGACTGCTGATACCGCGCCGAGTGTAGTAGGGCCACGTTCTGAGCCACTTCCAGCTGGTCCAATGAATCCTCTCGGCTAGTCTGGTTGCTTTGGTCGTCGTAAGCCTTTGTCCTCGGGGAACCATATTCCAAGTCCATGGGTAAGATAGCCTCGGTCCCATAGACTAGGAAAAACGGCGTGAAGCCCGTGGCCCGGCTCGGCGTCGCCCTTAGACTCCAGACCACCGAGGGTAGTTCTTTTATCCACCGCTTGCCAAACTTGTTGAGGTCGTTGTAGATCCTTGGCTTTAGTCCCTGCAAAGTCATACCGTTGGCGCGCTCCACCTGCCCATTCGTCATTGGGTGCGCTACGGCGGCCCAGTCCACACGGATGTGGTGGTCCTCGCAGAAGTCCAGGAACCTTTTCCCAGTGAACTGCATGCCATTGTCGGTGATGATTGAGTTTGAGACCCCAAAGCGATGGATGATATTTGTGAAGAACGCCACCGCCTGCTCGGACCTGATGCTGGTTAAGGGTCAGACCTCGATCCACTTGGAGAATTTGTCGATGGCGACCAGCAGGTGCGTGAAGCCCCCGGGTGCCTTCTGCAAGGGACCAACGAGGTCCAGACCCCACACAGCGAATGGCCAAGTGATATGTATGGTCTGCAGGGCTTGTGCAGGCAGGTGCGTCTGTCTCGCGCAGAATTGACACCCCTGGCAGGAGCATACAATCCTAGTGGCGTCGGCCACCGCGGTTGGCTAGTAGAAACCTTGTCGGAAGGCGTTTCCCACGAGGGCCCGAGGCGCTGCATGGTGACCACAAGCCCCCGAGTGTATTTCTTGTAACAGCTCTTGTCCTTGGGCAATGGATATGCATCATTGGAGAATGCCTGAGGGGCTGCGGTGGTACAGCTCCTTTTCATCACCTAGCAAAACGAACGACTTGGCTCGCCGAGCCAGTCGCCGAGCTTCGACCTTGTCGAGGGGCAGCTCTCCTCGGACGAGATATTCTAGGTACAGGGTCTGCCAGTTCAGGTGTCACACCCGGCTTTAAGGAACAAAGCCAGGTGCATCTCATACATGCGCCAAGAAGACAACACATATAATAACAGAGTGTATAGAGATAAATGTCAAAAAACATCAGAGTATTTATTACATAGCGGAAGACTTATTACAAAATAAAGTAATAAAGATAAAATGAACTAAGGATCGTCGGCGCCAATGTCAACTGAGAAACGCCACCTAGATCAGATCATACTCCTCGCCTTGTGGCTCCTCCTGAACCACCTGCTCTTCTCCTGTGGGGGGGGTGTGAGCTCACACATAATCATAGCTCAACAAGTTGTGGGGAACCAGTGGACATAAACTCACAAAGGTGTGAGTTCATGTGATGTGTAAGGCCAATCAATGATAGGGGTTAAAGCTGAGCATTGCTTTTAGTAGTTGGTCCAAATTTTATTAGCAATTACTAAGTGTAAGTAAATACCAAACCATAGATAAAGTAATAGAACAAAATTAATAACAAACCCATGCAATGCATATGACAAAATTAAATTTAAGTTCCATAATTTAAACATCAGAGAGTCCTGAGCCGCTCATGACCGTGAGCTCGGCTAGTATACCAGTTTTACACTCTGCAGAGGTTGTACCCTTTACCCACAAGTCATGCTACCCATCTGCTAAGGGGTCGCGAATCCCATACACCTCTACCTAGGAAGCGCGGCAGGGCAACACTACGAGGCCTTTACAAAGTTCCACTAGCTTCCGAAAACCCGCTACAGTTTATAGGAAGCTCCAATGCAGGGTTCATGTCTGACCGCCATCGCAGCAAAATCAACCAAGGACCTCCCTACACTGACCACTCCCCTACTGCCCTTGCCCCTTTCGGGTAAGGTAGTCTTCCACTAGCTTTCCTAATTAGTCAGCCAAGGGCGTCCCATTAAACCCTTACGGTGGCACGTGGTTCTCAAGTTAAGCTCTATGTTCCAATTAACGTTAATGAACTTGACATGAACATAAATAGAATAACAAAAAGAATTGGAACATAGAGGTAATAAATGAATATCCCAAAACCATATAAAGCAATAGCAAACTACCCAAGTGATTCAGGGGTAAACAAGGTAATGAGATAAACAATCTAGGGTGACCTATTGGGTCCCATCAAAATTAACCTAAGCATGAATAAGTGATATTAAAGAACATTATTGGGTAAAAAGTGGTCAAGGGCACAACTTGCTTTCAATGAGCTCCTGCTCAGCTACTTCAACCTGCTGCTCACCAGGATCCTCAGCAACGGGCTCTTCTACTCGCCACAATACAAACAAGCACAGTGCATATAGAAAAATTAACATTACACCAAACATATAAACAAAATACACAGTAATAATCTACACATTAAAATAAAATTCTAGGAACAAGAATCATAATTTTTGGAGCTATAGAATTTAAGTTATACATTTTCAAAGGTTTTATGTGTTTAAAATAGGATTAAGTGTGGGATTAATTTTCTTACTGTTGTCATGATAAAACAGAGACACTAAGTGGTAGAGAATAAAATTACAAAATTTTAGGAACTGGAATGGATTAATTTGGAGTTAGTATGAATTTTCTATGAATTTATTAAGTTCTAGTAATTGTTTCATATTAAAAATCCATTTTCTATTTCATTTATTCAAATTAAATGATCACTGGACTGGGCCTCATTTTCTAGAAAGTGCAGGGGGCTCGGGGAAAGAATCCCCAGACACAGAGAACAGTCGCATAGGACGGGGGGTTATTTTTCAGAAAGGTTATGGACTCTTTAGCAAAATGGCCTGGTGAAAGGGAATTAGGCTTACACCTAGTCCCTAAATAATTTTGGTGGTTGAATTGCCCAACACAAATATTGGACTAACTAGTTTGCTCTAGTGTGTAAGTTATACAGGTGCAAAAGGTTCACAACAAGCCAATTAAAAAGACCAAAGTTGGGTTCAAATTAGAAAGCAAAAGGCATCCCGAAAGGCACCCTGGTCTGGCGCACCGGACTGTCCGGTGGCGCACCGGACTGTCCGGTGGCGCACCGGACAGTGTCCGGTGCACCAGGGAACTGCGCACAGAACTCTTCACTCTCGGGAATCTCTGAAGGCCACTCCGCTATAATTCACCGGACATGTCCGGTGTACACCGGACTTGTCCGGTGCTCCAAGGAAGAGCGGCCTCCGGAACTCGCCAGCCTCGGGAATTCAGAACGGTAGCTCCGCTATAATTCACCGGACATGTCTGGTGTACACCGGACTGTCCGGTGCAACCTCGGGGCAACGGCTACTTCGCGCCAACGGTCACCTGCAGGCGCATTTAATGCGCGCCAGAAGCGCGCAGTTGTCAGGCACGCGGGAGCAGGCACACCGGACATCAAACAGTACATGTCCGGTGTGCACCGGACATCCAGGCGGGCCCAGGTGTCAGAACTCCAACGGTCAAATTACAACGGCTTTGGTGACGTGGCTGTCGCACCGGACATGTCCGGTGTGCACCGGACTGTCCGGTGCACCATCGAACAGACAGCCTCACCAAACGGCTAGTTTGGTGGTTGGGGCTATAAATACCCCCAACCACCCCTCATTCATAGCATCCAAGTTTTCCAACTTCCAACCACTTACAAGAGCTAGGCATTCAATTCTAGACACACCAAAGAGATCAAATCCTCTCCAATTCCACTCAAGCCTTTAGTGACTAGCGAGAGAGATTTGTCGTGTTCTTTTGAGCTCTTGCGCTTGGATCGCTTTCTTTCTTTCTCACTTGTTCTTGTGATCAAAACTCAATTGTAACCAAGGCAAGAGGCACCAATTGTGTGGTGGCCCTTGCGGGGAAGTTTTGTTCCCGTTTGATTGAGAAGAAGAAAAGCTCACTCGATCCGAGGGACCGTTTGAGAGAGGGAAGGGTTGAAAGAGACCCGGCCTTTGTGGCCTCCTCAACGGGGAGTAGGTTTGCGAGAACCGAACCTCGGTAAAACAAATCCGCGTGTCACACTCTTCATTTGCTTGTGATTTGTTTTGCGCCCTCTCTCGCGGACTCGTTTATATTTCTAACGCTAACCCGGCTTGTAGTTGTGTTTATTTTTGAAAATTTCAGTTTCGCCCTATTCACCCCCCCCCCTCTAGGCGACTTTCAATTGGTATCAGAGCCCAGTGCTTCATTAGAGCCTAACCGCTCGAAGTGATGTCGGGAGATCACACCAAGAGGGAGATGGAGACCGGCGACAAGCCCACTACAAGCCAAGGGAGCACTTCATCGGAAGAGTCCCGCACCAAGAGGAGGGAGAAGAAGAAGGACTCCTCCAAACGGAAGGAGAAAAGATCTTCCTCTTCTCACCACAATGAGAAGAAGGAAAAATCTTCTTCTCACAAGTCGCATCGGAAAGGCGACAAGCACAAGAGGATGAGGAAGGTGGTCTACTACGAGACCGACACTTCATCAACATCCACCTCCGACTCCGATGCACCGTCCGTAACTTCTAAGCGCCAAGAGCGCAAGAAGTTTAGTAAGATCCCCTTAAACTATCCCCGTACATCTAGACATACTCCTTTACTTTCCGTTCCATTAGGCAAACCGCCAACTTTTGACGGCGAAGATTATGCTAGGTGGAGTGATTTAATGAAATTTCATCTAACCTCACTCCACAAAAGTATATGGAATGTTGTTGAGTTTGGAGCACAGGTACCATCAATAGGGGATGAGGATTATGACACGGACGAAGTGGCCCAAATCGAGCACTTCAACTCCCAAGCCACAACCATTCTCCTCGCCTCTCTAAGCAAGGAGGAATACAACAAAGTACAAGGATTGAAGAATGCAAAGGAGATTTGGGACCTACTCAAGACCGCGCACGAGGGTGATGAACTCACCAAGATCACCAAGCGGGAAACGATCGAGGGGGAGCTCGGTCGCTTCCGTCTTCGCCAAGGGGAGGAGCCACAAGATATGTACAATCGGCTCAAGACCTTGGTGAACCAAGTGCGCAACCTCGGGAGCAAAAAATGGGATGACCACGAGGTGGTTAAGGTTATTCTAAGAGCTCTTATTTTCCTTAACCCCACTCAAGTTCAATTAATTCGTGGTAATCCTAGATATCCACTAATGACCCCCGAGGAAGTTATCGGGAATTTTGTGAGCTTTGAATGCATGATTAAGGGCTCAAAGAAGATCAACGAGCTTGACGAACCTTCCACATCCGAGGCGCAACCGGTGGCCTTCAAGGCAACGGAGGAGAAGAAGGAGAAGTCTACACCAAGTAGACAACCAATTGACGCCTCCAAGCTCGACAATGAGGAGATGGCCTTAATCATCAAAAGCTTTCGGCAAATCCTCAAGCAACGGAAGGGGAAGGATTACAAATCCCGTTCCAAGAAGGTTTGCTACAAGTGTGGTAAGCCCGGTCATTTTATTGCAAAATGTCCTATGTCTAGTGATAGTGACAGGGGCGACGACAAGAAGGGAAAGAGGAGAGAAAGGAAGAAGCATTACAAGAAGAAGGGCGGCGATGCCCATGTTTGCCGGGAATGGGACTCCGACGAGAGCTCCACCGAGTCCTTCTCCGACGAGGACGCCGCCAACATCGCCGTCACCAAGGGACTCCTCTTCCCCAACGTCGGCCACAAGTGCCTCATGGCAAAGGACGGCAAAAAGAAGAAGGTTAAATCTAACTCCTCCACTAAATATGAATCTTCTAGTGATGATAATGCTAGTGGTGAGGAAGATAATTTGCGTATCCTTTTTGCCAACCTTAACATGGAACAAAAAGAAAAATTAAATGAGCTAATTAGTGCCATCCATGAAAAGGACGATCTCTTGGACTCCCAAGAGGACTTCCTAATCAAGGAAAATAAGAAACATGTTAAGGTTAAAAATGCTTATGCTCTAGAAGTAGAAAAATGTAACAAATTATCTAGTGAGCTAAGCACTTGCCATGAGACCATTAACAACCTTAGAAATGAAAATGCTAGATTAATTGCTAAGGTTGATTCTCATGTTTGTATTGATTCAACTTCCTATCCTAGAAATGATAATGATGATTTGCTTGCTAGGATTGATGAGTTGAATGTTTCTATTGCTAGCCTTAGAAACGAGAATGAGAAATTAATTGCTAAGGCTAAAGAATTAGATGTTTGCAATGTTACAATTTCCGACCTTAGAACTAAAAATGATTTGTTACATGCTAAGGTTATTGAATTAAAATCTTGCAAACCCTCTACATCTAATATTGAGCATGTTTCTATTTGCACTAGATGTAGAGATGTTGATATCAATGCTATTCATGATCACATGTCCTTAATTAAACAACAAAATGATCATATAGCTAAACTAGATGCTAAAATTGCCGAGCATAACTTGGAAAATGAAAAGTTTAAATTTGCTAGAAGTATGCTCTATAATGGGAGACGCCCTGGCATCAAGGATGGCATTGGCTTCCAAAGGGGAGACAATGTCAAACTTAATGCCCCTCCTAAGAACTTGTCTAACTTTGTTAAGGGCAAGGCTCCCATGCCTCAAGATAACGAGGGTTACATTTTATACCCTGCCGGTTATCCTGAGGGCAAAATTAGGAAAATTCATTCTAGGAAGTCTCACTCTGGCCCTAACCATGCTTTTATGTATAAGGGTGAGACATCTAGTTCTAGGCAACCAACCCGTGCCAAGTTGCCTAGAAAGAAAACTCCTAATGCATCAAATGATCATGCTCTTTCATTTAAAACCTTTGATGCTTCATATGTTTTAACTAACAAATCCGGCAAGGTAGTTGCCAAAATTGTTGGGGGCAAACACAAGGGCTCCAAGACTTGTGTTTGGGTACCCAAAGTTCTTGTTTCTAATGCCAAAGGACCCAAAACCGTTTGGGTACCTAAAGTCAAGAACTAAAATTGTTTTGTAGGTTTATGCATCCGGGGGCTCAAGTTGGATACTCGACAGCGGGTGCACAAACCACATGACAGGGGAGAAAAAGATGTTCTCCTCATATGAGAAAAACCAAGATCCCCAACGAGCTATCACATTCGGGGATGGAAATCAAGGTTTGGTCAAAGGATTGGGTAAAATTGCTATATCACCTGACCATTCTATTTCCAATGTTTTTCTTGTAGATTCTTTAGATTACAATTTGCTTTCCGTATCCCAATTATGTCAAATGGGCTACAACTGTCTATTTACTGATATAGGTGTTACTGTCTTTAGAAGAAGTGATGATTCAATAGCATTTAAGGGAGTGTTAGAGGGTCAGCTATACTTGGTAGATTTTGATAGAGCTGAACTCGACACTTGCTTGGTTGCTAAGACTAACTTGGGTTGGCTCTGGCACCGCCGACTAGCCCATGTTGGAATGAAGAATCTTCACAAGCTTCTAAAGGGAGAACACATTTTAGGACTAACCAATGTTCATTTTGAGAAAGACAGGATTTGTAGCGCATGCCAAGCCGGGAAGCAAGTTGGCACTCATCATCCACACAAGAACATCATGACTAGTGACAGGCCACTGGAGCTCCTACACATGGACCTATTCGGCCCGATCGCTTACATAAGCATCGGCGGGAGTAAGTACTGTCTAGTTATTGTGGATGATTATTCTCGCTTCACTTGGGTGTTCTTTTTGCAGGACAAATCTCATACCCAAGAAACCTTAAAGGGATTCTTGAGACGGGCTCAAAATGAGTTCGGCTTAAGGATCAAGAAAATTAGAAGCGACAATGGGACAGAGTTCAAGAACTCTCAAATTGAAGGCTTCCTTGAGGAGGAGGGCATCAAGCATGAGTTCTCTTCTCCCTACACTCCACAACAAAATGGTGTAGTCGAGAGGAAGAATTGAACTCTATTGGACATGGCAAGAACCATGCTTGATGAGTACAAGACACCGGATCGGTTTTGGGCCGAGGCGGTCAACACCGCTTGCTACGCCATCAACCGGTTATATCTACACCGAATCCTCAAGAAGACATCCTATGAACTCCTAACCGGTAAAAAGCCCAATATTTCATATTTTAGAGTTTTTGGTAGCAAATGCTTTATTCTTGTTAAGAGAGGTAGAAAATCTAAATTTGCTCCTAAAACTGTAGAAGGCTTTTTACTAGGATATGACTCAAACACAAGGGCATATAGAGTCTTTAACAAGTCCTCAGGACTTGTTGAAGTTTCTTGTGACGTTGTGTTTGATGAAACTAACGGCTCTCAAGTAGAGCAAGTTGATCTTGATGAGATAGGTGAAGAACAGGCTCCGTGCATAGCGCTAAGGAACATGTCCATTGGGGATGTGTGTCCTAAGGAATCCGAAGAGCCTCCAAATGCACAAGATCAACCATCCTCCTCCATGCAAGCATCTCCACCAACTCAAAATGAGAATGAGGCTCAAGATGTTGAACAAGAAGATCAAGAAGATGAGCCACCTCAAAATGACGGCAACGATCAAGGGGGAGATGCAAATGATGAAGACAAGGAGGATGAACAACCAAGACCGCCACACCCAAGAGTCCACCAAGCAATACAACGAGATCACCCCGTCGACACCATCCTCGGCGACATTCATAAGGGGGTAACTACTCGATCTCGTATTGCACATTTTTGTCAACATTACTCTTTTGTTTCCTCTATTGAGCCACACAGGGTAGAGGAAGCACTTCAAGATTCGGATTGGGTGATGGCGATGCAAGAGGAGCTCAACAATTTCACAAGGAATGAGGTATGGCATTTAGTTCCATGTCCTAATCAAAATGTTGTAGGAACCAAGTGGGTCTTCCGCAACAAGCAAGACGAGCATGGTGTGGTGACAAGGAACAAAGCTCGACTCGTGGCCAAGGGGTATTCACAAGTCGAAGGTTTGGATTTTGGTGAAACCTATGCACCCGTAGCTAGGCTTGAGTCAATTCGCATATTATTAGCCTATGCTACTTACCATGGCTTCAAGCTTTATCAAATGGACGTGAAGAGTGCCTTCCTCAATGGACCAATCAAGGAGGAGGTCTATGTTGAGCAACCTCCCGGCTTTGAAGACAGTGAGTATCCTAATCATGTTTATAGGCTCTCTAAGGCGCTTTATGGGCTCAAGCAAGCCCCAAGAGCATGGTATGAATGCCTTAGAGATTTCCTTATTGCTAATGGCTTCAAAGTCGGCAAGGCCGATCCTACTTTATTCACTAAGACTCTTGACAATGATTTGTTTGTATGCCAAATTTACGTTGATGATATCATATTTGGGTCTACTAACGAATCTACATGTGAAGAATTTAGTAGGATCATGACAAAGAAATTCGAGATGTCAATGATGGGGGAGTTGAAGTATTTTCTAGGATTCCAAGTCAAGCAACTCCAAGAGGGCACCTTCATTAGCCAAACGAAGTATACTCAAGATATCCAAAGCAAGTTTGGAATGAAGGATGCCAAGCCCATCAAGACTCCCATGGGAACAAATGGGCATCTCGACCTCGACACGGGAGGTAAGTCCGTGGATCAAAAGGTATACCGGTCGATGATTGGTTCATTGCTTTATTTATGTGCATCTCGACCGGACATTATGCTTTCCGTATGCATGTCTGCAAGATTTCAAGCCGACCCTAAGGAATCACACCTTACGGCCGTAAAACGAATCTTGAGATATTTGGCTTATACTCCTAAGTTTGGGCTTTGGTACCCTCGGGGATCCACATTTAATTTGATTGGTTATTCGGATGCCGATTGGGCGGGGTGTAAGATTAATAGGAAGAGCACATCGGGGACTTGCCAGTTCTTGGGAAGATCCTTGGTGTCATGGGCTTCAAAGAAGCAAAATTCGGTCGCTCTTTCTACCGCCGAAGCCGAGTATATTGCCGCAGGCCATTGTTGCGCGCAATTGCTTTGGATGAGGCAAACCCTGCGGGACTACGGTTACAAATTAACCAAAGTTCCTCTTCTATGTGATAATGAGAGTGCAATCCGCATGGCGGATAATCCCGTTGAGCATAGCCGCACTAAACACATAGCCATTCGGTATCATTTTCTTCGGGATCACCAACAAAAGGGGGATATCGAGATTTCATACATTAACACTAAAGATCAATTAGCCGATATCTTTACCAAGCCACTTGATGAACAATCTTTTACCACACTTAGGCATGAGCTTAATATTCTTGATTCTAGGAATTTCTTTTGCTAGTCTTGCACACATAGCTCATAAATATACCTTTGATCATGTCTCTTTTATATATGCTAAGACTAATGTGTTTTCAAGTGTATTTCAAACCAAGTCATAGGTATATTGAAAGGGAATTGGAGTCTTCGGCGAAGACAAAGGCTTCCACTCCACTCGACTACTCATCCTTCGCCGTCTCTCCAAGCGTCTCTCCAACTTTGGTATAATCTTCACTCATTCATTTTTTGACCAAAGGGGGAGAAGGTACTTCATTGGGCTCTAATGATTCCGTTTTTGGCGATTCATGCCAAAGGGGGAGGAAATATGAGCCCAAAGCAAAAGGACCGCACCACCACCCTAATTTTAAAAAATTGATGATTTTCAAATTGGTAAATTTCAAAATTGGTATCTCTTTATGTTCTAAAGGGGGAGCAAGTAGTATTTTCAAAATTGATGTCTTAAAACCCTCTTGAACACTAAGAGGAGACTTTATTTGAGGGGGAGTTTTGTTTAGTCAAAGGGAAAAGCATTTGGAACAAAGGAAGAAAATTTCAAAACCTGAAAATGCTTTGCAAATTCTTATTCATTTACCTTTGACTATCTTGCAAAAGGACTTTGAAAAGAATTTACAAAAGAGTTTGCAAAAACAAAACTTTTGCTGCAAATGTGGTCCAATATGTCAAAAACAAAGAAAACAATCCATGCGCATCATGTAAGTATTTATATTGGCTCAATTCCAACCAACCTTTGCACTTACTTTATGCAAACTAGTTCAATTATGCACTTCTATATTTGCTTTGGTTTGTGTTGGCATCAATCACCAAAAAGGGGGAGATTGAAAGGGAATTAGGCTTACACCTAGTCCCTAAATAATTTTGGTGGTTGAATTGCCCAACACAAATATTGGACTAACTAGTTTGCTCTAGTGTGTAAGTTATACAGGTGCAAAAGGTTCACAACAAGCCAATTAAAAAGACCAAAGTTGGGTTCAAATTAGAAAGCAAAAGGCATCCCGAAAGGCACCCTGGTCTGGCACACCGGACTGTCCGGTGGCGCACCGGACAGTGTCCGGTGCACCAGGGAACTGCGCACAGAACTCTTCACTCTCGGGAATCTCCGAAGGCCACTCCGCTATAATTCACCGGACATCTCCGGTGTACACCGGACTTGTCCGGTGCTCCAAGGAAGAGCGGCCTCCGGAACTCGCCAGCCTCGGGAATTCAGAACGGCAGCTCCGCTATAATTCACCGGACATGTCCGGTGTACACCGGACTGTCCGGTGCAACCTCGGGGCAACGGCTACTTCGCGCCAACGGTCACCTGCAGGCGCATTTAATGCGCGCCAGAAGCGCGCAGTTGTCAGGCACGCGGGAGCAGGCACACCGGACATCAAACAGTACATGTCCGGTGTGCACCGGACATCCAGGCGGGCCCAGGTGTCAGAACTCCAACGGTCAAATTACAATGGCTTTGGTGACGTGGCTGTCGCACCGGACATGTCCGGTGTGCACCGGACTGTCCGGTGCACCATCGAACAGACAGCCTCACCAAACGGCTAGTTTGGTGGTTGGGGCTATAAATACCCCCAACCACCCCTCATTCATAGCATCCAAGTTTTCCAACTTCCAACCACTTACAAGAGCTAGGCATTCAATTCTAGACACACCAAAGAGATCAAATCCTCTCCAATTCCACTCAAGCCTTTAGTGACTAGCGAGAGAGATTTGCCGTGTTCTTTTGAGCTCTTGCGCTTGGATCGCTTTCTTTATTTCTCACTTGTTCTTGTGATCAAAACTCAATTGTAACCAAGGCAAGAGGCACCAATTGTGTGGTGGCCCTTGCGGGGAAGTTTTGTTCCCGTTTGATTGAGAAGAAGAAAAGCTCACTCGGTCCGAGGGACCGTTTGAGAGAGGGAAGGGTTGAAAGAGACCCGGCCTTTGTGGCCTCCTCAACGGGGAGTAGGTTTGCGAGAACCGAACCTCGGTAAAACAAATCCGCGTGTCACACTCTTCATTTGCTTGCGATTTGTTTTGCGCCCTCTCTCGCGGACTCGTTTATATTTCTAACGCTAACCTGGCTTGTAGTTGTGTTTATTTTTGAAAATTTCAGTTTCGCCCTATTCACCCCCCCCCCCCTCTAGGCGACTTTCACCTGGCGAAGGGGTACGGGTGATTTCTGGTCGTCCGATCAGAAACGGTTGGCCTGGATTAGCCCGGTCATGGTTAACCATCCCGCCTTCTGTCACAACCGTAGGATGCAAGATCCGACGATTCACGGCGCACGACTTACATACCTTCTCTCTCGGCCACACGATCGTGGATCTACGGCTTAGTTAAAACCCCCAACCGGTACCCCATTATACCCGTACGATGATCGATCCACGGCTCCGATCGCCCGGTCCAAAGGACGCGCTAGATTCAATCATGATCGTCAACTGGAAATCTAACGGCCACGGTTCTGTGTGCTACTCCGGCCGTTACCTCTCAAATCAACGGCACTATAGTTGTCTTCTATCCCCCAACTAACAGGGCGGCGCACAAAGCATCGCCGAGGCACAACGCCGGCGAGCAGGCAGACCAGCACACAGGCGTTCAACCGCAGAACCGAGCTTCGCTACGAGAGAAGGGAAACAAGGCTAACACACTGGTAGGACCCTTACCGGTGATTACGGCGTGGAGGCATCCGGCCATGGCGCGGTGCGGCATCGCGGTGGCAGAGCAACTTCGGCGAGAAATCGCCACTCTTCGGCTGACCAAACCTGACCGAAGAGACCACCCACACCATCCTCATGCACTAGAGATCATCCAGCGCCACCAGAGACCCCGCCGTCAAGAGTTTTCCCCCAGTTCGCTGATCCCCCCATTTTTCTCACTCTGCGCAACAATGGTGAGGCACTGGCGTTCTGAGAGACCGCGAGCAGCACCGGCATTTTAGTCTTGGAGGTCGAGAAGGGTGTGGCTCTATGATTTATACCCCACCAGATGATCGTACCGACTTAGCGCAATCGGCGGAATCCCCCTGAGTCCGCCCTGGTTATGCGCGCGAGCGTTATAGTGAGGAAGAAGATGGGATCCTGGCTGACGGGCGGGACCCGCCAAGGGAGGCGCACGCGTGAATATGACGAGTGGGGCCCGGTTGCCAGCCTCCAGAGAATGTCCGCGCTGACCGTGTGTGGATGGCGCGTGGGCCCGGTTTGCAGTGAGGCGCGGACGCGGGATGGAGGAGTGGGCCGCGCAGAAGAGTCACTAGATGGGCCGAGCAGGCCAAATTCCGTACCAGCGCAGACTTCCTATTTCTTTTTCTTTTCCTTTTCTTTTATTCTCTTTTCTTTCTTATTTTTTAATCTCAATTTGAATTTCAAGTTTGTGGTGAACTTGCACTCAAATTTCTGAGTATATGATTTGAATAAATTATTGTAGAATAATTTTATCTATTTATAAATTTATTTTTGTATTGTATAGTATTTTCTCTTTCCTTCTCTATTTCAAACCCTAATTCTCAATTTAGGATTCAAACTTCATCTCAAGTCATTGTTTTATTTCTACTAGCATTATTCTTGTTATTATTTTATTGCACAAGCAAACAAAAACTCCAAAGGATGCACAAGTTATTTGAGTGTCTTTTGTTAACTATTTATTCTTGTTAAGTAAAGTGTTCTCATGCGATGGTAAATAAATATAACACCCACACAAGAAAATAACCTTTATATATATATATATATATATATTATCTTTCACCAATTGGGTATCACAAATCCTACCCCCTTAACAAGAATCTCGTCCTCGAGATTTAGGAAAGACTAGGAAAAAGATGGGGAAAGTCTATGTGAAGCTCTTCTTCTTTCTCCCAAGTAGCTTCATCTTCTCTTTGATGGCTCCATTGAACTTTGCACATCTTTATCACTTTATTCCTTGTAACTTGAGTCAATGTATCCAAAATCTTGATCGGGTACTCCGTGTAAGTCAAATCACCTTGAACACTGAGCTCTTCCGTTGGTAACTGTTCCTCGGGAACACGGAGACACTTCTTAAGTTGAGACACGTGGAACACGTTATGCACATCTGATAGAGTAGCAGGTAGCTCGAGTTGGTATGCCATCTCCCCAACTCTTCTAAAGATCAAGAATGGTCCAATGTAGCGAGGGGACAATTTGCCCTTAACTTTGAATCTCCTCATTCCACGAAGTGGTGACACCTTGAGATACACATAATCTCCTTCTTCAAATTCCAGTGGCCTCCTTCTATTATCAGCATAACTCTTTTGCCTGGTTTGAGCCACCCTCAAATTCTCTCGAATTATACGAACTTGTTCTTCTGCTTCTTGAATCAATTCAGGCCCAAAGAACTGTCTCTCTCCAGTCTGATCCCAATATAGAGGAGTCTTGCACTTTCTCCCATATAAAGCTTCAAAAGGTGACATTTTCAGACTGGCTTGATAACTATTGTTGTATGAGAACTCAGCATAAGGTAGACTCTTATCCCAACTTCCTCCATGCTGAAGGGCACATGCTCTCAACATATCTTCCAATACTTGATTAGTCCTTTCAGTCTGTCCATCAGTCTGAGGGTGATAAGCCGTGCTAAAATTCAACTTTGTACTCATGTTCTCATGAAAGCTTCTCCAGAATCTTGAGGTAAACTGTGAACCTCGATCAGACACGATCTTCTTTGGTACTCCATGCAAACACACAATCCGAGAACCTTTATATGTAGTCTTTACAGGAATAAAGTGAGCCACTTTAGTCAATCTATCCACAATCACCCATATAGCATCATATCCTTTCTGGGTGCGAGGCAATCCAGTAATAAAATCCATACCAATCTCTTCCCACTTCCACTCGGGTATCTTTAGTGGATGCAATAGTCCAGCTGGCCTCTGGCGTTCAGCCATAACTCTTTGACATACATCGCACATAGCCACATGTGCAGCCACATCTCTTTTCAATCCATACCACCAATATTTCCGCTTCAAATCCTGATACATCTTGGTACTACCAGGATGAATAGAATAATCTGAGTCATGGGCCTCCTTTAAAATAGTCTCTCGAAGGCTTTCAATATCAGGAACACACATCCTGTCCTTGAACCATACGGTGCCTTGCTCATCTTCCATAAATTCCGGAACTCGACCTTCAGTAATCAGATCTTTAATTTCTTTTATTTTAGCATCACCAATTTGTCCTTTGCGGATCTCTTGCTCTAAAGTAGGTTCCACATCAATAGTAACTCCTTTAGTGTGAGCAACTATCCCCAGGTTAAGTCTCCTGAAATCCTCAACAATCTCATCGGGTAGCTGGGAAACAATAGCTGAATGAACATGCTCCTTTCGACTCAAGGCATCTGCAACCAAATTTGCCTTGCCCGGGTGATAGTGAATCTCCAAATCATAATCCTTAATAAGCTCCAACCAACGGCGTTGCCTAAGGTTGAGATCCTTCTGAGTGAATATATACTTTAAACTCTTATGATCCATGTACACTTGACACTTGGTTCCCATGACATAATGTCTCCATATCTTAAGCGCATGCACAACGGCTGCCAATTCTAAGTCATGAGTGGGGTAATTCAATTCATGTTTCCGTAACTGACGAGAAGCATATGCAATCACATGTCCTTCCTGCATGAGCACACATCCTAAGCCTTGGCCACATGCATCACAATAGATATCAAATCCTTTCTGTAGGTCTGGCATAACCAAAACTGGTGGCGACATCAATCTTTTCTTCAATTGATCAAAGCTGTCTTGGCACTTTTCATCCCACTTAAATTCTCTTCCTTTCTCCAAAAGTGAAGTCATAGGTTTAGCAATCTTAGAAAATCCTTCAATAAATCTCCGATAATAGCCTGCTAATCCCAAGAAACTCCGAATCTCAGTCACTGTAGTGGGTATTCTCCACTCCATTATCTCCTTAACCTTAGCAGGATCCACTGAAATTCCTCCATTAGAAATAATATGACCAAGAAATGGCACCTCGCCAATCCAAAACTCGCACTTGCTGAACTTGGCATATAGCCGGTTATCTCGTAGCTTCTGTAGCACCAATCTCAGATGTTCCTCATGATCGCTATCACTCTTGGAATAGATAAGAATATCATCGATGAATACTACGACGAATCTATCCAAATACTCCATAAACACCTTGTTCATCAAGTTCATAAAATAAGCTGGTGCATTGGTTAATCCAAACGACATAACAGTGAACTCATATAATCCATATCGGATCGAGAAATCCGTCTTGGGAATATCCGATGGCCTAATCTTCATTTGATGATAACCCGATCGGAGATCAATCTTCGAGAATACTCTTGCACCTCTCATCTTATGAAATAAATCTTCAATGCGGGGTAACGGATACTTGTTCTTCACAGTGACATCATTAAGGGTCCTATAATCCACGCACATCCCTTGTGATCCATCTTTTTTCTGTACAAATAGAACTAGCGCTCCCCAAGGTGAGGAACTCAGACGGATGTACCCAGCCTCTTGCAACTCCGTTAACTATTTCTTAAGTTCTTTTAATTCTTCTACAGACATCCTGTATGGTCCTTTAGAAATAGGGGCAGTTCCAGATAAGAGATCAATAGCAAACTCAACTTCCCTATCTGGTGGCATCCCTGGTAACTCCCCTGGAACGACATCCGAAAAAAAAAATTCAAACCACACGGATGTTGTTTCCAACAAACTCCTCATCTATGAAGAATGCCACACGTCTGGTAGTGGTACTTACTGCAACTTCAACTTCAAATCTTTGTCCTTTGGAACTGGTGAGTTCTACGGTTCCCTTAGCACAGTGTATATACTGCCTTTGCCTTTCTTAACCATGACATACCAAGGATCACGTCTATAGTGCTCTATTCTAACACTATAGGGGTAGTCCATCTGGGTTAGAAATACAGGGTAGAAAGGAAGAATTGTAGACAAGGCGAGCTATTACGAGAAATGTTACTACGAGGGATTTATTAGCTAAGTAGATTAGTGTGTCACCTACTAAAGTTAATTCATTACCTTATCGTGGTACATGCTAAGATGCCCGTCTATAATGTTTCAATCAATCAAAGAAGCAAATCAAGCATTTTATCATCAGAACAATCAACCAACATTTTTTATAGAGAAAATAGTTTTAATTTTGTCTTAGGTCCCCTATCTCTTAGAAAGATCATAGTTGTAGGATTCCAAGGTGTGAAATCTATCTTGTCTTAGAACAGAAAAGATAAGAGTAATCAGAGTATATCAGCAAAAGGAGAGACAGGATCAAGATAAGATAAGTATGGAATGACTCAGAGTAAGGTAGGTAGGTAAGGGTTTTGTCCATTTCTATCTAGGTTTCGTCCTACAGTCAACATTTCCTCTGATACCACTTCTGTCACACCCGGCTTTAAGGAACAAAGCCAGGTGCATCTCATACATGCGCCAAGAAGACAACACATATAATAACAGAGTGTATAGAGATAAATGTCACAAAACATCAGAGTATTTATTACATAGCAGAAGACTTATTACAAAATAAAGTAATAAAGATAAAACGAACTAAGGATCGTCGGCGCCAATGTCAACTGAGAAACGCCACCTAGATCAGATCATACTCCTCGCCTTGTGGCTCCTCCTGAACCACCTGCTCTTCTCCTGTGGAGGGGTGTGAGACAGCAAGGGTGAGCTCACACATGATCATAGCTCAACAAGTTGTGGGGAACCAGTGGACATAAACTCACAAAGGTGTGAGTTCATGTGATGTGTAAGGCCAATCAATGACAGGGGTTAAAGCTGAGCATTGCTTTTAGTAGTTGGTCCAAATTTTATTAGCAATTACTAAGTGTAAGTAAATACCAAACCATAGATAAAGTAATAGAACAAAATTAATAACAAACCCATGCAATGCATATGACAAAATTAAATTTAAGTTCCATAATTTAAACATCAGAGAGTCCTGAGCCGCTCATGACCGTGAGCTCGGCTAGTATACCAGTTTTACACTCTGCAGAGGTTGTACCCTTTACCCACAAGTCATGCTACCCATCTGCCAAGGGGTCGCGAATCCCATACACCTCTACCTAGGAAGCGCGGCAGGGCAACACTACGAGGCCTTTACAAAGTTCCACTAGCTTCCGAAAACCCGCTACAGTTTATAGGAAGCTCCAATGCAGGGTTCTTGTCTGACCGCCATCGCAGCAAAATCAACCAAGGACCTCCCTACACTGACCACTCCCCTACTGCCCTTGCCCCTTTCGGATAAGGTAGTCTTCCACTAGCTTTCCTAATTAGTCAGCCAAGGGCGTCCCATTAAACCCTTGCGGTGGCACGTGGTTCTCAAGTTAAGCTCTATGTTCCAATTAACATTAATGAACTTGACATGAACATAAATAGAATAACAAAAAGAATTGGAATATAGAGGTAATAAATGATTATCCCAAAACCATATAAAGCAATAGCAAACTACCCAAGTGATTCAGGGGTAAACAAGGTAATGAGATAAACAATCTAGGGTGACCTATTGGGTCCCATCAAAATTAACCTAAGCATGAATAAGTGATATTAAAGAACATTATTGGGTAAAAAGTGGTCAAGGGCACAACTTGCTTTCAATGAGCTCCTGCTCAGCTACTTCAACCTGCTGCTCACCAGGATCCTCAGCAACGGGCTCTTCTACTCGCCACAATACAAACAAGCACAGTGCATATAGAAAAATTAACATTACACCAAACATATAAACAAAATACACAGTAATAATCTACACATTAAAATAAAATTCTAGGAACAGGAATCATAATTTTTGGAGCTATAGAATTTAAGTTATGCATTTTCAAAGGTTTTATGTGTTTAAAATAGGATTAAGTGTGGGATTAATTTTCTTACTGTTGTCATGATAAAACAGAGACACTAAGTGGTAGAGAATAAAATTACAAAATTTTAGGAACTGGAATGGATTAATTTGGAGTTAGTATGAATTTTCTATGAATTTATTAAGTTCTAGTAATTGTTTCATATTAAAAATCCATTTTCTATTTCATTTATTCAAATTAAATGATCACTGGACTGGGCCTCATTTTCTAGAAAGTGCAGGGGGCTCGGGGAAAGAATCCCCAGACACAGAGAACAATCGCATAGGACGGGGGGTTATTTTTCAGAAAGGTTATGGACTCTTTAGCAAAATGGCCTGGCGAAGGGGTACGGGTGATTTCTGGTCGTCTGATCAGAAACGGTTGGCCTGGATTAGCCCGGTCATGGTTAACCATCCCGCCTTCTGTCACAACCGTAGGATGCAAGATCCGACGATTCACGGCGCACGACTTACATACCTTCTCTCTCGGCCACACGATCGTGGATCTACGGCTTAGTTAAAACCCCCAACCGGTACCCCATTATAGTCGTACGATGATCGATCCACGGCTCCGATCGCCCGGTCCAAAGGACGCGCTAGATTCAATCATGATCGTCAACTGGAAATCTAACGGCCACGGTTCTGTGTGCTACTCCGGCCGTTACCTCTCAAATCAATGGCACTATAGTTGTCTTCTATCCCCCGACTAACAGGGCGGCGCACAGAGCATCGCCGAGGCACAACGCCGGCGAGCAGGCAGACCAGCACACAGGCGTTCAACCGCAGAACCGAGCTTCGCTACGAGAGAAGGGGAACAAGGCTAACACACTGGTAGGACCCTTACCGGTGATTACGGCGTGGAGGCATCCGGCCATGGAGCGGTGCGGCATCGCGGTGGCAGAGCAACTTCGGCGAGAAATCGCCACTCTTCGGCTGACCAAACCTGACCGAAGAGACCACCCACACCATCCTCATGCACTAGAGATCATCCAGCGCCACCAGAGACCCCGCTGTCAAGAGTTTTCCCCCAGTTCGCCGATCCCCCCATTTTTCTCACTCTGCGCAACAATGGTGAGGCACTGGCGTTCTGAGAGACCGCGAGCAGCACCGACGTTTTAGTCTTGGAGGTCGAGAAGGGTGTGGCTCTATGATTTATACCCCACCAGATGATCGTACCAACTTAGCGCAATCGGCGGAATCCCCCTGAGTCTGCCCTGGTTATGCGCGCGAGCGTTATAGTGAGGAAGAAGATGGGATCCTGGCTGACGGGCGGGACCCACCAAGGGAGGCGCACGCGTGAATATGATGAGTGGGGCTCGGTTGCCAGCCTCCAGAGAATGTCCGCGCTGACCGTGTGTGGATGGCGCGTGGGCCCGGTTTGCAGTGAGGCGCGAACGCGGGATGGAGGAGTGGGCCGCGCAGAAGAGTCACTAGATGGGCCGAGCAGGCCAAATTCCGTACCAGCGCAGACTTCCTATTTCTTTTTCTTTTCCTTTTCTTTTATTCTCTTTTCTTTCTTATTTTTGAATCTCAATTTGAATTTCAAGTTTGTGGTGAACTTGCACTCAAATTTCTGAGTATATGATTTGAATAAATTATTGTAGAATAATTTTATCTATTTATAAATTTATTTTTGTATTGTATAGTATTTTCTATTTCCTTCTCTATTTCAAACCCTAATTCTCAATTTAGGATTCAAACTTCATCTCAAGTCATTGTTTTATTTCTACTAGCATTATTCTTGTTATTATTTTATTGCACAAGCAAACAAAAACTCCAAAGGATGCACAAGTTATTTGAGTGTCTTTTGTTAACTATTTATTCTTGTTAAGTAAAGTGTTCTCATGCGATGGTAAATAAATATAACACCCACATAAGAAAATAACCTTTATATATATATATATATATATATATATATATATATATATATATATTATCTTTCACCAATTGGATATCACATCAGGACCGGTGTGACCCCATTCCGCTCCCCCTCAATGCGCAGGGCCTCACCCTCGGCGGCCAAGGGGTACCTCGAGCTGGGCCGAGGCTTCCTCGGGCTCGGGCGCATCGTCGATTTTGACGAATGGCTGATATATATCCTTGGAGAAGACGTCCGGGGGAACCGTTGTTCGCCCCGAGGCTATTTTCGCCAGCTTATCTGCGGTTTCGTTGTACCATCGAGCAACATGGTTGAGTTCCAACCCGTAGAACTTATCTTCCAAGCGCCGAACCTCGTCGCAGTAGGCCTCCATTTTTTGGTCGCGGCAGTGGGAGTTCTTCATGACCTAGTCAATGACGAGCTGCGAGTCGCCACGAGCGTCGAGGCGCCGAACCCCTAGCTCGACGGCGATGTGTAGGCCATTAACCAAGGCCTCGTACTCGGCCACGTTGTTTGACACCGGAAAATGGAGGCGCAGTACGTAGCGCACATGTTTTCCGAGGGGTGAGATGAAGAGCAAGCCAGCACCTGCTCCTGTTTTCATCAACGACCCGTTGAAGTACATGGTCCAAAGTTTAGGCTGCATTGGGACCGTCGGCAACTGGGTGTCAGTCCATTCAGCCAGGAAGTCGGCCAAGACTTGGGATTTTATGGCCTTTCGAGGGGCAAACGAAAGTGTTTCGCCCATAAGTTCCACTACCCACTTTGCTATCCTACCCGAGGCCTCTCGGCTCTGGATGATTTCTCCCAGGGGGAAAGATGACACCACAGTAACCGGATGAGACTCGAAGTAGTGTCGCAGCTTCCGCCGTGTCAGAATCACTGCGTAGAGCAGCTTCGGGATTTGTGGGTAGCGGACTTTGGTCTCGGATAGCACTTCGCTGATGAAGTAGACTGGCCTCTGGACGAGCAGTGCGTGCCCTTCTTCTTGCCTCTCGACTACGACCACAGTGCTGACCACCTGTGTGGTTGCGGCGACGTAAATCAAGAGGGCTTCTTCCGCAGCGGGCGGCACCAAGATGGGCGCATTTGTAAGGAGCGCCTTTAAGTTTTCGAGGGCTTCCTTAGCCTCGGGGGTCCAAGTGAAGCGCTCGGCCTTCCTTAAGAGGCGGTACAAGGGCAACCCTTTCTCGCCGAGGTGTGAGATGAAGCGGCTCAGAGCCGCAAGGCATCCCATGACCCTTTGTACTCCTTTCAAATCTTTGATGGGCCCCATGTTGGTGATGGCTGCGATTTTCTTCGGGTTGGCTTCGATGCCTCGTTCGGAGACAATGAACTCTAAGAGCATGCCTCGGGGGACTCCAAAGACACACTTCTCAGGATTGAGTTTTACGCTCTTCGCTTTCAGGCAACTGAATGTTACCTCAAGGTCGGAGAGGAGGTCGGAGGCTTTCCTTGTTTTGACGACGATGTCATCGACGTAAGCCTCGACTGTTCTGCCGATGTGTTCTCTGAACACATGGTTCATGCACCTCTGGTAGGTGGCACCTGCATTCCTCAAGCCAAATGGCATTGTAGTATAACAATACATGCCAAAAGGTGTGATGAAAGAAGTCACGACCTGGTCGGACTCTTTCATCTTGATTTGGTGATAGCCCGAGTAGGCATCAAGGAATGACAGGGTTTCGCACCCAGCAGTGGAGTCCACAATTTGATCGATGCGAGGCAGAGGGTAGGGAACCTTTGGACATGCTTTGTTTAGACCGGTGTAGTCTAAAGACATCCTCCATTTCCCACCCTTTTTCTTCACAAGCACAGGGTTAGCTAACCATTCAGGATGGAATACCTCTTTGATGAACCCTGCAGCCATCAGCTTGTAGACCTCCTCGCCTATGGCCCTGCGCTTTTCTTCATCAAAACGGCGCAGGGACTGCTTCACGGGTCGGGCTCCAGCTCGGATGTCCAGTGAGTGCTCGGCGACATCCCTAGGTATGCCCGGCATGTCTGAGGAACTCCACGCGAAAACTTCGACGTTTGCGCGGAGAAAGTCGATGAGCACTGCTTCCTATTTGGGGTCGATCTTGGAGCCGATCCTGACTTTCTTGCCGACGTCGTTGCTGGGGTCGAGAGAGATAGACTTGACCGCCTCGGCTGGCTCGAAGTTGCCGGTGTGCCGCTTCGCGTCGGGTGCCTCCTTGGAGAGGCAATCCATGTCGGCGATGAGGGCTACGGACTCGGCGAGGGCCTCGGCGTACTCCACGCATTCCACGTCGCACTCGTAAGCATGGCGGTACGTGGGTCCGACGGTGATGACTCCCTTGGGGCCCAACATCTTGAGCTTGAGGTAGGTGTAGTTGGGGATGGCCATGAACTTGGCGTAGCATGGTCTTCCCAGCACCGCGTGATAGGTCCCTCGGAACCCAACTACCTCGAAGGTGAGGGTTTCCTTTCGGAAGTTGGAGGGAGTTCCGAAGTAGACGGGCAAGTCGATCTGTCCGAGGGGCAGGATACGCTTTCCGGGTGCAATCCCGTGGAAAGGCGCTGCACCAGCCCGGATCTCGGACCGATCAACCCCCACGAGCTCTAGGGTCTCGGCGTAGATGATGTTGAGGCTGCTGCCTCCGTCCATGAGGACCTTGGAGAGACTAACGCTCGTAGTCGGGGTGGTCGCTTTGGTCGAAGGTGATAGGCTTGTCAGACCAGTCTAGGTAGACTGGCGCTGCCACCCTCACCGAGCAGACCTCCCGGCGCTCTTGCTTGCGATGCCGAGGCGAGGCGTTCGCCACCTGTCCGCCGTAGATCATGAAGCAGTTGTGGACCTCCGGGAACTCCTCTTCCTTGTCGCCCCCTTGTTGTTGCCTTAGTCTTTGCCACCTTCTGCCGAGGGTCCAGCCTTGTTGAAGTAGCACCGGAGCATGTCGCACTCTTCAAGGGTGTGCTTGACGGGATCCCTGTGATAGGGGCACGACTCCTTGAGCATCTTGTCGAACGCGTTGGCCCCTTGGGAAGGCTTCTGAGGGTTCTTGTGCTCAGTAGCGGCGACGAGATCCGTGTCGATGGCATTGCGCTTCGCTTGCGCCTTCTTCTTGGCTTTCTTCTTCACGCCACGCTGGGCAGACGCCTTGGGGGCGTCTTCCTTCTGCCCTCCCTGAGGCTGCTTGTCTTTTCGGAAGATGGATTCGACCGCCTCCTGACTAGAGGCGAACTTGGTGGCGATGTCCATCAATTCGCTCGCCTTGGTAGGAGCCTTGCGCCCCAGTTTTCTCACCAGGTCTCGGCATGTAGTGCCAGCAAGGAATGCCCCGATGACGTCCAAGTCGGTGATGTTGGGCAACTCGGTGCGCTGCTTCGAAAACCTCCGGATATACTCTCGCAGGGATTCCCCTAGCTGCTGGCGGCAGCTCCGGAGATCCCATGAGTTCCCAGGGCGCACGTACGTACCCTGGAAATTTCCAACGAAAGCCTTGACCAGGTCATCCCAGTCGGAGATCTGCGCAGGAGGCAGATGCTCCAGCCAGGCCCAAGCAGCGTCAGAGAGGAAAAGGGGGAGGTTGCGGATGATGAGGTTGTCATCGTCCGCCCCTCCCAACTGGCATGCCAGTCGGTAGTCCGCAAGCCACAACTCTGGCCTTGTCTCCCCCGAGTACTTGGTGATGGTAGTCGGGGCTCGGAAACAGGCCGGGAACGGCACTCGTCGTATGGCCCGGCTGAAGACTCGCGGACCTGGTGGCTCGGGTGAGGGGCTTCGATCCTCCTCATTGTCGTAGTGTCCCCCGCGCCTGGGATGGTAGCCTTAGCGCACCTTCTCTTCGAGGCAGGCTCGACGATGGCTACGGTGTTGCTCGGCGCCGAGGCAATCCGGGGCTACAGGCGTCCCGTCCCATGTGCGCTCAGTGTGGACCGAGGCCTCCCGCATGCATCGGGAGGGCGCTGCGCGATGCTCCGAGGGGTCTCCTCGCCTCCGGGAGGCAGAGCTCTCGGCTTGTCGGACAGCGGCGTCTTCCAGGAGGCCCTTGAGCTCGCCCTGGATACGTCGCCCCTCGGTGGTGGATGGCTCCGGCATCGTCCTGTAACACCCTAAATCTCATTTTGAGAATATAGTAAAAATTTTCAAAGATCTTGCATTAGAATTTTTCTTTTTCTCTCTCTTTAGAACTCTCATAACATTTGAAGACTCATCTCCCTATTTAAAAGCATTTGCTTAAGTGAATAAAATAATAAATAGAACCATATTTGGCACTCATGATGGAGTTTTAATTGTATGTGCATTTAAAATAATAATAAAATATAATAATGGAATTGAGAATTTGAAGTTAACCCAAAGTTGCACTTTAGGGTTTTGGAAATACTATGTAGAAGTGAAAGAAAGAAGATATATATATATAATAATATAAAGGAAATTTATATATTTCCAAAAATTTATACTTTTTATTTCACAATATAAATGGAGGATAAACTGGCACAAGATTTGAATTTAAAATCTGAATTTAAAATGGAATTTGGAAGCTAAAAGGAGAAAGAAGAAAATATAAAAGAAAAAGGAAAAGGGATACTATACCTGATGGGCCGCAGGCCAACAATTCGGCCCAAACCGAATGCCACCGCGCGGCCCAGCCTTATTCACATCTCACAACACCGACGTGTGGACCCCGCGGGCAGGACTCTACGCGCGCGCGCGTTTCACCTCGCTTACATGCGGGCCCCCTCTGTCAGCCAAACTCCACCGCTGGCGTCCCCTTCAACAGAAAATTCCGGTGCTGCCGCGGCTGGATGTCCGTCGATCCATGCATGGCGCGGCCGGGCGACCCGACGGGCGTAACGGCCTCCGCACCTGCGGGTCGGGTGCGCAGTAGATATAAACCCGCCCCCTTGGGTCTTGTCACCTCGCCGTGCCCAAATCACCGTCCGCCACCATTGACCGACGTTCTACCGTGAGCAAGAGAGGGATTTCGGGGTCATCGACGTTCGAGCCTTCGGTGTAGCGCCCGACGTTTTCTGCGAGCTCGGGGGAGTGTGGTGGTACCCTCACCGCGCGGGATTACCATCCGGAGCTCGGGGAATTGCTCACCGTGGTTCAACTTCCGCCACCGCGCGGTGGCAGGGGACTTCGCGACGGCAATCACTGGTATGAAGGCTTCCCGGATACTCGCCTCTGTCTACGCATCATTTATCACCGATTAGATTGAAGTTCGAGAGCGAGAGCGTGGAGTTGAGAAACACCGGCAATGGCGCCGCCGTCCTGATGTTGCGCCGCCGCGTGCGGCCGATCGGAATCGGGTTGGGGAGAAATCGCCCGGGTGCCGTTGATTCTGTGACGGACGGCTAGGATTAGGTGATCGCATAACCCTTCGCGACTTTCGGTTTTGTCCGTTGATCTAGATCGGACGGGTAGAAACGAATCTAGGATAATAAAATCCTACCCGTCGTAATTGCATCCAACGGCTCTCTGCGCGTACCGCTTCGCGACCGCGCAGATCTAATCCCTACCACCCGTGTGTGATCCAACGGCCAGATTTGGCCAGTACCCCTTCGCCATGCCATTTTGCAGAAAAGACCTTACGAATTTAGAGAATCAACCCGCCGTCGTGGGGGCGCTATTTCCTGTGTCTCTGGTTTCTTGCGCCAGAGCCCCTGCACTTCTCAGTTATTGACGCCCAGTCCAGAGACTTAGAAAATCAGAGAAATAAATACAAAAATTGATTTTTAATATATAAATAAGTGCTAGAATTTGTATAAATCATAGAAAATTCATTTGAACTCCAAATTAATTCATTCCAGTTCCTATAATTTTATAATATTATTGTTTATCTTATAGTGCCTCTGTTTTGGCATGAAAGGCTCATTTAAATTTATCTAATACTTAATCTTGTATTAAATACATAAAAGCTACAGAAATTCATAACTTGAAACCTATAACTCCAAAATTAATAATTCTTGTTCCTGTGATCATATTTCATCATGTAGATTATTAATATGTATTTTGCATATATGTTTGGTGTAATGATAATTTTGCCTATACACTGTTTGTTTGTAATGCTACGACTAGCAGTGAGGTCACGAGGATCTGAAGAATCATCCTGGTACCTGGATTCTCAAGTCCCAGGCAAGTTGTGCCCTTGATCACTTCTTTTACCCACTCATGTTCTAATTAATCATAATGATCTGCATAGGTTAATTTTGATGGGACCCAATAGGTTACCCTAGTTTGTCTATCTTTATACCTTGCTTACCACTGAACTTTCTGGGTAGTACTTGCTAGTGCTATATGTGGTTTTGGGTATGGAGATACACTATTCATGATTACACTTTTGTTATCAGTTGTTATTTATTGTTCATGATAAGATCATTATGTTAATTGGAACATGGAGAACCACCCGGGAAAACAGTGCTACCACAAGGGAGGAATGGGACCCCTTGGCTGATTAATTAGGAAAGCTAGTGGAAGACTACCTTACCCGAAAGGGGCAAGGGCAGTAGGGGAGTGGTCAGTGTAGGGAGGCCCTCGGGAGGATTTTGCTGCGATGGCGGTCCTGCAAGGGATTCCTGCATTGGAACTTCCTATAAACTGTAGCGGGTTTTCGGAAGCTAGTGGAACTTTGTAAAGGCCTCGTAGTGGATCCCTAGCCATTCACCTCGGTAGTGTCTAAGGGCCTTGCAAACCCTGGCGACATGGGATACACGACTTGTGGGTAAAGATGCGCAACCTCTGCAGAGTGTAAAACTGGTATACTAGCCGTGCTCACGGTCAAGAGCAGCTCGGACACTCACATGATTAAATTATGGAACTTAAACTCAATTGGCCATATGCATTGCATCGCAGGTGAAGTTGTTACTTTTGTTCTACTATTTAATTGGGCTGGTATTTACTTATACTTAGTAACTGCTAATAAAATTTTGACCAACTTTAAAAGCAATGCTCAGCTCTAACCATCTTCTTTGGTAAGCCTTACACTTCACGTGAGCTCCCACCTTTGGCGAGTTCATGCACATTATTCCCCACAACTTGTTGAGCGATGAACGTATGTGAGCTCACCCTTGCTGTCTCACACACCCCCACAGGTCAAGAACAGGTACTGCAGGATGAGGCGCTTGGAGGATGCTGCGATGAGTTCGTGAGAGGTCTAGGTCGTCGTCTCCCAGTCAACTTTGGGTTGCTGGACCGTTGTCTCCTTATAATGTAATTATTTATTTTGTATAGAACTCCTGTTATATAGTAAAGATGTGACATTCGATCCTGTGCCATGATTCATCATATGTGTGAGACTTGGTCCCAGCACACCTGGTGATTATGTTTACGCCCGGGTTTTGGACCCCTAAAATCCGGGTGTTACAGAAGTGGTATCAGAGGAATGTTGACTGTAGGACGAAACCTAGATAGAACTGGACAACCAATACTTACTTACCTTTGCTACTCTGATTCTTTTCTAAACTTTTCTTAATCTTTTCTCATCTATTTCCGCTTTACTCTGATTATTCTTACCTTTTTCCTTCTAAAGACAAATGTGGATTTCACACTTTGAAATCCGTACTTAAAGTGACTTTAGGAATAGGAGACCTAATCCTAGGAACAAAAAAAACAAAACTATTTTTTTATAAGTGTTTATGTATTTGAATGTTTGTTCTTATGATATCTGTCTGATTTGGATCTTTGATTGAGTGTGATGGGTTGTGGAGTAATGTCCACAATTGCATCTGCATATACACATAGGTATAAAAATATATTTATAAAATAACTAGACAACCTAGATTGTCCCCATTGGAACATATCTAGCTTAAGAGATTTATCTTATCCTAAAAGCTCTCATTCTAACCAATTCATCTTATCTTAAAAGAATCTCCCTTATCTTAATAGATCCATCTTATCTCGAAAAAGATTCTAACCTTTCGTACCAGATCTAACTGACCTCAAAAGATTTTACCTTATCCTTATGGATTCACATTGCCCTAATTAGCATATTGATCCCACTCTAGAATAACAACCATGTGATAATCCAAAATTTACTTAGATCTTAACCGGTCTAATCTAGTGATATCCAACCTAAACTAAATTTTATCTAATCTATTATGATCTAATCTAGAGTAAGTTACTTAATGCTGGTAGAAAGGATAAGGCCATACTCCTAAATCACTTAAGCCTAATTTGGAGACTTATATCAACTTGGCCATACACAACAACTCGACCTATATAACAAGTTACATAACTTACCCAATCAATAGAGTCTTAATGGATTGCATAATCTATCAACCACCACCTGACATCAAACCAAATTTTGACCTACATCATGTAGTCTATCTTACCACATATATCTTAAACCATATGTCCTTAACTCGGATGGCAACTCCAAGAAGAAAGGCCAAAGGAGACCAACCACGTCAAAGAAGGATAAGCATCAACTCAAGACTTCAAAGATCAAGTTGAATCGCCAACGGAGTCAAGATCCACAACCTTGGATGGAGTCTTTCCTCACCTTACCCTTTCTTAACCAAACTTCTCTATGCTTTAAAGACATCTTTTACCATACACAATAGAGTGGATATACATACCCAAGCTTTTATAACCACTATCTAAATAATATGAAACTTCTCAATTCCTAAACTAACTAAAAGTTAAAGGCTAAACTATAAATAAAGCTTTTTACATCCCTGTCCTTACAAATCTCGAGGACGAGATTATTTTTAAGGGGGGTAGGATTTGTAACACCCTAAATCTCATTTTGAGAATATAGTAAAAATTTTCAAAGATCTTGCATTAGAATTTTTCTTTTTCTCTCTCTTTAGAACTCTCATAACATTTGAAGACTCATCTCCCTATTTAAAAGCATTTGCTTAAGTGAATAAAATAATAAATAGAACCATATTTGGCACTCATGATGGAGTTTTAATTGTATGTGCATTTAAAATAATAATAAAATATAATAATGGAATTGAGAATTTGAAGTTAACCCAAAGTTGCACTTTAGGGTTTTGGAAATACTATGTAGAAGTGAAAGAAAGAAGATATATATATATATAATAATATAAAGGAAATTTATATATTTCCAAAAATTTATACTTTTTATTTCACAATATAAATGGAGGATAAACTGGCACAAGATTTGAATTTAAAATCTGAATTTAAAATGGAATTTGGAAGCTAAAAGGAGAAAGAAGAAAATATAAAAGAAAAAGGAAAAGGGATACTATACCTGATGGGCCGCAGGCCAACAATTCGGCCCAAACCGAATGCCACCGCGCGGCCCAGCCTTATTCACATCTCACAACACCGACGTGTGGACCCCGCGGGCAGGACTCTACGCGCGCGCGCGTTTCACCTCGCTTACATGCGGGCCCCCTCTGTCAGCCAAACTCCACCGCTGGCGTCCCCTTCAACAGAAAATTCCGGTGCTGCCGCGGCTGGATGTCCGTCGATCCGTGCATGGCGCGGCCGGGCGACCCGACGGGCGTAACGGCCTCCGCACCTGCGGGTCGGGTGCGCAGTAGATATAAACCCGCCCCCTTGGGTCTTGTCACCTCGCCGTGCCCAAATCACCGGCCGCCACCATTGACCGACGTTCTACCGTGAGCAAGAGAGGGATTTCGGGGTCATCGACGTTCGAGCCTTCGGTGTAGCGCCCGACGTTTTCTGCGAGCTCGGGGGAGTGTGGTGGTACCCTCACCGCGCGGGATTACCATCCGGAGCTCGGGGAATTGCTCACCGTGGTTCAACTTCCGCCACCGCGCGGTGGCAGGGGACTTCGCGACGGCAATCACTGGTATGAAGGCTTCCCGGATACTCGCCTCTGTCTACGCATCATTTATCACCGATTAGATTGAAGTTCGAGAGCGAGAGCGTGGAGTTGAGAAACACCGGCAATGGCGCCGCCGTCCTGATGTTGCGCCGCCGCGTGCGGCCGATCGGAATCGGGTTGGGGAGAAATCGCCCGGGTGCCGTTGATTCTGTGACGGACGGCTAGGATTAGGTGATCGCATAACCCTTCGCGACTTTCGGTTTTGTCCGTTGATCTAGATCGGACGGGTAGAAACGAATCTAGGATAATAAAATCCTACCCGTCGTAATTGCATCCAACGGCTCTCTGCGCGTACCGCTTCGCGACCGCGCAGATCTAATCCCTACCACCCGTGTGTGATCCAACGGCCAGATTTGGCCAGTACCCCTTCGCCATGCCATTTTGCAGAAAAGACCTTACGAATTTAGAGAATCAACCCGCCGTCGTGGGGGCGCTATTTCCTGTGTCTCTGGTTTCTTGCGCCAGAGCCCCTGCACTTCTCAGTTATTGACGCCCAGTCCAGAGACTTAGAAAATCAGAGAAATAAATACAAAAATTGATTTTTAATATATAAATAAGTGCTAGAATTTGTATAAATCATAGAAAATTCATTTGAACTCCAAATTAATTCATTCCAGTTCCTATAATTTTATAATATTATTGTTTATCTTATAGTGCCTCTGTTTTGGCATGAAAGGCTCATTTAAATTTATCTAATACTTAATCTTGTATTAAATACATAAAAGCTACAGAAATTCATAACTTGAAACCTATAACTCCAAAATTAATAATTCTTGTTCCTGTGATCATATTTCATCATGTAGATTATTAATATGTATTTTGCATATATGTTTGGTGTAATGATAATTTTGCCTATACACTGTTTGTTTGTAATGCTACGACTAGCAGTGAGGTCACGAGGATCTGAAGAATCATCCTGGTACCTGGATTCTCAAGTCCTAGGCAAGTTGTGCCCTTGATCACTTCTTTTACCCACTCATGTTCTAATTAATCATAATGATCTGCATAGGTTAATTTTGATGGGACCCAATAGGTTACCCTAGTTTGTCTATCTTTATACCTTGCTTACCACTGAACTTTCTGGGTAGTACTTGCTAGTGCTATATGTGGTTTTGGGTATGGAGATACACTATTCATGATTACACTTTTGTTATCAGTTGTTATTTATTATTCATGATAAGATCATTATGTTAATTGGAACATGGAGAACCACCCGGGAAAACAGTGCTACCACAAGGGAGGAATGGGACCCCTTGGTTGATTAATTAGGAAAGCTAGTGGAAGACTACCTTACCCGAAAGGGGCAAGGGCAGTAGGGGAGTGGTCAGTGTAGGGAGGCCCTCGGGAGGATTTTGCTGCGATGGCGGTCCTGCAAGGGATTCCTGCATTGGAACTTCCTATAAACTGTAGCGGGTTTTCGGAAGCTAGTGGAACTTTGTAAAGGCCTCGTAGTGGATCCCTAGCCATTCACCTCGGTAGTGTCTAAGGGCCTTGCAAACCCTGGCGACATGGGATACACGACTTGTGGGTAAAGATGCGCAACCTCTGCAGAGTGTAAAACTGGTATACTAGCCGTGCTCACGGTCAAGAGCAGCTCGGACACTCACATGATTAAATTATGGAACTTAAACTCAATTGGCCATATGCATTGCATCGCAGGTGAAGTTGTTACTTTTGTTCTACTATTTAATTGGGCTGGTATTTACTTATACTTAGTAACTGCTAATAAAATTTTGACCAACTTTAAAAGCAATGCTCAGCTCTAACCATCTTCTTTGGTAAGCCTTACACTTCACGTGAGCTCCCACCTTTGGCGAGTTCATGCACATTATTCCCCACAACTTGTTGAGCGATGAACGTATGTGAGCTCACCCTTGCTGTCTCACACACCCCCACATGTCAAGAACAGGTACTGCAGGATGAGGCGCTTGGAGGATGCTGCGATGAGTTCGTGAGAGGTCTAGGTCGTCGTCTCCCAGTCAACTTTGGGTTGCTGGACCGTTGTCTCCTTATAATGTAATTATTTATTTTGTATAGAACTCCTGTTATATAGTAAAGATGTGACATTCGATCCTGTGCCATGATTCATCATATGTGTGAGACTTGGTCCCAGCACACCTGGTGATTATGTTTACGCCCGGGTTTTGGACCCCTAAAATCCGGGTGTTACACGTCCGAAGCAACATTGCTGCTGCAGCTAGGCTTTGGCCGGCCCCGTTGAAGGCCGGGGGCGGCATTGCCCTGGCATCGTCAACAATGTGGCGCTGGACGTCCTGGGCCCGACGACGCGCTCCTTCGGCGAGTGCCTGGCCTGCCCACTCCTGCTCGATGTTTTGCTGGAGCTGCACAAGTCGCCCCGCTTCTTCGTCGAGCTTGGCCTGCATCTCATGGAGTTGCTCAAGCTGTGTGTCCTGGCCCCCCACAGGGACTTGGACCACGGCTAGCTCCCGTGGGATTTCAATGCGAGACGCAGGTGCAAGGGCGCCGTTACTTCCTGGCATACCGAGGTGGTTTTCTCCGTCGTGATCCTCCTGATCGATGTGGTAGCACTCGCGAGTTGGGTCGCAACCCTCGTCGTCAAGGCTGTGACCATCATCAGAGCAGCCGGAGAGGTAGTGGTCACATGCGGACATGAAGTCGCGCATGGCACCAGGATCATGGAGTCCGGAGAAATCCCAACTGACGTCGGGGTCGTCCTCTTCCTCATAACCCGCGGGTCTGGAGGTTGAGACAGCCGTCAGTCGGTCCCAAGAGGACCACATATGGTACCCCGGAAGGTCAGGGTATGCCCTAGCGAAAGCGCTCACCGAAGCGGGGTCGCTTGGTGGATCAAAACTGAATCTAAAGGGAACAGGGTGGAAAACGGACGATACCTTTTGGTCGATGGACAATGGTGAAGTCGCGTTGGGGATGGAATGCACCATTATCGCAGGTACGAGGCTAACGCCCAGCAAATCCTTCGCGAGGGTGCTTGGGGTTGGCCCGTTGCGGGGAGGCGACATCTGTCGTTGTCTTAGGTGCGAGGACAACACCCGACATGTCCCCCGTAGGGGTGCTGGTGTCGTCGACTCGCTCTGGTTTGATAGCCGATGAGGTGTCGCCTCCGGCCCGGCCACGGTTGCCCCGTCTCTGCCTCCTTCGGTGAGGAGGGTGGCGGGGTAAACCCGGGTGTTCCTCTCCTGCCACGGGGAGATGTCGTCGTCGAGTCCGCCTCCGCCGGGCGAGCCGTCGACCGTCGTTGTTGTCGTGCTGCGGAGCGAGCAGTACCATGTCGTAGCCGCCGTCGAGGGACATGAACTCGAGACTTCCGAAGCGGAGCACCACCCCGGGCTGAAGAGGCTGCTGAAAGCTACCCATCTGGAACTCAACGGGAAAGTATTCGTTAACACGCAGCGAGCCCCTACCTGGCGCGCTAACTGTCGGTGTTTCGGACCCGGGGGGCCCTCAGCCGGACCGACTAGTGAATTTTAGTGCCGCGTGCTCATGTCCAGATGGGTTGATGCAAGATGGAACACAAGCGATGGGATGAGGCTTATATTATCCTGCGCCAGGGGGCGCTTGCAGTAGGGGTTACAAGCGTTGCGGAAGAGCGAGAACGAGACAGAGAGAGAGAAGGAGAGGGTTCGGCCTTGGGGTGAGCCGTCTGGGGCTGCCTCTATCGCGCCTCTCCTACTCTGCCTGCCTTTGCTCGTCCGCGTCGTGCGTCCGTGTGTTCGTACGTTTGCACGTTCGTCTCCCTCTCTCTCCCGCTTTCCTCCTTCCTTCTCGTGGGGCCCTGGACACCCTCTTTTATAGACACAAGGAGATACCCAGCTGTACAATGGGGGTGTAGCTTGGAGCTAACGTGGCTGGCAGGGAAGTGCCCTGAGCCCTGTACAGATAATAACGTGGCCGTCGGGGGAGCACCTTGAGCCCTGTAGATGTACTAACGTGGCCGTCGGAGAAGTGCCTTGTGCCCTGTAGAGACATAGCTGGCGGTGCGGCATGGATCCTGCTGACGTTTCCTTGCTTCCGTAGGGGGTTGAGAGCAGCCGACGTCATGGGCGCATACGGGGAACCATCATTACCTGTTACCAGAGTAACATGGATGGGACACCGGTCTTGTTCTTTCGTAGCCTGAGGCGGCTAGCTAAGGGTAGGGTAATGATGGATCCCCAGTAGCGTAGTCGATACGAGGCCGAGGTCGGGCGAGGCGGCGACTCCACCGAGGCCGAGGCTGAGGTCGAGGCCTAGGGTCGGGCGAGGCGGAGACCTTCTCCGAGGCCGAGTTTGAGGCCCACCCTGGGCGAGGCGGAGACCTTCTCCGAGGCGGAGGTTGAGGCCCAGGGTCGGGCGAGGCGGAGACCTTCTCCCGAGGCCGAAGCTGAGGCCGAGGCCTAGGGTCGGGCGAGACGGAGCTCCCTGTTGCGCCCGAGGCCAAACTCGAGGGAGGTCGTGACTTGCTGTTGTTAGCCTTTTCCTGGTGGCTGACATAGTTGCCAGAGCGGGGTGAATAGCGCTGTTTTCCTGTCAGAACGGTCAGTAAAGGGGGTGAAGTGACTGCGGTCACTTCGACCTTGCCGACTGAGGCACGCGTGTCAGGATAAGGTGTCAGGCGATCCCCGCATTAAATGCGCATGCGATACGGTCGGATGGTAAGGCGATTCAGACGAGGTCGCTGTACGACAAAGCTTGCCTGCCCTAGACTTTGGGTGAGCCGAGGGTGTGTCTTCTGACTGAGGGGACCCTCGGGCGAGGCGTGAATTCGTCCGGGACTTCTGTCCTTGCCCGAGGCTGGGATCGGATGAGATCGCGTCCCTCGGTAGACGAAGCCAGCGCTTTATCGGTCGTTTATGGTTTGTTCTGAAGATGTTTTCCAGCCGGATTAAGGAGCATTGGGGGTACCCCTAATTACGGTCCCCGACAGTACTGTTTGAAGATATCATAGCTTTTTTTTAAAAAAAAAAAGGAAGACAGCACAACTTGAACAAATGAAAAAACGCAGTACTGTTTGAGGATGGCGCTTTTTTTTTGAAAGAGGAAGCCAGGAAGGTAGCACAACTTGCATACTTTGGATCTTTGAGTATCAGCTTACATAACGCATCCAACTGCCCATACACGTTGACTGCAAAATGTCGTCGTAGGTAGAAATGCCGTGGTATTTGAAGAAAACGAGAAAACAATGCTCGAGTCGAGTGTTCAGACATGTTGACTGCAAAATGCCGTCCCAGGTAGAAATACCGTACTATTTCTATCTGAAGAAAACAATGCTTGAGCAAGAACAAAGTCTTGTATGATAACGACATTGGTTTATCCAGAGAACTCTATAATGTGCTAATGACTATATTCGATAATGTTTGAAGATACAGTTTGAGCAAATAATGAATAAGCATACCTTAATTTTTTACCATCAGCATATATGACACATTCAACTGTTCAGACAGTATTTTAAGTTTTGGCGATCTTATTATATCACGCCATTTGTCTGTTCGAACAAATCTTGGCTGCAAAATGTCGCCGGTAAAATTGCCTAATTTTTTTTATCAGCTTATCTGACGCATTCAACTGTTCAGTTAGTACTTCAGTTTTGGTGATCCTATGATATGGCGCCATAGGTCTATTCGAAAAAATCTTGACTGCAAAATGTCGCCGGTAAGAATGCCGTAGCATTTGAAGAAAACACAGGTTGAGCAATACAAAGCATAGCAAACATTTCTGTATAACGACATTGCTTTGTCCAGAGAACTCTATAATGATTATATTCCATTGATTTTTGTATATGACAAATTATTTACACCCATTCAGTTCCTCACAGTCTTGGCCCTAGTCAAAAAATCAAATTTCACCTGTTCGGACCACCAAATCAATGGCAATTTGGCAATGGGGGGAGAAATAATGCAAAATTCATTTGCTTCTGCTTAGATTTCTCCCCACCCGACTATAATGAGTGGAAAAAAAATCTCCTTTCAGATCATCTCTGTCATGCGCCCATGGCTGTCTGTCGGTACTGAGAGGCTAAATAGTAACGCTGTTGGGGACGCCGCGGCAGGTGATGCCCGGCCCCGACGTGGGCGCCATGAGCTCGTACGGCAGCACGCCAGCGCCGCACCGGTTGCGGCGGCCAGTGTCAGCGTTGCGCCGTTCGATCTCCTCCTCGGCGCGGCGCACCTCGTCCGCGAACTCGCGCGCGGCCGCCAACGCCGCCGGGTCGGCCGTCCACGCCTCATCAGGCCGCTCCCCGAGGTACTGCTCGTCGGCGGAGTGCGTGGACAGCGTGTCGATGACGGTCATGAACGTGGTGGTCTGCGTCAGGCTGGGCAGCGCCGACAGGAAGAAGCGGTGCGGGTCGGCCACCAGGTGCGCGTACTCCGGGTCGCCCTCGGCGGGCACCAGCCGCCGCATCAGCGGCGGCCGGTTCGGGATGTAGCCGCCCAGCGGGTACTGCCCGAAGTTGAGCGCCGCGTGCTGCGCCGAGGTGAGCCACAGCAGCGTCGTGAGCAGCGACGCCAGGTCCGCGGGCGTCGACAGGCGCGGCCACCACGGCGCGTCGCGCTTGTCCGCGTGCCCCGTCTGCACGGCCTCCCTGTACCACGACTGCAGCTCGGTGTCGCCCTGCACGGACTCGTCGGACGGGTAGTACATGGCCACGTAGGCGTCGCACCACCGCGTGATGGCCGACCAGAGCAGCAACCCGTCGGTGGCGTACGGGTAGTCCTCGATGAGCAGCCGGAGACCGTGCGGCTGCGTCGGGTCCTCCACGGCCATTCCTCTGTGACAAGGGAACACCATGTCAGCCTGAATGCGGCTCGTATTTCCAGTTTTCCATGCACTGCATTGCACGAAGCATTACACCTTCATAGATGTTCCAGTTGATTTGTGTACCTTCTGATAAGATCGGCAGGGAGGCCCTCCTGGTCAAGCCGCCAGAGCTCCCGGTACGCGAACGAGCTCATCTCCATGCAGTAGCGGCCAGGGGTGAACCCGGACTCGATGACGCCGTCGCCGTTGATGAGGATCTGCCGCGCCAGCGCGTTGATCTTGAGCGTGTACCGCATGTGAGGCTTGAGCAGCTTGAAGATGGGATGCATCGCGCTCAGGTGCCGGTGCGCCGCGATGATGAACGGCTCCATGGCCGCGTGCGTCCTCAGCCTGCACATGCAGCGCAATGATTAGTCGAGGCCAACACTCTGGTTGCTCTGCTCTGCATCAACAGACGATGATGGAATTTGGGAATGACCGACCGACTGTGTCGCCGCGTTCAGACTTCAGAGGTGCACATACCAGTGGTTGATGAGCTGGTGGACGCCCGCGTCGTTGGAGCAGACGTGTGCCTTGGCGAGCTGCCACAGCCAGTTGCTGGTGGCATCGGCGGGCGGCGTGAACACCCGCTTGGCGCGCGCGCACCCGTCGGTCATCGGCGGCAGGCACAGCTCGATCGCGATGGGCTTCAGCGTGCCCGCGGCCGTCAGGAAGAAGAGCGTGCGCGTGCCGTAGGCCTTCCGCCCGTCCTGCGCGTTGATCCGGTCCAGGAACGGCATGAAGATGTCGTGGTAGTCCAGCATGTACAGCCTGTCGTCCTGCAGCGCCTGCTGCACCGACATGCCGTCGAGCTGTCCGATGATGTGCTCCTCCGTGATGGCCGACTCCGGCGGGCCGTACACAGCCGGGTCCAGCTTGCTCATCGGCGGGAACGCCTGGGAGAGACACGAGAGGAACGGACGGTAGTGAGCGAGCGCTAAGCACCGCGGCGTCTTGACAGCAACGGCTGGGGTCGTTGAGCAGCGGACTCAGTGTCCGCGGCGTGTTGGGCTTGTGATTGGTATGTATACCTGAAGACGTTCGATGTTGACGGGGTTGATGCCAGCCAGCGCCTGCCTCGCGAACTCGTCGTCCCGCAGCCAAGCAAACTTGTCCTCTGCCACACGGAAGGGCGGAAAAAGAAAACAGACGACAGCATGAGTACAACATTGTCGTGCCCCGTATCTTATCGTATCGGACCTCCATGGATCATGGACGGAGGAGGAGGAAGGAGCATGGGCGCTGGCTTACTCTTGATGATGTCGGGAGTGTCGTAGCGGAGGAGGCCCTCGCTGTTCTCCTGGATCTTGCGCACGAAGGGGATCTTCTGGAACAGCTGGTCCTGCAGGGCCTGCTTCAGGCGGAGGCCCTCCTTGAAGAGGTTGTCCACGTCGTGGAAGCCGGCGAAGTCGCGGATGTCCGGCGACACGGAGCTCACCAGCAGCGGCATGAAGTTATGGAGCAGCGCCTTGAGCGCGCCCTCCGACAGCATCTCGTTCTTCCCCTCCTCGAACTCCTCGTCCCGGGACACGTAGATGGGCTCCGGGTACTCCACCCGGCTCTCCGCGCGGTCATCTGCAAGCGCCACCACGAGGAAATGTTAGCCTCGGTCAACGTCGCCCGCGATCGGGTGGTTCCGATACGAAAGCTACGCGGGACGGCGACGGCGCCCTCTCCGCCATGCTCGGTCGCCACTGTTGCTGTCGCGGAATTTATAGGACAGATGGCGGTGGTGACAAAGAACTGAACAGGGAAACGGGAAAGCGGAGGCTTGCCTGTGATGGTCTTGGGCCGGCCCGTTCGCATCCGCCGCGGGTACGGCAGCTGCTGCTCGCCGCCGAGGACCGGGCGCGCGTACTCGGCGCCCTTGTCCGGGTTGCCGAGGTCGTTGTACACGTCATACTCCCACACCCGGTCGGTGATCCTGCGCTCGCCGGTGTCGGCGCCCTCGCCCCTCAGGTCGCTGAGCTGCTGGCGGCGGAGCTCCTGCAGGCCCGGCGGCGTCTCGGCCGGCAGGTACGGCTTGTTGGTGAAGAACACGCGCGGGTTGCGGTCCACGCGGGTGGGCTGCACCCACGAGTTGCAGGTGAAGTGCGCGGGGCCGGAGGGAAAGCCCTCCACCACGATGCTCTCGATGAAGAACTCGCGCTGGTGCCGGTTGAGCACGGTGACCGCGCCCGGCTCGCCGAAGGACCCGTCAACGGTGAAGTCCGCCGTGTACACCACCCGCTCCGTCTTGACGTCCTTCTTCTCGAACCAGCCCACCAGCGCCGAGCGCCTGCTCTTCTTGGGGCCCCCCTTTCCTGCCACCGATTCAACGATGATTCGGTAAGATCGATGCCTCGCCTGGCGTAATTGCGTACTAACTCCATCTTCGTTTCGACGCAGACGAGATGGTAAAGACGGCGGCTTTGGGCACAAATCAAATATTCAAATCAAGAGAGACAGCTCCACGTGATGGTCCATTTGGAAATGATGACTCGGAGACAAAGGCACCAGACGTCAAGGCGCACCAGCTGGAATATTCTCGCCGCGGGTTCCATGAAGGTACGTGGTGGTGGTGGTGGCGGTGGAGCGAACGGAGAAGAAGAGCGGCGAGTGAAGAAAAGGGAAAGAAAGAAGGAACCAATCTATGCTACTGCCAGTACAATTCAAAGATGCAACGCAACGCCGGATGCGTCTTGGAATTCCATGCCATCGCGTGGCGGGCGGCGACGGGGATGGTGGAATCACGGAACTGTTTCTTACTTGGGTCGGTCTCCGTGCTGATGAGCTCGAGGAGGACACTGCGGCCAACCCGGTCGGCGTACGCGTCCAGCTGCTCGGCGACCCGGCGCTTGGCGTCCTCCTTCCGCCTCCGCCGCACGGTGACCACGGCCCGCGCGGCCACGCTCTGCGGGTGCGGCTCCGGGGGGCCCGCCCCGGCCCTCTCCGGCGGCGCCGGCGTCACCACGACCCGCTCGGCCAGCGCGCCCACCGGCGCGGTCGACCTCAGCGACGACCTCCTCCTGTGCGCGCTCCCCTCCCTTCCGACCGCGGCGAAGCAGGGCCCGCCTCGCCGCTCCCGTCCGGGCGCCGCGGCAGCAGGGCTCGCCAAGGAAGATCTCCCCAGCAGCTTCATCGCCGACGCCATGGGCAGAGCTCCAGAAACTTCCTCCCCCTTGATCGACCGATCGTAGCAGTTAAGGTTGGCTGACGCACTGAAGAACAAAACAACAAATCGCCGGTGGACTAGTTCGCGGATCGTTTCCGAGTGTTTTTTCTCTCTCTCTATCTCGTTATGGTGCTTTGGACTAGTCTCTGTTTGTGCAGTGGCGCGAGCTACCACCTTGCTCGCGGTGGGAGCAGCACCATATATAGGGCGCCGGTCAGGGAGTAAGTGAGGACTCGCTGGGGCCTGCACGAGCAGCAACCGACGCGACGAGCTCGGCTGGGCTGGACGGACGCGCAGGCGCAGCGGTGGGTATTCCTGCGCCGGCCACACGTGTTGCATGCGTCCTATGCGACCGGGAAAAATAGGGGCGGAGCTGCGGGCCTGCGGCCTGCGGGACCGATGCTTCGACGCAGGTGACGCGGACAACGATGGCCCTGCCCTCGGGCCCCGGCCTGTGTGGTTGCTGATGCGGACAACGATGCCCCGTGATGCCGCGCACTACTGTATCAGAGATGTTGAAGAATGAACTCCAATGTGCCGTGTGCCCTAAAGACGAGGTACTAAACAACGTACTAGGTTGATAGTGGATTATTGGTATCAAAAGTAGCGTATCGTGGATGCTAAAAGTTTGAACAACGGTTTATGATAGTCATATATATCGTGGATAATAGGAAACAATGACGATGCAAGCAGGCCTATTAGAAGTGTTTCATGTAATAAAAATGCTAATACTGTAACCCTAATTTCCTATACAAAATTGTGAATGTGATCTAGGTTCTAGCATCTGGCTAAGAGCGTGTATAATAAGAGCCTGTAAGCAGGCGAAATGATGAGGTAAAGGAGAGAAGAGAAGCGGGCAATTAACTTACAATCGATTTAGAGATAGGAACCAAGAAAACTTGAGAGAGACGAGTGGGGTCCTACATTAACTTAAGAGCTCTACTATATGAATAGACTAAGAGGTTAGCTATAAGAAATTTTACAATCAACACACTGACTATATTATTAAACTTGCTCTAACCGGTTGAGCACCTTAGAGCGTGATTGGTTGCCCGACTCCACCCTGGGCCAGGCCCCCGAGATGCAAGTGGGCTTGTTTGGTTACCTTCTCCTCCCTCCCGGCCAGGCCCCCGAGATGCAAACCCTAGCCGCGATCCTGGCTCCCCTGATGCGGTCGAATCGAGCGTTTCTCCGGATGCAGGCTGGCGGCGTGCAGCGCGGGGGCGCGGGGGCGAGCGCGCGTGAGCGCGGGAGATGGCGGGAGATGGCGTGAACGCTGTGGTTACCTCCCTCCTTCCCGCCGTGACCGGTGTTATATACCGCCACCTCCTTCCCCTTTCTCCGCGCGCCCTGCTCTGCTGTCGCCGCCGGTGACTGGTGCCGAGTTCCTCCCATCCTCCCCCTATTTCTTCTTCTCTTTTCAAATCCGTGGTGGATTCGTGCTTTGTAGGTTTGGAGCTTCGTTTTTTGTTCTATTTCGCGACCTAGGGTTTCTAATCCCCTTTTGATTTCTTGACAGGGCATCCGGATTGCTGCTTCCTCACGCCTTGTAGCTACTTCCTCTCGGCGCTTCGTCCTTCTTCCTGTTGCTGTTCGGTATAACAGACGTCATTCCTCCCCCTCCCCTTTCCCCCTTCATTTCTTGAATGATCTGAGCTTAAGTTGCCATGCCTGTGATTTTATAGCATTTAATCTGAGCTTATTGTTGCCATGCCTATGATTTGGTCCCTAGATCTAAGCTTATTTTGTTGCGATGCCTGTGATCTAGTACTGCATCATGTTACTGCTGGTGATCTTTTATGTGATACTTGGCTCTGTTCCTTTGCATCTAGATGGATCATGATGATGAGAGGCGCATGTTAATAGTGAGGGCAGCTGGACTTGTTGCTGCTGTGTATGCATTTTTTGTTTCTAGACTTGTCCAGTGTCAAGTGGCACGACCTAGGATCACTTATGCCCCAATGAGTGCAATGGATGAAGAGAGGCACATAAACTTGAATATAATTTACAACTTCAATGATGTGGAGTGTGTTAACATGTTGCGCATGAGAAGAACCCCCTTTTTCCAGCTCTGTGAGTTGCTTAAGAGTAGGAACCTGCTTAGAGATAGTATCCACAGCAGTGTGGAGGAACAAGTAGCCATGTTCCTTCATGTAGTTGGCCACAACCAGTGTTTTAGGGTCATACACCAAAGTCGGAGGTCTGTGGAGACAATTAGCAGGTATTTTAAAGAAGTTTTGTATGCCATTGGTGAATTAAGGGATGACATGATTAAGGCACCCACTGGTGAAACCCCACTTAAAATCAGAAACAGTCCAAGATGGTACCCATATTTTAAGGTAATTTCTTATGATTCTTTTAACACATAGGCATGCATTCATGATACAATGATCTCACCTTATTTGTTAACACATTGGACTGCATTGGGGCAATAGATGGAACTCACATTTATGCTAGAGTTCCAGAGAGCATGCAATCTGCATTCAGGGGGAGGAAGCATTATCCTACACAGAATGTATTAGCTGCAGTTGATTTTGATTTGAAGTTCACATATGTACTAGCTGGGTGGGAGGGGTCTGCACATGATGCCACTATCCTTGCTGATGCACTTGAGAGGCAGGATGGGTTAAAAGTTCCTGAAGGTAACAATACTACTAGGATCAATTAATTCATACTTAAAGAACAGACAATAGCATCTAATTCATACTTTTTTCTAGGAAAATTCTACCTAGTTGATGCTAGATATGCATGTCGCCCAGGATTCTTACCCCCATATAGGAGCACTAGGTATCATCTAAAGGAGTATGGTGGTAGGAACCACCCCACAAATGCAAAAGAGTTGTTCAATCGTAGGCACTCAAGCTTAAGAGTGACTGTTGAGAGAGCATTTGGGGCTTTGAAGAATAGATTTCGAAAAATTGACAATAAACCTTTCCACCCATTCAAGGCTCAAGTAAAACTTGTCCTTGTATGTTGCATATTGCATAATTGGATCCTAAGTCATGGTGTTGATGAGGTAATACCTCTAGAGTCTACCTGGTAGCCAAACAACCATGGAAACAATGGTCATGGAGTGGCCATGGAGAACAATAATGCATGGGCTTCTATCAGGGATGTGTGGGCAAATCAGATGTGGGAGAACAGGGGCCAGAGGATGGCAGCAAGAAGGAGGTGCCTGTTAGTGGTGGTTCTGGAAGTGGGTCTGGAAAAAAGGAAGAGGTTAGTGCTAACTGATGATGATGTCCATGTCTTTGGTGGTATGACAGCTGCTGTTAACAATGTGGCTAAAGCAATTAGGGAGACCAAGCAGCAAGATGTGCATCCTGACCTCTATGCTGCTGTTATGTTTATGCCTGGATTCACTGAAGAAGCTTTGATTGTTGCATACTCACATCTGCTGGATCACAAGAACCATGGCACTGCATTTGTGCACATGACTGGCTCACATAGAGTCCTCTGGATGAGGACTTTCTTGGGAAAACATTACTACACTTAGAGTGTTCTGATTTGAGGCTGGTTAGTTCTTTTGAGTAAGTAGAGAGTAGTGCTGACTGGTAGCTTCCTAACCAGCATTCTTTTGTGCAGTTGATCACCTGATCCTGCTGACTTGCACTTTGGCTTGCTGTATGAACCATTTCCTGTATGAACCATTTGGCTTGCTGTATTGATGATGAACTATTCTAAATGCTTTTCTTGCTTCTTTAATCTGAGCAAATGCCCATATGCCAATGACTTGCTGCATTATACTACTTATGATCTGTTGGGGGCTTGTTCTCAAATGCTAAGAGTTAAGAACAAGGCAACACAGAAAATGTTAAATGTTAAAGTCCTTCGTCCTCCACCACCTTATATCCTTTCGGGATATAAAGAATTTCGGACGAAGGTTTCAAAGGGCGTACCTTCGTAAACATAATAACGAGGGACGAAGTACTCATATAAATCATGAGATATAAAATAAACATTTAAATGTTATCATAAAATCATTTCCATCTTTACTAACACGAACGAATATAAATGATTTCAAATTATAAATGTACCTTCGGTCCTGAGGAAGGCGAAAATACAAGTGTGATGCGAAGGCAAATGACAGGTTCGCGTGAACAGTACAGATGTACTGTTCATCTATTTATAGGCACAGGTCGCAGCCTGTGACAAATTACAATTATGCCCCTTACAAAAGTTTACAACATTGACTCAGACCTCTATGGATAAAAAGGTCATTCTATCTCTATGTCGGTTTGTAACGCCGAAGCTCCATGAAAAGGAACCTTCGGCCATCTCTTAGAGACGACTTCAGCCGAAGCTGCTTCTTCGTGTGAGACCTTCGGCGCACCGAAGCACGACCCCAACAGTAGCCCCTTTCGCGGTGCTAGATCGTTTTTCGTAACGAGCTTGACCCGTGAAAAAAGCCTCTTCAGCTTCGGGAAGCCGAAGGTCCAAAAAACACCTTCCCTGAGCTCGTTGCGGAGAAACGATCCGGCTTCCGAGCGCGTGCCAGGCCCACCTTGCAGAGTTACTGTTTGATCTTTGCGGTCCACTGCACAGCGAGTTCGAGTGACTGCCCGCTTGGTGTAAAAAATCCTGCCGCTTCGCCTTCTTACCTGCAGCACTATATAAACAGACGGGTAGGTGTGAAGTTACCACAGCATTCATTGCTATTTGCACTGTTGTGCTGCCAAAATTTTTAACTATAGCCGAAGCTTGATTCTCAGAATCGAACGAAGGTCCATCTCGACGTCTGCTTCGTCAGAAAGAAGAGCTTCGGGAGAAAAGAAAGAAGAAAAAAGTATCTGACTTCCCCAAACTCAGAATCAAATGGCGAGAGTACGATCTACTGCCAAAGTTGTACGTGAGGGAGACGAAGCCGAAGGTTCGAACACTGTGCCCATCTCCGAAGCGATGCAGCATTCCGGTCTAGTGACTGCGGAAGAAATGCCCAGTGCTGCAGCAAACCCAACAACCGCCGAAGGAGAAGAAGAAAACATTGAAGGGACTGATCCCGAAGATGACTACCGTATTGCCATGCCCAGCAAGCCCAGTCACCTGGATTTTGGGAAATCAACTGTTTCAAAGGCTGACCTTTCGAAGATGGTGAAAGCAGGTTTTTTTAATGAAGATCAGAAGAAGCTGCTTCGCTTCGGGGGGGAAGAAACCACCCCGAAGCCAGAGAAGGACGAGATTGTCATCTTCAAGAGCTTTTTAAAGGCTGGGCTGAGATTCCCTTTTCACAAGATTATTGCGGAGATACTGAAGAGGTTTGGTATCTACTTTCATCAATTGACTCCTAACGCCATCGTTAGGCTCAATGTTTATATCTGGGCCCTCCGAAGCCAAGCTGTGGAACCGTTTGCCGACAGCTTCTGCCGAGTTCACGAATTACATTACCAAACAAAGGCTAGAAAAGATGGGCTACATGATAATTTCGGTTGCTATAATTTTGCCTACCGGAAGACAACAAAGTGTCCTGTCATCAGCTACCGAAGCAAATGGCCAGCAGGCTGGAAATCTGAGTGGTTTTATGTAAAAGTTGACGAAGACAAAGAAAAATTGGTACAAAGCCCTCTGGATTTAATCTTTGGAGAGACAAGGCCACGATGCCACATCGGCAGGCTAGAAGGTCCCACCTGGGCTGCTCTGGGTGAATTTGAAATTATTTCAGAACATATTGGCACCAGGGATCTAGTTCAGGAATTCTTGGCATTCAGAGTTTTCCCTACTCTAAAAGAGTGGGAAATGCCGAAGCTGGAGGGAGAGAAGAAGAAGGGGGAGCTTGTCCGGCTTCCTTATCACTTCAAGTTTAAGAAGTACTTTAAAAAACCCTGCAAAGAGTGGTTAGACACAGTTGAGGTGATGTGCAATGAAATCCTGGGGAATTACTCCAAAAAAGAGGATCAACTAATGACAGCGGCCTTCGGCGCCCGACCGAAGCGAAGGCTGAACCGAGTGCTTGATGCCCTGGGCTTCGAGTACCCAGACTATGAGCAGTTGAACAAGGGTGCCGAGGGCCACAAAAGAAAAAGAGTGGCCGAAACTCTGACCAAGGATGAAGAACGACCAGCAACAGAGAAGAAAATTCCCAAGAAAAGAAAAATATCAACTCCGAAGCGAAAAATGTCCGAAGAAGAGGGGACCCCCACACCACCTTCTACCAGCGACGTGGAGGAAATTTTAAAGGTAATGACTGAACCCATGCCCACGAAGCTAAGTCCATTAGGGCTCCAACTGACGAAGCTTTTTCAAAAGGTGGACGAGCCGGATCAAACGAAGATAAGCAAACCCAAGCGGCAAAGAATTATTGCGGTAACTGAAGTTATCGACAAGACGCCGCCTAGGGCGTCAATTCAGAAAACACCAGCTGTCGAAGGCACCACAAACGTCGAAGTCGCACCTTCGGAGGTCGCGGCTGCCGAAGCCGCTACAGCCGAAGATGTAAACTTAGAAACTACCATTGAGGACATTGACAAAATCTTGCAAGACATGGCTGCAGAAGAAGCTGGCACTGCTGCCGAAAAAACCATGGCCACAGTGCCTGGGAAGGGGAAGAAATAGCCGAGGACACTTCGGACGACGAAGCCTACACATTCCAAAATTTAATTGGGCAACAACTATCGAAGGCCGAAATGGAAGAACTTAAGGACTATGCCAAATCTTGCGGCTACAAACCAGGAGCTCTCCTATTTGGAGGTGTGGACGATGAAAAATTAGGCTGCATTCGAGACCAAACTGGAGCTAAGGTAATCGGTACTCTATCAAAGAGTATCGGTTTTCCGAAGCTAGAGACAGACATCAGCCGCTACCGACGACAACATATCGTCGGCAGCTTATTTTACTCCAACTTCAAGGTAAACAACCTTTTCTCTGGTTTTTATTGCTGTTAATAATGAAAATGTTACCAACGTAAGTTGTTTCTGTGCAGAGCATGCTACTGAGCAAAGCTCTGAAGATGCAGCAAGATTTGGAGGACAAAAAACACGAAGCTATAATTGAAAACTTAGAAAGCAAGATAAAAGAACAATCTGTCATCATTGAAAAGAAAGACTTCGAGCTCCAATCGACCGAAGGCTTGCTGGCTGAGACTGAGGCTAAAGTATCAGAGTTGAATTCGAAGCTTATCAGTCAATCAAAACAATTCGATCAGGAGAAGCTAGAGCTTAATTCGAAGCTTGAAGCCGAAGTCCAGACCAGCTCAGAGTTGAAGAAATCGTTAACAAGCCTTCAAGACAAATGCTTGAAATTTGGCAATAATTGTATTGGACGATTAAAAAAGATATTTTACTCTGTTGGAGCCAGCAGCGGGAAATTTAACCCTTCAGCGGAAAATTTACCACAGGCCTTCGATCATATTGAAGCTGAAATCGAAGAACTTGACGAAGTTATAGCCGGGCACGGCGACTTCTGTGCCTGGGTAGCTTCTCGGGGTACCGCTGCTGCATTCCTGAAGGCCGGCTGCGAGCATGGAAAAATTGTCAACAGGCCCAACTTCACCCTATCTCCATCAATCCTGGATGATATACCTGACCTCGCCCGAAGCATCTCAAATAGATTTATAAAAATGATATGGACAAAAGGCGGGCGGGAGAAGGCTGGAGACGAAGCCCGAAGTCATCTTGAACCAGTAAGAAATGATACTTCGTACTTACCTTTTCCTTTGCACTTGATTTTTACTCACGATTCCTTGATTTATGTAGGATGACGAAGGTGAAGATGATGCTTAAGTTATGTCGCCGAAGCTGTCGCCGAAGCTGAAGCTTAATGAAGATCAGTAGAAATGTACTATAGGAAAAAAAAACTCAGGATACTTTTGTAACAAGTTTTGTAAATACAATTGAACTGTTCTCAAGGAACTTTGTACATACCTTGTAGTATATTCTTACCCTTCTACTAGGGTGCTTTGATGTGAACGAAATCAGTATTTTGAGCCGAAAGCGAAAAAACACCTTCCCTTCTTTTCGTACACAACGAAGCATAGAATACCACTTCTCCCTTCTGCCGAAGCTTTTCTTTTACACAACGATTCATAAAAAGCCAATTCTCCCTTCTGCCGAAGCTTTTCTTTTACACAACGATTCATAAAAAGCCAATTCTCCCTTCTGCCGAAGCTTTTCTTTTACACAACGATTCATAAAAAGCCACTTCTCTTTTTTGCCGAAGCAACCACTTTGGTACATAAATGCTATGAATGAATGCTTATGTATGCAAATGCCATGATGTAATGTAATGTGCGAATGAATGTCCGAAGCGTATGTCCGAAGCCACACTCATCCATTATTTCCTTAGGAACAACCACACATCAGCTCTGCATTCCCTTAGGAACGACTTTGGAGCTTCTTCGCCTTTTACTTAGGCAATATAAGCTCTGCATTCCCTTAGGAACGTCTTTGGAGCTTCTTCGCCTTTTACTTAGGCGGTATCAGCGTTGACTTTTCGCTGTAAGCTCTACATCCCCTTAGGGACGTCTTTGGAGCTTCTTCGCCTTTTACTTTCGGCGGAATCAGAGCTCTGCATCCCCTTAGGGACGTCTTTGGAGCTTCTTCGCTCTTTTTTTTCAGTTTCGGCACTCGATGGTGCGTTCTCAGCTTTTACATTTACATTCTTTGGGGGATTTTGCTCTTATAAAACTAAAAAGGAAATTACATATGATGGCCCCATTAAAAACCTTTCTCCCCCTTTAGAAAGGAAAAGGGTGCCATGAAAAAAGAAAAAGAAAAACATAAAAAGTTACATCAAGTTATACATAATATCTCCGAAGCTCATCTGCATTCCAAGATCTTGGAATTTCGTTGCCATCCATGTCCTTTAATCTGTACGAACCAGGCCTCGACGAGGATGCTACTAAGAAAGGCCCTTCCCATTTCAATTGTAGCTTGCCCACTGTATCTGGGTTGGCCACTCTCCGAAGCACCAAGTGTCCCGGCTCAATATTTTTTAGCCGGACCTTTCTATCTCGCCATTTGACTGTTTCAGCCTGGTATTTATTGATATTCTCCACGGCTTGAAGCCTGATCCCTTCTAAGGCTTCTTTCTCCACGAGGCAAGTATCTTCGGGACCTGATTCTGCCGAAGCTACCACTCTTATTGATCCAGCTTTGGCTTCTTCCGGGGTTATTGCTTCGTCACCAAATAACAACTTGAATGGGGTAAAGCCTGTAGACCTTGATGTTGTTGTATTGTGGCTCCACACCACTTTGGTCAACTGATCTGGCCACTTTCCCCTGGGTTGATTGAAGATTAACTTCATTATTCCTGTCATTATGGTGCCGTTGGCCCTTTCAACAAGCCCATTCGACTCCGGATGCCTGACTGATGCAAAATGGATCTTCGTGCCAATTTGATCACAGAAATTTCTGAAATCTTCGGAGTCGAACTGCGTTCCATTATCTACAGTGATGGCCTTCGGTACTCCGAAACGACAGACAATGTTCTGCCAGAAAAATTTTTGGACAGTGGCCGAAGTTATTGTGGCTAATGGCTTCGCCTCAATCCACTTGGAAAAATACTCCACAGCTACTATAACATATTTTAGATTCCCTTGAGCCGGTGGTAATGGACCCAGCAAGTCGAGGCCCCACCTTTGCAATGGCCAGACGGGCTGTATCAACTGTGTCAAAGACGAAGGTTGCTTCTGATCTCTCGCACATTTCTGACAACCTTCGCACTTTTGAACCAACTCCGCTGCATCCGAAGCTGCCTTCGGCCAATAAAACCCTTGGCGGAAAACTTTTCCAAGTAACGGCCTAGATCCGATGTGGGATCCACACAGGCCTGCATGTATTTCTTTCATTAACTCTATACCTTCGGTTCTAGACAAGCACTTGAGCAGCGGGGCACAAACTCCATGCTTGTATAACTCCCCTTCTATCATGACATACGGACGAGCTCTTGCCTCTATCCTTTTATTATAAGCTTCGTCATCTGATAGGAAGTTACCCTGAAGGTAAGAGATTATTTCAGTTCTCCAATCTTCACTGTAAACAGGAGAAATGTTAAGGACTGCTCTTTCAAGTAGCTCCACTGAAGGTGCCTTTATTGTTTCGAAGAACACATCCGAAGGTAGCGGCAGCCCCTGTGCTGCAGACTTGGCTAACAAATCAGCATGCTCATTTTGTCCTCGAGGGATATTCTTAACAGAAAATCCTTCGAAGGAAGCTTCGATCCTTCGGACCGTGTCTAGGTATTTTTCAAGCTTCGGGTCTTTAGCCTTGCAACTTTTGTCAATATGACCCGAAACAACCTGGGAATCAGTTTTAAGAATCGCCCTTCTGATTCCCATTGCCTTTAGTTTCCGAAGACCCAGGAGCAGGGCTTCGTACTCAGTTATATTATTTGTGCAGCTGAAGTCAAGTCTTGCTGCATAGCAAGTTTTAACCTTGGACGGTGAGACCAACACAGCAGCTGCACCTGCTCCGAAGGTTCCCCAAGAGCCATCACAAAACACTGTCCATACTTTGGCATCTTTATTTGCTTCTTCGTCCTGAGCCCCTGGCGTCCAGTCGGCAATGAAATCTGCCAATGCTTGAGACTGGATTGAGGATCTATGCACATAATCAATGTAAAATTCATTGAGCTCCGCAGCCCATTTTCCAATCCAACCAGTAGCTTCTCTATTTCTCATGATATCCTTCAACGGCTGCGAAGAAGGAACAATAATATTGTATGCCTGAAAATAATGCCGAAGCTTCCTGGATGCCATTAAAACGGCATACAACACCTTCTCCAGCTCTGTATAATTTTTCTTTGAGACACTGAGGACCTCAGATACAAAATATACTGGGACCTGCTTCTTGACCTGTCCATCAAACTTCTCCTGGACAAGTGCCGCACTTACTGCTGAGTGCGAAGCCGCCACATATAACAACAGGGGAGCCCCTGGCGTTGGTGGAGTTAATGTTGTTAGATCTATTAAGTATTGCTTCAGCTCTTCGAAGGCTTTTTGTTGACTTGGGCCCCATTGAAAGACTTCAGCTGACTTCAGCACCTCGAAGAATGGTAAGTTTCTTTCTGCTGATCTGGATATAAATCTGTTGAGAGATGCCAGCCTTCTTGTCAATCTTTGGGCCCCCTTTCTTGTGGTTGGTGGCTCCATTCGAAGTATAGCTTCGATTTTATTTGGATTAGCTTCGATTCCCTTTGTTGAAACCAAGCATCCAAGAAATTTGCCCTTCTTCACTCCGAAGACACATTTTTCTGGATTCAGCTTCAGACCAGCTTGTCTGAAGCTGGCGAAGGTCTCCTGCAGATCAGCAATATGATTTTCCTGCTTCGTGCTTTTTACAATAATGTCATCGACATAAGTCAACACATTTCTGCCTATCTGAGACTGGAGAACCTTCGCTGTCATTCGGCTGAAACTTCCTCCGGCATTTTTGAGCCCCTCAGGCATCCGAAGATAGCAATATGTACCACTTGGGGTTATGAAGCTAGTTTTTGGCTCATCTTCCTTCTTCATCCAAATTTGATGATAGCCTGAGTAGCAGTTTAGGAGACTCATGAGCTCTGAAGAAGCTGCTGCATCGACTAAAGAGTCTATCCTTGGCAACGGGAATTCATCCTTCGGACAAGCCTTGTTGAGATCTGTGAAATCAATACACATTCTCCATTTGCCATTGGCCTTCTTCACCATAACAGAGTTAGCTAGCCACTCTGGATACTTCACTTCTCTGATAACTCCTGCACTGAGAAGTCTTTTTACTTCATTGCGAGCCCCTTCGGCCTTGTCATCAGACATTTTCCGAAGCCTCTGCTTTCGGGGTCTGAAGGATGGGTCAACATTGAGCGAATGTTCAATAACATCCCGATTCACTCCACAGAGATCATTGGCTGACCATGCAAAAACATCTTTGTTGTTGAATAAAAACCTTATCAAGGTTTTCTCCTGGTCTTCAGATAATTGCGAGCCCAATAGCACCTTCTGCTCTGCTATGTCTTCACACAATAACATGAGCTTCGGCTGATCCGCTGAAGCTGCCTTCTCCCTCCTGAATTTGTACTGTTCACAAGCTTCAGCTCCATCTATGTTATGGATTGCTTTGGAGTCAGTCCAGCTTCCTTCGGCCCTTCTAGCAGCTTCCTGGCTTCCATGAATAGCAATAGGTCCTTGGTCCGAAGGTATCTTCATGCAGAGATAAGCTGGGTGAAGAATTGCTTCGAAAGCATTAAGAGTTCCGCGACCAATGATAGCATTGTAAGGATACTCCATGTCAACAATATCAAACACAATTTGCTCAGTCCTTGTGTTGTTAACAAATCCGAAGGTTACCGGCATGGTAATCTTCCCAAGTGCTACAATCTGCCGCCCTCCGAAGCCACAAAGAGGGTGCGTAGCATCATGAATCTTGTCTTCGGGCTCTTGCATTTGTCTGAAGGCTTTAGCAAATATAATGTCAGCTGCACTGCCTGTATCAACTAGGACATTGTGGACCAGAAATCCTTTGATCACGCAAGAGATGACCATGGCATCATTGTGAGGATAATCCTTAAGCTGAAGGTCTTCCTGAGAGAAAGTAATTGGAACGTGGGACCATTTTGACTTGATGAAGGGTCCCTGTACTCCAACATGCTGCACCCTTCTCTGAGCCTCCTTCTTCTGCTTCTTGTTAGCCGGCTCTGAGCAAGAACCGCCTGTTATCGGGAGCACCAGCTTCGAAGCCGAAGCAGCTCCAGCTTGATTGTTGAACGAAGCCATCAGCTCAGAAAAGTGGAAGTGAGTTCACCGGAGGTGGGCGCCAATGTTGGGGGCTTGTTCTCAAATGCTAAGAGTTAAGAACAAGGCAACACAGAAAATGTTAAATGTTAAAGTCCTTCGTCCTCCACCACCTTATATCCTTTCGGGATATAAAGAATTTCGGACGAAGGTTACAAAGGGCGTACCTTCGTAAACATAATAACGAGGGACGAAGTACTCATATAAATCATGAGATATAAAATAAACATTTAAATGTTATCATAAAATCATTTCCATCTTTACTAACACGAACGAATATAAATGATTTCAAATTATAAATGTACCTTCGGTCCTGAGGAAGGCGAAAATACAAGTGTGATGCGAAGGCAAATGACAGGTTCGCGTGAACAGTACAGAGGTACTGTTCATCTATTTATAGGCACAGGTCGCAGCCTGTGACAAATTACAATTATGCCCCTTACAAAAGTTTACAACATTGACTCAGACCTCTATGGATAAAAAGGTCATTCTATCTCTATGTCGGTTTGTAACGCCGAAGCTCCATGAAAAGGAACCTTCGGCCATCTCTTGGAGACGACTTCAGCCGAAGCTGCTTCTTCGTGTGAGACCTTCGGCGCACCGAAGCACGACCCCAACATGATCTGAGCAAATGTGCAATGTCAATGATGTTTGTTTCTTCCTATATAGCGAAGTGGTATGTTGTTCACCGTGGAAGAAAAGTTGGTGTGTTTGATTCCTGGGATGCTTGTCATGCTCAAGTTCATGGTTTCAAAGGATCATGCTACAAAAGCTACTCCTCAAAAGATGAAGCTGTTGCTGCTTTTAAACAATCAGTCATTAAGACTGATCGTGTTGGTTTCAGTTGGAAAGATGGCTTCATTCTCTCTCAGTTTGTACTGATAGTTGTGCTCTTGTTGATCATTTGGTTTGGGTAACCTCACCACTTGTATGCAGTGGTGACCATACCACTTGTATGCAGCTGCAACCAATCACTCTACTTGCATCTGTGTGTTTGAATTTGCTAATGCAACTGTGCAACCAATCAACTGCTGGGTTGGGGCTGGTTCTGCTCATCCGGTAACCAATCACACGCCCCCCTTGCACCACTGGAACCAGGCTCCCATGAGCCTTGATCTGGGGGCCAAGCCAGGTTGGGTTCATCCGGCAACCAATCATGCCCTTAGTCCCTTACATGTTCGTTTCTTGGCCGCCGTCCGGCACCACGGCCATGGCCGCCATATCCAATGGCCTTGGCCAACATCCGCCTCCCATTCATCCAGGCAACTAATATTTTTGTATCTTATCTTATTAATAAGACATGTGATTTTAATATTTATATGTGGTGCTTATTTGATAGATTTAAATGATTATATGTCACACCCGGGCTTTAAGGAATAAAGCCGGGTGCATCTCATATATGCGCCAGAGAAGACAACACATATAATAACAGAGTGCATAGAGATAAATGTCATAAATATCATAAATATACTTATTACATAGCGAAAGTATTACAAAAATAAATGATAAAATAAAGCGAACTAAAAATTATTCCCTAGCGCCACAAAGCTGACTGGGAGACGCCACCTAGATCAAGTCGAAAGCCTCAGTGTTAGGCGGCTCCTCTTTGACCACCTGTTCTTCTCCTGTGGGGGGTGTGAGACAGCAAGAGTAAGCTCACACATGTGCATCGCTCAACAAGTCATGGGGAATAATGTGGCATGAACTTACCAAAGGTGGGAGTTTATGAAGTGTAAGGCTGATCAATGAAATAAAGGTTGAAGCAGAGCATTGCTTTTATAAGTTGGTCAAAATTTTATTAGTAGTTACTAAGAGTAAGTAAATACCAAACCATAGTAATAATGAGTAAAAGTAATAATAAAATAATCCCAAATGCAATGAAATGACAAATTAAGTTTAAGTTCCATAAATTAATCATGTGAGTGTCCGAGCCGCTCATGACCGTGAGCACGGCTAGTATACCAGTTTTACACTCTGCAGAGATTGTGCATCTATACCAGAAGTCGTGTTACCCATTTGTCACGGAGTTGATCAGACCCCGTACACCTCTACCAAGGAAGCGAGGCAGGGTACCACTACGAGGCCTTTACAAAGTTCCACTAGCTTCAGAAAACCCGCTACAGTTTATAGGAAGCTCCAGTACAGGAATCCCTCGCCTGACTGCCATCGCAGCAAAATCAACCCAAGGACCTCCCTACACTGACCACTCCCCTACTGCCCTTGTCCCTTTTGGGTAAGGTAGTCATCCACCAGCTTTCCTAGTTAATCAGCCAAGGGCGTCCCATTAAACCCTTGTGGTAGCACTGTTTTCCCGGGTGGTTCTCCATGTTCCCATTAACATAATTATCTTATCATGAACAGTAAAGAATAAACAGATAATAAAAAGTATAACAATGAGTGATGAATATCTCTATACCCAAAGCCACATAAAGCAATAGCATGTACTACCCAAAAATTTAGTAGTAAAACCAGTGGTGAAACAAGGTATAAAGATAGTCAAAGACTAGGGTAACCTATTGGGTCCCAGCAAAATTAACCTATGCAGATCATTATGATTAATAAGAACATGAATGGGTAAAAGAAAGTGATCAAGGGCACAACTTGCCTTCAATGAGCTCCTGCTCAGCAGTCTCTACCAGCTGAACCTCAGGATCCTCTGTAGCTTGCTCGTCTACTCGCATCAACACAATACATACATAGTATAGTAAAAATTAACATCACACCAAACATGTAAATAAAATACACAGTAATAATCTAGACATTAAAATAAGATCATAGGAACTGGAATCATTAAATTTGGAGTTATAGATTTTAAGTTATGAATTTTCTAAGGTTTAATGTATTTAATACAAGATTAAGTACTAGATAAATTTTAATGTGTTTTTCATGCCAAAACAGTGGCACAATTTGATAGAGAATAATATTACAAAAATTTAGGAACTAGAATGGACCAATTTGGAGTTCATATGGATTTTCTACCAATTAAACAAGTTCTAACATTTATCTATGCATTAAAAATCAATTTCTGTGATTATTTCCTATTTTCCTTAGTCTCTGGATCGGGCAGCGAATACAGAGAAGTGCAGGGGCTAAACAATAAAATTTCTCGAGACAGAGGGTAACCCGCGCGGACTGCGGGTTTATTTCCATGTTTGGCGGGTCTCTTTAACAAAATGCCCTGGTCGATGGATACTGCGCAATTGGAACCGTCCGATCAAAATTCTAGGGACCAGATCAGATCTCAATTACCTGAACCAGGACGTTACGTAGACCCTTGGATCTAGATCCAACGGCCAAGGTTTTAAATAGCGCGGAACGCTCAGCCACCACCCGATCCCTGATCAACGTTCCCGATCGGCTTAACGCGAAACGTTACTAACATCTAATATAACCCATTCCCTTAGAGATCAACGGCCGACTCCCTTTCCTCCTCTTGCTAGCGCGCAGCGGCCAGGAACTGGCAGCGCACAGCCACCACGGCGCAACTCCGGCAACCCCCGATTCCATAGCTCCGGCGCACGAGCTTCTACGGTAATGACTCTAAGCATAGTGGGAACAAGAGCGAACCTTGAAGGGAGTTCCCATACCAGAATGATGAAGTGCAGCCGCACGACCGTGGTTGGAGGTGAATCCGTGGTGCCACCCAACACCGGCGAGAAATCCGGTTGACGCCGGTGGTGCACACACCAAATTGTGCACACCCACACGATCCGCACGCGCCACTGAACTCCAATCTCGCCTTCCCCAAAGTAAGAACGGTCACGCTCCGAGGAAATCGTCGCGGCGGCAACCCCTCTCTCTCTCTCCCTCTCTCTCCGCTTCTCTCCACTGGGGCCGGTATCTGCGACCAGAGAACCTCCGGGTGGCTAGGGTTTTGAAGCCTTTGGTCCCCCGCCGGCTACACCCCCGTTTTATACATGAATCGAGCTGCCAGGTGCGCGAATTTCTCGGATTCCGTTGAGCTCGCCCGCGAACCTCGCGGGGACAACGGGTCCGACCAACCGGCCCCACGTGGAAGCGTCCCAGGTGGAAGAGTGTCCGCCAGGTGGGCCCCCATGGTCAGCGCAGGGGCGCGGTGGTCACGCGCGGAGGGGGATCGGTGACAGTGGGCTGGGCACGGGTGTGTTAGGGCAACTGGGCTGAAATGGGGCAGGGCCCAGATGGGGTTTTGGTCTTTTCTTTTTCTTTTTTATTATCTATTTTCTTTTCTCTCTCTTTTCAAATTCAAGTTGTATTCAAATTTAATTCAAACTCTTGTGACCAATTATTCTCAGATGATATTGCGCCATAAATAGTACTACTTTGAAGATATATTATTATATATATTATTTTTATATCTTTTCTCTTTTTGGTTTCAATTCTAGAATTTCCTTTCTTCTTTTCCAAACTCTAGAATTTCTTTTAGGATTTAATTTCCCATTGGGGTATTAACATAATTATTATTTTTTTGTTTACTATATTTTTATATCATCACAAAATGCGCACAAAGTAAGATCCAACATGATGCACAGGTTATTTATGTGTTCTTGGTTCTAATTATCCACTTTTAACTAGTGTCGATCACATGTAATGAATAGTAGAGGCCACAAACTATTGAGATTATCTCTATCCTCTTTTATTACACTTTTGAGTATTACAAATCCTACCCCCCCCCTAACAAGAATCTCGCCCTCGAGATTCAGGAAGGACTAGGAAAAAGATGGGAAAAATCTATGCGAAGCTCTTCTTCTCTCTCCCAAGTAGCTTCATCTTCTCTGTGGTGACTCTATTGCACTTTACACATCTTTATCACCTTATTTCTTGTAACTTGAGTCAAAGTGTCAAGAATCTTGATAGGGTACTCAGCATAAGTCAGGTCATCTTGAACACTAAGATCCTCCATCGGTAGCTGCTCCTCAGGTACCCTGAGGCACTTCTTCAATTGTGACACGTGGAATACATCATGTACATCTGCCAGATGATCAGGTAGTTCTAGTTGATATGCAACTTCCTCCACTCGCTTTAAGATCAAGAAAGGTCCAATGAAGCGAGGGGATAGCTTTCCTTTAACTTTAAATCTTCTCATACCCCGAAGTGGTGACACCTTCAGATACACGTGATCACCCTCCTTAAACTCCAGTAGTCTTCTCTGGGTATCAGCATAGCTCTTCTGCCTTGATTGTGCAATTCTCAAATTCTCCCGAATTATACGGACTTGTTCTTCCGCCTCTTGTATAAGTTCAGACCCAAAGAACTGTCTTTCTCCAGTCTGATCCCAATATAGAGAAGTCCTGCATTTCCTGCCATATAAAGCCTCAAACAGTGACATCTTCAAACTGGCCTGGTAGCTATTATTATAAGAGAACTCCGCATATGGTAAGCTCTTATCCCAACTTCCACCATGTTTAAGAGCACAAGCTCTTAACATATCCTCCAGTACTTGGTTAGTCCTCTCTGTCTGCCCATCAGTCTGAGGATGGTAGGGCGAACTAAAATTCAACTTTGTATCCAAGCTCTCATGCAACTTCTTTCAAAACCGAGAAGTAAACTGTGATCCTCGATCAGACACGATCTTCTTAGGCACTCCATGTAGACAAACTATTCGAGTCATATACAATTCTGCTAGCTTGGCTCCCGTGTAATTAGTCCTCACAGGTATGAAATGAACCACTTTTGTCAATCTGTCCACAATCACCTAAATAGTCATATCTTGCCGGAGTGTGGGGTAGTCCAACAATGAAATCCATACCAAATTTCTTCCCATTTCCACTCGGGAATCTTAAGCGGGTGCAATAGTCCAGCTGGTCTTGAAAGTCGCCTAGAGGGGGGTGAATAGGGTGAAACTGAAATTTACAAATATAAACACAACTACGAGATGGGTTAGCGTTAGAAATAAAACAAGAGTCCGAGAGAGAGGGCGCAAAATAAATCGTGAGCAAATGCGAAGTGAGACACGATGATTTATTTTACCGAGGTTCGGTTCTCGCAAACCTACTCCCCGTTGAGGAGGCCACAAAGGCCGGGTCTCTTTCAACCCTTACCCTCTCTCAAACGGTCCCTCGGACCGAGTGAGCTTTCTCTTCTCAATCACTTGGAACACAAAGTTCCCACAAGGACCACCACAAGATTGGTGTCTCTTGCCTCAATTACAAGTGAGTTTGATCGCAATGAAGAATCAAAGAAGGAAGAAAGCAATCCAAGCGCAAGAGCTCGAAAGAACACAAGCAAATCTCTCTCACTAATCACTAAAGCGTTGTGTGGAATTTGGAGAGGATTTGATCACTTGGGTGTGTCTAGAATTGAATGCTAGAGCTCTTGTAAGTGGTTGAAGTGGGAAAACTTGGATGACTTGAATGTGGGGTGGTTGGGGGTATTTATAGCCCCAACCACCAAACTAGTCGTTTGGTGGAGGCTGTCTGTCGAATGGTGCACCGGACAGTCCGGTGCGCCAGCCACGTCACCAAAGCCGTTGGGTTCCGACCGTTGGAGCTCTCACTTCTGGGCCCGCCTGGATGTTCGGTGGCGCACCGGACATGTACTGTAGAGTGTCCGGTGCGCCAGCATGGGCGTGCCTGACCTCTGCGCGCGCTGGCGCGCATTTAATACGCCGCAGGTAGCCGTTGGCGCCAGAAGTAGCCGTTGCCCCGCAGTTACACTGGACAGTCCGGTGTACACCGGACAGTCCGGTGAATTATAGCGAAGCAGCTGAAGTGAATTCCCGAGACTGGCGAGTTCCCGAGGCCGCTCTTCCTTGGAGCACCGGACACTGTCCGGTGTACACCGGACAGTCCGGTGAATTATAGCGGAGTCGCCTCTGGAATTTCTCGAAGGTGACGAGTTTGAGTTGGAGTCCTCTGGTGCACCGGACATGTCCGGTGGCACACCGGACAGTCCGGTGCGCCAGACCAGAGGTGCCTTCAGTTGTCCCTTTGCTCTTTTGTTGAACCCAATACTTGGTCTTTTTATTGGCTAAGTGTGAACCTTTGGCACCTCTATAACTTATACACTAGAGCAAACTAGTTAGTCCAATTATTTGTGTTGGGCAATTCAACCACCAAAATTATTTAGGAACTAGGTGTAAGCCTAATTCCCTTTCAATCTCCCCCTTTTTGGTGATTGATGCCAACACAAACCAAAGCAAATATAAAAGTGCATAATTGAACTAGTTTGCATAATGTAAGTGCAAAGGTTGCTTGGAATTGAGCCAATAAATATTACTTACTAGATATGCATGGATTGTTTCTTTATTTTTAACATTTTGGACCACGCTCGCACCACAAGTTTTGTTTTTGCAAATTCTTTTTGTAAATACTTTTCAAAGTCCTTTTGCAAAATAGTCAAAGGTAAATGAATAAGATTTGAAAATTTTTCTCCCCTTGTTTCAAATGCTTTTTCCTTTGACTAAACAAAACTCCCCCTCAATAAATTCTCCTCTTAGTGTTCAAGAGGGTTTTAAGATATCAAGTTTTGAAAATACTACTTGCTCCCCCTTTAGAACACAAAGAGATACCAATTTGAAATTTACCAATTGAAAATCATTAATTTTTAAAAATTAGGGTGGTGGAGCGGTCCTTTTGCTTTGGGCCAATACTTTCTCCCCCTTTGGCATGAATCGCCAAAAACGGATACTATGAGTGAAATATAAGCCCTTATCCTAACTATTTTCTCCTCTTTGGCAAATAAAACATATGAGTGAAGATTATACCAAAGATGGAGAGTGATGCGGAGCGACGGCGAAGGATGAGTAGTAGAGTGGAGTGGAAGCCTTTGTCTTCGCCGAAGACTCCAATTCCCTTTCAATACACCTATGACTTGGTTTGAAATACACTTGAAAACACATTAGTCATAGCATATATAAAAGAGATATGATCAAAGGTATACTTATGAGCTATGTGTGCAAATTAGCAAAAGAAGTTCCTAGAATCAAGAATATTGAGCTCATGCCTAAGTTTGGTAAAGGATTGTTCATCAAGTGGCTTGGTAAAGATATCGGCTAATTGATCTTTAGTATTAATGTATGAAATCTCGATATCCCCCTTTTGTTGGTGATCCCTAAGAAAATGATACCGAATGGCTATGTGTTTAGTGCGGCTATGCTCAATGGGATTATTCGCCATGCGGATTGCACTCTCATTATCACATAGAAGAGGAACTTTGGTTAATTTGTAACCGTAGTCCCGCAGGGTTTGCCTCATCCAAAGCAATTGCGCGCAACAGTGGCCTACGGCAATATACTCGGCTTCGGCGGTAGAAAGAGCGACCGAATTTTGCTTCTTTGAAGCCCAAGACACCAAGGATCTTCCCAAGAACTGGCAAGTCCCCGATGTGCTCTTCCTATTAATCTTGCACCCCGCCCAATCGGCATCCGAATAACCAATCAAATCAAATGTGGATCCCCGAGGGTACCAAAGCCCAAACTTAGGAGTATAAGCCAAATATCTCAAGATTCGTTTTACGGCCGTAAGGTGGGATTCCTTAGGGTCGGCTTGAAATCTTGCACACATGCAAACGGAAAGCATAATGTCCGATCGAGATGCACATAAATAAAGCAATGAACCAATCATTGACCGGTATACCTTTTGATCGACGGATTTACCTCCCGTGTCGAGGTCGAGATGCCCATTGGTTCCCATGGGTGTCTTGATGGGCTTGGCATCCTTCATTCCAAACTTGGTTAGAATGTCTTGAGTGTACTTCGTTTGGCTAATGAAGGTGCCCTCTTGGAGTTGCTTGACTTGGAATCCTAGAAAATACTTCAACTCCCCCATCATAGACATCTCGAATTTCTGTGTCATGATCCTACTAAATTCTTCACATGTAGATTCGTTAGTAGACCCAAATATGATATCATCAACATAAATTTGGCATACAAACAAATCATTGTCAAGAGTTTTAGTGAATAAAGTAGGATCGGCCTTGCCGACTTTGAAGCCATTTGCAATAAGGAAATCTCTAAGGCATTCATACCATGCTCTTGGGGCTTGCTTGAGCCCATAAAGCGCCTTAGAGAGCCTATAAACATGGTTAGGGTACTCACTATCTTCAAAGCCGGGAGGTTGCTCAACATAGACCTCTTCCTTGATTGGTCCATTGAGGAAGGCACTCTTCACGTCCATTTGGTAAAGCTTGAAGCCATGGTAAGTAGCATAGGCTAATAATATACGAATTGCCTCAAGCCTAGCTACGGGTGCATAGGTTTCACCAAAATCCAAACCTTCGACTTGTGAATACCCCTTGGCCACTAGTCGAGCTTTGTTCCTTGTCACCACACCATGCTCGTCTTGCTTGTTGCGGAAGACCCATTTGGTTCCTACAACATTTTGGTTAGGACGTGGAACTAAATGCCATACCTCATTCCTAGTGAAGTTGTTGCGCTCCTCTTGCATCGCCATCACCCAATCCGAATCTTGAAGTGCTTCCTCTACCCTGTGTGGCTCAATAGAGGAAACAAAAGAGTAATGTTCATAAAAATGTGCAACACGAGATCGAGTAGTTACCCCCCTTATGAATGTCGCCGAGGATGGTGTCGACGGGGTGATCTCGTTGGATTGCTTGGTGGACTCTTGGGTGTGGCGGCCTTGGTTCTTCATCCTCCTTGTCTTCATCATTTGCATCCCCCCCTTGATCATTGCCGTCATCTTGAGGTGGCTCATCATTGTGTTCTTCCTCTTTATCAACTTGAGCCTCGTCCTCATTTTAGGTAGGTGGAGATGCTTGCGTGGAGGAGGATGGTTGATCTTGTGCTTGTGGAGGCTCTTCGAGTTCCTTAGGGCACACATCCCCAATGGACATGTTCCTTAGTGCGATGCACGGAGCCTGTTCTTCACCTATCTCATCAAGATCAACTTGCTCTACTTGAGAGCCGTTAGTCTCATCAAACACAACGTCACAAGAAACTTCAACTAGTCCTGAGGACTTGTTAAAGACTCTATATGCCCTTGTGTTTGAGTCATATCCTAGTAAAAAGCCTTCTACAGTTTTAGGAGCAAATTTAGATTTTCTACCTCTCTTAACAAGAATAAAGCATTTGCTACCAAAAACTCTAAAGTATGAAATATTGGGCTTTTTACCGGTTAGGAGTTCATAGGATGTCTTCTTGAGGATTCGGTGTAGATATAACCGGTTGATGGCGTAGCAAGCGGTGTTGACCGCCTCGGCCCAAAACCGATCCGGTGTCTTGTACTCATCAAGCATGGTTCTTGCCATGTCCAGGAGAGTTCGATTCTTCCTCTCCACTACACCATTTTGTTGTGGGGTGTAGGGGGAAGAGAACTCATGCTTGATGCCCTCCTCCTCAAGAAAGCTTTCAATTTGAGAGTTCTTGAAATCCGTCCCGTTGTCGCTTCTAATTTTCTTGATCCTTAAGCCGAACTCATTTTGAGCTCGTCTCAAGAATCCCTTTAAGGTTTCTTGGGTATGGGATTTTTCCTGCAAAAAGAATACCCAAGTGAAGCGAGAATAATCATCCACAATAACTAGACAGTACTTACTCCCGCCAATGCTTATGTAAGCGATAGGGCCGAATAAATCCATGTGTAGGAGCTCCAGTGGCCTGTCACTTGTCATGATGTTCTTGTGTGGATGATGAGTGCCAACTTGCTTCCCGGCTTGGCATGCGCTACAAATCCTGTCTTTCTCAAAATGAACATTTGTTAGTCCTAAAATGTGCTCTCCCTTTAGAAGCTTATGAAGATTCTTCATTCCAACATGGGCTAGTCGGCGGTGCCAGAGCCAACCCATGTTAGTCTTAGCAATTAAGCAAGTGTCGAGTTCAGCTCTATCAAAATCTACCAAGTATAGCTGACCCTCTAACACTCCCTTAAAAGCTATTGAATCATCACTTCTTCTAAAGACAGTGACACCTACATCAGTGAATAGACAGTTGTAGCCCATTTGACATAATTGAGATACGGAAAGCAAATTGTAATCTAAAGAATCTACAAGAAAAACATTGGAAATGGAATGGTCAGGAGATATAGCTATTTTACCCAAACCTTTGACCAAACCTTGGTTTCCATCCCCGAATGTGATAGCTCGTTGGGGATCTTGGTTTTTCTCATAGGAAGAGAACATCTTCTTCTCCCCTGTCATGTGGTTTGTGCACCCGCTGTCGAGTATCCAACTTGAGCCCCCGGATGCATAAACCTACAAAACAATTTTAGTTCTTGACTTTAGGTACCCAAACGGTTTTGGGTCCTTTGGCATTAGAAACAAGAACTTTGGGTACCCAAACACAAGTTTTTGACCCCTTGTGTTTGCCCCCAACAAACTTGGCAACTACCTTGCCGGATTTGTTAGTAAGCACATATGATGCATCAAAAGTTTTGAATGAAATGTCATGCTTATTTGATGCATTAGGAGTTTTCTTTTTAGGCAACTTAGCGCGGGTTGGTTGCCTAGAACTAGATGTCTCACCCTTATACATAAAAGCATGGTTAGGGCCAGAGTGAGACTTCCTAGAATGAATTCTCCTAATTTTGCTCTCGGGATAACCGGCAGGATACAAAATGTAACCCTCGTTATCCTGAGGCATGGGAGCCTTGCCCTTAACAAAGTTAGACAAATTTCTAGGAGGGGCATTAAGTTTGACATTGTCTCCCCTTTGGAAGCCAATGCCATCCTTGATGCCAGGGCGTCTCCCATTATAGAGCATACTTCTAGCAAATTTAAACTTTTCATTTTCTAAGTTATGCTCGGCAATTTTAGCATCTAATATTGCTATATGATCATTTTGTTGTTTAATTAAAGCCATGTGATCATGAATAGCATTGATATCAACATCTCTACATCTAGTACAAATAGAAGTGTGCTCAACGGTAGATGTAGAAGGTTTGCAAGATTTTAATTCTACAACCTTAGCATGCAACATATCATTCTTAGTTCTAAGGTCAGAAATAGTAGTATTGCAAACATCAAAATCTTTAGCCTTAGCAATTAACTTTTCATTTTCAACCCTAAGGCTATCAAGAGAAATATTCAATTCATCAATCCTAGCAAGCAAATCAACATTATCATCTCTAGGATTGGGAATTGAATCAATACAAACATGGGAATCAACCTTAGCAATTAATTTAGCATTTTCATTTCTAAGGTTGTCAATGGTCTCATGACAAGTGCTTAGCTCACTAGACAATTTTTCACATTTTTCAACTTGTAGAGCATAAGCATTTTTAACCTTAACATGCCTTTTGTTTTCCTTAATAAGGAAGTCCTCTTGAGAGTCCAAGAGATCATCCTTCTCATGAATAGCACTAATCAATTCATTTAATTTTTCCTTTTGTTCCATGTTAAGGTTGGCAAAAAGGGTACACAAGTTATCCTCCTCATCACTAGCATTTTCATCACTAGAAGACTCATATCTAGTGGAGGATTTAGATTTAACCTTCTTTCTTTTGCCGTCCTTTGCCATGAGGCACTTGTGGCCGACGTTGGGGAAGAGGAGTCCCTTGGTGACGGCGATGTGACGGCGTCCTCGTTGGAGGAGGACTCGGTGGAGCTCTCGTCGGAGTCCCATTCCCGGCAAACATGGGCATCGCCGCCCTTCTTCTTGTAGTACCTCTTCTTTTCTCTCCTCTTTCCCTTCTTGTCGTTATCCCTGTCACTGTCACTTGATAATGGACATTTAGCAATAAAGTGACCGGGCTTACCACACTTGTAGCAAACCTTCTTGGAACGGGATTTGTAGTCCTTCCCCTTCCGTTGCTTGAGGATTTGGCGAAAGCTTTTGATGATTAAAGCCATCTCCTCATTGTCGAGCTTGGATGCGTCAATTGGTTGTCTACTCGATGTAGACTCCTCCTTCTTCTCCTCCGTCGCCTTAAATGCCACCGGTTGTGCTTCGGACGTGGAGGGTTCATCAAGCTCGTTGATCTTCTTTGAGCCCTTAATCATACATTCAAAGCTCACAAAATTCCCGATTACTTCCTCGGGAGTCATTAGTGTATATCTTAGGTTACCACGAATTAATTGTACTTGAGTAGGGTTAAGGAAAATAAGTGATCTCAAAATAACCTTAACCACTTCGTGGTCATCCCATTTCTTGCTCCTGAGGTTGCGCACTTGGTTCACCAAGGTTTTGAGCCGGTTGTACATATCTTGTGGCTCCTCCCCTTGGCGAAGACGAAAGCAACCGAGCTCCCCCTCTATCGTTTCCCGCTTGGTGATCTTGGTGAGTTCATCACCCTCGTGCGCGGTCTTGAGTAAGTCCCAAATCTCCTTCGCACTCTTCAACCCTTGCACTTTATTATATTCCTCTCTACTTAGAGAGGCGAGGAGTATGGTTGTGGAGTTGAAGTGCTCGATTTGGGCCACTTCGTCCGTATCATAATCTTCATCCCCTACGGATGGTACCTGTACACCAAACTCAACAACATCCCATATACTTTTGTGGAGTGAGGTTAGATGAAATCGCATTAAATCACTCCACCTAGCATAGTCTTCACCATCAAACATTGGTGGTTTGCCTAATGGGACGGAAAGCAAAGGTGTATGTTTAGGAATGCGAGGGTAGCGTAAGGGGATCTTACTATACTTCTTACGCTCTTGGCGCTTAGAAGTTACGAACGGCGCATCGGAGTCGGAGGTCGATGTTGATGAAGTGTCGGTCTCGTAGTAGACCACTTTCCTCATCCTTTTGTGCTTGTCGCCTCTCCGATGCGACTTGTGGGAAGAAGATTTCTCCTTCTTCTCTTTGTGGTGAGAAGAAGAAGATCTTTTCTCCTTCCGTTTGGAGGAGTCCTTCTTCTTCTCCTTCCTCTTGGTGCGGGACTCTTCCGATGAAGTGCTCCCGTGGCTCATAGTGGGCTTGTCGCCGGTCTCCATGTCCCTCTTGGTGTGATCTCCCGACATCACTTCGAGCGGTTAGGCTCTAATGAAGCACCGGGCTCCGATACCAATTGAAAGTCGCCTAGAGGGGGGTGAATAGGGCGAAACTGAAATTTACAAATATAAACACAACTACGAGACGGGTTAGCGTTAGAAATAAAACAAGAGTCCGAGAGAGAGGACGCAAAACAAATCGTGAGCAAATGCGAAGTGAGACACAATAATTTGTTTTACCGAGGTTCGGTTCTCGCAAACCTACTCCCCGTTGAGGAGGCCACAAAGGTCAGGTCTCTTTCAACCCTTACCCTCTCTCAAACGGTCCCTCGGACCGAGTGAGCTTTCTCTTCTCAATCAATTGGAACACAAAGTTCCCACAAGGACCACCACAAGATTGGTGTCTCTTGCCTCAATTACAAGTGAGTTTGATCGCAATGAAGAATCAAAGAAGGAAGAAAGCAATCCAAGCGCAAGAGCTCGAAAGAACACAAGCAAATCTCTCTCACTAATCACTAAAGCGTTGTGTGGAATTTGGAGAGGATTTGATCACTTGGGTGTGTCTAGAATTGAATGCTAGAGCTCTTGTAAGTGGTTGAAGTGGGAAAACTTGGATGACTTGAATGTGGGGTGGTTGGGGGTATTTATAGCCCCAACCACCAAACTAGCCGTTTGGTGGAGGCTGTCTGTCGAATGGTGCACCGGACAGTCCGGTGCACCGGACAGTCCGGTGCGCCAGCCACGTCACCAAAGCCGTTGGGTTCCGACCGTTGGAGCTCTGACTTCTGGGCCCGCCTGGATGTCCGGTGGCGCACCGGACATGTACTGTAGAGTGTCCGGTGCGCCAGCATGGGCGTGCCTGACCTCTGCGCGCGCTGGCGCGCATTTAATGCTTCGCAGGTAGCCGTTGTCGCCAGAAGTAGCCGTTGCCCCGCAGTTACACCGGACAGTCCGGTGTACACCGGACAGTCCGGTGTACACCGGACAGTCCGGTGAATTATAGCGGAGCAGCTGAAGTGAATTCCCGAGACTGGCGAGTTCCGGAGGCCGCTCTTCCTTGGAGCACCGGACACTGTCCGGTGTACACCGGACAGTCCGGTGAATTATAGCGGAGTCGCCTCTGGAATTTCCTGAAGGTGACGCGTTTGAGTTGGAGTCCTCTGGTGCACCGGACATGTTCGGTGGCACACCGGACAGTCCGGTGCGCCAGACCAGAGGTGCCTTCGGTTGTCCCTTTGCTCTTTTGTTGAACCCAATACTTGGTCTTTTTATTGGCTAAGTGTGAACCTTTGGCACCTGTATAACTTATACACTAGAGCAAACTAGTTAGTCCAATTATTTGTGTTGGGCAATTCAACCACCAAAATTATTTAGGAACTAGGTGTAAGCCTAATTCCCTTTCAGGTCTTTGATGTTCGGCCTTAACTCTTTGACACACATCACACTTAGCCACATGAGCAGCAACATCTCTTTTCAATCCATACCACCAGTACTTTTGCTTCAAATCCTGATACATCTTAGTGCTGCCAGGGTGGATAGAGTAATCAGAATCACGGGCTTCTTTCAATATAGTCTCACGAAGGCTATCAATCTCCGGAACACATATCCGATCCTTGAACCATATAGTACCCTGCTCATCCTCCATGAATTCTGAAACTCTACCTTCCGTAATCAGATCCTTAATCTCTTGAATTTTAGCATCACCCACTTGGCCTTTACGAATTTCTTGCTCCAAGGTAGGTTCCAATTCGATGGTGAGTCCTTCCGTATGAGTAACAATTCCCAGGTTGAGTCTCTCAAAATCTTTTGCTAATTCATCGGGTAGCTGGACAACAATAGCGGAGTGAACGTGCTCCTTCCTACTCAAGGCATCTGCAACCAAATTCACATTGCCCGGGTGATAGTGAATCTCCAAATAATAATCCTTAATAAGCTCCAACCAATGGGAATCTTAAGTGGGTGCAATAGTCCAGCTGGTCTTTGATGTTCGGCCTTAACTCTTTGACACACATCACACTTAGCCACATGAGCAGCAACATCTCTTTTCAATCCATACCACCAGTACTTTTGCTTCAAATCCTGATACATCTTAGTGCTGCCAGAGTGGATAGAGTAATCAGAATCATGGGCTTCTTTCAATATAGTCTCACGAAGGCTATCAATCTCTGGAACACATATCCGATCCTTGAACCATATAGTACCCTACTCATCCTCCGTGAATTCCGGAACTCTACCTTCCGTAATCAGATCCTTAATCTCTTGAATTTTAGCATCATCCACTTGGCCTTTACGAATTTCTTGCTCCAAGGTAGGTTCCAATTCGATGGTGACTCCTTCCGTATGAGTAACAATTCCCAGGTTGAGTCTCTCAAAATCTTTTGCTAATTCATCGGGTAGCTGGACAACAATAGCGGAGTGAACGTGCTCCTTCCTACTCAAGGCATCTGTAACCAAATTCACTTTGCCCGGGTGATAGTGAATCTCCAAATCATAATCCTTAATAAGCTCCAACCAACGGTGTTGCCTAAGGTTGAGATCCTTCTGAGTGAATATATACTTCAAACTATTATGATCCATGTATACTTGACACTTGGTTCCCATAATGTAGTGTCTCCAAATCTTAAGTGCATGTACAATGGCTGCCAGTTCTAAATCATGAGTGGGGTAGTTCAATTCATGTTTCCGCAACTAACGAGACGTATAGGCGATCACATGTCCTTCTTGCATGAGCACACATCCCAATCCTTGGCCACATGCATCACAATAAATGTCAAATCCCTTCTGTAGATCTGGCATAACCAACACTGGTGGTGACATCAATCTTTTTAATTGATCAAAGCTTTCTTGGCACTTCTCGTCCCACTTAAATTCTCTTCCTTTCTCCAGAAGCGAGGTCATAGGCTTGGCAATCTTAGAGAATCCTTCAATAAATCTCTGATAATATACTGCAAGCCCCAAGAAACTCCGAATCTCAGTGACGGTGGTGGGCACGCTCCATTCCATTATCTCCTTCACTTTAACAGGATCCACTGTTATTCCTCCATTAGAAATAATATGTCCCAGGAATGGCACCTTGTCAATCCAAAACTCGCACTTGCTAAACTTGGCGTAGAGTTGATTATCTCATAGTTTCTGTAGCACCAACCTTAGATGTTCTTCATGATCACTTTCACTCTTAGAATAGATAAGAATATTGTAGATGAACACCACGACAAATCTGTCCAAATACTCCATAAACACCTTATTCATCAAATTCATAAAATAAGCTAGTGCATTGGTTAATCCGAACGACATAACAGTGAACTCATATAATCCATATCGGGTTGAGAAAGCCGTCTTAGGAATATCTGATGGTCTAATCTTCATTTGATGGTATCCCGACCGGAGATCAATCTTCGAGAATACCCTAGCACCTCTCATCTGATCAAATAAATCCTCAATGCGGGGTAACGGATACTTGTTCTTCACAGTAACATCATTAAGTGATCTATAATCCACACACATCCGTTGCGAACCATCCTTCTTCTGTACAAATAGTACCGATGCTCCCCAAGGTGAGGAACTCGGACAAATGTACCCTGCCTCATGTAACTTAGTTAACTGCTTCTTAAGTTCCTTTAATTCTTCTACAGACATCCTGTATGATCGCTTAGAAATAGGAGCAGTCCCAGGTAAGAGATCAATGACAAACTCAACTTCTCTATCTGGTGGCATCCCTGGTAACTCCTCTGGAAAGACATCCAGAAAATCTCTAACCACATGGATGTTGTCACCAACAAACTCCTCAGGTATAAAGTATATAGCCCATTTGGAAGAGGTGGTTACTGCAATTTAAACTTGAAACGTTTCTCCTTTAGGGCTAGTGAGTTCTATAGTACCTCTACCACATGCTATAATGGCCTTTGCCTTCCTTAACCATGATATACCAAGGATCAGATCTATACTGATGGCCTCTAATATTATAGCAGTAGCTCCAAATTCTCTTCCCATAATTGTTAATGTCAATCTATGTGTCTTTGATTTTCCTCAATGGGCGCTTTAGGTGTGATTACTATCATTGGTTTTCTCATATTTAGCAGCGGTATCTCATTTGTGTTGACATATCGAGCAGACATGAAGGAATGTGTAGCACTAGAATCAAATAATATGGTTGCAAGAATTGCATTAATGTAAAACATACCAAGTACGATGTCAGCACCATCAGGAGTAGCATCAACGTTGACTTGATTTACCCTGGCTATAGAATATCCCTTGTCAGGAGTCTGTTGCTTGTTCTTAGCTGGTGTACCAGAATTCCCCATCGGACAAGCATTAGCATAGTGCCCAATCTGACTGCACTTGAAGCATGTAAGGCCGATCTTCTGTCCTACAGACCTCGTCGGGGTGCCAGTGGGAGTAGCCTGACGAGTAGGAGGTGTCAGTGGACACCCCTGTGAAGCGTACTGAGCTAGGTGTGGTCCTCCTCCTGGACGAGTAGGTGTTCCCTGTGGTGAAACGTAGCGGGGATGAACACTGCTGCTACCCTGTCCCTGTGAGATAGCCTTCTGAAAGGGAAATAGGGTCAAACCTTTTCCTAAATGATTTTGGTGGTTGAATTGCCCAACACAAATAATTGGACTAACTAGTTTGCTCTAGATTATGAGTTCTACAGGTGCCAAAGGTTCAACACAAACCAATAAAAAGTCCAAAAAAGGGTTCAAATAAAAAGAGCAAAAGACAACCGAAGGCTGCCCTGGTCTGGCGCACCGGACTATCCGGTGTGCCACCGGACAGTGTCCGGTGCACCAGGGAGATCAACTCCGAACTTGCCACCTTCGGGAATTTGGGGAGCCGCTCCGCTATAATTCACCGGACTGTCCAGTGTAGCACCAGACTGTTCGGTGTGCCAGTGGGAGCAACGGCTAGCGCGCCAACGGTCATCTGCAAAAGGTGAACAGTGAGCTATAGTGCGCAGACTGCGTGCGTAGAAGTTAGAGCAGGCGCAGAAGGCGCATCAGATAGTGAACAGGGCCTGTCCGGTGCACCACCGGACTGTCCGGTGGCCCCACAAGTCAGAGCTCCAACGGTCGAACTCTAACGGTTAGGTGACATGGCTGGCGCACTGGACAGTGTCCGGTGGCGCACCAGACTGTACGGTGTGCCCTTCGACACTAGCCTTCCCCAACGACCACTTTGGTGGTTGGGGCTATAAATACCTCCAACCACCACACATTCAATGCATCCAAGTTTTCAGCCATTGCATTCAATATAAGAGCTCTAGACTTCACTCCAAGACACAAACAAGAGATCAAATCCTCTCCCAAGTCCAAACATCATTCCAATCAAATAGTGACTAGTGAGAGAGAGAGAGATATTTGTGTTCATTTGAGTTCTTGCGCTTGGATCGCTTTTCTTCTTCTTTCTTTCTTGTTCCCAAGACACTTGTAATCAACGTAAGAGACACCAAGTTGTGGTGGTCCTTGTGAGGGGTCTAAGTGACCCGTTGATTGAGAAGAGAAGCTCACTCGGTCTAGGTGACCGTTTGAGAGAGGGAAAGGGTTGAAAGAGACCTAGTCTTTGTGACCACCTCAACGAGGAGTAGGTTTGCAAGAACCGAACCTCGGTAAAACAAATCACCGTGTCACACTCTTCATTTGCTTGTGATTTGTTTTTGCCCTCTCTTTCGGACTCAATTTTATTTCTAACGCTAACCCCCGGCTTGTAGTGTGTGCTTAAGTTTATAATTTTCAGATTTTGCCTATTCACCCCCTCTAGGCAACTTTCAATTGGTATCAAAGCCGGTACTTCATTAGAGCTTAACCGCTCGAAGTGATGTTGGGAGATCACGCCAAGAAGGAGGTCGTGACCGGCGAGAAGCCCGCCACAAGCCACGGGAAGACTCCATCAGGAGAGTCTAGCAACAAGGGGAAGGGATCCCCTTCACATACCAAGTCGCATTGGAGCCGCGATAAGAAGAAGAAGATGAAGAAGGTGGTCTACTACAAGACCGATTCTTCGTCGCCATCTACCTCCGGCTCCGACGCGTCGTCCGTCACTTCTAAGCGCCATGAGCGCAAGAAGTTTAGTAAGATCCCCTTACGCTACCCTCGCATTTCTAAACATACTCCTTTACTTTCCGTCCATTAGGCAAACCACCCGTTTTGAGGGTGAAGATTATAACATATGGAGTGATAAAATGAGGCATCATCTAACCTCAGTTCACGCTAGTATTTGGGACGTTGTTGAGTTTGGAGTGCAGGTACCATCGCTGGGGGATGAAGATTATGATTCAGATGAGGTTGCCCAAATCCGGCACTTCAACTCCCAAGCCACTACTATACTCCTCGCCTCTCTAAGTCGAGAGGAGTATAATAAGGTGCAAGGGTTGAAGAGTGCCAAAGAGATTTGGGACATGCTCAAGACCGCGCACGAAGGAGACGAGGTGACCAAGGTCACCAAGAGGGAAACGATCGAGGGGGAGCTCGGTCGTTTCATGCTCAACCAAGGGGAGGAGCCACAAGCAATGTACAACCGGCTCAAAACCTTGGTGAACCAAGTGCGCAACCTCGGGAGCACAAAATGGGATGACCATGAAATGGTCAAGGTTATTCTAAGATCACTCGTTTTTCTTAATCCTACACAAGTTCAATTAATTCGTGGTGATCCTAGATACAAGCTAATGTCTCCCGAGGAGGTCATAGGAAAATTTGTGAGCTTTGAATTGATGATCAAAGGCTCCAAGAAAATCATCGAGCAAGGCGCCACCTCAACACCCGAGGTGCAACCAGTCGCATTCAAGGCGATGGAAGAAGAAAAGAAAGAGTCTACACCAAGTAGGGTCCCCATCGACGCCTCCAAGCTCGACAACGAGGAAATGGCGCTCATCATCAAGAGCTTCCGCCAAATCCTCAAGCAAAGGAGGGGGAAGGATTACAAGCCCCGCTCCAAGAAAGTTTGCTACAAGTGTGGTAAGCCCGGTCACTTTATAGAAAAATGTCCTATTTCTAGTGACAGTGACTGGGGCGACGACAAGAGGAAGAAGGAGAAGAAGAAGTATTACAAGAAGAAGGGCAGCGATGCCCATGTTTGCCAGGAGTGGGACTCCGACGAGAGCTCCACCGACTCCTCCTCCGACGAGGACACCGCAAACATCGCCGTCAATAAGGGTCTTCTCTTCCCCCAACGTCGGCCACAAGTGCCTCATGGCAAAAGACGGCAAGAAGAAGAAGGTAAAATCTAGATCCTCCACTAAGTATGTAACTTCTAGTGATGAGGATAATTCTAGTGATGATGAGGATAACTTGCTCACTCTTTTTGTCAACCTAAACATGCAACAAAAAGAAAAATTGAATCAATTGATTAGTGCTATTCATGAGAAGGATGAACTCTTGGATAGCCAAGAGGACTTCCTTATTAAGGAAAACAAAAAGCATGTTAAGGTTAAAAATGCTTATGCTCAGGAGATAGAAAAATGTGAAAAATTAACTAGTGAGCTTAGCACTTGCCATGACACTATCTCTAACCTTAGAAATGAAAATGCCAAATTAATTGCTAAGGTTGAGAAATCAAATGTTTGTGATGATTCAATTGTTAATCTTAGAAATGATAATGCTAGTTTAATTGCTAAGATTGACATGTTGAATGAATCACTTGCTAGCCTTAAGATTGAGAATGAAAAATTAATTGCTAAGGCTAAAGATTTAAATGTTTGCAATGATGTTATTTCCAATCTTAGAAATGAAAATGCCATGTTACATGCTAAGATTGATGAACTAAATGTTTGCAAACCATCTACATCTAGTGTTGATCATGTTACTATTTGTACTAGATGTAGAGACATTAATGTTGAAGCTATCCATGATCACCTAGCTTTAATTAAACAATAAAATGATCACATAGCTCAACTTAGTGCTAAAATTAATGAGCATGACTTAGAAAATGAAAAATTTAAATTTGCTAGAAGCATGCTCTATAGTGGGAGACACCCAGGCATTAAGGATGGCATTGGCTTCCAACAGGGAGGCAATGTCAAGCTCAATGCCCCTAAAAGATTGTCTAATTTTGTTAAGCGCAAAGCTCCCATGCCTCAGGATAACGAGGGCTATATTTTATATCCTGCTGGTTATCCTAAGGATAAGATTAGGAGAATTCATGCAAAGAAGACTCATTTTGTTTCTCACCATGCTTTTATTTATAAGAAAGGCTTCTAGCTCTAGGCGTTCTATTCATGTTAAAATAACTAAAAAGAAATCTCCTATTGCATCAAATGAACCTAATGTTTCATTTAAGACTTTTGATGCTTTTTATGTGCTTACTAACAAATCAGGCAAAGTAGTTGCCAAATATGTTGGGGGCAAACACAAGGGATCAAAAACTTGTGTTTGGGTACCCAAGGTGCTTATTTCTAATGTGAAAGGACCCAAGACCGTTTGGATACCTAAGAACAAGCCTAAATTTATTTTGTAGGTTTATGCATCTGGGGGCTCAAGTTGGATCATTGATAGCAGGTGCACAAACCACATGATAGGGGAGAAAAGGATGTTCTCCTCCTATGAGAAAAACCAAGATCCCCAACGAGCTATCACATTCGGGGATGCAAATCAAGGGTTGGTCAAAGGATTGGGTAAAATTGCTATATCACCTGACCATTCTATTTCCAATGTTTTTCTTGTAGATTCTCTAGATTACAATTTGCTTTCAGTTTCTCAATTATGTAAAATGGGCTACAATTGTCTTTTTACGGATATAGGTGTAACTGTCTTTAGAAGAAGTGATGATTCGGTAGCATTTAAGGGAGTGTTAGAGGGTCAGCTATACTTAGTTGATTTTAATAGAGCTGAACTCGACACTTGCTTAATTGCTAAGACTAACATGGGTTGGCTCTGGCATCGCCGACTAGCCCACGTTGGGATGAAGAATCTTCATAAGCTTCTAAAGGGAGAGCACATTTTGGGACTAACAAATGTTCATTTTGAGAAAGACAGGATTTGTAGCGCATGCCAAGCAGGGAAGCAAGTTGGTGTTCATCATCCACACAAGAACATCATGACGACCGACAGGCCACTTGAGCTACTCCACTTGGATCTATTCGGCCCGATAGCTTACATAAGCATCGGCGGGAGTAAGTACTGTCTAGTTATTGTGGATGATTATTCTCGCTTCACTTGGGTTTTCTTTTTGCAGGAAAAATCTCACACCCAAGAGACCTTAAAGGGATTCTTGAGACGGGCTCAAAATGAGTTCGGCTTAAGGATCAAAAAGATTAGAAGCGATAATGGGACGGAGTTCAAGAACTCTCAAATTGAAGGCTTTCTTGAGAAGGAGGGCATCAAGCATGAGTTCTCTTCTCCCAACACGCCACAACAAAATGGTGTAGTGGAGAGGAAGAATAGAACTCTACTTGACATGACAAGGACCATGCTTGATGAGTACAAGACTTCGGATCGGTTTTGGGCGGAAGCAATCAACACCGCTTGCTACGCCATCAACCGTCTCTACCTTCACTGAATCCTCAAGAAGACATCATATGAACTCCTCACTGGTAGAAAGCCCAATGTTTCATATTTTAGAGTCTTTGGTAACAAATGTTTTATTCTTGTTAAAAGAGGTAGAAAATCTAAATTTGCTCCTAAGGCTGTAGAAGGCTTTTTACTTGGTTATGATTCAAACACAAGGGCATATAGAGTCTTTAACAAGTCCACTGGACTAGTTGAAGTTTCTTGTGACATTGTGTTTGATGAGACTAACGGCTCTCAAGTAGAGCAAGTTGATCTTGATGAGCTAGATGATGAAGAGGCTCCGTGCGTCTCGCTAAGGAACATGTCCATTGGGGATGTGTGTTCTAAGGAATCCGAGGAGCCTCCACAAGCACAAGATCAACCATCATCTTCCATACAAGCATCTCCACCAACTCAAGATGAGGAACAGGCTCAAGATGATGAAGGAGAAGATCAAGAAGATGAGCCACCTCAAGAGGAGGACAATGATCAAGGGGGAGATGCCAATGATCAAGACAAGGAAGATGATGAGGATCCAAGACCGCCACACCCAAGAGTCCACCAGGCGATTCAAAGAGATCACCCCGTGAACACCATCCTCGGCGATATTCATAAGGGGGTAACCACTCGATCTCGAGTCGCTCATTTTTATGAACATTACTCTTTTGTTTCCTCTATTGAGCCACACAGGGTAGAGGATGCACTTAAAGATTCGAATTGGGTGCTGGCGATGCAAGAGGAGCTCAACAACTTCATGAGGAATGAGGTATGACATTTAGTTCCACGTCCTAACCAAAATGTTGTAGGAACCAAGTGGGTCTTCACAACAAGCAAGATGAGCATGGTGTGGGGACAAGGAACAAAGCCCGACTTGTGGCCAAGGGGTATTCACAAGTCGAAGGTTTGGATTTTGGTGAAACCTATGCACCCGTAGCTAGGCTTGAGTCAATACGTATATTATTTGCCTATGCTACTTACCATGGCTTTAAGCTCTATCAAATGTACATGAAGAGTGCCTTCCTCAATGGACCAATCAAGGAAGAGGTCTATGTTGAGCAACCTCCCGGCTTTGAAGATAGTGAGTACCCTAACCATGTATATAAACTCTCTAAGGCGCTTTATGGGCTCAAGCAAGCCCCAAGAGCATGGTATGAATGCCTAATAGATTTTCTTATCACTAATGGCTTCAAAGTCGGCAAAGTCGATCCTACTCTCTTTACTAAAACAATTGCAAATGATTTGTTTGTATGCCAAATTTATGTTGATGACATCATATTTGGGTCTACTAATAAATCTACTTGTGAAGAGTTTAGTAGGATCATGGTTCAAAAATTCGAGATGTCTATGATGGGGAGTTGAAGTATTTCTTAGGATTTCAAGTCAAGCAACTCCAAGAGGACACCTTCATCAGCCAAACCAAGTACATTCAAGATATACTCACCAAGTTTGGAATGAAGGATGCCAAGCCCATTAAGACACCCATGGGAACCAATGGGCATCTCGACCTCGACACAGGAGGTAAATCCGTAGATCAAAAGGTATACCAGTCGATGATAGGCTCTTTACTCTATTTATGTGCATCTCGACCGGATATTATGCTTTCTGTATGTATGTGTGCAAGGTTCCAAGTCGATCCTAAGGAAGTTCACCTTAGGGCCATGAAAAGAATCTTGAGATATTTAGTTCATCACCTAAGTTTAGTCTTTGGTACCCCAAGGGATCCTCTTTTGATTTATTAGGATATTCATATGTTGATTGGGCAGGGTGTAAAATTGATAGGAAGAGCACATCAGGGACTTGTCAGTTTCTGGGGAGATCCCTGGTGTCTTGGGCTTCAAAGAAACAAAACTCAGTAGCTCTTTCTACTGCCGAAGCCGAGTATATTGCCGCATGCCATTGTTGTGTGCAATTACTTTGGATGAGGCAAACCCTCAGGGACTATGGCTACAAATTTAGCAAAGTCCCTCTCCTATGTGATAATGAGAGTGCAATCCGCATGGCGGATAATCCCGTTGAACACAACCGCACTACGCACATAGCCATTCGGTATCACTTTTTGAGAGATCACCAACAAAGGGGGGATATCGAGATAGCCTATATTAACACCAAAGAACAATTAGCCGATATCTTTACCAAGCCACTAGATGAGAAAACCTTTACCAAACTTAGGAATGAGCTAAACATTCTTGATTCTCAGAACTTTGATTGATACTTTGCACACATAGCTCATTTATATACCTTTGATCATATCGCTTTTATGTCTATGACTAATGTGTTTTCAAGTGTATTCTCATGCTTAGTCATAGAATTGAAAGGGAAATGGAGTATTCGGCAAAGACGGCGCTTCCACTCAACTTCATCGGTATTATCTACTCTTTGTCGGTATTCCGCTATATCTCCACATTGGTATGATCTTCACTCACATTTATTTGTTTGCCATTGGAGAGAAAGTTTAAGGGCTCATATTTCACTCAAAGTATCCGTTTTTGGCGATTCATGCCAAAGGGGGAGAAAGTATTAGCCCAAAGCAAAAGGACCGCACCACCACCAACGAATTTTAAAAATGAAGTTTTCAAATTAGTATCTTAATGCGTTTTCAAAAGGGGGAGAAAGTATTAGTATCTTCAAAAATTTGTAAAATTCTCTTGAACACTAAGAGGAGAATTTCATTGAGGGAGAGTTTTGTTTAAGTCAAAGGAAAAGCATTTGAAACAGGGGGAGAAAATTTCAAATCTTGAAAATGCTTATTTCAATCTTACTCATACACCTTTGACTATTTGCAAAAGGTTTTTGAAAAGAATTTTACAAAAAATTTGCAAAAAACAAAACTAGTGGTACAAGTGTGGTCCCAAAATTTTAAATAAGAAGAAAACAATCCATGCATATCTATTTGAAATAATATATTGGTTTCATTCCAAGCAACCTTTGCACTTACCTTATGCAAACTAGTTCAATTCTGCACTTTTATATTTGCTTTGGTTTGTGTTGGCATCAATCTCCAAAACGGGGAGATTGAAAGGGAAATAGGGTCAAACCTTTTCCTAAATGATTTTGGTGGTTGAATTGTCCAACACAAATAATTGGACTAACTAGTTTGCTCTAGATTATGAGTTCTACAGGTGCCAAAGGTTCGACACAAACCAATAAAAAGTCCAAGAAAGGGTTCAAATAAAAAGAGCAAAAGACAACCGCAGGCTGCCCTGGTCTGGCACACCGGACTGTCCGGTGTGCCACCGGACAGTGTCCGGTGCACTAGGGAGATCAACTCCGAACTTGCCACCTTCAGGAATTTGGGGAGCCGCTCCGCTATAATTCACCGGACTGTCCGGTGTAGCACCGGACTGTAAGGTGTGCCAGCGGGAGCAATGGCTAGCGCGCCAACGGTCGTCTGCAAAAGGTGAACTGTGAGCTACAGTGCACGGACTACGCGTGCAGAAGTCAGAGCAGGCACAGAAGGCGCATCAAATAGTGAACAGGACATGTCCGGTGCACCACCGGACTGTCCGGTGGCCCCACAAGTCAGAGCTCCAACGGTCGAACCCTAACGGTTGGGTGACGTGGCTGGCGCACCGAACAGTGTCCGGTGGCGCACCGGACTGTCCGGTGTGCCCTTCGACAGCAGCCTTCCCCAACGGCCACTTTGGTGGTTGGGGCTATAAATACCCCCAACCACCACACATTCAATGCATCCAAGTTTTCAGCCATTGCATTCAATACAAGAGCTCTAGACTTCACTCCAAGACACAAACAAGAGATCAAATCCTCTCCCAAGTCCAAAGATCATTCCAATCAAATAGTGACTAGTGAGAGAGAGATATTTGTGTTCATTTGAGTTCTTGCGCTTGGATCGTTTTTCTTCTTCTTTCTTTCTTGTTCCCAAGACACTTGTAATCAACGCAAGAGACACCAAGTTGTGGTGGTCCTTGTGAGGGGTCTAAGTGACCCGTTGATTGAGAAGAGAAGCTCACTCGGTCTAGGTGACCGTTTGAGAGAGGGAAAGGGTTGAAAGAGACCTAGTCTTTTTGACCACATCAACGGGGAGTAGGTTTGCAAGAACCGAACCTCAGTAAAACAAATCACCGTGTCACACTCTTCATTTGCTTGTGATTTGTTTTCGCCCTCTCTTTCGGACTCGATTTTATTTCTAACGCTAACCCCGGCTTGTAGTGTGTGCTTAAGTTTATAATTTTCAGATTTTGCCTATTCACCCCCCTCTAGGCGACTTTCACCTTCCTCTTCAAGTCTCCCAGTTGAACACGTTTGTGTTCAATAGCAAGAGCCTTATCCAGTAGCCTCTGAAATGACAGAAATGTGTGTGCAACCAGTGCATACTGTTGGGGCCCATTAAGTCCTTCAATAAAGTGTTCATGCTTTCTCTCATCCTCAGCAACCTCATCCGAAGCATATCTCGACAGCTGAATGAATTTATCTCTGTATTCGCTGACAGACATGTTGCCTTGTTTCAATGATAGAAACTCCTTCTTGATCTTCATCAATCTAGCTGGAATGTGGTAGTTTCTGAACTGTGTACTGAACTCTGCCCAAGTAATAGTGTCAGCAGCATCATGGGCAGCAGTATAGGAATCCCACCAGTCAGCAGCAGGACCTGTCAGACGACCAGAAGCATAAAGAACCTTCTCCCGGTCTGAGCATTGGGCAATATGAGCATCTTCTCAATTGATTTCAGCCAATCATCAGCATCTAGTGGATCTGGTGAACTGGCGAAGGTCGGCAGCTTGTGACTCATAAATTCCCGGTGCTTATCACGAGGTGGAACTGGTGGAGGTGGAGGAGGCAATGGTACTTGTTGTTGCTGCTGCTGTTGTTGTTGAAATTACTGTGGCAGCTACTGTTGCGCCCTTCTCTCCTAGCGTATCTCTTCTCGCTCCTGGCGCAACTCCTGGCGTATCTCTTCTTGTTCCTGGCGCATCTCCTGGTGTTCTTGCTGCATCTGAGCACGCATATCTACCATAGTGTCCGCCATTTGTTGCATCATCCTCATCTGAGCTGCAACCAGTGGGTGAACTCTGCCTGGTGGAGGATTAGGAGGATTCATCTCTGCTGGTTGTGGCTGGGGTTGTCTAAATATCCTCCGAGTGTGTTGTCTGGGAGGTAAATCAATTGCACCACCCCTCCTGGTATTGACCATCTGAGTTAGATACATATGGTAAGAGAAAAGTAGACAAGGTAGGTAGTTACGAATCATGTTACTTTGGGGGATTTATTAGCTAAACAGATTAATATTTTACCTATCATAGCTAATTCATTACCTTATGGTGGCACATGCTAAAATGTCCATATATACTATTTCAATCAATCAAAGAAGCAAATCAGACATTTATCATCAGAATAATCACACAACATTTTAAAATATGGAAAATAGTTTTAAATTTTGTCTTAGGTTCCCTATCTCTTAAAAAGATCATAAGTGTAGGATTCCAAGGTGTGAAATCCATCTTGTCTTAGAGTAGAAAAGGTAAGAATGATTAGAGTAGAACAGTAGAAGGTGAGACAGGATCAAGATAAGTATAGAAAGAATTAGAGTAAGGTAAGTATAGAATGAATCAGAGTAATATAAGTAGGTAAGGGTTTATCCATTTCTATCTAGGTTTCATCCTACAGTCAACATTTCCTCTAATACCACTTCTGTCACACCCGGGCTTTAAGGAATAAAGCAGGGTGCATCTCATATATGCGCCAGAGAAGACAACACATATAATAACAGAGTGCATAGAGATAAATGTCATAAATATCATAAATGTACTTATTACATAGCGGAAGTCTTACAAAAATAAACGATAAAATAAAGCGAACTAAATATTGTTCCCTGGCGCCACAAAGCTGACTGGGAGACGCCACCTAGATCAAGTCGAAAGCCTCAGTGTTAGGCGGCTCCTCTTCGACCACCTGTTCTTCTCCTGTGGGGGGTGTGAGACAGCAAGAGTAAGCTCACACATGTTCATCGCTCAACAAGTTGTGGGGAATAATGTGGCATGAACTCACCAAAGGTGGGAGTTCATGAACTGTAAGGCTGATCAATGAAATAAAGGTTGAAGCAGAGCATTGCTTTTATAAGTTGGTCAAAATTTATTAGTAGTTACTAAGTGTAAGTAAATACCTAACAATAGTAATAATTAGTAAAAGTAATAATAAAATAATTCCAAATGCAATGAAATGACAAATTAAGTTTAAGTTCCATAAATTAATCATGTGAGTGTCCGAGCCGCTCATGACCGTGAGCACGGCTAGTATACCAGTTTACACTCTGCAGAGGTTGCACATCTTTACCCACAAGTCGTGTTACCCATTTGCCATGGAGTTGATCAGACCCCATACACCTCTACCAAGGAAGCGAGACATGGTACCACTACGAGGCCTTTACAAAGTTCCACTAGCTTCAGAAAACCCGCTACAGTTTATAGGAAGCTCCAGTACAGGAATCCCTTGCCTAACTGCCATCGCAGCAAAATCAACCGAAGGACCTCCCTACACTGACCACTCCCCTACTGCCCTTGCCCCTTTCGGGTAAGGTAGTCATCCACCAGCTTTCCTAGTTAATCAGCCAAGGGCGTCCCATTAAACCATTACGGTAGCACTGTTTTCCCGGGTGGTTCTCCATGTTCCCATTAACATAATGATCTTATCATGAACAGTAAAGAATAAACAGATAATAAAAAGTATAACAATGAGTGATGAATATCTCTATACCCAAAGCCACATAAAGCAATAGCATGTACTACCCAAAAATTTAGTAGTAAAACCAGTGGTGAAACAAGGTATAAAGATAGTCAAAGACTAGGGTAACCTATTGGGTCCCAGCAAAATTAACCTATGCAGATCATTATGATTAATAAGAACATGAATGGGTAAAAGAAAGTGATCAAGGGCACAACTTGCCTTCCACGAGCTCCTGCTCAGCAGTCTCTACCAGCTGAACCTCAGGATCCTCTGTAGCTTGCTCATCTACTCGCATCAACACAATACATACATAGTATAGTAAAAATTAACATCACACCAAACATGTAAATAAAATACACAGTAATAATCTAGACATTAAAATAAGATCATAGGAACTGGAATCATTAAATTTGGAGTTATAGATTTTAAGTTATGAATTTTCTAAGGTTTCATGTATTTAATACAAGATTAAGTACTAGATAAATTTGAATATGTTTTTCATGCCAAAACAGTGGCACAATTTGATAAAGAATAATATTACAAAAATTTAGGAACTGGAATGGACCCATTTGGAGTTCATATGGATTTTCTACCAATTAAACAAGTTCTAACATTTATCTATGCATTAAAAATCAATTTCTGTGATTATTTCCTATTTTCCTTAGTCTCTGGATCGAGCAGCGAATACAGAGAAGTGCAGGGGCTAAACAATAAAATTTCTTGAGACACAGAGGGTAACCCGCGCGGACTGCGGGTTTATTTCCATGTTTGGCGGGTCTCTTTAACAAAATGCCATGGTCGAAGGATACTGCGCAATTGGAACCGTCCGATCAAAATTCTAGGGACCAGATCAGATCTCAATTACCCTGAACCGGTACATTACGTAGACCCTTGGATCTAGATCTAACGGCCAAGGTTTTAAATAGCGCGGAACGCTCAGCCACCACCTGATCCTTGATCAACGTTCCCGATCGGCTTAACGCGAAACATTACTAAGATCTAATCTAACCCGTTCCCTCAGAGATCAACGGCCGACTCCCTTTCCTCCTCTTGCTAGCGCGCAGCGGCCAGGAACTGGCGGCGCACAGCCACCGCGGCGCAACTCTGGCAACCCCCGATTCCAGAGCTCCGGCGCACGAGCTTCTACGGTAAAGACTCTAAGCACAGTGGGAACAAGAGTGAACCTTGAAGGGAGTTCCCATACCGGAATGATGAAGCGCAGCCGCACGACCGCGGTTGGAGGTTAATCCACGGTGCCACCCAACACCGGCGAGAAATCCGGTTGACGCCGGTGGTGCACACACCAAATTGCGCACACCCACACGATCCGCACGCGCCAGTGAACTCCAATCTCGCCTTCCCCGAAGTAAGAACGGTCACGCTCCGAGGAAAATCGTCGCGGCGGCAACGCCTCTCTCTCCGCTTCTCTCCACTAGGGCCGGTATCTGCGACCAGAGAACCTCCGGGCGGCTAGGGTTTTGAAGCCTTTGGTCCCCCACCGGCTACACCCCCGTTTTATACATGAATCGAGCCGCCAGGTGCGCGAATTTCTCGGATTCCGTTGAGCTCGCCCGCGAACCTCGCGGGGACGACGAGTCCGACCAACCGGCCCCACGCAAAAGCGTCCCAGGTGGAAGAGTGTTCACCAGGTGGGCCCCCATGGTCAGCGCAGGGGCACGGTGGTCACGCGCGGAGGGGGATCGGTGACAGTGAGCTGGGCACGGGTGTGTTAGGGCAAATGGGCTGAAATGGGGTAGGGCCCAGATGGGGTTTTGGTCTTTTCTTTTTCTTTTTTTTATTATCTATTTTCTTTTCTCTCTCTTTTCAAATTCAAGTTGTATTCAAACTCTTGTGACCAATTATTCTCAGATGATATTGCGCCATAAACAGTACTACTTTGAAGATATATTATTATATATATTATTTTTATATATTTTCTCTTTTTGGTTTCAATTCTAGAATTTCCTTTCTTCTTTTCCAAACTCTGGAATTTCTTTTAGGATTTAATTTCCCATTGGGGTATTAACATAATTATTATTTTTTTTTGTTTACTATATTTTTATATCATCACAAAATGCGCACAAAGTAAGATCCAGCATGATGCACATGTTATTTATGTGTTCTTGGTTCTAATTATCCACTTTTAACTAGTGTTGATCACATGTAATGAATAGTAGAGGCCACAAACTATTGAGATTATCTCTATCCTCTTTTATTACACTTTTGAGTATTACATTATATCTACCGGAATGTTTATGGATATAGGTATTCGATGGATACCCCTACTGGTGGTGGGTACACTACCGGAATCCGAGGCTTTGCCGAGTGTCGGCCTCTTTGCCGAGTGCGACACTCGGCAAAGTTAGGCTCTCGGTAACGAGACTCTTTACTGAGCGTAGGACACTCGGCACAGGACAACACTCGGCAAAGACATGTTTGCCGAGTGTCAAACACTCGGCAAAGAAAGCGCTCGGCAAAGGGCCGTCAGCGGCCGTCCTAAAGCTGACGGCCGTCAGTCTTTGCCGAGAGCCGAGGACTGGCACTCGGCAAAGAGGCTTCTTTGCCGAGTGCCGAATACTGGTCACTCGGCAAAGAAGGCTTTGCCTAGTGTCTTCTATAGACACTCAGCAAACCATATTTTTGTTTTTTACATTTTGGCCACCAAACTTTTTGTGGTATGTTCCTACACTATGTAGACCTACATGTACTATTTTGGGACAATTATAACAGTGTTTGCAATCGTTAGTAGATTTAGTTCGTTTATTTGAATTTCTTCGGAAAATTCAGATTTGAACTGCAGGTCACTCGAAACTTGGAAAACAGTGCATGAAAAAATGATATCCATGCTACTTAGCACAAGTTACGACCGATTTCAGGAGCGGACCGGAAATTTCGAGCACCATGCTCACTTAATATGGCCGTGAACTTGCCACCCAGGTGTTTTAAAATTGTATAAAACACAAATAAAGTCAGAAAATCATGAAACCTGTCCACGTGTCATGATATCATATGTAGAGGCTGTGATAAAAATTTGAAAAAATTTCGAGAAAGCTGTGACGCACTATGTGTAGAAACCTAAGAGATCCACATTGAAACTCTATGATTTCATGTGTAGTTCTCTTAGGTTTCTACACATACTGTCTCACAACTTTCTCCAAACATTCTAAATTTTTTATCACAGCCTCTACATATGATATCATGGCACGTGGATAGGTTTCATGATTTTCTGAGTTTGTTTGTGTTTTATACAATTTTTAAACACCTGGATGGCAAGTTCACGGCCATATTTAGTGAGCATGTTGCTCGAAGTTTCCGGTCCGCTCCTGGATTCGGTCGTAACTTATGCTAAGTAACATGAATATCATTTTTGCATGCACGGTTTTTCAAGTTTCGAGTGACCTGCAGTTCAAATCTGAATTTTCCAAAGAAATTCAAATAAACGAACTAAATCTACTAACGATTGAAAACACTTTTCTAATTGTCTAAAAATGGTACATGTAGGTCTATATAGTGTAGGAACACACCACAAAAATTTTGGTTGGAAAAATAAAAAAAATAAAAAAGTAATTCGTTGAGTGTCCACAAATGACACTCGACAAAGGCAAAGAGTAATTAAAGAATCTTTGCCGAGTGTCGCAACGAAGACACTCGGCAAAGACGACTTTGCCGAGTGCCCGCGATCTGGCACTCGACAAAAAATATTTTAAAATTTTAAAAAAAATCTTTGTCGAGTGCCAGATCGGGGGCACTCGGCAAAGTCAGAAAATAAACTATCCGACCGTTCTTCTTTCTCCTTCTTTCTCTTCTCTCACGCTCTCTTCTTTCTCTTCTCTGCCCGCCGCCACGCCGTCTGCCCGCCGCCACGAGTGCTCGCCCCTCCCCACGCCGACCCCTTGCCATGGTCGTGCTCGCGCAGCACGCCGCCCCCCCCCCACTCAGGCGCCCGCCCGCCTGCTCGCCGCGGCGACCACTCGCCGCGCCGGGCCCATCGGCACACCCGCCCCCTCCCCGCGGCCGTGCCCGCCCCGCCCGTCGCACCCGCTCGCTCGTCGTGCCGCCGCCTCGCCGCCCGCCACCGTCAAGGTATAAATTATGCGTGTTTATATTATTTATATGCATGTTCATGATTTTATGCATGTTTATATGTTGCGTGTTTATTAGTTAATAAACAATATTATTTATATGTGTGTTTATATGCGTGTTCATGATTTTATTTGTTGAGAATTAACTGTTTTGGTTATTTGTTGAGAATGAACTGGTATTAGTTAATAAACAATATTATTTACCATGATTTAATTTGAACAAACACATGTTTATATTAACGTAATCAAAGTAGACATGTTTATATTAATGTAATCAAAGTAGACACAATCACATTTTTAATGAGAAGGAGAATGAGGGTATTTGTGCGTTGGTTGAATGTCCTTATCATTTTATGCATGGATTGTCGGCCATCGTGTCGTTGAATTATGCGTGGAAGACCGCCATCATGCTGATATTTTTATTTGCAGGATTTCGAAACCTCCCCGTGCAGGGGAGGTGCTGCCGAAATTTTCTGTCGCTAGGCTTCTGTTAAAGGATGGAGGACCGTGAGTCGATGTACACGGGCCGTAGAGGAAGGAACGATGTCACCACTGAATGGAGGACTGTGTATAAGGTATCGCCGCATGGGAGGTTACCTGTTCCTAACGATGAAGATTATAACTTAGACCCGGACACATATGATGGAGAGTTCTTCCAAGAAGATGGGCTACAAGGGCGATTTGAGATAGACTTAACCGAAGCTATCGGAATGGATGTAGATATTGAAATGGTTGTTGATGAGGAGGATGATGAGGTGCAAAATGATAATGACTTAATAATCCTTGAAGGCAATGACATTAATGACGAACTTGCGTCTTCCGATGGTGTTGAGATTGAAATGGTTGATATTGATGATGAGAGTTATGATCCGGCTAACCCCGACATATATGAAGATTATTTTTAATCGATGTAATGCTATATGACTTTTTATTTCGCACCTGTTTATAAATACATCTTTTTATATGTGCTTATTTGTTTACTCTTAATTGCATGTTGTTGGACAAATATGGTGGGCGGTTGGCTGAGGAGGAGGAGGGGGAGGAGGAGTAGGACGGCGTACGAGGCAGAGTAGGTCGAGGCACAGCAGGTGGCGCAGCAGGACGACCTTGTCCAGCAGCAGGCAGAGCCTCAGGTCGATGACGACCAACAGCAGGACGACGACGACCAGCAGCATTACGCCTCAGGTTCTGGCGGCTCAAGTTCGAGGAGCATCTACCTGCGAGGCCCCGCGAGTCTCCCTCCGCGTCCCATACTTCGGGACAGGCGACCGCTGATTCGGCCGGATGGGGAGAGGTATGTAACTTTATGTTCTTCATTCTATTATGTGTTCAAAATCATAATATAAACTAATACTTTTTATTTATCACTTGGACAGGTCTTGGACGGTTCTAGATTATGCTAGGGGTCATCGTCGCCCCCCCAATGGCATCCTCGGCCTGCTGTGCAGGGAACACTTCCCTGGACTGGTAGAGTACGTCGGAGTGACGGGCCCAGCTTTCACCTTCGACCACTACGCTGTCGCCCCCGATGCAGTAGACCAGGACGGCCGGGAATTCACAAACAAGGCGGAGCGGGTGAAGCAAGAGCTGTGGGTAAGTCTTAGTATAATGTAAAATATGTCGCATTCGTTGCAAATTCTTGAAATAATGTATGGATACATCGTTTTTGTATGCAGGATTTCTTCAGATGCGAGGCTGGATACGAGGCTAGGGCGGATGTGGTGGCCACCACGAGCTGTAAGAAGCTCGTTGTGGACATGCACTATGAGGCCCGAATCCAGGCTATCGTCACCTACCATGGCTCCGTCCTTGGGGAGAGTGTGAACAAGCAGCAAGCCCGAACCATGTCGTTGATCAGGGACCAGTACCTGTAGGTAAAGTCATGCATGTTTGGTTCCAGCACTCCATGTATGAATTTTATTTTATCTTCTGATATGCACTTTACGTGTTACTTTGTAGGTGATTCCACATTGGTGCGCCGCACATCCTCTGTGCTGGGAGCAGATGGTGGATAGGTGGTGTTCGGCTGAGTGGGAGGAGGCACACACCGCTAGCCAGGAACGGCGTATGATGATGCAAGGTCCCTCCCACCACCAAGGCAGCCAGAGCCTGGGGCAATATGCCGAAGCATGGGTACGCACTCTTTTTTATTTAGGTATATAGCATTGGATTAGATATTGTTTCTAACTATCTCGTTGGTTTTCTTGCAGTCGGCGTCACATGGTGGCCGGCCTTGCTCCACCTTCTCGGCCTATGCTATAGCCCATAAGGGCAAGGCGACGTCAGACGCCACCTACAACCCAGATGACGGGCCCGAGGCCTACACCAACCCTGCCGTCTACAGCCGCCTTCATGACTACACCGCCATGGCACAGGAGGTCCATGGCCCAGACTATGATCCAAGCACCGAGCCGATCGACCCCGATGTGCTCATGGGGGTCGGAGGAGGCAAGAGACATGGACGCTACTGGATTGCCGACTCGGCAATCGACTCATCCTCCACTCCCACTCTGCCTCAGGTGAGAGCAAGGAGCACGGGCTCGAGTCTAGTCATACGACCTCGGCATGACAGCTCACAGCTTCGCATACAGCAACTCGAGGTTAGTGCTTCTGTAACTCGTCCTTCCTTGAGTTATATACCTTCTCTTTGAGTTACTATAACGTTGGCTTGTAATATTATAGACTCAACTAGAAGAAGAGAGGAGGGAACGTCACGAGATGGAGGCGAGGATTATGGCGGAGCGGGAGGCGGAGCGGGAGGCTCGCCTGGCGGCTGATCACAGGATGGCGGAGATGTTCCAGTACATGCAGAGCCTTGGCGCCGCACAGGGCATCGCTCCGCCACCTCCATTGTTCCCTCCAGTTGACCCTGCTCTCTTCCATACTCCTGTGAGTATCAAAATTGTAGTTAGATGTTGGTAATGCATCTGGTATAACACATACAATCTCTTCTCTGTGCAGGGCCAATCTGCGACCGCATCCAACAACCCTCCTGAAGGGTTCAGCCCAACGCAGCACCAGACCAACCGTCCACCTCCATGAGTTTTATGTTTTCAGTGTTGAATATTTATGTTTGTGTGTTTGAAGACTTTAGAACCTATGTTAAATACTTATGTTTGTGTTGGATACCTATGTCAGAGCTTGAGACGTATGAGACTTGTGTTTGTGTTGGATACTTGTGTTGAACACTTATGTTTGTGATGGATATTTATGTTTGTGTTGACTATTCATGTTTGTGATGATATCTGTGATGTATATATGTGATATATGTGATGTATATGTGATATCTTTTGTTTGTTTGGATGGAATAGGGAAAACAAATAAAAAAGGTGCCTACTGGTCACTTTGCCGAGTGTAACACTCGGCAAAGAGGTGCTTTGCCGAGTGTCAAGGCCATAACACTCGGCAAAGAACCAAGACCTGGGCACCGGTATAGGTTCTTTGCCGAGTGTAATGTCTCTGACACTCGGCAAAGAAGCACGCTTTGCCGAGTGCCGGACCTAGCACTCGGCAAAGAACCTGACATGGGGACCCTCCCTGACGGGTTCTTTACTGAGTGTCCCAAGTGGCACTCGGCAAAGCCGCCGTCTCCGTCACCCGGCGCCGTAACGGCTGCTTTTCTTTGCCGAGTGCCCGAGAAAAAGTACTCGGTAAAGAAGGCTTTGCCGATCGATGCACTGTGTGCCGAGTCTTCTTTGCCGAGTGCGACACTCGGCAAAGCCTTTGCCGAGTGTTTTTAAGGCTTTGCCGAGTGCTCCTGCGATTTCGGTAGTGGTACATATAAGTACAGAGTAATTTTATACTTATGATAGACGATAGTGATTATGGATAATATGATTTTTTTTCTTTGGTGGGTATAATGTGCGTCCACCGGATATATATGTAACCGGCTGCCAGTGATGGAGACACATACTATGCAGTACGGAGTATATATGCGTGTGGGGACTTGGCCACGTAGCGAGCGTGGTGACCGAGATCTCGTGTCGAAACGTTGCTGTCGACGGCGATCTCCAATCCGGCGGCCGGTGGTGCGCAGTAAACACAGACACACACACATCGGACCACTCCTCCATCCCTCTTCGTTCCTCTAAACTAAAGCAAACATTGATGGCCGGTCCTTTTGTTTCTCATCATCCTCCTCCCTCCGAACACAACGTTCTTTCCATAGTTCTCGCTAAAAAAGAAGAAGAGAGAGCTGGCCACGCTCGGCTGCTCGCGGCGGGGCGGGAGGGACGCGTAGGGCGGGCGATGCATGCGCGTGCGTGCAGTGCATGTGTTGTTTCCCGCTTCTTCTGCACGCGGTGAGCGATCGATACAATGCAGTAAGTGGGCCTCGACGCTGACGGGCGGCGCCCGCTGCCCGGTAGCGCGTTGACCACCCGTCGTCCACCAACCTCCTGCCCTGCCCAGCCCAGCTCCCGATCGCTTCTTCTTTCGGCGCGTGGGGAGGCGAGGCGAGTCGTCAAGACGACGGCGACGCAGAGCGCGCGGCCGGGTTAAGCCCCGGTCGCGCGCACGGCCGTCAAAGCCGTGTACCGGACCGATCGGGCGGGCCTGTCAACCTGTCTGATTACACTTGATCAGGGTTCAGAGTTGAGATAAAAGGAGGCCGCGCGCGCGCTAAAAGAAACGAAAGAGAGAGAGAGAGAGAGAGAGAGAGAGAGAGAGAGCGGCCGAGAAAGGGAAGCTAAAAGAAGAAAAGCCCGAGCAGCTACGCCATGCACGACGAGTATACAATGGCAGGATCTACACAGGATCATCGGATCACCGGAATGGACAGCCCTTTTGCCAAAAGCTTCTGGCATCTCGCCCAAAGTAGTCGCCCAAAGCTTTGCTTGGCCCTGCTGGACTGGTCCCCCTCCCGGTCCCGGTCCCGGTCACGTAGGGTCCCCCCCCACACCCCCACCCCCACCCCGCCCCCACATGCACTGATCTGCTTCGTCTTTCCTGCCCAGAAAAATTAAGTGGACCGTGGACGGCAGCATTATTCTCTTGTTGATCGAGCAACCTGGACGCGCATGGCCTGCTGCTACTTGTGCGTGCGTGCGTGCGTGCGAGCGAGCGAATCCCCGTGTCGTGTATAAAAAGTGAGGAGTACATATCTGTTGTTCGTTGCTAGCTACACCTACTACGGTGCTGTGTGCTGGAGATTCGCCATGCATGCTTGGGTTTCTTTACCTAGCTAGCTATAACTAAGCTACTCTGGAATATTCACACGTTGGTGAATAGTGGGCGAGTAATAGAATGTTCCGGGTTTCGTTCGACTGTCGTGGTCCAGATATTTTAGATGTGGACTGATGGATTAGCTTAAGAGGCTGTTGTCTTGTCTAGCTATATAGGGCCTGATTGGTTACCTGCATATTCCCCGTCCAGGCTCATGGGATGTAATCTATGGATGATTGGTTACCTGGAGAGTCTATTGGGTCTGGCCCTCCCGATGCACGAGGCACCCCTCGGCCTGGCCAGCGGCGTGCGACCTTTTTCTTCGTTTCTCCCGAGCCTGGCCGCTGTTGAGTGCGTGAGGAGCGCTGGTGAGCTCGGCGGGAAGCGAAAAGGAATTGGCGCGTGCAGGCGGGAAAGCGCTAGGGTTACCGTTGGATTCGCGCCATCACCTCCCTATATATGGTCACCATTGCGTCTCTTCTCTGCTCAGCAGCCCTTCTCCGCCGCCAAGGTGAAGTCCCCGTTCTTCCTTCCCCTCTTCTTTCTTGCACAGTTCGTTGAATCTATCTTCTTCCTGTTCTGATCTCTCCCCCTCATGCTTTTGGTTTGCAACAGGTTGTCCTGCGCAGATCGAACCTCCTAGGCAAGTAATCCTAACATATGTTCCTCACTGCTTGCCACGTGATTGCTATTGCTATTAATCTTGACCTATTTCCTCAATATGGATTGCAGATCTGTTGTGCCTTTGTCTGCTCACACCTTCTTTGCTCTTCCGACGGTTCTTGCTGTTCCTGCATCGGTATAAAAATCCTAGACCCCTTCTCCTCCCGACCTCTGTTTGCAGTGCTCTATTTTACCTAGTATTGAGTGCGCTAATGTATTTGAACTTTTCTCCAAACATGATGTCTCTGTGTGTGACCATATTATTTGTTATAGTCTGAGCATATATGTCCAAGACAATGATCTTTTATTATAAATCGATTCTTTGGCCGAAGCCAATGACTTATTACTTGAAAAGATGAGCATAGGTGCTGAAAAAATGGTCTCTGCATCTGTATTTGATATTTTTATTTTTGAAAATATGAATCCATGGTTGTGCTTGATAAATCATTCGTCTATCTTTTTACACAGCAGTAAAGTATTGTTTCTTGGTTTGATTGAATTAGATGGGTCCACAAGAGAGGAGACAGAAGCTCATTGTTGAGGCAGCTGCTCTAGTCAGTGCTATGTATGCCTTGCTTATGGCTAGAGTTAGACTTTTCCAAACCAGTAGACCAGAAATAACCTATGCCCCCATGAGCGCCATGGATGAGGAGAGGCAGAGAAATTTGGATAAAATTTACAACTGCAATGATGTAGAGTGTGTGAACATGTTGCGCATGAGGAGGGCACCCTTTTTTGAACTTGTGAACCTGCTTAGGGAAAGGTCCCTCCTTCAGGACAGTATACATTGCACAATTGAAGAACAAGTAGCAATGTTTCTTCATGTTGTTGGGCATAACCAGTGTTTTAGAGTCATACACCAAAACTGGAGAAGATCTGTAGAAACAGTAAGTAGATATTTCAAGGAGGTGTTGTATGCAATTGGTGAGCTTAGGCAAGAGATGATTAAGCCCCCACCTGCTGGAGAGACACCACTTAAAATCAGGAACAGCACACGATGGTATCCATATTTTAAGGTACATGCTTGTCACAAATATGTTCACACGCAATAGTTGGCTGCACATGTTGTAACAAATCTTTATGATCTAATGTAGGACTGCATTGGGGCAATTGATGGGACTCATATCTATGCTAGAGTGCCCGCATCAATGTAGTCTGCCTTTAGAGGCAGGAAGCACTACACAACTCAAAATGTGCTAGCTGTTGTGGATTTTGACTTGAAGTTCACCTATGTGTTAGCTGGTTGGGAAGGATCAGCACATGATGTTGTTATCCTAGCTGATGCATTAGAGCGCCATGATGGGTTGCAGGTCCCGCAAGGTAAACACCTTGACTAGGAAACCTAAATAATGTGTGAATAAAATTAACACTAACTAATGTGTCCTTCATATAGGTAAATTCTATCTAGTAGATGCTGGATATGCATGTCGGCCTGGTTTCCTACCTCCTTATCGTGGCACTAGGTACCACCTAAAGGAATACGGTGGTAGGAGCTACCCCACTAACCCAAGGGAGCTATTCAACTTGATGCATTCAAGTTTGCGTGTGACTGTTGAGAGGGCATTTGGTGCATTGAAGAATCGTTTTCGCATAATTGACAACAAACCTTTCCATCATTTTAAGACCCAAGTCAAACTTGTGATTGCTTGTTGCATCTTACATAATTGGATACTTGACCATGGAGTTGATGAGGTTGTTCCACTTGAGTCTTCTTGGGTGCCAAACACTAGTGCACCCGGTGGCCATGGGGTTCCTATTGATGACAACGCAGCATGGGCTTCAATGAGAGATGAATGGGCAAATGATATGTGGGCCAACAGGGGTCACTGCCACATCTAGTATTATGTAGAAGGAACTTGTGTTCTATTCTAGTAATATGTATTTATGGTTGTCTGCCTGCTGGAAATTGTGTTCTATTTATGGTTGTCTGCCTGCTGGAACTTGTGTTCTATTGTAGTAACATGCTGTGATGAATGTCTTAATTTGGGTCCATGGCTGGGTAATAGGAGATGGCAGAAGGTCATGAACTGCCTATTATGGATCTTAGGGATGATGTTGAGGTTGCAGGGCAAAGGGCAAGGTCTGTCATGAGGTGGATGAAAGTCGCCTAGAGGGGGGGTGAATAGGGCGAAACTGAAATTCTCAAAAATAATCACAACTACAAGCCGAGTTAGCGTTAGAAATATAATCAAGTCCGCGAGAGAGGGTGCAAAACAAATCGCAAGCAAATAATGAAGTGAGACACGCGGATTTGTTTTACCGAGGTTCGGTTCTCTCAAACCTACTCCCCGTTGAGGAGGCCACAAAGGCCGGGTCTCTTTCAACCCTTCCCTCTCTCAAACGGTCCCTCGGACCGAGTGAGCTTCTCTTTCTCAAATCACTTGGGAATCAAACTTCCCGCAAGGACCACCACACAATTGGTGTCTCTTGCCTCAATTACAAGTGAGTGTTTGATCACAAGAAAGAATGGCAAAGAAAAAGAAGCGATCCAAGCGCAAGAGCTCAAATGAACACTACAAATCACTCTCTCTAGTCACTAAGGCTTTGTGTGGAGTTGGGAGAGGATTTGATCTCTTTTGGTGTGCTTTGTAATGAATGCTAGCTCTTGTATAGTGGTTGGAAGCTGGAAAACTTGGATGACTTGAATGTGGGTGGTTGGGGGTATTTATAGCCCCAACCACCAAACTAGCCGTTTGGTGAGGCTGTCTGTTCGATGGCGCATCGGACAGTCCGGTGCACACCGGACATGTCCGGTGCGACAGCCACATCACCAAAGCCATTGCAATTTGACCGTTGGAGTTCTGACTTCTGGGCCCGCCTGGATGTCCGGTGCACACCGGACATGTACTGTTCAATGTCCGGTGCACCAGAATGGGCGTGCCTGACTTCTGCGCGCTTCTGACGCGCATTGAATGCGCCTGCAGGTGACCGTTGGCGCGAAGTAACCGTTGCCCCGCTATTACACCGGACAGTCCGGTGTACACCGGACATGTCCGGTGAATTATAGCGAAGCACCCACTGCAAAATCCCGAGGCTGCCAAGTTCCAGAGCCGCGTCCCTTTGGAGCACCGGACACTGTCCGGTGTACACCGGACAGTCCGGTGAATTATAGCGCGTCGGCTCTTAGAAATTCCCGAGGCTGAGGAGTTCTGTGCGCGGTTCCCTGGTGCACCGGACACTGTCCGGTGCGCCACCGGACAGTCCGGTGCGCCAGACCAGGGAGCCATTCGGGATTCCTTTAGCTTTCTAATTTGAACCCAACTTTGGTCTTTTTAATTGGCTTGTTGTGAACCTTTGACACCTGTATAACTTATACACTGGAGCAAACTAGTTAGTCTAATTGTTTGTGTTGGGCAATTCAACCACCAAAATTAATTAGGGACTAGGTGTAAGCCTAATTCCCTTTCAATCTCCCCCTTTTTGGTGATTGATGCCAACACAAACCAAAGCAAATATAAATGTGCATAAATTGAACTAGTTTGCATAATGTAAGTGCAAAGGTTGCTTCGAATTGAGCCAATATAAATACTTACATGATGTGCATGGATTGTTTCTTTGTTTTTAACATATTGGACCACATTTGCACCACATGTTTTGTTTTTGCAAATCTTTTTGTAAATTCTTTTTTTTTAAAATCCTTTTTGCAAGATAGTCAAAGGTAAATGAATGAGATTTTTGCACCGCATTTTCAAGATTTGAAATTTTCTCCCCTTGTTCCAAATGCTTTTCCTTTGACTAAACAAAACTCCCCCTAAATGAGATCCTCCTCTTAGTGTTCAAGAGGGTTTTGATTTATCATTTTTGAAATACTACTTCCTCCCCCTTTAGAACATAATAAGATACCAATTTGAAATTGACCAATTGAAAATCTCCAAATTTTTTTAAAAATTAGGTGGTGGTGCGGTCCTTTTGCTTTGGGCTCATACTTTCTCCCCCTTTGGCATGAATCGCCAAAAACGGATACTTTGAGTGAGATATAATCCCTTAGAAGTACTTTCTCCCCCTTTGGTCATAAATAAAACATATGAGTAAAGATTATACCAAAGATGGAGAGTGATGCGGAGAGACGGCGAAGGATGAGTAGTAGAGTGGAGTGGAAGCCTTTGTCTTCGCCGAAGACTCCAATTCCCTTTCAATATACCTATGACTTGGTTTGAAATACACTTGAAAACACATTAGTCATAGCATATATAAAAGAGACATGATCAAAGGTATATTTATGAGCTATGTGTGCAAGTTTAGCAAAAGAAGTTCCTAGAATCAAGAATATTGAGCTCATGCCTAAGTTTGGTAAAAGTTTGTTCATCAAGAGACTTGGTAAAGATATCGGCTAATTGATCTTTAGTGTTATTGTATGAAATCTCGATATCCCCCTTTTGTTGGTGATCCCTAAGAAAATGATACCGAATGGCTATGTGTTTAGTGCGGCTATGCTCAACGGGATTATCCGCCATGCGGATTGCATTCTCATTATCACATAGAAGAGGAACTTTGGTTAGTTTGTAACCATAGTCCCGCAGGGTTTGCCTCATCCAAAGCAATTGCGCGCAACAATGGCCTGCGGCAATATACTCGGCTTCGGCGGTAGAAAGAGCGACCGAATTTTGCTTCTTTGAAGCCCAAGACACCAAGGATCTTCCCAAGAACTGGCAAGTCCCCGATGTGCTCTTCCTATTAATCTTACACCCCGCCCAATCGGCATCCGAATAACCAATCAAATCAAATGTGGATCCCCGAGGGTACCAAAGCCCAAACTTAGGAGTATGAGCCAAGTATCTCAAGATTCGTTTTACGGCCGTAAGGTGTGATTCCTTAGGGTCGGCTTGGAATCTTGCACACATGCAAACGGAAAGCATAATGTCCGGTCGAGATGCACATAAATAAAGCAATGAACCAATCATCGACCGGTATACCTTTTGATCCACGGACTTACCTCCCGTGTCGAGGTCGAGATGCCCATTTGTTCCCATGGGAGTCTTGATGGGCTTGGCATCCTTCATTCCAAACTTGCTTAGAATGTCTTGAGTATACTTCGTTTGGCTAATGAAAGTGCCCTCTTGGAGTTGCTTGACTTGGAATCCTAGAAAATATTTCAACTCCCCCATCATAGACATCTCGAATTTTTGTGTCATGATCCTACTAAATTCTTCACAAGTAGATTCGTTAGTAGACCTAAATATGATATCATCAACATAAATTTGGCATAAAAACAAATCATTGTCAAGAGTTTTAGTGAACAAAGTAGGATCGGCCTTGCCGACTTTGAAGCCATTTGCAATAAGGAAATCTCTAAGGCATTCATACCACACTCTTGGGGCTTGCTTGAGCCCATAAAGCGCCTTAGAGAGCCTATAAACATGGTTAGGGTACTCACTGTCTTCAAAGCCGGGAGGTTGCTCAACATAGACCTCCTCCTTGATCGGTCCATTGAGGAAGGCACTCTTCACGTCCATTTGATAAAGCTTGAAGCCATGGTAAGTAGCATAGGCTAATAATATGCGAATTGACTCAAGCCTAGCTACGGGTGCATAGGTTTCACCAAAATCCAAACCTTCGAATTGTGAATACCCCTTGGCCACGAGTCGAGCTTTGTTCCTAGTCACCACACCATGCTCATCTTGCTTGTTGCGGAAGACCCACTTGGTTCCTACAACATTTTGGTTAGGACGTGGAACTAAGTGTCATACCTCGTTCCTTGTGAAATTGTTGAGCTCCTCTTGCATCGCCATCACCCAATCCGAATCTTGTAGTGCTTCCTCTACCCTGTGTGGCTCAATAGAGGAAACAAAAGAGTAATGCTCACAAAAATGTGCAACACGAGATCGAGTGGTTACCCCCTTATGAATGTCGCCGAGGATGGTGTCGACGGGGTGATCTCGTTGTATTGCTTGGTGGACTCTTGGGTGTGGCGGCCTTGGTTGTTCATCCTCCTTGTCTTCATCATTTGCGTCTCCCCCTTGATCATTGCCGTCGTCTTGAGGTAGCTCATCATTGTGTTCTTCATCTTTATCAACTTGAGCCTCGTCCTCATTTTGGGTTGGTGGAGATGCTTGCGTGGAGGAGGATGGTTGATCTTGTGCATGTGGAGGCTCTTCGGATTCCTTAGGGCACACATCCCCAATGGACATGTTCCTTAACGCTATGCATGGAGCCTGTTCTTCACTTATCTCATCAAGATCAACTTGCTCTAATTGAGAGCCGTTAGTCTCATCAAACACAACGTCACAAGAAACTTCAACAAGTCCTGAGGACTTGTTAAAGACTCTATATGCCCTTGTGTTTGAGTCATATCCTAGTAAAAAGCCTTCTACAGTTTTAGGAGCAAATTTAGATTTTCTACCTCTCTTAACAAGAATAAAGCATTTGCTACCAAAAACTCTAAAATATGAAATATTGGGCTTTTTACCGGTTAGGAGTTCATAGGATGTCTTCTTGAGGATTCGGTGTAGATATAACCGGTTGATGGCGTAGCAGGCGGTGTTGACCGCCTCGGCCCAAAACCGATCCGGTGTCTTGTACTCATCAAGCATGGTTCTTGCCATGTCCAATAGAGTTCGATTCTTCCTCTCTACTACACCATTTTGTTGTGGAGTGTAGGGAGAAGAGAACTCATGCTTGATGCCCTCCTCCTCAACGAAGCCTTCTATTTGTGAGTTCTTGAACTCCGTCCCGTTGTCGCTTCTAATTTTCTTGATCCTTAAGCCGAACTCATTTTGAGCTCGTCTCAAGAATCCCTTTAAGGTTTCTTGGGTATGGGATTTTTCCTGCAAAAAGAATACCCAAGTGAAGCGAGAATAGTCATCCACAATAACTAGACAGTACTTACTCCCGCCGATGCTTATGTAAGCGATCGGGCCGAATAAATCCATGTGTAGGAGCTCCAGTGGCCTGTCACTAGTCATGATGTTCTTGTGTGGATGATGAGTGCCAACTTGCTTCCCGGCTTGGCATGCGCTACAAATCCTGTCTTTCTCAAAATGAACATTTGTTAGTCCTAAAATGTGCTCTCCCTTTAGAAGCTTATGAAGATTCTTCATTCCAACATGGGCTAGTCGGCGGTGCCAGAGCCAACCCAAGTTAGTCTTAGCAACCAAGCAAGTGTCGAGTTCAGCTCTATCAAAATCTACCAAGTATAGCTGACCCTCTAACACTCCCTTAAATGCTATTGAATCATCACTTCTTCTAAAGACAGTAACACCTACATCAGTAAATAGACAGTTGTAGCCCATTTGACATAATTGGGATACGGAAAGCAAATTGTAATCTAAAGAATCTACAAGAAAAACATTGGAAATAGTATGGTCAGGTGATATAGCAATTTTACCCAATCCTTTGACCAAACCTTGATTTCCATCCCCGAATGTGATAGCTCGTTGGGGATCTTGGTTTTTCTCATATGAGGAGAACATCTTTTTCTCCCCTGTCATATGGTTTGTGCACCCGCTGTCGAGTATCCAGCTTGAGCCCCCGGATGCATAAACCTACAAAACAATTTTAGTTCTTGACTTTAGGTACCCAAACGGTTTTGGGTCCTTTGGCATTAGAAACAAGAACTTTGGGTACCCAAACACAAGTCTTGGAGCCCTTGTGTTTGCCCCCAACAAACTTGGCAACTACCTTGCTGGATTTGTTAGTAAGCACATATGATGCATCAAAAGTTTTGAATGAAATATCCTGATCATTTGATGCATTAGGAGTTTTCTTTTTAGGCAACTTGGCACGGGTTGGTTGCCTAGAGCTAGATGTCTCACCCTTATACATAAAAGCATGGTTAGGCCCAGAGTGAGACTTCCTAGAATGAGTTCTCCTAATTTTGCTCTCAGGATAGCCAGCAGGGTACAAAATGTAACCCTCGTTATCCTGAGGCATGGGAGCCTTGCCCTTAACAAAGTTAGATAAATTCTTTGGAGGGGCATTAAGTTTGACATTGTCTCCCCTTTGGAAGCCAATGCCATCCTTGATGCTAGGGCGTCTCCCATTATAGAGCATACTTCTAGCAAATTTAAACTTTTCATTTTCTAAGTTATGCTCAGCAATCTTAGCATCTAATATTGCTATATGATCATTTTGTTGTTTAATTAAAGCCATGTGATCATGAATAGCATTGATATCAACATCTCTACATCTAGTACAAATAGAAACATGCTCAACATTCGATGTAGAGGGTTTGCAAGATTTTAGTTCTACAACCTTAGCATGCAACATATCATTCTTAGTTCTAAGGTCGGAAATAGTAGTATTGCAAATATCAAAATCTTTAGCCTTAGCAATCAAATTTTCATTTTCTATTCTAAGGCTAGCAAGAGAATCATTCAATTCATCAATCCTAGCAAGTAATTCAACATTATCATTTCTAGGATTGGAAGTTGAATCAATACAAACATGAGAATCAACCTTAGCAATTAATCTAGCATTTTCATTTCTAAGGTTGTTAATGGTCTCATGGCAAGTGCTTAGCTCACTAGACAATTTTTCACATTTTTCTACCTCTAGAGCATAAGCATTTTTAACCTTAACATGATTTTTGTTTTCCTTAATAAGGAAGTCCTCTTGAGAGTCCAAGAGATCATCCTTCTCATGAATAGCACTAATTAATTCATTTAATTTTTTCCTTTTGTTGCATGTTAAGATCGGCAAAAAGGGTACGCAAATTATTTTCCTCATCACTAGCATTATCATCACTAGAGGATTCATATTTAGTGGAGGATTTAGATTTAACCTTCTTCCTTTTGCCGTCCTTTTCCAGGAGGCACTTGTGGCCGACGTTGGGGAAGAGGAGTCCCTTGGTGACGGCGATGTTGGCGGCGTCCTCGTCGTCGGAGGAGGAGTCGGTGGAGCTCTCATCGGAGTTCCACTCCCGGCAAACATGGGCATCGCCGCCCTTCTTCTTGTACTACTTCTTCTTTTCTCTCCTCTTTCCCTTCTTGTCGTCGCCCCTGTCACTGTCACTAGACATAGGACATTTTGCAATAAAATGACCGGGCTTACCACATTTGTAGCACACTTTCTTGGAGCGGGGTTTGTAGTCCTTCCCCCTCCGTTGCTTGAGGATTTGGCGAAAGCTTTTGATAATTAAAGCCATCTCCTCATTGTCGAGCTTGGAGGCGTCAATTGGTTGTCTACTCGGTGTAGACTCCTCCTTCTTCTCCTCCGTCGCCTTGAAGGCCACCGGTTGCGCCTCGGACGTGGAGGGTTCATCAAGCTCGTTGATCTTCTTTGAACCTTTAATCATACATTCAAAGCTCACAAAATTCCCGATAACTTCCTCAGGGGTCATTAGTGGGTATCTAGGATTACCACGAATTAATTGAACTTGAGTGGGGTTAAGAAAAATGAGAGCTCTTAGAATAACCTTAACCACCTCGTGGTCGTCCCACTTTTTGCTCCCGAGGTTGCGCACTTGATTTACCAAGGTTTTGAGCCGGTTGTACATATCTTGTGGCTCCTCCCCTTGGCGAAGACGGAAGCGACCGAGCTCCCCCTCGATCGTTTCTCTCTTGGTGATCTTGGTGAGTTCATCACCCTCGTGCGCGGTCTTGAGTAGGTCCCAAATCTCCTTTGCATTCTTCAACCCTTGCACTTTGTTGTATTCCTCCTTGCTTAAAGAGGCGAGGAGTATGGTTGTGGCTTGGGAGTTGAAGTGCTCGATTTGGGCCACTTCGTCCGTATCATAATCCTCATCCCCTATGGATGGTACCTGTGCTCCAAACTCAACAACATTCCATATACTTTTGTGGAGTGAGGTTAGATGAAATTTCATTAAATCACTCCACCTAGCATAATCCTCACCATCAAAGGTTGGCGGTTTGCCTAATGGAACGGAAAGTAATGGAGTATGTCTAGATGTACGGGGATAGTGTAAAGGGATCTTAATAAACTTCTTGCGCTCTTGGCGCTTAGAAGTTACGGATGGCGCATCGGAGTCGGAGGTCGATGTTGATGAAGTGTCGGTCTCGTAGTAGACCACCTTCCTCATCCTCTTGTGCTTGTCGCCTTTCCGATGCGACTTGTGAGAAGAAGATTTTTCCTTCTTCTCTTTGTGGTGAGAAGAGGAAGATCTTTTCTCCTTTCGTTTGGAGGAGTCCTTCTTCTTCTCCCTCCTCTTGGTGCGGGACTCTTCCGATGAAGTGCTCCCTTGGCTCGTAGTGGGCTTGTCGCCGGTCTTCATCTCCCTCTTGGTGTGATCTCCCGACATTACTTCGAGCGGTTAGGCTCTAATGAAGCACCGGGCTCTGATACCAATTGAAAGTCGCCTAGAGGGGGGTGAATAGGGCGAAACTGAAATTCTAAAAAATAATCACAACTACAAGCCGAGTTAACGTTAGAAATATAATCAAGTCCGCGAGAGAGGGTGCAAAACAAATCGCAAGCAAATAATGAAGTGAGACACGCGGATTTGTTTTACCGAGGTTCGGTTCTCTCAAACCTACTCCCCGTTGAGGAGGCCACAAAGGCCGGGTCTCTTTCAACCCTTCCCTCTCTCAAACGGTCCCTCGGACCGAGTGAGCTTCTCTTTCTCAAATCACTTGGGAATCAAACTTCCCGCAAGGACCACCACACAATTGGTGTCTCTTGCCTCAATTACAAGTGAGTGTTTGATCACAAGAAAGAATGGCAAAGAAAAAGAAGTGATCCAAGCGCAAGAGCTCAAATGAACACTACAAATCACTCTCTCTAGTCACTAAGGCTTTGTGTGGAGTTGGGAGAGGATTTGATCTCTTTTGGTGTGCTTTGTAATGAATGCTAGCTCTTGTATAGTGGTTGGAAGCTAGAAAACTTGGATGACTTGAATGTGGGTGGTTGGGGGTATTTATAGCCCCAACCACCAAACTAGCCGTTTGGTGAGGCTGTCTGTTCGATGGCGCACCGGACAGTCCGGTGCACACCGGACATGTCCGGTGCGACAGCCACGTCACCAAAGCCGTTGCAATTTGACCGTTGGAGTTCTGACTTCTGGGCCCGCCTGGATGTCCGGTGCACACCGGATATGTACTGTTCAATGTCCGGTGCACCAGAATGGGTGTGCCTGACTTCTGCGCGCTTCTGGCGTGCATTGAACGTGCCTGCAGGTGACCGTTGGCGCGAAGTAACCGTTGCCCCGCTGTTACACCGGACAGTCCGGTGTACACCGGACATGTCCGGTGAATTATAGCGAAGCACCCACTGCAAAATCCCGAGGCTGCCAAGTTCCAGAGCCGCGTCCCTTTGGAGCACCGGACACTGTCCGGTGTACACCGGACAGTCCGGTGAATTATAGCGCGCTGGCTCTTAGAAATTCCCGAGGCTGAGGAGTTCTGTGCGCGGTTCCCTGGTGCACCGGACACTGTCCGGTGCGCCACCGGACAGTCCGGTGCGCCAGACCAGGGAGCCATTCGGGATTCCTTTAGCTTTCTAATTTGAACCCAACTTTGGTCTTTTTAATTGGCTTGTTGTGAACCTTTGACACCTGTATAACTTATACACTGGAGCAAACTAGTTAGTCCAATTGTTTGTGTTGGGCAATTCAACCACCAAAATTAATTAGGGACTAGGTGTAAGCCTAATTCCCTTTCAGTGGACATCAGCCATGTCTTCTTTTGTCCTCCGTCGCATGTGTCAGTTGATCACCATTGGTGTGAGGACTGATAAGGGCTTCAAAGAGGTTCACCTAAACCAAGTTGCCAAGGCTCTCTAAGAGTTCTCAAGCAATGAGGTCTCTGGTACCCAGGTGTACAACCACTTGAGGAAGTGGAGGCAGAGGTGGGTTAGGATCACTAAGCTTAGAGAGCTCAGTGGTGCACTTTGGGATGAGGACAATTTCATGATCACACTTGAGGATGAGCACTACAGGGGCCATGTCAAGGTATGCCACATTGCCTTTAGGTAGTAGTCAATGTTATATCTATTTTGCTTTCAATGCTTGCATTATTTTGTTGTCAATGCTGACTTATGTATTCTAACTATGCAGACACACCCTAAGGATGCTGACTTCCTAAACAAACCAATTGAGAACTACCAGCAGATGCAGATCATCTTTGGCAATGGTCTAGCAACAGGCAAATTTGCCATGGGTTCAAATGAGGCTCTTGGTTCACCATCTGACTTTGTTGAGGGCGCACTGCTGGGTGAGGGACACAAGAGTGGACTGAAGACAGAGGATGTGTCCAAGCTCTTTGAGGAGGGAACCAAGAATCATGAGGAAGCTGGTGGTAGTAGCGGCTCTGGTGGTGCAAGTGTTGGACAGAAGAGAAAGAGAAGTATGCTCGGTGAAGAGGACACTATTGTGCTTACTAGGATGACAGCTGCTATGAACAATGTTGCTGATGCTATTCGTCACACCAAGGTTGATGAGATCCACCCTGAGCTCCATGGGGCTGTCATGTACATGCCAGGGTTCACTGAGGAAGCTCTCCTGTATTCCTTCTCCCATTTGGTGGACAACAAAGCTCAAGGGACTGCATTTGTTAGGATGTCTGAGGCTCACAGGGTGCTTTGGCTGAGGACCTTCTTGGCTAAGTGCCAATGGACTGGAGCTTGATGCTCTGATTCCTGGTTGATCCATCTTTTGTGCAGTCTGGCCCTCTCACTTGTTGCCTTCCCTAACAGTGAGCCTCATGCTATCCTGTTGGATGTGGTACATAGGGTGCTTTTGTTTTGGTGGATCCTTTTGTGCAGCCTCGACCTGAATCCACCAACGCAGCAGCATATTTTGTACAGCTGGTCTCCTAGCCATAGCTGACTTGAGCTAGTAGTTTATTGGCTTCATATACCATAGTAGAGCTGCCTACTTCTACTTACTAGTCTAGCCTGATATGGATCAACCATTCATTACCACTTGTTATTGGCAATCTGAGCTTGTGTGTTGCCATTCATGAACACTTATTATGCTATATTTTTATTTGGCATTGTGCCCATTGCATGTGATCTATTAACTTCAGTCTGAGCTTATGTGCACAGCCAATGATGCTTTTTTCTTTGTTGCTTACATGCTGTTTTATTAATTCTGATTTTGTGTCTTCCTACTCTACTTCTTTGATCTTGAGATCTCATTTTATTTGCCTTGTGCGGCTGTGCCCATTGCATATGACTAGTACCTTAATCCTGAGCTTAGATCCACAGCCAATGATGAATCATTCTTGAGAAAGCTAAGGAATCCATCAAACCAAAACTGTTGCTAATGCTTCTTATGTAGGCAAACAATGACCTGGTATGTTGTTTTCTGCGGAAGAAAGCAAGGAGTTTTCTCAACATGGAAGGAGTGCCATGATCAGGTCAGTGGTTACCCTGGAGCATGCTTCAAGGGCTACAGATCAAGGGATGAAGCTGAGGAGGCCTTCCAGCATGTGCACAACAAGTCAGATTTCAAAATTCGATTAGAGCCTATCAAGAGGATAAAAATATTTACCTTCTCAATCAAAGATATAATAATATTAGTCCAGTCACTAATCATTCTTTTACTACTTTGGCAATTGATGTAAAATGAGTGTAGTAATCTGTTTTTTAATCATGCCTCTCGGAGGTGTATGTTCAAGCTGCCGGTGGTAACCTCACCAACCTATATGCATGGTGATTGAACCACATGTACAATTGAACTACCAAACACCTTCTTTGTTGTCCAGGTGTACTACTGTCACACCCGGTTTTAGAAGGCAAACCAAATGCGAACCATGTACGTGCCAGGATCAGTTATTCACGTACACAGCAGTTACATAATATGGACATCATCACACAGTGCTCAAAATAGTATTAAAAAGGGGAAATAATAGTCAATTACATCATACGTCTGAGACGTCCATATAGTTCTTACAATAAATCAAAGTGCGAAAACGAAACGTAGATAACGCGGCCTTCACAGGCAGCCGACTGGGGGTTGCCGCTAACCCACGCCTAGAACTCGTCGTAGTCTTGGAACTCCTGGAAGTCTCCTTCCACAGCTTCATCTTCTCCCGAGCAGCGGTTGCAATGCTGACAACCTGGGGGGGGGGTTTGGTGTGTAGAGCAAGGGTGAGTACACATCAACATACTCAGCAAGCATCCCGTTTGGCTGTAGTGGACTAGCTTTATGTGGGGATAAGTCAAGCAGTTGCTTTTAGTTGGTCAGGTTATTACTTACTAGTAGAGAGCCAGGTTTTAACATTAACCCAAGTTATTAGCCCAATGTATCCTTTCCAAACGGAAAGAATACCACTTACCAATACCATAATCATAGTCAGAACCATCAATCTCATTGCCACCTGTACCAAAGTATCTCTGATCAAGTATCACTAATCTCTGGAGCTCCCTTGGCCGCTCATAACCGCGAGCACGGCTGATATATCAGTTTCATAACACTCTGCAGAGGTTGCGCACTTTACCCACAAGCCGTGATTCCCTTTCTAGCCCGGGCTTGCAAGACCCTTATTCACTCCCAAGGTGAATGGCTAGGGATTCACTACGAAGCCTTTACAAAGATTCCCCGAGGCTGTAGCCGCCCGTTAGGTTTCCTAAATGTACCGCACTCCTCCCCAAGGGACAAATCAACCTTGGCAGAGCGAGCCGCATACACCGAGCCCCATTGACGGCACAACGGCTAAGCGAACTACACCCCGGTTCCTCTAATTATTCAGCTAAGGGCGTCCCATTCCACCCTCATGGTTGCACTGTTTTCCCGGGCGGTCATCCATTGAACAGGTCCTTACGGAGAGGCACTCGAGAAACCGCTCGAGTCCCCTTAAATGCCACAAGTATAATCATAAATAAGAATGGAAAACAGCGTATCATAGATAATCGCATCATGTTCATTGATTAGAGTTGAGCAATAGCATCAGACTAAGCAGTAATAATCCGACCCAAGTAGGTAAACAAGGACATGGATAACAAAAGCTAGTCAATCCTTAAGTATAAATGTGTAAAGCGGGAGGTGAATTAAAGAATGAATAGGACAGAGATAGGTCAAAGGACACTTGCCTCCACCAACCGACTGCTGCTCAGGGGCTTCTCCTGCGAATTCCTCGGGCTCTTCGACCGGATCGTTCTCTATGCGAGCGCAAACATACATACATCCACATATTTAATACAAAAGAACAGTACACCATACAAGGGAACAAGTGAAGCGAATATGCATCAAGTATGACATTCGATATCGCATTTGTTATGGTTAGAAAGAAACGGGAAAGATCTCGCAGGGGTTTAAAGTTTATGCACTAATGATTAGTTACAATTGATTCTTAACAAAAGAATTCTGTTATATATATATACTAATGGGAACCTAATCATTTTTAGTTGATCAACATTGCACGAGATAAACAATTAACTACATGAATCAATAGCATAACGGAATTTTAAATTAAACTTCCTATTTTCCATAGCATGAACAATGATCAGCCTACCTAAAACAAAGTAATTATGATCACAGAAAGTAAATAAAATAAAATAAAAAAATAAAAAAAACAGAGGGGGGCGGTTGAACCGGCCCTAGGCGGGGCGGCCGAGCTGGGCGGGCGCGCGGGGGAGGGCGGCCGAGCTGGGCAGCCGGGGCGGCTGAGCCGGCCGGCCAGGGCGGCTGAACCGGCCCTGGGCAGGGGGCGCGGCCAAGGGCCAGGGGCGGCCGGGCGCGGCTGGGGGCTGGCCGGGGCGCGGCCAGCGGCTTGGCCAGGGGCGGCCGGGGCCGGCTATGGCGCGGCCGGGCGGGGCTAGGGGGCGGCCGGGGCTGGCCAGGGGCCGGCCGGGCGGCCAGCGGCTGGGCTGGGGGCGGCCAGCGGCTTGGGGCGCCAGGGCGGGGGAAGAAGAGGGGGGGAGGGGAGAGGGAGAGAGGAGGGAGAGAGGGGGGAGGGGGGACTCATTGGCGGGGGCGGCCGGCGGCAGGGGCGGCCAAGGGCGGCGGCGGCTTAGGGCAGGGGCGGGTAGGGGCGGCGCTAGGGAGAGAGAGAGGGAAAATGAGAGGGAGAGGGAGAGGGTTAGGGGAAAAAGGGGAGGATGGGGGGGCGGCCGGGCCTCTTTGGGCCCAAGAGGGGGGGGGCGCGCAGGGGCTTGGGCCGGCCGGGGTCGGCCCACGGCGCGGGAGAGAGAGAAAAAGAGGAGAGAGAAAGAGAGAGAAAGAAAAAGAAAAGATTATTTCCCTGTTTTTTCGAAATCCGATCTTCCTACATGAATGCATTTGCACCTTCAAAGCAATCAAAAGAAATGCAAGGTTCGGCATGGTGCATCAAACAACATAAAGTATTTTTTAGAGTTTTTCTTACACGGGAAATCCAAACCGAATCCCGCTAAAACTTTGGAAAAGGTCAAGGTTTAGCGAGGGGAAAAAGAAAAGAAAAGGTAACGCCCGAATTTTGGCGAGTAAAGAAAAGAAAAAATTCAACTGCAAAATTCGGGGCGTTACAAACCTATCCCCCTTAAAAGAATCTCGCCCTCGAGATTCAGGGCTGGCTAGCAAAGAGCTCTGGGTACTTGGCCATCAAATCATCTTCACGCTCCCAGGTTGCTTCTTCCTCAGAGTGATGACTCCATCTGACTTTGCACATTTTGATGGTCTTCCTTCGGGTGACTCTATCTGCAACCTCAAGGATCTGAGCTGGCTTCTCAACATAGGTCAAGTCCTCCTGGACTTCCAGACCTTCCACTGGCAACTGCTCTTCTGGCACACGCAAGCACTTCTTCAACTGAGACACATGAAAGACATCATGCACAGCTGACAAATTCTCTGGCAGACTGAGCTGATAGGCCACTTCTCCACGCTTTGAGAGGATCTGGTACGGACCAATGTAGCGGGGTGCTAGCTTGCCTTTGATTCCAAACCTTCTGACTCCTCTGATCGGTGACACTTTCAGATAGACGAAGTCTCCGACTTCAAAACTCAGCTCTCTTCTTCTTGTGTCTGCATAGCTTCGCTGCCTCGATTGCGCTATCTTCAGATTCTCTCGGACCATCTTGATGTTCTCTTCAGCTTCAAGCAAAATATCTGGCCCAAACACTTGCTTCTCTCCAGGCTGATCCCATTGCAACGGAGTTCTACAACTCCTTCCATAGAGCGCTTGAAATGGTGACATCTTCAAACTGGCCTGGTAACTGTTGTTATAGGAAAACTCTGCATAAGGCAATCGCTTGTCCCATCCGGACTGATCTTGCAACGCACAGGCTCTCAACATGTCTTCAAGAATTTGATTGGTTCTTTCGGTCTTGCCATCTGTCTGCGGATGATAAGCTGAACTGAAATTCAGATGTGTGCCCAAAGCTTCATGCAACTGCTGCCAGAAATGAGAGGTGAACTGCGTTCCTCTGTCTGACACTATCTTCTTTGGCACACCATGAAGACAAACGATCCGAGACATATACAGCTCTGCCAGTACGGCACTGCTGTAGGTGGTCTTGACAGGTATGAAGTGGGCTGACTTGGTTAAACGGTCCACTACTACCCAAATGGAATCGTAGCCGGCTCGAGTGCGAGGCAATCCGACTATGAAATCCATACCGATTTCATCCCATTTCCACTGAGGGATCTGCAATGGTTGCAACAATCCAGCAGGTCTCTGGTGCTCTGCCTTAATTCTTCGACAACTATCGCACTTAGCCACATGCTCTGCGATTTCCCTCTTCATTCCGTACCACCAGAATTTCTTCTTCAGATCCTGATATATCTTCTCACTGCCAGGGTGAATCGAATAGGCTGTCTCATGAGCTTCCTTGAGAATCAACTCCCGAATGGACTGGACATTGGGAACACACAAGCGGTCTTTGAACCATATCACGCCTTCTGCATCTTCTCGAAAATCTTTGCCTCTGCCATCTAGAATCAGTCGCCGGATCTCACTGATCTTTTCATCATTCTTCTGCGCTTCTTTGATTTCGCGCTCTAAGGTAGGTTCCAATTCAACTGTGACTCCTCGTGAATTGTTCAGAAATCCGAGACTCAACCTGTCAAACTCTTTGGCCAACTCATAAGGCATCGGACGAGCGACCATCAGATTGACTTGACTCTTTCTGCTCAAAGCATCTGCCACTACGTTTGCTTTGCCTGGATGGTAATGAATCTCCAACTCATAGTCTTTGATCAACTCTAACCATCTTCGCTGCCTCATATTCAATTCTGACTGAGTGAATATGTACTTCAGACTCTTGTGATCTGTGTAAACATCGCATTTCTGTCCATACAGATAGTGCCTCCATGTCTTAAGTGCGTGAACCACTGCTGCCAACTCTAGGTCATGGATTGGGTAATTCTTCTCATGAACCTTCAGCTGTCGGGACGAGTAAGCCACAACTCTTCCCTCTTGCATCAACACGCATCCCAAACCTGTGTAACAAGCATCACAGTACACAGAGAAGGGCTTGTGCACATCAGGCAAGACTAGGACAGGCGCTGTTGTCAACTTCTCTTTCAGCGCTTCGAAGGCCTCTTGACATTTCTGGGTCCACTTGAACTCAACCTTGTTGCCTAGCAACGCTGTCATTGGTTTCGCAATCTTCGAAAACCCTTCAATGAATCGCCGATAATATCCGGCCATTCCAATGAAGCTCTTGATTCCTCGAGCATCCGTTGGCGCTTTCCAGTTCAGAATGTCTGCCACTTTCTTCGGATCCACAGCCAATCCTTCTTTGTTGATTATGTGACCCAAGAACAGGACTTCACTGATCCAGAACTCACACTTGCTCAACTTTGCATACAACTGGTGCTCTCGCAATCTCTGCAATACCATCCTCAAATGATCTGCATGCTCTTCTTCACTTTGAGAATAAATCAGAATGTCATCAATGAATACCACCACAAACTTATCGAGATAATCCATGAATACACTGTTCATCAAGTTCATGAAGAACGCTGGTGCATTGGTCAAACCAAAAGACATCACTGTGAACTCATACAAACCATACTTGGTAATGAATGCCGTCTTCGGAATGTCTGAAGGTCGGATCCTGAGCTGATGATAACCTGACCTCAGATCAATCTTGGAGAACACACTGGCTCCTCTCAACTGGTCGAACAGATCTTCTATTCTGGGCAAAGGATACTTGTTCTTGATCGTGACTTCATTCAAAGCTCGATAATCGATACACATCCTCTTTGTGCCATCTTTCTTCTCCACAAACAGGACAGGGGCGGCCCAAGGCGAGGTGCTTGGCCGGATGTAACCTTTCTCTGACAGCTCATCAATCTGCTTCTTAAGCTCAACCAACTCTGGTCCAGATATTCTGTAAGCTCTCTTAAAGATAGGGGCGATTCCAGGAAGAAGCTCTATGGCAAACTCAACTTTTCGCTCTGGCGGCATACCCGGTAAATCCTTTGGAAACACATCTGGGAACTCGGACATAACCTTGATACTCTCAATCGGGTCTGCTTCACTGCTATCGACAGCCATCTGATAACAACTTCCTTTCTTCGGCTCAGGCGGGACTAACTCGGTCACCACTTCCTCTCCTAGTGGGGACACCAACTTGATTGTCCTTTTATCACAACTGATAACTGCCTGATACTTATCTAGCCAATTCATCCCTAGGATGACATCTATTCCCTGAGTACCCATTACTATAAGGTTAGCGGGAAACGCTATCCCCCTTATTTCCACACTTATATTCAAACATATGCTATCAGCTTGAATTCTACCACCAGCTGAGTCAATTTGAATGGGGGTTGACATGGCAGTAATTGGAAGATTATGTGCTTCTACCCATGATGCAGTAATGAAAGAATGCGTTGCTCCAGTATCAAATAACACTTCTGCAATATGGGAGTCGACTGGGAACATACCTACTGTCATGCCGGGGGTCTCCTGAACTGCTTCAGCCTCCAAGTGATTCAATCTTCCATGATTGTAGCGCTGCTGAGGGCGGTTGCCTGCTCCAGACTGAGACGCATTCTGCTTCGCTGGGGCATTGGGGCCTGACTGCTGCTGGGCTGCCTTCTTCGGACATTGCATCACCCAGTGGCCTTGCTCTCCACAGTGGAAACACGCTCTGTTTCCAACCTGAGCTGGTGCTGCCTGATTGCTCTGCTGGTTTGCTAGGGCAGGAAGACGAGGTGTCTGCTGATTCTGCCTCTGAAACTGACCTCCTGATTGATTGCTCTGACGGTTCTGGTACTGATGCTGAGGATACTGCCTTTGGAACTGCTGATACTGCTGACGCTGCTGATGCTGCTGAGGTGGACGCTGGTTCTGCCTGAACTGCTGAGGTTGATTGCCTGAAAAACGAGGACGGCTGCTGCTTCCAGGCTGGGGTCCACTGATCTTGCGCTTACGATCTTCCATCTCCTTACGCTTCCTTTCTGTCATGATTGCTCTGTCAATCAGGTGCTGGAATGTCGGGAAGGTATGATTCATCAGTTGGTACTGAAGAGGGTCGACCAAGCCTCTCAAGAAACGGTACTGTCGCTTGGCGTCGGTGTTGACATCTTCAGGAGCATAGCGAGACAACTGCAGAAACCTGTCTCGATACTCACTGACAGACGATGACCCTTGCTTAAGGGCCAGAAACTCCTCCTTCTTCACTGTCATCAGACCTGCAGGCACATGGTACTGACGAAAGCTACCTCTGAACTCTTCCCAGGTGATGGTGTCGGGGTCGGCATGGGTGGCGAGGTAAGACTCCCACCATGATTGGGCTGCTCCTCTCAACAGACGGGGACCATACAAGACTTTCTCCCTGTCATCACACTGAGCGGTATGCAACTCCCGCTCCACAGTGCGCAGCCAATCTTCAGCATCCATGGGGTCAGAAGAGTGAGCGAACGTTGGTGGATGACCTCTCATGAATTCAGCACGCTTGTCTCGGGGCATCTGAGGCATCTGAGGCTGGGGTGGAGCTTGCTGCTGCTGCTGCTGAATGGCGGCCAGAGTTTGACCGATGGCCTGAACTACCTGAGTCTGCATCAGAAACATCTGCTCGATCGACATCGGGGGCGGGGGCGGCAGCTGCTGCTGCTGGGGCACCTCATCTTGCTGACCGGCTTGCTCCTGCTGAGCACGCCTTCCTCCTCTGCGCCTGTTCTCTGACATCTGCAGAACGCAACCACACATCAGAACTGATCTGGCAAATCTTGCAGCATAAGAAAAGAGTATAGAATTCTCCAACAGCACTGAACAGATGAGCATCTTCACTAATCTCCAACACAGACCACACAGCTTCTCAGATAAAGAGGAAAGTAGAATAAAGGGTTTCCCAACTATATAACTAACTCCATTAACATAATAGGTAAACCAAAATGCAGGGGATGCCCACACTCTGGTGACAATCATTACAAAGATCCAAACCGAACATAGTTCATCATGACAAACATAAATGCACAGGATATAGCAAACTACCCTGTCTAACTAAGACTAACTAAGACCGAGACTAACGCTAAGACTGAAGCTTCTATGCATATATATTTCATATTAATTACAAGATCCAACTCTAACGATCTATGGTTCTAGATTTATCTTGGTCTTGCAGTCGGGATTGCCATAAGACTGGAGTCCACGCCGAGGTGAGCGGTACGGGTGCTGAGTCCCAACGGGGGCGGGGGAACCATCATCCAGGTGACGACGCTCCGCGCGCTCAGCCCGCAGCAAGGCGATCTCAGCACGAGCCCTACTCAGCTCGTCTAATGCATGGTCCAGCTCCGTGTTTAGCACGGCGGCTAGGTTGACTGTGCTGCTCAACCTAGGATTGTCCTCACCAGCAGGTGAAACAATCACGCCTCCTGTGCTGCCAGATGGACGGCGAGGGTAATACTTCAGGTCGAGGCCGTCAGCTACCCCACCGAGAACCGAGCAGTAGTGCGAAAGCGCACGCCGTGCAGCATCCTGCATGGCTGCCTCAGCTGAGTCCCGCTCAGAGATAGAATAGTGCTCTGAGCAAGCCTCCGCGCCCTGGAGACTGTTCTCCGGACGGCGCACCAAGCAGGTCGCCTCCCAGCGGTCCGGGTAGACCCCGCGACTATGCTGGTAGACCACACAGCGATACTCGATGGACCAAGTACGCCGGTCAAGTGCCCGACGTAGCAGGGTGTCGAGCGCGTCGTGGAAGTGACACCCACGAGCAGCGTCGCGAGTGATGGGTCGAGCAACCCATCCTTCCGGCTCATGGTCAGCAGGGAGGTCGGTGTCGTGGCTCAAGCTGTCGTCGCCATCTCCGTCGTCTGGGTCTCCTCCAGCAGCTACTCCAGAAGTTGGGACGCCCAGTGGTGGTGCCGGGGGCGCCTCCAGGGGGAGCACAGGGGAGCAGCTCCTCACAGACTCTATCTCCTGCTGGAGCGAGAAGGAAGAGCCCTGCTGCTCCTGTCGTCGACGTTCCTGCTCCTCATGCAGGCGGTGGTGCAGTCTCTCCAAGTGGCTGGACTGTCCGGCCACGGGACGGCGAAGCGGACGCTCAGCAAGGCGGGAGGGTAAGAACGGGATGACGGACTTTCGTGCAGTGTGTCTAAGTCGAGCCATCTACAAAAGACATCGCAAGCAAAAGGGTGAGAACAGAATTAATATGACCAGCAAATAATGAATCATAAATAAATGAAGGATCAGAATAAAACATAATTTTCAGCAAGGTATAATATATAGTAGAACATAGGTTTGGTCAGTAGGACCAACTTTTGAAGGGATACCAAAGTCAAGGCAGGGACAGAGGTCTATAGTCCTTAGAACGACCATTCTACTCTAGGTTAGCGGTCCTACAGTCAGCACGGCTTTGATACCACTTATGTCACACCCGGTTTTAGAAGGCAAACCGAATGCGAACCATGTACGTGCCAGGATCAGTTATTCACGTACACAGCAGTTACATAATATGGACATCATCACACAGTGCTCAAAATAGTATTAAAAAGGGGAAATAATAGTCAATTACATCATACGTCTGAGACGTCCATATAGTTCTTACAATAAATCAAAGTGCGAAAACGAAACGTAGATAACGCGGCCTTCACAGGCAGCCGACTGGGGGTTGCCGCTAACCCACGCCTAGAACTCGTCGTAGTCTTGGAACTCCTGGAAGTCTCCTTCCACAGCTTCATCTTCTCCCGAGCAGCGGTTGCAATGCTGACAACCTGGGGGGGGTTTGGTGTGTAGAGCAAGGGTGAGTACACATCAACATACTCAGCAAGCATCCCGTTTGGCTGTAGTGGACTAGCTTTATGTGGGGATAAGTCAAGCAGTTGCTTTTAGTTGGTCAGGTTATTACTTACTAGTAGAGAGCCAGGTTTTAACATTAACCCAAGTTATTAGCCCAATGTATCCTTTCCAAACGGAAAGAATACCACTTACCAATACCATAATCATAGTCAGAACCATCAATCTCATTGCCACCTGTACCAAAGTATCTCTGATCAAGTATCACTAATCTCTGGAGCTCCCTTGGCCGCTCATAACCGCGAGCACGGCTGATATATCAGTTTCATAACACTCTGCAGAGGTTGCGCACTTTACCCACAAGCCGTGATTCCCTTTCTAGCCCGGGCTTGCAAGACCCTTATTCACTCCCAAGGTGAATGGCTAGGGATTCACTACGAAGCCTTTACAAAGATTCCCCGAGGCTGTAGCCGCCCGTTAGGTTTCCTAAATGTACCGCACTCCTCCCCAAGGGACAAATCAACCTTGGCAGAGCGAGCCGCATACACCGAGCCCCATTGACAGCACAACGGCTAAGCGAACTACACCCCGGTTCCTCTAATTATTCAGCTAAGGGCGTCCCATTCCACCCTCATGGTTGCACTGTTTTCCCGGGCGGTCATCCATTGAACAGGTCCTTACGGAGAGGCACTCGAGAAACCGCTCGAGTCCCCTTAAATGCCACAAGTATAATCATAAATAAGAATGGAAAACAGCGTATCATAGATAATCGCATCATGTTCATTGATTAGAGTTGAGCAATAGCATCAGACTAAGCAGTAATAATCCGACCCAAGTAGGTAAACAAGGACATGGATAACAAAAGCTAGTCAATCCTTAAGTATAAATGTGTAAAGCGGGAGGTGAATTAAAGAATGAATAGGACAGAGATAGGTCAAAGGACACTTGCCTCCACCAACCGACTGCTGCTCAAGGGCTTCTCCTGCGAATTCCTCGGGCTCTTCGACCGGATCGTTCTCTATGCGAGCGCAAACATACATACATCCACATATTTAATACAAAAGAACAGTACACCATACAAGGGAACAAGTGAAGCGAATATGCATCAAGTATGACATTCGATATCGCATTTGTTATGGTTAGAAAGAAACGGGAAAGATCTCGCAGGGGTTTAAAGTTTATGCACTAATGATTAGTTACAATTGATTCTTAACAAAAGAATTCTGTTATATATATATACTAATGGGAACCTAATCATTTTTAGTTGATCAACATTGCACGAGATAAACAATTAACTACATGAATCAATAGCATAACGGAATTTTAAATTAAACTTCCTATTTTCCATAGCATGAACAATGATCAGCCTACCTAAAACAAAGTAATTATGATCACAGAAAGTAAATAAAATAAAATAAAAAAATAAAAAAAACAGAGGGGGGGGCGGTTGAACCGGCCCTAGGGGCGGTTGAACCGGCCCTAGGCGGGGCGGCCGAGCTGGGCGGGCGCGCGGGGGAGGGCGGCCGAGCTGGGCAGCCGGGGCGGCTGAGCCGGCCGGCCAGGGCGGCTGAACCGGCCCTGGGCAGGGGGCGCGGCCAAGGGCCAGGGGCGGCCGGGCGCGGCTGGGGGCTGGCCGGGGCGCGGCCAGCGGCTTGGCCAGGGGCGGCCGGGGCCGGCTATGGCGCGGCCGGGCGGGGCTAGGGGGCGGCCGGGGCTGGCCAGGGGCCGGGCGGGCGGCCAGGGGGCGCGCCGGGGGCGGCCAGCGGCTGGGCTGGGGGCGGCCAGCGGCTTGGGGCGCCAGGGCGGGGGAAGAAGAGGGGGGGGAGGGGAGAGGGAGAGAGGAGGGAGAGAGGGGGGAGGGGGGACTCACCGGCGGGGGCGGCCGGCGGCAGGGGCGGCCAAGGGCGGCGGCGGCTTAGGGCAGGGGCGGGTAGGGGCGGCGCTAGGGAGAGAGAGAGGGAAAATGAGAGGGAGAGGGAGAGGGTTAGGGGAAAAAGGGGAGGATGGGGGGGCGGCTGGGCCTCTTTGGGCCCAAGAGGGGGGGGCGCGCAGGGGCTTGGGCCGGCCGGGGTCGGCCCACGGCGCGGGAGAGAGAGAAAAAGAGGAGAGAGAAAGAGAGAGAAAGAAAAAGAAAAGATTATTTCCCTGTTTTTTCGAAATCCGATCTTCCTACATGAATGCATTTGCACCTTCAAAGCAATCAAAAGAAATGCAAGGTTCGGCATGGTGCATCAAACAACATAAAGTATTTTTTAGAGTTTTTCTTACACGGGAAATCCAAACCGAATCCCGCTAAAACTTTGGAAAAGGTCAAGGTTTAGCGAGGGGAAAAAGAAAAGAAAAGGTAACGCCCGAATTTTGGCGAGTAAAGAAAAGAAAAAATTCAACTGCAAAATTCGGGGCGTTACAACTACATCTTTAAACCAAACAACATCTCCTGCAACCAGGCCGGTGACAGCCAGGCATCCAAACATACCCCTTTTGCATGCACAGAGCATGGCCTGCTGGGTCCTGGTTCCTAGATACGGGACAGGCTACTCTGGGAAGACAACCAATCAGGCCCATAGAGCTTAGTCTCTGCCTCTTTGGTGGCGCATCGCCTTTCCTCTGTTTTAAGGGCTCAATGGATTTTGCCAAACTAGCCCTCACAACACCATTCACTACCGAAATTGGGTTCTCATAGCCCTATCATTTTTACTATTATTTTAAATTAAATTTACATGTTTTGTAAATAGTGAGATTCGAACTCGCAACCTCTCTCGTGCATACCCTCCTCTATCACTACACTACTACATCAATTATGTCTATATTACGTTTTCATTCCTCATGTAATATAACAAATCTAGAGTAATTTGATTATTTAATACATAAAATGAATTCATTTGAAAATATGACCAACTATAAAGTTGCATAACTTTTCGAGATCTACAAGTTCTATTTTGATAGTTTCTACATCCGAGGCCGTTTACAAAATTTGAATTTCAAATTTGTAAACTTCACACGAATTTTTCAATGAAAAGATGATTTCAAATCAAAAAATTGTCAATTACAAAGTTTCATAACTCTTCAATACCTTCAACTTTTATTTTGGTGGTTTTTCCATCCGAAATAGTTTAGCAAATTCAAATTTTAAAATTCAAACATAGTTTTGCTTGACAAGATGATTTCAAAATCAAAACATTGACAACTACAAAGTTTCATAACTCTTCAATACCTACAACTTTCATGTTGGTGGTTTTTTCTTTCAAGGTCGTTTTCAAAATTCAAATTTTTTATTTTTTAAATTAAGACGTAGTTTTTGTTGACAAGATGACTTCAAATGAAAAAGTTGCCAACTACAAAATTCTATAACTTCTCAAGATCTAAAAAGTTTATTTTGGTTGTTTGGTCATTTGTTCATCTCATATCATGGTTCTAACTATATGCACAAATCTTATACATTTCTCTCGTAGTTTCATAAACTACGAGAAAGATATAGATTTTATGGATAGATTTATTTTTATTTTGTCATATGAAAAAATGTTCAAAATATAAATTGTACGTCATGATGAGTTATACAAATTTATAGTTGAAATTTTTTCATTTGAATTAATTTACTGCTTTTAAAATGTAATTTTTAAATTGTCTTTGCAAGAGCTCTTTGCCGAGTGTTATATTTTTGACACTTGGCAAAGAAGCTCTTTGCCAAGTGTAAAAAACACTCGGCAAAGAAGCTCTTTACCGAGTGTCAAAAATAAAACACTCAACAAATAGCTTCTTCGCGGATTGTTTTCTTTTACCGAGGGTTTTTTGCGTGGCACTCGGTAAATAGCTTTTTTGCTGAGTGCCCGAAAAAAAACATTCATTAAAATATTTGGCACTCGGCAAAGAGCTAAATTCCGGTAGTGATTTTGCTAAACGGGGTGTAAGAGATTTCTATTTTCCAAGTGAAATTAGTTTGTTTTTTCTTAAGAAAATAAAAAATCTTTTGGAAAAATGAAGTTCACAAACCGAAAATACTGCATTTTCCATAAAAGGATCTGAATGGATACTGCCATGGCCTTATCTAGCTAATTGCGTATATTCTCCTCACTTAATTAGGCCCTTTGGAACATGCAGGGATTTTATAGGAACCACTTCCACGAGAAATATACCGAAAAGAGGGGGGGTCTCCGTTCCAAAGAAGACCTAGATCCACATGATCATGTTTTATAAAACATTACATTTGGATTAGTTTGTATATCACTAGTAGAAAAGAGCTCATAGCCTGCGGCACCCATAAATTATCACTGGCGGTTTCAGTTATCGCGCGCCAGTAAAAAAAAAGATGGGCCCGGCTTGGGAACCGCCAGTGGAAACCTATTTCCACTGGCGGTTATCTTAACACAACCGCCAGTGGAAACCAATTTCCACTGGCGGTTGGTGTAACACAACCGCCAGTGAAAATACCCTATTTCCACTGGCGGTTGTGTTAAGATAACCGCCAGTGGAAATTGGTTTCCACTGGCGGTTTTTCAAGCCAACCGCCAGTGAACTGTCTGTTATAAATACCCCTCTTCTTCCCCGCGACAGTGAACTGTATGCTCGCAGCCAGCTTCCATTGGAGGCGATTTTGGAGGTCCAGATTTCACAAAAATATAAGGGGGGAGGTTTTGGTCTTCATTTCTTGGAAGAAGGTGGATAAGAAAGGTTGGTTTATGTTCATTCTTGCTCAATTTTAGCCACATTTTGGATCTAGGGTTTTACATGTGAGAGAGAAGAGTATAGCTAGGTAATTTTCTCTATTTCTTCAAATGAGGTTGCTTAAGATGGTTAGTTTTTGTCTATTCCCTCTCCTTTTTCATGTTTAGTTCTCAAATAAGTTTATCCATAACACATATTTAGTTGCTTAATGAATGGTGAATGTGTTGTATGGAAGGTTGGTTTAATTATGTTTCAATTGTCAGTTATTGTTTATTTTTGCTCAATTTTAACTACATTTTGAAACTAGGCTTTCACCATGTGTTAGAGATAGGTTTGGGTATTAAATTTTTTTGTTTATTAGTTGCTAGGAAAGTTTGGCTTGTGTTTCTTTTGCCAAATTTTGTTCATTTTTCCTCCATTTTAGCCACATTTTGGATATAGGGTTTCACCATGTGTTAGAGATAAAGTAGTCTAACTACTTTTATTGGAAGAGATAAAGTAGTCTAACTACATTTTTGTTAGCGACAAACCGAAGCATGTAATTTTACACGACTTTCTAGAGAGGAGAGGGAGAGGGAGAGAGAGCTATTGTTGCCAATGCGCTCGGAGCAGGTCCAGCACTTACCGTCTGTGCGGATGCAGCACTTTGCACATCCAGAATGCCCGTTCTTGCACTGATTTTGCACTGACTTTGCACATCCAGAATGTACTGTATATATACATGCATGGTAATCTGACTTGCCATGAAAACTTTGGACTGGAAGGGTAGGCAGCAGATGTCGCACTCCAGCGCGTCCTTCTCCATGGATAGTGTCACAGTCGCCTCTTCCTCATCCTCCAACCCCGCCTCTTCCTCATCCTCCACCACCACCTTGGCTTTCTTTGGAGTGCCGCCGTACGTAGAGAAGCCCGCCTCTTCCTCATCCTCCATAGAGAAGCCGTGGTCTTTTTCCCGGTCATGGTTTATCACCTAGAACGCGAGGTAAAATAAAAGCAGGGAGGACTATTCGACTAATATATACATATCAGGCAGTAAGAAACAAGCATCATCTTCAAAGAACATGTTGTGAAAGAACTTGGAAAGATGTTTACCAGATCTGATACTTGTGAAAGAACTTCACACCAATGGTGATGAGATACGCGAAGCCAGGAGACGACGTAGTATTTAAACACTGCAAGAACGGGCATGTGTTTTATGTTACTTTTTTCACCATGTGTTTTATGTTACTTTTTTATAGGTGATGATGGAGAGGATATCCTGGATGTATAACTTATCAAGGCTAGATCCATCATACATATCTGAGGTCCATAAGTTTATTGTTGTCGCTAAGAACCATGCTTGGAGAACAAAGACAAAGCACATATATTGTCCATGCATGGACTGCAAAAATGCTGTTGTATTTGATGACACAGAACAAATCATATCTCATCTGGTATGCCGAGGATTTGTGAAGGATTACATAATTTGGACAAAGCATGGAGAGGGTAGCTCTTCGCCTTATACAGCTGGAAACCCTGCGAACATCGACGACAGCTTTCAGTTCGTTCACGAGACACAACAACCTCTTCCACAGAGCGAACATGTAGTGCCAAATGTTACTGATCATGGTTACGCCGGAGGAAATGAACGTGAAATAACCCATGTTCTGCCAAATGTTATGCACGAGGAAGATGCAGAGTTGTTAGAGGCAATGTTGCGTCGTCATACAGATCCATCGATGTTCTTCATGAAAGGTATGGAGTCCCTGAAGAAGGCAGCAGAAGAGCCTTTGTACGATGAGTCTAAGGGCTGTACCAAAGAGTTCACGACGCTCCGGTCTGTGTTAAAGTTGTTGATGTTAAAAGCTAGATATGGTCTGTCTGATGCTGGCTTCGATGCGTTCTTGAGTATTGTCGCAGACATGCTTCCAAAGGAGAACGAAGTGCCTGCTAACACGTACTATGCAAAGAAACTAATCAGTCCACTCACTATGGGCGTGGAGAAGATCCACGCGTGTAGAAATCACTGTATCCTTTATCGAGGTGATGATTATAAAGACTTGGAGAGCTGCCCAAACTGTGGTGCAAGTAGGTACAAGACGAATAAAGACTATCGAGAGGAAGAGTGTGTTGCATCTGTGTCTAAAGGGAAGAAGCGAAAGAAAGCCAAAAAAAGACTTCAAAATCCACGAGCAAAGAAAAAGAAGTAGACTATTATGCGCTCAAAAAGATTCCTGCTTTGGTGATGTGGTACCTCCCCGTCGTCGATCGATTGAGGTGTTTGTTCGCTAACCCTGAGGATGCCAAACTTATGAGCTGGCATGCTTCTAATGAGCACAAAAACGATGGGAAGCTTCGACATCCAGCCGATGGGAAGCAGTGGCAAGATTTCAATGAGAACCACCGAGACTTTGCCGATGAACCAAGAAATGTTAGGTTCACACTGAGTACTGATGGAATGAATCCATTTGCTGAAAGGAGCAGCAAGCATAGCACATGGCCAGTGATCCTCACCATATACAACCTTCCTTCATGGTTGATGCAGAAACGGAAGTACATTTTGCTAACCATGCTTATTTCTGGACCTACACAACCTGGAGTTGATATGGATGTATTTTTAGAGCCCTTAATGGAGGATATGAAAATATTGTGGGTAACGGGTGTTCAAATGTTGGATGAGTATCGTAAAGATTCATTCACGCTGAGAGCAATTATTTTTGTTACGATCAACGATTACCCTACACTCTTCACATTATCAGGCCAGTTTAAGGGAAAGGTTGGCTGCACAGTATGCATTGATGAAACTGCTTACGTGTCCCTTACTGCATCTAAGAAGATAGTGTACATGAGGCACAGATGCTTTTTATTGGAAGGACACAGGTACCGCATGCGAAAGATGGATAAGTACTTTGACAATAACGGTGAACTACATTCTACTGCTCCATCGGGTAACAATAAAGGTCACAGAGTTTTGAAATAGTCAAGAATATCAAGTTTGTTTTCGGGAAGAAGACAAAAGACGGAAAAACAAGGAAAGATGTCAAACCAGCTCCGGGGGCTATATTCAAGAAAAAATCTATTTTCTTCGAATACTTGCCTTACTGGAAAGAGTTAGATGTGCAGCATGCGATCGATGGTATGCACGTTCAGAAGAACGTGTTTGAAAGCATAATTGGCACCTTGCTAGACATAAACGGCAAAACAAAAGAAGGGCTCAATTCACGCATGGACTTGGTAAATTTAGGCATAAAAAAGGAACTACATGTTGTTCTTCAAAAAATGGGAAGTATCATCTCCCAGCAGCAAGCTACAATCTCAATGTAGATGAGAAACATGCGATGTGTGTTTGGCTTAAGAATTTGAAAGTCCCATCCGGATTCTGCTCTAGCATACGAAGTATTGTGTCAATGAAAGACCTGATAGTCACCAACTACAACTCACATGATTGTCATGTCATGCTGACTACATTCCTACCTATTGCCATCAGGGCTATAAATCCTTTGTTTTTAAAGATGGCAATCACACGGTTGTGCTACTTTTTCAACAGAATTTCACAAAAGGTAATTGACCGTGATGAGTTGGCATCTCTTCAGGAATTTGCAGTGGAGACAATAGCACAATTTGAGATGTGTTTCCCTCCATCGTTCTTTGATATTATGGTGCACCTTGTGGTGCACTTGGTGCCACAAATAGAGGCATTGGGTCCTATGTACTTGCATGAAATGTGGACGTACGAGCGTTTCATGTCAATACTGAATGGCTATGTATCAACCCGTGCTCGTCCCGAGGCATCCATGATAGAGGGGTACTGTACCGAAGAGGCCATTGAGTCCGGAGGTCCATTCTGCAATAGTATCCTAAAAGATCAGGTTGCAATAGGTCTGCCTCCGTCACGACACGAGGGTAGATTGTATGGAAGCGGGAGGATGGGACGGAAATCTTTCATCCCACTAGATTACAATACAGTACTTGAGGCACATCACAGCATCCTACATCAGCTAGCGATAATAGAGCCATTTATCCAACAACACATCAATGAGCTTCACGAGCAAAATCCTGGGCATACGGCTGATTGGGTAATGAAGCAACATAAGCAGCGGTTCAACACATGGCTAATGGTGAAGGACATTCCACGTGGAGAAACAATAGAAGAAAAAACCATCAAGGGGTTGGCATCTGGACCTTCACGCCAGGTCACAACATGGCAAACCTATGACATTAGTGGATTCACATTTTGTACAAAGTCCAAGGACAAAAAGAGCATGTCACAAAACAGTGGTGTTCGATGTGAGGCCATAGATGATGAAACTGGTGAGATTATTACATATTTTGGCTTTATTGAGGACATATGAGAACTAGACTATGGTACATTTCAGATCTCGGTTTTCTGATGTCAATGGGTTGAAGACAAACATGTCACGGTAGACAACTATGGTGTCAGAGTTCTTGATCTAAGTAAGGTAGGTTACAAAGATGACCCATGGATCCTTGCTAATCGTGCTGCACAGGTCTTCTATGTTGAACAGATCATTTCTAACAATGAGAAGAAAAGCACCGACAAACCGAAGCATGTAGTTTTTCCTGGAAAACAACAAGCTATAGGAGTTGATGGTGTATCTGATTTAGAGGATTTTAACCAGTTCAACGACATGTCTCTTTTCATAGACCATCCAACCAAGATAAGGAACGTTGAGCGAAGCATCCCACGCAATTCGATGCCTTGGGTACGCCACGATGGACAAGGCAGAACAATAGCTCCCTAGATTATATAGTTGTCATGTAATTGATTATTGTTAGGACATGTCATGTAATTGATTATTGTTAGCGACAAACCGAAGCATGTAATTTTACACGACTTTCTAGAGAGGAGAGGGAGAGGGAGAGAGAGCTATTGTTGCCAATGCGCTCGGAGCAGGTCCAGCACTTACCGTCCGTGTGGATGCAGCACTTTGCACATCCAGAATGCCCGTTCTTGCACTGATTTTACACAGAGCAGAACATTATGCTGGAGCCTACCGATCAATATGTACTGTATATATACATGCATGGTAATCTGACTTGCCATGAAAACTTCGGACTGGAAGGGTAGGCAGCAGATGTCGCACTCCAGCGCGTCCTTCTCCACGGATAGTGTCACAGTCGCCTCTTCCTCATCCTCCAACCCCGCCTCTTCCTCATCCTCCACCACCACCTTGGCTTTCTTTGGAGTGCCGCCGTCAGAGGAAGAGGCAAAATAAAAGCAGGGAGGACTATTCGACTAATATATACATATCAGGCAGTAAGAAACAAGCATCTTCAAAGAACATGTTGTGAAAGAACTTGGAAAGATTTTTACCAGATCTGATACTTGTGAAAGAACTTCACACCAATGGTGATGAGAGACGCGAAGCCAGGAGACGACGTAGTATTTAAACACTGCAAGAGGAGGGAGAGAGAGGGAAGAGAGAGGAGGGAGAGAGGAGAGAGAGAGGAGAGAGAGAGATAGAGGAGAGAGAGGAGAGAGAGAGAGGAGAGAGAGAGGATAGAGAGAGAGAGGAGAGAGAGAGGGAGAGGGGAGAGAGGAGCTAGGGAGAGGAGAGAGAGAGGAGAGAGAGAGGGAAGAGATAGGGGAGAGAGAGGAGAGATAGAGGAGAGATAGAGGAGAGAGAGGAGAGATAGAGGAGAGAGAGAAGGAAGAGAGAGGAGGGAGAGGGGAGAGAGAGAGGAGAGAGAGAGAGGGGAGAGAGAGGAGGGAGAGAGAGAAGTAATATATAAATATATATATTATGTATACTAAATATATATATATATATATATATTTATATAATTAATATGTATAAAAATATATATAATTAATGTATGAATATGTATAAAAAATAATATACTAAAAACATTACTACTGGCGGTTCACAACGAAAACCGCCAGTATAAATTATTTCTACTGGCGGTTGTCGATGAAAACCGCCAGTAGAAATGGCCTCCATAGTCTGTGGATGGCATTTCTACTGGCTGTTCTCTATGACAACCGCCAGTAGAAATGATTTCTACTAGCGGTTGTCATTGTCAACCGCCAGTAGAAATATCTCCTATATAAAGGAGCGCGCGCGGGGCCGAAAAATTTCGCTAAGTCTCAGGCGCCCTGTCTTTCCATCTTCCCGCCGTCAGGCTGCCAAAAATTCGCCCGGCGATTTTCTCCGCCGTGCGCCGCCGTCGTCCACGCCGTTATCCCCGCGCCGTAGGTAAGTTCTTCTCTCTCTCTCTCCCTTTCTTCGACTATGATCGCTCGGGCATGCGCGCCGCCGCCGCCGTGCAAGCGCCGCCGTGCACGCGCCGCGGCTAAACCCTAAGCCTAGGAAGAGTGAGAGAGTGAGAGGGAAGAGAGAGGAGGAAGAGGGAAGAGAAGGAGACCCTGCGCGCGTCTCTGCAGAGAGAGAGAGAGGGAGAGAAGATAGAGGAGGGAGAGGGAAGAGAGAGGAGAGGACCTCTCCCTCCTCTCTCTTCTCTCTCTCTCCCTCCCTCCACTCTCTTTCCTATGTCTTCCCTTTCCCTCTCTCTCCGAAGAGAGAGGGAAAGGGAAGAGAGAGGAAAGAGAGTGGAGGGAGGGGGAGAGAGAGAAGAGAGAGGAGGGTGAGGGAGTGTATATATAGGAAAGAGAGTGGAGGGAGAGAGAGAGGAGAGAGAGAGGGAAAGGGAAGAGAGAGGAAAGAGAGTGGAGGGAGGGAGAGAGAGAAGAGAGAGGAGGGAGAGGGAGTGTATATATAGGAAAGAGAGTGGAGGGGGAGAGAGAGGAGAGAGGGGGAAAAGGGAAGAGAGAGGAAAGAGAGGGAGAGGGAGGGAGGGAAGAGAGAGGAAAGGGAGGGAGATTAGAGAGAGAGAGAGGAGAGAGCAACGGAGGGAACAACATATTCTATTGTATTTTATTGTAAACAACGTATTCCATTGTAAACAACATATTCCATTGTAGTACTATTAGCTAGTGAAATTAGAAGACGACGTACGACACCATTGCGTTGTTTCGATTAAGAGCAACTCATCAGAACCCCACTTGACCAGAGCGAGTTCTTGAAAGGGAATTAGGCTTACACCTAGTCCCTAATTAATTTTGGTGGTTGAATTGCCCAACACAAATATTGGACTAACTAGTTTGCTCTAGTGTATAAGTTATACAGGTGCCAAAGGTTCACACTTAGCCAATAAAAAGACCAAGTATTGGGTTCAAACAAAGGAGCAAGGGACAACCGAAGGCACCTTTGGTCTGGCGCACCGGACTATCCGGTGTGCAACCGGACATGTCTGGTGCACCAGAGGACTCCAACTCCAAACTCGTCACCTTCGGGAAATTCCAGAGGCGACTCCGCTATAATTCACCGGATTGTCCGGTGTACACCGGACATGTCCGGTGCTCCAAGGAAGAGCGGCCTCCGGAACTCGCCAGCCTCGGGAATTCGTTGAAGCTGCTCCGCTATAATTCACTGAACTGTCCGGTGTACACCGGACTGTCCGGTGTAACAGCGGGACAACGGCTATTTCGGCGCCAACGGCTACCTGAGACGCATTAAATGCGCGCGCTGCGCGCGCAGAGGTCAGGCACGCCCATGCTGGCGCACCGGACACTCTACAGTACATGTCCGGTGCGCCACCGGACATCTAGGCGGGCCCAGAAGACAGAGCTCCAACGGTCGGAACCCAACGGCTTTTGGTGACGTGGCTGTCGCACCGGACATGTCCGGTTTGCACCGGACTGTCCGGTGCGCCATCGAACAGACAGCTCCACCAAACGGCTAGTTTGGTGGTTGGGGCTATAAATACCCCCAACCACCCCACATTCATTGCATCCAAGTTTTCACACTTCCAACTACTTACAAGAGCTCTAGCATTCAATTCTAGACACACCAAAGAGATCAAATCCTCTCCAAATTCCACACAACGCCCTAGTGATTAGAGAGAGAGATTTGCTTGTGTTCTTTCGAGCTCTTGCGCTTGGATTGCTTTCTTCCTTCTTGATTCTTTCATTGCGATCAAACTCACTTGTAATTGAGGCAAGAGACACCAAACTTGTGGTCGTCCTTGTGGGAACTTTGTGTTCCAAGTGATTGAGAAGAGAAAGCTCACTCGGTCCGAGGGACCGTTTGAGAGAGGGTAAGGGTTGAAAGAGACCCGGCCTTTGTGGCCTCCTCAACGGGGAGTAGGTTTGAGAGAACTGAACCTCGGTAAAACAAATCCGCGTGTCTCACTTCATTATTCGCTTGCGATTTGTTTTGCACCCTCTCTCGCGGACTCTATTATATTTCTAACGCTAACCCGGCTTGTAGTTGTGATTATTTTTGAGAATTTCAGTTTCGCCCTATTCACCCCCCCTTTAGGCGACTTTCAATTGGTATCAGAGCCCGGTGCTTCATTAGAGCCTAACCGCTCGAAGTGATGTCGGGAGATCACACCAAGAGGGAGATGGAGACCGGCGACAAGCCCACTACGAGCCAAGGGAGCACTTCATCGGAAGAGTCCCGCACCAAGAGGAAGGAGAAGAAGAAGGACTCCTCCAAACGGAAGGAGAAAAGATCTTCTTCTTCACACCACAAAGAGAAGAAGGAAAAATCTTCTTCCCACAAGTCGCATCGGAAAGGCGACAAGCACAAAAGGATGAGGAAGGTGGTCTACTACGAAACCGACACTTCATCAACGTCGACCTCCGACTCCGATGCACCGTCCGTAACTTCTAAGCGCCAAGAGCGCAAGAAGTTTAGTAAGATCCCCTTACACTATCCTCGTACATCTAGACATACTCCATTACTTTCCGTTCCATTAGGCAAACCGCCAACTTTTGATGGCGAAGATTATGCTAGGTGGAGTGATTTAATGAAATTTCATCTAACCTCACTCCACAAAAGTATATGGAATGTTGTTGAGTTTGGAGCACAGGTACCTTCTATAGGGGATGAAGACTATGATACGGACGAAGTGGCCCAAATCGAGCACTTCAACTCCCAAGCTACAACCATACTCCTCGCCTCTCTAAGCAAGGATGAATACAACAAGGTACAAGGGTTGAAGAATGCAAAGGAGATTTGGGACCTACTCAAGACCGCGCACGAGGGTGATGAACTCACCAAAATCACCAAGCAGGAAACGATCGAGGGGGAGCTCGGTCGCTTCCGTCTTTGCCAAGGGGAGGAGCCACAAGATATGTACAACCGGCTCAAAACCTTGGTGAACCAAGTGCGCAACCTCGGGAGTAAGAAGTGGGACGACCACGAGGTGGTTAAGGTTATTCTAAGATCTCTTATTTTCCTTAACCCCACTCAAGTTCAATTAATTCATGGTAATCCTAGATACACACTAATGACTCCTGAGGAAGTAATCGGGAATTTTGTGAGCTTTGAATGTATGATCAAGGGCTCAAAGAAGATCAACGAGCTTGATGAACCCTCCACGTCCGAAGCACAACCGGTGGCATTCAAGGCGACGGAGGAGAAGAAGGAGGAGTCTACATCAAGTAGACAACCAATTGACGCCTCCAAGCTCGACAATGAGGAGATGGCTTTAATCATCAAAAGCTTTCGCCAAATCCTCAAGCAAAGGAGGGGGAAGGACTACAAACCCCGCTCCAAGAAAGTATGCTACAAATGTGGTAAGCCCGGTCATTTCATTGCAAAATGTCCTATATCTAGTGACAGTGACAGGGGCGACGACAAGAAGGGAAAGAGGAGAGAAAAGAAGAAGTACTACAAGAAGAAGGGCGGCGATGCCCATGTTTGCCGGGAGTGGGACTCCGACGAGAGCTCCACCGAGTCCTCTTCCGACGAGGACGCCGCCAACATCGCCGTCACCAAGGGACTCCTCTTCCCCAACGTCGGCCACAAGTGCCTCATGGCAAAGGACGACAAAAGGAAGAAGGTTAAATCTAAATCCTCCACTAAATATGAATCCTCTAGTGATGGTAATGCTAGTGATGAGGAGAATAATTTGCGTACCCTTTTTGCCGACCTAAACATGCAACAAAAAGAAAAATTAAATGAATTGATTAGTGCCATCCATGAGAAGGATGATCTCTTGGACTCCCAAGAGGACTTCCTAATCAAGGAAAATAAAAAGCATGTTAAGGTTAAAAATGCTTATGCTCAACAAGTTGAAAAATGTGAAAAATTGTCTAGTGAGCTAAGCGCTTGCCATGAGACTATAGACAACCTTAGAAATGAAAATGCTAGATTAATTGCTAAGGTTGATTCTCATGTTTGTGATGCTTTAATTCCCAATCTTAGAAATGATAATGATGATTTGCTTGCTAAGATTAAGGAATTGAATGATTCTCTTGCTAGCCTTAGAGTAGAAAATGAAAATTTGATTGCTAAGGCTAAAGATTTTGATGTTTGCAATACTACTATTTCCGACCTTAGAACTAAGAATGATATGTTGCATGCTAAGGTTGTAGAATTAAAATCTTGCAAACCCTCTACATCTACCGTTGAGCACACTTCTATTTGTACTAGATGTAGAGATGTTGATATCAATGCTATTCATGATCACATGGCTTTAATTAAACAACAAAATGATCATATAGCAATATTAGATGCTAAAATTGCCGAGCATAACTTAGAAAATGAAAAGTTTAAATTTGCTAGAAGTATGCTCTATAATGGGAGACGCCCTGGCATCAAGGATGGCATTGGCTTCCAAAGGGGAGACAATGTCAAACTTAATGCCCCTCCTAAAAACTTGTCTAACTTTGTTAAGGGCAAGGCTCCCATGCCTCAGGATAACGAGGGTTACATTTTGTACCCTGCCGGTTATCCCGAGAGCAAAATTAAGAAAATTCATTCTAGGAAGTCTCACTCTGGCCCTAATCATGCTTTTATGTATAAGGGTGAGACATCTAGCTCTAGGCAACTAACCCGTGCCAAGTTGCCTAAAAAGAAAACTCCTAATGCATCAAATGATCATGCTATTTTATTTAAAACTTTTGATGCATCTTATGTTTTAACTAACAAATCCGGCAAGATAGTTGCCAAGTTTGTTGGGGGCAAACACAAGGGCTCCAAAACTTGTGTTTGGGTACCCAAAGTTCTTGTTTCTAATGCCAAAGGACCCAAAACCGTTTGGGTACCTAAAGTCAAGAACTAAAATTGTTTTGTAGGTTTATGCATCCGGGGGCTCAAGTTGGATACTCGACAGCGGGTGCACAAATCACATGACAGGGGAGAAAAAGATGTTCTCCTCATATGAGAAAAACCAAGATCCCCAACGAGCTATCACATTCAGAGATGGAAATCAAAGTTTGGTCAAAGGTTTGGGTAAAATAGCTATATCTCCTGACCATTCCATTTCAAATGTTTTTCTTGTAGATTCCTTAGATTACAATTTGCTTTCCGTATCCCAATTATGTCAAATGGGCTACAACTGTCTCTTTACTGATGTAGGTGTCACTGTCTTTAGAAGAAGTGATGATTCAATAGCATTTAAGGGAGTGTTAGAGGGTCAGCTATACTTGGTAGATTTTGATAGAGCTGAACTCGACACTTGCTTAATTGCTAAGACTAACTTGGGTTGGCTCTGGCACCGCCGACTAGCCCATGTTGGAATGAAGAATCTTCATAAGCTTCTAAAGGGAGAACACATTTTAGGACTAACCAATGTTCATTTTGAGAAAGACAGGATTTGTAGCGCATGCCAAGCCGGGAAGCAAGTTGGCACTCATCATCCACACAAGAACATCATGACTAGTGACAGGCCACTAGAGCTCCTACACATGGACCTATTTGGCCCGATCGCTTACATAAGCATCAGCGGGAGTAAGTACTGTCTAGTTATTGTGGATGATTATTCTCGCTTCACTTGCGTGTTCTTTTTGCAGGAAAAATCTCATACCCAAGAGACCTTAAAGGGATTCTTGAGACGGGCTCAAAATGAGTTCGGCTTAAGGATCAAGAAAATCAGAAGCGACAATGGGACGGAGTTCAAGAACTCTCAAATCGAAGGCTTCCTTGAGGAGGAGGGCATCAAGCATGAGTTCTCTTCTCCCTACACGCCACAACAAAATGGTGTAGTGGAGATGAAGAATCGAACTCTATTGGACATGGCAAGAACCATGCTTGATGAGTACAAGACACCGGATCGGTTTTGGGCCGAGGCGGTCAACACTGCCTGCTACGCCATCAACCGGTTATATCTTCACCGAATCCTCAAGAAGACATCCTATGAACTCCTCACTGGTAAAAAGCCCAATATTTCATATTTTAGAGTTTTTGGTAGCAAATGCTTTATTCTTGTTAAGAGAGGTAGAAAATCTAAATTTGCTCCTAAAACTGTAGAAGGCTTTTTACTAGGATATGACTCAAACACAAGGGCATATAGAGTCTTTAACAAGTCCTCAGGACTAGTTGAAGTTTCTTGTGACGTTGTGTTTGATGAGACTAACGGCTCTCAAGTAGAGCAAGTTGATCTTGATGAGATAGGTGAAGAACAGGCTCCATGCATCACGCTAAGGAACATGTCCATTGGGGATGTGTGTCCTAAGGAATCCGAAGAACCTCCACATGCACAAGATCAACCTTCCTCCTCCACGCAAGCATCTCCACCAACCCAAAATGAGGACAAGGCTCAAGTTGATGAAGGAGAAGATCAAAGAGATGAGCCCCCTCAAGATGACGGCAATGATCAAGGGGGAGATGCAAATGATGAAGACAAGGAGGATGAAGAGCCAAGGCCGCCACACCCAAGAGTCCACCAAGCAATCCAACGAGATCACCCCGTCGACACCATCCTCGGCGACATTCATAAGGGGGTAACTACTCGATCTCGTGTTGCGCATTTTTGTGAGCATTACTCTTTTGTTTCCTCTATTGAGCCACACAGGGTGGAGGAAGCACTACAAGATTCGGATTGGGTGATGGCGATGCAAGAGGAGCTCAACAATTTCACGAGGAACGAGGTATGACATTTAGTTCCACGTCCTAATCAAAATGTTGTAGGAACCAAGTGGGTCTTCCGCAACAAGAGCAAGATGAGCATGGTGTGGTGACAAGGAACAAAGCTCGACTCGTGGCCAAGGGCTATTCACAAGTCGAAGGTTTGGATTTTGGTGAAACCTATGCACCCGTAGCTAGGCTTGAGTCAATTCGTATATTATTGGCCTATGCTACTTACCATGGCTTCAAGCTTTACCAAATGGACGTGAAGAGTGCCTTCCTCAACGGACCAATCAAGGAGGAGGTCTACGTTGAGCAACCTCCCGGCTTTGAGGACAGTGAGTATCCTAATCATGTCTATAGGCTCTCTAAGGCGCTTTATGGGCTCATGCAAGCCCCAAGAGCATGGTATGAATGCCTTAGAGATTTCCTTATTGCTAATGGCTTCAAAGTCGGCAACGCCGATCCTACTTTATTCACTAAAACTCTTGACAATGATTTGTTTGTATGCCAAATTTATGTTGATGATATCATATTTGGGTCTACTAACGAATCTACTTGTGAAGAATTTAGTAGGATCATGACACAAAAATTCGAGATGTCTATGATGGGGGAGTTGAAGTATTTTCTAGGATTCCAAGTCAAGCAACTCCAAGAGGGCACCTTCATTAGCCAAATGAAATACACTCAAGACATTCTAAGCAAGTTTGGAATGAAGGATGTCAAGCCCATCAAGACACCCATGGGAACAAATGGGCATCTCGACCTCGACACGGGAGGTAAGTCCGTGGATCAAAAGGTATACCGGTCGATGATTGGTTCATTGCTTTATTTATGTGCATCTCGACCGGACATTATGCTTTCCGTTTGCATGTGTGCAAGATTCCAATCCGGCCCTAAGGAATCCCACCTTACGGCCGTAAAACGAATCTTGAGATATTTGGCTACACCTAAGTTTGGGCTTTGGTACCCTCGGGGATCCACATTTGATTTGATTGGTTATTCGGATGCCGATTGGACGGGGTGTAAGATTAATAGAAAGAGCACATCGGGGACTTGCCAGTTCTTGGGAAGATCCTTGGTGTCTTGGGCTTCAAAGAAGCAAAATTTGGTCGCTCTTTCTACCGCCGAAGCCGAGTATATTGCCGCAGGCCACTGTTGCGTGCAATTTCTATGGATGAGGCAAACCCTGCGGGACTATGGTTACAAACTAACCAAAGTTCCCCTTCTATGTGATAATGAGAGTGCAATCCGCATGGCGGATAATCCCGTTGAGCATAGCCGCACTAAACACATAGCCATCCGGTATCATTTTCTTCGGGATCACCAACAAAAGGGGGATATCGAGATTTCATACATTAACACTAAAGATCAATTAGCCAATATCTTTACCAAGCCACTTGATGAACAATCTTTTACCAAACTTAGGCATGAGCCCAATATTCTTGATTCTAGGAACTTCTTTTGCTAATTTGCACACATAGCACATAAGTATACCCTTGATCATGTCTCTTTTATATATGCTATGACTAATGTGTTTTCAAGTATATTTCAAACCAAGTCATAGGTATATTGAAAGGGAATTGGAGTCTTCGGCGAAGACAAAGGCTTCCACTCCACTCTACTACTCATCCTTGGCCGTCGCTCCGCATCACTCTCCGTCTTTGGTATAATCCTCACTCATATGTTTTATTTGCCAAAGGGGAGAAAATAGTTAGGAAAGGGCTTATATCTCACTCAAAGTATCCGTTTTTGGCGATTCATGCCAAAGGGGGAGAAAGTATGAGCCCAAAGCAAAAGGGACCACACCACCACCCTAATTTTAAAATTAATGGTTCTCAATTGAAAATTTCAAATTGGTATCTCTTTGTGTTCTAAAAGGGGAGCAAGTAGTATTTTCAAAACTTGATATCTTAAAACCCTCTTGAACACTAAGAGGAGAATTTATTTGAGGGGGAGTTTTGTTTAGTCAAAGGAAAAGCATTTGGAACAAGGGGAGAATTTCAAATCTTAAAAATGCTTCTCAAATCTTATTCATTTGCCTTTGACTATCTTGCAAAAGGACTTTGAAAAGAATTTACAAAAGAGTTTGCAAAAACAAAACTTGTGGTGCAAGCGTGGTCCAAAATGTTAAAAATAAAGAAACAATCCATGCACATCTAGTAAGTAACATTTATTGGCTCAATTCCAAGCAATCTTTGCACTTACATTATGCAAACTAGTTCACTTATGCACTTTTATATTTGCTTTGGTTTGTGTTGGCATCAATCACCAAAAAGGGGGAGATTGAAAGGGAATTAGGCTTACACCTAGTCCCTAATTAATTTTGGTGGTTGAATTGCCCAACACAAATATTGGACTAACTAGTTTGCTCTAGTGTATAAGTTATACAGGTGCCAAAGGTTCACACTTAGCCAATAAAAAGACCAAGTATTGGGTTCAAACAAAGGAGCAAGGGACAACCGAAGGCACCTCTGGTCTGGCGCACCGGACTATCCGGTGTGCAACCGGACATGTCCGGTGCACCAGAGGACTCCAACTCCAAACTCGTCACCTTCGGGAAATTCCAGAGGCGACTCCGCTATAATTCACCGGACTGTCCGGTGTACACCGGACATGTCCGGTGCTCCAAGGAAGAGCGGCCTCCGGAACTCGCCAGCCTCGGGAATTCGTTGAAGCTGCTCCGCTATAATTCACCGGACTGTCCGGTGTACACCGGACTGTCCGGTGTAACAGCGGGACAACGGCTATTTCGGCGCCAACGGCTACCTGCGACGCATTAAATGCGCGCGCTGCGCGCGCAGAGGTCAGGCATGCCCATGCTGGCGCACCGGACACTCTACAGTACATGTCCGGTGCGCCACCGGACATCCAGGCGGGCCCAGAAGACAGAGCTCCAACGGTCGGAACCCAACGGCTTTTGGTGACGTGGCTGTCGCACCGGACATGTCCGGTGTGCACCGGACTGTCCGGTGCGCCATCGAACAGACAGCTCCACCAAACGGCTAGTTTGGTGGTTGGGGCTATAAATACCCCCAACCACCCCACATTCATTGCATCCAAGTTTTCACACTTCCAACTACTTACAAGAGCTCTAGCATTCAATTCTAGACACACCAAAGAGATCAAATCCTCTCCAAATTCCACACAACGCCCTAGTGATTAGAGAGAGAGATTTGCTTGTGTTCTTTCGAGCTCTTGCACTTGGATTGCTTTCTTCCTTCTTGATTCTTTCATTGCGATCAAACTCACTTGTAATTGAGGCAAGAGACACCAAACTTGTGGTGGTCCTTGTGGGAACTTTGTGTTTCAAGTGATTAAGAAGTGAAAGCTCACTCGGTCCGAGGGACCGTTTGAGAGAGGGTAAGGGTTGAAAGAGACCCGGCCTTTGTGGCCTCCTCAACGGGGAGTAGGTTTGAGAGAACCGAACCTCGGTAAAACAAATCCGCGTGTCTCACTTCATTATTCGCTTGCGATTTGTTTTGCACCCTCTCTCGCGGACTCTATTATATTTCTAACACTAACCCGGCTTGTAGTTGTGATTATTTTTGAGAATTTCAGTTTCGCCCTATTCACCCCCCCTCTAGGCGACTTTCAGTTCTCATCACCTCTCTCCCTCTCTCTCTCTCTATACGTTCTATACGACTCTCCATCTCCCTCTCTCCCTCTCTATACGTCCTATACGACTCCTCTCTCCCTCTCTCTCTCTATACGTTCTATACGACTCCTCCTCTCTCTCTCTCTATACGTTCTATACGACTCTATACGTCCTATACGACTCCTCCTATCTCCCTCTCTCCCTCTCTATACGTTCTATACGACTCTCCATCTCCCTCTCTCCCTCTCTCCCTCTCTCTCTCTATACGTTCTATACGACTCTCCATCTCCCTCTCTCCCTCTCTATACGTCCTATACGACTCCTCCTCGATAAGGGTTAGGGTATTTGTTAATACGAATTTAATTATTGCTTATGTTAATATGTAGCTCAATGAGTTCTCCAACCAAGGACCAAGGATTAGGGCCCGACCACATGGACAAGAGTGTTGCTCAAGAAGAATCCAGCAGTGAAGGATATGAAACGCCTAACGACCCTTTTCCTACCACTAGGATAGATAGGGCCGCTGCGCGTGAGTTGCAACGTGACCCTACTTATGATCCACAAGAACATGAGGTAAATTACACATCCTTAATTTCGTGTATGTACCTAATTAATTAGCTGATTTCACAATGTCTATTACACATGCATGATTTCTTGTGCATTTTATTACATGAATAGGAGGTCTTGTCTGAATTTCGTGCGAAGCTCGAAAAAGCTGCGGCACGATACCAAGACGCACCGGAACCGATCCAAGGCGCACCGGAACCGACCCAAGGCGCACCAAAATCGACCGAGACAACCACCGAGAGGTCAAGGAAAAGGAAGCAGAGCGATCGGAACAGAGGTGACAGGGGGCTACACAAGTTTCCTGACAAGACATATAAAATCACAGACGTGAGCCCGAATGGTCAGCCCCTAGCTCCAGAAGAGGCACTGCCTAAGTTTCGGAATGCACTTGGGTTCTTAGTTAGAGATAATCTTGACATCACAATCTGACAGTGGAGAGATGTATCAGATGATGTCAAGAATCAAATGTGGAATAAGCTAGTAACGAGGTTCGTTTTGCCTGGGGGTTCAGAAGAACTCGTGAAAAAATACACGATGAAGCAGTTTGTAATAAATTTCCGAAACTGGAGGTCTGAGATGAATACAAAGTTTGCAAAGAAAGACCTAGACCTGACGAAAAAATATAAAATCTCAGCAGGTCAGTGGGCAGTATTTCTAGAGCAGAGGAGCAGCCCTGATTTCATATCGCTAAGTGAGGCAAATTCAGAACTGTCTAAGAAGAACAAATACCGCCACCACCTTGGCACAGGTGGTTACAAGCATCAGGTTCCTAAATGGAGACAAGAAGACGCCGAGAAGAAGGCTGCAGGGTTGCCGACGTTGTCCGAGCAACTCGGTGAAAGGACAGCTAATTGGATCCGTGCTAGAAAACTAAGGGAAACTGAGTCTGGTGTATCTTTTGATGATCCCGCTGTCGAAGAAGCGGCAAAAAACATATATGCAATTGCAGCTAAGCAGAGCGAAGGAACATTTAAGCTGCAAAGGGAGAAAGACATTCTAACGGCTGGTCTCGGTAACCCTGAGCATCCTGGTCGTGTACGAGGAATATCATCTAAGGAAGGATGGAAGGAAGGATTCGGACCACAATGGGAAGGTCTGTACAAGAAACGTGATCGATACAAGGAAGAGATGGCAAATTATTTTAAGGAGGAGGCCAAAAAAGAGTTCAAAGGCCTGATGTCTAAAATGCTATCGAATCCTCCTCCAGAATTGATGCAGCAATTGGCGATGGCGAGTGCGATGTCTGTTCAACAGATGACCACTCCACAGATGCAAATAATTCCAGCAGCTTAAACACCGGCTGCCACCGAGGGTACGACCATCCCAAGCTCTGTCGCGTCAACGGGAAATAAGGTCCGCTATCCAGTTGATGACATCACAAGGCCTGTGGCATGCACACTAGTTATAAGATATGGTATTAACAATCAGCGTACAAGGAAAGTAGCCACAGGCCTTGCGATCCCAGGACGCAAGTTCCATGGAAACGACATTCCAGAAGAATATTGCAGGGTAGAAGTGACGACAGTCGTCCAAGGATACGAGGACGACATGCTAGACATCCCTGGGCCCGAAGGTATCGAGACACTTGGACAAGCTATCAAGAATTTTATCCTTTGGCCTCGAAGGGATGTCGAATTGGTTGATTGGTCGAATTCGTCGCAGGCCCAACCGTCTCCGCCTTCTCAAATTGTTGTTCCTATTGTACATCCATCATCACCTCCTCAAACTTCACATGCTGCTCCTCATCCTCTTTCTGACCCTCCTTCTCCTCATCCTCATGGTGGCCCACCGTCTCCGCCACATACATCGCCCTTCAGGGATCCACCTTCTCCACAGCCATCTCCACGACCATCAAAGAAATCTAAAGTTTCTATACCAAAAGTAGTGTCCCCGTATGATAAGAAAAAGAAGAGTAAATCCACTGCTGGCACTGTTCGTTTTTTGAAAGGGATTGGACGGAGCCTCACGTCAGACAATGTTGATTTGGCCGATCTCGAGGAGTCCGCAAAAAAGGCTGAGGCAATGGCCGCAAAGATAAAGAAGCAACTAAGGCAGATTATAAAAATGTGCCTAAAAAATATGTGCCGGGCAGACCACTACTCACTTTTGAGAAACTAAGGAAGGTCCCGGCTAATATTAAAAGGTTGCATGATTGGTACATGCGGGCATCTTCAGTTGGCATCTACACCATCAGTGTTAATATACCAGCCCATGCTTTTATTGGTTCAAATCAAAAAGCCGTTGTTACATTCGAGGACATGTGGTTAATGATGAACCTTCAAAGACTTGAACTGCAACTTGTAACCATATTTGCATTGTAAGTGTCACTCATACTCCACATATATGTGTTATTATTAGTGAGTTGTATAAATTTTCAATATCTGACATGCACGTGTGCGTTGCAGAATGCAACATGATCAGCATGAGATCCTTTATGGTACCAATCCCAATGCTAGTGCTAGTAAAAGGGTTGGGTATCTCAACCCAATAAAGATATGCGAGGATAACCACACTTTTAAAATCGGAAAAGGCAACGAAGCATTACAGGGGCTAACAGACGAAGAAATTGAGGTGCGTATCCAGGATCTGAAGAAGGATTTTGAAGCAAGATACGCCACCTACATAGGACACGCAATGCTTCAATTTCAAGACAGGGAATCCATAGTGGCCCCGTACAACTTTAAGTAAGTGTGATTTTGCATAAATAAAATTAATAATTTCAATACACATGTATCACAAGTTTGATTCGTACAGGGACCACTGGATATGCTTCTTCATTTATCCTAAAGTTGGAAAGGTGCTGGTGCTCGACTCCTTGCACACCGAGCCTTCGGCCTATTCAAAATTCCTCAGCATCTTAGAGCTGTAAGCCTTTTCTATGCATGCATACTTATATCGATGAGAATTGTAGAATAACATGGTGATTCTATTTGAGATCACAGGGCATTTAGGTTTTATAAGCTACAAGGTGGAAAGTACGACACGTCTAAAAAAGGCGTGCCACTAGACATTCATTATAACTGGCCGGTAAGTATGTGAATTTATGAATACATATCATACATGTACGTACATAAGACAATGTTGCAACTAAATAACCAATTTCCCGTTATGTAGTGCCACAAGCAACCACCCGGATCGGTCCTATGTGGGTTCTACGTGTGCGAGTTCATGAGAATGAATGGACGATACATCACGAACCCTGACAAGGTATTATTAGTAATAGTCACGTATGTATTTATGTCATTAAAGATGCAAATGTGTTATTATTGAGTATAAATAGATGATGTTTATAAACTTCCTTTACAGCAATTTCAACAAGGAAGCCCGGAGAACTTGACTGAAGGTGCATTGTATGGCATAGTTGAGGACATGTGCACATTCATATTGAAAGAGGTCATTCCCGCAGAAGAGAAATATCACGATGCTTCCGGAACATTAGCTTTGCCAGAGTTTAGAATACTAACAAAAATTAGTAGACTATCTCTTAGCCGAGATAGTTATTAGAGCTTAAGTGAAAACTTTGATGTATATAATGTGTGATGCATACATGGTTGTAAACAAGACTTTGATGTATATATATGTATGATAGAATTTAATTCCATGTTGCATTTAATATCAATACTACATGTTTATCAATATCAATATATATATATATATATATATGTTTTGTGTGTGTAAATATATATAAATTTCAGTACTGATTGAAAATTTAAAAAAGGCGGGAAAACTTTCCACTGGCGGCTAAATAAAACAAACCGCCAGTGGAAATGCTATTTTCACTGGCGGTTTTCTTTATAAAACCACCAGTGGAAATGCTATTTCCACTTGCGGTTGCTTAAGAAAACCGCCAGTGAAAATAGCATTTCCACTGGCAGTTCTAGAATAACCGCCAGTGGAAATGACGATTTCCACTGGCCCCTAGCACTGGCGGCACTGAAAAGCGCCAGTGAAAACGTCTCTAAAACCACCACTATAGAGGCTGTGTGTACTAGTGTATTTGTCATGATCTATATCATTAAGGACTAATTTGGGAACTCCCTTTTCCCATTGGATTTATATTTTTCCAAGGGAAAATAAACTAATTTCTCTTGAAAAAATGGAAATCTCTTGGAAAAATATGGTTTCCAAATTAGCCCTAAAGGATTATACTATCTAGCTAGCAGTCCGTGTCTGCATATACGTAAGCTGTGCATAAGCCATCGATCCATGATTAGTATATCACCTAGCCGCCTATGTCCACATGTAACCTCTGCGTTAGCCATCGATAAACCATAATTTATCAGGAGTTTGGTTAGCTGTGCGCTCAAGTAACGGTGCTTTGCGTATGGTTGGCATATTAAATATGTGTCACACGCCTATCAGGTCCGCAGTGGCACGACTTAGGTCATGTAGTCATACCGTGAAGTATAATAAAGAACAAAAGGCTACGATAAGATGAGGGCAGTAAGTCCGATGGCAGTTGGGTTCCACAAGTACATGCATGTAAACTCTACCACTCCTTTGAGACATATTAAAAAAAAAGGAGAGGATGCACAACAATTAAAGGGGACATTGATTTTAGGGTTCCATATAGCATGGAGTAAGCAACACGTTAGAAATAGGTAGAGCAGGCTTGACTCAAGATCTTTCTGGCTAGAGCTAGATATCGAGCCAACTTGGCTCGTCCCAATTCGAGCTGACTTAGCTCGTTTACAAGCTCGAGCCAGAGCAGAAAAAATAATATGTATATAATAATCAATTTATAGTTAATTTTAAACTAATTTGTCAATAGAAAATAGTAATTATACTAATATATAGTTTCACAGACTACGTCAATGTAACATTTTATTTCCTCATGACTCATCAATTCGCAATTCGCACACATGTTAATCAGTTTAACATAATTATATTCGCAAAGACCAATTTAACACATAGACACAGTTCGTCGATCATTAATTTAACTCATAGGTCATAGATACCGCACATACATATATTATGTTCATCAATTATTACGTGAATGATATGTATTTAGTTTTGTTTTGCTGGAATGTGATACGCGAGCTGGCTCGTTAACGAACCGGGCTAAGATGTTTTTTACTACGTGTACCCGGCGGCATGGCATTTTCGTCCAGCAACCCCTCTTGTATATATCATGGCTTTATAGGGGAAATGACACCCCTCGCTATCCTTCCTTTGCTCCGGTAGCCTTGATAACTTGGTGCCCTTTGCGAGGGCAGCGTACGTGTGGTTTTACTACGGAGCGCGCGCGTGCCGTGTGCACTGTGCACAGAGAAAACTATGCATCTGGTAGCCTTGTAGCTTGGTGCCCTTTGCGAGGGCAGCGTACGTGTGTTTTTACTACGGAGCACACGTAGTACGGAGCGCGCGCGTGTACCGTGTGCACAGAGAAAACCATGCATCTGGTATGTGCTGATGCTAGGCACGCATGCATGCATGAACGTTGACGGCCGGTTCCCGGTAGAAGTACTTCTCGTACTCGTGCAGACAGTCGATGTGTTTTGCTTTCATTGACGTACCCGTAAGTCCGATCGACATGCGGGTCCGCTCTTCCGAGCTAGCACTAGCAGTCCGGCCGGCTCAAGATCCAAGTCCGACCGGAGCGGCCGGGCATGCGCATCTCGCATGGTATGGTACGACCGAAAGCGCCGGCCGCCGGAAGAAAACCCGTCGTCCGTCTCTCCGACGACTAGCACTAGAGCAAGCAGAGAATTGAAAGGAGACGGCAGAAAACGCGACCCCCGCTCGCTGCGCGCGCACAAAGCAAGTCCAGGCGGCTCTGGCGGGCAGGCACGCACGCACGTACGCGGACGGAGCAAGAGCCGCAGGCAAGCCAGCCACCTCGCCGCCCTCGCTCCGTGTCAGGGTGCGCTTGGTTAGTGAGTGGTGGCTCTCCCGTTCCATGTGCTCTAGCCTAACTCCCGCTGCTTTTCTCAGTCCATCACCATTAACGAAACCTAAATACCTAACCGCGGAGACCGCAGCGGAAGGGTGGTCATCGTTTCCAGTTTTCTCTGTCTATTATTATTATTATCTATCTAACTACCCGGTCAAACGAAACAAGCGCGCGCGCAACGGCAGCGCTGCGGATCGGACCTGACGCGTAGCATGCAAAGGTACCATACTGCTGTCCATACATAAGCATGGCTGCATGGGGCAGCTGCGCGGAATGGAACGCGCACATACGCAGCGTGCTGGCAGGCAGTGGCGGCGCTCATGGACGCCAGGGGCGTGTCAGCATGGGACGGCTGCGCCGATGCCGCCGGAATATGCGGGTGACGCGACGCCAGAGATCACTGTGGGGGAAAAAAAGGGAGGGGCTTCCCGCTGGTTTCCTTTTTCCTGCTGGCGCGCGCGCGGGGCCGTTTGGTAGCGCTTCCGCAGCACTCAGCTAGGCTTCCTCTTTTCCCAACCAAACGGCGTCCGTCAGAAATATGACAATGAGTGCTCTACGAATGGAGGAGCGCCTATACTACTAGTGCCTTCCCATTCGCAAGCCCGAGGTGCCTAGCTACTGGTGGTCTGTGTGTACTGTCAAATCGTCAATATCCTCCTGCCCTGCGGCTTGGCCTCGCCTCGCTTTCCGAATCAAAAAGATACCTACTGAGCACCACTAGCAGTACTATACTGCCCTTGTTTATTTTGTTAATCTACCTGCCTACAGCATATTGCCCCTTTTTTTTTGCTTTACCCATTCGTGTAACCGTGTCCGTTTCTTAAGTCCTTGTTAACATGCTTATTCTGTACGTATCGCTACGACGTCCGTGTCGATCAATTTTTTTTTGTTTCATTTCAAAATCGCACTAGATTTATCTAGAAAATATTAACAATATTATATTTTAAATAAATCTGTTATAGAACACGCTATTATATTTTTAATATTTTAACAATATTATATTTTAAATAAATCTGTTATAGAAAATATTAACAATATGATATCAGCATGTTCCGACTACTGCAACTCATTTTGTTTGCGCACTTGTACCATAGGAGTCTGGTCCAGACGAGCTAGTGTTTGTCACCCAGTGGACAGTCGTGTTAGAAGGCTAAAACTACGTAAATACGGAAGCCTTGCGCCACGAGCAAGCCAGGCTCCTAGAAAACGGGCATTGATCTCGTTTCTGTGGAGCTAGTCTGAGAGGCTAAATTTGCACGCGCACAGTCTGGCTCCCGAGCAAGCCAGTTGACGCAAACACGGGAGCTGTAGCCCTGAAGTGCAGCCAGACTGCTGGACCATGACCGCAAACATGCTTACACGCCCTTATATTTTAATACGGCGGCCAACTACTCTGCTTCTCAGACATCTAAATTACAGAGGAGAAATGACATATTTTTCGTATTATACCGGGTTTTATAATACTTTCCGACGGCTGAAATTTGCGTCCTTTTCCAGAGACACTGTCCGATCATGGGAATAGGAACCGGGGCAGGGACTAGACTAGCTAGCTGCTGCTGCGATGTACCGTTACTGTACTGTACTTTTCATACGCTGGTCGCTTCGTAGTTTGCACGTACTCCTGTAGTAGTAGAACATCGACAGTGTATTCGGTTCCATTATCCACGCGGGTGCTTCTAGAAAGGTGTTTTAGGATTTTTAGGGGAAAAGTGTAGGATTCCCACTCCTACAGTAAAAAAGACCATTTGTTTATGCCTTTGAAATGCACGAAAGAAACAAAAGGAGAAGCGAAGCAAAGCAAAATTTTCCATCTCGCTGATTTCGTGGCTTGCCATCTCAGTCGACCGGTCGATCGATGGCATGCGACGCGCCATTAACTGAAAGCGGGGCCTGGGAGATATTTCCCTGGCTAGATCCTGTCCAACGTGGGCATGTGGCCCGGGGGGAAAACGCTCTGCTGCGTTCTGGTTGGCGTGGCTTGCAAGTCAGACATTGCTGCGAGCGGCGGTGCAGGTGCAACCCGCGCGGCGTGGCAGGAGCTAGCGAGCCAGCGCCTCAGGGCTAGTACCGCCCATGCCACGTACATATGTCCGGCAACGGCGATCAATCGTCGGCACCGCCGGCCCGGGCTTCGTACGTACTACGCGTGCTTTGTGGCGTGTTGCATACTAGCTAGGAAAGTCCTCTATCTGACGACGGAGCTGTGCTGTGCCGATAGCCCGCCGGTGGGCGACGGCGACCGTCCGCCTGGTCCTCAACAGCGACGCCTGACGCCTGACGCCGCCGCCGGCCGCCTCGCTGCTGGGCGCAAGCCAGCCGTGGGATGGATGGGGCGCGCGCGAGAGTCGATACACCCCGGTTTGGTGGTGGTTGTTGGTTGCGTAGCGAGTGACTAGTCTATGGATTCGGATTGCTCTGCTTGGAAACTAATTAAACACGCCCGGCCGGGTGGTCAAGCGTTCCGCCGTGCCTGCACCGGCGCTCTCGTAGCCATGAGCTAGAGCAGTGTAGTCAAGACAGAGCTCGGTAGTTCAGATCGACGCCCAGGGAAAGAAGAGTAGCCATAGTATTCTGCGAGCATTCTTCGTGGCTAGCTAGATAGACGCGCGTCGGATTTGATACGCAACAAGTACTGCGACGACAGGCAACATCAGAATGTATCGTTCGGGCGGAGATCTTTCTGGAAGGAGGAAAACGAACAGGGCAGCCTTAATAAAGACGGGGGCAAATACGATTTGGCGTGTCGCGTTGAGCCGTTGACACTTGGAGACTGACTGCCATCCATCGATCCCGGCGAGGCGGCAAATTAAACCCCCGGCTGGCTTGAAAGCCGGATGGGACCCGGCCGGACCGGGACTGGACGTAAACGTACGGCCCCGAGAAGGACGATGTCACGCTGCTACATGGGCCCCCCACCCCCCGCGTGGCGTAATAAATGCGGAATGCCCATGCACGCACACGGCGACGACGCGGCCGCCTCCGGCCACGCACACGCAGGCACGCTTCGTGCGGCCGCGGCTGCCTCCAGCACGCGCCGGGTGGGTGTGTCGATCGCGTCGTCCTCTCGACCGGGTATATGCTTTATGCTTGGGTCCCCCCGTCGCGAGACGAGACACGGGGCCGATGCTGGCTGCGCGGCCTCGTGGATCGCCTACGTGTGAGTGAGTACTCCTTACTTGCCTACTACGAGAGCGTGCCGGCCTGGCCGGACCGCGCCCGGGTGGTTGCACGCGCGCATCAGACCCACGAACGAGCCGTGCGTGACTGAGAGGCCGGCGGAAACGAAGTGCGCACGGAAGGTTCTACCTGCTAGCTCCGGCCGGTCGGTCGGTCACTGGACCGGTGATTAGCGAAACGTTCACGGAGACTGTGTGCCAGACTACAAGCAGCGTTCCGACGATGGCGTCGGGCACTGACCGATTAGTCTCGGCCGCATGCACGCGTCGTACGCCGATGAAGTCACGGATGACAAAACCTATCGTCAGAGTCCACAGCGGTCTAGCAAGGAACAGCCAAACTGCCGGCGGCGGTGGGTTGGTGTCCGGCAAGAAAGTTTGGCGCTGACTGGAGTAAATTGTAAATCTCACCCTCGACGTACGTGGACTCACCATGAGCAGCCACTGTGCCGAAAGGCAGCGGAACCCCCACGATCGGTCATGGATGCCGCGGATCTCGGGGACCAGGGAGAGCTACCACACTACACAGATCGAGCACAACCCAGCAAGACCGAAGAGAAACGCACCCATTCCCATGTGTGATGCGCGCACGGTGCCGAAAGGGACGCTGCGGCTGGCCGGGTGGCGGCTGCTAAACGACCACCGTGCCGGCCACCGTCCATGCTTTTCCATACGAGAGGTGGTCGCAACTCGCAACTTGACCGGCAGCGGGGATGCGTGCTTGCGGCGGCCTGCCTGTAGGTGTAGTGTAGGGTGGTCCAAGCGCTCCCATTCGGGCGGCCTCGGGCCTCCGTCCACCAGCGCCTTCGTGGATCCGGTCAGCAGGGGGGCCAGGAATTTCGCTCTGGGCGCGGCAGAATCCGGCGCGAATGCGACGCCGCCAACGCCTCTCTACACAGCGGATCGCTGTCACTTCGATCGGGGCCATCGTCGGGGGCATTTCTTTGCCGGGCCAGGCACTGTAGAACTAGAAGATTAGACCAGTGTATACATACTAATATTATACTATACTGTCAAAGGGGTGAGCGAAACCAGGTGCTCTCATGTCTCAATCAGTGTGTGTCTCTGCGGAAAAGTAGCTGGGATGGCTAGCACGCACGCCAGTAGCAAGTGAAAGTAGCTAGGACGTGTCCTCGTCACCGTAAAGAAGTGTAGGGGCACTTGGGTCGTCGGGTCAAAGGCACGCACGCACGCACGTCGCACGGCACACCGGAAAGACGTGAGCACAAGTTAGGCTGTGAACTGCGCTGGGGGGCACGCAGTTATGATCAACCCTCGCGGTAATGCGCCCATGGTAAAACTCGCAAGGCGAAAGGTGCTGCTGCTAGCTATTCCCTGCAGTAGAGGATGTATCATGAGATTGATATTGGAAAAGAAAAACCCGAAAGGTTCCAGCCAGCTTTTTCCGGGATGTCGCCGCTGCTATACTACGGGCCCTTTGGCATGGCTTTTTAGATGGCTGTAGTTTTAAACTCATCGTCCAGAGCCCTCCAAAAGCTAGAGCGGTTTTCTTGTTGAGAGCCAGAGCCCGAACTGTTTTAATAGAAACCGGAGCCCTGCCAAAGGGCCTTACTACTACTTGCGTGCCTATTGACCGTGGATGACTGCAACGCTACCGGGTGAAAAAACGGCCTCGCGTTTGCGTTGCACACGACGCCGACAGGTCTGGAAAGTCCCCCGTCCTAAAAAAACATCTGTTGCGATCAATTTTTCTTAAATTGAACTAGATTTACAAAAATATAATAGTAAAAGCATTTATATATCTAAATAAGTTTATTTAAAAAATTCAAAAAAAGCTATCTAGTATTAATAACTATAGATTTACAAGCATTGAGTGAAAAAAATATTTGAAGGAAAACGATAATAAAAAACAATTGTATATTTGACATGTCTACCTACTACTAGTCCTGGTGCCTGTTTAGTCTGTCATGCTAAAATATACTATTGCTATCGCGACGTGGGTGGCGAGGTCAAAAGTCAAAAACATGACACGTCATGAGCAACTGAGGACCAGGAGCGGAGACCGGGAGCCGGCAGGCGGTCCGGCGCTCCGTGTGCAGACTCGCTCGAATCCATGGCCTCAAACCGCGACGGCAATGCACAGCAGCGGCACGCACGCAGGTCAGCTCAGCTGGTAGAGTCCACGCAGCTGCGGCCGGAAAGCGTGAAAAACGGCCAAGGGCAGGCAGGTCCGTGTGGACGCCGAGAATGTCAAAACACCAAACGCCCCGCAACTTGGCTAGCTAGCTTGACCAAGCGGCAGGGCAGCGGTCTGTCGACGAGACGAGACGGGACGGGGATGAGGGGAGCTCCGGTGTAGTGGTATATGACAGTCATCCGTTTGAAACTACACGGCTCACTAGTATTTTTCTTTGTTCAAACCTTTTGGGTTTTGATCGGCAACTATTCTACGGTACTGCGGTTTTTTACGTTTAATTTATTGATGCCGTTAAACACGGTAAAAAAAATGTTTGCTCATGATGGAGTAATCGCGGGTCAAATTTTATTGGTGACGCATCGCGGTCCATGGTCAGCAGCCGGCCAGAAGCCCGAGTCTGAACAGCCGGGTTAAGAATCAACGAGCAACCATGTATGTCGACCCCTAGACCAGCAAAGCCACGAATTAGACCAAAAGGACCGGAAGGTGGTGTACAGTGTACTGTTATGATACGCTGGCCCAAACCTTTCAGGCTTTCACAATCATGTCGGCGGTGGTGGTTAGCCAGCTTTTACCGACAACCGGAAGCACCGACGGGGAAAGGGAAATCTCCCCAATTATCTTGTCCTGGGGGCAATGGACTGTAAGTACAATCGACTTTACATGATGCTGGTGTGGCTAAACATGAGTTTACTTACCTCCCGAACAGAAGCTCATAGGGTCTTCAGGCCCAGGGACTCGCTATGAACTGGTACTGGTAACGCCGCACACAGGACAGGAGCTCCGTAGAGGTAAACTGCAAAGGCAACATAAGCTCAGGGGAAAAAAATATTTGGTGTTCTTCAGCCTACCTTTGGTTTTTGAACTTAGACAACCACTGCACACGAAAGATGAAAAGAGCACACATCAATCCAACCGTAGCCTCTGCAGGTACGAGAGAAAAAAAATGTTAAAGGGGGTGGGGGACAGGCAATTTTTTTTAGATTGCACCGAAGAGCAATTAAAAAAGTTTGACAGCTTCCATGGAAACCCGAATAGACAAGTGCAGCAGTACAACCTTTCACCACTTTAGCAGGTAGCACTGGAACAGAAGTCTAAGGAAGTTCAGATAAACTAACCAGCGTTGTCGAAAGGAACTTCAGCGGAGTAGCTTAGAAGGACTATCCCCCCCCTCAATCAACTAAAAGGTGTGGACTATATACAAAAAAAAAAATGGTCAAAGGAAGATAATCATCCAGACAATGAACAACATGTCGATAAGTAAAAGGCGACCATGAAGACCAGGATTTCAGTCTTCCAAGATATCCAGGCTGGAGAGCTTTCTGTACCTGTCCAAGACTGCACTGCACAGTTCAGGAAATTACACCGCAGTGAAACAATATTCAAATGAGACGACGTGCTAACCTAACCAGTCTAGGCTGTAAGATAGAAAAATGCAGCAAAGGTTGGACACTGCCATCGATGAAAGTAGAGGAAAAGATGTATGGAGTATGGACTCATGCAATGCAATGGCCATAACAGAGAAATTAGAGGGCTATCCACTGATGCAATATCCATAGCATTAGCGCGTAGTGCTTATACAGCTTTTCAAAGCATGTTAGCAGTTAGCTGCCTTATGTCTTAACTCCTACTGCAGCCACAGAAAACAAGGCCACCCGCATGTAATGTACAGAAGTGGTGTCCTAGAAAATAGTGTTTAGCACTGCTATATTTTCACCTAGGAGGCAGAGGTTAATATAATTGGCATAGAAGGGGAATTTGATCGAATTCAATGGATTAATCTAACTGAGCATAAGGTTAATATAACAGAGCATGAGCCTGCATCTTTATTATCATAATAAAAACAATAAATATCACAAGGCTGATTTTTCTTGAAATGGCACAAACATGGGGTCAGCCAATCAGCCATCCGTCAGAAGTAACTTGAGCTCCAGTTGTGTGGTGGTTCTTTAAATCCCACTTCTGCTACTCTAAAGTAAGTAATCATAACTAGGAATTGATTTCACATTGGACCCAAACCCAACCTTTCTAGTCTACTAAAACAAAGGAATAGTTACTATGCTGATCTCAGAGGCAAAGGGCTAATGTCCATTTATGTTTTTTATTGTATATCAAACAACTCAAAAATGGATCACTTGTTTCTAAACAAAGTAATCCAGGAACTCCTGTAATACTCATCCCCTTTCTCATGTTTGAATTTATGTTGACAACAAATGAATAAAGAGTCCGAGAAGACATATGCATAAAAGACTCGGTACCTAGGTCAATGGGTTCAATGGAGAATTGCGTATAGAAAGGAGCAATAAAACACATGCACTTCAGCAACAAAGTGCTCATCCCTTGTTCTTTCGCTTCTACGCTCGTAAGGTGCAAGCCTACAATATCTTGTTCCTTAAACTTGGCTACACATTTCATCTTAACCTAAATTCAGAGGCAAGTACCTCCAAACAGAAATAGAGAATACTGATCCAAAGTACAGGCCACGACTTATATTTTGGATGAGGATGCCTTGGCTAAACGTGAATCCAGAAAGTAAACATCAAACCATGTGTACAATCCAATGTGCTCACATCCTGTAAATATGCATAAAAAATTGCAACTACAATCAGCCAAACAGGCATGATATTTAACATTGTTAGAGAAATAACAATAAAAAAAAACAGAGAACTAAGTTCTACGCTACAATATGCCAGAAGCAAAGAGGACTTACAATCAAAATTGAAGCAATGTGTAAGTGCTAACCTACTCCACCACTACATACAATGATGTTAAAAGTGCACACATGCTCTTGAATTAATCATGACTCAAGAAGATCAAATATTTTGATCTAACAACAAAGCTTCATTCTTGATCAAGCTGTTAGAAAGTACATCTCTTGAGCACAACCTGCTTAGCAATTCTCTTGCCTCCTTCGAATAGCCCTCATAAAACAAACCTTCTATGAGTATAATGTAGGTCGATTCATCAGGCATACAACCACAGGACACCATATCAGCAAGCACATCAATAGCATAATCTGTTTTCCCATTTCTGCAAAGCCCTAACAGTACTGTATTGTAGAGTACTGTCTGGGGTGATATGCCTGAATCTTGCAGTTTATGAACCACCTGGACTACCTCTTCAATTTTATCCTCTTTATTCAGACTCTCAGTTAACACCCGGTACATCTTATCTGTGTTGAATCCTTTGTTGGCCATTTCATTCAACAACTCAAGGGCTTGTTCCATCTTGCCAGCCTTGGTTAGTCCACCTATTATTGTACTGTAAGTGGTTGAATTAGGATTGCAGCCTTTCTCAGGCATTTGCTTAAAGACTTCAAAGGCCTGCAAAATCAATCCCTTTTGACACCAGAAACTAATAATAGTATTGAATGTCGAGTTATCTGGGAGGCGATCATTCTGGGACATCTTAATCATTAGCTCCTCGGCATCCTCCCACCTATCAGCACTGCACAAACCCTTTAGCACAGTGTTGTAGGTGACAATATCGGGTTTACAACCAAAGGATTGCATGTTGCTTAGTAACTCCAAGGCACTATCCACATTTCCTTGCTCACACATCCCACTGATTACAGCATTGTATGTAACAACATTTGCCGTGCATCCATGCTTTGACATTTTCTCTAGATACAGAGTAACTTTCTGGAGCAATCCTTTTCGACACAAGGTATTGATGATCACATTGAGTGTTGCTTCGTTTGGTGGGCAGTTCTCGCGAACCATCTCGTCTAGAATCTCATCAGCATCCACCCATCGCTCGATGCTGCAGAAACCCTTCAAAACAGTGTTGTAGTTGACAGTGTTGGGCTTGCAACCTCTAGACGGCAAGCTGTTCAGAAGCTCGCGTGCCTGGTCTACATCACCTTCTCTGCACATAGCGTCGATGATGACATTGTACGTCACGTTGTTGGGCTCACACCCCTCTGCGCGCATGAAATCGATGAGCTCCAGGGCCTGCCGGTATCCTCTCCCCTTGCACGCCGCCTGGAGCAGGATGTTGTAGGTGACCACGTCGGGCGCGCACCCGCGGCAGAGCATGCCGTCGAGCACCCCGAGGGCGTCCGCGACCCGCCCGCGCTCGCAGAGCGCGTGGATGAGCGGGTTGTGGGCGTACGCGCTGCTGGCCTGCACGTGCGCGGGCATTCCGCCCACGACGCGGCGCGCGTCCTCGAGCAGGCCCGCGCGGCAGTACCCGTCGACCAGCGCGCCGTAGGTGGCGGCGGTGGCCTCGGGCCCGCACGCCTCGACGACGCGCGCGGCGTCGGCGGGGCGGCCCCGCCGGCAGAGATCGCGGACAAGCCGGTTGGCGAGCGGAACGTCGGGCGGGCGCGGCGAGGAGCCCACGAGGCGGAGCGCCGCGTCTAGGTCGCCCCGGTGAATCAGGGCGCTGAGGCGGCGGTCTGCTCCGTGCAGTCGGCGCGGCGGCAGCGGAGACGGCCTGGTGCTGGTGTTGGGGATGCCCGGTGGGCTGGGCCTTGAGCTGCGGACGCAAAGGCGGCGGCGCGCGGGGTGGCGCGAGTGGTGAGGGTGGCCGGCGGACGAGGGAGAGAAGGGGAGGAGAACGCACACGGTGGGGGGCGGGGGCGGCGAAGTCATTGTGCGTTTGGATTTCGGCGCTCGGGATGCGATGGACCGTGGCTGTGGCCGCGTGGGCGCCGGGCGCGCCGCTTGCAGCCAGCGGCTCTGGCTGGCGTCCAACAGCTAGCCGCCCAATCCAAAAGCTAGCCTCTCAAGATCCAGGCAAAATTTCGGTTCCATTAGGAAGAATTTATAGTAACGTTATTTTTATATAAAAATATATGTCGAACATATTTCTCGCCTGAACACAGGCCAAAATGATGTGACGAATAGGAATGACCACTTTTTAACCGAAAACCAAGCCGAATCAATCCCAAATTTCAGTTTTTTTATAATTCAGTTCTGTTTCGTTTTTTACATCTACAAAGTTCGGTGTTCGATACAGTAATCGGTATTGCCATATACCGAACTATATCAATTATAAAATTGAACTCTTTGATTATATGAACTAAATGTGTGATGCAATAAAATTGTTAGTTTTTATATGATACATGATGTATTTCTAAATTCATGTATCTATATAATTTTTACTTTTTAAAATTATGATCTATCGTGTAAACTTTTTGTATATATTGTCATGTAACCAAGTTTGTTGTTCGGTTTTTACCGAAAAATCAAAATAAAAAATCGAAATGAAACTTCTCGATTTTTCTGAAGAATTTCTCTGTAAAACTAAAGTTTTTTAAAATGCCAATACATGTTAACAAGCACTAATCAGTAATTGTGTTCAATACCAGGATGAAGGCAAATATATAGTACATATCATTGACGCCAACGTCCCAGCCACTTATGACCTGCCCAACACCTGCAAGCAACGCATCATTAAAACCATCCATTTGGTACTAATTTGGAGTAACGTTAGAGGGTAATTACCTAGTCTAGACTCAAAAGGTCTTTCACTAACATTGGAATAAAAACTAGTCATCCTTTAACTTGCCAATATATTTAACAGAAATCTAAGAAGAAAAAGAAAATAACATTGTTAATCAGGGGCTCAAGTAGTAAAATTGGCCATAGACATGCAAAAAAACATGAATGTCATGAAGAAAGCATGTAAATGCTAGAATTGCATGAGGCCGGAAATGGGTAGCTATGAGGGGATCATCCCTTTGAAGCTCATCAGATGCTAGAAATGTTTACCTTCTTCCCACGGGTGGACTTTTTACCATCAGGTTTGCCCATCTCTACCTCGTGAATTATCATACCATTGGCAAATGTTCATGTTTGGAGTGGCTCTTTGCTATCTGACTCACCAAGTCCAGTTGTTGCCTGATTTTCACTTCTGTTTATGTCATGTGCCTTCTTCTTCATGTTCTTTTTACTAGTGTCATGTGCACTTGCCTCCTCATTGCCTTTATCACTGAATTTAGGTGAAGAACATTGTCAAACGTTACTGAACCATGTAATTAACATTCATATGTGAAAAGCATCTACAAAGCGACATCTCAAGGTACTAACATGTTGTTCTTAGCAGATTGCTTTTTTCTCGAACGCGCAAGAGACATGCACATCATTTCATTAAGAAGAGAGGGAAAACAATCCAAAACGGATCAGTACAGGGAGACACACAAAAACCCCATTACTGAGGCCGAAAATAGAGAAACAAAAAGACATCCATAAGGAAAGAAAAAACCAGGAACTACTCTGATCTAAAGATCTGGGATTAGGATTGTTAAGAGATCTAAGTTTGTGGCCCCTCCTAACACTCACATATCCCTCTCCTCCTCGGTCCCCTTGATGGCTACATTAAGACAGTGAGAAAGACCGTCAAAGACACATGCATTCTTAGCAGATTGCTCACTGGCATCACCCTTATTAAAAGCACTTCTGTTCTTATTTTTCTTTTTCTTCTATTTTGTACTGACAAGATCAACTGTATAATGATGTTGCTTAATCTCCCTTTCTTCATTGTTTACTTTTTCGGTGTCCATAGTAGTGCTTTTGTCCTTGACCTTTTCTTCGATGCCCCCATCAATCTTAGTGTTTACCTCCCTAGAACCGCAAGTAAATTTATAAAATAATGGAGCATCTTACTACGCCATGAATTCAGAAATATCTAGAGGCAAAATGTACCCTGAAGAGTCACCACGATCGCTAATGGCGCCACTTTTTTATTGTGCGGTTTTCATTGCTAGTCTCCATGTTTTTCCTCCCTTTCTTGTTTGAAACAGTCTCAGAACTCTTCTTTGATTCAGAAAATGATACAGGAAAATCATCTTCATCTTCACTTTCCAAGGATTCAGCGGGTGGATTTCTTATAGCAAGCTGAAGTTGAGATTCATCGCCATTTTCACGACATTGCTTCTTCTTCGATCATGTCTGTACTTCAGCAACATCAGTCTTGTCGTCCTCTTCAATTTCCTGAATAAGGACTGCAAAATTTATTAAGGGATGGAAACCAATTAAAATATGTTGGCCAGCACTTAACGCATATGACTTTATAAGGCAGTTTTGATGTCAATGAGAAGTGCAATTCAATCTAAATAAATGCATGGTAATGCATTATTTCTTTAATGTAAACGAGATAATTCCAATGTCAAATGTTCAAAACAACTAAACTTAAAGTGAAAAGGTATAGAATAACTAACACATCTAGCAACTACAGCATGCATAGGTCCTGTAGCGCTCTAGTCTCTAGAGTGTACTATAAGAATGTTCATGACACATGAAATGCCCCAGAGAAGTTTCACAAGTTCCACATTGACAATTAATAATTCATAACAGTCATCTGTCATTGGTTACAAACTTCAAATCAATAATACATCTTTTTCATTAGTTATTCACAAAGTTGTCTGCCACCCACCCCTAACAAAACTTAAAACCAATACTACATTTTTTCATCAACTATTTAAGGGCATATGCGGTATATAATTCCTGTTAATAGTTCATATCTTAGTTGTGGACTATGGTTCAAATGTTCTGCTTCATATTAACAACAGTGATACAAAGAAAGAAAAATAGCACACCTAACCATTAACCAGTAGTGGTGATTCTATGAAAAAGGGAAATCACAAGTGGAGATAGACCATGTTCTATGGTTCAGAATAATGATCAGGGAGGCATAGCAAAATATAAGTAGCATTCACAGAGAATTCATACGGACATTCTTTCATAGATCATATGACAAGGCAAATGGGCAATGGAACAATATGTAATGCTTTACCTAAAATTTTGTCCCTATCTTGATTGTATGCATCTCTTCGTCATCGGACTCTGAACCAGATTCTGAATCATCAGCTTCACTGTCTAAATATCCCATAACATGTTAGAAGATACTAACATGAGTTATGTAAGAGGATAATATTTGTGCATGTCATTGCCTAATTGTTCATTACCATGTTACCATCATAGTTCTCCAAAAAACATCATCATCTAAACCTTGAAGGGAATCACTCTCATAATCACTCACTCCTATCTTTCCCACGCACATCACTGACAAAAATATCTAAGAAAAACATAGTTCCAAAAGAACAAAAAAACATCCTACACTTGTAGTGTTCTACTACAAAGAAAGATAACCATCTGAAGCGTTCCTACATCAATCTACAATGTAGAAAATTAATAAATTGATGCTAAGACATAAAATGATACATCATATAGTATTAAGCGAGGTGGATGTTCCTCAGGCCAATCACTGAGAAAATGGATTTCTCCTCAAACTCTAGCTCCACGTGGCATGTTCCCGACTGCTCCCACATAAGGACACAAAGGAAAATGAGATCTTTGTTCTCGACACTGCACTGTAGCAGTGAAAGTTTCCTTTGCGGGGAACACATATCTGGATGGCGCCTAGAGAGGATGAATAGGCGAATAAAAATTAACACTAAAAACTTTAACTTTCTTACACTACTCGAAGCAGTGTACACAACGGAATGTAGTCGAGTCGAGTAGATCACAACGGAGTTGTAGTCCCTGTCTCAAAAGATCCTACACTTCACAAGCAACTTATACCAAAGAAAAGTAGAGAAGTGCAACTAAGAAATCAAACAAGAAAATAGAACAGAGAGACAAAGCACTGAGATTTATCTCGTGGTTTGGCCAAGCCTAAAATGCTTGCCTACATCCATGTTGGAGTTAGCCAGCCTCACTTAGAGTCTATTTCAACTCCTTCCTCTGTTTGCTTAGATTTGGTACTAGGTGAAAAACCGAGATTTCTGCTTATATCAGTCGGTGTTGTAGTATGACAAAACCGCGACTATCATAGGTTGATAAGTCGGTGGCGTAGATGAACTCAACACTAGCACCTTTCCTTAAGATCACGCTCACTAGCTTTTACACACAACAACACTTCTCCCCTCTTTTGGGTACAACACGTGCTAAGCACTAAATCTATTAAAGAATACAATAGAGAGGGATAGATAATGATTCTACATTTGTTTATCGTCTTAGGGTATCACTTGTGTCCTGGTTGAGGTTGAAGGAGGGCCTATTTATAGCCCCAGCAACTCTTGTAGCTGTTGGAACAAAAACAGAAAATTGCCCAGATCTCGGGGGGCACCGGATCGGTCTGGTGTGCACCAAATCTTCATTGGCCGCCTGTCTCCGCACGATTTGATTGGCTGCCTTCCATACTGGGGGTTCATCGGACCGGTCTGGTGTGCCATCGGACCAAGCCACGTCAACTAGATGTTGCGCCAGCCTAAGGTTGCCATTGGGCTGGAGTTCAGTGCATCACCGAACCTTTATTATTCACAGTATGGTGAATTTTAGCCAAAGTTCCCAAGACTAGACAGTTTACTACCGAGGATCCGGTGCGCCACTAGACCGATCCTGTAGAGGGTTCGGTGCACTCATACAACCCCTTTTAAGTCCTTTTCTTCATAAACTTTCTTCTTTTGACTTGAACTCTTAGAAGAGTTTTCTTGTGACTTAGACAAACACAATTAGAGTATAATACAATTGACTAAGTCCTAGAAAGTTACCTATTTGTTAATCTCTCTTGAACTTCTTTGTTTCTCCTCAAACAGGGCCCCGAATGGCACTTTATCTACAAACAAGGTTAGAGAGAAAACCAAAGCACCAAATGCATAGTAAAAGGTCTATGCAACATATTCGAACACTCAAACCTTGTATACTTAACCTTTTTCATTGTTTTGCTGTTTTTATTCTGTTTGAGGTCGGAGTTGGACTCTAAAACTCTAAGTCTCCATGACTTGGTGATTATGACCACTTATGAGCTCCAACACCCTGCAATGTCACATAGAATGTTTCCAAACACAAGAATGACTCAAACTAAAAGTTAAATTGAACTTAGCTCTTTTGCGTCCCTTCTAGGTTCTGACTTTGATAGTTCTCCTCTTTCTCGTGACCTCGTCCTACTAATTGAGCTATGATCTTGAGCATTATGACTTGAACCATAAACCTTAGGAATTACCTCAATGGTTCCAAGTCATGTACTTATGTTGTGATCCTCGATGCACATGGCTCTTCTTATCTTGACCAACCTTGACTTCTTCCAAGCCATCTTCTTCACCACTGGCTTTAGGTACCTCAGTCTTCTTGACCTTCCCCCATGCTCTCGAATCCTCGAAGTTCATCTTGCCTTCATCCTCAATTCGATCCGCTATCTCCAAGTTAGGCACATCGAGTTCCACATAGTCATTATCCTTCAACTTTATTTTTGATGTCCATAGTTCATAATCATCTTAGCTTGTGTGGATCATCACATATATCTCCATGTGTTGAACCCCTTAGTCTTTTCACTTAGCACATGTTTAACACTTAACACCCTGATTAGACCTTTAATTGTGTTGTCATCCAAAACACCAAAACCTACAAGGGAGATTTCGATCACACATCGCTTCACGCCGATACCCTTCTCCCCCTTACCGACCTCAACCTCTAGCGTCGCCTGCATTTGAAAGTTGCCTAGAGGGGGTGAATAGGCAAACTGAAACTTTTTCAACAAAAACTAGAAACGAACTGGGTAAAACCGGTTCAACTGGTTTGCACGAGCTCAACTAAAGAATGAGATATAAAACTGAATTGATCTCGAAATCCGCCCAGTTAACTTTGTAAATGAGATGTTCTAGTTGATCCACAGGGTTCAAAGTAGTAGATCTGAGAAGGGCACTTCTCAAAATCCACACACCAAAAAGATATAAACAAATCTTCCATGCAATGATGAGAAAACGAAGAACACAAACAAACACAATGAGCAAGAACACAAGAGACATAGGATTTATCCCGAGGTTCGGTCACACCACCAAGGTGCCCTACTTCCTCGTTGAGGCGCCCACAAAGAGTCGGGTCTCTTTCAACCCTAATCCTCCCTTTGCCGACCACAAAGGTCAAGCCCACACACTAATCTTTGCTCAAACGAGCGGGTAATACAAACTTTCTTGTGGTCTTTCACAAGATTTGGAGACTCACAAGAGACACCTAGTCGTCTAGGAGCTAGAAGCTCCAAGAGTAATGAATCCACAAAGAACTCGATGTAGTACCAACGCTCGAATGAAGAAGAGCAAGAGAAATTTGGAGATGAAGCACAAAAACCATAGCTCTCAAACTCACTCAAAGATTTCTCTCTAAAGATTTGAAATGGGAGAGGCAAGAGATGTGTGTGAGAGAGTGGGAGGTGTTCTTCAAGTTAGAAATGGGGTTTGGGTCGTGCTCTACTGTGGGGGAGAGACGTAGGAGTGAGTATATATAGGTGGGGCTCCAAAACTAGCCGTTTTTTACTTTTCTACACAAAAACCGGTCCCAAAACCGGCTGAACCGGTTTTCAAAAAGCTGCGCACAGCTTTTTGGCTGACACAGCAGACTGGCAGAAAAAAGGAGAACAGTGCAAAAACCGGTTGAACCGGTTTCCACTAGACTGAAAACCGATTGAGTGTCCGGCTGAGCTGGTCCAAAAACCGGTTGACTGTTTTTGAATACCAACTGAACTAGCCTAAAAACCACTTGAACCAGTATTTGAATACCAGCTGAACCAGCCTGAAAATCAGCTGAACCTGTATTTTCCAGAGAGCAATTTTGGCCAAGATAGACTTAAAAAGGTTGTACTACATACTTTCACTAAGGATTAACAAGGGTAAAATGGAAGTTTTAGATCAAGGATTTTGAGCTTTAGTACCAACGCCAACCTTCTTTTTGGATCCCCCTTGATAGTACAACGATTCCTATACTCAAGTTAAATAAAATATAATTAAGTAAACTCCTTGAGTAATTGGTGTCTCATGTGTGATTTCTCCATGGCGTTGCTTCATAAGGATCACAAACATCCTTGTCTCACCTTTTGAAGCAAACACAAAGCAAACCCTATGACTTGTACCATTTCACCATATATGAGTTCAAATCATGGCTTCAAGTCACTTTACTAATGCATCAACATATTATAACTCTCCATAGCTGATTAGTTCATCGACTTAGTGTAAGTACTCTCTTCTTCACCTTAGCCATGGTACCTCGGTCCACAAGCCGTCGCTTGGCCTTCACCTTCGCTTAGTTTCTTGAAGCCCTTTCCTTGCTATCTTCACCCTATCAAGCCATTCTTGAGTCACATCATATTGAGCATCCATTGAGAGAATCATTTCTTCGATATTGTGAACCTTGCTTGAATATCATCTAGATATAAATGCTAAGATCAATCAAGCTCTAGTTTGATTCTCATAGAAGCACATATGGACTAATAGTAATATGGTCAAGCCAGTTCACAATTCCTCATATCTTATTAACTTTGGCTTGACCAATCCTCTTAATCACTTCAACTCTATTCTGATCATATTTATGCATAGTGATTTCTCAGGTCTTGTCCGTATATTCAAACCAATATAGAGACCATATTATATCCATTTGCATTGTCTCACTGGTTATTTTAACCTTGTGTTGAACGTTTGTTCACTGATCATTATACACTATTCAAGTATGTTCATCATACTGAATTTCCTGCTCAACACTTAGCAAACTTGTTAGACCTTTAAATGAGTTGTTATGCAAATCACCAAAACTCACAAAAGGGATGAATGCACTTTCAATCTCCCCCTTTTTGGTGATTGATGACAACACATTTAAAGCTTACATAAGATTTGATAAATAAGATTTTGAATCCTATGATATAGTTTCCTCCCCCTAAATATGTGCATTTCAGAAAATACCACTTTTGGCCTCAAATGCCAAAGGCACATATTTGGGACACAGTATGGAGACAACATATATCATACTATTCGTGGGGTGCAGTGTGTCACAAAATAAACGTGATGCTCATGACATACTATGCACTCATCAATTTCCTACATCTTATGTTTTTCTTATGACTTCCCCTTTTGTTAAATATTTCTCCCCTTTTAAAGTCTTCTAACACTTAGTTACATAAGACTAAAGGTAAGCTTTAATGCAAAATTTCTCCCCCTTTGTCATAAATCTCCAAAAAGGATACAAAGAATATAAAGGGCAGAAATTATGATTAAACAAGATGGGAACACACTATTATGAAAAGGGTCCTTAGATGGCACAAAGGTAATGGAGAAGTGACATAAAGTGATGTACCTTTGCATTTTACCTTTTTAAGGGGAGTTCCAAACTTGTGTTGGATTTACAATTTATTTGCAAGCTCTTGTTGGTATAGTTGTGACATAGGTCCAAGATATTAAATGAAGATTGTCATACTAAATCGAACGTGAAACTTGATACCTGGAGTCTAGATGTCACCTAGCATTTTTTTATCATAACAAGAGGCAACATGAAAATTGCACAAGTATGGATTCTACAACTAGTGATCATGTACGAAAAATATCAATTGAAAACCACCAATTGATACAATTTGTTAGGTAACCAGATCACTAATTGCATATCACACTAAGTTCTCCTCAAGTTTTAGTGCACACATATATGTATTCAATTGATACCTATTGAGAGTACTGATTTGCAATTTAAAGTACCATTTGCATAAAAGGAGTATCAATTGAACATGATCATGCAACAAACGGAACATGTGCACTATTTAATCAATTAAGTTCTAGATAGGAGAATTTATAAGCTATGCTACTTTAGACATTTGCAATCCAAAAGGATGTGATACATATTTACCGATTTTAGATGACGTTGGAGTAGCATATACAAGAGAAACTCATTCTCTTATGAAATGTATAGAAGATACATTTATTGGAGCAAAGAATCTTTAAGCTTGTGATTTATCCAATTTAAGCACAATCTCTTTAACATAGGTTTTTTATGGATAAGCTCAACACAAGAGATGACATTAGTAGCACAAGCACTACTTTCTTATTTAGCAACCCTTTATATATGGAAGGCAAGCGTGTTGCTAAAATAGAGAAACCTCATAATATGGACTAAATTTTCCTTGAGCCCTTAAACACAATATATTTTGAATGACATGGATAATATGCATGGTTGTTCAATGAAGTCTAAAGGGCTGACTTAATCCATATTATGGTGAGTGTCTAATATAGAAGAATCAAATCCAAATTAACTAGATAGAGAATACGTCACATAATTTTGGATTGTTCACCATATGATAATATTCATTCATCTTCCAATTAGACCTTTATTTCATAATCAACAACTGATGTATATCCTCAAGTGCTTCTTTTTCCTTAGTGGCTACACAAGTCACAAAAAGATAAGATTTGAAAATAATATGCACTTGAGATTCAGTTGTTACCACCCTTGCTACTATCTCCAAATATGATTTATACATTCATTATCGAGCACCCAACTTGATCCATTGAAGGCGTGATCCTGCAAAACAAGTTTAAGCTTCATATCTTGGTACCCAATTTGAATTGGGTCCTTTGAGATTAGTAGGAAGAGCCTTGAGTACCCACACAATCCTTATTGTGACCTTTCTCTTTGTGTAGGCAACCACATATACTTGACAACCATCTTACATGGTTTCAAGTCAATATTTAATCACACAGATAAAAGCTAGAGTTAAGAATAGGAGCCTTTTCTCCTTTTTTTGATACATCATTGTGTTGCCTTCTTGATGATGAACCTAGCTTGACCTTGGGTGCACCTAGCTTATTAAGGTTAATCGCACAAGCATTCATAGCATAAAGACAAGTTATGCATGTAATTTACAACTTAGTGATCCAATTCAATGTGAAGCATATGGATACCGATTGAAGTAGATTTATAAGATATCAAAATATGGGTTTCCAAAATTTAGAGAGTATGGATCACTAATTGTACCTTTTACAGTTTAAAAATCATATCCATGTTAGTGCTTAAGTACAGGAAACTGGTTAAAGAACGTGGGTGACAAACCGTCGAACTTAATGTAATAAGCCGTCGAACTTACCGTAAGAACGTGGGTGTACCGACGAATATAGCCGACGGCGATTTTTGGACGAACTTAGAGAAGTAAGTTCGATGGCCCCAACGAACTTAACATTAAGAACGTGGGTACCGTCGAACTTAACATTAAGAACGTGGATACCGTCGAACTTAACATTAAGAACATGCGTTTTTAAGTTCGACGGAGGCCGTCGAATTTGGAGAAGTAAGTTCGACGGTACCCACGTTCTTACGGTTAAGTTCGACGAGGTCACGTGGCCGTCGAACTTATGTGTCCTGCGTGGGTCTGCGAGGGCTGCACATTAAGTTCGACGGTACCCACGTTCTTAACATTAAGAACGTGGGTACCCACGTTCTTATCCCTTTTCCAGAAAAAAATAAAAAATACAGAAATAAAAAATTAGACACACATAATATCACATGCAACACAGAATATCACATACAATATAGATTTCAAACACATTGATATATGTTCATATCACAAATTCACACAAGTCCAAATACATAAGTTCACAAATTCACATAAGTCCAAATACATAAGTTCACAAATTCACATAAGTTCACATCCATAGTTCACATTTTTAGTTCACAAGTTCAAACACACAAGTTCAAACATTAGCTCCATCGCTCTCGATCAGGACATCGGATTGTTGTTCGTAGCTCCACCACTACAATTGAGACATCTGTCCGCAAAGTCATCGTGAGGGGGATGAGTCACTTGATGAGAGCCGGAATCCTACAAAATAAACCAAAATTCTCATAAATATACAACTGGCATTAAATCACATGTACACAAAGATATAGGAAAGCATGATAAACACAAAATAATAATTGTGTCCCTAAGTATTAATATTTTTTTGGACATATTTGGTCAAAGGTAAAAGTATTTGACCTCTTGGGAAATGAGAAGGACACTTATTTTGGGAGAAAGGGAGTATAATATAAAGGCAAAAGAGTCATCCGTTTGTGACTTTTGGATGGATCAACTGATTGCAGGAATAAGAATGATAGACTTAACCAAATACGTCAGGACAACATATCTGGTGCACATAAAACATTGGTGCACATGGTGCACATATTAAATCATCACCACTCATTTTAAATTTAACGTATCTAGTTGTTTGGTACATTTTACTAAGAACACCTTTCAACGTGGTGGTGTGTAGTGGTGGAAGGTGTTATTTGTAAATTGAATAATCAACTAGAGACGTTAGATCTAAAATGAGTGGTGATGATTTAATATGTGCACCATGTGCACCAGTCTTCTATGTGCACCAGATATGTCCCCATACGTCAGAATGTATTCTCAATTCCCATAGCATACATGGGGTTACCAGGGTGGGTCTGTCTACAAAACAAGACTAATTGATAAGACAAAAGCCGAATCTCTGCACATAGGATGTCTGTTGAGCAACCTGGTATATGAGTGTCTGCACATAGGATGTCTGTTGAGCAACCTGGTATATGAGTGTCTGCACATAGGATGTCTGCAAAACCAATGGATAGCCTGCAAAAACCAGGGTAAGTCCAGCCGAATGAATGCTCACCAAAACAAGACTTGAAGCGTCTTTGAGCAACCTGGTATATTGATAAATTTGTCACTATCATAGCTAAAGTTCAGTAAAGAATATTGAACATTTCATCCTTTTTAAAGGTAGTATCTATATCAGCCAACGATGAATCAACTAGCAAAGGTAAACAGAAGCAAACCACATAGGACATGTCTATCCAAGTTGATGGTAGATAGCTTATCCAAAAATGGTGAAAATCAAGAGCATTAGCTAGCAGTTGAAAATAAAGAAAGAGTAAATACCAAGTAATTTCCTTTTTGTAAAGCTATAACTGGATCTTTTGTCGCTAACATCTTCACCTAAACAACATGCATACATTTAAAAAATATATGCCAACGATGAGGTCGTTTACTAGCAGCAGAAGTAAAGCTTGCAATGAACTGGATTAATTGAAGTCCCAATTGATGAAGCACCTATAAAATAATTTAACCCAAGCAAGAAACATTTAAAAAATAATGCCAAGGCATAGTGTATATCTAGATGCATAACAAAAACTGAGCCTAGAAAAGCTAGAACGACTTATAATTTGGTATGGAAGGAGTAACTATTTCAGTATAGGATGCTATCAGTGAGCAGAGTGGTGGAAAATGTTCATTGCTTATCAGCCTTGAAATTTGAGAAAACTCTGGACCCTGAAATTAATTGAAACAGTTTAGGATATGCTTGGAGAAGTTTCACAGTAGTAGTACAAACTTATAAGAAAAGTCTATTAAAATCTTTCTGGGTACCTTTGATACATATAGAAGCAACTACACTTTAGTATTAGTTACTCCAAATGCAGCCTCCAGGACTTCTCTAGGGTAGATAAATCCAGAGAAATCGAAGAATCCTGAGTAACTGAGGGGAGCTACCCACTTAGCAACCTCTCTAGGAAAGAAACCAAGTTGGACAGAATCTGAAATGCACTGGGATATGGTTAATTACAATATAAAGGTAGCATTCAGTAAAAGTGCACATATTGAACTATGCATACCTTCTTTAGAAAATTTATCCAGAGCTATAAGAACATTAAGAACATGCATTTTTGTCGAGTACACGCAGTGGTCCTGCTAGATTTGGAAAAGCAGCTTATGTGTGGTGGATTTTAGATGCACGAATAAAATGCATAAGTGGCCCTTAAACTTGGCACACTATGTTATTTGGCTCCCAAACTTAGAAAACCAGAAAAACAAATCTTTGAATTTCGACCCATGTAAAATCATCTAAAACTGAACATGTTTAAACCGGATACATATGTAATATGTTGTACAAAATGAAGAACCAAGAACTGATATAGCAACATATTACCTGATATTCATACCATTGTGATAGACACTTAGCCTTTGAACGATCCTCTAGGTGAGCCTTTGGATCAGTGACCTCCTCATCCGCCCTGTAACACAATGCAAGATACAGAGATTAAAGCAAGAAATCAAATTGAATCTCTAGAATTAGTGAACTCGACAAAATCAAATAAGAAGAAAGCCAACTACCATCTAGACCGAGCCAAACATTCTATTCTATCTATAATAAAGAGCCAGAAGCGAACCTGCTTCCTCAGTGCGCCACATTGTCCTTTTTATTCTCCATCGCACGATCGCATTTTAACGAACAACAGTCGATTTCTAGAAACTTCTCGCAATGCACTACGAATGGATAAGGCCGTTTATCTCTTTCCCATGACGCCGCCGAAGCAGCCGCATTGTCGTCCGGCCTCTACATTCTCTTGCATCTTCTCTCTCCTCATAAAAGTTTTTGATAATCCATAGTTCTCAAGCTCTATAACAGTTTTTGGTGCTTCTCTGCACATATACTAAATAAAATCCTGGTAACCTAAAAATGGTTGAGAATGGGAAATTAAAAAAAATGTCAAAACATAGGACAGTTTAATAGTTACTTCAATATATGATTCTTTGTTCTCATATCCCATGTTTTAAATAGTTTAACAAGTTCTCAGCATGTAATTTGTTCGGTACAACATAATAGTTAACCTCCACTGAATAAGCGATTGTTCATAGACCTCTGCCTTTTGAAGACTCATGTTGTCAATAAGTGCAGCCACATAATATCTTGGTGTGAACCTATCCTTCTGAAGCATTGTTACAATATTCATCATTTCTGCGGTATGCCCTCCTAACAACCAAAATGCAAAACAATACATGTTTTGTCAAGCTACATATCTTACAACCTAGGTACTTGATAACTCAAAGAAACTACCAAATGTTCTTGCAAGAGTGTCGACACGAGTCCAGAAAATAGTAATAATGCAAGTGATGTGCTATTTGATAGTGATCAGATGTGTTAAAAAAGAATAGGATTTCCCAATGGGAAAAAGAAAAGCATAAATATACTTATTATTCAGAGATACAAGTGTGTTTTGTAATTATAAACAGTAAAATGGTAAGATCCTGACAGTTTTAATACTGCTATTAAATAGCCAATACATGCTAAATAGGGCGAGAATGAATATGCAACTAAAACAAGATATTGCGCCACTAGCAAATTGGCAACTAAGATAGCACTTGCACATGAACAGAATAAATTGAAGGAAGTCAACCAAAATGCAAAAATATTATTAAAAAATGTGCTCTCTTAGAATAGAAACTGCTGACGAATAATGGCTAGCAGAGGCCACAAAAGGGAACTCCTAACTCAGTTCAGGGTTATCAGAGTTGCACAAGGAGACCAACTTCTGGAAAGCAGAACTGTGGCAGCACGAAAGCTACACTTGACTGGGAGAAATAATGTTTCTGGATGAAACAAGATTTTGTCCCACGATCTCTTTATGACAGTCTACCATGATCAAGTCAGTGAAAAGGCAATTCCCATATACGGACACCAAGAGTTGTATTTTCATTACCATAGAAGAAAATCAACTCACATATGAACTTGCAGTTACCAACAATTATTCAGTATTGCCACATCTCCATACAAATGCATGCACTTACATCTTTGAGTACTGTTTTATATACAGGCAACTGTACCTAAAACTTATCCATAAGGTATTTGACAGGCAACATCGCAATAGACTCACCGGAGCCAAGGATGATGAGACAACGCAATCTGGTGTTGCGCAGTCTCAATGCTGATTGGCCATTGTGCCACAACACATAGAAGAAGCAGACTGTATGGTGCAACAACAAAGACTTTCAGTGAGCAAAAGGAACAATTATTGAAAGAAGTGAATCTCTATTGTCTTACCTGGAAACCAGAACCAAAAGAGTTGACGACAAATATATCAAGCCTCTTTCCCTATATAAACAGAAGATACCAAATTATAGTTCATGCTTTCAATATCAGAAAATTAATGACAACAAAAAACTGAGGTTTAAATGAACCTCAAGGCGTTTTGCACCATCAATGAAAACAAATTCCTGTAATAGTACAAAAAACTTTATAGCTGGATTAACATGAAAATCCCACCACAACCTACTATGAACACTCAACCTTGATAATGGAAGCAGCAGCTTGAAGTGCAGCTAAAATCATCATTACTGCTGGCCAAAAGAATTTGACTTCAAAGAGAATCGGACCATTACTGGCTCCACTGTGTTCATCGAGAAAATAGGATTACTAAGAGAAACTCAAAATCTAGAATGGCATATGCAAATTCTCTTATATTGTATGTCGATCCTAAGATGCAATTAGCGGTATCTAGAATGAACCAGGAGCTTCTGGTTTATCCCCTCCCCATTCCTCACTCATGTGGGAGCTTCCGGTGCTAGGTCTGCCCTTTGATCCATTGCTGGAATATATCGCAGTTCATGTTGGACGGAACATACTTTTTTCCTAGTGCATAGCAAACACCTTTTTTTCCACAAGACCACATTCTTTTGCTCTTTATACTATGCATCATTATGGTAATACACAAGACTACTGCAGTATTTGGCACTTCAAAGCAAACATTCACAATTCAGAGAAAATACAATCCAAGACAAGCTTCAGCATGTGCTGCAATAGCTAATGAAAATAATTAGATCCAAGGCTTTTGTTTGATCAATCTCTGAGAATAGTGAATTCACTATAGCTAATAACCATGGCTTCTAAGCATCCCAGTCAACGTAATTGAACGAGAGACATCCTTATCCAGTTTAACCTTATCATGTACCTTCGTAATCAGAACTTTAGGGAACATGCGAACTAAACCAATTATAACTTTTTTTAAAATAGGGATTCAAAGGAAGGTAATCAAATTCAAGGAAGGTAATGCAGGAATTGTTTTAGCATTCAATTCCTATCACCTAATGCATCAAGCAAGTGAGAAAGAGTTTAAAAGAATCAAGGAGGTGGCAAATGCACCGGGGCTTGCCTTGGTTTACAGGTGATTCAGGCTCAGTTCCACAGATGTCAAAATAAAAACAGTTGTCTGCCTGATGTTCCTGAGGTGGTGGTGGTGAAGTCTTTTCTCCTTCTACTTCAACTTCTTCTTTGTTTTCTAAATATAACCATACATAATAATGAATGCCCATGTAATGCTCATGAGAGTGCAAAGATAATAATAGTTTATTATCTAAAGTTTTGAATACAATTTTCCTTCACGGTACTCTAGAGAATCAGGGTTTCTAGAGTCAATATAGGAATTCAAAGGGCAGGGGGTAGGGTTTTGGGTGCTAATATCAAACAAGGTCCAAATCATACCAAACTCTACCCAAAGCTTCTAAATAATGTTTAGAGTTCATATAAAAAGTTTGGGGATTTTTGGAATTATTATTGATTTTCTAAAAATCTAGGAACAATGTTTTAGGCTATTTTAAATGCTCCAAAATTCCCTATTTGATCTAAAAATCATGAAACTATTTTTATTAAATTTTATGGAAAATTAGGAATCTAGCAAAAATGGTTTGACATTTTTACCATTTTTCTACCATTTTCTAAAATTGTTTAAGTCCTGGCAGAAAAGGAAAAGGAAAAAGTTGTGGACAGTACTGGGTCGAAAGCAGCCCAAGCGGCCCAGCTTGCACAGGAACAGGGACGCGCCCACGCGCGCCCGCGCGCGCACTGTTTAGTTTGCACAGAGGCTCTCGCTGTATGAAAATTTTTGTTAAGAATCCCCAGCCACTATTTATCCTCTCTTTGACAGTCACGCAAAGGTCCCTGGACTTTCTTTTCTTCTCCAACAAGCTCCCTGACCGCGGCGCGCTCGCCGTTCATCCCCGACGCGTCCTGTACTGGCCATGGCCGGCGATGGCTGCCAAGTCTAGCTATCGGGGACGCATAACCGACCTAAGGTGACCCAGGAACACTCACTAATCTTAGCTTGAATACTTTGGGAATGGTATGGCCATGTGCATGGCGGAGACTGTGATCACGAGCTCGCGTTCCCGCTTAACCATGGCCGAATTGAGCTAATGGTTGCCACGACAAGCTTCACAAGCATGCAGAGATACTAAAACAACGCTTGAATTGGACAGAGTCTTACCAGAGCGGGCTAGCCACGGACGAGCTGTTCTCGACGGCGCGACTGACCAATTTGGGGGAAAACGGCGTCGTGGCGTGCTCGGGTGAAATTGAGGGCGGAGCTTGGGGCTATACGGCCGCAAGGGACTCTAGTTTTACCGTGCACAATCAATTTGAGAGGAGGGGGCAGAGGCAGCGCGAATTTGGCTTCGATTCAACTCACTGTGTGTGTGTGATGTTCATACCTCGCCAGGGCTATTTATAGTCGCGGCGGTCCGGCGATCACTTCACGGCCACGGATAACCTTGTTAGCGCAAGCTTACACGTAAGGAAGAGATACAGTGAGGTAGAATTGGGGCATGGATGACATCACGACAAAACTGGCTGAGTCACGGTGGCCGCCGGTGACTATCTCCGGCCACGGTCGACTGGGTTCGCGAAATCATGCCACGTTCGAGGCTATCCACCCCAGATCAATCCCCAGCACTGGATCGCGCAAGTTCATCCATTTCAACAGTGCCCCTATTCTTATCGTTTCATCAGATATTTGCAGCGCTCGATCTTCGGTTTTTGTCTGAACTGACCACCTTCTTCCATCTTTAATCTGGATTCTTGTTAAGAATAGAGCAATCTCCCTTAATAAAGTTTGTTCTTGATTCAATAGCCTTCAAACCTTCTATAGGATATTTGGGTCAAAACCGAGTGGATTCAAAGATATGGCGCATCAAATTTAGCCTCATCTCACTGTGACCATTTCTGATCTAGGGTTTAGTTTTAGTTATCTAACCCAGTTCTGATAGAGCAACTTTGGGCTTGCTTTTCTCCAATTTTTGCATAACAACCAAAGGGGATGTCTGCATCAAAGTTGCTCTCCTATAATAGGTCTACAAAATTGATGTGGTGACCTAGGGCAAAAACCTTATAATTTGAAAGCTGCAAAGCTCCAAAGTTGAGCCCATGTCACTGAATTTCAGATTTAGGTTGAGAACTCAAATAGGGTCTTTTTGCAAATAGAGCCAAAATTCAGGGTTTAGCTTGCAAATCTTCATGATTGTGAACCATATGACTTAGGACACCTTATTATCATTATTTTTGCACTTTAGTCCAAAAGTGCACTGATTTTACACTTATCCCCCTAGGGTTTAGGTTTAGGGTTTTCGAGGGTCCTTTTTAGGGTTTTTGGTATTTCAGGGGTGTGAATGTAATGTAGGTCCATTCTTAGTAACATTTTATGACTATTTCACTTAAGCTTTAGGGTTTTCTTTATTTGGGTTTTGTTTTACCCTTCTAATCCTCATTTAGGGTTAAGTACCCTACTCCAGGGTTTTATTTGCAAAACACCATATCAATACAACTTGTTTGAAATTTTTGCCTAGTGAATGCATTCTAGGTGTATCAAACATATGAAATGCTAATGCTGATGATGTTATGCTCAAGTTTTAGTGATAGTAACACTAGGGGTGTTACATCCTTCCCCCCATAAAAGAATCTCGTCCCAAGATTAAAAGTCCTAGGGTAAGAAGTGGAAAAAGAAATGCTTCACATTTTTATTTCCTGATTTTTGGTACAAGGCAGGGGTGGTTTGGGGGCTCACTCCTTTATTACAACAATGGTATGTACTTTACAAATTACATGAGGCTAAAAAGCCTGGGAAATTCTTTTCTAAAAAGTCTTGAGTTTCCCATGTAGCCTCATCTTCGGAATGTTAGTTCCACTGTATCTTGTAAAACTTGAGAGTTATTCTTCGGGTAATTCTGTCCTTTTGATCCAAGACTCGAACAAGATGTTCTGAATATGTGAAGTCTGGCTCTAAGGAAATATCTGTTACTTCAATGGTTCGATCAGGAACCCGAAGACACTTCTTTAATTGAGACACATGGAACACATTATGTACTGCAGACAAGGTTTCAGGTAGCTGAAGCCGATATGCTACTGGTCCACATTGTTCAAGAATAAGGAAAGGACCAATGTACCGGGGTGCAAGCTTCCCTTTTACCCCGAAACGGTTTACACCCTTCATTGGAGAGACTTTCAGGTAGACATAATCTCCCACCAGAAAGTACAAGGGCATCCGTCATTTGTCTGCGTAACTCTTTTGTCGAGCATAGCCTTCTTCAAATGATGAATTATTCGTTGAACTTTCTCTTCAGTCTCCTTTACCATGTCTGGCCTGAAGAAACTCCTTTCACCAGGTTCAGACCAATTTAGCGGAGTACGACACCATCGCCCATATAAAGCTTCAAAGGGTGCCATCTTAATGCTTTCTTGATAGCTATTATTATATGAGAATTCTGCTAATGGTAAACAATCATCCCATTTTTGTGGGAACTCCAGAACACAAGCTTGTAGCATGTCCTCAAGTATTTGATTTATTCTCTTAGTTTGACCACTGGTTTGAGGATGATAGGCCGAACTATGGAGCAATTTAGTACCCAAGGATTTGTGAAGTTCTTTCCAGAATTTAGATACAAATTGAGGTCCACGATCCGACACTATGGTCTTTGGAACACCGTGCAAACTGAGAATACGAGCAATATACAGTTCTGCATATGCAATTACTGGATATTTTACTTTGACTGAAAGGAAGTGGGTGATCTTTGTGAGTCGGTCAACGATAACCCAAATGGAGTCGAAGCCTTTTGCTGTTCTGAGTAACCCCACAACTAAGTCCATGCTAATATCTTCCCATTTCTATGTTGGTATTGGTAGAGATTGTAATGGACCAGTAGTCTTCATATGTATGGCTTTGACATGTCTGCAAGTGTCACATCTTGCCACATAGCATGCGATTTCAATCTTCATCTTTGTCCACCAATAATGTTGTTTTATATCATGATACATCTTAGTGCTTCCGGGATGAATATAATAGCAACTAAGATGTGCTTCATCCAAAATTTGTTGGCGGATTTCTTCATTCTTTGGCACAACTATGCAGTTGTTGAACCATACAATGCCTTGATCGTCTTTCCTAAAGCACTTGGCTTTTCCGGTTTCTATCTTCTCATGGATGTGCCTCATACCCTCATTATCTTTTTGAGTATCAATTATCCTTTGTAAAAGGATTGACTCAAGCTTTAGTTGATTTGAAGTTCCATGCTGAATCATTCCCAGGTTCAAATTCTCCATTTCTTGGCATAACGTAATGTCAGAAGTTTCCATTGTAAGACAATGACAAAAAGTCTTGCGACTCAAGGCATCTGCCACTACATTAGCTTTGCCTGGGTGATAATGAATCTCTAGTTCATAATCCTTAATAAGCTCGAGCCATCGCCTTTGTCTCATGTTCAACTCTGTCTGGGTGAAGATATACTTCAAGCTTTTATGATCTGTATAAATGTGATAGATATTACCCAGCAGATAATGACGCCAGATTTTTAGGGCATGAACCACTGCAGCTAGCTCCAGATCATGAGTCGGATAATGTTCCTCATGTCGGCGTAACTGCCTTGAAGCATAAGCTATCACTCTGCCTTCTTGCATTAAAACACAGCCGAGATCACTGCCTGATGCGTCACAATACACATCAAAAGGCTTTTCAATATCCGGTTGAGCCAATACCGGAGCAGTGGTTAATAATACCTTCAATTGTTCAAAGGCTTCATTACACTTTGAAGACCAACTAAATTTAGTATCATTCTTCAATAAACTTGTGATTGGTTTCACAAGCTTGGAAAAATCTGGGATGAATCGGCGGTAATAGCCAGCCAGTCCAAGGAAACTTCGGACTTGATGTACAGTGGTTGGGGGTTTCCATTCCAAAATATCCTTGACTTTGCTGGGATCCACTACAATCCCCTTGGCAGATAATACATGTCCCAGAAATTGGATTTCTTCCAGCCAGAACGCGCACTTACTGAACTTAGCATATAATTGGTGCTCTCTTAAGCGCGTCAACACGATCCCTAAATGCTGAGCATGCTCCTCTTCATTCTTGGAGTATATTAAGATATCGTCGATGAATACCACCACAAACTTGTCCAACTCAGGCATAAATACTGAGTTCATCAAATAAGTGAAGTGGGCAGGAGCATTTGTAAGTCCGAAAGACATAACCAAATATTCGAATAACCCATACCACGTAGTGAATGCGGTCTTTGGTATATCTTCGGGTCGGATACGGATCTGATGATAGCCTGATCTAAGGTCAATCTTGGAGAATACCCTCGCTCCAGTCAGTTGATCAAACAAAATATCAATCCAAGGAAGAGGATACTTATTCTTGATAGTGACCTCATTAAGGGGTCGATAATCCACGCACATCTGTAATGTTTGATCCTTCTTCTTGACGAATATGCCTGGACAACCCCATGGCGATGAGCTTGGCCGGATGAATCCTTTCTCTAGTAGATCTTGCAATTGGGTCTTCAGTTCTGCCAGTTCATTTGGAGGCATTCGATACGACCTTCTAGAAATAGGAGCCGTACCGGGCTTCAACTCAATTACAAATTCTACATCTCTTTTGGGTGGCAATCCAGGCAAATCTTCTGGAAAGACATCTGGGAATTCACATACTACCGGAATATCTTTGATTTTCGGTATGACAGCTTCATATATTCTGCCAAATGGTTTAGCTGGAATGGCTACGGGGATAGACAAAAGAATTTCTTCTTGGCCATAACTCAACCTGATTGTTCTTAGATCAGTGTTGAGGACTGCTTTATGTTGGGCCAACCAATTCATGCCCAAGATTACATCTATGTCTTGGCCTTTCAGAACAATCATATTAGTAGGAAAGTCCCGTCCAGCCAACGTTACGGGCACTTGGTAAGCCACTTCTTTGGTAAATATTTGTCCCCCAGGCGAATGTATTTTAAACCCTTCCCTTGATTCAGTATATGGAATGCAATGTTTCTCCACGAACTTTTTGCTTATGAAAGTATGTGAAGCACCAGAATCAAAGAGAATAAGTGCAAGGTGATTTGCCACAAGAAATGTACCCATCATCACCGGTTCGCCTTCCGGTGTTGTGGCCACTTGAGTGTAATAAACCCGTCCTGTTTTCCTTGTATTCTTGCCCACGATACTAGTTGTCGCATTTCCCTTAAAACCTCCAGAGCTTTGTTGATTATTTGATTGATTCTGCCTCAGATATGGATAGTCCTTAATGAAATGACCGGACTTTCCACAGTTGAAGCAGCCAGTGGATGAGCTTGGAAGAGCAGGGAAATGAGTGCTAGGGGCACCCGGCTGATTTGTAGCAGTGGGGGCAGGCGTAGGACGGATAAACACTGGTTGCTTGAATGGGAAGGAGGGTGGGTGCGATGAAGAACGATTTTGATTGAAAGGTTGGATAACCAACCTTTGCCTTTTCTCGGGGCCCTGATTGGGCCTGTTGCCTCCATTCCCCTTGGATTTTCTGGATCTCGCATATTTAGCCTCGACTGCTAGTGCTGTGCTGACAACACTTCCATAAGTAAGGTCGATGCAGGTGGCCATCTTTCTTTGCATTCGATCATTCAAGCCTCTCATGAAACAATTCTTCTTTTTTATGTCTATGTTGACTTGATCGATTGCGTATTGGGATAAGTGATTAAATTTATTGAGATACTAGGTAACAGTATCCCCGCCTTGCTTAAGCTTCATGAACTCCTCTTGCTTCATATGAAGAACTCCCTAAGGTATATAATGCTCTCTGAAGGCCAACTTGAATTCATCCCATGTGATCTGATGACCGGCCGGCTGAACGACCACAAAATTTCCCCACCACGTACTGGCAGGGCCTCGTAGTTGTTGGGCTGCAAACAGGGGCTTTTGAGTTTCTGAACACCGAAGAAGCCCGAATTTTTGTTCAATGACGCAGATCCATTCATCTGCCTCTAAAGGATCTTCTGCTTTGACGAACAATGGAGGGCGCGTCTTAGAGAAGTCTAGATAAGATGTCTCACGAGGGCCTTGCAGATATGCCCGCACGCCTTATTGTTGGAGTTGTTGACCTGCCATCTCCCGCAGGAAGCGGGTATTGTCTGCTGTAGCGTTTACCAAGGCAGCGATGGCCTCGACAAGTGTCGGAGGTACTGGAGGTGGATTCGGGGTCGTTTCCCTCCCACGGGAGGTACTAGCCCCATCCTGAGCGTGAGTCCTGGAAGGCATCTGAGGCAAAGAACATTTGGAGCAATATGATATGCCATACAAACAATCCATTTCACATTACTTAAAATGGTAATGTTACAGACTCGTACTTTACAATAGGATTACACCACCTATTACACAATAGTACTACTTCTATACTGTCGGGGACCATAATTAGGGGTACCCTCAAGACGCCTAATTCTCAGCTGGTAACCCCCATCAGCATAAAGCTGCAGAGGCCTGATGGGTGCGATTAGGTCAGGGATCAGTCCATACGAGCGACTCGATCACGCCTCGCCCGAGCCTAGCCTCGGGCAAGGGCAGCCGACCCTGAGGTGTTTCCGTCTCGCCCGAGGCCCCCTTTTTTTTACGGCAGACGCATCTCCGGCTCGCCCGAGGCCTTGCCTTCGTTAAGAAACAACCCTGACTAAATCGCCGTGCCAACCGACCAAGTCACAGGGGCATTTAACGCAAAGGTAGCCTGGCACCTTTATCCTGACGCGCGCCCCCTGGCAGAGCCGAAGTGACCGCCGTCACTTCGCCGCCCCACTGACCGGTCTGACAAAAGGACAGCGCCGCCTGTGCCGCCTCGACTGCGGTGCCACTTGACAGAGTGAGACTGACAAGCAGCCAGGCCTTGCCAAAGGCGCCATAGGAAGCTTCGCCCGACCCAGGGCTCGGACTCGGGCTAAGGCCCCGGAAGACGGCGAACTCCGCTCCGCCCGACCCAGGGCTCGGACTCGGGCTAAGGCCCCGGAAGACGGCGAACTCCGCTCCGCCCGACCCAGGGCTCGGACTCGGGCTAAGGCCCCGGAAGACGGCGAACTCCGCTCCGCCCGACCCAGGGCTCGGACTCGGGCTAAGGCCCCGGAAGACGGCGAACTCCGCTCCGCCCGACCCAGGGCTCAGACTCGGGCCAAGGCCCCAGAAGACGGCGAACTCCGCTCCGCCCGACCCAGGGCTCGGACTCGGGCTAAGGCCCCGGAAGACGGCGAACTCCGCTTCGCCCGACCCCTGGGGTCGGACTCCGCCCTGGCCTCTGTTGAACGACCTCCGCCTCGCCCGACCCAGGAGCTCGGGCTCGGCCTCGGCCATGGAAGACAGACTCGACCTCGGCCTCGGAGGAGCCTCCACGTCGCCCGACCTAGGGCACAAGTCTGCCACGTCAACAGGGAGCGCCATCATCACCCTACCCCGAGCCGACTTGGGTCGCAGAGAACAAGACCGACGTCCCATCTGGCCAGCTCCGCCAGATAGGCAATGATGGCGCCCCGCTAGATCCATGACGACGGCAGCTCTCAGCTCCCTTACGGAAGCAGGGGGACGTCAGCAAGAGCCCAACTGTTCCGACAGCTGTCCCTCCACCAGGCTCCGTTACTCCTCCGACAGCCACGACACCACACCAGCTGGGTGCCAAGTTCTCTCCGGCTGCCACATTGGCATGTACCTAGGGCGTTAGCTCACCCCCGCTAGACACGTAGCACTCTGCTGCACCCCCATTGTACACCTGGATCCTCTCCTTACACCTATAAAAGGAAGGACCAGGGCCTTCTTAGAGAAGGTTGGCCCCGCAGGAACGAGGGCAGGGGCAGGCGCTCTCTTGGGGCCGCTCGCTTCCCTCACCCGCGTGGACGCTTGTAACCCCCTACTGCAAGCGCACCCGACCTGGGCGCGGGACGAACACGAAGGCCGCGGGATCTCCACCTCCCTCACGACTCGGCTCCGGCCACCTCGCTCTCCCCCCTTCGCGCTCGCCCACGCGCTCGACCCATCTGGGCTGGGGCACGCGGCATACTCACTCGTCGGCTTAGGGACCCCCCGGTCTCAAAACGCCGACAGTTGGCGCGCCAGGTAGGGGCCTGCTGCGTGTTGACGAGCAGTTTCCCGTCAAGCTCCAGATGGGCAGTCTCCAACGACCTCTCCAACCCGGGACGGTGCTCCGTTTCGGGAGCCTCGAGTTCATGTCTTTCGACGGCAGCTACGACATGATACTCCTTCCACCGCCGCGCGACGGCGACAATGGTGGCCGACAGCCCGCCCGCCGGCGGCGGAATCGACGACGTCTTCCCCGCGTGGGGGAAGAACAACATTCGAGCTCGCCCCATCCTCTCCCTCGCCATCGGAGGAGGAGGCGGGGCAACCAGGGCCGAGCGGGAGGCTGCACTCCGTCGGCTGTCGAGCGAATCGACATCCCCAGCGCCCCAACGGAGGACGCGTCGGGCGACACCCTCGCGTTTGAGGCGAAGGCGAGCGCCGTCCCCCCGCAACACGCCAACCCCGAGCAAGTGGACGACGCCAGCACGCTCACGGAGGGCCTGCAGGACGTCGCCCTCGTACCCAAGACGACGGCGCGATCAGCCCCCGATGTGACTTCGTCGCTCCTCGTCGACCAAAAGGTACCAACTGATTCCCATCCTTCGTCATTTCGACTCGACCTCAACCCGCCTAGCGACCTCGCTCTGGCGGGCGCTCACGTTGAGGCGAGTGCAACCTCTCTTGGGCTTCGTGTGCGGTCGCCTTGGGACCGATTGACGGGCGTCTCGACCTATGGGCCCTCTGGGTCCGAGGAAGATGACGACCCCAGCATCTGCTGGGATTTCTCCGGATCTGGCAACCCCAGTGCCATGCGGGACTTCATGACCGCATGCAACTACTGCCTCTCCGACTGTTCCGACGGCAGCCGCAGCCTTGACGACAAGGACTGCGGCCCGAGCCGCGAATGTTTCCACGTCGAGCTAGGGGATCCCTCCGGAGGCAACCGTCTCGGCATGCCGGAGGATGGTGATCTCCCTAGGCCAGCGCCTCGCGCCGACATCCCGCGGGAGCTAGCTGTGGTCCCTGTTCCGGTGGGGGGTCACGACCCACAGCTCGAGCAAGTCCGCGGGGCGCAGGCCGGGCTCGACGAGGGGGCAGGAGCGCTCGAGTCGACCCGCCAGGACGTCGGGCAGGTATGGGCGGGCCATCCCCCGGCTGGAGAAATACGTCACCTGCCCCAGGGTCTCCAGCACCGCATCGCCAACGATGCCAGGGACAGGCCGCTACCCGCATCCAGCGGGACCGGTCAGGACCTGGCAGCCGCAGCGATGCTCCTCCGCGCGATGCCGGAGTCATCAACCACCAAGGGTCGGCGAATCCAGGGAGAGCTCAAGCATCTCCTGGAAGGCGCTGCGGCCCGGCGGGCTGAGAGCTCTGCCTCCCGAAGGCAGGGGTACCCCTCGGAACCTCGTGCCGCGACTTCCCGACTCATGCGGGAAGCCTCGGTCTACACCGGGCGCACGCGCAACACCGCGCCTGCGGCCCCGGGCCACCTCAGCGACGAGCGCCCTCATCGCGACCGTCGGGCCCGCCTCGACGAAAGGGTGCGCCGAGGCTATCACCCCAGGCGTGGGGGACGCTACGACAGCGGGGAGGATCGGAGTCCCTCGCCCGAACCACCCGGTCCGCAGGTCTTCAGCCGGGCCATTCGGCGGGCGCCGTTTCCGGCCCGATTCCGACCCCCGACTACTATCACAAAGTACTCGGGGGAAACAAGACCGGAATTGTGGCTCGCGGACTACCGCCTGGCCTGTCAACTGGGTGGAACGGACGACGACAACCTCATCATCCGCAACCTCCCCCTGTTCCTCTCCGACACTGCTCGCGCTTGGTTGGAGCACCTGCCTCCGGGGCAGATTTCCAACTGGGAGGATTTGGTCGAAGCTTTCGCCGGCAACTTCCAGGGCACGTACGTGCGCCCCGGGAATTCCTGGGACCTCCGAAGCTGCCGGCAACAGCCGGGAGAGCCTCTTCGGGACTACATCCGGCGGTTCTCGAAGCAGCGCACCGAGCTGCCCAACATCACCGACTCAGATGTCATCAGCGCGTTCCTTGCCGGCACCACTTGCCGTGACCTGGTGAGCAAGTTGGGTCGCAAGACCCCCACCAGGGCGAGCGAGCTGATGGACATCGTCACCAAATTCGCCTCTGGCCAGGAGGCGGTCGAGGCCATCTTCCGAAAGGACAAGCAGCCCCAGGGCCGCCCGTCGGAGGATGCTCCCGAGGCGTCTACTCCGCTCGGCGCCAAGAAGAAAGGCAGGAGGAAGTCGCAAGCGAAACGCGACGCCGCCAACACGGACCTTGTCGCCGCCGCCGAGCACAAGAACCCTCGGAAGCCCCCCGGAGGGGCTAACCTCTTCGACAAGATGCTGAAGGAGACGTGCCCTTACCATCAGGGGCCTGTCAAGCACACCCTCGGGGAGTGCGTCATGCTTCGGCGCCACTTCCACAAGGCCGGGCCACCCGCAGAGGGTGGCAGGGCTCGCGACGACGACAAAAAGGAAGATCACCAAGCAGGAGAGTTCCCCGAGGTCCGCGACTGCTTCATGATCTGCGGAGGGCATGCGGCGAATGCCTCGGCTCGGTATCGTAAGCGAGAGCGTCGGGAGGTCTGCTCGGTGAAGGTGGCGGCGCCAGTCTACCTAGACTGGTCCGACAAGCCCATCACCTTCGACCAAGATGACCACCCCGACCACGTGCCGAGCCCGGGGAAGTACCCGCTCGTCGTCGATCCCGTCATCGGCGACGTCAGGCTCACCAAGGTCCTGATGGATGGGGGCAGCTGCCTCAATATCATCTACGCCGAGACCCTCAGGCTCCTGCGCGTCGATCTGTCCTCCGTCCGAGCAGGCGCTGCGCCCTTCCACGGGATCGTTCCTGGGAAGCACGTCCAGCCCCTTGGACGGCTCGACCTTCCTATCTGCTTCGGAACACCCTCCAACTTCCGAAGGGAGACTTTGACGTTCGAGGTGGTCGGGTTCCGAGGAACCTACCACGCAGTATTGGGGAGGCCATGCTACGCGAAGTTCATGGCCATCCCCAACTGCACCAACCCTCCGTCAAGATCAGCGACACGCCCGAGCCCGAGGCGCCCTCGGCCCCGTCCGAGGTAACCTCGGCCCAGCCCGAGCCGCCCTCGGTCCAGCCCGAGGAACCCTCGGCTCCCGAGGGCGTGGTGCTGCGCATCGAGGAGGAGCGGAGCGGGGTCACGCCTGATCAAGATTGGCAGGCCCCGTACCTGCAATATCTCCGCCAAGGAGAGCTACCCCTCGACCAGGCCGAGGCACGGCGGGTAGCGCGACGCGCCAAGTCGTTCGTCTTGCTGGGCGATGAGAAGGAGCTCTACCACTGCAGCCCCTCGGGCATCCTCCAGCGATGCATCTCCATCGCCGAAGGTCAGGAACTCCTGCAAGAGATACACTCGGGGGCTTGCGGCCATCATGCAGCGCCTCGAGCCCTTGTCGGGAACGCTTTCTGGCAAGGCTTCTACTGGCCGACGGCGGTGGCTGACGCCACTAGAATTGTCCGCACCTGCGAAGGGTGTCAATTCTATGCGAAGCAGACCCACCTGCCCGCTCAGGCTCTGCAGACGATACCCATCACCTGGCCCTTTGCTGTGTGGGGTCTGGACCTCGTCGGCCCTCTGCAGAAGGCGCCCGGGGGCTACACGCACCTGCTGGTCGCCGTCGACAAATTCTCCAAGTGGATCGAGGTCCGACCCCTGAACAGCATCAGGTCCGAGCAGGCGGTGGCGTTCTTCACCAACATCATCCATCGCTTCGGGGTCCCAAACTCCATCATCACCGACAACGGCACCCAGTTCACCGACAGAAAATTCTTGGATTTTTGCGAGGATCACCACATCCGGGTGGACTGGGCTGCCGTAGCTCATCCCATGTCGAATGGACAAGTAGAGCGTGCCAACAGCATGATTCTACAAGGGCTCAAGCCTCGGATTTACAACGACCTCAACAAGTTCGGCAAGCGATGGATGAAGGAACTCCCCTTGGTGGTCTGGAGCCTGAGGACGACGCCGAGCCGAGCCACGGGTTTCACGCCGTTCTTCCTGGTCTACGGGGCCGAGGCCATCTTGCCCACTGACCTAGAATACGGTTCCCCGAGGACGAGGGCCTACGACAATCAAAGCAACCAAGCTAGCCGAGAAGACTCGCTGGACCAGCTGGAAGAGGCTCGGGACAGGGCCTTACTACACTCGGCGCGGTATCAGCAGTCCCTACGACGCTACCACGCCCGAGGGGTCCGACCCCGAGACCTCCAGGTGGGCGACCTGGTGCTTCGGCTGTGGCAAGACGCCCGAGGGAGGCACAAGCTTACGCCCCCCTGGGAGGGGCCATTCGTCATCGCCAAAGTTCTAAAGCCCGGAACGTACAAGCTGGCCAACAGTCAAGACGAGGTCTACGGCAACGCTTGGAACATCCAATAGCTACGTCGCTTCTACCCTTAAGATGTTTCCAAGTTGTTCATATACCTCGCACCCACGCAAAGTTTAGTCGACAAGGAAGGGTCGGCCTCGCCTCGGCAAAGCCCGACCCTCCCTCGGGGGCTAAAAGGGGGGAAACCCCCTCTGCGTCAAAATTTTCCTCGAAAAAAATCTCTTTTACCAGAATATCTTTCGTGCTTTTTGACTACTTCGAAAAGTGGGTCCTGGAAACGACGGAGTACACGTAAGTAGTCAAGGCTGACCGAGCCGAGGGACTCCTACGCCTCCGGGATACGGATACCTCACTCATCGCCTTCTGCGATAAGTAACTCGCGTTCGGATAAAGTGGCTCCACGGATCGAACAAGTCTTTACGTTCGGAAGCCCTTCTGCCGAAGCGATCCTTCGAGCCTTCTCGACCGAGTCGGCGACAGTGCCTCACGGACGGGTGAAAGTACGCGTAAGCGGCAAGGCTGACCGAGCCGAGGGACTCCCACGCCTCCGGGATACGGATACCTCACTCATCACCTTCCGCGAGAAGCAACTCTCGCTCGCACTAACATCCCTGTTACCGACAAAAAGTCCAGATACTCGAAACAAGAGGAAAAGAGACGCAGCTTTAAAACGCAGTGAGGGTGTGTGTTCTGGCCTCGACGGCCGCATAAGGCACACGCTACAAGACAATCTGATCCTGCAGGCTCAGGTCTTGACGCTGGAAGGGGGCAGCAACACCCTCGGCATCGACGGCACCTTCGGCGAGGCCCGACCTAGCCTCGGACGGCGACGCGGTTCGAGGGTCTCCGCTCCGAAGGACGACGTCATCACCACGCCCGGGCAATCGCTGTCAGGGACTTCTCCGGGAATCCGGCCCGAGCGGGCAGCTCGGCCGGCCACCTCCGGGGCCTCGGCCAACCGTCTTCCAAGGGCGCCGGCCCGGTCCGAAGCCTCGGCTGATCAACTCCGGCGTCGATCCTGCCAACGGACAACCCGGCTAGGCTTCGGCCAACCAGGTTTCATTTTCGAGCCAACTCCGCCTCTGTTCATGCTGATATCGCTACCCCTGGCCTCGGCTCGTCGAAGAGCGGCCGAGGGGTCTCTCTAACTAAGCTAGAGGAACCTCGGACAGCAGGGCCGACCGAGCCGAGGGACTCCTACGCCTCCGGGATACGGATACCTCACTCGTCACCTTGACACGGGGCGACTCATGCTTGGTGAAGCGGTTCAGATAGTCAACGGACGGGTCTTAGTGCTCGGGAATGAGGAAAAAACATGGCTCCGTGCCGAAGTTACATGTTCAGGCCCCGAAAGCCATAATGAACAGAAACACTGGCATTCGAAGTGCCATTACAAACGAAACTCCGGTTCCGTTTCCACGCATATGGACAACCTCCACGCCGGGGAAGCCCGTGGAGCGACAAGCTCTGGGCGAATCACCAGCAAAACGCAGGTCGCCTCAAGCGTCCCGGCAGATCCTCGCAGCTGTCCCCGCCGCGAGTGCGAGGAAGGGGACGGAATGTTGCATCCTAGCTGGGCAGCAACAGTTCGCCTTCCCCGACATGGCTGGAGGACGTCTCTGCCGTAGGGCTAAGGGGCGATTGCCACCACCAGAAGCTGGAAGAAGAGGTGGTCCGCCGACCTGCGCAGGAGGCAGAGCCCCGGCTCGCCTCACTCCCCGCCCCGGCGAGGATGACGAACACCCTTAACACTAAGGGTGGGGCCGAGACCACAGCCCGGTTCGCCTCTCCCCATCTAGGAGCTGGAGGTCACCACCTTGGGTGACCACCAGCGGAGGGAAGCAGCCGGGCTGCGTGATGAAAATCCTTGAAGCCGAACGATGGCTGAAAGGTACCAACTCCCACGGAGTTGCGTTCCTCCAACGATGAGGCGAAAAGACGGCGGTTTCCCCCATCCGGGGGCTCGGAAGGTGGAGAGACGCGGTGCATAAGGGAGAAAGAAGACGTGGTCGCCTTACGGAAGGGGTCGCCCTCCTTTTAAAGGTGACTCTCCCTGCTTGCGCCCCCAACCTTCACGGGCAGAGTCTTCTCCAACACGCCTCCAAAGCCCTCCCCTGCGGCGCGGGGGCTGGGTCCCGCATGTCATGCAGACCAGCTCCGAGCGGAAGAAGCCAAACCGCCGCGCACGGCGCACGCAACCGCCCAGCGGTTATAAGTGACCCTCCACTTTTGCCCAGACCAACGGGCGAAAGGGGCAGGCAGCCATGCAGGCGGCATGCAACCGCGCCAAGTGGACGCGCCTCTCCGACTCCTGACATGCCAGCACGGAGGCCCAAGCCCACGCGTCGCGCGACCGGCGCGCCGGATGCTGCATGCAAGCAACTGTACCACTTGCGCCACCACCGCACCTCCTCGATTGCGGAACCGATACCGCGACCCGAGGCGACCCAGCGTGCGACCCAGCAGCGCCAGCCTGACGCAGGGTCAAACACGGTCAAAAGTGGGCCGGCAGTAATGACGTTGGCAGGCACGAGGGGGCAGCGGTCACGCCGTCAGCCAAGCTCACGTCCCATCCGGAGGCAGCGAGAGAACCCCCTCTCACGGCGTGAAGACGACGCGCCCGTGACCCGTTCCTCGAACGGCTCGCGCACGCGCAACGGCAGCCTCGCCAACTACTCGCCCCGTCGCATTAACTCCGCGGCTGGACAGGCAGCGCTTCTGGCAGGAGCAGCTGGCGACGCTTCGCCTTCGCCAAAACAACCGCGCCAAAAAAGGTACGCCGCGTCGTTCAATTTCGTATCCTTTTTCCTTTTTTCCTCTTTCTCTATCTCTTGCAACAGGGACCGGGAAAGGGGATACCCCTAAAAGGATCCTTCCCCGTGAAGGAACTAGGCTCCGAGCCTCCTTACTGATCAGGGGTTCGAAGGCTGGCCCCCCGAAGGGTTCAACAGCCGCCTCAGATCGCGTGGGCCCGACACCCACTACTGGTCAGAGGTTCGAAGGTCGGCCCCCCGAAAGGTTCCACGGCCGCCTCAGGCTACTCGGGCTCCGCGCCCATTACTGATCAGGGGTTCGAAGGCTGGCCCCCCGAAGGGTTCACAGTCGCCTCAGACACCGAGCGAGGGATGACCAGGGGTACTTTCGATACATAACCGAGGCTCGGGCTGCGCTCCCGAGGTACCCTAGGACATTTCCGAGACCAGCGGGAACGACCCTATAACGGAAACCCATCGGAGGGAGGCATCGAGCCCTCGGACTCCGTCGCCAGGGGACCGGGTCCGGCAGATCACCCGCAGGTACTTTTGGGCGTGCCTCCAGGCCCCTAGCCGACCCCCAACGAACGGGGCACGGACGTCCACTCGGATTACCCGCTTGCAGCTCACCGGAGACACCATGTTCGGTGCCCATCGAGGGTAACATGGCGCTCTCCCCCCTCCTCCTTGCGGAAAGGCGACGTAGGGGCGTATGTAAAAAAGCCGAGTCTGTCCCTGATCACCCTCTCGCCCTGTGCGGAGGCTCGGGGGCTGCTCTCGCAAACCCGGCTCCGGCCAAACCGTTGACAGCGTCAACATACCAGCCCGAGAACTTGGGCCCCGACGGTGCACCCGGGCTACGGCCAGTTCGCATGAGGGAACCGCCAGACCAGCCGAAGCGTTACGCAAGGCATTAAGACCTCGAAGGAGTGAAACCACTCCTTCGAGGCCTCGGGGGCTACACCCGGCGGGTGCGCTCGCGCGCACCCACCGGAACAAAATGCAACCGGGAAAGGCTGGTCCCCTTGCAAAAAAGTGCGACGAAAGCCTCCAAGCGAGTGCTAACACTCCCTTCGAGGCTCGGGGGCTACTGTCGGGGACCATAATTAGGGGTACCCTCAAGACGCCTAATTCTCAGCTGGTAACCCCCATCAGCATAAAGCTGCAGAGGCCTGATGGGTGCGATTAGGTCAGGGATCAGTCCATACGAGCGACTCGATCACGCCTCGCCCGAGCCTAGCCTCGGGCAAGGGCAGCCGACCCTGAGGTGTTTCCGTCTCGCCCGAGGCCCCCTTTTTTTTACGGCAGACGCATCTCCGGCTCGCCCGAGGCCTTGCCTTCGTTAAGAAGCAACCCTGACTAAATCGCCGCGCCAACCGACCAAGTCACAGGGGCATTTAACGCAAAGGTAGCCTGGCACCTTTATCTTGTCGCGCGCCCCCTGGCAGAGCCGAAGTGACCGCCGTCACTTCGCCGCCCACTGACCGGTCTGACAAAAGGACAGCGCCGCCTGCGCCGCCCCGACTGCGGTGCCACTTGACAGAGTGAGACTGACAAGCAGCCAGGCCTTGCCAAAGGCGCCATAGGAAGCTCCGCCCGACCCAGGGCTCGGACTCGGGCTAAGGCCCCGGAAGACGGCGAACTCCGCTCCGCCCGACCCAGGGCTCGGACTCGGGCTAAGGCCCCGGAAGACGGCGAACTCCGCTCCGCCCGACCCAGGGCTCGGACTCGGGCTAAGGCCCCGGAAGACGGCGAACCCCGCTCCGCCCGACCCAGGGCTCGGACTCGGGCTAAGGCCCCGGAAGACGGCGAACTCCGCTCCGCCCGACCCAGGGCTCGGACTCGGGCCAAGGCCCCGGAAGACGGCGAACTCCGCTCCGCCCGACCCAGGGCTCGGACTCGGGCTAAGGCCCCGGAAGACGGCGAACTCCGCTTCGCCCGACCCCTGGGGTCGGACTCCGCCCTGGCCTCTGTTGAACGACCTCCACCTCGCCCGACCCAAGAGCTCGGGCTCGGCCTCGGCCATGGAAGACAGACTCGACCTCGGCCTCGGAGGAGCCTCCACGTCGCCCGACCTAGGGCACAAGTCCACCACGTCAACAGGGAGCGCCATCATCACCCTACCCCGAGCCGACTTGGGTCGCAGAGAACAAGACCGACGTCCCATCTGGCCAGCTCTGCCAGATAGGCAATGATGGCGCCCCGCTAGATCCATGACGACGACGGCTCTCAGCTCCCTTACGGAAGCAGGGGGACGTCAGCAAGAGCCCAACTGTTCCGACAGCTGTCCCTCCACCAGGCTCCGTTACTCCTCCGACAGCCACGACACCACACCAGCTGGGTGCCAAGTTCTCTCCGGCTGCCACATTGGCATGTACCTAGGGCGTTAGCTCACCCCCGCTAGACACGTAGCACTCTGCTGCACCCCCATTGTACACCTGGATCCTCTCCTTACGCCTATAAAAGGAAGGACCAGGGCCTTCTTAGAGAAGGTTGGCCCCGCGGGAACGAGGGCAGGGGCAGGCGCTCTCTTGGGGCCGCTCGCTTCCCTCACCCGCGTGGACGCTTGTAACCCCCTACTGCAAGCGCACCCGACCTGGGCGCGGGACGAACACGAAGGCCGCGGGATCTCCACCTCCCTCACGACTCGGCTCCGGCCACCTCGCTCTCCCCCCTTCGCGCTCGCCCACGCGCTCGACCCATCTGGGCTGGGGCACGCGGCACACTCACTCGTCGGCTTAGGGACCCCCCGATCTCGAAACGCCGACATATACTATACTATTCCTGCTTTTTGTCAGTCTGGGTATCCTCGCTGTCAGGCGTCGGAGAGCATTCGTTGACCAACTTCATAGAGGGATGGGGCCTAAAAAGGTCTAGCTCACCGCCAAGTGCTTCTCCCGCTACTCTAGAAGGTCTAGCTTCCATCCTGACAGGATCCGCAGGGACGTTCGAGTACAGTTGCGAGAACAGTACATGAACTTCTTCATGTAGTGTGTTGCAATAAACCTGCAAGCTATCCACGGTTGAGCTAAGCTCTTCCACTCGGGCTCGAGCTCTAGCTTCCTTTGCCCAAGCTAGTGAACGAGAGTTCATAGCCCAGTCGAGCGCTAGATCCCGATCTGCTAGCTGGTCTTGCAGTTGGCGGATGTCTCTTCTCAATTCATTGATTCTTTCGCCATCCGTGACCCATATTTCATTCCTGCGTCGGAGTTCTGATCGAAGCTGATTAACTTGAGCTTCTAGATCCCCGATTGGATTGTTGCTACCGCTACTGCTGTCGTCATGTCTCGGGGCAAGTTGGTGACGACGTACGCCAATCGGCCCGGTTGACTTGCGTGCAGTCTTTCTTGTGCGTGGCGGCATTTTTCTAAGGGAGAAATCTTATTAGCATAGTTTTTAGCATGATGCATGTGTAATTACAGAATCAACCTTAGTTGATTCAACCCTCTATACATTGCACTCTTCCTATCTGGTCTTTTAAATAAATTCTTCAGAAAGAAGCTAGATAAGAAAGAAAGAAATTTTCTAGGTAAGTCTTAAGAAATTCTTTTTGAAGATGTCTCATAATATCTGCAGAGATGGGCTTCGCTCCGATACCAGCTGTGACGGAACCTCCCAAGTTATTAGGCCCACCTACAATTGTCCTTGTCCAACAGACCTCAGACAACCCTGCAGGTGTTCCTGAATCACTTGACAAGTTTGGTATCTGCTTTCCTTACTTTCCCAAGAGCGTTTCACCCGTCACGCAGACATTACAAATCATCAGAGATACGGAAATGCGGAAGTGGTTACATAAACTTACCTTTATTTAAAAGTAAGACAAAGTTAAATATTTACAGACCAGGATATAACGTACGAGTGCAGAGTATTATTATTACAAGACAAGGGAGGCAAAAACCCCTCTCGATAAGCTTTAAATAAAAGTTTTTATGGAGGATCCTTTCCTCCCGCAGCTTCACTCCTGGTGTTCTTCCTTTGGTACCACCTTAGAACAGAAACAACAAAAGTTTGTCGCTTCTTCACCTAAAAACAATAGGGAATAAAACCCTGAGTATGGAATTACTCAGCAAGTCTTACCCGACTAAAGAAAAGACTCTCAAGGGGATTGCTGGCTTTAAAGATGTCAAGGTAAGGCTTAGTAATAATCAAAGACTCCGTTTGCAAAAATGCTTACTAAAAGTGGATCCTTAAAAATCCAATTTTACTTGTCAGGTTAAGTCAGATTACCTGTATCTAGAGTTCTTTCTACCCTAGTTCAAACACTTACCCTGCACTAGCCAATTTCTTAACAACCCTTACTCTTTACTGGAGTTCTACATATAGGGCAGTGACCAAGTCTTCATAACCACGAAGGTACGGCGATCCGAATCGATTATACTCAGCTGAGGATCTCCAATCACACGACATATGTAGCACTTAACCCTTGCATATGTCAACCCGCCATCGGGGTTCTTAAGACCAGATCAAGTTCACGCCAACCGAGAGCACAGATACACCACCGTCCAACCTCTTGCCACGGAGGGTACACGCTACTCTTACCATCTCTCCACTCCCATTGCGTGGTATCTTATTCTAGCCTTAGTCTGCCCGAGGCAAAGCTTATCCATGACGAGGCATGTGACCAGTTAAAGGGTCCTCGGTCATCAAGTCTACATCGGCACGGTCCTTAATTGACTCAGACAGAGGCACTACACCGAGACTCTCTTCTCGTGAAAGTCACCCGCCCGGTCTCAGCTTAATCATTTCAACCCAAAGTTTGGTACCTGTCAGAGGCACATTTTTTCCGATTTGAACCCATCATGGCCATGATGGATCCACCATCAAGTTTTATTTTCAAAAACATCCCTCCCATTTTGCAACATCATCTTTTGTAAAAACAAAACATTTTGTTTACTAAAGCAAGACTAAGCATAGGAAAAACTTTTTGTAAAATAGGGATTCAAAGGAAGGTAATCAAATTCAAGGAAGGTAATGCAGGAATTGTTTTAGCATTCAACTCCTATCACCTAATGCATCAAGCAAGTGAGAAAGAGTTTAAAAGAATCAAGGAGGTGGCAAATGCACCGGGGCTTGCCTTGGTTTACAGGTGATTGAAGCGTCCCCAATCCTCTGGGACTCAAATGTGATACAATTACTAGTCCCAGGAGGCTAGCAAACACATTTATACATCAGATGATACCAAATCTGCTTAAACGAGACAAACCTATAAAGGTGGCGGTCAACTTTAAGAGTTGGTCCACAACTCGAGACATATCATCAGAGTGGGGCTGAAGCAGCCCGATATACGCAGCGAAGCAAGTCAGTGGTCCAACAGCCACAGGCAAGGTTGGGAACAGTCGTAACTCTTACCCGATCTCCTTTTTCTGAAAAACAACAAATAAGCAAGGGTGAGTACAAACGTACTCAGCAGCCCACCTTCACCCGCGGAATGGGGAAATCAGATATAATGCATGGAATATGTGGAGCTCGGGATATTTTGCAGAAACAGCAATATTTAATGCAGAGTTGTTTTGAAAAACATTTTGTATTTTTGCAAAGCGCATCCTCTCCAAAAGGAGCAGGAAGTTTTTCAGTATTATAACAAAATCCCCTGGACTAAACCATCCAGGCATCTCAGCAGTTTCCCACTGGTTTTCCTTTTCAAAAACCGCTACTGGACTTCCCGTCCACCATAGCTCATGGCTCAACCGCCGAACCTTTTTAAAAACCACTTTTCTCAAAACCATCCTTTTTTTGGAAAACAAAACATTAATTGCCATACCATACCAGACTCGTCCATTCCTGTGGACACAGACTATTCGAATAGGTTTTCAAACTCTGCGCAGAGGTGTACACTTTACCCACTAGTCCGGCTCTGCGATCTCATGATCAATGAGATCCGAATCCGAATCTCTTTCTTTCCCCGCACGTCCTAACCTTAACGGTTATCCGGAAGGAGTCAGGCCACCACCATGTCCAAACCGGACAAAACTTTCCCCCTCCTTATCCTCCCGGTGCTCCCCAGCCTTCATAACCCTGGGGTTGGACCGTACGAGTTCAGATTGAGTGACTGCCCACACAGTCTCGAGTGGTTGTACTTATCATGAGTACAGGTAGTGAAAGATGACAAACCGGTCCTTATAAGAGGGGACAATCCTTCTGCTCACGCCTAAACCAGCTGAGCCATCACCTTAGGCCCTCCCCTAAACCAGGGAGTCCTTGATCATCCCTACTCAAAGGTGATAAGGGTGAAAACCCTTCATCAAACACATTTTGAAAAGCATTTTCTTTTGAAAACTCACACCTTTCCTTAAATCATTTGTAACAATTATATCAGGGATTGATTGCGGCAAGCGGCTGGGTGGCCATAATAACTTGTCTTAAAATCATATCATGCATAAAATATAGGCTGAGGGTTGTGGTTGCAAAACATAGGTAATTTATGCATCAAAGGGATCCAGTGAGCTTGCCGTGCTTATCCGGCGAAGGGGGAAGGGGAGCTCGCGGAACTGGCTTCTGGCTCCACCGCTTGGCGTAGACTTGCAGACCTGGCCTCCACGAGACGGCACGAACGCTCCGATAACTATGCAACATGAACAAGCAAACATACAAACCAGCAAGTATACCAACAAATATTTAGTATAGTGGTCAGAATAGCGATATATGGATGGGTAGAGTCTTGAGTAGAATCTGTGTCATGTGGTGTTGAGATACTACTGGTGGTGGAGCGGAGGTGCTTACCAGGAGGGTGGACTGGAGGCGAAGCGACACTATGCGTGTAGCCGGCAGAGCGGAGTAACTGAGTGGGTGGGGTGTTTGCCTTGGCTGAGGGTGTTGAGTGTGTGTGTAGAGGGAGAGGGTAGCTGGGTGTATTTATAGCTGAGTGTATGTGGTGTAGCACAGTGAAGTTCACTATTGGTGAGAATAGTGACGAATGAATCGTCCGACTTAGTATGAATAGGAGAGTTATAGGCAGAATATGGGACAAGAGTATTTTGGGAGTTTTCTGGAATATGAACCAAGCTTAAGGGATGACATGGCTGGATAGGGAATAGTTTGATAAGAATTTAGAAACGAGAATTATTGGAATCTGAGTTTGGGAGCCTGGTTCGAAGGAATCTCAAAGTTAAGCGTGCTCAACTTGGAGAAACCTGGGATGGGTGACCAGATGGGAAGTTCCCACTGGAAGGAAAATCACAGTCACCGGAGTTCGCATGATTGGAACAGGGTCTGGCTGGTCTTAGGTGGACTGGACAGCATGATGGATGAGTAGTTGAAATTTGGGAGGACTAGATGACCGATGAATAGTAACGATGATTAGTAACGATGAATAGTGGCGACGGAAAAGTAATTATAGATATCATCGATGAATAGTAACAATGATGAATAGTAATGATAAATAGTAACGATGATGAATAGTGTATTTGAATAGTAACGATGAATAGTAACGGTGAATAGTGATGGTGAATAGTGACAGTGAATAGTTCGTATGAACGAACGATGAACGATGAATAGGAACTATGAACGAACGGACGAACGATCGAATGATCGGACGAACGAACGATCGGAATTTCGGCAGCATAACGGCAGGAAAAGATTATTTGGACGAACGAACGGACGAACGATCGAATGATCGGACGAACGAACGATCGGAATTTCGGCAGCATAACGGCAGGACAAAGATTATCTGGAAGAACGATGAATAGGGACTATGAACGAACGATGAACGATGAATAGGGAACTATGAACGAACGATGAACGATCGAATGATCGAACGAACGAACGATCGGAATTTCGGCAGCATAACGGCAGGACAAAGATTATCCGAAAGAACGATGAATAGGGACTATGAACGAACGATGAACGATGAATAGGGACTATGAACGAACGATGAACGATCGAATGATCGAACAAACGAACGATCGGAATTTCGGCAGCATAACGGCAGGAAAAAGATTATTTGGACGAACGAACGGACGAACGATCGAACGATCGGACGAACGGACGAACGAACCATGAACGATCGGACGAACGATCGAACGATCGGACGAACGAACGAACAAACTAAGAACAGGGGGATGAACGATCGAAGAACGATCGAACGATCCTTGTGCTAGTGTGTGCTTGTGTGGAACATGGAGTGGGTGTGGGGGGGGGGAAAGAGAGTTGCCATGAAATGGCTTGGGGTGGGATGAGAGGAGGCCCTTGCCCCTCTATTTATAGCCATGGTGGGGGGATTAGGGGGAGGGATGAGAGGGTTAGTGGGAGGATGAGAGGATTAGTGGGAGATTAGCATGTATTTGTCTTGTATAAGTGAGATTTGCTTGTAGAGCTCACCGTATGACACTGGAGGCATACGTATACGTATGAGCATGAGGAAAGTTATGAAGAAAATATTTGTAGGGACTTGAAAAATGATTCTGAAGGTATTTCTCAAGAGGAAAATACCTGGAGATATATCGGTGGAATATTTGGGCAGTATTTCTGGAAAGAACTTGAAGGGGATTACTCGGGAAATATCTGGGCGGTATTTCTGGAAACCAATTGAGGGTGATCACTGGGAAATATTTGTAGGATATTTGAGGAGGATTTTGGAGAGAATATAGACCACTATATTTTATTTGCTGATATCAACTCGCAAACAAACATTTTGAAATGAAATTTGAAATTCATTTTGAATTTAGAACGAGTTTGAGAAAATTCTAGGATTTGAATTTTTGGGATGCTACAAATCTACCCCACTTAAAAGGAATCTCATCCTCGAGATTTGGCTTAGAAGGGTTATGGGTATAGCTTTACTTCAGCTACATATCTTCACTTTGCAGACTCTTCGAAGAGATGGAACTTCAACAAAATCTGGCCTTTCAGGAGCATCCGGTTGCTGATTGCAAACGCTGATTCTGGCTACTCAAAGATCATCTTCAGGCTTCTAGCTTTTGCTTGGCAGCTAGCTTATTGAAGAAGCATCGATGCCAACACGCAAACCTTTCTCTTGCGAACTCCCACATGGATTCCTTCCTTGATTGGTCTTCTGGTGCTTCATCAACAAAACTTGTGTGACCACTTCCCATCCAGAAACTTATATGCTTTGATGATCTGGTCCTCCACAAGTTTGCTACAGACCTTCTTCTTTTTCTCCATAGCAGGAACCTTGCTGGAACACTACCCCACTTAAAAAGAATGAGGGTAGGGCTCTTGAATCTTGGGGATTTGAACTCCTTGAAGTACCTCATAACAAGGGTGTTACGGGGCCTTCTTCTGCTGCTACTGCTTGAGCAGGCTGCGGAGAGATGACTGGCACAGGGTTGATTCTGGGAGAACCTTCTTATCTTTTCTTCACTATCTTCTTTTCTCTTCTCACTTTTCACTGCCTCTTTCTTTCTCTTTGCTCTTCCCACTGGAGGATTCTATCGATGAGTATTACCATCATACAGAGGAGGAAGCCAAAGACTATGAACCATGTACAACAGTCTTCAACCCAAGAATCACCAAGCATTGTGATCTTAGGGGCGAGGGAGTGGAAAATGGAGTTGCTTGCGATTTGGCAGAGGGGATTTATCTGGAGTGTGCTTTGAGCGAGTTGGGAGTTGAGGGGGCTGGTGGGGGGGTTTATAGGCGACTGGCATGCAAGGTGTTGCTCGAGGTGTGGAGTGGTGGTGATGGAGCAAGTGACACGAGGCAGCAGGCGCGACATGGGGAGGGGGCATGTTGCCGGCGACGATGGCGGTGGGTGCACTGCAAAAGGGGGCGTGGGTGGCGGTAGTGCGCTGCAAAGGGGGTGTGGGTGGCGGTAGTGCGCTGCAAAGGGGGCATGGGGCGGTGGTAGTGCGCATGGAGGCAGGCACGCGTGCGAGGGGCACAGGTGAGTGGTGGGGTCAATGACCCTGATGTTTGTGGTCTCTGGTTCCAAGAATATTTTTCTCTCTGTATGGTAATAACTCCTTTTGTCCTCTTTTCCTATTTACTTTGACTCAGGGGCAGTGCTTTGATTCTCACGGTCAGTCCTTTTTGACTGAGCGGTTGGATAGGTTCCTTTGTAGCTTATTCCATGCTTCAAGGGTAAGCTTCCGATATCTTCTTGGGTAAGTTGCTTTTCTCTTGAGATGGGTTAAGATGAGAATGGAAGCATAAGGTGAGGATTAGCTCTAATTTGTGATCTTTGTTTTTAGAGAAAACCTTTCTTAAAAAGAAAGAAAACACATAAGCTCAGCAATGATAAGCACAAACAAATCAAATGTTTTGAATAAGGGAAGAATAGAGTTTTTCCAAAGCACGGGCTACTCAGATTCGGGGGCTAAGCATAACTACTATTGCTTGGCTCCTGAATTGAGAACTATGCTAAATGCAACTTATGAGCACTAACGTTAAAGCATCACATATGCACTCAAAAGGGGAGAAACATCAAGCAAAATTCATTTTGAAATGCCCTAGGGGGCCACACAAATAGAGTTTTTCAAAACACGGGTCTACATGATTACCTCTCATACATGCAGGGCTCTAGCCAAAGTGAAGAAAAACTTCACTACCCAATGCATGCAGAGGACTGGGCATAACTAACTTCAGACCAGGCAGCTTCTCTTCTGGCAAGGCTGGCGCACAACTTCAATCTGAGATATCTCCTGGATGGGTCAACAGGGAGCTGATGTTGATGACTTCTTCTGGCGGCGACTGAGATGGCAGGACAGGGTCGAACTCTTCTTCAAGCGGGACTGGCTCTTGTAGCTCCTCAGAGGGCGGCGGTGTTGGCGGGGTGCTTGCAGCTTCTTCTTTGATCTCACGGGACGGTGCTGGAATCTTCTTCATGGTGAGGGGCTCAAACAACTCTGGCGGGGGATCTTGGGAGGATTCGGGGTGCTCATGCTTATCCATAGCCTGAGGGGAGACTAGAATTCCTTCCAAGACTATGGCTCCTTCCGGGAGTTCCCAAGCCTTCTTCTCTCCTCTGATAGAGACCGGGTGACCTTCAAGAATCTGAGGGTCTTCAGCTCTCCTGGGTTGAACTGGGTTGGATGGAGCGGGCTCTTGGATCCGCAGGGCTCTACGTTGGTTATGGGTTACCAAGTAGGCATCCATCAACTTCTGGACGTGCTCATCCTTGGCTTGCTTCAGGGCTTCAACAGCAATGGCTTCACGACTTTCCAAGGCAGCTACACGGGCTTGAGCTGAGGTGAGATCCACATGGAGCTGACGGTTGCGCTTCTCTGCATCTTCTGCTCGAGCAATCATCTGACGGTGGTGTCGGGCCAAGAAATCATACTGGGCATCCAGGGTGAGCAGGTATGCAGTGAGGTACACGACTGTGGGGTCGTCCTCAAGCAGCTGCTGCTCTTCCAATGCACGCATCCTGGCCATCCAAACTGGACGGTTTCTCTGAAAGGGCGGAAAGAATCTGAGCGGGGTGTCGGCCACTTCTTCTTCATAGATCTGACACAGGGCCCTCAATGCCTTGCAGGCGACGACTTGGCAGGTGTCTTTGAATTTGTGCCCAGCAGTAGTGACACTCCATTCCACATGGTGCGGATTGGATCCAATGTATACAGTCACGACACACTTCTCTGTGCCATGCTCGATGAATTCACGACCATCATACTCTGGCTGGCTCCTGATTCCGAGGCAGACTGTGCATGCTCTCAGCAACTTGGGGAAACCATCTTCATTCTGGCAGAAGCTGGTTTGGCACTGAACCTCCATCTGACTTCTGAGAGAAGGAAAGGGGGAAAACATTTTTGAAATGAAGGGATGAGAGCAAGAATTTTTTTAAGAAAATAGTTTTGACTCAAAAACTTTTGATCAGGCTAAGGGTTACGTCCTGCGGCCAACCTAACAGCTCTGATACCACCTGAAGCGTCCCCAATCCTCTGGGACTCAAATGTGATACAATTACTAGTCCCAGGAGGCTAGCAAACACATTTATACATCAGATGATACCAAATCTGCTTAAACGAGACAAACCTATAAAGGTGGCGGTCAACTTTAAGAGTTGGTCCACAACTCGAGACATATCATCAGAGTGGGGCTGAAGCAGCCCGATATACGCAGCGAAGCAAGTCAGTGGTCCAACAGCCACAGGCAAGGTTGGGAATAGTCGTAACTCTTACCTGATCTCCTTTTTCTGAAAAACAACAAATAAGCAAGGGTGAGTACAAACGTACTCAGCAGCCCACCTTCACCCGCGGAATGGGGAAATCAGATATAATGCATGGAATATGTGGAGCTCGGGATATTTTGCAGAAACAGCAATATTTAATGCAGAGTTGTTTTGAAAAACATTTTGTATTTTTGCAAAGCGCATCCTCTCCAAAAGGAGCAGGAAGTTTTTCAGTATTATAACAAAATCCCCTGGACTAAACCATCCAGGCATCTCAGCAGTTTCCCACTGGTTTTCCTTTTCAAAAACCGCTACTGGACTTCCCGTCCACCATAGCTCACGGCTCAACCGCCGAACCTTTTTAAAAACCACTTTTCTCAAAACCATCCTTTTTTTGGAAAACAAAACATTAATTGCCATACCATACCAGACTCGTCCATTCCTGTGGACACAGACTATTCGAATAGGTTTTCAAACTCTGCGCAGAGGTGTACACTTTACCCACTAGTCCGGCTCTGCGATCTCATGATCAATGAGATCCGAATCCGAATCTCTTTCTTTCCCCGCACGTCCTAACCTTAACGGTTATCCAGAAGGAGTCAGGCCACCACCATGTCCAAACCGGACAAAACTTTCCCCCTCCTTATCCTCCCGGTGCTCCCCAGCCTTCATAACCCTGGGGTTGGACCGTACGAGTTCAGATTGAGTGACTGCCCACACAGTCTCGAGTGGTTGTACTTATCATGAGTACAGGTAGTGAAAGATGACAAACCGGTCCTTATAAGAGGGGACAATCCTTCTGCTCACGCCTAAACCAGCTGAGCCATCACCTTAGGCCCTCCCCTAAACCAGGGAGTCCTTGATCATCCCTACTCAAAGGTGATAAGGGTGAAAACCCTTCATCAAACACATTTTGAAAAGCATTTTCTTTTGAAAACTCACACCTTTCCTTAAATCATTTGTAACAATTATATCAGGGATTGATTGCGGCAAGCGGCTGGATGGCCATAATAACTTGTCTTAAAATCATATCATGCATAGAATACAGGCTGAGGGTTGTGGTTGCAAAACATAGGTAATTTATGCATCAAAGGGATCCAGTGAGCTTGCCGTGCTTATCCGGCGAAGGGGAAGGGGAGCTCGCGGAACTGGCTTCTGGCTCCACCGCCTGGCGTAGACTTGCAGACCTGGCCTCCACGAGACGGCACGAACGCTCCGATAACTATGCAACATGAACAAGCAAACATACAAACCAGCAAGTATACCAACAAATATTTAGTATAGTGGTCAGAATAGCGATATATGGATGGGTAGAGTCTTGAGTAGAATCTGTGTCATGTGGTGTTGAGATACTACTGGTGGTGGAGCGGAGGTGCTTACCAGGAGGGTGGACTGGAGGCGAAGCGACACTATGCGTGTAGCCGGCAGAGCGGAGTAACTGAGTGGGTGGGGTGTTTGCCTTGGCTGAGGGTGTTGAGTGTGTGTGTAGAGGGAGAGGGTAGCTGGGTGTATTTATAGCTGAGTGTATGTGGTGTAGCACAGTGAAGTTCACTGTTGGTGAGAATAGTGACGAATGAATCGTCTGACTTAGTATGAATAGGAGAGTTATAGGCAGAATATGGGACAAGAGTATTTTGGGAGTTTTCTGGAATATGAACCAAGCTTAAGGGATGACATGGCTGGATAGGGAATAGTTTGATAAGAATTTAGAAACGAGAATTATTGGAATCTGAGTTTGGGAGCCTAGTTCGAAGGAATCTCAAAGTTAAGCGTGCTCAACTTGGAGAAACCTGGGATGGGTGACCAGATGGGAAGTTCCCACTGGAAGGAAAATCACAGTCACCGGAGTTCGCATGATTGGAACAGGGTCTGGCTGGTCTTAGGTGGACTGGACAGCATGATGGATGAGTAGTTGAAATTTGGGAGGACTAGATGACCGATGAATAGTAACGATGATTAGTAACGATGAATAGTGGCGACGGAAAAGTAATTATAGATATCATCGATGAATAGTAACGATGATGAATAGTAATGATAAATAGTAACGATGATGAATAGTGTATTTGAATAGTAACGATGAATAGTAACGGTGAATAGTGATGGTGAATAGTGACAGTGAATAGTTCGTATGAACGAACGATGAACGATGAATAGGAACTATGAACGAACAGACGAACGATCGAATGATCAGACGAACGAACGATCGGAATTTCGGCAGCATAACGGCAGGAAAAGATTATTTGGACGAACGAACGGACGAACGATCGAATGATCGGACGAACGAACGATCGGAATTTCGGCAGCATAACGGCAGGACAAAGATTATCTGGAAGAACGATGAATAGGGACTATGAACGAACGATGAACGATGAATAGGGAACTATGAACGAACGATGAACGATCGAATGATCGAACGAACGAACGATCGGAATTTCGGCAGCATAACGGCAGGACAAAGATTATCCGGAAGAACGATGAATAGGGACTATGAACGAACGATGAATGATGAATAGGGACTATGAACGAACGATGAACGATCGAATGATCGAACAAACGAACGATCGGAATTTCGGCAGCATAACGACAGGAAAAAGATTATTTGGACGAACGAACGGACGAACGATCGAACGATCGGACGAACGAACCATGAACGATCGGACGAACGATCGAACGATCGGACGAACGAACGAACAAACTAAGAACAGGGGGATGAACGATCGAAGAACGATCGAACGATCCTTGTGCTAGTGTGTGCTTGTGTGGAACATGGAGTGGGTGTGTGGGGGGGGAAAGAGAGTTGCCATGAAATGGCTTGGGGTGGGATGAGAGGAGGCCCTTGCCCCTCTATTTATAGCCATGGTGGGGGGATTAGGGGGAGGGATGAGAGGGTTAGTGGGAGGATGAGAGGATTAGTGGGAGATTAGCATGTATTTGTCTTGTATAAGTGAGATTTGCTTGTAGAGCTCACTGTATGACAATGGAGGCATACGTATACGTATGAGCATGAGGAAAGTTATGAAGAAAATATTTGTAGGGACTTGAAAAATGATTCTGAAGGTATTTCTCAAGAGGAAAATACCTGGAGATATATCGGTGGAATATTTGGGCAGTATTTCTGGAAAGAACTTGAAGGGGATTACTCGGGAAATATCTGGGCGGTATTTCTGGAAACCAATTGAGGGTGATCACTGGGAAATATTTGTAGGATATTTGAGGAGGATTTTGGAGAGAATATAGACCACTATATTTTATTTGCTGATATCAACTCGCAAACAAACATTTTGAAATGAAATTTGAAATTCATTTTGAATTTAGAACGAGTTTGAGAAAATTCTAGGATTTGAATTTTTGGGATGCTACAGTGATTCAGGCTCAGTTCCACAGATGTCAAAATAAAAACAACTGTCTGCCTAATGTTCCTGAGGTGGTTGTGGTGAAGTCTTTTCTCCTTCTACTTCAACTTCTTCTTCATTTTCTAAATATAACCATACATAATAATGAATGCCCATGTAATGCTCATGAGAGTGCAAAGATAATAAGAGTTTATTATCTAAAGTTTTGAATACAATTTTCCTTCACGGTACTCTAGAGAATCAGGGTTTCTAGAGTCAATATAGGAATTCAAAGGGCAGGGGTAGGGTTTTGGGTGCTAGTATCAAACAAGGTCCAAATCATACCAAACTCTACCCAAAGCTTCTAAATAATGTTTAGAGTTCATATAAAAAGTTTGGGGATTTTTGGAATTATTACTGATTTTCTAAAAATCCAGGAACAATGTTTTAGGCTATTTTAAATGCTCCAAAATTCCCTATTTGATCTAAAAATCATGAAACTATTTTTATTAAATTCTATGGAAAATTAGGAATCTAGCAAAATTGGTTTTCTATTTTTACCATTTTTCTACCATTTTCTAAAATTGTTTAAGTCCTGGTAGAAAAAGAAAAGGAAAAAGCTGTGAACAGTACTGGGTCGAAAGCAGCCCAAGCGGCCCAGCTTGCACAGGAACAGGGACACGCCCACACGCGCCCGCGCGCGCACTGGTTAATTTGCACAGAGGCCCTCGTTGTATGAAAAATTTTGTTAAGAATCCCTAGCCACTATTTATCCTCTCTCTGACAGTCACGCAAAGGTCCCTAGACTTTCTTTTCTTCTCCAACAAGCTCCCTGACCGCGGCGCGCTCGCCGTTCATCCCCGACGCGTCCTGTACTGGCCATGGCCGGCAATGGCTGCCAAGTCTAGCTATCGGGGAGGCATAACCGACCTAAGGTGACTCAGGAACACTCACTAATCTTAGCTTGAATACTTTGGGAATGGTCTGGCCATGTGCACGGTGGAGACCGTGATCACGAGCTCGCGTTCCCGCTTAACCAAGGCCGAATTGACCTAACAGTTGCCACGACAAGCTTCACAAGCATACAGAGCTACTAAAACAACGCTTGAATTGGACAGAGTCTTACCAGAGCGGGCTGGCCACGGATGAGCTGTTCTCGGCGGCGCGACTGACCGATTTGGGGAAAACGGCGTCGTGGCGTGCTCGGGTGAAATTGAGGGCAGAGCTTGGGGCTATACGGCCTCAAGGGACTCTAGTTTTACCGTGCACAATCAATTTGAGAGGAGGGGGCAGAGGCAGCATGAATTTGGCTTCGATTCAACTCACTGTGTCTGTGATGTTCATACCTCTCCGTGGACCACATGGCTATTTATAGCCGCGGCGGTCCGGCGATCACTACACGGCCATGGATAACCTTGTTAGTGCAAGCTTACACGTAAGGAAGAGATACAGTGAGGTAGAATCGGGGCATGGATGACACCGCGGCAAAACTGGCTGAGTCACGGTGGCCGCCGGTGACTATCTCCGGCCACGGTTGACCGGGTTCGTGAAATCATGCCACGTTCGAGGCTATCCACCCTGGATCAATCCCCAGCATTGGATAGTGCAAGTTCATCCATTTCAACAGTGCCCCTGTTCTTATCGCTTTATCAGATATTTACAGCGCTCGATCTTCGATTTTTGTCTGAACCGACCACCTTCTTCCATCTTTAACTCTGGATTCTTGTTAAGAACAGAGCAATCTCCCTTAATAAAGTTTGTTCTTGATTCAACAGTCTTCAAACCTTCTACAGGATATTTGGGTCAAAACCGAGTGGATTCAGAGATATGGCGCATCAAATTTAGCCTCATCTCACTGTGACCATTTCTGATCTAGGGTTCAGTTTCAGTTATCTAACCCAGTTCTGATAGAGCAACTTTGGGCTTGCTTTTCTCCAATTTTTGCATAACAACCAAAGGGGATGTCTGCATCAAAGTTGCTCTCCTATAATAGGTCTACAAAATTGATGTGGTGACCTAGGGCAAAAACCTTATAATTTGAAAGCTACAAAGCTCCAAAGTTGAGCCCATGTCATTGAATTTCAGACTTAGGTTGAGAACTCAATAGGGTCTTTTTGCAAATAGATCCAAAATTCAGGGTTTAGCTTGCAAATCTTCATGATTGTGAACCATATGACTTAGGACACCTTATTATCATTATTTTTGCACTTTAGTCCAAAAGTGCACTAATTTTACACTTAGCCCCCTAGGGTTTAGGTTTAGGGTTTTCTAGGGTCCTTTTTAGGGTTTTTGGTATTTTAGGGGTGTGAATGTAATGTAGGTCCATTCTTAGTAACATTTTATGACTATTTCACTTAAGCTTTAGGGTTTTCTCTATTTGGGTTTTGTTTTACCCTTCTAATCCTCATTTAGGGTTAAGTACCCTACTCCAGGGTTTTATTTGCAAAACACCATATCAATACAACTTGTTTGAATTTTTTGCCTAGTGAATGCATTCTAGGTGTATCAAACATATGAAATGCTAATGCTGATGATGTTATGCTCAAGTTTTAGTGATAGTAACACCAGGGGTGTTACAGTCGATGCCCTGCTTAATTAGTTAGTTTATTCTAGGTTTGGTAGTTAGTTCGATGTCATGAGAGACGTGCAAATTACCTGTGTAATTAACGGTGAATGGCATCGATCTGTCTAATAAGCGTGGAATTCAAGATACTTGAGAAATACAATTTAGACAATTAGTTAATATGCTCCCTTACTCTAAGTGGTCGACATTCAAAAATAGTGAATAAAGATGTGACGAGTAATGTGATATTGGGTGTTTGCCAAAAGATCGGTGCTTAGCTTATTATTGCTCGATGTTTAAAGTAGATGCGATTACGCTAACAAAAAGTGATGATTGGGCGTAGTCGCATGTCGATAGCTAGTGTTTTCGTATAAAATAGTACGACGCTTCGTCACTAAGTGTTTACTTCTTGTCGACGTATCACTATTTAGGTATGTAATATTCTTGTCGATATGCATTCATGTGCATAATGCATTCCATTCAGGTACGTTAATTAATCACGTGATGCGGAGAACCCGAGCCAAGTCGACCCCAAGCGCGGGCTAATCCGCATGGTGATGCTGATGGATGAACCTACCTGATCAAGTGCTAGGACAAGGATGATCGTCAAGTGGAAGTCATCTAACAAACACTAACATAGTGTTTATCCCAGGCAAGCCCCGGTGCATGCAACCCCTTCCTTGTGTTTTTAAATTATTTTACACACTTTAAGTCTAGTGAATGTGCATTAGGTTTATGAGTTGCTTGGAAACCCTTTGATGCATTGCCTTCCTTGATATCCATACCTTTATAGATACTTCTGGTGAAGTATCAAAATATGATTTACAAAAATGCTTAGCCCTGCTCAGATCTTGTGGATAGAGGTTGTCTTTTGCATTAAGGCCTAGCTCAGGGGTTATCCTAAGGAAAGATGGCTTCTACCTGCAAGAATATTTTCATTGAGAGCGTGGTGGGATCTTACTGCAAAGTTCCCTTTGATGCTCTTTTCATCCTAAGGAATACAAACAATCCTAAGGGTGGAAGTACTTAAATCGGGACTTGGGCTAGGAACAGGTGATGTTCTACCCAGGTTGATTAAGGATTGGATGCGTATGTAGGCTTGATGATCAAGGAATATCTTAACTGGCCACATGCCCTAGATATGGGACAGGGTAAGCTTTGCCTCGGGTAGACTAATACCAGAATAAGATAACACACAATGGGAGTGGAGAGATGGCGAGAGTAGTGTGTACCCTCCGTGGCAAGAGGCTGGACGGTGGTGTATCTGTGCTCTCAATTGGCGTGAACCTGATCTGGTCATAAGAACCCCGGTGGCGAGTTGACATATGCAAGGGTTAAGTGCTACATATGTCATGTGGTTAGAGATCCTCAGTTGAGTAAATCGATTTGGATCACCGTTATATCCCCGAACAGTGGAGACTTGGTCACTGCCGTGCAACCTAAGTCAGGATGTGAACCTCATGAATAAAAATGATGTTGTATTGATGAGATGGTGAAATTAGACCAGATGCAAACAGAGTCGATTAATATTTAATCTGGCATTAAAATATTGAAAGTAAGGACTCACTTTAGTAAGCTATTTCTGCAAAAGTATCTAATTTGATTCTTGCTAAAACTTATCCTTGATTCCCAAATCCAGCATACCCTTGAGAGTCTTTTCTTTAGTCGGGTAAGTCTTGCTGAGTAATTCTGTACTCAGGGTTTTATTCCCTGTTGTTTTCAGGTTTTAACTTTGTGCTGCTGTTGATGGTGTTAAGTGCCGGTGGGCTCGGCCTTCTTATAGGTCTAAGTAACTCTTCTATACTTCTTATTGAGGATGGTCACTTGAGCTAGCATATATTTCAAAACTACAAATAATTTATAACAGTTCAAAGTTATTTCTTTGAATCACGTTTGTAATCACTCCGATCATGTACAAAGTAAAATTTTTATAACTTGTAAAATTTGGTAATAAGATTTCCGCTGCAAACTATTGGTGTGTGTGATTTGTGTTACTTAATCTTGCGATCTTGGTTGTAAGTGGTTTATCCGAGGTCCTTGGGACACTCGGACGGATCTTATTAAGTTATTTGGTGCACATGCATAGACGTCTAAGGTCTTTGAGACAAGGGCAGGTGCGTGTGGGCCCAATAACTTGGGAGGTTCTGCCACATTAGTATAACTTACTCAAGGGAAACTTATTCTCTACGACACAAGATATATAATGTTCTCCCACTAGATATGTGCATCAAGTATTTGAATGACTTACCACATGCACTTTCAATTCAGTTAAGAGTCTCATGAGGAGTACATTACATATCATGGTCAAGGCATGACAAATTTGCAATGAATTAACATATGCCTAAGAATACTTACCACCATATAGAACATACCTGTCGGCGTTTCGGACCTAGGGGACCCTCAACCGGACCGACTAGTGAATTTGTTGCTGCGTGTCCCTGCCCAGATGGGTTGATGCAAGATGGAACACAAGAGAGAAATGAGGCTTATGTTATCCTGCACCGGGGTGCTCGTAGTAGGGGTTACAAGCATTGCGGGAGAGCGAGAACGAGTGAGAGAGAGAAGGAGAGGGTTCGGCCTTGGGGTGAGCTGTCTAAGGCTGCCTCTACCGCGTCTCTCCTACTCTGCCTGCCTCCGCTCGTCTGCGTCGTGCATCCGTGTGTTCGTACGTCGCGCATTTGTCTCTCCCGTCTCTTCCCCCCCTTCGCCCTCCCCCTCGTGGGGCCCTAGACATCCCCTTTTATAGATACAAGGAGATGCCCAACTGTATAATGGGGGTGTAGCTATGTGCTAACGTGGCTGGCAGGCAAGTGCCTTGAGCCCTGTACAGGTAATAACGTGGCCGTCGGAGGAGCGCCTTGAGCCCTGCAGATGTACCAACGTGACCGTCAGAGAAGTGCCTTGTGCCCTGTAGAAGCATAGCTGGCGGTGCGGCATGGATCTTGCTGACGTTTCCTTGCTTCCGTAGGGGGTTTGAGAGCACCCGACGTCATGGGCGCACGCGGGGGACCATCATTACCTGTTACCGGAGTAACTTAGATGGGACACCAGTCTTGTTCCTTCGTAGCCTAAGGCGGCTAGCTAGGGATAGGGTAATGATGGGTTCTCAGTAGCGTAGTTGACACGGGGCCGTGGTCGGGCGAGGCGGCGACTCCTCCGAGGCCGAGGCTGAGGCCGAGGCCCAGGGCCGGGCGAGGCGGAGACCTTCTCCCGAGGCCGAGGTTGAGGCCGAGGCCCAGGGTCGGGCGAAGCGAAGTCCTCCCGAGGCCGAGACTGAGGCCCAGGGTCGGGGCAAGGCGGAGCTCCCTGTTGCGCCCGAGGCCGGACTCAGGGGAGGTCGTGACTTGCTGTTGTCAGTCTTTCCCTGGTAGCTGGCACAATTGTCGGAGCGAGGTGAACAACGCTATTTTCCTGTCAGATCGGTCAGTAAAGGGGGCAAAGTGACTGCGGTCACTTCGACCTTGCCGACTGAGGCACGTGTGTCAGGATAAGGTGCCAGGCGATCCCTGCATTAAATGCGCATGCGATACGGTCGGTTGGTAAGGCGATTTGGACTAGGTCGCTGCACGACAAAGTCTGCCCGCGCTGGGCTTTGGGCGAGCCAAGGGTGCGTCTGTCTACTGAGGGGACCCTCGGTCGAGGCGTGAATCCATCCGGGACTACCGTCCTTGCCCGAGGCTGGGCTCGGATGAGGTCGCGTCTCTTGGTAGACGAGTCCTGCGCTTTATTAGTCGTTTATGGTTTGTTCTGAAGATGTTTTCCAGCCGGATTAAGGAGCATTGGGGGTACCCCTAATTACGGTCTCCAACAGTAGCCCCCGAGCCTCGAAGGGAGTGTAAGTACTCGCTTGGAGGTTCTGCCAGATTTTTTGCAAGGGGACCGGCCCCTCTCGGTTATGCTTTTTTCCGGTGGGTGCGCGCGAGTGCACCTGCCGGGTGTAGCCCCCAAGGCCTCGGAGGAGTGGTTTGACTCCTCTGAGGTCTTAATCCTTTTTGTGATGCCTCGGTCAGCCTTGTTGTTCCCTCATGCGGCCTGGCCGCAGTCCGGGTGCACGGCCAGGCTCCGAGTTTTTGAGCTGGTTTGTTGACGCGGTCAACAGTTTGGCCGTAGCCTGGTGCGAGAGCAGCCCCCGAGCCTCTGCACGGAGCGAGAGGACGATCAAGGACCGTCTCGACTTTTATTGTACGCCCCTTCGTCGCCTCTCCGCGAGGAGGAAGGGGGGAAAGCACCATGTTACCCTTGGAGGGCACCGAACATGGTGTTTCCGGTGAGTTGCTAACGGGTGATCCGAGTGGACGCCCGAGCCCCATTCGATAAGGGTCGGCTAGTGGCTCAGAGGCGCGCTCCAAAAGTACCTGCAGGTGATTTTCTGGACCCGGACCCATTCGATAGGGTCCAAGGGCTCGGTGCCTCCCTCCGGTGGGATTCCATTACAAATCGTTCCCGCTGGTCTCGGAAATGTCCTAGGGTACCTCGGGAGTGTAGCCCGAGCCTCGGCCATGTAACGGACGTACCTAGGGTCATCCATGACTCTGCATGCTCTGGGGCAACTGTCGAACCCTTCCGAGGGGCCAGCCTTCGAACCCCTGATCAGTAAAGGGCTCGGAGCCCGAGTGCTCTGGGGCGGTTGCCGAACCCCGGGGGGCGCAACCTTCGAACCCCTGATCAGTAGGAGGGCTCGGGGCCCGTTTCCTTCGCCGAGAAGGATCCTTTTCGCAATATCCCCTTTCCCGGTCCCTGTGGCAAGAGAGAGAGAGAGGGAAAGGAAAAGGATATAAATTTAAATAATGTGGCGCACCTTTTATGACGCGGTCATCATGACGGAGATGAAATGGTGCCCGCTTCGCCTGCCGGAGGTGTCGCTTGCCCTGCCAAGGAGTTAATGCGATGGGACGAGCGATTCGCGGGGCGTCTGTAGGTGATTGGACCGCTGCTTCTGCACGCCTGTTGCTGCAATTACTGCCGGCCCGCATCTGATCATATCGACCATCGTGCCTATCTCCGCGGCTGAGTGACCCGTGATCGCTGCACTTGATGGGCACTGTTGGGTCAAGCGCAAGGCCACCTTGAGTCGCTGTGCTAGTTCCGCAGTCGAGAAGACACAGCATTGGCGCAAGCAGCGGTGCGGTTTCCTTGCACACAGTGCCCGACGCGCCGGTTACATGACATGTGGGACCGGGCCTCCGTGCTGGACCATCGGATGCGATGAAGCCGAAAGGGTGCACAGCCGTGGTGCGGTTGCATGCTTCCTGCATGGCGGCTCGCCCTTTCGACCGCTGGTTTCGGCGAGGATGAGGGAACGCTTATAATCGCAGGGCGGTTACATGCTTCACATGCGGCGGTATGCCTCCTTCGCGTTTCAGGTCAGCTCGCGCGACGTGTGGGACCCAGCCCACGTGTTGTAGGGTGGGAACCCTAGAGCATGTCGGTGGAGACTTTGCCCGCGACGCTTGGGGGTGCGAGTGAGGAGATCTGCCTTTAAAAAGGGATCGACCCCTGGGCGGTTGCCATGCCTTCACACTCCTCACACCCATCGCGCCTTTCCGCCTCCCAAGCCCCCAGATGGGGTACCCCTGTGTTGCCTTCTTTTTGCTGCTATTTGAGAAGCGCGACCTCGTGGGGGTTGGCGCTCTTCGGTCGCCGCTCGGCTTCAAGGATTTTCATCATGTAGCCCGGCTGCAGTCCCTCACCAATGGTCATCCGTAGGGATGATCACCAGCCTTGTGGTGGGGAGAAGCAAGCCAGGCTGCGGCCTCTGCCCCGCCCTCAGCTTCAAGGATGTTCATCATCCGGGGTGGGGAGGAGGGCACACCGAGTTGGGGCCTGCCTCCGCGTGGGCCTGTGACCCGCTTCTTCCTCCAGCATTCGAGGAGAAGGGCATCCTCCAGCCCTGCGGAGGTGATGTCCTCCAGCCATGCGGGGGAAGGCGAACTGCTGCTGCCTAGTCAGGGTGTAGCTGACCGTCCTCCACCTAGGCGACGGTCGTGCCGTGCGCAGGTGGCTGCTATCACCAGTGCTGAAGTGGTGGTCGCCGCTGGTGAGGCTTCCTCTGCCGAAGCAGTTGCCTCCGCCGATGAGACCGTCGGTGCCACCTGCGCTCCGGACCTCCGGCTCTTTGGCTTTAATGGCTGCTTCTCGTCCCCCGTGAGGGGACGCGAACGAGGGCCTTTCAGCAGTAGCGTTTGCCCTGAGGCCACTGCTGCTGCTGTCTAGCTGCCTGAGGCGGAGGTCGTTGTCGTGCTGTTGGTGCAGTGGTCGCTGGCAGGCCACTTGGTGCTCGTTATCCCTCAGACCTTCTGGTGTGGAGGTTGTCCATTCCTGCGAGAATGGACCCTGAGTCCCATTTGTAATGGTACCCTCTTGAGAGCGAGATGTAATAGCTTTAAGTACTAAGACATCTGCCGTAGGTCGGGAAAACCGCCGAGGGCGCTGTCGACGTCTAAGTCTAGGTACCATTGTGACCCCAAGCACGTGTGTTTGTTCTTTGTGGCTGCTGAGGCCTGAACATTTGGGTATAAAGCCGAGTTTCTTTCCTCTTGTTTCGAGCATTAGGACTTGTTCGTCGGTAGCAGAATCACTTATCCGAGCGTGAGCTGCCTTTCGCGGAAGGTGACGAGTGAGGTATCTGTATCCCAGAGGCGTAGGAGTCCCTTGGCTCGGTCGGCCTTACCGTTCAAGGTCTCTCTCGCCCGTCATTAGGATTCTGTTATCGACGCAGTCGAAATGCATGAAAGTCATTTTGGTAGAAAAACTTTTTCGAGGAAAGTTTCGGTGCAGAGGGGGTTCTTCCTTTCTAGACCCTGAGGCGACCGCTCGGGCCGGGACCCTCACGGAGGGTCTGGCCGTGGCCGTCGGGTCTGCTTGGTCTGCCCAAGCTTAGGCCTCGCTGCAGCGTGACTGGGCCGAAGGTATGTTTTGCCTGCTTTGTGACTTTGTTTTTGTCTCCATTCTTCTCCTTGCGTCTGAAGAATGTTGTCCTGCCGTCTGCAGGGTTCGAGACGGCTCTTGACGAGTCCATCAAGAACTGCAAGGCACTTGCCGAGGTGGCTGAGCAGAAGGAGGCCGACCGCGTGGCCATGTCCGAGGCTGTCCCGACTTTCTGCCAGGCCTTTGGCCTCGACAGCGTCCCCTCGGGTAGCTCCCCCCAGAGTCATCTGCGGGCCTTGGGCGGCCATGTGCGCAACAGACTCTGCGGGGCGCTACACCACAGCGTTAGGCGGGCCTTCACCGTGCTCACTTCCCACTACGACGTGGATCTGGAGCGGGTCAGCGAGGGGTACTGCTTACCCGACGAAGAGGAGGCTGCCTTAGCCGAGGTCCAGAGGCTTGACGCGGATGTCGAGGGCCCAAGTGTGGCGCTGGCTTCCTCCTTTGAGGTGGAGATCCTTCCGCCCGAGTCGCCGTCTAAGGCCGGGCCAGATTCTGCCGAGGGTGGAAATGACGACGAGCGTGCTGCTTCTCCCCCTGCCGATGTCTGAGCCTGCAGGAACAGTTTGCTTGAAGTATGCATATGTTTTTCTTGTGTCCGCCGAGGCCTAAACATTTTAATTGTCGGGTTATAAAGCTGTGTTTTCTTTCCTCGCGTTTCGTGTGTTAGGACTTGTTCGGTACAGAATTGCTTATCCGAGCGTGAGTTACTTTTCACGGAAGGTGATGAGTGAGGTATCCGTATCCCGGAGGCGTAGGAGTCCCTCGGCTCGGTCGGCCTTGCCGCTTACATGTTCTCCCGTCGTTTTTAGGATTCTGTTAGTGACACAGTCAAAAAGGCACGAAAGTCGTTCTAGCTAAAAAGTTTTCGAGCGTTAGGACTTGTTCGGTAGCAGAATCGCTTATCCGAGCGTGAGCTACCTTTCCTGGAAGGTGACGAGTGAGGTATCCGTATTCCGGAGGCGTAGGAGTCCCTCGGCTCGGTCGGCCTTGCCGTTCAAGGTCTCTCTTGCTCGTCTTTAGGATTCTGTTATTGAAGCAGTCGAAAAGCGCAAAAGACGTTCTGGTAAAAGACTTTTCTGAGGAAAATTTTGACGCTGAGGGGGTTCCCCCCTTCTAGCCCCCGAGGGAGGGTCAGGCTTTGCCGAGGCAAGGCCGATCCTTCCTTGATGGTTAGACTTTATTTATGCGTGTAAAGAAAGCGAGATACATGAACAACTTGAAACATTTTAAGGGTAAAAGCGACGTAGCTGTTCGATGTTCCAAGCGTTGTTGTAAACCTCGCCTTGATCATTGGCCAGCTTGTATGTCCCGGGCTTCAAAATCTTGGCGATGATGAAGGGCCCTTCCCAGGGAGGGGTAAGTTTGTGGCACCCTCGGGCGTCTTGTCGCAGCCGAAGTACCAAGTCTCCCACTTGGAAGTCTCAGGGCCGAGCCCTTCGGGCGTGGTAGCGTCGCAGAGACTGCTGATACCGCGCCGAGTGTAGTAAGGCCACGTCCCGAGCCTCTTCTAGCTGGTCCAATGAATCCTCTCGGCTGGTCTGGTTGCTTTGGTTGTCGTAAGCCTTTGTCCTTGGGGAACCGTATTCCAAGTCCGTGGGTAAGATAGTGTCGGCGTTTCGACGCCGGGGGTCCCTGGACCGACGAGTAAATTGTCGCTGCGTGTCCCTGCCCAGATGGGTTGGCGCGGGATAGAACACAAGGGGTGGGACAAGCCTTGTATTATCCTGCACCAGGGGTGCCGCTCACAGTAGGGGTTACAAGCGCGTCGCGTGAGAGAGAGAGAGGGATGCAGAGCTCGTCCGCCGCTTCCCTCGCGCGAACCCCCCTTAGGGTGGCCCTGGACCTCCCTTTTATAGAGGCAAGGAGAGAGTCCAGGCGTACAACGGGGGGCGCAGCTATGCGCTAACGTGTCCGGCAGTGGAGTGCCTAAGCCCTGCGTACATGCCAACGTGGCCGTTGGGGGAGAGCTTGGGCCCTGTACATGTGATGGCGTGGCCGCCGGAGGAGCGCCTGAGTCCTATAGGAGCACAGCTGGCAGCGCGGCGAGGATCCTGCTGACGTCTCCTTGCTGTCGTATGGGGCTGAGAGCCACTGGCGTCATGGCGCACGCGGGGCACCATCATTACCCGTCGCCGGGGTAAGCCAGATGGGACGCCGATCTTGTTCCTTGTAGCCTGAGCAGGCTAGGAATAGGGAAATGATGCATCCCCTATTAGCGCGGTCAGTCCGAGCCCAGGGTCGGTCGAGGCGGAGACTTCTCTTGAGGCCGAGGCCGGGGTCGGGCGAGGACGTGATTCCTCCCGAGACCGGGGTCGAGGCCGAGTCCGGGGTCGGGCGAGGCGGAGACCTCCTCCCGAGGCCGAAGCCTGAGGTCGGGCAAGGCGGATACCTCCTCCCGAGGCCGGAGCATGAGGCCGGGCGAGGCGGAGCTTCCTGTTGCGCCCGAGGCTGAACTCGGTGGTTGATCATGACTTGTTGTCAGTCGTTGCTGGGGTGGCTGACACGGCAGTCGGAGCAGAGCGAGCGACGCTGTTTTCCTATCATATCGGACAGTAAAGAAGAGGGGCGAAGTGACTGCTGTGACGGAACCTCCCAAGTAATTAGGCCCACCTACAGTTGTCCTTGTCCAACGGACTTCAGACAACCCTGTAGGTGCCCCTGAATTACTTGACAAGTTCGGTATCTTTCCTTTCCTTACCAGGAACGATTCACCCGTCTTGCAGACATTACAGAACATCGGAGATAAAGAATTGCGGAAGCGATTACATAATTCACATTTATTTAAAAGCAAGCTCAAGTTGTTTTATTATAGACCAGAACTAAGAGCGAGTGCTGAGTAGTAATATTATACAAACCAAGGGAGGCAAAAACTCCTCCCGAGAAGATTTAAGTAAAAGATCTATATGGAGGACCAAGTCCTCCCGCACTTCAGTCTTGTGTTTCTTCTTTGGGAACCACCTTGGCACAGAAGCAGCAGAAATCTGCTACTTCCTCACCTAAAAACAACGAAGGGATAAACCCTGAGTATGGAATTACTCAGCAAGACTTACCCGACTAAAGAAAAGACTCTCAAGGGTATGCTGGCTTTTAGGGAGTCAAGGTAAGGCTTCTCAATACTCAAAGACTCTGTTTTGCAGAAATGCTTACTAAAGTGGATCCTTAAAAATCCAATTTTATTTGTCCAGTTAAGTTCAATTACCTGTAACTAGAGTTCTTTCTACCCTAGTTCAATCGTTGGTCCTGCACTAGCCAATTTCTTAACAAATACCCATCATCTTTAGTGGAATGCTACGTGTAGGTCAGTGACCAAGTCTTCATAACCGCGAAGGTACGGCGATCCGAATCGATTATACTCAGCTGAGGATCTCCAATCACACGACATATGTAGCACTTAACCCTTGCATATGTCAACCCGCCACCGGGGTTCTTAAGACCGGATCAGGTTCACGCAAACCGAGAGCACAGATACACCACCGTCTAGCCTCTTGCCACAGAGGGTACACGCTACTCTCGCCACCGCTCCACGCCCATTTCGTGTTATCTTATTCCGGCCTTAGTCTGCCCGAGGCAAGGCTTACCCATGACGAGGCATGTGACCAGCTAAAGGGTCCTCGATCATCAAGCCTACATCGACAAGGTCCTTAATCGACTCAGACGGCGACACTACACCGAGACTCCTTTCTCGTGCAAGTCACCCGCCCGGTCTCAGCTTAATCTTTTCAACCCAAAAACTTGGTACCTGGCAGAGGTACATCTTTTCCAGATGTTGAATCCATCAAGGCCCTGATGGATCCACCATCAAATTTTATTTTCAAAAACACCCCACCCACTTTTGCCACATCATCTTTTGTAAAAACAAAACATTTTGTTTTTCTAAAGCAAGGCTAAGCATCAAAATCTTTTGTAAAAAGGGTGATCAAGGAAGGTAATCAAATTCAAGGAAGGTAATGCAGGAATTGTTTTATCAATCAACTCCTATCACCTAATGCATCAAGCAAGTGAGAAAGATTTAAAACAACAAGGAGGGTCGCAAATGCACCGGGGCTTGCCTTTGTTATCAGGTGAGTCCTGCTCGGATCCACAAATATCGAAATAAAAGCAGTTGCCTGCTTGAGGATCTGAGGTTGGTGGAGTCCCCTCTTCAGTGACTTCTTCTTCTTCTTCGTGTTCTAACATAACCATATATATGCATAAGAATGGATGCCATGGGATGCTCATGAGGATGCGAAGATAATATAAACTTATTATCTAAGTCTTGAGTACAACTTTCCTTCACGGTACTCCGAGAACCTAGGGTTTCCGGAGTCGGTAAAGGAGTTCACAGGGCAGGGGGGTGTTTTGGGGTTTAGTGATCAAACAAGGTCCAAATCAACCCAATTTCTACCCAAGGCTTCTAAATATTGTTTTAAGTTCCCATAAAAAGTTTGGGCATTTTTGGACTTACCAATTATTTTCTAAAAATCCATAACTAATACTTTTAACCCCTTTAAATGCCCTAAAATTTCTTATTTCCACTAAAAATCACAAAACTATTTTTATTAAATTCTAGGGAAAATAACAAGCCTAGGAAAATTGGTTTCAAAATTTTATTATTTTTCTACTGTTTTCTATAATTGTTTTGGCTCTGGAGATAAAAGAAAAAGAAAAACAGATGAATAGTATTGGACCGAATCCAGCCCAGGTCGGCCCACTACCAGCAGAAGCACGTCCACGCACGTGCTGGCAACTTTACAGGAAAGGCCTCGGGGTTTTCACTATCTGCGAATGGGTTCTCTCACTGTTTAACAGAGTCACTAACACTTTGCAAGAAAGTCCCTCGAGTTCTATTCCTTTACGTTTCACGGTCCCCGACGGCGTTCACGCGCGGAGAGACTCCGGCGAGGTCCTGGACCGGCCAATTGGGGCTATGGCTGGGTTCTCCGAGCGGCGGACATGAAATCGGGGCTACCATGATCATTTCCCCTAACCTAATTGCGCTTATGATCAACTATGGAGCTCTGGCCACGGTGGCCGTGAGCATCATGGCAAGACAGCCGTGTTCCCGGCGATGGGTGGCGGTCTAGTTCAATTAAAGGGTTCGAGGGGTTTGCGGGGTACCTAAGGAGGCTAGAACAAGTGGCAGAGGGACTTGAGCTTACCTGAATCGAGCTGGCCACGGTGGGGTCTTCTTCGCGGTGGCGGAAACCGAATTGGGGGAACTGTGAAATTCAAGCTCGCTGGCGATCCACTGGGGACAATACTGGGTGTCGGGGTTCTTGACTACCCTACGGAGCTTGCGGTGGCTTCAATTTATAGAGAAGTTAGGCGGCGGTGACGAATTCGGCCGAGCAGTGCTGGCGGCCGGAGAGGAGGAAGAACGTGGGTGCGGTGAACACGTGTTTATCGCCGTGGCAGTAACTCCGGTGATCGATAGACAGTTAGAGGGGGTCACGGTGATGCGGTGGCGCGGTTGAGACACGCGGCGCACGGTCGGACGGCGGCGGTTCACCGGCGAGCCTATCGCTCCAGCCGCAAAGCAGAGGGGAAGGCAGAGGAGGCCGTCGGAGTGGTGTCCAGCTCACCGGCGGTGAGGATCTTTACTGAGCTATGTTTATCCGATGGCCACGACGCACGAATCACGGCGAGCGGTGATCAACAGCGATGGACCACCGGCGACGAGCAGAGGGATAGGATCTTCTTCAGTTATCCTTTACTGTACCATGGGACATTCAGTTTACGGCGCCTGACAGTCATAGTTTAGGTTCGATTTTCTCACAAATTTTCATGGCAACATACCCAATGATCTGTAGCAAAGTGGTAGATCTACAATCCATCTATAACTTTACTACAATGTGCTCCCACAAAAAGTCACTGGATCTTGCTTAAAATCAAGCCCTAAGTTCATGTCATCCCACTGTTAATCTGAATTTCAGACATCAAGCAGTCTGACAGTCCAACTTCAGGCTTAATTATCTCTGGATTTTTCTTAACAACTGAGCTCACAACCTTAAGCAAGGTTGTTCTCCTATGATTAGGCTATAATTTTGATGTGGTGACCTAATATGAATTCTCATTATTTTGAAAGATACAATGCTCCAAAGTTGAGCCCAAACTCTAAAATTTCAGACTTAACACAGAACCTAATTGAGGTCCATTTTGCATTTAAGTCCAAAACTCAACATTTGGCTTCCAAGTCCACACATTTGTGAACCAAAGGACTTATGATACCTATTTGGCTTGGGTTTTGCACTTTAGTCCAAAAGTGGACTAATTTTGCACATAGGTCCCTAGGGTTTTGTTTTAGGGTTTTCCAGGGTTCCAATTAGGGTTTCTGGTATCCCAGGGGTATAAATGTGATTCAACTTTATTTTTGGGGATATTTTACAACTATTTCCCTAAAGCCTTTAGGTTTTCTCATCTTAGGTTAAGTTTTACCCCTTTAACCTCTATATAGGGTTAAGTTCCTTAACCAGTGTTTTATTTGCAAAAATATTAAAACAATACAACTTGTTTGAAATTTTTGCCTAGTGATTGCACTCTAGGTGTGTCAAACACATGCAATGCCAATGCTTATGATGTCATGCTCAAGTTTTAGTCATAGTAACACCAGGGGTGTTACATCCTTCCCCCCATAAAAGAATCTCGTCCCGAGATTTAAAGTCTTAGGGTGAGTAATGGAAAAGGAAATGTGTCACATTTTTATTTCCTTATTTTTGGTACAAGGCAGGGGTGGTGTGGGGGTTCACTTCTTTATTGCAATAACTATATACACTTTACAAATTACATGAGGCTAGAAAGCCTGGGAAATTCTTATTCAAGAAATCTTGAGTTTCCCACGTAGCCTCTTTCTCAGAATGCTGGTTCCATTGTACCTTGTAGAACTTGAGAGTCTTTCTCCGGGTAACCCTATCCTTTTGATCCAGAACTCAGATAGGATGTTTCGAGTACGTTAAGTCTGGTTCCAGGACAACATCTGTCACTTCAATGGTTCGATCGGGAACCCGAAGACACTTTTTCAATTGTGACACATGGAACACATTATGCACATCAGACAAGGTTTCGGGTAGTTGGAGTCGGTATGCCACTGGTCCACATTGCTCAAGTACCAGGAATGGACCAATGTACCTGGGTGCAAGCTTCCCTTTAACCCCAAAACGCAATACTCCTTTCATTGGTGAGACTTTCAGGTAAACATAGTCTCCTTCCAGGAAATATAAGGGCATTCGCCGTTTGTCTGCATAACTCTTCTGACGAGCTTGTGCTTGCTTCAGATTATGAATAATTTTCTGAACTTTATCCTCGGCTTCTTTCACCAGATCAGGTCTAAAGAAGCACCTCTCACCAGGTTCAGACCAATTTAGCGGAGTCCGACACCGTCGTCCATATAAAGCTTCAAAGGGTGCCATCTTGATACTCTCTTGATAGCTATTATTATATGAAAACTCTGCCAAAGGTAAACATTCATCCCATTTTGGTGAGAAATCCAGGACACATGCCCGCAGCATATCTTCAAGTATTTGGTTCACTCTCTCAGTTTGTCCACTGGTTTGAGGATGATAGGCCGAACTGTGGAGTAACTTAGTACCCAGGGATTTATGGAGTTCTTCCCAAAATTTGGATACAAATTGTGGTCCACGATCCGACACTATAGTCTTTGGAACACCATGCAAACTGAGAATACGAGCAATATATAATTCCGCATAGGTAAGTACCGGGTAATATGTCTTGACCGGCAGAAAATGAGCAACCTTTGTAAGTCGATCAACAATCACCCAGATAGAGTCATACCCTTTTGCGGTCCTGGGCAATCCCACAATGAAGTCCATGCTTATGTCTTCCCATTTCCATGTTGGTATTGGTAATGACTGCAATAGACCGGCAGTTTTCATGTGTATGGCCTTGACACGTCTGCAAGTGTCACACTTAGCCACATAGCGTGCAATTTCAATTTTCATCTTCGTCCACCAGTAGTGCTGTTTTAGATCGTGATACATCTTAGTGCTTCTCGGATGAATAGAATAGCGACTAAGATGCGCTTCATCTAAGATTTGCTGGCGGAGTTCTTCATTCTTTGGCACTACTATGCGGTTGTTAAACCATAACACACCTTGATCGTCTTCCTTGAAACATTTGGCTGTTCCAGCCCTTATCTTCTCTCGTATGTGCTTCATACCCAGATTATCCTTTTGAGCATCAATTATCTTTTGCAGAATGATTGACTCAAGCTTTAGCTGATTTAGAGTCCCTTGTTGGATTATTCCCAGGTTTAACTTTTCCATCTCTTGACATAAAGTATTGTCAGAGGTTTTTACCATAAGGCAGTGGCAGGAAGCCTTACGGCTTAATGCGTCTGCCACCACATTGGCCTTGCCTGGGTGATAATGGATCTCCAGCTCATAGTCCTTAATAAGCTCAAGCCATCGTCTTTGCCTCATATTTAACTCTGACTGGGTGAAGATGTACTTCAAACTTTTATGATCTGTATATATGTGACAGATATTTCCCAGCAGATAGTGACGCCATATTTTCAGGGCATGAACCACAGCAGCTAGCTCCAGATCATGAGTTGGATAATGCTCCTCATGTCGGCGCAACTGCCTTGAAGCATACACAATTACTCGGCCCTCTTGCATCAGTACACAGCCGAGCCCACTGCCAGATGCATCACAATATACCTCAAAAGGCTTAGTGATGTCCGGTTGAGCCAATACCGGAGCAGTGGTTAATAATGTCTTCAATTGCTCAAAGGCTTCATTACACTTAGAAGACCAATTGAACTTAATATCATTCTTCAATAAACTTGTGATTGGCTTCACAAGCTTAGAAAAATCGGGTATGAATCTGCGATAATATCCAGCTAGTCCAAGAAAACTCCGGACTTGGTGAACAGTGGTTGGGGGTTTCCACTCCAGAATATCTTTGACCTTGCTAGGATCTACCGCAATTCCTTTAGCTGATAACACGTGCCCCAAAAATTGAATTTCCTCCAGCCAGAACGCGCACTTGCTGAACTTGGCATACAACTGATGTTCCCTCAGGCGCGTCAATACAATCCGTAGATGCTGAGCATGCTCCTCTTCATTTTTAGAGTATATCAAAATATCGTCGATGAAGACCACCACGAACTTGTCCAACTCGGGCATGAACACCGAGTTCATCAAATAGGTGAAGTGGGCAGGAGCATTTGTGAGCCAGAAAGACATTACCAAGTATTCAAACAATCCATACCGCGTAGTAAATGCGGTCTTCGGTATATCCTCGGGCCGAATACGGATTTGATGATAGCCCGACCTGAGATCAATTTTAGAAAATACCCTTGCCCCAGTCAGTTGATCAAATAAGATGTCGATCCTTGGAAGAGGGTACTTATTCTTGATGGTGACCTCATTCAGGGGTCGATAATCCATGCACATCCGCAAGGTTTGATCCTTCTTCTTAACAAAAATGGCGGGGCAACCCCATGGGGACGAGCTTGGCCGGATGAATCCCTTATTCAGTAGATCTTGTAATTGAATCTTTAATTCTGCCAACTCATTAGGGGGCATACGGTACGATCTTCGGGAGATAGGAGCCGTACCGGGCTTTAGCTCAATTACAAATTCTACATCTCTTTCAGGGGGTAGTCCAGGCAAATCTTCCGGAAATACATCTGGAAACTCACATACTACCGGAATGTTCTTGATTTCCGGTACAATGGCTTCAAATATTCTACCAGAAGCTTTGGCTGGATTGGTTATGGGGAGAGACAAAAGAATCTCTTCTTGATTATAGCTCAACCTGATGGTTCTGAGTTCAGTGTTGAGAATTGCCTTGTGTTGGGTTAACCAATTCATACCCAAAATTACATCTATATCCTGGCCTTTCAGAACAATCATGTTAGCAGGAAAGTTCCGTCCGGCCATTGTTACTGGCACTTCATAGGCCACTTCTCTAGTAAAAATGTGTCCCCCAGGTGAATGAATTTTAAATCCCTCTTTGGATTCATGGCATGCAATGTGATGTTGCTCCACAAATTTCTTGCTAATGAAGGTATGCGAAGCACCAGAATCAAAAAGAATAATTGCAGGGTGACTAGCCACGGGAAACGTACCCATCATCACCGGCTCTCCTTCCGGTGTAGTGGCCACTTGAGTGTAGTATACACGCCCCGTTTTCTTGGTATTTCTTCCCACAGCATTACCCTTGGGCTGAGTAGACTTCCCAGTTCCTTGTTGAGCATTGGATTGATTTTGCTTGGGGTATGGGCAGTCTTTGATAAAATGTCCTGATTTGCCGCAGTTGAAACACCCGGTTGAAGAGCTGGGCAAGGCAAGGAATCGAGTGCCTGGGGCACCCGGCTGATTTGGGGAAGTGGAGGTATTGTTGGGGCGGATAATAATGGGCTGTTTGAAAGGGAATGCTGGTGGACGAGAAAAGTATGGTTTTGGCTAGAAGGTCGGATGACGAACCGTTGCCTCTTTGCCTGGCCCTGATTAGGCCTCTCACCACTGAATCCCTTATTCTTCCCAGAACTTACGTATTTTGCTTCCACAGATAAGGCTGTACTGACAGCCTTTCCATATGTGAGATCAATACATGTGGCCATCTTTCGCTGCAACCGGTCATTTAGACCTCTCATAAAACAGTTCTTTTTCTTCAAATCAGTATTCACCTGGTCGATGGCATACTGCGACAGGTGATTAAACTTGTTAAGATACTGATTGATGGTGTCTCCTCCTTGTTTCAGCTTCATGAATTCCTCTTGTTTCATATGCAGCACCCCTTCCGGTATGTAGTGCTCACGGAAGGCTGCTTTAAATTCTTCCCAGGTGATTTGATGGTTGTCAGGTTGGATAGCCACAAAATTTCCCCACCAAGTACTGGCAGGGCCACGTAGTTGCTGTGCCGCGAACAATGGCTTCTGTGTTTCAGAACAACGAAGAAGACCAAACTTTTGTTCAATAACTCGTATCCACTCGTCGGCTTCTAGCGGGTCTTCTGCCTTGGTGAATAGAGGTGGTCGAGTTTCGGAGAAGTCCAGATAGGTGGTTTCACGGGGACCTTGCTGAAAACCTCTTCCTGCCTGCTGCTAGAACTACTGTTGACCCGCCATTTCCCTAAGGAAGCGGGTATTGTCTGTGGTGGCATTCACCAAGGCGGCAATCGCCTCGGCTAGCGTGGGTGGAACCGGAGGTGGATTTGGGGTGACATCCCGACCCCCAGAAGTTCCGGCTGCGTCCTGTCCGCGAGTCCTGGTCGGCATCTGAGGCAAAAACATTTGAATAAACATAATATGCCAAAGAGACCTTCCATTTTACATTACTATAAGAAGTAATGATACAGACTCGATATTACATAACAGGATACATTACCCATTATACAAAAGTTCAACCTATTATACAACTGTGCATTCTACAATACACTACTCTACTTCTATTACACCATTAGTCCTGCTTTCCGTTACTTTTGGCGGCCTCATCGTCAGGTGTGGGAGTCCAGACGTCAACCAACCTCAAAGAAGGAGGGGGTTCAAAAAGGTCTAACTCCCCACCCAACGCGCGTCCCGCAACGTGAGAGGGTCCGGCTTCCGCCTCGGCAGAGTGTGCAGGCACACTAGGGTGTAATTGTGAGTATAGTATATGGACTTCCTCATGCAACGTATTGCAGTAGACCTGCAGGTCATCGACAGTTGAGCTAAGTTCTTTAATTCGGGCCTGAGCCCTTGCTTCCTTAGCACATGCCAGCAAATGAGACTGTACTGCCCAGTCAAGTGCTAAGTCTCGATCAGCAAGCTGATCCTGCAGGTGACGGATGTCCCTTCTTAGTTCATTGATTCTATCTCCGTCTGCGACCCAAGCATCGGTCCTGTGTTGCAACTCTGCTTGAAGTAGACTCACTCGGGCTTCAAGGTCTCCTATGGGGTCATTACTTCCGCTGCTGCTGCTTTCATGTCGAGGGGCTAGTTGATGTCGGGGTACTCCAATTGGTCCCGTTGACTTACGTGCCGTTAGCCTTGTGCGTGGCGGCATCTTTCTAAGGGGGAAAATTTATTAGCATAATTCTTAGCATGATGCATGAATAAGTACAGAATCAACCTTAGTCGATTCAACCTTCTATACATTGCACTATTCCTATCTGGTCTTTAAGTTAGACTCTTCAGAATACTTAGGTAAGAAGAGAAAAGAATTTTTAGGTAAGACTTTCGAAAATCCTTTTTAAGATGCCTCATAATATCTGGAAAGAAGGGCTACGCTCCGATACCAGCCTGTGACGGAACCTCCCAAGTAATTAGGCCCACCTACAGTTGTCCTTGTCCAACGGACTTCAGACAACCCTGTAGGTGCCCCTGAATTACTTGACAAGTTCGGTATCTTTCCTTTCCTTACCAGGAACGATTCACCCGTCTTGCAGACATTACAGAACATCGGAGATAAAGAATTGCGGAAGCGATTACATAATTCACATTTATTTAAAAGCAAGCTCAAGTTGTTTTATTACAGACCAGAACTTAGAGCGAGTGCTGAGTAGTAATATTATACAAACCAAGGGAGGCAAAAACTCCTCCCGAGAAGATTTAAGTAAAAGATCTATATGGAGGACCAAGTCCTCCCGCACTTCAGTCTTGTGTTTCTTCTTTGGGAACCACCTTGGCACAGAAGCAGCAGAAATCCGCTACTTCCTCACCTAAAAACAACGAAGGGATAAACCCTGAGTATGGAATTACTCAGCAAGACTTACCCGACTAAAGAAAAGACTCTCAAGGGTATGCTGGCTTTTAGGGAGTCAAGGTAAGGCTTCTCAATACTCAAAGACTCTGTTTTGCAGAAATGCTTACTAAAGTGGATCCTTAAAAATCCAATTTTATTTGTCCAGTTAAGTTCAATTACCTGCAACTAGAGTTCTTTCTACCCTAGTTCAATCGCTGGTCCTGCACTAGCCAATTTCTTAACAAATACCCATCATCTTTAGTGGAATGCTACGTGTAGGTCAGTGACCAAGTCTTCATAACCGCGAAGGTACGGCGATCCGAATCGATTATACTCAGCTGAGGATCTCCAATCACACGACATATGTAGCACTTAACCCTTGCATATGTCAACCCGCCACCGGGGTTCTTAAGACCGGATCAGGTTCACGCAAACCGAGAGCACAGATACACCACCGTCCAGCCTCTTGCCACGGAGGGTACACGCTACTCTCGCCACCGCTCCATGCCCATTTCGTGTTATCTTATTCCGGCCTTAGTCTGCCCGAGGCAAGGCTTACCCATGACGAGGCATGTGACCAGCTAAAGGGTCCTCGATCATCAAGCCTACATCGACAAGGTCCTTAATCGACTCAGACGGCGACACTACACCGAGACTCCTTTCTCGTGCAAGTCACCCGCCCGGTCTCAGCTTAATCTTTTCAACCCAAAAACTTGGTACCTGGCAGAGGTACATCTTTTCCAGATGTTGAATCCATCAAGGCCCTGATGGATCCACCATCAAATTTTATTTTCAAAAACACCCCACCCACTTTTGCCACATCATCTTTTGTAAAAACAAAACATTTTGTTTTTCTAAAGCAAGGCTAAGCATCAAAATCTTTTGTAAAAAGGGTGATCAAGGAAGGTAATCAAATTCAAGGAAGGTAATGCAGGAATTGTTTTATCAATCAACTCCTATCACCTAATGCATCAAGCAAGTGAGAAAGATTTAAAACAACAAGGAGGGTGGCAAATGCACCGGGGCTTGCCTTTGTTAACAGGTGAGTCCTGCTCGGATCCACAAATATCGAAATAAAAGCAGTTGCCTGCTTGAGGATCTGAGGTTGGTGGAGTCCCCTCTTCAGTGACTTCTTCTTCTTCTTCGTGTTCTAACATAACCATATATATGCATAAGAATGGATGCCATGGGATGCTCATGAGGATGCGAAGATAATATAAACTTATTATCTAAGTCTTGAGTACAACTTTCCTTCACGGTACTCCGAGAACCTAGGGTTTCCGGAGTCGGTAAAGGAGTTCACAGGGCAGGGGGGTGTTTTGGGGTTTAGTGATCAAACAAGGTCCAAATCAACCCAATTTCTACCCAAGGCTTCTAAATATTGTTTTAAGTTCCCATAAAAAGTTTGGGCATTTTTGGACTTACCAATTATTTTCTAAAAATCCATAACTAATACTTTTAACCCCTTTAAATGCCCTAAAATTTCTTATTTCCACTAAAAATCACAAAACTATTTTTATTAAATTCTAGGGAAAATAACAAGCCTAGGAAAATTGGTTTCAAAATTTTATTATTTTTCTACTGTTTTCTATAATTGTTTTGGCTCTGGAGATAAAAGAAAAAGAAAAACAGATGAATAGTATTGGACCGAATCCAGCCCAGGTCGGCCCACTACCAGCAGAAGCACGTCCACGCACGCGCTGGCAACTTTACAGGAAAGGCCTCGGGGTTTTCACTATCTGCGAATGGGTTCTCTCACTGTTTAACAGAGTCACTAACACTTTGCAAGAAAGTCCCTCGAGTTCTATTCCTTTACGTTTCACGGTCCCCGACGGCGTTCACGCGTGGAGAGACTCCGGCGAGGTCCTGGACCGGCCAATTGGGGCTACGGCTGGGTTCTCCGAGCGGCGGACATGAAATCGGGGCTACCATGATCATTTCCCCTAGCCTAATTGCGCTTATGATCAACTATGGAGCTCTGGCCACGGTGGCCGTGAGCATCATGGCAAGACAGCCGTGTTCTCGGCGATGGGTGGCGGTCTAGTTCAATTAAAGGGTTCGAGGGGTTTGCGGGGTACCTAAGGAGGCTAGAACAAGTGGCAGAGGGACTTGAGCTTACCTGAATCGAGCTGGCCACGGTGGGGTCTTCTTCGCGGTGGCGGAAACCGAATTGGGGGAACTGTGAAATTCAAGCTCGCTGGCGATCCACTGGGGACAATACTGGGTGTCGGGGTTCTTGACTACCCTACGGAGCTTGCGGTGGCTTCAATTTATAGAGAAGTTAGGCGGCGGTGACGAATTCGGCCGAGCAGTGCTGGCGGCCGGAGAGGAGGAAGAACGTGGGTGCGGTGAACACGTGTTTATCGCCGTGGCAGTAACTCCGGTGATCGATAGACAGTTAGAGGGGGTCACGGTGATGCGGTGGCGCGGTTGAGACACGCGGCGCACGGTCGGACGGTGGCGGTTCACCGGCGAGCCTATCGCTCCAGCCGCAAAGCAGAGGGGAAGGCAGAGGAGGCCGTCGGAGTGGTGTCCAGCTCACCGGCGGTGAGGATCTTTACTGAGCTATGTTTATCCGATGGCCACGACGCACGAATCATGGCGAGCGGTGATCAACGGCGATGGACCACCGGCGACGAGTAGAGGGATAGGATCTTCTTCAGTTATCCTTTACTGTACCATGGGACATTCAGTTTACGGCGCCTGACAGTCATAGTTTAGGTTCGATTTTCTCACAAATTTTCATGGCAACATACCCAATGATCTGTAGCAAAGTGGTAGATCTACAATCCATCTATAACTTTACTACAATGTGCTCCCACAAAAAGTCACTGGATCTTGCTTAAAATCAAGCCCTAAGTTCATGTCATCCCACTGTTAATCTGAATTTCAGACATCAAGCAGTCTGACAGTCCAACTTCAGGCTTAATTATCTCTGGATTCTTCTTAACAACTAAGCTCACAACCTTAAGCAAGGTTGTTCTCCTATGATTAGGCTATAATTTTGATGTGGTGACCTAATATGAATTCTCATTATTTTGAAAGATACAATGCTCCAAAGTTGAGCCCAAACTCTGAAATTTCAGACTTAGCACAGAACCTAATTGAGGTCCATTTTGCATTTAAGTCCAAAACTCAACATTTGGCTTCCAAGTCCACACATTTGTGAACCAAAGGACTTATGATACCTATTTGGCTTGGGTTTTGCACTTTAGTCCAAAAGTGGACTAATTTTGCACATAGGTCCCTAGGGTTTTGTTTTAGGGTTTTCCAGGGTTCCAATTAGGGTTTCTGGTATCCCAGGGGTATAAATGTGATTCAACTTTATTTTTGGGGATATTTTACAACTATTTCCCTAAAGCCTTTAGGTTTTCTCATCTTAGGTTAAGTTTTACCCCTTTAACCTCTATATAGGGTTAAGTTCCTTAACCAGGGTTTTATTTGCAAAAACATTAAAACAATACAACTTGTTTGAAATTTTTGCCTAGTGATTGCACTCTAGGTGTGTCAAACACATGCAATGCCAATGCTTATGATGTCATGCTCAAGTTTTAGTCATAGTAACACCAGGGGTGTTACAACTGCGGTCACTTCGGCCTGGCCGACTGAGGCGCGTGTGTCAGGATACGACGTCAGGCATCCCCTGCATTTAATGCGCCTGCGAAGCGGTCGGTTGGTGAGGTGGTCTGGCCAAGGTTGCTTCACAACGAAGCCTGCACGAGCCAGGCCTCGGGAGTGCCGAGGGGGCGCCCGCTGTCTGAGGAGGGCCTCGGGCGAGGCGTGAACTCGTTTGGGACTACTGTTCCAACCCGAGGCTGGGCTCGGGTGAGATCGCGTCCTTCGGGTAGACGAAGTCTTGGCTTGAACCGCACCCGTCAGTTGGTCTGAGGGTGTTTACCAGCCATGATTAGGAGCGTTGGGGGTACCCCTAATTATGGTACCCGACAGTAGCCCTCGAGCCTCGAAGGGAGTGATGGTACTCGCTTGGAGGCTTTTGCCGCGTTTTCGGTGAGGGGACCGGCCTTTCTCGGTTTTTGCCTTGTTCTGGTGGGTGCGCGCGAGCGCACTCGCCGGGTGTAGCCCCCGAGGCCTCAGAGGAGTGGTTTGACTCCTCTGAGGTCTAAATGCTTTTCGTGGTGCTTCGGCCGGTCTGATCGTTCCCTCATGCGACCCGGCCATAGCCCGGGTGCGTGGTCAGGTTCCAAGTTATCAAGCTGGTTTGTTGACGCTGTCAACAGTTTTGGCCGTAGCCGGGTGCGAGAGCAGCCCCTGAGCCTCTGCACGGAGTGAGAGGACGATCAAGGACTTTCCCGACTTTTATTATACACCCCTGCGTCGCCTTTCCGCAAGGAGGAGGAGGGGGGAAGCGCCATGTTGCCCTTGGAGGGCGCCAAACATGGTGTTTCCAGTGAGCTGCTAACGGGTGATCCGAGTGGACGCCCGTGCCCTGTTCGTTAGGGGTCAGCTGGTGGCCCAGTGTCACACCCGGTTTCAGAAGGCAAACCGAATGCGAACTATGTACGTGCCAGGATCAGAATTCACGTACACAGCAATTACATAAATGAACATCATCGCACAGTGCTCGAATAATAACATAAAAGAGTATTAACTTATTACATCACAGAGTCATAGACATCCACATAGTCATCAACTTTAACAGTTAAATCAAAGTGCTAGCGAAACGCAGTAAAGATAGGGCCTTCACAGGCAGCTGACTGGGGGTTGCCGCCAACCCACACCTAGAACTCGTCGTAGTCTTGGAACTCCTGGAAGTCTCCTTCCACGACTTCGTCTTCTCCTGAGCAATGGTGGCAATGTGGACAACCTGGTGTTTTGTGGTAAAGCAAGGATGAGTACACATCAACGTACTCAGCAAATGCCCCGTTTGGCTGAAGTGGACTAGCTTTATGTGGGTTTAGGCTCAAGCAGTTGCTTTTAGTTGGTCAAGTATTTATTATTAGTGAAGCCAGGTTTTAGCAATAACTAACCCGTGAACCATTTCCTCATCGAGGAACAACATCATCATATTCGAACCAAAACCATAACATAATCCTTGTATCTTGAACCATCTGCAACTCTAATCAAAGAGGATCCCAAGGCTGCTCTTAACCGTGAGCACGGCTGATATACCAGTTTCACTACCCTCTGCAGAGGTCGCACACTTTACCCATGAGCCGTGATTCCCTCTCTAGCCCGGGCTTGCAAGACCCTTATTCACTCCCGAGGTGAATGGCCAGGGATTCACTACGAAGCCTTTACAAAGATTTCCTAGAGGTCATAGCTGCCCGTTAGGTTTCTCCAGTTTGATAAACACAGTACCTCTCCCCGCAGGAGGGCGACTAAAAAGCAAAACGAAAGAACCTCGGCACCCAACCTCGGCAGAGCAAGCACTGTGCCTGGACCCCATTGACGGCACGACGGCGAAGCAACTACACTTCTAGTTCCTCTAATTAATTAGCTAAGGGCACCCCATTCCACCCTCATGGTTGCACTGTTATCCCGGGTGGTCTCTCAACGAACAGGTCCTTACGGAGAGGTACTCAGGAAACAGCCTGAGTCCCCTAAATGCCACAAGTATATCATCATATCCAGAATAAAATCATAGTATCATCATTGTATCTCATCATGTTCATTGATTAAAGTAAAGCGCTAGCATGTAGCTAACCATAGTAACCCAAAAGGTAAATCAAGGACCAGGTAAATAGAAAGCTAGTAAATCCTTAGGTTGTTCATAGTATGCGGGACAGTGTATTATAAAGTAAATGGGACATAATGGGTCAGAGGACACTTGCCTTCACCAAGCTGCTGCTGCTCAGGGTCTTCTCCTGCAATTCCCTCAGACTCCACGAACGGCCCGATATCTACGCGAGTGCAAACATACATCCAACATTCTTGAAACGGTAGAAAACAGTACACCATACAACAGTATAGATCAAATAAATATGCACGCGACAAAGAATTCGCATCTACGACTACGCGAGAATGGAACCGAGACGACTGATACTACGTCGAGAGATATCACATGTATACTAAGCGAATGTGAATTATAATATTTAATTCGGCTTAATCATATTAACAGACAATAATCACATGTCGAGTAAAATTACTACTTAGTCTCGATTAGTGTGTTGTTCGAATAACCGTTGCTCAAATATATATTTAATTAGCGCGAACTATTCTAGTTGAGATGAGTCATTAGCGTGCGTAAAACGCACGACGCCACGTGTGAACAGCACGCGCAACGCGCGCGGACAGCACGCGACGATTTATTACGCGACGCGCGGGCGATGGCGAACGACACGAACGCGCACGGGGTTAGACGGGGGGGTAGACGGGGGTAGACGAAAGTCGTCTAGGGGTAGACGAAGGGTAGGCGAACGTAGACGGAGTCCCGTCGACGCACTGCGCGCAAGCAAACGCGAGCGCGCGCACTAGTTGCGCGACGCACAACGCATTAAATAATTAGCAAATCGCGGCTAATTATTTACGTGACGACGAACAACCTATATTACGTTTAAACGCGACAATTATATTTCTAATTTCAATTTAGTTGACGCAACTATTTGTGTGGGACATTTTAGATAACAAAGGAATTATCAATTAATCGGTGACTAATACGGAAACTAATTGACTAACGCGTACGGACGATTATAACGAAGTAAATAATTATTGCGCGCAAACTGCGCGCGCGACACGCGCGAAACAGCGCGAGGGCACTACAAACAACGACGACGGCGCGCGCGATACCCGTGATCACGTGCGAAACTGCGCACGCGAGACTGACGAGTACGCGATGCGCAGGGGCGAGGTTCGACGGCGAACGGCTGCTACGGCGCTAAACGTCGACGCGGCTGGGCGTGCTGAGCGCGCAACGACGCAGCCACGGCGCGCGGGTCTGCACGCCGGGGCACCGGCTTGCTGCGTGCTGCGATTCGCAAGGGCAGGGGATCCCGTCATGCGCAAAGGAACTGGGATGCGCAGCATGAGGACGTGTGCGAGCGAGACGCGGGCAAGCCGCGGGCACTGGCGGACCCTGCAGGCCATCGACCGCTGGCCGGGCACCGCATGCTGCGCCACCATGTACGAGCAGCAAGCGCCGCAAGCCACCCACGCCGGGGCTGGCCACGCTGGCCACCGCGCGCGCCTGCGTCGGGCTCGCCACGACGAGCTGCCGCGCGCCCTCGCACCTACCTAGCCGTGTTCTCGCGCCGGGCTTGCTAGAGTGCCTGCTACATGAAGGACCAACTCGACCGAGGAAGGTGGAGAGAGGGAAGGGGAAGAGGAAGGCTCACCTCGGAGACGAGAGGACGGTGGCGCGGACAGCGAGCCGGCCTTGGCGAGCGCAGCAGGGCGGGGCGAGGCTCCAACGGTGGTTCGGCGAGGTCGGAGGCGAAATCGTGGCGAGAAAGTGGGCGACGAGCGAGAGAACTGCGCGTCGGGCGGTTGCTTTTCTCTGAAAAAAATCGCACAGCCGGTTCGTTTTGGAAGAAGCACAGTGCTTCCTGCGCGTGGGACTGGCTGGGTGGCGGCGGCAGGCGCTGGGCGTCCGTTTTCCTCGCGCGGGCGTGGGCGCGTGGACGCCAGCGCGCAGCTGGGCCACTGGGCCGCGGCGCCGGGCGCGGCAGGCGCGCACGCGCTGGGAGCGCGACACTCGCACTCGGCCAGGCGGGCGCTCGCGGGGTGGAGCTGGGCCGCGGCAGGCTGCTTGCTCGCGCGCGCGCTGGGGGGATTGGGCTGGCGAGGGGGTGGCGCACTGGGTGGGCCGAGCGCGGAGCTGGGCCGCGCGCACGCGGGCCCGCGAGGGGGGAGGAGTTGGCGCGGGGGGAAAACAAAGCCGGGAGCTGGGCCGCCGCGGTGGGCCGAGCGGGGGGGAAGGGGGGAGACGGCTGGGCCGGCCGAGCTGGGCCAGGGGGGAAGTTTGGGCTGAATTCTGTTTTTCCTTTTCTTTTCTTTTTCCTTTCTCTTTTCTATTTATTTCAGTTTAACTCTATGCACAAACAAATGATTTAATTGAAAGATCAAGCAAACCATTCATCAAACAACAAACAAAATAAATATTCTCCAACATGATGCAACAACCATAGTTTCCCTTAGGGTTTAACCTATTAATTATAATTGCGTTTAAAAATAACCACTCTTCTTCTATAGAAAAAGAAATCAAGAGGTTGGAGGAGATGAGATGAGAGGATTAACACCTGAATTTGTGGATATGAGCAAAGAAATTTTATACCCCCAAATTCAGGGTGTTACAAACCTATCCCCCTTAAGAGAATCTCGCCCCGAGATTCAAGGTTGGTCAGCAAAGAGTTCGGGGTATTTGGCTTTCAGATCATCTTCTCGTTCCCAGGTTGCTTCTTCCTCGGAGTGGTGGCCCTATCTGACTTTGCACATTCTGATGGTGTTCCTCCTGGGTGACTCTATCTGCAAACTCTAGAATCTGCGTTGGCTTCTCTATGTAGGTCAAATCCTCTTGGACTTCCAAGTCCTCCACTGGCAACTGTTCTTCTGGTACTCGCAGACACTTCTTCAATTGCGACACGTGGAACACATTGTGCACTGCCGACAAACTTTCTGGTAAGTTGAGCTGGTAGGCCACTTCTCCACGCTTTGCTTGAATCTGATATGGTCCAACGTACCGGGGTGCTAACTTGCCTTTAACTCCGAACCTTCTGACTCCTCTGATAGGTGACACCTTCAGATAGACATAATCTCCCACCTCAAAACTCAGTTCTCTTCTCCTTCTGTCAGCATAGCTTCGCTGCCTTGATTGTGCTATCTTCAGGTTTTCCCGAACCATTTTGATATTCTCTTCGGCTTCAAGCAAAATGTCGGGGCCAAACACCTGTCTCTCTCCAGGCTGGTCCCAATGCAGCGGAGTCCTACAACTCCGTCCATAGAGCGCCTGAAACGGTGACATCTTCAAGCTGGCCTGGTAACTATTGTTGTAAGAAAATTCTGCGTAAGGTAACCTTTTGTCCCATCCTGACTTGTCTTGCAACGCACAGGCTCTCAACATATCTTCTAGGATCTGATTAGTTCTTTCAGTCTGACCGTCTATCTGCGGGTGATAGGCCGAGCTGAAGTTCAAATGTGTGCCCAAAGCTTCTTGTAGCTGCTGCCAAAAATGAGAGGTAAACTGTGTTCCTCGATCTGACACTATCTTCTTTGGCACACCATGAAGGCAGACTATTCGGGACATGTATAACTCAGCTAACACTGCTCCGGTGTACGTTGTCTTCACAGGTATAAAATGGGCTACCTTTGTTAAGCGGTCCACAACCACCCAGATGGAATCATAACCGGCCCGGGTACGAGGTAGGCCAACTATGAAATCCATCCCGATCTCATCCCACTTCCACTGAGGGATCTGCAATGGCTGCAACAGTCCGGCGGGCCTTTGATGCTCTGCTTTGGTTCTTTGACAGCTATCACAGATGGCGACATATTCTGCGATTTCTCTTTTCATGCCATACCACCAAAATCTCCTTTTTAAATCCTGATACATCTTTTCACTTCCGGGGTGTATGGAGTAGGCTGTCTCATGAGCTTCCTTTAGGATCAGCTCCCGAATAGGTTTGATGTCGGGAACACACAATCGGTCCTTGAACCATATTACTCCCTCTTCATCCTCTCGAAAGTCTTTGCCTCTTCCTTCTAAGATCAGCTGCCGGATATTGTTGATGTTTTCATCATCCTTCTGCCCTTCTTTGATCTCCCGCTCTAGGGTGGGCTCCAATTCCACTGTTACTCCTTGTGTACTGTTCAGGAAACCAAGACTCAGTCTGTCGAACTCCTTGGCTAACTCATATGGCATTGGGTACGTGGCCAACATATTGACTTGACTCTTCCTGCTCAGAGCATCTGCAACAACATTGGCTTTGCCTGGATGGTAATGTATCTCCAACTCATAGTCCTTGATCAATTCCAACCATCTTCGTTGTCTCATGTTTAACTCTGACTGGGTGAATATGTATTTCAGACTCTTGTGATCTGTGTAGATGTCGCACTTCTGTCCATACAGGTAATGTCTCCACGTTTTTAACGCATGAACCACTGCTGCCAACTCCAGGTCGTGTGTGGGGTAATTCTTCTCATGGATCTTCAGCTGTCGAGATGAGTATGCTACAACTCTTCCTTCTTGCATTAGCACACATCCCAATCCGGTGTAAGAAGCATCGCAGTACACCGAGAATGGCTTGTGAACATCAGGCAGAACTAACACAGGTGCTGTGGTCAATCTATTTTTTAGTTCTTCAAATGCTTCTTGACACTTTTGGGTCCACTTAAACTCAACTTTCTTCGCTAGCAACGCTGTCATTGGTCTAGCAATCTTTGAAAAGCCTTCAATGAAACGCCTATAGTATCCGGCCATTCCAATGAAGCTCTTGATCCCACGAACATCCTTCGGTGCCTTCCAATTCAGGATATCTGCTACTTTCTTTGGATCCACAGCTAACCCATATTGGTTTATGATGTGACCCAGAAACAAGACTTCATGAATCCAGAACTCGCATTTACTCAGCTTGGCATACAACTGATGCTCTCGTAGTCTCTGCAATACCATCTTCAAATGCTCCACATGTTCTTCCTCACTTTTGGAATATATGAGAATATCGTCGATGAACACTACCACAAACTTGTCTAGGTAGTCCATGAACACACTGTTCATCAGGTACATAAAGAAGGCTGGCGCATTTGTCAAACCAAAGGACATAACTGTATACTCATATAACCCATACTTGGTGATGAATGCTGTCTTCGGTATGTCCGAGGGTCGGATTCTGAGTTGATGGTAGCCTGACCTCAGATCTATCTTCGAGAATACGCTGGCACCTCTGAGTTGGTCAAACAGATCTTCTATTCTTGGCAGAGGGTACTTGTTCTTGACAGTGACTTCATTCAAGGCTCTGTAGTCTATGCACATCCTTTTGGTACCATCTTTCTTCTCTACAAACAACACCGGAGCGGCCCAAGGCGAGGTACTTGGTCTGATGTAACCCTTCTCTAACATCTCATCTATCTGCTTCTTGAGTTCCACCAATTCTGGTCCAGACACTCGGTAGGCTCTTTTGGAAATGGGGGCGGTACCAGGGATAAGCTCTATGGCAAATTCGACTTTTCTCTCGGGTGGCATGCCCGTTAGCTCCTCGGGAAATACGTCCGGAAAGTCCGACACAACCTTGATAGCCTCAAGCGGGTTGGGCTCCTTACCATCAACTGAAATCTGGTGACAGACACCCTCCGCTGATTTAGGCATCCTTAGATCGGCCACTACCTCTTCTCCTGACGGGGACTTCAATGTTACGGTCCTCTTGTCACAGCTAACATTCGCTTCATACTTCATTAACCAATTCATCCCTAGAATAACATCTATCCCAGGGGTGTCTATTACTATTAAGTCACTGGGGAATCCTATCCCCCTTATTTCCACCCTTATATTTGAGCATATTTTATCTGTTTGCACCTTGCCACCAACCGAATTAATCCTCATGGGCGGCATCATTGCCTCTACTGAGATGTTATGCAATTCTACCCAGGTTGCAGTGACAAATGAATGAGTTGCACCAGTATCAAATAGCACTTTCGTGGGATGAGATTCGACTGAGAACATACCTACTGCCACATCTGGTGCATCCTGGATCGCTTCGGCCTCCAAGTGGTTCACCTTCCCACGGTTGTACGCTTGACCACGATTACCTGCTGCCTGTTGAGGTACACCTTGCCTTGCTGGAGCATTGGGGTTGGTCTGCTGCTGCGCCATCTTCTTTGGGCAATGCATCGCCCAGTGGCCTTGTTCCCCACAGTGGAAACATCCTCTGCCTCCTCCTTGTGCTGGGGCTGCTTGGTTGCTCTGATTTGCTGCTGGGGCAGGAAGGCGAGGTGCCTGGTTGTTCTGCCTTTGATACTGGTTACCTCCTTGCTGGCTGTTCTGACGATACTGCTGCTGCTGTGGGTACTGCCTCTGAAACTGCTGCTGATGCGGACGCTGATTCTGATTCTGATATCCCTGTGGGTGACCAGACCTGCCTTGCTGAGATGAACTGCCTGAGAAGCGGGGACGGCTGATGCTCCCGGATTGTGGCCCACTCATCTTGCGCTTCCGATCTTCCATATCCTTGCGCTTTCTCTCTGTCATGATCGCCCTATCGATCAGGTGCTGGAAGGTGGGGAAGGTGTGGTTCATCAACTGGTAATGCAGGGGATCCACCAAACCCCTCATGAACCTGTACTGCCTTTTAGCATCAGTGTTGACGTCTTCAGGTGCATAACGAGATAGCTGCAGAAACTTGTCCCTGTATTCACTAACAGACAGGGGTCCCTGCCTCAGAGCCAAGAACTCCTCCTTCTTCATGATCATCAATCCCTCTGGAACATGGTACCGACGGAAACTCTCGCTGAATTCCTCCCAAGTGATAGCTTCAGGGTCAGCATGGGTAGCAAGGTAGGACTCCCACCAGGACTGGGCTGCTCCCCTTAGCTGGCGGGGACCATACAGGACCTTCTCCCTGTCGTCACATTGGGCGGTGCGCAGTTCCCTTTCCACTGCACGCAGCCAGTCTTCTGCATCCATGGGGTCAGCAGAATGGGCGAAGGTAGGAGGGTGCCCTCTCATGAACTCACCACGCTTATCCCGTGGCATCTGGGGCATCTGCACTTGCAACTGGGGTTGGGGTTGCTGTTGCGCCTGTTGCATGGCTGCCAGAGTCTGCCCAATGGCCTGCACTGCCTGAGTCTGCATCAAGAACATCTGCTCCACTGTCATCGGGGGTGGCGGGGGAGGCTGCCTCTGTTGTTCCTCCTGCTGGTCATGCTGCTCTTGCTGAGCACGCCTGTTGCATCGGCGCCTGTTGTCAGACATCTGTGGAAGACATTCATACATCAGCGTTGATCTTACAATCCTTCAGCATAAGAAAAGGGAATACAGAATTCTTCATGACACTGAGTGAATAAAGAGCTTCACTGATCCTCATTATGATTCAACACAGCTTCTCAGATAAAAAGGAAAGTAGAAGTAAATGGTTTCCCAACTAAACAACTGACTTCATTAACATTACTGGCTAAGCCAAACTGCAGGGGAACCCCACAGGTTGGCAACAGTCATTACAAAGATTCAAATCCAGCACAAGTTCATCATAACAAGCATGTAAGCAACTGATAAGCAAACTAAACTAAATATAAGCAACTGATAAGCAAACTAAACTGACTACCTAAGACTGAGACATCTGACTTAAGGATTATTACAAACTCCGACGCTAACGATCTACGGATCCAAATCTATCCTGGTCTTGCAGGCGGGGGAACCATAAGTGTGGTGACCACGTGGTGGCGAGCGGTATGGGTGCTGAGTCCCAACAGGAGCGGGAGAACCACCCTCCTGGTGGCGGCGCTCTGCTAGCTCAGCACGCAACTCAGCAATCTCCGTTCGAGCCCTGCTCAGCTCGTCCAGAGAGTGATCCAGCTCAGTGTTAAGCACTGCGACTAGGTTGACTGTGCTGCTCAACCTAGGGTTAGCCTCACCAACAGGGGAGACAACCACACTCTCTGTACTGCCAGTAGGGCGGCGGGGGTAGTACCGAAGGTTAAGACCGTCGGCCACGCCACCGAACAAAGAACAGTACTGGGAGAGTGCACGTCGTGCTGCATCCTGCATAGCCGCCTCTGCAGTGTCCCTCTCGGAGATGGAATAGTGCTCCGAAACGGCCTCTGCACCCCGGAGGTCATCCTCCGGACGGCGAACTAGGCAGGTAGCCTCCCAGCGGTCCGGGTACCTCCCACGGCTGTGCTGGTAGACTACACAACGATACTCGATCGACCAGGTGTGCCGGTCGAAAGCCTGGCGCAGCAAGGTGTCGAGTGCGTCGTGGAAGTGACAACCGCGAGCGGCGTCACGGGTGATGGGTCGGGCGACCCATCCTTCCGCCTCCTGCGGCTCAGAGGACTCCGTGCTGTGGTCTGAGTCGTCGTCGTCGGGGTCTCCTCCAGGACCTCCTCCAGTGGCTCCTCCAACAGCCGGGGCGTCCCGCGGTGGTGCAGGGGGCGCCCCCAGCTGGAGAACAGAGGAGCGGCGCCTCGCGGACTCCACCTCCTGCTCAGGTGGGGAGGAAGAGCCCTGCTGCTCCCTGTGCTGACGTTGGCGCTCCTGCTCCTCACGCAGGCGGTGGTGTAGCCTCTCCAGGTGACTCGACTGACCGGACACAGTGCGGCGCAGGGGACGCTCCGCAAGGCGAGACGGCAGGAAAGGAATCACCGACTTACGAGCAGTGTGTCTAAGTCGAGCCATCTACAAAAGACACCGTAAGCATAAGAGTAAGAGCAGAACTAATATGACAAGTGAATAAACCATAGACAGAATAAGATAAAAAATTTTAACAAGGTATAATATAGTATATATATATATAGGTAGTAAAACATAGGGTTGGTCGAGGTGACCGACTTTTGAATTAACATCAGAGGTCAAGATGAGAGGGAAGGTCAATAGTCCTTAGTACGACCAGTGCTACTCTAGGTCAGCGGTCCTACAGTCAGCACGGCTTTGATACCACTTATGTCACACCCGGTTTCAGAAGGCAAACCGAATGCGAACTATGTACGTGCCAGGATCAGAATTCACGTACACAGCAATTACATAAATGAACATCATCGCACAGTGCTCGAATAATAACATAAAAGAGTATTAACTTATTACATCACAGAGTCATAGACATCCACATAGTCATCAACTTTAACAGTTAAATCAAAGTGCTAGCGAAACGCAGTAAAGATAGGGCCTTCACAGGCAGCTGACTGGGGGTTGCCGCCAACCCACACCTAGAACTCGTCGTAGTCTTGGAACTCCTGGAAGTCTCCTTCCACGACTTCGTCTTCTCCTGAGCAATGGTGGCAATGTGGACAACCTGGTGTTTTGTGGTAAAGCAAGGATGAGTACACATCAACGTACTCAGCAAATGCCCCGTTTGGCTGAAGTGGACTAGCTTTATGTGGGTTTAGGCTCAAGCAGTTGCTTTTAGTTGGTCAAGTATTTATTATTAGTGAAGCCAGGTTTTAGCAATAACTAACCCGTGAACCATTTCCTCATCGAGGAACAACATCATCATATTCGAACCAAAACCATAACATAATCCTTGTATCTTGAACCATCTGCAACTCTAATCAAAGAGGATCCCAAGGCTGCTCTTAACCGTGAGCACGGCTGATATACCAGTTTCACTACCCTCTGCAGAGGTCGCACACTTTACCCATGAGCCGTGATTCCCTCTCTAGCCCGGGCTTGCAAGACCCTTATTCACTCCCGAGGTGAATGGCCAGGGATTCACTACGAAGCCTTTACAAAGATTTCCTAGAGGTCATAGCTGCCCGTTAGGTTTCTCCAGTTTGATAAACACAGTACCTCTCCCCGCAGGAGGGCGACTAAAAAGCAAAATGAAAGAACCTCGGCACCCAACCTCGGCAGAGCAAGCACTGTGCCTGGACCCCATTGACGGCACGACGGCGAAGCAACTACACTTCTAGTTCCTCTAATTAATTAGCTAAGGGCACCCCATTCCACCCTCATGGTTGCACTGTTATCCCGGGTGGTCTCTCAACGAACAGGTCCTTACGGAGAGGTACTCAGGAAACAGCCTGAGTCCCCTAAATGCCACAAGTATATCATCATATCCAGAATAAAATCATAGTATCATCATTGTATCTCATCATGTTCATTGATTAAAGTAAAGCGCTAGCATGTAGCTAACCATAGTAACCCAAAAGGTAAATCAAGGACCAGGTAAATAGAAAGCTAGTAAATCCTTAGGTTGTTCATAGTATGCGGGACAGTGTATTATAAAGTAAATGGGACATAATGGGTCAGAGGACACTTGCCTTCACCAAGCTGCTGCTGCTCAGGGTCTTCTCCTGCAATTCCCTCAGACTCCACGAACGGCCCGATATCTACGCGAGTGCAAACATACATCCAACATTCTTGAAACGGTAGAAAACAGTACACCATACAACAGTATAGATCAAATAAATATGCACGCGACAAAGAATTCGCATCTACGACTACGCGAGAATGGAACCGAGACGACTGATACTACGTCGAGAGATATCACATGTATACTAAGCGAATGTGAATTATAATATTTAATTCGGCTTAATCATATTAACAGACAATAATCACATGTCGAGTAAAATTACTACTTAGTCTCGATTAGTGTGTTGTTCGAATAACCGTTGCTCAAATATATATTTAATTAGCGCGAACTATTCTAGTTGAGATGAGTCATTAGCGTGCGTAAAACGCACGACGCCACGTGTGAACAGCACGCGCAACGCGCGCGGACAGCACGCGACGATTTATTACGCGACGCGCGGGCGATGGCGAACGACACGAACGCGCACGGGGTTAGACGGGGGGGGGGGGGGGGGTAGACGGGGGTAGACGAAAGTCGTCTAGGGGTAGACGAAGGGTAGGCGAACGTAGACGGAGTCCCGTCGACGCACTGCGCGCAAGCAAACGCGAGCGCGCGCACTAGTTGCGCGACGCACAACGCATTAAATAATTAGCAAATCGCGGCTAATTATTTACGTGACGACGAACAACCTATATTACGTTTAAACGCGACAATTATATTTCTAATTTCAATTTAGTTGACGCAACTATTTGTGTGGGACATTTTAGATAACAAAGGAATTATCAATTAATCGGTGACTAATACGGAAACTAATTGACTAACGCGTACGGACGATTATAACGAAGTAAATAATTATTGCGCGCAAACTGCGCGCGCGACACGCGCGAAACAACGCGAGGGCACTACAAACAACGACGACGGCGCGCGCGATACCCGTGATCACGTGCGAAACTGCGCACGCGAGACTGACGAGTACGCGATGCGCAGGGGCGAGGTTCGACGGCGAACGGCTGCTACGGCGCTAAACGTCGACGCGGCTGGGCGTGCTGAGCGCGCAACGACGCAGCCACGACGCGCGGGTCTGCACGCCGGGGCACCGGCTTGCTGCGTGCTGCGATTCGCAACGGCAGGGGATCCCGTCATGCGCAAAGGAACTGGGATGCGCAGCATGAGGACGTGTGCGAGCGAGACGCGGGCAAGCCGCGGGCACTGGTGGACCCTGCAGGCCATCGACCGCTGGCCGGGCACCGCATGCTGCGCCACCATGTACGAGCAGCAAGCGCCGCAAGCCACCCACGCCGGGGCTGGCCACGCTGGCCACCGCGCGCGCCTGCGTCGGGCTCGCCACGACGAGCTGCCGCGCGCCCTCGCACCTACCTAGCCGTGTTCTCGCGCCGGGCTTGCTAGAGTGCCTGCTACATGAAGGACCAACTCGACCGAGGAAGGTGGAGAGAGGGAAGGGGAAGAGGAAGGCTCACCTCGGAGACGAGAGGACGGTGGCGCGGACAGCGAGCCGGCCTTGGCGAGCGCAGCAGGGCGGGGCGAGGCTCCAACGGTGGTTCGGCGAGGTCGGAGGCGAAATCGTGGCGAGAAAGTGGGCGACGAGCGAGAGAACTGCGCGTCGGGCGGTTGCTTTTCTCTGAAAAAAATCGCACAGCCGGTTCGTTTTGGAAGAAGCACAGTGCTTCCTGCGCGTGGGACTGGCTGGGTGGCGGCGGCAGGCGCTGGGCGTCCGTTTTCCTCGCGCGGGCGTGGGCGCGTGGACGCCAGCGCGCAGCTGGGCCACTGGGCCGCGGCGCCGGGCGCGGCAGGCGCGCACGCGCTGGGAGCGCGACACTCGCACTCGGCCAGGCGGGCGCTCGCGGGGTGGAGCTGGGCCGCGGCAGGCTGCTTGCTCGCGCGCGCGCTGGGGGGATTGGGCTGGCGAGGGGGTGGCGCACTGGGTGGGCCGAGCGCGGAGCTGGGCCGCGCGCACGCGGGCCCGCGAGGGGGGAGGAGTTGGCGCGGGGGGAAAACAAAGCCGGGAGCTGGGCCGCCGCGGTGGGCCGAGCGGGGGGGAAGGGGGGAGACGGCTGGGCCGGCCGAGCTGGGCCAGGGGGGGAAGTTTGGGCTGAATTCTGTTTTTCCTTTTCTTTTCTTTTTCCTTTCTCTTTTCTATTTATTTCAGTTTAACTCTATGCACAAACAAATGATTTAATTGAAAGATCAAGCAAACCATTCATCAAACAACAAACAAAATAAATATTCTCCAACATGATGCAACAACCATAGTTTCCCTTAGGGTTTAACCTATTAATTATAATTGCGTTTAAAAATAACCACTCTTCTTCTATAGAAAAAGAAATCAAGAGGTTGGAGGAGATGAGATGAGAGGATTAACACCTGAATTTGTGGATATGAGCAAAGAAATTTTATACCCCCAAATTCAGGGTGTTACACCCAGAGGCGCGCTCCAAAAGTACCTGCGGGTGATTCGCCGGACCCAGACCCCTTCGACAGGGTCCGAGGGTGTAACACCCTGAATTTGGGGGTATAAAATTTCTTTGCTCATATTCACAAATTCAGGTGTTACTTCCTTTTTCTCATCCTTCCCCAATCTTTTCTTTCTCATTTCTATAGGAGAAAAGTGCTTATTTTATTTGTGATAATAGTGTGATAGGTTAAACCCTAAGGGAGTGTGAACTGTTGCATCATGTTGAACCCTAGATTTCACTTTTGTTTGGTGCATAATTCTCAAAAAGTCTAATTTGAATTTGTGGCTCATTTGAATTTGAATCAAAAAGAGAAAATAAAAAGAAAAGAGAAAACAAAAACCAGAATAAAAGAAAAAGGAAAAGAAGCCCGCTTCCCCCCGCCCCTCGGCCTTTCGGCCCATCAGGCCCATCCCGCGCGCGCCCTTCCCCCCCGCTCTCTCTGCCCTGGCGGGCCCGCCCGTCAGCGCGGCCGCCGTCTCCGCGCCCGCCTCCCTCTCTCTCTGCTCGCGGGCCCGAGCTGTCAGCTCCTCCGTCCCCGCGTAACCGCCGCCCGAGCCGCGCGGCCGCCTTCTCCGCGCCCACGTCGCGCGTGGAGCTCGCAACTGCCCCGCCCCCGGCCACTTGAGCCCAGAGCCCCACTCGCCCTCTCCCCCTCCCTCATTTGCGCACCTGCCGACCCCTCTTCCACCTCTCCCTCGCTGCGCGCACGCCAGAGCACCGTCGCCGTGAACCGCCGCCGCCCCGAGCTCGTTTCCCGGCCGCCGTTGGAGCTCCGCCGTGTCCATTGCCACGGTGAGCTTCACCCCGGCGTCCGCAACCCGGGACGCGCTCCAATTTCCCCTTCCCCTCCCTATTTCCCTCTGCCCGCGCTCACCCGCCGTCCGTCGTGCAGCCGCGGAGGCCCGCCACCGTCGCCCCGGGCCACCGTCGCGTCATCGCCGCCACCAAGGAGTCCCCGGAGTTCGCCTTGAGGTAAGGAACCTCCCATGCCCCCTCTTTTCCCCTCTACTGCACTCTGACGCGTCTAATTGCTCGCCGGAGTCCCTTAACGCCGCCGCCGAGCCGCTTCGCCGTGAACCGCCCCCCTCCGGTGCCCTTGTCCCGACCTAGTCCCCACCAAAAGGTTCCCCGCGCCCTCCCCAACCTCCCCGGCCATTCAGATCGCCCCAAGGACCCGCAGGGCCCCCGCGCCCCTCGTCTCCGGCGAGCTCCTCCGCCGCGGGGACGGGCGCCGCCGCCTCAGCTGGCTGGGGAAGGAGACAGAAGCCAGCCGCCCCATCTCCGCCGTCCATCTTAGATCGGACGGCCCTGTTTCAAATAGCCCGAACCCAACCTCAGCCGTTCGCCTGAGATCCGACGGCCTAGAGTCGTTTCCCCCGCGCCCCGCCTCTCTGCCGCTGGGCCCCGCCTGTCAGCCCGCCTGCGCCCCGCGCTGCTCGCCCGGTCCCGCCTGTCAGCCGTCCGCCCCGCGCTGCCCGCCCGGCCCCGCCTGTCAGCCGCTCAGGCCGCCGCGCGCTCGCGCGCCCGCCCGCAATCTAATCTCGGGCGTTGATTTGAGATCCAACGGCTATGAAGGCCCGATACCCCTTCGCCCGCGCAAATTCTTAAAGAGACCCCCGGTTTTCTGTAAATTGACCCGCCGTCCCTGGTTTCTCGCAGTTAGGTCCTCGGACCTTTTATTTAATTCAAAATAGGTCCTTAGGGTATATTTTTAACCCCTAAACTTGTAAAATTCATAACTTTGCCATATGAACTCCAAATTAGGTGCTTCAAATTGCAAAATGTTCATAATATTATTATCTATCTGTTTATGCAATGTTTCCCTGCTGTTTCTATGTCCCAATTAATAGTTGATCATTAGGGTAAAATTAATGTTATTGGAATCCTATTTGAGATAAATAAAAAATAGTAGACTTTAATAAAAGTTGGAGCACTTAAGTTTATGGACTTAACACTATGTAATGATTAAACCCCACCACTGACTTAAACCTGATTAGTGGATAATGAATCACTTTGTATAGTCCTCTACCCCAGACCTAGAGAATACCAGAGTGCCTATCCCTTTTCTTTTATGAACTTGTGATCTCTCTCTGCTGCATATGTTTGGTATATTGTTTTTGTTTGTTACTTCCCAAGTGCATAGTGTGAATGATTAATTTACGTAGACAACGAGCAGTCTGTGTTTCCCGAGGAAATTGCAGAGGAAGTCCCTGATCAGCAGTTTGGTGAAGGCAAGTGTCCTCTGACCCATTATGTCCTATTCATTTATAACTTACTACCCCACATTACTTACTTGAAACCTAAGGATTGACTAGCTTTACACTCTACTTTATCCTTGATGACCTTATGGGCTATTATGGTTAGCATTCTGCTATTGCCTTAACTTAATCAATGAACATGATGTGACTATTTATGATACTGTTATCCTGATGATGTTGATGATCTTGTGATACTCTAGGGGGCTCAGGCTGTTTCCTGAGTACCTCTCCGTAAGGACCTGTTCGTTGAGAGACCACCCGGGATAACAGTGCAACCATGAGGGTGAAATGGGGCACCCTTAGCTAAATAATTAGAGGAACTAGAGGTGTAGTTGCTTCGCCGTCGTGCCGTCAATGGGGTCCAGGCACAGTGCTTGCTCTGCCGAGGCTGAGTGCCGAGGTTCTTTCGTTTTGCTTTTGTTAGTCACTCTCCTGCGGGGAGGAGTACTGTGTTTATCAAACTGGAGAAACCTAACGGGCAGCTATGATCTCTAGGGAATCTTTGTAACAGCTACGTAGTGATACCCTGCCAGACCACCTAGGTAGTGGTCAATGGGGATTAGCTCTCCCCGGGCAGAAAGGGAATCATGACTCATGGGTAAAGTGTGCGACCTCTGCAGAGGGTAGTGAAACTGGTATATCAGCCGTGCTCACGGTTAAGAGCAGCCTTGGGATCCTCTTTGATTAGAGATACAGATGGTTCGAGATACAAGGATTATGTTATGGTTTTGGTTCGAATATGATGATGTTGTTCCTCGATGAGGAAATGGTTCATGGGTTGGTTAATGCTAAAATCTGGCTTCTACTAATGATAAATACCTGACCAACTAAAAGCAACTGCTTGAGCCTAACCCCACATAAAGCTAGTCCACCTCAGCCAAACGGGACATTTGCTGAGTACGTTGATGTGTACTCATCCTTGCTTTACCACCAAACACCAGGTTGTCCGCATTGTAACCACTGCTCAGGAGAAGGCGAAGCCGTGGAAGGAGACTTCCAGGAGTTCCAAGACTACGACGAATTCTAGGTGTGGGTTGGCGGCAACCCCCAGTCAGCTGCCTGTGAAGGCCTTATATTTACTGCGTTTCGCTAGCACTTTGATTTACCTGTTAAGACGATGACTATGTGAATGTCTATGATTCTGTGATGTAATAAGTTAATACTCCTCTATGTTATTATTCGAGCAATGTGCGTTGATGTTCATTTATGTAACTGCTGTGTACGTGAGTTCTGATCCTGGCACGTACATGGTTCGCATTCGGTTTGCCTCCCAAAACCGGGTGTGACATAAGTGGTATCAAAGCCGTGCTGACTGTAGGACCGCTGACCTAGAGTAGCACTGATCGTACTAAGGACTATTGACCTTTCCCTCTCACCTTGACCTCTGATGTTACTTCAAAAGTCGGTCACCTCGACCAACCCTATGTTTTACTACATATATATACTATATTATACCTTGTTAAAATTTTTATCTTATTCTGTCAATGGTTTATTCACTTGTCATATTAGTTCTGCTCTTACTCTTATGCTTACGGTGTCTTTTGTAGATAGCTCGTCTTAGACACACAGCACGTAAGTCGGTGATTCCTTTCCTGCCGTCTCGACTTGCGGAGCGTCCTCTGCATCGCACCGTGTCCGGTCAGTCGAGTCACCTGGAGAGACTGCACCACCGCCTGCGTGAGGAGCAGGAACGCCGGCGCCAGCACAGAGAGCAGCAGGGCTCTTCCTCCCCATCCCAGCAAGAGGTGGAGTCCGTGAGGCCCCGTTCCTCTGTTGCCCAGTTGGAGGCACCCCCTGCACCACCGCGGGACGTCCCGGCTGTTGGAGGAGGTCTTGGAGGAGACCCCGACGATGACGACTCAGACCACAGCACGGAGTCTTCTGAGCCGCAGGAGGCGGAAGGATGGGTCGCCCCACCCATCACCCGTGACGCCGCTCGCGGTTGTCACTTCCACGACGCACTCGACACCTTGTTGCGCCAGGCTTTTGACCGGCACACCTGGTCGATCGAGTATCGTTGTGTAGTCTACCAGCACAGTCGCGGGAGGTACCCGGACCGCTGGGAGGCTACCTGCCTAGTTCGCCGTCCGGAGGATGACCTCCGGGGTGCGGAGGCCGTTTCGGAGCACTATTCCATCTCCGAGAGGGACACTGCAGAGGCGGCTATGCAGGATGCAGCACGACGTGCACTCTCCCAGTACTGTTCTTTGTTCGGTGGGGTGGCCGACGGTCTTAACCTTCGGTACTACTCCCGCCGCCCTACTGGCAGCACAAAGAGTGTGGTTGTCTCACCTGTTGGTGAGGCTAACCCTAGGTTGAGCAGCACAGTCAACCTAGTCGCAGTGCTTAACACTGAGCTGGATCACTCTCTGGACGAGCTGAGCAGGGCTCGAACGGAGATTGTGGAGTTGCGTGCTGAGCTGGCAGAGCGCCATCACCAGGAGGGTGGTTCTCCCGCTCCTGCTGGGACTCAGCACCCATACCACTCGCCGCCACGTGGTCACCACACTTACGGTTCCCCCGCCTGTAAGACCAGGATAGATCTGGATCCTTAGATCGTTAGCGTCGAAGTTTGTAATAATTCTTAAGTCAGATGTCTCAGTCTTAGATAGTTAGTTTAGTTTGCTTATCAGTTGCTTCCAATTAGCTTAGTTTGCTTATCAGTTGCTGGCATGCTTGTTATGGTGAACTTGTGCTGGATTTGAATCTTTGTAATGACTGTTGCCAACCTGTGGGTTTCTCCTGCAGTTGGGCCTAGCTATAATGTTAATAAAGTCAGTTATTTAGTTGGGAAGCCATTTACTTCTACTTTCCTTCTTATCTGAGAAGCTGTGTTGAATCGTAATGAGGATCAGTGAAGCTCTTTGTTCACTCAGTGTCATGAAGAATTCTGTATTCTCTTTTCTTATGCTGGAGAGTTGTAAGATCAATGCTGATGTATGAATGTCCTCCACAGATGTCGGACAACAGGCGCCGATGCAACAGGCGTGCTCAGCAAGAGCAGCAGGACCAGCAGGAGGAACAACAGAGGCAGCCTCCCCCGCCACCCCCGATGTCAGTGGAGCAGATGTTCTTGATGCAGACTCAGGCAGTGCAGGCCATTGGGCAGACTCTGGCAGCCATGCAGCAGGCTCAACAGCAACCCCAACCCCAGTTGCAAGTGCAGATGCCCCAGATGCCACGGGATAAGCGTGGTGAGTTCATGAGAGGGCACCCTCCTACCTTCGCCCATTCTGCTGACCCCATGGATGCAGAAGACTGGCTGCGCGCAGTGGAAAGAGAACTGCGCACCGCTCAATGTAACGACAGGGAGAAGGTTCTGTATGGTCCCCGTCAGCTAAGGGGAGCAGCCCAGTCCTGGTGGGAGTCCTACCTCGCCACACATGCTGACCCCGAAGCCATCACCTGGGAAGAATTCAGCGAGAGTTTCCGCAGGTACCATGTGTCAGAGGGACTGATGATCGTGAAGAAGGAGGAGTTTCTGGCTCTGAAGCAGGGACCCCTGTCTGTTAGTGAATACAGAGACAAGTTTCTGCAGCTATCTCGGTATGCACCTGAGGATGTCAACACTGATGCTAAAAGGCAGTACAGGTTCATGAGAGGTTTAGTGGATCCCCTGCAATACCAGCTGATGAATCACACCTTCCCCACCTTCCAGCACCTGATCGATAGGGCAGTTATGACTGAGAAGAAGCGTAAGGATATGGAAGATCGGAAGCGCAAGATGAGTGGACCCCAGTCCGGAGGCATCAGCCGTCCACGTTTCTCAGGCAGTTCATCTCAGTAAGGCAGGCCTGGTCACCCACAGGGATATCAGAATCAGAACCAGCGTCCGCATCAGCAGCAGTTTCAGAGGCAGTATCAGCAGCAGCAGCAGCAGCTGTATCGTCAGCACAGCCAGCAAGGAGGGAATCAGTATCAGAAGCAGAACAACCAGGCACCTCGCCTTCCTGCCCCAGCAGCAAACCAGAGCAACCAAGTAGCTCCAGCACAAGGAGGAGGCAGAGGATGTTTCCACTGTGGGGAACAAGGCCACTGGGCGATGCAGTGCCCAAAGAAGATGGCGCAGCAGCAGACCAACCCCAATGCTCCAACAAGGCAAGGTGTACTGCAGCCGACAGCAGGCAATCGTAACCAAGCGTACAACCGTGGAAAGGTGCACCACTTGGAGGCCGAAGCGATCCAGGATGCACCAGATGTGGCAGTAGGTATGTTCTCAGTCGAATCTCATCCCACGAAAGTGCTATTTGATACTGGTGCAACTCATTCATTTGTCACTGCAACCTGGGTAGAATTGCATAACATCTCAGTAGAGGCAATGATGCCGCCCATGAGGATTAATTCAGTTGGTGGCAAGGTGCAAACAGATAAAATATGCTCAAATATAAGGGTGGAAATAAGGGGGATAGGATTCCCCAGTGACTTAATAGTAATAGACACCCCTGGGATAGATGTTATTCTAGGGATGAATTGGTTAATGAAGTATGAAGCGAATGTTAGCTGTGATAAGAGGACCGTAACATTGAAGTCCCCGTCAGGAGAGGAGGTAGTGGCCGAGCTAAGGATGCCTAAATCAGCGGAGGGTGTCTGTCACCAGATTTCAGTTGATAGTAAGGAGCCCAACCCGCTCGAGGCTATCAAGGTTGTGTCGGACTTTCCGGACGTATTTCCCAAGGAGCTGACGGGCATGCCACCCGAGAGAAAAGTCGAATTTGCCATAGAGCTTATCCCTGGTACCGCCCCCATTTCCAAAAGAGCCTACCGAGTGTCTGGACCAGAATTGGTGGAACTCAAGAAGCAGATAGATGAGATGTTAGAGAAGGGTTACATCAGACCAAGTACCTCGCCTTGGGCCGCTCCGGTGTTGTTTGTAGAGAAGAAAGATGGTACCAAAAGGATGTGCATAGACTACAGAGCCTTGAATGAAGTCACTGTCAAGAACAAGTACCCCCTGCCAAGGATAGAAGATTTGTTCGACCAGCTCAGAGGTGCCAGCGTATTCTCGAAGATAGATCTGAGGTCAGGTTACCATCAACTCAGAATCCGACCCTCGGACATACCGAAGACGGCATTCATCACCAAGTACGGGTTATATGAATTCACAGTTATGTCCTTTGGTTTGACAAATGCGCCAGCCTTCTTTATGTATCTGATGAACAGTGTGTTCATGGATTATCTGGACAAGTTTGTGGTAGTGTTTATCGATGATATTCTCATATACTCTCGAAGTGAGGAAGATCATGTAGAGCATTTGAAGATGGTATTGCAAAGACTTCGAGAGCATCAGTTGTATGCCAAGCTGGGCAAATGCGAGTTCTGGATTCATGAAGTCCTGTTTCTGGGTCACATCATAAATCAAGATGGGTTGGCAGTGGATCCAAAGAAAGTGGCAGATATCCTGAACTGGAAAGCACCAAGGGATGTTCGTGGGATCAAGAGCTTCATTGGAATGGCTGGGTATTACAGGCGTTTCATCGAAGGCTTCTCAAAGATTGCTAGACCAATGATAGCATTACTAGCGAAGAAAGTTGAGTTTAAGTGGACCCAAAAGTGTCAGCAAGCATTTGAAGAACTGAAAAATAGATTGACTACAGCTCCGGTGTTAGTCCTGCCTGATGTTCACAAGCCATTCTCAGTGTATTGCGATGCTTCTTACACCGGATTGGGATGTGTGCTAATGCAAGAAGGAAGAGTTGTAGCATATTCATCTCGACAGCTGAAGATCCATGAGAAAAATTACCCCACACATGACCTGGAGTTGGCAGCAGTAGTTCATGCTTTGAAGACCTGGAGACATTACCTGTATGGGCAGAAGTGCGACATTTACACAGATCATAAAAGTCTGAAGTACATATTCACCCAGTCAGAGTTAAACATGAGACAGCGAAGATGGTTGGAATTGATCAAGGACTATGAGTTGGAGATACATTACCATCCAGGCAAAGCCAATGTGGTTGCAGATGCTCTGAGCAGGAAGAGTCAAGTCAATATGATGGCCACGTACCCAATGCCATATGAGTTAGCCAAGGAGTTCGACAGACTGAGTCTCGGTTTCCTGAACAGTACGCAAGGAGTAACGGTAGAATTAGAGCCCACCCTAGAGCGGGAGATCAAAGAAGGGCAGAAGGATGATGAAAGCATCAACAAGATCCGACAGCTAATCTTAGAAGGAAGAGGCAAAGACTTTCGAGAGGATGAAGAGGGGGTAATATGGTTCAAGGACCGATTGTGTGTCCCCGACCTCAAACCTATTCGGGAGCTGATCCTAAAGGAAGCTCATGAGACAGCCTACTCCATACACCCGGGAAGTGAAAAGATGTACCAGGATTTAAAAAAGGAGGTTTTGGTGGTATGGCATGAAAAGAGAAATCGCAGAATATGTCGCCATCTGTGATAGCTGTCAAAGGACCAAAGCAGAGCATCAAAGGCCCGCCGGATTGTTGCAGCCATTGCGGATTCCTCAGTGGAAGTGGGATGAGATCGAGATGGATTTTGTAGTTGGCCTACCTCGTACCCGGGCCGACTATGATTCCATCTGGGTGGTTGTGGACCGCTTAACAAAGGTGGCCCACTTCATACCTGTGAAGACCACATATACCGGAGCAACGTTAGCTGAGTTATACATGTCACGGATAGTTTGCCTTCATGGTGTGCCGAAGAAGATAGTGTCAGATCGAGGAACGCAGTTCACCTCTCATTTTTGGCAGCAGCTACAAGAAGCTTTGGGCACCCATTTGAACTTCAGCTCGGCTTATCACCCGCAGACAGACGGTCAGACTGAAAGAACTAACCAGATCCTAGAAGATATGCTAAGAGCCTGTGCGTTGCAAGACAAGTCAGGATGGGACAAAAGGTTACCTTATGCAGAATTCTCCTATAACAATAGCTATCAGGCTAGCTTGAAGATGTCACCGTTTCAGGCACTCTATGGACGGAGTTGTAGGACTCCGCTGCATTGGGACCAGCCTGGAGAGAGACAGTTGTTTGGCCCCGACATTTTGCTTGAAGCCGAAGAGAATATCAAAATGGTTCGGGAGAACCTGAAGATAGCCCAGTCAAGACAGCGAAGCTATGCGGACCGAAGGAGAAGAGAACTGAGTTTTGAAGTGGGGGATTTCGTCTATCTGAAGGTGTCACCTATCAGGGGAGTCAGAAGGTTCGGAGTTAAAGGCAAGTTAGCACCCCGGTATGTTGGACCATATCAAATTCAAGCAAAGCGTGGAGAAGTGGCCTATCAACTCAACCTACCAGAAAGTTTGTCGGCAGTGCACAATGTGTTCCACGTGTCGCAATTGAAGAAGTGTCTGCGAGTACAAGAAGAACAGTTGCCAGTGGAGGGTTTGGAAGTCTAGGAGGATCTGACATACATAGAGAAGCCAACGCAGATTCTGGAGTTTGCAGACACAGTCACCCGGAGGAACACCATCAGAATGTGTAAAGTCAGATGGGGTCACCACTCGGAGGAAGAAGCAACCTGGGAACGAGAAGATGATCTAAAGGCCAAATACCCTGAACTCTTTGCTGACCAACCTTGAATCTCGGGGCGAGATTCTTTTAAGGGGGATAGGTTTGTAACACCCTGAATTTTGGGGTATAAAATTTCTTTGCTCATATTCACAAATTCAGGTGTTACTTCCTTTTTCTCATCCTTCCCCAATCTTTTCTTTCTCATTTCTATAGGAGAAAAGTGCTTATTTTATTTGTGATAATAGTGTGATAGGTTAAACCCTAAGGGAGTGTGAACTGTTGCATCATGTTGAACCCTAGATTTCACTTTTGTTTGGTGCATAATTCTCAAAAAGTCTAATTTGAATTTGTGGCTCATTTGAATTTGAATCAAAAAGAGAAAATAAAAATAAAAGAGAAAACAAAAACCAGAATAAAAGAAAAAGGAAAAGAAGCCAGCTTCCCCCCGCCCCCTCGGCCTTTCGGCCCATCAGGCCCATCCCGCGCGCGCGCCCTTCCCCCCCGCTCTCTCTGCCCTGGCGGGCCCGCCCGTCAGCGCGGCCGCCGTCTCCGCGCCCGCCTCCCTCTCTCTCTGCTCGCGGGCCCGAGCTGTCAGCTCCTCCGTCCCCGCGTAACCGCCGCCCAAGCCGCGCGGCCGCCTTCTCCGCGCCCACGTCGCGCGTGGAGCTCGCAACTGCCCCGCCCCCGGCCACTTGAGCCCAGAGCCCCACTCGCCCTCTCCCCCTCCCTCATTTGCGCACCTGCCGACCCCTCTTCCACCTCTCCCTCGCTGCGCGCACGCCAGAGCACCATCGCCGTGAACCGCCGCCGCCCCGAGCTCGTTTCCCGGCCGCCGTTGGAGCTCCGCCGTGTCCATTGCCACAGTGAGCTTCACCCCGGCGTCCGCAACCCGGGACGCGCTCCAATTTCCCATTCCCCTCCCTATTTCCCTCTGCCCGCGCTCACCCGCCGTCCGCCGTGCAGCCGCGGACGCCCGCCACCGTCGCCCCGGGCCACCGTCGCGTCATCGCCGCCACCAAGGAGTCCCCGGAGTTCGCCTTGAGGTAAGGAACCTCCCATGCCCCCTCTTTTCCCCTCTACTGCACTCTGACGCGTCTAATTGCTCGCCGGAGTCCCTTAACGCCGCCGCCGAGCCGCTTCGCCGTGAACCGCCCCCTCCGGTGCCCTTGTCCCGACCTATTCCCCACCAAAAGGTTCCCCGCGCCCTCCCTAACCTCCCCGGCCATTCAGATCGCCCCAAGGACCCGCAGGGCCCCCGCGCCCCTCGTCTCCGGCGAGCTCCTCCGCCGCGGGGACGGGCGCCGCCGCCTCAGCTGGCTGGGGAAGGAGACAGAAGCCAGCCGCCCCATCTCCGCCGTCCATCTTAGATCGGATGGCCCTGTTTCAAATAGCCCGAACCAAACCTCAGCCGTTCGCCTGAGATCCGACGGCCCAGAGCCGTTTCCCCCGCGCCCCGCCTCTCTGCCGCTGGGCCCCGCCTGTCAGCCCGCCTGCGCCCCGCGCTGCTCGCCCGGTCCCGCCTGTCAGTCGTCCGCCCCGCGCTGCCCGCCCGGCCCCGCCTGTCAGCCGCTCAGGCCGCCGCGCGCTCGCGCGCCCGCCCGCAATCTAATCTCGGGCGTTGATTTGAGATCCAACGGCTATGAAGGCCCGATACCCCTTCGCCCGCGCAAATTCTTAAAGAGACCCCCGGTTTTCTGTAAATTGACCCGTCGTCCCTGGTTTCTCGCAGTTAGGTCCTCGGACCTTTTATTTAATTCAAAATAGGTCCTTAGGGTATATTTTTAACCCCTAAACTTGTAAAATTCATAACTTTGCCATATGAACTCCAAATTAGGTGCTTCAAATTGCAAAATGTTCATAATATTATTATCTATCTGTTTATGCAATGTTTCCCTGCTGTTTCTATGTCCCAATTAATAGTTGATCATTAGGGTAAAATTAATGTTATTGGAATCCTATTTGAGATAAATAAAAAATAGTAGACTTTAATAAAAGTTGGAGCACTTAAGTTTATGGACTTAACACTATGTAATGATTAAACCCCACCACTGACTTAAACCTGATTAGTGGATAATGAATCACTTTGTATAGTCCTCTACCCTAGACCTAGAGAATACCAGAGTGCATATCCCTTTTCTTTTATGAACTTGTGATCTCTCTCTGCTGCATATGTTTGGTATATTGTTTTTGTTTGTTACTTCCCAAGTGCATAGTGTGAATGATTACTTTACGTAGACAACGAGCAGTCTGTGTTTCCCGAGGAAATTGCAGAGGAAGTCCCTGATCAGCAGTTTGGTGAAGGCAAGTGTCCTCTGACCCATTATGTCCTATTCATTTATAACTTACTACCCCGCATTACTTACTTGAAACCTAAGGATTGACTAGCTTTACACTCTACTTTATCCTTGATGACCTTATGGGCTATTATGGTTAGCATTCTGCTATTGCCTTAACTTAATCAATGAACATGATGTGACTATTTATGATACTGTTATCCTGATGATGTTGATGATCTTGTGATACTCTAGGGGGCTCAGGCTGTTTCCTGAGTACCTCTCCGTAAGGACCTGTTCGTTGAGAGACCACTCGGGATAACAGTGCAACCATGAGGGTGAAATGGGGCACCCTTAGCTAAATAATTAGAGGAACTAGAGGTGTAGTTGCTTCGCCGTCGTGCCGTCAATGGGGTCCAGGCACAGTGCTTGCTCTGCCGAGGCTGAGTGCCGAGGTTCTTTCGTTTTGCTTTTGTTAGTCACTCTCCTGCGGGGAGGAGTACTGTGTTTATCAAACTGGAGAAACCTAACGGGCAGCTATGATCTCTAGGGAATCTTTGTAACAGCTACGTAGTGATACCCTGCCGGACCACCTAGGTAGTGGTCAATGGGGATTAGCTCTCCCCGGGCAGAAAGGGAATCATGACTCATGGGTAAAGTGTGCGACCTCTGCAGAGGGTAGTGAAACTGGTATATCAGCCGTGCTCACGGTTAAGAGCAGCCTTGGGATCCTCTTTGATTAGAGATACAGATGGTTCGAGATACAAGGATTATGTTATGGTTTTGGTTCGAATATGATGATGTTGTTCCTCGATGAGGAAATGGTTCATGGGTTGGTTAATGCTAAAATCTGGCTTCTACTAATGATAAATACCTGACCAACTAAAAGCAACTGCTTGAGCCTAACCCCACATAAAGCTAGTCCACCTCAGCCAAACGGGACATTTGCTGAGTACGTTGATGTGTACTCATCCTTGCTTTACCACCAAACACCAGGTTGTCCGCATTGTAACCACTGCTCAGGAGAAGGCGAAGCCGTGGAAGGAGACTTCCAGGAGTTCCAAGACTACGACGAATTCTAGGTGTGGGTTGGCGGCAACCCCCAGTCAGCTGCCTGTGAAGGCCTTATCTTTACTGCGTTTCGCTAGCACTTTGATTTACCTGTTAAGACGATGACTATGTGGATGTCTATGATTCTGTGATGTAATAAGTTAATACTCCTCTATGTTATTATTCGAGCAATGTGCGTTGATGTTCATTTATGTAACTGCTGTGTACGTGAGTTCTGATCCTGGCACGTACATGGTTCGCATTCGGTTTGCCTCCCAAAACCGGGTGTGACAGAGGGCTCGATGCCTCCCTACGGTGGGATTCCGTTACAAATCGTTCCCGCCGGTCTCGAAAATGTCCTAGGGTACCTCGGGAGCGTAGCCCGAGCCTCGGCTATGTATCAAACGTACCCAGAGTCATCCCTCACTCTGCGTGCTCTGGGGCGACTGTCGAACCCTTCCGAGGGGCCAGCCTACGAACCCCTGATCAGTAGTGGGCACGGAGCCCGAGCACTCTGGGGTGGCTGTCGAACCCTTCCGAGGGGCCAGCCTTCGAACCCCTGATCAGTAATGGGCTTGAAGTCCGAGTGCTCTGGGGCGGCTATCTAAACCCTTCCGAGGGGCCAGCCTTCGAACCCCTAATCAGTAGGAGGGCTCGGGGGCCCGCTTCCTCCACCGAGAAGGATCCTTTCCACAATGTCCCCTTTCCCGGTCCCTGTGGCAAGAGAGAGAGAGAGAGGAGGAGGGGAAGGATATGAATTTAAATAAGGTGGCACACCTTTTTTGACGTGGTCATTATGGCGAAGGCGAAGCGACGCCCGCCTCGCCTGCCAGAGGTATTGCCTGCTCCGTCGGGGAGTTAATGCGACGGGACGGGCGATTCGCGTGGCGCCCGTTGCGCGTGCAAGCCGTTCGAGGAACGGGGCATGGGCACGTCGTCTTCACGCCGTGGGAGAGGGCTCTCCCATTGCTTCAGGAGGGGACATGAGCCTACAGGCGACTTGACCGCTGCCTCCGCTCGTCTACCGCTGCAGTTACTGCCGTCCCACTTTTGACCATGCCAACCGTCGTGCCTACCCCACGGCTGACTGACCCATGGCCGTCACCTTTAATTGGCACTGTTGGGTCATGCGCAAGGCTGCCTCGAGTCGCGGTACTAGTTCCATAGTCGAGGAGGCGCAGCATTGGCACGAGTGGCGGTGTAGCTTCTTGCACGTCGTAACCGGCGCGCCGGTTACATGACATGCGGGCCCGCTTCCTTTGCGCTGGTCCACCGGATGTGGATGGAGCCGAAGGGGCGCACAATTGCGGTGCAGTTGGGTGCTTGTCGCGTGGCAGTCCACCCTTTCGACCACCGGTTTCTGCGAAGATGGGGGAGCGCTTGTAACCGCGGGACGGTTACATGCCTCGCGTGCGGCGGTTCGCCTTCTTCGTGCTTTGGATCAGCTCGTATGACGTGTGGGTCCTAGCCCCCGTGTCGTAGGGGGAGAACCCTGGAGGATTTCAGTGGGGATTTTGCCCGTGACGCTAAGGGGTGCAAGCGAGGAGGTCTGCCTATAAAAGGGGGATCGATCCCCTGGGCAGTGGTCATGCCTTCGTTCTCCCCTCATGCATCGCGCCCTTCCGCCTTTTGAGCCCCCGGATGGGGTGCTCCAGCGCCGCCTTGCTCTTGCTGTCGTTGGAGGAGCGTGGCCTCGTGGAGATTGGCACCTTTCAGCCATCGCTCGACTTCAAGGATTTTCGTCGTGCAGCCCGGCTGCATTCCCTCACCAATGGGCAGTTTGGTGGGGAGAAGCAAGCCGGGCTGCGGCCTCCGCCCCACCCTCAGCTTCAAGGACCTTCGTCATCCTTGCTGAGGCAGAGGGAGGGCTGAGCCGGGGTTCTACCTCCCGCATGGGCAGGCAGGCCGTCTCCTCCTTCAGCATTTAGGGGAGAAGGCGCTCACCGACCTCGCGGAGGGGCGAACTTCGGCAACGTAGGACCGGTCGGCCGCAAGCGTCGTCAGCTCCAGCGTGCCTGGCTCGCTGGCTCAGCTGGCTCTGTCGTGGCCTCCGACGCTGCCTCCTACCGCTTGATCCGGGCTCGGGCGTCTGTTGCGCCGTGCGCACCGGTGGACCGTCCAAGACGCCGTACACCACATGGGCGGCGTTCGCGTTCTTGGATTGCCTTGTCCTCACTCCGGCACGATGCCTCCGTGCGGAGGTTGGGGCCTGCCCATCCGCGAGGACCTGAGTGGGGATCTACCGGTGCAGGCTAGGGCGTCCGCCATTCGTCGGCGTGGCGCTGGCGCGCAGGTGGCCGCTGTCGTCGGTGCTGAGGTGGTGGCAGCCGGAGAAGGTTTCTCCGCCGACGAGACCATCGGTGCCAGCTGCGGCCAGACCCCAAGCTCTTTGGCTTTGATGGCTTGTCCTCGCCCCTCGAGTGGAGACGCGGGCGAGGGCCTCATCACAGCAGCGTCGGCCCTGAGGTCATTGCTGCTGCTGTTTAGACGCCCAAAGCGGGGGTCATTGTCGCTGCTGTCATGGGTCACCGGCAAGCCGCTTGGAGTTTGTTGTCCCGCTGCCCCCCCCGGTGTGGAGGTTGTTCATACCCGCGGGAGCGGAACTGGAGTCCCGTTTGTAAGGAGATATACCGGGTTTTTGCCGGAGCAAAATGTAACCGCTTCAAGTACTTAGACATTTGTCGTAGGTCGGGAGAACCGCCGAGGGTTCTGCCGATGTCTAAGTCTGTGTAGCATAGTTACCCCAGGTATATGTGTTTGTTCTTTGTGGCTGTCGATGCCTGAACATTTGGGTATTCGAGAATGAAGCTGTGTGTCTTCCTCATTCCGAGCGTTGGGACTTGTCTGTTGGCTAGCCGAACCACTTAACCGAGCGTCGGTTGCCTTTCGCGGAAGGTGACGAGTGAGGTGTCCGTATCCCGAAGGCGTAGGAGTCCCTCGGCTCTGTCGGCCTTGCCGCTCTAGGCTTCCCTTGCTTAGTTTTTGGAACCCTCAGCTGCTCTGCGATGAGCCGGAGCCGGAGGCAGCGGTGTTAGCGCGGACAGACGCGGAGTCGGCTCGGAAAGAGACTTTGTCGGCCCAGGAGATGGCGGCTTCCCAGGCCGAGGAAGATGTGGTAGCAGCCGCTGGAGCTTGGCCAAGACATCTGCTGGCGCGGTGCTGGCGTCCTCCCTTAGGTGGAGGTCCTTTTGCCCGGGTCGCCGTCCGAAGCCGGGCCTGGTTCCGCCGAGGGTGGAAACAATGCAGAGGGTGCTGCTGCTCCCCCTGCCGATGCCCGAACCTGCAGGAACAGTTTGTCTGTAGCATGCGCATGCTTTTTCACGGCCACCGAGGCCTAAACACTTTATCGTCGTGTTTAAAAAGCTGCGTCTTCTCTCCTCTTGTTTCGAGCATCATGACTTGTCTGTCAATAGCAGAATCGTTTATCTGAACGAGAGTTACTTTTCGCGGAAGGTGATGAGTGAGGTATCCGTATCCCGGAGGCGTAGAAGTCCCTCGGCTCGGTCGGCCTTGCCGCTTACGTGCGCTCTCATTTGGTCGAAGGATTCCATTATTGGAACAGTCGAGAAGGCGCGAAAGTCGTTTTCTACCCGAGTGTTAGGACTTGTTTGGTAGCAGGATCGCTTATCCGAGCGTGAGTTACTTCTCGCGGAAGGTGATGAGTGAGGTATCCGTATCCCGGAGGCGTAGGAGTTCCTCGGCTCGGTTGGCCTTGCCGCTTACGTGTACTCTCATCGTTCTCAGGATCCCGCTATCAATACGGAAGTCGAAAGCACAAAGGTTGTTTTGGTAGAAAATTTTTTCGAGGAAAATTTTGACGCAGAGGGGGTTCCCCCCTTCTAGCCCCCGAGGGAGGGTCGGGCTTTGCTGAGGCAAGGCCGACCCTTCCTTGACAGTTAGACTTTGTGTATGTAAACGAGGTACATGAACGACTTAAAACATCTTAAGGGTAGAAGCGACGTAGCTGTTGGATGTTCCAAGCGTTGCTGTAGACCTCGCCTTGGTCGTTGGCCAGGTTGTATGTTCCGGGCTTCAAGATCTTGGCGATGATGAAGGGCCCTTCCCAGGGAGGAGTGAGCTTGTGGCGCCCTCGGGCGTCCTGTCGCAGGCGAAGCACCAAGTCTCCCACTTGGAAGCCTCGGGACCAAACGCTTCGGGCGTGGTAGCGCCGCAGCGACTGCTGGTACCGTGCCGAATGTAGTAAGGCAATGTCCCAAGCCTCCTCGAGTTGGTCCAGCGAGTCTTCTCGGCTGGTCTAGTTGCTTCGGTTGTCGTACACATTGGTCCTCGGGGACCCATATTCTAAGTCCGTGGGGAGGACGGCCTCGGCCCCATAGACTAGAAAGAACGGTGTAAAACCCGTGGTGCGGCTCGGCGTCGTCCTCAGACTCCGGACTACCGAGGGTAGCTCTTTCATCCTCCGCTTGCCGAACTTGTTGAGGTCGTTGTAGATCCTTGGTTTGAGTCCCTGCAAAATCATACCGTTGGCACGCTCCACCTGCCCATTCATCATGGGATGAGCTACGGCGGCCCAGTCCACACGGATGTGGTGGTCGTCACAGAAGTCCAGGAACTTTTTTCTGGTGAACTGCGTGCCATTGTCGGTGATGATTGAGTTTGGGACCCCGAAGCGATGGATGATGTTGGTGAAGAACGCCACCGCCTGCTCAGACCTGATGCTGTTTAGGGGTCGGGCCTCGATCCACTTGGAGAATTTGTCAATAGCGACCAGCAGGTGCGTGAAGCCCCTGGGTGCCTTCTGCAAGGGACCGACGAGGTCTAGATCCCACACAGCAAATGGTCAGGGGATGGGTATCGTCTGCAAGGCCTGAGCGGGCAGATGCGTCTGTTTTGCGTAGAATTGACACCCCCAGCAAGAGCGCACAATCCTAGTGGCGTCGGCCATCGTGGTTGGCCAGTAGAAACCTTGTCGGAAGGCATTCCCCATGAGGGCTCGAGGTGCTTCATGGTGGCCGCAAGCCCCCGAGTGTATTTCTTGCAACGGCTCTTGTCCTTGGGAGATAGATATGCATCGTTGGAGGATGCCCGAGGGGCTGCGGTGATAGAGCTCTTTTTCATCACCCAGCAAGATGAATGACTTGGCGCGCCGAGCCAGCCGCCGAGCTTTGGTCTTGTCGATGGGAAGCTCTCCTCGCAGGAGATATTCCAGGTACGGGGTCTGCCAGTTCGGATCTGGCGTGACCCCATTATGTTCCTCCTCGACGGGCAAGGCCTCCTCCTCGATGGCCGAGGGTGCCTCGGGTGCGGCCGAGGGTACCTTGGGCTTGGCCGAGGGTACCTCGGGCTGGGCCGAGGCTTCCTCAGGCTCGGGCGCGTCGTCGATCTTGACGGATGGTTGATGTAGGTCTCTAGAGAAGACGTCCGGGGGAACCGTCGTTCGCCCCGAGGCTATTTTCGCCAGCTCGTCCGCAGTCTCGTTGTACCGTCGGGCGATGTGGTTGAGCTCTAGCCCGTAGAACTTGTTTTCCAGGCGCCGGACTTCGTCGCAGTAGGCTTCCATCCTCCGGTCACGGCAGTGGGAGTTCTTCATGACTTGGTCAATGACAAGCTACAAGTCGCCTCGAGCGCCGAGGCGTCGGACCCCTAGCTCAATGGCGATGCGTAGCCCGTTAACCAGTGCCTCATACTCGGCCACGTTGTTTGATGCCGGAAAATTGAGGTGAATGACGTAGCGGAGATGCTTTCCGAGGGGTGAAACGAAGAGCAGGCCAGCGCCTGCTCCTGTTTTCATGAGTGACCCATCGAAGTACATGGTCCAGAGCTCGGGCTGGATTGGACTTGTCGGTAACTGGGTGTCAGTCCACTCAGCCAGGAAGTCTGCCAAGACCTAGGATTTTATGGCCTTCCGAGGAGCGAATGATAGCGTTTCGCCCATAAGCTCCACCGCCCACTTTGCTATCCTACCCGAGGCCTCACGGCACTGGATGATCTCCCCCAGGGGGAAGGATGACACCACAGTTACCAGATGAGACTCGAAGTAGTGTCGCAACTTTCGCCGTGTCAGGATCACTGCGTAGAGCAACTTCTGGATCTGTGGGTAGCGGGCTTTGGTCTCGGAAAACACTTCGCTGATGAAGTAGACTGGCCTCTGGATGGGCAGTGCATGCCCTTCTTCTCATCTCTCGACTATGATCGTGGCGCTGACCACCTGAGTAGTCGCGGCTACGTAGATCAAGAGGGCTTCTCCTGCGGTGGGGGGCACCAGGATGGGTGTGTTCGTAAGGAGCGCCTTAAGGTTTCCGAGGGCTTCCTCGGCTACGGGGGTCCAAGTGAAGCACTCGGCCTTCCTTAAGAGGCGGTACAGAGGCAAGCCTTTCTCGCCAAGGCGTGAGATGAAGTGGCTCAGAGCCGCAAGGCATCCCATGACCCTCTGTACTCCTTTCAAATCTTTGATCGGTCCCATGTTGGTGATGGCCGCGATTTTCTTCGGGTTGGCCTCGATGCCCCGCTCAGAGACGATGAATCCAAGGAGCATGCCTCAGGGGACTCCGAAGACACACTTCTCGGGATTGAGTTTCACGCCTTTCGCTCTCAGACACTTGAATGTCATTTCAAGGTTAGAGTGGAGGTCGGAGGCTCTCTTCATCTTGACAACGATGTCGTCGACGTAAGCCTCGACCGTTCTGCCGATGTGTTCTCCGAACACGTGGTTCATGCACCTCTGGTAAGTGGCGCCTGCATTCCTCAACCCAAATGGCATTGTAGTGTAACAGTACATGCCAAAAGGTGTGATGAAAGAAGTCACGAGCTGGTCGGACTCTTTCATCTTGATTTGGTTATAGCCTGAGTAGGCATCAAGGAATGACAGGGTTTCGCTCCCAGCAGTGGAGTCCACGATCTGATCGATGCGAGGTAGAGGGTAGGGAACTTTTGGACATGCTTTGTTTAGACCAGTGTAGTCTACACACTTCCTCCATTTCCCATCCTTCTTCCTTACAAGAACAGGGTTAGCTAACCATTCGGGATGGAATACCTCTTTGATAAACCCTGCCGCGAGTAGCTTGTGGATCTCCTCGCCTATGGCCCTGCGCTTTTCTTCGTCAAAACGGCGCAGGGTTTGCTTCACGGGTCGGGCTCTAGCTCTGATGTCCAGTGAGTGCTCGGCGACATCCCTCGGTATGTCGGGCATGTCCGAGGGATTCCACGCAAAGACTTTAGCATTTGCGCGGAGAAAGTCGACGAGCACCGCCTCCTATTTGGGGTCAAGCTCGGAGTCGATCCGAACTTGCTTGCTAGTGTCGTTGCTGGGGTCGAGAGAGACGGACTTGATCGCCTCAACTGGTACGAAGTTGCCGGCGTGCCGCTTCGCGTCGGGCGCCTCCTTGGAGAGGCGTTCCAGGTCGGCGATGAGGGCCTCGGACTCGGCGAGAGCCTCGGCGTACTCCACGCACTCCACGTCGCATTCGTACGTGTGGCGGTACATGGATCCGACGGTGATGATCCCATTCGGGCCCGGCATCTTGAGCTTGAGGTAGGTGTAGTTGGGGACGGCCATGAACTTGGCATAGCATGGTCTTCCCAACACCGCATGGTAGGTTCCTCGGAACCCGACGGCCTCAAAGGTGAGAGCTTCCTTTCGGAAGTTAGAGGGAGTTCTGAAGCAGACGGGTAAGTCGATCCGTCCGAGGGGTAGGATTCGCTTCCCGGGCGCGATCCCGTGGAAGGGTGCCGCACCAGCCCGGACTTCGGACCGATCAACCCCTGGGAGTTCCAGGGTCTCAGCGTAGATGATGTTAAGGCTGCTGCCTCCGTCCATGAGGACCTTGGAGAGCCTAACATTGCTGATGATCGGATCGACGACGAGCAGGTACCTTCCTGGGCTTGGCACGAAGTCGGGGTGGTCGCCTTGGTTGAAGGTGATAGGCTTGTCGGACCAGTCTAGGTAGACTGGCGCCGCCACCTTCACCAAGCAGACTTCCTGGCGCTCCTGCTTGCGGTGCCGAGCCAAGGCGTTCGCCGCCTGCACGCTGTAGATCATGAAGCAGTTATGGACTTCCGGGAATCCCTCTTCCTTGCCGCCCTCCTTCTTGTCGTTGTCATGGCCCTTGCCATCCTCCGCAGGGGGCCCGGTCTTATGGAAGTAGCGCCGGAGCATGACACATTCTTCGAGGGTGTGCTTGACGGGCCCCTGGTGATAGGGGCACGGCTCTTTGAGCATCTTGTCAAACGCGCCGGCTCCTCCAGGAGGTTTCCGAGGGTTCCTGTGCTCGGCCGCAGCGACGAGATTCGCGTCTGCGGCATCGTGCTTCGCTCGCGACTTGTTTTTAGCCTTGTTCTTCGTGTCCCGCTGGGCGGACGCCTCAGGGGCGTCTGTCTTTGGCTCCCCCTGAGGCTGCTTGTCCTTTTGGAAGATGGCTTCGACCGCCTCTTGACCCAAGGCGAACTTGGTGGCGACGTCCATCAGTTCACTCGCACGGGTGGGAGTCCTGCACCCCAGTTTGCTCACCAGGTCTCGACAAGTGGTGCCGGCAAGGAAAGCCCCGATGACATCCGAGTCGGTAACGTTGGGCAGCTCGGTGCGCTGCTTTGAAAACCGCCGGATGTACTCTCGGAGGGACTCCCCTGGCTGCTGGCGGCAGCTTCGGAGGTCCCACGAGTTCCCAGGACACACGTACGTGCCTTGGAATTCCCCGTGAAAGCTTTGACCAGATCATCCCAGTCGGAGATCTGCGCAGGAGGTAGATGCTCCAGCCAGGCTCGGGCGGCGTCGGAGAGGAAAAGGGGTAGATTACGGATGATGAGGTTGTCATGATCCGCCACTCCCAACTAGCATGCCAGTCGGTAGTCTGCGAGCCACAGCTCCGGCCTCGTCTCCCCCGAGTACTTGGTGATAGTAGTCGGGGCTCGGAAATGGGCAGGGAACAGCGCTCGTTGTATGGCCCGGCTGAAGACTCGCGGACCGGGTGGTTCGGGCGAAGGACTACGATCCTCCTCACTTTTGTAGCGTCCCCCACGCCTAGGATGGTAGCCTCGGCGCACCTTCTCATCGAGGCGGGCTCGATGGTTGAGATGGTGGTGCTCGTTGCCGAGGCGTTCCCAGGCGGTGGGCGCCTCGTCCCGTGTACGCTCGGGATGGACCGAGGCTTCTCGAATGCGCCGGGAGGACACCGCGTGATGCTCCGAGGGGTCAGCTCGCCTGTGGGAGGCGGTGCTCTCGGCTCGTCGAACCGTGGTGCCTTCTAGGAGATTCTTGAGTTCGCCCTGGATACGCCGTCCCTCGGTGGTGGATGGCTCTGGCATGGCCCGAAGCAGCATCGCCGCTGCAGCTAGGTCCTGGCTGGACCCGCTGACGGCCGGAGGCAGCGCTGCTCTGGCATTGTCGATGATGCGGTGCCGGATGTCTTGGGCCCGATGACAGGCTTCTCCGGCGAGTGATCGGCCTGCCCACTCTTGTTCGATGTTCTGTTGGAGCTATACAAGCTGGCCTGCTTCCCCGTCGACCCAGGCCTGCATCTCACGGATTTGCTCGAGTTGTATGTCCTGACCCCCAGCAGGGACTGGGACCACAGCTAGCTCCCGCAGGATGTCAACGCGAGACGCGGGCCTAGGGGGATCATCAACCTCTGGCATACCGAGGTGGTGGCCTTCGTTGTGATCTCCCAGATCGACATGGAAACATTCGCGACTTGGGTTGTAACCCTTGTCATCAAGGTCATGGCCATCGTCAGAACAACTGGAGAGGAAGTGGTCACATGCAGACATGAAGCCCCGCATGGCACCGGGGTCATTGAGGGCAGAGAAATCCCAACCGGAGTCGGGGTCGTCCTCTTCCTCAGAACCCGCCGGTCCGAAGGTTGAGACGGCTGTCAGTCGGTCCCAGGTCGACCACATGTGGTACCCCGGAGGTTTGGATACGTCTTTACGAAGGCGCTCACCATAGCGGGGTCGCTAGGTGGATCGAAGCTGAACCGAAAAGGTATGGGATGGAAAACGGACGGTATCTCTTGGTCGTTGGACGGTGGTGAAGTCGCGTCAGGGGCAGAGCACACCGTCATCTCAGGTACGAGGGTAACGCCCAGCAGGTCCTTTGCGAGGGTGCTGGCGTCATCAGTCCGCTTGGGGCTGACACGTCGCGAGGGAGTGACACCCTCCATCGCCTCAGGTGTGAGGGCAATGTCCGACATGTCCCCCGGGGGAGTGCCGGCGTCGTCGACTTGCTCTGGTGCGACAACCGACAAGGTGTGTAACACCCGGGGCTTTAAGGGACAAAGCCGAGTGCATCTCATACATGCGCCAAAGAAGACAACATATATAATCACATAGTGTATAGAGATAAATGTCACAATAATCAGAGTACTTATTACATAGCGGAAGTCTTACAAAATAAAAGATAAATATAACAGGATCTAAAATATCCTTGGCGCCAGCAAGTCAACTGGGAGACGCCACCTAGATCGAATCGAACTCCTCGATATGCAGCTCCTCTTGAACCACCTGTTCTTCTCCTGTGGGGGGGTGTGAGACAGCAAGGGTGAGCTCACACATGTTCATCGCTCAACAAGTTGTGGGGAATAATGTGGCATGAACTCACCAAAGGTGGGAGCTCATGAAGTGTAAGGCTTATCAAAGAAAATGGTTAAAGCTGAGCATTGCTTTTAATTGTTGGTCAAACTTTTATTAGCAATCACTAGATGTAAGTAAATACCAAACCATAATAAATAATAGAACAAAATTATTAACAAATCCCATGCAAATGCAAATGACAAATTGAATTTAGGTTCCATAAATTAATCATGTGAGGGTCCGAGCCGCTCATGACAGTGAGCACGGCTAGTATACTAGTTTTACACTCTACAGAGGTTGCGCATCTTTACCCACAAGCCGTGTTACCCATCTGCCAAGGGGTCATGAGTCCCATACACCTCTACCAAGGAAGCGAGGCAGGGTAACACTACGAGGCCTTTACAAAGTTCCACTAGCTTCAGAAATCCCGCTACAGTTTATAGGAAGCTCCAGTGCAAGGTTCTTGCCTGACCGCCATCGCAGCAAAGTCAACCCAAGGACCTCCCTACACTGACCACTCCCCTACTGCCCTTGCCCCTTTCGGGTAAGGAAGACCTCCACTAGCTTTCCTAGTTAATCAGCCAAGGGCGTCCCATTAAACCCTTGTGGTAGCACTGTTTTCCCGGGTGGTCGCTCCATGTTCCAATTAACTTAATGATCTTATCATGAACATAAATAACATAACAGAAAAATTGGAACATGGATGTAATGAAATATTAATCCCAAAACCATATAGAGCAATAGCATAACTACCCAAGTGATTCAGGGGTAAACAAGGTAAACAGGATAAACAAACTAGGGTGTCCTATTGGGTCCCATCAAAATTAAACCTATGCATTGAATAGTGATAATAAAGAATATTATTGGGTAACAAAAGTGGATCAAGGGCACAACTTGCCTGGCACTTGAGATTCCAATTACCATGGTGATTCTTCAGATCCACGAAACCTCACGCTAGTCGTAGCAATACAAACATACATGGTATAGACAAAATTAACATCACACCAAACATAAGAACACACTGCATAATGATGATCTACGCGTTGCTACGAGATCGCGGGAACGAGAACCACTAAAATCGGAGTTACGGTTAAGAAGTTATGATTTTATGGAGAATTTATGAGATTAAAATGTTGAACTATATCATAAATTAGTTAGTATAAATTATATAAGAGGTTATTCTATAAATAATTATCTCAACTTTAATCTAAGTTATAAATTGACCATAGATCATATTTTGCTATATTCTAGTATATTCTAATGATAGGGAGATTAACCAGACTAACCAACATAAGTTAGATGAAATCTAACATATAAAAAAAAATAAAACATGGTATAATAAATGTTGTTATTGCATAGTAAATATTCATACGAGACTAACGTAACTTGAACGGATCAAATCGGAGTTAAAACGGAGAAGTTATAGATTTACAAAGTTTCAAGTGTTGGATAAAAGATTAATCAGGATATTAATTTTAATATGGCTTTCATGTGAAAATAGTGATACTAGGTGGTAAACCATAATATTACAAAATTATAGGAACTGGAATGGACTAAAAAGGAGTTAGTATGAATTTTCTATGAGTAAAATGAGTTTCTGGTATTATTTATATACTAAAAACCATTTTCTATAATTATTTATTTATTTTCTCTGCTCCCTGGACTTCGCGCAATAATACAGAGAAACGCAGGGGGTTTTGGTAAAATCATCCCTAAGACACAGAGCGCCCTAGATGAGGATGGCGGGTTGATTCTTATATTTCGCAGGGTCTCTTGTGTAAAACGCCCATGACGAAAGGGTATGGTGGATCCCTGGCCGCAGGATAGGAACCGGACGCTTCAGATTAAAAGCCAGCTACGACGAACCGGTACGCGCCACCTATTGTCGGATCAAGATCCAACGGTGCCTATTTTAAACACTAAGGATCCGATCATAGCCGTCGGCCCACGATCCAGCGATCCACGCACGCCATAATCGAACCGTTGTCGCCCATCTAATCTCCACCCTCCATCCCGGATCCAATGGCTCACAAGGTTCTCCTTCCCTCCGACCGACACACCGGCGAGGTGCCCCAGCGAACGCGGCGGCGAGACCGTCGGGTTTGCGAATCCGACCAACCAGAGCACCATTCTCCAATTAGCTCATCCTTCGCCAAATAGATGACTCCCTGAATCCAATTTCCCAACCAATTTCACCCGCCATCAAGCACAGGCCCCTACCCATGGCGGAGCTCCGATTTGCAGCCGTGCCGATGCCGTTAGCCCAAATTCGCCACCAAGACTCGATCTGTACGTCCCTATACGACATTGGGAGGAAGGAGAGCGAGATGGGTTGCATCCATACCATGAATCGGTGCCTGATTGATGCAGTGCCCGGCTGCGGCGGAATTGTGCGGCGGCGGGCGAGGACAACATGGGATTTCGCTCGGCCTTCCACTTGTCTTCGTTGCCTGCGGTGTCCAGGCAAACTCGATGGCGATTCCCAAGACGAGGCGATGGTGGGGGCGCTGGGCTCGCCAATTCCCTCTCTCTCCCTCTCTGCTACGGCGCACGACGACGATGTTCTTCGGGTCCTAAACGCGGCAGCTAGGCTAGGGGGAAGATGGGACTGGGCAGCTTATAGGTGGTCTGGGAGTTCATCCACGAACACCAAAATTGCGGAAGGCGCGCTAATTAATCTCAGGAGCCCCAGGGAATCGCGGAATCCACGGCGAAGCGGACGGGAGCGCTGACCACGCGAGAAGGGCGGATTCCGTTGAGATGCGCACGGAGCAAGGAATTCGTGAGTGCGGCGCGACTGTCCACCCGAGAGGCCTGCTAGCAGTGGCCGAGAGGGGGAATGGACGAGTGGACGACGGGATCGGATCTCGCCCAGGTTTCTCGCCACCACTACGAAATTCTGCTGAGAACGATGAGTGTACGGTGGAGGAGAGGCTGCGTCGGGAGGGTCCAGCGGAGAAGATTAGTCCGCTGCATGCCCGACTCCGGTAGAATAGGGTCGTTCCCGCCCGCGCGCGTCTGTTGGAGGCTGTGAGCGCGACTGGGGAAGAAGACCCGGTCTTCACGCGCAGAGTTTGCTATGAGCTAGGGGATAGAGCTGACCACACGGTCCCACTCACCAGCGCACCAACAGAGAGAGCGGTGTGGCACGCTGGGCCTGGCAGACAGAGGCAGCAGCAAGGAGGGATGCGAGAGCGCGCTCCAGTGGCCGCCAAGCGGGCCCCGCATGCCAGCAGATTAAGTGCAGCGGCGCACACATGCCTTGACTGGCTCCCGGGTCCATGTGTCAGCGGCGGGATTTGGTAGATGGGCCGGCCGAGGGGGAAAGAAATCGGCCCAAGCGCTGCTTTACCCTTTTTTTCTTTTATCTTTTCTATTTTTTTCTTCTCATTTTGAATTTCAAATTCAACTCCTCAATTTAAATTCAACTTTGTGACATGTGTGTACTCAGACTAAATGTTCCACTGATCATACCGAAATATGAATACGTTATTTATTTATATATTTATTTGGTATTGTATGCTATCTCTTCCTCTTTTACTATTTTATGTTTTTCTTTAAATTTGGAGGTCAAATTTATGTTCTCCATAATATGCTTCACCAAGGTTATCATCACGAGGTCAAACTTACCTTAACTATTCATTAGTTACTTATTTACTTTGAGAAGATAATCCCTAATATAATCTTTATTAAAAGGTGTCGGGGACCATAATTAGGGGTACCCTCAAGACGCCTAATTCTCAGCTGGTAACCCCCATCAGCATAAAGCTGCAGAGGCCTGATGGGTGCGATTAAGTCAGGGATCAGTCCATACGAGTGACTCGATCATGCCTCGCCCGAGCCTAGCCTCGGGCAAGGGCAGCCGACCTCGAGATGTTTCCGTCTCGCCCGAGGCCCCCTTTTAACGGCAGACGCATCTCCGGCTCGCCCGAGGCCTTGCCTTCGCTAAGAAGCAACCCTGACTAAATCGCCACGCCGACCGACCGAGTCGCAGGGGCATTTAACGCAAAGGTAGCCTGACACCTTTATCCTGACGCGCGCCCCCCGGCAGAGCCGAAGTGACCGCCGTCACTTCGCCGCTCCACTGACCGGTCTGACAGAAGGACAGCGCCGCCTGCGCCATTCCGACTGCAGTGCCACTTGACAGAGTGAGACTGACAGGCAGTCAGGCCTTGCCAAAGGCGCCATAGGAAGCTCCGCCCGACCCAGGGCTCGGACTCGGGCTAAGGCCCCGGAAGACGGCGAACTCCGCTCCGCCCGACCCAGGGCTCGGACTCGGGCTAAGGCCCCGGAAGACGGCGAACTCCGCTCCGCCCGACCCAGGGCTCGGACTCGGGCTAAGGCCCCGGAAGACGGCGAACTCCGCTCCGCCCGACCCAGGGCTCGGACTCGGGCTAAGGCCCCGGAAGACGGCGAACTCTGCTCCGCCCGACCCAGGGCTCGGACTCGGGCTAAGGCCCCGGAAGACGGCGAACTCCGCTCCGCCCGACCCAGGGCTCGGACTCGGGCTAAGGCCCCGGAAGACGACGAACTCCGCTCCGCCCGACCCAGGGCTCGGACTCGGGCTAGGCCCCGGAAGACGACGAACTCCGCTCCGCCCGACCCCAGGGGTCGGACTCCGCCCTGGCCTCTGCCGAACGACCTCCGCCTCGCCCGACCCAGGAGCTCGGGCTCGGCCTCGGCCATGCAGGACAGACTCGACCTCGGCTTCGGAGGAGCCTCCACGTCGCCCGACCTAGGACACAAGTCCACCACGTCGACAGGAAGCGCCATCATCACCCTACCCCGAGCCGACTCGGGCCGCAGGGAACAAGACCGGCGTCCCATCTGGCTAGCTCCGCCAGATAGGCAATGATGGCGCCCCGCTAGACCCATGACGACGGCGGCTCTCAGCTCCCTTACGGAAGCAGGGGGACGTCAGCAAGGGCCCAACCGCTCCGACAGCTGTCCCTCCGCCAGGCTCCGTTGCTCCTCCGACAGCCACGACACCACACCAGCTGGGTGCCAAGATCTCTCCGGCTGCCACACAGGCATGTACTTAGGGCGCTAGCTCACCCCCGCTAGACACGTAGCACCTTGCTACACCCCCATTGTACACCTGGATCCTCTCCTTACGCCTATAAAAGGAAGGACCAGGGCCTTCTTAGAGAAGGTTGGCCGCGCGGGGACGAGGACGGGGCAGGCGCTCTCTTGGGGCCACTCGCTTCCCTCACCCGCGTGGACGCTTGTAACCCCCTACTGCAAGCGCACCCGACCTGGGCGCGGGTCGAACACGAAGGCCGCAGGATTCCCACCTCTCTCACGACTCGTCTCCGGCCACCTCGCTTTTCCCCCCTTCGCGCTCGCCCACGCGCTCGACCCATCTGGGCTGGGGCACGCGGCACACTCACTCGTCGGCTTAGGGACCCCCCAGTCTCGAAACGCCGACAGTTGGCACGCCAGGTAGGGGCCTGCTGCGTGTTGACGAGCAGCTTCCCGTCAAGCTCCAGATGGGCAGTCTCCAACGACCTCTCCAACCCGGGACGATGCTCCGTTTCGGGAGTCTCGAGTTCATGTCTCTCGACGGCAGCTACGACATGATACTCCTTCCACCGCCGCGCGACGACGACAATGGCGGCCGACAGCCTGCCCACCGGTGGCGGAATCGACGACGTCTTCCCCGCGTGGTGGAAGAACAACATTCGAGCTCGCCCCGTCCTCTCCCCCGCCATCGGAGGAGGAGGCGGGGCAACCAGGGCTGAGCGGGAGGCCGCGCTCCGTCGGCTGTCGAGCGAACCGACGTCCCCAGCGCCCCAACGGAGGGCGCGTCGGGCGTCAACCTCGCGTTTGAGACGAAGGCGAGCGCCGCCCCCCGCGACACGCCAATCCCGAGCAAGTGGACGACGCCAGCACGCTCGCGGAGGGCCTACAGGACGTCGCCCTCGTACCCAAGACGACGGCGCAATCAGTCCCCGACGTGACTGTGTCGCTCCTCGTCGACCAAAAGGTACCGACTGATTCCCATCCTACGTCATTTCGACTCGGCCTCAACCCGCCTAGCGACCTCGCTTTGGCGGGCGCTCACGTTGAGGCGAGTGCAACCCTACTGGGGTTTCATGTGCGGTCGCCTTGGGACCGATTGACGGACGTCTCGACCTACGGGCCCTCTGGGTCCGAGGAAGATGACGATCCCAGCATCTGCTGGGATTTCTCTGGATTTGGCAACCCCAGTGCCATGCGGGACTTTATGACCGCATGTGACTACTGCCTCTCCAACTGTTCCGACGGCAGCCGCAGCCTTGACGACAAGGACTGCAGCCCGAGCCACGAATGTTTCCACGTCGAGCTAGGGGATCCCACCGAAGGCGACCATCTCGACATGCCGGAGGACGGTGATCTCCCTAGGCCGGTGCCTCGCGCCGACATCCCGCGGGAGCTAGCTGTGGTCCCCGTTCCGGCGGGGGGTCACGACCCACAGCTCGAGCAAGTCCGCGGGGCGCAGGACAGGCTTGACGAGGGAGCAGGAGCGCTCGAGTCGATCCGCCGGGACGTCGGGCAGGTATGGGCGGGCCAACCCCCGACCGAAGAAACACGTCATCTGCCCCAGGGTTTCTAGCACCGTGTCGCCAACGATGTCAGGGACAGGCCGCCACCCGCATCCAGCGGGGTCGGTCAGAACCTGGCAGCCACAGCGATGCTCCTTCGCGCGATGCCAGAACCATCAACCACCGAGGGTCGGCGAATCCAGGGGGAGCTCAAGAATCTCCTGGAAGGCGCTGCGGCCCGGCGGGCCGAGAGCTCTGCCTCCCGAAGGCAGGGGTACCCCTCGGAACCTCATGCCGCGACTTCCCGATTCATGCGGGAGGCCTCGGTCTACACTGGGTGCACGCGCAACACCGCGCCTGCGGCCCCGGGCCACCTCGGCAACGAGCACCATCGTCGCGACCGTTGGGCCCGCCTCGACGAAAGGGTGCGCCGAGGCTACCACCCCAGGCGTGGGGGACGCTACGACAGTGGGGAGGATCGGAGTCCCTCGCCCGAACCACCCGGTCCGCAGGCCTTCAGCTAGGCCATCCGGCGGGCGCCGTTTCCGGCCTGTTTCCGACCCCCGACTACTATCACAAAGTACTCGGGGGAGACGAAACCAGAATTGTGGCTCGCAGACTACCGCCTGGCCTGCCAACTGGGTGGAACGGACGACGACAACCTCATCATCCGCAACCTCCCCCTGTTCCTCTCCGACACTGCTCGCGCCTGGTTGGAGCACCTGCCTCCGGGGCAGATCTCCAACTGGGAGGATTTGGTCCAAGCCATCGCTGGCAACTTCCAGGGCACGTACGTGCGCCCCGGGAATTCCTGGGACCTCCGAAGCTGCCGGCAACAGCCGGGAGAGTCTCTTCGGGACTACATCCGGCGATTCTCGAAGCAGCGCACCGAGCTGCCCAACATCACCGACTCCGATGTCATCGGCGCGTTCCTTGCCGGCACCACCTGCCATGACCTGGTGAGCAAGTTGGGTCGCAAGACCCCCACCAGGGCGAGCGAGCTGATGGACATCGCCACCAAGTTCGCCTCTGGCCAGGAGGCGGTCGAGGCCATCTTCCGAAAGGACAAGCAGCCCCAGGGCCGCCCGTCGGAAGATGCTCCCGAGGCGTCTACTCCACGCGGCGCCAAGAAGAAAGGCAAGAAGAAGTCGCAAGCGAAACGCGACGCCGCCGACGTAGACCTTGTCGCCGCCGCCGAGTACAAGAACCCTCGGAAGCCCCCCGGAGGTGCTAACCTCTTCGACAAGATGCTCAAGGAGACGTGCCCTTACCATCAGGGGCCCATCAAGCACACCCTCAAGGAGTGCGTCATGCTTCGGCGCCACTTCCACAGGGCCGGGCCACCCGCAGAAGGTGGCAGGGCCCGCGACGACGACAAAAAGGAAGATCACCAAGCAGGAGAGTTCCCTGAGGTCCGCGACTGCTTCATGATCTACGGAGGGCATGCGGCGAATGCCTCGGCTCAGCATCGCAAGCGAGAGCGTCGGGAGGTCTGCTCGGTGAAGGTGGCGGCGCCAGTCTACCTAGACTGGTCCGACAAGCCCATCACCTTCGACCAAGCTGACCACCCCGACCACGTGCCGAGCCCGAGGAAATACCCGCTCGTCGTCGATCCCATCATCGGTGACGTCAGGCTCACCAAGGTCCTGATGGATGGGGGCAGCTGCCTCAACATCATCTACGCCGAGACCCTCAGGCTCCTGCGCGTCGATCTGTCCTCCGTCCGAGCAGGAGCTGCGCCCTTCCACGGGATCATTCCTGGGAAGCGCGTCCAGCCCCTCGGACGGCTCGACCTTCCTGTCTGCTTCGGAACGCCCTCCAACTTCCGCAGGGAGATTCTGACGTTCGAGGTGGTCGGGTTCCGAGGGACCTACCACGCGGTATTGGGGAGGCCATGCTACGCGAAGTTCATGGCCGTCCCCAACTACACCTACCTGAAGCTCAAGATGCCGGGCCCCAACGGGGTCATCACCGTCGGCCCCATGTACAAACACGCGTTCGAATGCGACGTGGAGTGCGTGGAGTACGCCGAGGCTTTCGCCGAGTCCGAGGCCCTCATCGCCGACCTGGAGAACCTCTCCAGAGAGGTGCTAGACGTGAAGCGACACGCCGGCAATTTCGAGCCAGCGGAGACGGTTAAGGCCGTCCCTCTCGACCCCAGTGGCGACACCTCCAAGCAGGTCCAAATCGATTCCGGGCTCGACCCCAAATAGGAAGCAGTGCTCGTCGACTTTCTCCGCGCAAACGCCGACGTCTTTGCGTGGAGTCCCTCGGACATGCCCGGCATACCGAGGGATGTCGCCGAGCACTCGCTGGATATTCGGGCCGGAGCCCGACCGGTCAGGCAGCCTATGCGCCAATTTGACGAGGAGAAGCGCAGAGTGATAGGTGAGGAGATCCACAAGCTGATGGCAGCAGGGTTCATCAAAGAGGTATTCCATCCCGAATGGCTTGCCAACCCTGTGCTTGTGAGAAAGAAAGGGGGGAAATGGCGGATGTGTGTAGACTACACTGGTCTCAACAAAGCATGTCCGAAGGTTCCCTACCCTCTACCTCGCATCGATCAAATCGTGGATTCCACTGCTGGGTGCGAAACCCTGTCTTTCCTCGATGCCTACTCAGGGTATCATCAAATCAAGATGAAAGAGTCCGACCAGCTCGCGACTTCTTTCATCACGCCCTTCGGCATGTACTGCTATGTCACCATGCTGTTCGGTTTAAGGAACGCGGGTGCGACGTACCAGCGGTGCATGAACCATGTGTTCGGCGAACACATCGGTCGCACGGTCGAGGCCTACGTCGATGACATCGTAGTCAAGACAAGGAAAGCCTCCGACCTCCTCTCCGACCTTGAAGTGACATTCCGGTGTCTCAAGGCAAAGGACGTCAAGCTCAATCCCGAGAAGTGTGTCTTCGGGGTGCCCCGAGGCATGCTCCTGGGGTTCATCGTCTCCGAGCGGGGCATCGAAGCCAACCCGGAGAAAATTGCAGCCATCACCAGCATGGGGCCCATCAAGGACTTAAAAGGCGTACAGAGGGTCATGGGATGTCTCGCGGCCTTGAGCCGTTTCATCTCACGCCTCGGTGAAAGAGGCCTGCCTCTGTACCGCCTCTTAAGGAAGGCCGGGTGCTTCACTTGGACCCCCGAGGCCGAGGAAGCTCTCAGGAACCTGAAGGCGCTCCTCACCCAGGCGCCTATCTTGGTACCCCCAGCTGATGGAGAAGCCCTCTTGGTCTACGTCGCCGCGACCACTCAGGTGGTTAGCGCCGCGATTGTGGTCGAAAGGCAAGAAGAGGGGCATGCATTGCCCGTTCAGAGGCCAGTTTACTTCGTCAACGAGGTGCTGTCCGAAACCAAGGTCCGCTACCCACAAGTTCAGAAGCTACTGTATGCAGTAATCCTGACGAGGCGAAAGTTGCGACATTACTTCGAGTCTCATCCGGTAACTGTGGTGTCATCCTTCCCCCTGGGGGAGATCATCCAGTGCCGAGAGGCCTCGGGCAGGATCGCAAAGTGGGCGGTGGAAATCATGGGCGAGACAATCTCGTTCGCCCCTCGGAAGGCCATCAAGTCCCAGGTACTGGCGGACTTCGTAGCCGAATGGGTCGACACCCAGCTGCCGACGGCTCTGATCCAACCAGAGCTCTGGACCATGTTTTTCGATGGGTCGCTGATGAAGACGGGAGCCGGCGCGGGCCTGCTCTTCGTCTCGCCCCTCGGGAAACACCTACTCTACGTGCTGCATCTCCATTTCCCGGCGTCCAACAATGTGGCTGAGTACAAAGCTCTGATCAACGGATTGCGAATCGCCATCGAGCTAGGGGTCCGACGCCTCGACGCTCGCGGCGACTCGCAGCTCGTCATCGACCAAGTCATGAAGAACTCCCACTGCCGCGACCCGAAGATGGAGGCCTACTGCGATGAGGTTCGGCGCCTGGAAGACAAGTTCTACGGGCTCGAGCTTAACCACATCGCCCGGCGCTACAACGAGACTGCGGACGAGTTGGCAAAGATAGCCTCGGGGCGAACCACGGTTCCCCCGGACGTCTTCTCCCGGGACCTGCACCAACCCTCCGTCAAGATCGACGACACGCCCGAGTCCAAGGTACCCTCGGCCCAGCCCGAGGCGTCCTCGGTTCAGTCCGAGGTACCCTCGGCCCATCCCGAGGCGTCCTCGGTTCAGCCCGAGGTACCCTCGGCCCCCGAGGGCGAGGCGCTGCGCATCGAGGAGGAGCGGAGCGAGGTCACGCCTGATCGAGATTGGCAGACCCCGTACCTGCACTATCTCCGCCAAGGAGAGCTACCCCTCGACCAAGCCGAGGCTCGGCGGGTAGCGCGACGCGCCAAGTCGTTCGTCCTGCTGGGCGATGAGAAGGAGCTTTACCACCGCAGCCCCTCGGGCATCCTCCAGCGATGCATCTCCATCGCCGAAGGTCAGGAACTCCTGCAAGAGATACACTTGGGGGCTTGCGGCCATCATGCAGTGCCCCGAGCCCTCGTCGGGAACGCTTTCCGGCAAGGCTTCTACTGGCCGACGGCGGTGGCTGACGCCACTAGAATCGTCCGCACCTGCGAAGGGTGTCAATTCTATGCGAAGCAGACCCACCTGCCCGCTCAGGCTCTGCAGACGATACCCATCACCTGGCCCTTCGCTGTGTGGGGTCTGGACCTCGTCGGCCCTCTGCAGAAGGCGCCCGGGGGCTACACGCACCTGCTGGTCGCCGTCGACAAATTCTCCAAGTGGATCGAGGTCCGACCCCTGAACAGCATCAGGTCCGAGCAGGCGGTGGCGTTCTTCACCAACATCATCCATCACTTCGGGGTCCCAAACTCCATCATAACCGACAACGGCACCCAGTTCACCGGCAGAAAATTCTTGGATTTTTGCGAGGATCACCACATCCGGGTGGACTGGGCTGCCGTAGCTCATCCCATGTCGAATGGGCAAGTAGAGCGTGCCAACAGCATGATTCTACAAGGGCTCAAGCCTCGGATTTACAACGACCTCAACAAGTTCGGCAAACGATGGATGAAGGAACTCCCCTCGGTGGTCTGGAGCCTGAGGACAACGCCGAGCCGAGCCACGGGTTTCACGCCGTTCTTCCTGGTCTATGGGGCCGAGGCCGTCTTGCCCACTGACCTGGAATACGGCTCCCCGAGGACGAGGGCCTACGACGATCAAAGCAACCAAGCTAGCCGAGAAGACTCGCTGGACCAGCTGGAAGAGGCTCGGGACAGGGCCTTACTACACTCGGCGCGGTATCAGCAGTCCCTGCGACGCTACCACGCCCGAGGGGTCCGACCCCGAGACCTCCAGGTGGGCGACCTGGTGCTTCGACTGCGGCAAGACGCCCGAGGGAGGCACCAGCTCACGCCCCCCTGGGAGGGGCCATTCGTCATCGCCAAAGTTCTGAAGCCCGGAACGTACAAGCTGGCCAACAGTCAAGGCGAGGTCTACGGCAACGCTTGGAACATCCAACAGCTACGTCGCTTCTACCCTTAAGATGTTTCCAAGTTGTTCATATACCCCGCACCCACGCAAAGTTTAGTCAACAAGGAAGGGTCGGCCTCGCCTCGGCAAAGCCCGACCCTCCCTCGGGGGCTAAAAGGGGGAAACCCCCTCTGCGTCAAAATGTTCCTCGAAAAAAAATCTCTTCTACCAGAATATCTTTCGTGCTTTTTGACTACTTCGAAAAGTGGGTCCTGGAAACGATGGAGTACACGTAAGCAGCCAAGGCTGACCGAGCCGAGGGACTCCTACGCCTCCGGGATACGGATACCTCACTCATCACCTTCTGCGATAAGTAACTCGCGTTCGGATAAAGTGACTCCGCGGATCGAACAAGTCTTTACGTTCGGAAGCCCTTCTGCCGAAGCGATCCTTCGAGCCTTCTCGACCGAGTCGGTGACAGGGCCTCATGGACGGGTGAAAGTACGCGTAAGAGGCAAGGCCGACCGAGCCGAGGGACTCCCACGCCTCCGGGATACGGATACCTCACTCATCACCTTCCGCGAGAAGCAACTCTTGCTCGCACAAACATCCCTGTTACCGACAAAAAGTCCAGATACTCGAAACAAGAGGAAAAGAGACGCAGCTTTACAACGCAGCGAGGGTGTGTGTTCTGGCCTCGACGGCCGCACGAGGCGCACGCTACAAGACAATCTGATCCTGCAGGCTCGGGTCTTGACGTTGGAAGAGGGCAGCAACACCCTCGGTATCGATGGCACCTTCGGCGAGGCCCGACCTAGCCTCGGACGGCGACGTGGTCCGAGGTTCTCCGCTCCGAAGGACGACGTCATCACCACGCCCGGGCAATCACTGCCAGGGACTTCTCCGGGAATCCGGCCCGAGCAGGCGGCTCAGCCGGTCACCCCTGGGGCCTCGGCCAACCATCTTCCGAGGGCGCCAGCCCGGTCCGAAGCCTCGGCTGATCAACTCCGACGTCGATCCTGCCAACGGACAACCCGGCTAGGCTCCGGCCAACCAGGTTTCATTTTCGAGCCAACTCCGCCTCTGTTCATACTGATATCGCTACCCCTGGCCTCGGCTCGTCGAAGAGCGGCCGAGGGGTCTCTTTAACTAAGCTAGAGGAGCCTCGGACAGCAGGGCCGACCGAGCCGAGGGACTCCTACGCCTCCGGGATACGGATACCTCACTCGTCACCTTGACACGGGGCGACTCATGCTTGGTGAAGTGGTTCAGATAGTCAACAGACGAGTCTTAGTGCTCAAGAATGAGGAAAAAATACGGCTCTGTGCCGACGTTACATACATGTTCAGGCCCCGAAAGCCGAAATGAACAAAAAACCCTGGCATTCGAAGTGCCATTACAAACGGAACTCCGGTTCCGTCTCCACGGGTATGGACAACCTCCCCGCCAGGGAAGCCCGTGGAGCGACAAGCTCTGGGCGAATCACCAGCAAAACACGGGACGCCCCCGAGCATCCCGGCAGATCCTCGCAGCCGTCCTCGCCGCGAATGCGAGGAAGAAGACGGAATGTTGCATCCTAGCTGGGCAGCAACAGTTCGCCTTCCCCGGCATGGCTGGAGGATGTCTCCGCCGTAGGGCTAAAGGGCGATTGCCACCACCAGAAGCTGGAAGAAGAGGTGGTCCGCCTACCCGCGTAGGAGGTGGAGCCCCGGCTCGCCTCGCCCCCCGCCCCAGCGAGGATGACAAACACCCTCAACACTGAGGGCGGGGCCGGGATCACAGCCCGGTTTGCCTCTCCCCATCCAGGAGCTGGAGGTCACCGTCTTGGGTGACCACCAGCGGAGGGGAGCAACCGGGCTATGTGATGAAAATCCTTGAAGCCGAACAATGGCTGAAAGGTTCCAACTCCCACGGAGTTGCGTTCCTCCAACGATGAGGCGAAAAGACGGCGGTTTCCCCCATCCGGGGGCTTGGAAGGTGGAAAGACACGGTGCATCAGGGAGGAAGAAGACATGGTCGCCTTACGGAAGGGGTCGCCCTCCTTTTAAAGGCGACTCTCCCTGCTTGCGCCCCCAACCGTCACGGGCTGAGTCTTCTCCAACAACGATCCAAAGCCCTCCCCTGCGGCGCGGGGGCTGGGTCCCGCATGTCATGCAGACCGGCTCCAAGCAGAAGAAGCCAAACCGCCGCGCGTGGTGCACGCAACCGCCCAGCGGTCACAAGTGACCCTCCACTTTTGCCCAGACCAACGGGCGAAAGAGGCGGGCAGCCATGCAGGCGGCATGCAATCGCGCCAAGTGGATGCGCCTCTCCGACTCCCGACACGCCAGCACGGAGGCCCAGGCCCACGCGTCGCGCGACCGGCGCGCCGGATGCTGCATGCAAGCGACTGTACCGCCTGTGCCACCACCGCGCCTCCTCGATCGCGGAACCAATACCGCGACTCGAGGCAACCCAGCGCGTGACCCAGCAGCGCCAGCCTGACGCAGCGGCCAACGCGGCCAAAGGTGGGCCGGCAGTAATGACGGTGGCAGGCGCGCGGGAACAGCGGCCACGTCGTCAGCCAAGCTCACGTCCCATCCGGAGGCCGCGAGAGAACCCCCTCTCACGGCGTGAAGACAACGCGCCCGTGATCCATTCCTCGAACGGCTCGCACACGCGCAACGGCAGCCCCGCCAACTACTCGCCCCGTCGCATCAACTCTGCGGCTGGACAGGCGGCGCTTCTGGCAGGAGCAGCGAGCGACGCTTCGCCTTCGCCGAAACAACCGCGCCAAAAAAGGTACGCCGCGTCGTTCGGTTTCGTATCCTTTTTCCTTTTTTCCTCTTTCTCTATCTCTTGCGACAGGGACCGGGAAAGGGGGATACCCCGAAAGGGATCCTTCCCCGTGAAGGAACTAGGCTCCGAGCCTCCTTACTGATCAGGGGTTCGAAGGCTGGCCCCCCGGGGGGTTCAACAGCCGCCTCAGATCGCGTGGGCCCTACACCCACTACTGGTCAGAGGTTCGAAGGCCGGCCCTCGAAGGGTTCCGCGGCCGCCTCAGGCTACTCGGGCTCCGCGCCCATTACTGATCAGGGGTTCGAAGGCTGGCCCCCGAAGGGTTCACAGTCGCCTCAGACACCGAGCGAGGGATGACCAGGGGTACGTTCGATACATAACCGAGGCTCGGGCTGCGCTCCCGAGGTACCCTAGGACATTTCCGAGACCAGCGGGAGCGATTTTGTAACGGAATCCCATCGGAGGGAGGCATCGAGCCCTCGGACCCCGTCGCCAGGGGACCGGGTCCGGCAGATCACCCGCAGGTACTTTTGGGCGTGCCTCTGAGCCCCTAGCCGACCCCCAACGAACGGGGCACGGACGTCCACTCGGATTACCCGCTTGCAGCTCACCGGAGACACCATGTTCGGTGCCCATCGAGAGTAACATGGCGCTCTCCCCCCCTCCTCCTTGCGGAAAGGCGACGTAGGGGCGTATGTAAAAAAGCCGAGTTTGTCCCTGATCGCCCTCTCGCCCTGTGCGGAGGCTCGGGGGCTGCTCTCGCAAACCCGGCTCTGGCCAAACCGTTGACAGCGTCAACATACCAGCCCGAGAACTTGGGCCCCGACCGTGCACCCGGGCTACGGCCAGTTCGCATGAGGGAACCACCAGACCAGCCGAAGCATTACGCAAGGCATTAAGACCTCGAAGGAGTGAAACCACTCCTCCGAGGCCTCGGGGGCTACACCCGGCGGGTGCGCTCGCGCGCACCCACCGGAACAAAATGCAACCGAGAAAGGCTGGTCCCCTTGCAAAAAAGTGCGACGAAAGCCTCCAAGCGAGTGCAAACACTCCCTTCGAGGCTCGGGGGCTACTGTCGGGGACCATAATTAGGGGTACCCTCAAGACGCCTAATTCTCAGCTGGTAACCCCCATCAGCATAAAGCTGCAGAGGCCTGATGGGTGCGATTAAGTCAGGGATCAGTCCATACGAGTGACTCGATCACGCCTCGCCCGAGCCTAGCCTCGGGCAAGGGCAGCCGACCCCGAGATGTTTCCGTCTCGCCCGAGGCCCCCTTTTAACGGCAGACGCATCTCCGGCTCGCCCGAGGCCTTGCCTTCGCTAAGAAGCAACCCTGACTAAATCGCCGCGCCGACCGACCGAGTCGCAGGGGCATTTAACGCAAAGATAGCCTGACACCTTTATCCTGACGCGCGCCCCCCGGCAGAGCCGAAGTGACCGCCGTCACTTCGCCGCTCCACTGACCGGTCTGACAGAAGGACAGCGCCGCCTGCGCCATTCCGACTGCAGTGCCACTTGACAGAGTGAGACTGACAGGCAGTCAGGCCTTGCCAAAGGCGCCATAGGAAGCTCCGCCCGACCCAGGGCTCGGACTTGGGCTAAGGCCCCGGAAGACGGCGAACTCCGCTCCGCCCGACCCAGGGCTCGGACTCGGGCTAAGGCCCCGGAAGACGGCGAACTCCGCTCCGCCCGACCCAGGGCTCGGACTCGGGCTAAGGCCCCGGAAGACGGCGAACTCCGCTCCGCCCGACCCAGGGCCCGGACTCGGGCTAAGGCCCCGGAAGACGGCGAACTCCGCTCCGCCCGACCCAGGGCTCGGACTCGGGCTAAGGCCCCGGAAGACGGCGAACTCCGCTCCGCCCGACCCAGGGCTCGGACTCGGGCTAGGCCCCGGAAGACGACGAACTCCGCTCCGCCCGACCCCAGGGGTCGGACTCCGCCCTGGCCTCTGCCGAACGACCTCCGCCTCGCCCGACCTAGGAGCTCGGGCTCGGCCTCGGCCATGCAGGACAGACTCGACCTCGGCTTCGGAGGAGCCTCCACGTCGCCCGACCTAGGACACAAGTCCGCCACGTCGACAGGAAGCGCCATCATCACCCTACCCCGAGCCGACTCGGGCCGCAGGGAACAAGACCGGCGTCCCATCTGGCTAGCTCCGCCAGATAGGCAATGATGGCGCCCCGCTAGACCCATGACGACGGCGGCTCTCAGCTCCCTTACGGAAGCAGGGGGACGTCAGCAAGGGCCCAACCGCTCTGACAGCTGTCCCTCCGCCAGGCTCCGTTGCTCCTCCGACAGCCACGACACCACACCAGCTGGGTGCCAAGATCTCTCCGGCTGCCACACAGGCATGTACTTAGGGCGCTAGCTCACCCCCGCTAGACACGTAGCACCTTGCTACACCCCCATTGTACACCTGGATCCTCTCCTTACGCCTATAAAAGGAAGGACCAGTGCCTTCTTAGAGAAGGTTGGCCGCGCGGGGACGAGGACGGGGCAGGCGCTCTCTTGGGGCCGCTCGCTTCCCTCACCCGCGTGGACGCTTGTAACCCCCTACTGCAAGCGCACCCGACCTGGGCGCGGGTCGAACACGAAGGCCGCGGGATTCCCACCTCTCTCACGACTCGTCTCCGGCCACCTCGCTTTTCCCCCCTTCGCGCTCGCCCACGCGCTCGACCCATCTGGGCTGGGGCACGCGGCACACTCACTCGTCGGCTTAGGGACCCCCCGGTCTCGAAACGCCGACAAAAGGTAACTTAATTTTTAGTTTCTTGTTTAAGAGTATCTTCAAATTTATTAACAAGAGGGATATCTTAATAATATATATATATATTTATTTAAGAGAGTCTATTTATTTATATTTTATGGAAAGTTTTTTTTTCTTATACCAGCAGTGGGATATTAGGGTGTTACAAGGTGCCGCCTCCTGTGTGGCCATGGTTGCCCCGTCTCTGCCTCCTCCGACGAGGAGGGTGGCGGGGACGACCGGAGTGCTCCTCTTCTGCCGCGGGGAGATGCTGTCGTAGAGCTCGCCGCCGCTGGGCAAGTCGAAGACCGTCGTTATCGTCACGCCGCGGGGGGAGGAGTACCATGTCGTGGCTGCCATCGAGGGACATGAACTCGAGACTCCCGAAGCGGAGCACCGTCCCGGGCTGGAGAGGTTGCTGAAGACTCCCCATCTGGATCTCAACGGGAAGGTGTTCGTTAACACGCAGTAGGCCCCTACCTGGCGCGCCAACTATCGGCGTTTCGACCCCGGGGGGTCCCTGGACCGACGAGTAAATTGTCGCTGTGTGTCCCTGCCCAGATAGGTTGGCGCAGGATGGAACACAAGGGGTGGGACAAGCTTTGTATTATCCTACACCAGGGGTGCCGCTCGCAGTAGGGGTTACAAGCGCGTCGCGGGAGAGAGAAAGGGACGCAGAGCTCGTCCGCCGCTTCCCTCGCGCGAACCCCCCTCAGGGTGGCCCTGGACCTCCCTTTTATAGAGGCAAGGAGAGAGTCCAGGCGTACAACGGGGGGGGCGCAGCTATGCGCTAATGTGTCCGGCAGTGGAGTGCCTAAGCCCTGCGTACATGCCAACGTGGCCGTTGGGGGAGAGCTTGGGCCCTGTACATGTGATGGAGTGGCCGCCACAGGAGCGCCTGAGTCCTGTAGGAGCACAGCTGGCAGCGCGGCGAGGATCCTGCTGACGTCTCCTTGCTGTCGTAAGGGGCTGAGAGCCACCAGCGTCATGGCGCACGCGGGGCACCATCATTACCCGTCGCCGGGGTAAGCCAGATGGGACGCCGGTCTTGTTCCTTGTAGCCTGAGTAGGCTAGGAATAGGGTAATGATGCATCCCCTATTAGCGCGGTCAGTCCGAGCCCAGGGTCGGTCGATGTAACACCCCTGGTGTTACTATAACTAAAACTTGAGCATGGCATCATGAGCATGGGCATTGCATATGTTTGACACACCTAGAGTGCATTCACTAGGCAAAAATTTCAAACAAGTTGTATTGTTTTACTGTTTTACAAATAGGACCCTGGTTTAAGGACTTAACCCTAAATAGTGGTTAAAGGGGTAAAACTTAACCTAAGTTGAGAAAAACTTTAGGGCTTGTGAGAAAAGTCATAAAATATCCCCAAACACTAAGTTGAATCACATTTATACCCCTGGAATACCAGAAACCCTAATTGGAACTCTGGAAAACCCTAAAACTAAACCCTGGGGGCTTATGTGCAAAATTAGCCCACTTTTGGGCTAAAGTGCAAAAACCAAGCCAAATAAGTATTTTAAGTCCTTTGGTTCACAAACATGTGGACTTGAAAGCCAAACCCTAAGTTTTGGACCTAAATGCAAAATGGACCTCATTTGAGTTTACTCTAAGTCTGAAAAATTAGTAAATTGGCTCAACTTTGGGGCTTTGTATCTTTCTGGATATAGAGTTTTTGCCCTAGGTCACCACATCAAAGTTGAAGACCAATAATAGGAGAACAACTTTGCTAAAGGGTGCAAGCATAGTTGTTATGAGAAATTTGGAGAAAACCCAGTCCAAAACGGGCTGTCAGACTGTTTGAAGCTGAATTTCAGAGTTGCAGTGCTATGAGGTGAACTTTGAGCTCGATTTTGATTTGGATCCTGTGCTCAAATGTGTTCAAGTCCTATAGTTGGATTGTAGCTGGTTTGTAGCTCTAAAACTTTACTACAGAGAGTTGGCTTAGCTTTTACACAAAAATTTGAGAAAAATGGACTCTAAGTTGGACTGTCAGTCACTCTGAACCGGTATTCCCATGGTACAGTAGACCGAGCGGATCAGGCTGCCAGCGCGGCGGGCTCGTCGCTGGTAAGTCGTCGCCGGTGGTCGATCCGTTGCTGTGATTCGTGCGGACAGTGTGGATAGCGCTTGGAGCTCACCGCCGGGGATAAACTTCAGCCATTAAACAACTCCGGCCACCGTACCATCGTTACCGCGACGGATGTGGATTACCTCGCCGGTGACCGCCGCTTCCCGGCCTTATGCCGCGTGTCCAAGCCTTTCCACCGCGTCGCCATGACTCCCTCTACCTGTCCCATCATCGCCGGGGAGCTTGCCACGGCAGTAGCCACGAATTCACCGCACCTGCGTTCTTCCCTATCTCCGGCCGCCGCTCATCTTCATCCAAATTGAGCACCACCGCCCGCGAACACTATAAATTGAGCCCCTGGGCAGCTGCGCTAAGCCATCCCGAAGCTATAGCACCCGCTCCCACCCTCAATCCTCCACCAGCACGCGCGAATTTCTAATTCCCCCCAAATCCAGTCTCCGCCACCGTGAAAACAACCGTACTGCGGCCAGCACAATCCCGGTCAGTTCATCTCCTATGCCTTCTCGTTTGAATGCTTCCACAACCCCGTGATGCTCACCGACCCACCCAATTGAATTATACTGCCACCAATCTTTGGGAACGCGTTGTTCTTTGGATCACCCGCACTGTCACCGTGGCCGGGACGTTGTAGTGCGCCATTGGTGAAATTGATTTAGGGGAAGTGTTCGGTAGGAGTTTAATTGTGTCCCTGTCGCACGGGAGCTCCAGCCATGGCGTTGGTCGGCCGGAATTGGCTCGCTGGGGTGCGGCGAGGGCTGTTCCTCGTTGTGGACCTCCCTCTGGGAAGGATTAGAAACTCGAGGGCGTTTCTGTAGTTTGTCAGCGACACAGTGTAACAGTGAAGAAGCTCGTTTTCCAATTAGCCAAACCCCGAGGGCTTTTCTGCAAAGCCGCCAGTGCGCGCGCGCGGGCGCGAGCGCTTTCCCTCTGGACCTGGGCTGCTGGGCTGAATCCGGCCCAGTCCTGTTTAACCCTTTTCCTTTTCTTTTTCAGAAAAACTTTAGAAATATGTAGAAAAATGTAGAAAAATGCTAAAATTATGAGACCAATTTTCCTAGGCTTGTTATTTTCCATAGTATTTAATAAAAATAGTTTTATGATTTTTAGATTAAATAGGGAATTTTAGGGTATTTAAAATAGCCTAAACCAATGGTTCTGGATTTTTAGAAAATAAATAATAAGTCCAAAATTCCCCAAACTTTTTATGTGAGCTTTTCACATTATTTAGAAGCCATGGGTAGAGTTTGGCTTGATTTGGACCTTGTTTGATCACCAAACCCCAAAACACCCCCCTGCCCTATGAACTCCTTTACCGACTCCGGAAACCCTAAGTTCCCGGAACTCCGTGAAGGAAAGTTGTATTCAAGACATAAATAATAAGTTTATGTTACCTTTGCATCCTCATGAGCATTCCATGACATCCATTCTTATGCATGTATATGATTATATTAGAGCAAGAAGAAGAAGAAGAAGTTTTTGAAGAAGGGATACCACCCACCTCTGATCCTCAAGTGGATAACTGCTTTTATTTTGATATCTGTGGATCCGAGCAAGACACCTCTGATAACAAAGGCAAGCCCCGGTGCATTTGCCACCTTCCTTGATGTTTTTAAAATCTTTCTCACTTGATTGATGCATTAGGTGATAGGAGTTGATTGATTAAACAATTCCTGCATTACCTTCCTTGATCTTGATTACCCTCCTTGAAGTCCTGTTTTTACAAAAAGGTTTTATTATGCTTAGTATTGCTTTAGAAAAACAAAAGGATTTGTTTTACAAAAGATGTTTGGCAAAGTGGGAGGGATGTTTTCAAAAATAAAACTTGATGGTGAATCTGTCAAAGGCCTTGATGGATTCAACATCCGGAAAAGATGTACCTCTGCCAGGTACCAGACTTTGGGTTTTAAAGGATTAAGCTGAGACCGGGCGGGTGACTTGCACGAGAAGAGAGTCTCGGTGTAGTGTCTCCGTCTGAGTCGATTAAGGACCTTGTCGATGTAGGCCTGCTGACCGAGGACCCTTTAACTGGTCACATGCCTCGTCATGGGTAAGCCTTGCCTCGGGCAGACTAAGGCCGGAATAAGATAACACGAAATGGGAGTGGAGCGGTGGCGAGAGTAGCGTGTACCCTTCGTGGCAAGAGGCTGGACGGTGGTGTATCTGTGCTCTCGGTTTGCGTGAACCTGATCCGGTCTTAAGAACCCCGGTGGCGGGTTGACATATGCAAGGGTTAAGTGCTACATATGTCGTGTGATTGGAGATCCTCAGCTGAGTATAATCGATTCCGCCGTACCTCCGCGGTTATGGAGACTTGGCCACTGACTTACACGTAGCATTCCACTAAAGATGATGGGTTTTTGTTAAAGAAATTGGCTAGTGCAGGACCAGTGATTGAACTAGGGTAGAAAGAACTCTAGTGCAGGTAATTTTACCTAACTTGACAAATAAAATTGGATTTTTAAGGATCCACTTTAGTAAGCATCTTTGCAAAACAGAGTCTTTGACTATTGGAAGCCTTACCTTGACTCCCATATAACCAGCATACCCTTGAGGGTCTTTTCCTTAGTCGGGTAAGACTTGCTGAGTAATTCCATACTCAGGGTTTATCCCTTTGTTGTTTTTAGGTGGTGAAGTAGCAGACTTTTGCTGCTTCTGTGCTAAGGTGGTTCCCAAGGGAGAAAACCAAGACTGAAGTGCGGGAGGACTCGGTCCTCCATCTAGAATCTTTTGTTCATAGTCTTTCGGGAGAAGTTTGTGTCTCCCTGGTTTGTATAATTATTACTTTTATGCACTCACTTTTAGAACTGGTCTGTAATATATTAACTTGAGCTTACTTTTGGAAATAAATGTAATTTTATGTAATTCGCTTCCGCATATCTTTATCTCCGATGATCTGTAATGTCTGCAAGACGGGTGAAACGTTCCTGGTGAGGTAAGGAAAGATACCGAGCTTGCCAAGTAACTTAGGAACATCTACAGGGTGTCTGATGTCTGTTAGACAAGGACAACTGTAGGTGGGCCTGATTACTTGGGAGGTTCCGTCACAGCTGGTATCGGAGCGTAGCCCTTCTTTGCAGATATTAAGGCATCTTCAAAAAGATTTTCAAAAGTCTTACCTAAAGATTCTTTTCTCTTCTTACCTAAGTATTCTGAAGAGTTTATCTTAAAGACCAGATAGGAAGAGTGCAATGTATAGAAGGTTGAATCAACCAAGGTTGATTCTGTACTTACTCATGCATCATGCTAAGAATTATACTAATAAATTTCCCCTTTAGAAAATGCCGCCGCGCACAAGAAAGACCGCACGTAAGTCGACTGGACCACTTGGAGTGCCTCGACATCAACTTGCTCCGCGAGATGTAGATAGTAGTAGCGGGAGCAATGATCCTATAGGGGATCTGGAAGCAGAAGTAAGCAGGCTCCAATTGGAACTCCGCCGCAGGACAGCTATATGGATTGGAGATGGTGACCGTATAAATGAATTACGAAGAGACATTCGCCATCTACAAGACCAGCTGGCCGATCGGGATTTGGCACTCGATTGGGCTGTTCAATCTCGTTCATTGGCATGGGCCAAGGAGGCAAGGGCTCAGGCCCGAGTCAAAGAACTCAGCTCAGCGGTCGACAACCTGCAGGTTTACTGCAACACATTGCATGAAGAAGTCCATGTGCTCTACTCGCAACTACACCCTAGTGTGCCTACACCCCCTGCTGAGGCGGAAGCCGGACCTTCTCACGTCGCGGGACGCGCGTTGGGTGGGGAATTAGACCTGTATGAACCCCCTCCTTCTTTGAGGTTGGTTGACGTCTGGACTCCCACACCTGATGATGAAGCCGCCAAAAGCAATGGAAAACAGGACTAGTGGTGTAATAAGAGTAGAGTAGTGTATTGTAGGGTGTACGGTTGTATAATAGGTTAAACTTTTGTAAAATGGGTAATGTATCATGTTGTGTAATGTCGAGTCTGTACCATTACTCTTTACAGTAATGTAAAACGGAAGGTTTTCTTTGGCACATTATGTTTATTCAAATGTTTTTGCCTCAGATGCCGACCCGGACTCGCGGACAGGATGCAGCTGGAACATCCGGGGGTCGGGATGCTACCCCGAATCCACCTCCCGTTCCACCCACGCTTGCCGAGGCAATCGCTGCCTTGGTAAATGCTACAGCCGACAATACCCGCTTCCTGAGGGAGATGGCGGGTCAGCAACAGCTTCAGCAACAAGCAGGAAGAGGATTTCAACAGGGTCCCCGTGAGACCACTTATCTGGATTTCTCCGAGACTCGTCCGCCTCTCTTCGTCAAAGCAGAAGATCCGCTCGAAGCCGACGAATGGATAAGGGTCATTGAACAGAAATTTGGCCTTCTACGTTGTTCAGAAACCCAGAAGCCGTTGTTTGCGGCACAGCAACTCCGAGGCCCTGCCAGCACTTGGTGGGGGAACTTCGTGGCCATCCAACCGGACAACCATCAAATTACATGGAATGAGTTCAAAGCAGCATTCCGCGAGCATTATATTCCTGAGGGAGTGCTGCACATGAAGCAAGAAGAGTTCATGAAATTGAAGCAAGGGGGAGATACTGTTAACCAGTATCTCAACAAATTCAATCACCTGTCACAATATGCAATTGATCAGGTGAACACAGACTTGAAGAAAAGGAATTGTTTTATGAGAGGTCTGAACGACCGGATGCAGCGGAAAATGGCTGCATGTATTGATCTTACTTATGGAAAGGCTGTCAGCACAGCCTTATCTGTGGAGGCCAAATATGCAAATACTGGGAAAAGTAAGGGATTCAGTGGTGATCGGCCTAATCAGGGCCCGGTAAAGAGGCAACGGTTTATTCTCCGGCCCTCTAACCAGAACCGTTCAAGTGCACCATCTTTCCCTTTCAAGCAGCCTATAATTATTCGTCCCAACAAAGCCCCTACTGCCTCAAGTCAGCCGGGTGCCCCAGGCACTCGATTCCCTGCTCTGCCAAGTTCTTCAACTGGATGTTTTAACTGTGGCAAATCTGGGCATTTTATTAAAGATTGTCCCTATCCTCGGCAAAATCAGGCCAATAATCAGCAAGGATCGGGAAATTCAGCTCCAGGCAAGGGAAGTACTTCGGGCAAGAATACCAAGAAAACGGGGCGAGTATATTATACGCAAGTGGCTACCACACCGGAGGGAGAGCCGGTGATGATGGGTACGTTCCCTGTGGCCAGTCACCCTGCAATAATTCTTTTTGATTCTGGTGCTTCGCATACCTTCATTAGCAAGACATTTGTGGAGCAACATCACATTACATGTCATGAATCAAAAGAGGGTTTTAAAATTCATTCACCTGGGGGACACATTTTTACTAAAGAAGTGGCCTATGGAGTGCCAGTAACTATGGCCGAACGGAACTTTCCTGCTAACATGATTGTTCTAAAAGGCCAGGATATAGATGTAATTTTGGGGATGAATTGGTTAACTCAACACAAGGCAATTCTCAACACTGAACTCAGAACCGTCAGGTTGAGTTATAATCAAGAAGAAATTCTCCTGTCTCTCCCCAAAACCAATCCAGCCAAAGCTTCTGGTAGAGTCTTTGAAGCCATTGTACCGGAGATCAAGAACATTCCGGTAGTATGTGAGTTTCCAGATGTATTTCCGGAAGATTTGCCTGGACTGCCCCCTGAAAGAGATGTAGAATTTGTAATTGAGCTAAAGCCCGGTACGGCTCCCATTTCCCGAAGATCGTACCGTATGCCCCCTAATGAATTAGCAGAATTGAAGATTCAATTACAAGATCTGCTGAATAAAGGATTTATCCGGCCAAGCTCGTCCCCGTGGGGTTGTCCCGCCATCTTTGTGAAGAAGAAGGATCAAACCTTGCGAATGTGTGTGGACTATCGGCCCCTGAATGAGGTCACCATCAAAAATAAGTACCCTCTTCCAAGGATCGACATTTTATTTGATCAACTGACTGGGGCGAGGGTGTTTTCCAAAATTGATCTCAGGACGGGCTATCATCAAATCCGTATTCGACCCGAGGATATACCGAAGACCGCATTTACTACGCGGTATGGATTGTTTGAGTATCTAGTAATGTCTTTCGGGCTCACAAATGCTCCTGCCCACTTCACCTATTTGATGAACTCGGTGTTCATGCCCGAGTTAGACAAGTTCGTGGTGGTCTTCATCGACGATATTTTGATATATTCTAAAAATGAAGAGGAGCATGCTCAGCACTTACGGATTGTATTGACGCGCCTGAGGGAACATCAGCTGTATGCCAAGTTCAGCAAGTGCGCGTTCTGGCTGGAGGAAATTCAATTTCTGGGGCACGTGTTATCAGCCAAAGGAATTGCGGTAGATCCTAGCAAGGTCAAGGATATTCTAGAATGGAAACCTCCAACGACTGTTCACCAAGTCCGGAGTTTTCTTGGACTCGCAGGATATTATCGCAGATTCATGCCTGATTTTTCTAAGCTTGTGAAGCCAATCACAAGTTTATTGAAGAATGATACTAAGTTCAATTGGACTTCTAAATGTAATGAAGCCTTTGAGGAATTGAAGACATTATTGACCACTGCTCCGGTATTGGCTCAACCGGACATCACTAAGCCTTTTGATGTATACTGTGATGCGTCAGGCAGTGGACTCGGCTGTGTGCTGATGCAAGAAGGCCGAGTAATTGCGTATGCTTCAAGGCAGTTACGTCGACATGAAGAGCACTATCCAACACATGATTTAGAGCTAGCTGCTGTGGTTCATGCCCTGAAAATATGGCGTCACTATCTGCTGGGAAACATCTGCCACATATATACAGATCATAAGAGTTTGAAGTATATATTTACCCAGTCAGAGTTAAACATGAGGCAAAGACGATGGCTTGAGCTCATTAAAGATTATGAACTGGAAATCCATTATCACCCAGGCAAGGCCAATGTGGTGGCAGATGCATTGAGTCGCAAGACTTCCTGCCACTGTCTTATGGTAAAGACCTCCGAAAACACTTTATGTCAAGAAATGGAGAAGTTAAACCTGGGGATAATCCAGCATGGGACTCTGAATCAACTAAAGCTGGAGTCAACCATTTTGCAAAGGATAATTGATGCTCAAAAGGATAATCTGGGCATGAAGCACATACGAGAGAAGATCAGGGCTGGAACAGCCCAATGTTTCAAGGAAGATGATCAAGGTGTGTTATGGTTTAACAACCGCATAGTGGTGCCGAAGAGTGAAGAGCTCCGCCAGCAAATCTTAGATGAGGCGCATCTTAGTCGCTATTCTATTCATCCAGGAAGCACTAAGATGTATCACGACCTAAAACAGCACTACTGGTGGACGAAGATGAAGATTGAAATTGCACGCTATGTGGCTAAGTGTGACACTTGCAGACGTGTCAAAGCCATACACATGAAAACTGCTGGTCCATTGCAATCTTTGCCAACCCCAACATGGAAATGGGAAGACATCAGCATGGACTTCATTGTGGGATTGCCCAGGACCGCAAAAGGGTACGACTCTATCTGGGTGATTGTTGATCGACTTACAAAGGTTGCTCATTTTCTGCCGGTCAAGACAAATTCCCCGGTTACTGTCTACGCCCAATTGTACATTGCTCGTATTCTTAGTCTGCATGGTGTCCCAAAGACCATAGTGTCGGATCGTGGACCTCAATTTGTAGCCAAGTTTTGGGAAGCACTTCACAAATCTTTGGGTACTAAGTTACTCCACAGTTCGGCCTACCATCCCCAAACCAGTGGACAGACTGAGAGAGTGAACCAAATACTTGAAGATATGTTACGGGCATGTGTCCTGGATTTCTCGCAGAAATGGGATGAATGTTTACCTTTGGCGGAGTTTTCATATAATAACAGTTATCAGGAAAGCATCAAGATGGCACCTTTTGAAGCTTTGTATGGGCGACGGTGTCGAACTCCGCTAAATTGGTCTGAACCTGGTGAAAGATATTTCTTTAGACCTGATATGGTAAAAGAAACCGAAGAAAAGGTTCAGAAAATAGTTCATAATATGAAGAAGGCACAGGCTCGTCAGAAAAGTTATGCAGACAAACGGCGAATGCCCTTATACTTCTTGGAAGGAGATTACGTCTACTTAAAGGTTTCACCAATGAAAGGCGTATCACGTTTTGGGATTAAAGGAAAACTTGCACCCAGGTACATTGGTCCATTCCTGGTACTTGAGCAATGTGGACCAGTGGCATACCGACTTCAGCTCCCCGAAACATTGTCTGCCGTGCATAACGTGTTCCACGTGTCACAATTGAAGAAGTGTCTTTGGGTCCCTGATCGAACCGTTGAAGTGACTGATGTTGTCCTGGAACCAGATTTAACATACTCGGAACATCCCATTCGAGTTCTGGATCAAAAGGACAGGGTTACCCGGAGAAAGACTCTCAAGTTTTATAAAATACAGTGGAACCAGCATTCGGAAGATGAGGCTACATGGGAAACCCAAGACTTCTTAGATAAGAATTTCCCAGGCTTTCTAGCCTCTTGTAAATTGTAAAGTTTGTATAGCTGTGTAATAAAGGAATGAACCCCCACACCACCCCTGCCTTGTACCAGAAATCAGGAAATAAAAACATGACACATTTCCTTTTCCATTACTCACCCTAGGACTTTAAATCTCGGGACGAGATTCTTTTATGGGGGGAAGGATGTAACACCCCTGGTGTTACTATAACTAAAACTTGAGCATGGCATCATGAGCATGGGCATTGCATATGTTTGACACACCTAGAGTGCATTCACTAGGCAAAAATTTCAAACAAGTTGTATTGTTTTACTGTTTTACAAATAGGACCCTGGTTTAAGGACTTAACCCTAAATAGTGGTTAAAGGGGTAAAACTTAACCTAAGTTGAGAAAAACTTTAGGGCTTGTGAGAAAAGTCATAAAATATCCCCAAACACTAAGTTGAATCACATTTATACCCCTGGAATACCAGAAACCCTAATTGGAACTCTGGAAAACCCTAAAACTAAACCCTGGGGGCTTATGTGCAAAATTAGCCCACTTTTGGGCTAAAGTGCAAAAACCAAGCCAAATAAGTATTTTAAGTCCTTTGGTTCACAAACATGTGGACTTGAAAGCCAAACCCTAAGTTTTGGACCTAAATGCAAAATGGACCTCATTTGAGTTTACTCTAAGTCTGAAAAATTAGTAAATTGGCTCAACTTTGGGGCTTTGTATCTTTCTGGATATAGAGTTTTTGCCCTAGGTCACCACATCAAAGTTGAAGACCAATAATAGGAGAACAACTTTGCTAAAGGGTGCAAGCATAGTTGTTATGAGAAATTTGGAGAAAAACCCAGTCCAAAACGGGCTGTCAGACTGTTTGAAGCTGAATTTCAGAGTTGCAGTGCTATGAGGTGAACTTTGAGCTCGATTTTGATTTGGATCCTGTGCTCAAATGTGTTCAAGTCCTATAGTTGGATTGTAGCTGGTTTGTAGCTCTAAAACTTTACTACAGAGAGTTGGCTTAGCTTTTACACAAAAATTTGAGAAAAATGGACTCTAAGTTGGACTGTCAGTCACTCTAAACCGGTATTCCCATGGTACAGTAGACCGAGCGGATCAGGCTGCCAGCGCGGCGGGCTCGTCGCTGGTAAGTCGTCGCCGGTGGTCGATCCGTTGCTGTGATTCGTGCGGACAGTGTGGATAGCGCTTGGAGCTCACCGCCGGGGATAAACTTCAGCCATTAAACAACTCCGGCCACCGTACCATCGTTACCGCGACGGATGTGGATTACCTCGCCGGTGACCGCCGCTTCCCGGCCTTATGCCGCGTGTCCAAGCCTTTCCACCGTGTCGCCATGACTCCCTCTACCTGTCCCATCATCGCCGGGGAGCTTGCCACGGCAGTAGCCACGAATTCACCGCACCTGCGTTCTTCCCTATCTCCGGCCGCCGCTCATCTTCATCCAAATTGAGCACCACCGCCCGCGAACACTATAAATTGAGCCCCTGGGCAGCTGCGCTAAGCCATCCCGAAGCTATAGCACCCGCTCCCACCCTCAATCCTCCACCAGCACGCGCGAATTTCTAATTCCCCCCAAATCCAGTCTCCGCCACCGTGAAAACAACCGTACTGCGGCCAGCACAATCCCGGTCAGTTCATCTCCTATGCCTTCTCGTTTGAATGCTTCCACAACCCCGTGATGCTCACCGACCCACCCAATTGAATTATACTGCCACCAATCTTTGGGAACGCGTTGTTCTTTGGATCACCCGCACTGTCACCGTGGCCGGGACGTTGTAGTGCGCCATTGGTGAAATTGATTTAGGGGAAGTGTTCGGTAGGAGTTTAATTGTGTCCCTGTCGCACGGGAGCTCCAGCCATGGCATTGGTCGGCCGGAATTGGCTCGCTGGGGTGCGGCGAGGGCTGTTCCTCGTCGTGGACCTCCCTCTGGGAAGGATTAGAAACCCGAGGGCGTTTCTGTAGTTTGTCAGCGACACAGTGTAACAGTGAAGAAGCTCGTTTTCCAATTAGCCAAACCCCGAGGGCTTTTCTGCAAAACCGCCAGTGCGCGCGCGCGTGCGCGAGCGCTTTCCCTCTGGACCTGGGCTGCTGGGCTGAATCCGGCCCAGTCCTGTTTAACCCTTTTCCTTTTCTTTTTCAGAAAAACTTTAGAAATATGTAGAAAAATGTAGAAAAATGCTAAAATTATGAGACCAATTTTCCTAGGCTTGTTATTTTCCATAGTATTTAATAAAAATAGTTTTATGATTTTTAGATTAAATAGGGAATTTTAGGGTATTTAAAATAGCCTAAACCAATGGTTCTGGATTTTTAGAAAATAAATAATAAGTCCAAAATTCCCCAAACTTTTTATGTGAGCTTTTCACATTATTTAGAAGCCATGGGTAGAGTTTGGCTTGATTTGGACCTTGTTTGATCACCAAACCCCAAAACACCCCCCCCTTCCCTATGAACTCCTTTACCGACTCCGGAAACCCTAAGTTCCCGGAACTCCGTGAAGGAAAGTTGTATTCAAGACATAAATAATAAGTTTATGTTACCTTTGCATCCTCATGAGCATTCCATGACATCCATTCTTATGCATGTATATGATTATATTAGAGCAAGAAGAAGAAGAAGAAGTTTTTGAAGAAGGGATACCACCCACCTCTGATCCTCAAGTGGATAACTGCTTTTATTTTGATATCTGTGGATCCGAGCAAGACACCTCTGATAACAAAGGCAAGCCCCGGTGCATTTGCCACCTTCCTTGATGTTTTTAAAATCTTTCTCACTTGATTGATGCATTAGGTGATAGGAGTTGATTGATTAAACAATTCCTGCATTACCTTCCTTGATCTTGATTACCCTCCTTGAAATCCTGTTTTTACAAAAAGGTTTTATTATGCTTAGTATTGCTTTAGAAAAACAAAAGGATTTGTTTTACAAAAGATGTTTGGCAAAGTGGGAGGGATGTTTTCAAAAATAAAACTTGATGGTGAATCTGTCAAAGGCCTTGATGGATTCAACATCCGGAAAAGATGTACCTCTGCCAGGTACCAGACTTTGGGTTTTAAAGGATTAAGCTGAGACCGGGCGGGTGACTTGCACGAGAAGAGAGTCTCGGTGTAGTGTCTCCGTCTGAGTCGATTAAGGACCTTGTCGATGTAGGCCTGCTGACCGAGGACCCTTTAACTGGTCACATGCCTCGTCATGGGTAAGCCTTGCCTCGGGCAGACTAAGGCCGGAATAAGATAACACGAAATGGGAGTGGAGCGGTGGCGAGAGTAGCGTGTACCCTCCGTGGCAAGAGGCTGGACGGTGGTGTATCTGTGCTCTCGGTTTGCGTGAACCTGATCCGGTCTTAAGAACCCCGGTGGCGGGTTGACATATGCAAGGGTTAAGTGCTACATATGTCGTGTGATTGGAGATCCTCAGCTGAGTATAATCGATTCGGATCGCCGTACCTCCGCGGTTATGGAGACTTGGCCACTGACTTACACGTAGCATTCCACTAAAGATGATGGGTTTTTGTTAAAGAAATTGGCTAGTGCAGGACCAGTGATTGAACTAGGGTAGAAAGAACTCTAGTGCAGGTAATTTTACCTAACTTGACAAATAAAATTGGATTTTTAAGGATCCACTTTAGTAAGCATCTTTGCAAAACAGAGTCTTTGACTATTGGAAGCCTTACCTTGACTCCCATATAACCAGCATACCCTTGAGGGTCTTTTCCTTAGTCGGGTAAGACTTGCTGAGTAATTCCATACTCAGGGTTTATCCCTTTGTTGTTTTTAGGTGGTGAAGTAGCAGACTTTTGCTGCTTCTGTGCTAAGGTGGTTCCCAAGGGAGAAAACCAAGACTGAAGTGCGGGAGGACTCGGTCCTCCATCTAGAATCTTTTGTTCATAGTCTTTCGGGAGAAGTTTGTGTCTCCCTGGTTTGTATAATTATTACTTTTATGCACTCACTTTTAGAACTGGTCTGTAATATATTAACTTGAGCTTACTTTTGGAAATAAATGTAATTTTATGTAATTCGCTTCCGCATATCTTTATCTCCGATGATCTATAATGTCTGCAAGACGGGTGAAACGTTCCTGGTGAGGTAAGGAAAGATACCGAGCTTGCCAAGTAACTTAGGAACATCTACAGGGTGTCTGATGTCTGTTAGACAAGGACAACTGTAGGTGGGCCTGATTACTTGGGAGGTTCCGTCACAGTCGAGGCGGAGACTTCTCTTAAGGTCGAGGCTGGGGTCGGGCGAGGACGCAATTCCTCCCGAGACAGGGGTCGAGGCCAAGTCCGGGGGTCAGGTGAGGCAGAGACCTCCTCCCGAGGCCGGAGCCTGAGGTCGGGCGAGGTGGAGAACTCCTCCCGAGGCCGGAGCATGAGGTCGGGCGAGGCGGAGCTTCCTGTTGCGCCCGAGGCTGAACTCGGTGGTTGATCGTGACTTGTTGTCAGTCGTTGCCGGGGTGGCTGACATGGCAATCGGAGCGGAGCGAGCGGCGCTGTTTTCCTGTCATATCAGACAGTAAAGAAGAGGGGCAAAGTGACTGCGGTCACTTCAGCCTGGCCGACTGAGGCGCGTGTGTCAGGATACGGCGTCAGGCATCCCCTGCATTTAATGCGCCTGCGAAGCGGTCGGTTGGTGAGGCGGTCTGGCCAAGGTTGCTTCACAACGAAGCCTGCCCGAGCCGGGCCTCGGGAGTGCCGAGGGGGCGCCCGCTGTCTGAGGAGGCCCTCGGGCGAGGCGTGAACTCATCTGGGACTACTGTTCCAACTCGAGGCTGGGCTCGGTGAGATCGCGTCCCTCGGGTAGATGAAGTCTTGGCTTGAACCGCACCCGTCAGTTGGTCTGAGGGTGTTTACCAGCCATGATTAGGAGCGTTGGGGGTACCCCTAATTATGGTACCCGACAAATAGCCTCGGCCCCATAGACTAGGAAAAACGGCGTGAAGCCCGTGGCCCGGCTCGGCGTCGTCCTCAGACTCCAAACCACCGAGGGTAGTTCTTTTATCCATCGCTTGCCAAACTTGTTGAGGTCGTTGTAGATCCTCAGCTTTAGTCCCTGCAAAATCATACCATTGGCGCATTCTAGCTGCCCATTTGTCATTGGGTGCGCTACGGCGGCCCAGTCCACACGGATGTGGTGGTCCTCGCAGAAGTCCAGGAACTTTTTCCCAGTGAACTGCGTGCCATTGTCGGTGATGATTGAGTTTGGGACCCCAAAGCGATGGATGATATTTGTGAAGAACGCCACCGCCTCTTTGATGAACCCGGCAGCCATTAGCTTGTGGACCTCCTCGCCTATGGCTCTGTGCTTTTCTTCATCAAAATGGCGCAGGTGCTGCTTCATGGGTCGGGCTCCAGCTCGAATGTCTAGTGAGTGCTCGGCGACATCCCTCGGTATGCCTGGCATGTCCGAGGGACTCCACGCAAAAACTTCGGCGTTTGCGCGGAGAAAGTCGACGAGCACTGCTTCCTATTTGGGGTCGAGTTCGGAGCCGATCCTGACTTTCTTGCTGACGTCGTCGCTGGGGTCGAGAGAGACAAACTTGACTGCCTCAGCCGGCTCGAAGTTGCCGGCATGCCGCTTCGCGTCGGGCGTCTCTTTGGAGAGACAATCCAGGTCGGTGATGAGGGCTTCGGACTCGGCGAGGGCCTCAGCGTACTCCACGCATTCCACGTTGCACTCATAAGCGTGGCGGTACGTGGGCCCGACGGTGATGACTCCCTTGGGGCCAGGTATCTTGAGCTTGAGGTAGGTGTAGTTGGGGATGGCCATGAACTTGGCGTAGCACGGTCTTCCCAGCACCTCGTGATAGGTCCCTCGGAACCTAACTACCTCGAAGGTGAGGGTTTCCTTTCGGAAGTTGGAGGGAGTTCCAAAGCAGACGGGCAAGTCAACCTGTCCGAGGGACAGGATACGCTTTCCGAGTGCAATCCCGTGGAAGGGTGTTGCACCAGCCCGGATCTCGGACCGTTCAACCCCCAAGAGCTCCAGGGTCTCGGCGTAGATGATGTTGAGGCTGCTGCCTCCGTCCATGAGTACCTTGGAGAGCCTAACATTACCGATGATTGGGTCGACGACGAGCGGGTACCTTCCTGGGCTCGGCATGAAGTCGGGGTGGTCGCCTTGGTCAAAGGTGATAGGCTTGTCGGACCAGTCTAGGTAGACCAGCACCGCTACCTTCACCGAGCAGACTTCTCGGCGCTCCTGCTTGCGGTGCCGAGCTGAGGCGTTCGCCACCTGTCCGCCGTAGATCATGAAGCAGTTGTGGACCTCCGGGAACTCCTCTTCCTTGTCGCCCCCCTGTTTGTTGCCTTGGTCTTTTCCACCTTCAGCCGAGGGTCCAGCCTTGTTGAAGTAATGCCAGAGCATGTCGCATTCTTCAAGGGTGTGCTTGACGGGACCCCGGTGATAGGGGCATGCCTCCTTGAGCATCTTGTCGAACGCGTTGGCCCCCCCGGGAGGCTTCCGAGGGTTTCTGCGTTCGGCAGCAGCGACGAGATTCATGTTGACGGCGTTGTGCTTCGCTTGCGCCTTCTTCTTGGCCTTCTTCTTCGCGCCACGCTGGGCGGACGCCTCGGGGGCGTCTTCCTTCTGCCCTCCCTGAGGCTGCTTGTCTTTCCGAAAGATGGCTTCGACCGCCTCCTGACCAGAGGAGAACTTGGTGGCGATGTCCATCAATTCGTTCGCCTTGGTAGGTGTCTTGCGTCCTAGTTTGCTCACCAGGTCCCGGCAAGTGGTGCCGGCGAGGAAAGCCCCGATGACATCCGAGTCGGTGATGTTGGGCAGCTCGGTGCGCTGCTTTGAAAACCGCCAGATGTACTCTCGCAGGGATTCCCCAGGCTGCTGGCGGCAACTTCGGAGATCCCATGAGTTCCCAGGGCGCATGTACGTACCCTGGAAATTTCCAGCGAAAGCCTTGACCAGGTCGTCCTAGTCGGAGATCTGCGTAGGAGGCAGATGCTCCAGCTAGGCCTGGGCAGCATCGGAGAGGAAAAGGGGAAGGTTGCGGATGATGAGGTTGTCGTCGTCCGCCTCTCCCAACTAGCACGCCAGCCGGTAATCCGCGAGCCACAACTCTGGCCTTGTCTCCCCTGAGTACTTGGTGATGGTAGTTGGGGCTCGGAACCGGGACGAGAACGACGCTCGTCGTATGGCCCGGCTGAAGACTCATGGACCTGGTGGCTCAAGCGAGGGACTTTGATCCTCCTCGCTGTCATAACATCCCCCACGCCTGGGGTGGTAGCCTTGGCGCACCTTTTCCTTGAGGCGGGATCGACGGTCGCGGTGGCACTGATTGTCGCTGAGGCGATCCGGGGCCGCAGGCGTCCCGTCCCATGTGCGCTCGGTGTGGACTGAGGCCTCCTGCATGTGTCGGGAGGGCGATGCGCGATGCTCCGAGGGGTCTCCTCGCCTTCGGGAGGCAGAGCTCTTGGCTTGTCGGACAGCGGCGTCTTCAAGGAGGCCCTTGAGCTCGCCTTGGATACATCGCCCCTCAACGGTGGATGGCTCCGGCATCGTCCGAAGCAACATTGCTGCTGCGGCTAGGCTCTGGCTGGCCCCGTTGAAGGCCGGGGGCAGCATCGCCCTGGCATCATCAACGATACGGCGCTGGACGTCCTGGGCCCGATGACGCGCTCCCTCGGCGAGTGCCTGGCCTGCCCACTCCTGCTCGATGTTTTGCCGGAGCTGCACAAGCCGCCCTGCTTCTTCGTTGAGCTTGGCCTGCATCTCGTGGAGTTGCTCAAGCTGTGTGTCCTGACCCCCGCAGGGACTTGGACCACAACTAGCTCCCACGGGATCTCAGCGCGAGACGCAGGTGCAAGGGCGCCATCACTTCCTGGCATGCCAAGGTGGTTTTCTCTGTCGTGATCCTCCTGATCGATGTGGAAGCACTCGCGAGTTGGGTCGCAACCCTCGTCGTCAAGGCTGTGACCATCATTAGAGCAACCGGAGAGGCAGTGGTCACATGCGGACATGAAGTCGCGCATGGCACTGGGATCACAAAGTCTGGAGAAATCCCAACTGACGTCGGGGTCGTCCTCTTCCTCGGAACCCGCAGGTCCGGAGGTTGAGACGGCCGTCAGTCGGTCCCAAGTTGACCACATATGGTACCCCGGAAGGTCAGGATATGCCCTAGCGAAAGTGCTCACCGAAGAGGGGTCGCTTGGCGGATCGAAACTGAATTTAAAGGGAACAGGGTGAAAAATGGATGGTACCTCTTGGTTGATGGATGGTGGCGAAGCCGCATCAGGGACGGACTGCACCGTCATCTCAGGTACGAGGCTAACGCCCAACAAGTCCTTCGTGAGGGTGCTGGCGTCATCAGTCCGCTTGGGGTTGGCACGTTGCTGGGAAGCGACATCCATCGTTGTCTCAGGTGCGAGGACAACGCCCGACATGTCCCCCACAGGGGTGCCAGTGTCGTCGACTCGCTCTAGTTCGACATCCGATAAGGTGCCGCCTCCTGCCTGGCCATGGTTGCCTCATCTCCGTCTCCTCCTCCAGTGAGGAGGGTAGCGGGGCAAACCCGGGTGTTCCTCTTCCGCCGTGGGAGGAAGTCATCGTCGAGTTCGCCTCCGCTGGGCGAGTCGACGACCATCGTTGTTGTCGTGCTGTGAGGGGAGGAGTACCATGTCCTGGGCTGAAGAGGCTGCTGGAGGCTACCCATCTAGAACTCAACGGGAAAGTGTTCGTTAACACGCAGCGGGCCCCTACCTGGCGCGCCAACTGTCGGCATTTCGGACCCGGGGGACCCTCAACCAGACCGACTAGTGAATTTGTTGCTGCGTGTCCCTTCCCAGATGGGTTGATGCAAGATGGAACACAAGAGAGAAATGAGGCTTATGTTATCCTACACCGGGGTGCTCGTAGTAGGGGTTACAAGCGTTGCGGGAGAGCGAGAACGAGTGAGAGAGAGGAGAGGGTTTGACCTTGGGGCAAGCTGTCTAAGGCAGCCTCTACCATGTCTCTCCTACTCTGCCTGCCTCCGCTTGTCTGCGTCGTGCGTCCGTGTGTTTGTACGTCGCGTGTTCGTCTCTCCCGTCTCTTCCCCCCTTCGCCCTCCCCCTCGTGGGGCCCTGGACATCCCCTTTTATAGATACAAGGAGATGCCCAGCTGTATAATGGGGGTGTAGCTATGTGCTAACGTGGCTGGCAGGCAAGTGCCTTGAGCCCTGTACAGGTAATAACGTGGCCGTCGGAGGAGCGCCTTGAGCCCTGCAGATGTACCAACGTGGCCGTCGGAGAAGTGCCTTGTGCCCTGTAGAAGCATAGCTGGCGGTGCGGCATGGATCTTGCTGACGTTTTCTTGCTTCCGTAGGGGGTTTGAGAGCACCCGACGTCATGGGCGCACGCGGGGGACCATCATTACCTGTTATCGGAGTAACTTAGATGGGACACCGGTCTTGTTCCTTTGTAGCCTGAGGCGGCTAGCTAGGGATAGGCTAATGATGGGTCCTCAGTAGCGTAGTTGACACAGGGCCATGGTCGGGCGAGGCGGCGACTCCTCCGAGTCCGAGGCTGAGGCCTAGGGCCGGGCGAAGTGAAGACCTTCTCCCGAGGCCGAGGTTGAGGCCGAGGCCCAGGGTCGGGCGAAGCGAAGTCCTTCTCCCAAGGCCGAGGCTGAGGCCGAAGCCCAGGGTCGGGCGAGGCAGAGCTCCCTATTGCGCCCGAGGCCGGACTCAGGGGAGGTCGTGACTTGCTGTTGTCAGTCTTTCCCTGGTGGCTGGCATAGTTGCCGGAGCAAGGTGAACAGTGTTGTTTTCCTATCAGATCGGTCAGTAAAGGGGGCGAAGTGACTATGGTCAGTTCGACCTTGCCGACTGAGGCACGCGTGTCAGGATAAGGTGCCAGGCGATCCCTGCATTAAATGCGCAGGCGATACGGTCGGTTGATAAGGCGATTTGGACGAGGTCGCTGCATGACAAAGTCTGCCCACGCTAGGCTTTGAGCGAGCCGAGGGTGCGTCTGCCGACTGAGGGGACCCTCGGAAGAGGCGTGAATCCGTCCGGGACTACCGTCCTTGCCCGAGGCTGGGCTCGGATGAGGTCGCGTCCCTTGGTAGACGAGGCCTGCGCTTTATTAGTCGTTTATGGTTTGTTCTGAAGATGTTTTCCAGCCAGATTAAGGAGCATTGGGGGTACCCTTAATTACGGTCCCCGACAGTACCATTTGTTATACCAATTTGACAGATCTTACTATCTGTGGTGGTGTCTCCTTAGTATTCTTCTTTTCATCATTTGTGAAGACTTCCTTCTTTGTTCTCTCTTTTCCTTTTAAAACTAGTCGATAAAACACTTTGAAAAGAGGCATTAGTAGTACAAGGAAGTATTTAATGATTGATGATATCTATATATGAATGGCAAACAAATCATCATTTATGAGGCATAAAGGCATAAATTAAATTCCTTTTAAATTAACGCACATGGATGAGTGAATTAATAATATGCACCAATTTACAAATTTAAGCCAAAAGGAATTTAACCTTCATATTGGCATTTCTTTCCATAAAATAGATTATTATCAATTGAAAGAATGCCACTTGAAAGGAACTATTATTGGTCACATACCAAATGAAACAACTGGTTCCATACCTTTGCCTTGAGCATTGCCTAATCTTTCTTTTAGGTGAAGATTAACCTTTAATGCTTGTGATTTTACCAAATGAAAGAGCACAATCTCTACTTATGAATTTCCATGAAATGGCTTAAAAGAGATTTGAGAGCCCCTAGAGGGGGGGTGAATAGGTGATCCTGTAAAAATCAAACACTAATAGCCACAAAACTTAGTTTTAAGTGTTAGTACGGCTAAGTAGCTTGAAGCGAGTTCTTGTGAACACAACAATCATAGAGAAAGCAACACAAGACACGCGATTTTTATCCCGTGGTTCAGCTAAGTAGCACTTGCCTACTTCCACGTTGTGGCGTCCCAATGGACGAGGGTTGCACTCAACCCCTTTCAAGTGATCCGATGATCAACTTGAATACCATGGTTTTTCCTTTAGAGTATTGTTCCCATTTGCGAGGAATCTCCACAAATTGGAGTCTCTCGCCCTTACAATAGAGATCACAAAGAAAGCATGAAGTAAGGTTGGGAAGAGCAACACACACAAGATATAAATCCGCAGCACACACACGCACACAAGCCAAGACTTGAGCTCGAAACGTAGCACAGTGAGTTCACGACTCAAACGGAGCTCAAATCACTAACACAGTCGATCAATTATGCGGAGGCGGAGTGCGGGAGTCTTAGAATGCTTAGTGAATGCTTCGGTAGCTCCTCCATGCACCTAGGGGTCCTTTTTATAGCCCCAAGGCAGCTAGGAGCCGTTGAAGATCAACATGGAAGGCTATCCTTGCCTTCTGTCGAGTGGCGCACCGGACAGTCCGGTGCGCCACCGGATAGGTCCTGTAGACAGTCTGGTGCACGATCTCCTTCCACATTTGGCATATCTGATCATTGCTCCTCTGGACTGATTGGCGCACCGGACACTGTCTAGTGCACACCGGACAGTCCGGTGCACCAGCTGGCCGTTGGAGTAGTCCACGTGTCGCGCGGAGATTGCGCGGCCGACCGTTGGCGCTGGCGACCATTGGCTCACTGGACAGTCCGTGTGGCGGAACCGCCCGAATTATTCTAGCTTAAGTGCCCAAGTCGCACCCTTAAGGGCAGCAACACACTTAAACAGGAATAACCCGTCAGTCCCTCGGATCTAGTCCGATAAAGCCACTTATCCAGGATCGAATACCACTAGCTCACTCGAAGGTGAGGCACAGAGAAATACAATAAAACATAATACCACAATTTAATAAGTATCATTAGTGATTACATTATCGGAGTTTCAAAAATGATAAATATAAATTTATTGCAGCGGAAATAACTAACGGAGAAAACCGAGTAACATGGCGAAGCCTGGCCACGCTACTCCTCCTGGTCCTCTCCTGCGGAAGCAATAACCCACTTGAGCGTCTATCCCGGTGGCAGGGATGGAGGCCAAGTCACACCAGCAACCAATCATCCTAAGGAGTACCTGCAAAAATTGTGCCACAAGCAAGGCTGAGTATACTAATACTCAGCTAGACTTACCCGGTGTGAGGAGTCTACTCCTCTACCTCTAGACATGCAGCTGTTTGGCTGTGGGGTTTGGTTGCCAAAAGCACTAGCTGAGTTTGTAAATCAAGTTTTAGCTTTGTCAAGTTTAAGTGTGACTCTCTTAAGGCTAAATGTGTACTATCTACTCATACATGGTATCAAACATATTTAGCAATCAACATCTTGTGTCAACTCATCATATTTCCACTTGTTACTCAATGCAGTATAATGGATCAAGCAGTCTCATTAGCTGCGAGAAGCAGACGATTCGAATCGAGTTTTTATCCTTGCAAGGTAAACCTAAACACACGACATGTAGGGGCACTCCGTCCCCACACACATCAACCGTCCCCATCGATTCCCCGTCAGCAGATCAGGGCTCACCGCCTTGGCGTACAATGCATCACTGACCCCGACTGGCCGTCGTGCAGTGACCGCACTTGTACCCACCATAACCGGAATGGGAGACTACGTCTCAGGTCGCGTGAGGGGATATGTCCACTGCCAGGTTCACTCAGGTACTAGGCTTACCGATTTACCATATTTCTCGGTATGTGTTTAGTACGTTCAAACGCTTGACACAGGTATCCGCACGTTAATCCTTATTCCAATTTTCATCTCGTAGACCACGCGTCCCCATGGACCCGTGTCCACAGACCATCACCATTTTGTTATCAAAGTGGATACAACCAATTCCTGACCTCGCGCGAGTGCTAGAAAAATCACTCGACTTCTACCGAGATCCTAATTAATAAAGCAGCTACTCGACCTAGCATACTAGTATTCATCTCAATAGGATTCCTGAGATCATGCAACTAGGGTTTCAGTCATCTCCTACACTTAAGTGCACAGTACAAGCCTACAAACATTAAGTGCAGTAAAATAGCATATATAAACGGTTATGCATAAAACCGGGGCTTGCCTTTAATTTAACACTTATATAGTGTTTGTTGGGGGAGGTACTCGCTTGGCGAGCATCCACTGGTTATGTCCATCCTTCAGGTCGTCCACCACGGCATCTTGTGGTTGGCGCCACATCGCTGGCTCGATCAACATCTCTCGGTCCTATATGAGGTGCAAGATGCATATGTATGAATATAATGGAATAGCACAAGATACTTTAAGTACACGCTAGCGAATTTAACACTAAGTAGAGAGACATCACAAGCAACCACACCCACTAGCGTTAGCTAACTACATATCGTCGGGCGCACAACATTACACCACTAAAAAGACGACAAACATTTTGGATATTTACGCAACACAATACTACATCACAATTAACTAGAGAAAGAACGTATAAAAACATGACACATATATTATCTCAAGCTTAGCCATGGCAATTCTATGTGAATTTAGTGCCAAACAATCATTTTTAGCCAAACGGGTTAACTAACAATTAAATGAGTGCTTGCAGATTTTTGGGACAGCAATACAGCAGTCACTTGTTTCAATCATAACTTTTCAATTATTAGTCCAAAAATATTAAACTAGGACTTTCTGGAAAGCTTAAAAAGTGCTTTACAACTTTGGTATTGTCATCACAACATGATTCAGCACTTAGCAAGGTCAAAACATGCTAATACAACAGCGCTGTCCAGATTTGGACAGATTCAGGCTAGCAACTTCAAAAATTCACAACTGAAGATTCAGACATCCAAACAAAGTGATCCTAGACTTTCTGAAAAGCTAATTAAATGTTCTACAAATTGTTTATAAACATCACAGGGTGATTCAATTTTTAACTAAGCGTAAACAGCACTAAAAGACCTTGCTGTCCAGAACTGGACAGATTCAGTCTTTATATTTGAAACATTCATAACTTAAGCTTCAGACCACCAAAAAGGGTGATCTAAGACTTTTTGGAAATCTCAGCAAAAGTACTACACAACTTTTATAATCACCAAGAGGTGATTCCAGGTTTAACTAAATCAAACATTTCAGTCTTTGAAATCTGTGCTGTCAGTGGACAGAACACAGCAAGCAGTTTGCAAAATTCATAACTCTTAAACCGTCAGGCCTATAGTTATGAAATTTTAACACAAGCAAGATCCGAAGAGCATCTACAACTTTCTTATAACAACCATGAACAGATTGCAAAATTAAATTGAGCAAACAGTACAGTTTCTGAAATCTGTACAGAATTTAGACAGATTCAGTTACTGAATTTGCAACAAGCATAACTCCTAAACTGTTAGACCTATGGCTGTCAAATTTTAACACAAGTAAGATAAGAGAGTTGTCTACAACTTTATTGTGAACACCACTAACTGATTTCAACATTAACTTAAGCAACCATTGCAATTTCTGAAATCTGTTCTGAAATTCGACAGATTCAGATGCTGGGCTTGCGAAAAACACAACTACTAAACGATCAGGTTTTGGGCTGTAAAAGTTTTGTACCAGCAAGATAATAAGGTTATCTACAACTCTTCTATACAACTTTTCTACAGAAAACATAATTTAATTCATCAAACAAACAGCACAATGAAAACAGTGTGTGCAGCCCAAAACAGCAATCATTAACTTTCAGCCTCTCTATAATTCCAGAATTAGTCGTGTTCTAGAGACTTAAATTATTCTAACACTTCACCGTTGATTAGAGTTAAATTAGTCAAATTAGGACCATCAAGTTGACTCATAAATTTTATCCAAGTCATTTTGTGCGCTAGATTTACCATACTCAATTAACCACGCGTTCTCCACGAAAATCAACATCGAAGCGCTTTTCACCCAATAACTTGCATTTTAACTTGGACCTCCCATGAGCACTACTAAGCTTCATCCACGACCATAATCATGCGCATTCAGACTTCAAAAGCAAATCACCGTGACTACGACCTTACCTAAACACATCTATTAATTCGGCTAACTAGCGCAACCACATAGGCCGCCATACATCCTACACGTCGGCTTGCCTCTTATTATCGTAATCCGAGACAACACATATATAACAAACACTTAACGAAATCGACTCCTATTTAACATGAGCTGGCTAATCATAGTAGAAGACTTAGCGAACCGTTTTAGATATCGCAACTCAAAACATGGGTGGGAGCAGGTTTCTTATTGTTTCTTAACCTTTTCTTAACTTAAACTAGTTAACACACAAGTTACCTAAAATAGCACACCGTTGGGGTCTAACATAGAGGCATTAACGTCTGGCATAAAACTCCATAAGACTTACTTGCTACTGAAGGACCTAAAGCTCTTAGGTGCATATGTTATCGGATTGTTCTTCAATTTTAACTCGAATCGACTTATGAATGCTACTTACTTCCAATAATTCTTGGGGCTGCGATAACGCTCGTATAAGACCTCTAATCGACCAACAAGACATTTATTTATCCAAAGAAGCATGGAATGTGATGATTAACAAGTGAATCATCACATTGCTATACAACAAAAATCATGACAACACCGAGATACTATCCACTAATCGTTTGAAAAATTAGACTTACCTCTCACCTGCCACTACATCACCCCTTAACCACATAACCATCACGAGAATCCTTCGCACGATTATATACTACCGACCTAAGCGTCGTGTTACACAATACATACCCCTTCCCTTGCCGCGAGTATAACCATCTTTACGGCATATACCCGCGCACCTCAAATAAATATCTCACGCTACCACTATTATAGTACACCACGGCACACACACACATACGTGTACTAATTCAATTCTCACATCACATATATTTCCAAACTTACTCTTCACATAAAACAAGCACGACACACGTGTTTACCAAAACGTGAATGCGACCTTGCCACGACATATAATCCAATTATTTTATGCCCACATCTAATCCAACACCACTATACACCACATCGACCAAAACATAATTAGACGAACTACAAATCGCACACCTCAACAACCTCTTGTTCTCTAACCGCAAATGCGATCCTACCAACGTGTATAGCCAAAACATTTTACACACATCCATTCAAATTAATTAAACGAGTCGATCAAGAGCGACATGCATCGGCTCACCATAAACAAACCCAAACGGCGTTTGCAAGAACAACGATGATTCCGATTTGTGCGTCGCTCCAAACATCGACGAGCATCGAGCGGCTTGCCTTCTCCTCGCAAAACACGGGTCTCTTCTCCACAAAAACAAAACAAAGCAGCACACATACATAATTAATCATAGAAAAATAATGTCGATGCGGAATCGAACAAGGAGCGTCGCGGTCTCACCGGGGTGAACGACGACGACGGCGGGGCTGCGCAAAAACAGCAAATACCCGGCGAGTGTCGATGGTTTTGTGACAATATATCCTCCTTGCAGGCATTGCGTCGAACACCTCGCACACATCGGAAAGGAGCGAGGGAAGGGGGCTGTCCTTGTTGCTGGTCGCTGGGGACAGAGAGACGGCAGGGAGAGGTGCCGTGAGCACATGAACTCGCCGGCGAGCAGAGCATGCCGTATAGGGAGCAGAGACCAGCACCATGGCTGCTAGCGGCTGAGAGCAGAGAAAAAAAAATATGGAGCAGGGGCGCTGCTGTGCAGGGCGTCGGCTTGCTGCGTGAGGTCGACGGCGTCGTGGGCGGAGCTGTCTACAACACCAAGCCTTCACAGGCATTTTGTCGAGCACTCGCAGAGCATGCGCAACGCGGGACTGCAGGGGGTGGCGCCATGGGGAGGGAATAGCAGGGCTACTGCTGCTGCGTGGGGGAGAAAGGGGAGCAAGGGCTGGCGGCCATGGACATGGAGGGAGCGCCATGAGGAAACTCGAGCTCGAGCCATGGAGAAGGGAAGGGAGCTCGCGGCCGAGGTTGAAGATGTCAAGCTGCTGTCGACCGGCAGCAGGGGGAGGTGTGCTTCGTAGTACCGAAATGGAGGAGATCCTGTGCAGGAGCGTTGGATGGAGGATGCCGACGGAGCTCGAGTGTCGAGGAAGGCTGTTCACGCGGCTTTGACGCGCGCGGCCATGGAGCCAGACATGCACGGCGTCGGACGGGGAGAAGCCGCAGGGGAGAGGGCGGGCTGGGCGCTGGCTGGGAACGCGATGCCCTGGAGGACAGGAGGCGCCATGGGAGGAAGAAACTCCCTGCACGCTGCTGCCAGGAACAGAGAAGGAAGAAGGCTGTGCGTGAGAGAAAAAGGAAGAGGAGAAGAGAGAGTGGCGGCTAGGGAAAAATGGAGGGGTGGGAGTGGAAAATGACCAAGTGAGCACCCCTATTTATAGAAGAAGCCCTAGGGTTAGGGTTTCTTAGTGGGCCTAATGGGCTGGGTTTTAAATGGGCTTGGCCCAAAACGTGTAATTCGGGCTGCGCTAAATATTTTCCGGAAAAATTCTCGTGCGGATTTCGTCGGTACGCAAAACAGAGTGAACGAGAGTTCGGACGATCGGGCGAATGAGCGATTAATTTCAGCCGAGAGTCTGATTTGGATTCTCTCGGAAATAATTTCCCTATGCGTGATTCGAAAATAAAATGCCTCGGGATACGACCAGCTTTCGGATTTTTAGCCGGAGAAATCGGATCGTGACATTTTTAAATCACAGTCGATACGGGGTTTTGAATTCGGTTCGGACATGAGATATTTGGCCGAGTCGAGTAAGGATTAATTAGAGGACGATATATTGAGTATTCCGTTTGAGAGTACGGAGTCAGATTAAAATAGTCGGACATCGATCGAAGTTCGGGAATTAGATGCGGGCTCAGACCAGATAATAGTCGTCGAGAGTTTGATTTAGAGAGCTTCAGATGAGATTTAAAATTCGAGAATGATCTTCGAGTCTGCATGAGTTCCGAGAATTAAAAGTTTTAACACGCTCCAAAATTGGCTGTTTCTCGCGATCGATTATCTCTGAATTCGGTGAACTTCCAAGAGAAAGCCTGATAAACAGAGATAGGCACGATCAAGAAATAGAAATTTTTACTGTGCATCCGAGATTAGGATAAATCACCCGATATAACACGAAATAGACACCTGGGGTGTCACAGCCCTCCCCCTTAAAAAGAATCTCGTCCCGAGATTCGAATGAGGATCTTCAAGGGTGGAGAAGCAGGTAACTCCCAGACTGATGATAGATGCCAATTCATAAGATGTCATCAGATGGATATGGAAGATAGATTTGGACAGAATATCGCGACATATCGAGACAAAATGCAGCGATCACTCTAAGAGAATGTCCACAAAAGATAGCACATCAGCATAGTCTCGTAACGGATCACGACTATTAACCACGATACCATCGCGTGCCGAGCAGCTCAACCATGTGTGCACCATAGTAGGCTCTCGGTTTCGTCGCGGCACCATCAGTCGTTAGTCATGACACCATTACTAAACGTAGCCAATGAAAAATTTACTTGGCATAATTAGATGGAGCCCATGAGAGTATGGCTCAGAAAATGCGACTGAAGTTGAAGCAAAGATTGTTGGCGAAGAGCATCAGATGAGAATTTTTATTTAACTCAGAGAACCATTTTATGATCAACATGGAGATTATCAGATCAGATATTAGCACGAGATTTGATATGAGGATGAACCGACCATGAGATCAAAATAGATTGTTGAGCTGTTAGAGACACGAGAGAACCAAGGACAACAATGAAATCCATTGAACTAAATGGATACACTGATTAGAGATAAGTTGATAAAATGACGTCATGATCCTTGGAGGAAGAGCATGAGATTGACCAGAATTGAGAGATTTAGGCAAGATCAACATCCGATACTTGAGAACGGGTTATAGCAGATAACCAGATAACGGGGCAGAATCATTAAAGGATCCAGAGATTCGGATGATAAAGCCACAACATGATTCACAAGGAAAGAGATCACCAGATCCATGCGAAAGGAGAGGTAGGCAACAAGATCAGCTGGATGATCAACAGGAATGCTATGAAGTTTTAGGGGCAAGGATTTATGGAAAGAAACATGGCCTTGATAGGGTTCGCGCAACTAGACACCAACAATAATTTTTTTTGACACAACAAGTGCACAAGAAAGTTTTAGTCGATTTAGGGGTCAAGCTATGGGTGTCTACAAGCCGTGTAGGTGCAACTTCAAGGGGGAAACACATAAGGGTTCGAAAACACCAACACAAGCATGTTTTTTTTTCTACAAGGGTTTCACTTGCTAACTCAAGGTTGTTTGGAGGGGGAAATCTTTTCATGAGCAGAACAGACAACATTTTTTTTTGTAAAAGGGTTGAACCTTTAGAATACCACCTAGATAGCAAGGCAAGACAAACACATAACACAACCTAGCAAGACTTACTAATTAGGCGAGAGATAAGGCATTTCTTATATTTCATAACATAGCAATACAACACATTATTCAAAAATTCTTATTATTGGAATAAAGGTGAGAGAAGCATGTTGGTGCAGAAGAAACAATTATGCGACAATCATGATGCATGCTCATTCTAGTCGTTTTCTCAGACCTAACTATTTTTTTTTCGGATGCTTGCTATAGCATCCTTATTAATAGTAGTAGTAATAGCCTTTATGGCCTATATAAATAGCCATCTAGCTACCCATCTATTCCTAAGGCTTCACGTCCTAGGACTATCTTATCGTCCTGACGATCTATCCAACATTGGTTTCTAGCAAGTTTTACTTTAGAAAAGGATGGTAATCATGACTTATTGACTTTCTCTGTACTGGTATTCGCTCCGATACCAGCTGTGGCGGAACCGCCCGAATTATTCTAGCTTAAGTGCCCAAGTCGCACCCTTAAGGGCAGCAACACACTTAAACAGGAATAACCCGTCAGTCCCTCGGATCTAGTCCGATAAAGCCACTTATCCAGGATCGAATACCACTAGCTCACTCGAAGGTGAGGCACAGAGAAATACAATAAAACATAATACCACAATTTAATAAGTATCATTAGTGATTACATTATCGGAGTTTCAAAAATGATAAACATAAATTTATTGCAGCGGAAATAACTAACGGAGAAAACCGAGTAACATGGCGAAGCCTGGCCACGCTACTCCTCCTGGTCCTCTCCTGCGGAAGCAATAACCCACTTGACCGTCTATCCCGGTGGCAGGGATGGAGGCCAAGTCACACCAGCAACCAATCATCCTAAGGAGTACCTGCAAAAATTGTGCCACAAGCAAGGCTGAGTATACTAATACTCAGCTAGACTTACCCGGTGTGAGGAGTCTACTCCTCTACCTCTAGACATGCAGCTGTTTGGCTGTGGGGTTTGGTTGCCAAAAGCACTAGCTGAGTTTGTAAATCAAGTTTTAGCTTTGTCAAGTTTAAGTGTGACTCTCTTAAGGCTAAATGTGTACTATCTACTCATACATGGTATCAAACATATTTAGCAATCAACATCTTGTGTCAACTCATCATATTTCCACTTGTTACTCAATGCAGTACAATGGATCAAGCAGTCTCATTAGCTGCGAGAAGCAGACGATTCGAATCGAGTTTTTATCCTTGCAAGGTAAACCTAAACACACGACATGTAGGGGCACTCCGTCCCCACACACATCAACCGTCCCCATCGATTCCCCGTCAGCAGATCAGGGCTCACCGCCTTGGCGTACAATGCCTCACTGACCCCGACTGGCCGTCGTGCAGTGACCGCACTTGTACCCACCATAACCGGAATGGGAGACTACGTCTCAGGTCGCGTGAGGGGATATGTCCACTGCCAGGTTCACTCAGGTACTAGGCTTACCGATTTACCATATTTCTCGGTATGTGTTTAGTACGTTCAAACGCTTGACACAGGTATCCGCACGTTAATCCTTATTCCAATTTTCATCTCGTAGACCACGCGTCCCCATGGACCCGTGTCCACAGACCATCACCATTTTGTTATCAAAGTGGATACAACCAATTCCTGACCTCGCGCGAGTGCTAGAAAAATCACTCGACTTCTACCGAGATCCTAATTAATAAAGCAGCTACTCGACCTAGCATACTAGTATTCATCTCAATAGGATTCCTGAGATCATGCAACTAGGGTTTCAGTCATCTCCTACACTTAAGTGCACAGTACAAGCCTACAAACATTAAGTGCAGTAAAATAGCATATATAAACGGTTATGCATAAAACTGGGGCTTGCCTTTAATTTAACACTTATATAGTGTTTGTTGGGGGAGGTACTCGCTTGGCGAGCATCCACTGGTTATGTCCATCCTTCAGGTCGTCCACCACGGCATCTTGTGGTTGGCGCCACATCGCTGGCTCGATCAACATCTCTCGGTCCTATATGAGGTGCAAGATGCATATGTATGAATATAATGGAATAGCACAAGATACTTTAAGTACACGCTAGCGAATTTAACACTAAGTAGCGAGACATCACAAGCAACCACACCCACTAGCGTTAGCTAACTACATATCGTCGGGCGCACAACATTACACCACTAAAAAGACGACAAACATTTTGGATATTTACGCAACACAATACTACATCACAATTAACTAGAGAAAGAACGTATAAAAACATGATACATATATTATCTCAAGCTTAGCCATGGCAATTCTATGTGAATTTAGTGCCAAACAATCATTTTTAGCCAAACGGGTGAACTAACAATTAAATGAGTGCTTGCAGATTTTTGGGACAGCAATACAACAGTCACTTGTTTCAATCATAACTTTTCAATTATTAGTCCAAAAATATTAAACTAGAACTTTCTGGAAAGCTTAAAAAGTGCTTTACAACTTTGGTATTGTCATCACAACATGATTCAGCACTTAGCAAGGTCAAAACATGCTAATACAACAGCGCTGTCCAGATTTGGACAGATTCAGGCTAGCAACTTCAAAAATTCACAACTGAAGATTCAGACATCCAAACAAAGTGATCCTAGACTTTCTGAAAAGCTAATTAAATGTTCTACAAATTGTTTATAAACATCACAGGGTGATTCAATTTTTAACTAAGCGTAAACAGCACTAAAAGACCTTGCTGTCCAGAACTGGACAGATTCAGTCTTTATATTTGAAACATTCATAACTTAAGCTTCAGACCACCAAAAAGGGTGATCTAAGACTTTTTGGAAAGCTCAGCAAAAGTACTACACAACTTTTATAATCACCAAGAGGTGATTCCAGGTTTAACTAAATCAAACATTTCAGTCTTCGAAATCTGTGCTGTCAGTGGACAGAACACAGCAAGCAGTTTGCAAAATTCATAACTCTTAAACCGTCAGGCCTATAGTTATGAAATTTTAACACAAGCAAGATCCGAAGAGCATCTACAACTTTCTTATAACAACCATGAACAGATTGCAAAATTAAATTGAGCAAACAGTACAGTTTCTGAAATCTGTACAGAATTTAGACAGATTCAGTTACTGAATTTGCAACAAGCATAACTCCTAAACTGTTAGACCTATGGCTGTCAAATTTTAACACAAGTAAGATAAGAGAGTTGTCTACAACTTTATTGTGAACACCACTAACTGATTTCAACATTAACTTAAGCAACCATTGCAATTTCTGAAATCTGTTCTGAAATTCGACAGATTCAGATGCTGGGCTTGCGAAAAACACAACTCCTAAACGATCAGGTTTTGGGCTGTAAAATTTTTGTACCAGCAAGATAATAAGGTTATCTACAACTCTTCTATACAACTTTTATACAGAAAATATAATTTAATTCATCAAACAAACAGCACAATGAAAACAGTGTGTGCAGCCCAAAACAGCAATCATTAACTTTCAGCCTCTCTATAATTCCAGAATTAGTCGTGTTCTAGAGACTTAAATTATTCTAACACTTCACCGTTGATTAGAGTTAAATTAGTCAAATTAGGACCATCAAGTTGACTCATAAATTTTATCCAAGTCATTTTGTGCGCTAGATTTACCATACTCAATTAACCACGCGTTCTCCACGAAAATCAACATCGAAGCGCTTTTCACCCAATAACTTGCATTTTAACTTAGACCTCCCATGAGCACTACTAAGCTTCATCCACGACCATAATCATGCGCATTCAGACTTCAAAAGCAAATCACCGTGACTACGACCTTACCCAAACACATCTATTAATTCGGCTAACTAGCGCAACCACATAGGCCGCCATACATCCTACACGTCGGCTTGCCTCTTATTATCGTAATCCGAGACAACACATATATAACAAACACTTAACGAAATCGACTCCTATTTAACATGAGCTGGCTAATCATAGTAGAAGACTTAGCGAACCGTTTTAGACATCGCAACTCAAAACATGGGTGGGAGCAGGTTTCTTATTGTTTCTTAACCTTTTCTTAACTTAAACTAGTTAACACACAAGTTACCTAAAATAGCACACCGTTGGGGTCTAACATAGAGGCATTAACGTCTGGCATAAAACTCCATAAGACTTACTTGCTACTGAAGGACCTAAAGCTCTTAGGTGCATATGTTATCGGATTGTTCTTCAATTTTAACTCGAATCGACTTATGAATGCTACTTACTTCCAATAATTCTTGGGGCTGCGATAACGCTCGTATAAGACCTCTAATCGACCAACAAGACATTTATTTATCCAAAGAAGCATGGAATGTGATGATTAACAAGTGAATCATCACATTGCTATACAACAAAAATCATGACAACACCGAGATACTATCCACTAATCGTTTGAAAAATTAGACTTACCTCTCACCTGCCACTACATCACCCCTTAACCACATAACCATCACGAGAATCCTTCGCACGATTATATACTACCGACCTAAGCGTCGTGTTACACAATACATACCCCTTCCCTTGCCGCGAGTATAACCATCTTTACGGCATATACCCGCGCACCTCAAATAAATATCTCACGCTACCACTATTATAGTACACCACGGCACACACACACACATACGTGTACTAATTCAATTCTCACATCACATATATTTCCAAACTTACTCTTCACATAAAACAAGCACGACACACGTGTTTACCAAAACGTGAATGCGACCTTGCCACGACATATAATCCAATTATTTTATGCCCACATCTAATCCAACACCACTATACACCACATCGACCAAAACATAATTAGACGAACTACAAATCGCACACCTCAACAACCTCTTGTTCTCTAACCGCAAATGCGATCCTACCAACGTGTATAGCCAAAACATTTTACACACATCCATTCAAATTAATTAAACGAGTCGATCAAGAGCGACATGCATCGGCTCACCATAAACAAACCCAAACGGCGTTTGCAAGAACAACGGTGATTCCGATTTGTGCGTCGCTCCAAACATCGACGAGCATCGAGCGGCTTGCCTTCTCCTCGCAAAACACGGGTCTCTTCTCCACAAAAACAAAACAAAGCAGCACACATACATAATTAATCATAGAAAAATAATGTCGATGCGGAATCGAACAAGGAGCGTCGCGGTCTCACCGGGGTGAACGACGACGACGGCGGGGCTGCGCAAAAACAGCAAATACCCGGCGAGTGTCGATGGTTTTGTGACAATATATCCTCCTTGCAGGCATTGCGTCGAACACCTCGCACACATCGGAAAGGAGCGAGGGAAGGGGGCTGTCCTTGTTGCTGGTCGCTGGGGACAGAGAGACGGCAGGGAGAGGTGCCGTGAGAACATGAACTCGCCGGCGAGCAGAGCATGCCGTATAGGGAGCAGAGACCAGCACCATGGCTGCTAGCGGCTGAGAGCAGAGAAAAAAAATATGGAGCAGGGGCGCTGCTGTGCAGGGCGTCGGCTTGCTGCGTGAGGTCGAAGGCGTCGTGGGCGGAGCTGTCTACAACACCAAGCCTTCACAGGCATTTTGTCGAGCACTCGCAGAGCATGCGCAACGCGGGACTGCAGGGGGTGGCACCATGGGGAGGGAATAGCAGGGCTGCTGCTGCTGCGTGGGGGAGAAAGGGGAGCAAGGGCTGGCAGCCATGGACAGGGAGGGAGCGCCATGAGGAAACTCGAGCTCGAGCCATGGAGAAGGGAAGGGAGCTCGCGGCCGAGGTTGAAGATGTCAAGCTGCTGTCGACCGGCAGCAGGGGGAGGTGTGCTTCGTAGTACCGAAATGGAGGAGATCCTGTGCAGGAGCGTTGGATGGAGGATGCCGACGGAGCTCGAGTGTCGAGGAAGGCTGTTCACGCGGCTCTGACACGCGCGGCCATGGACCCGGACATGCACGGCGTCGGACGGGGAGAAGCCGCAGGGGAGAGGGCGGGCTGGGCGCTGGCTGGGAACGCGACGCCCTGGAGGACAGGAGGCGCCATGGGAGGAAGAAACTCCCTGCGCGCTGCTGCCAGGAACAGAGAAGGAAGAAGGCTGTGCGTGAGAGAAAAAGGAAGAGGAGAAGAGAGAGTGGCGGCTAGGGAAAAATGGAGGGGTGGGAGTGGAAAATGACCAAGTGAGCACCCCTATTTATAGAAGAAGCCCTAGGGTTAGGGTTTCTTAGTGGGCCTAATGGGCTGGGTTTTAAATGGGCTTGGCCCAAAACGTGTAATTCAGGCTGCGCTAAATATTTTCCGGAAAAATTCTTGTGCGGATTTCGTCGGTACGCAAAACAGAGTGAACGAGAGTTCGGACGATCGGGCGAATGAGCGATTAATTTCAGCCGAGAGTCTGATTTGGATTCTCTCGGAAATAATTTCCCTATGCGTGATTCAAAAATAAAATGCCTCGGGATACGACCAGCTTTCGGATTTTTAGCCGGAGAAATCGGATCGTGACATTTTTAAATCACAGTCGATACGGGGTTTTGAATTCGGTTCGGACATGAGATATTTGGCCGAGTCGAGTAAGGATTAATTAGAGGACGATATATTGAGTATTCCGTTTGAGAGTACGGAGTCGGATTAAAATAGTCGGACATCGATCGAAGTTCAGGAATTAGATGCGGGCTCAGACCAGATAATAGTCGTCGAGAGTTTGATTTAGAGAGCTTCAGATGAGATTTAAAATTCGAGAATGATCTTCGAGTCTGCATGAGTTCCGAGAATTAAAAGTTTTAACACGCTCCAAAATTGGCTGTTTCTCGCGATCGATTATCTCTGAATTCGGTGAACTTCCAAGAGAAAGCCTGATAAACAGAGATAGGCACGATCAAGAAATAGAAATTTTTACTGTGCATCCGAGATTAGGATAAATCACCCGATATAACACGAAATAGACACCTGGGGTGTCACAGTCCGGTGCACCACCAGATAGTCCGGTGAATTATAGCCACGTCGACCTTTTGCTTTTCCCGAGGGCGACGATTTCACCGCGGATGACTCACCGGACAGTCCGGTGCACCACCGGATGGTCCGGTGATTTTTAGTCGTACGCCGCCGTCGAGTCCCGAGAGCGGCGAGTTCACGCGGACCAGCCTGGCGCACCGGACACTGTCCGGTGCACCACCGGACAGTCCAGTGTGCCAAGGCGAGCTGAAGTTTGCTGCACATAGCCAACTCTTTTTCCAATTCTTTTCTCACTGTTTCTAGCACTTAGACAAAACACATTAGTACTCAAAACAATGTACTAAGTCTAGAAACGTACCTTTTTCTTTGATTTGCACTTCTCACTTTACTTGGCACATAAGAACTTAATTAACCGTGTTGGGCACTTAATCACCAAAACATTATTGAAATTGCCCAAGGGCATATTTCCCTTTCAATCTCCCCCTTTTTGGTGATTTATGCCAACACATCCAAAAGCAACCAAAAGAAGTGCAACATCAATGCAATTGAGGACCAAATTGTTTTTGCACAAGATTTGACATATTTGGATCATTCTTTGCCACCACTTGGTTTGTTTTTGTAAATCAAATCCTTTTTCCTATCTCTAAGTCAAACACACTTGTTTGGGCGAATCAAGAGATATTCCAATGGAAAAATTGATCAAGTACCAAAACTCCCCTTTTTCCCATAATCAAAAATTCTCCCCCACAAGAGACCAAATTTTGCAATAAGAGTATTTTGGACAAATCAAAAGTTCTAACTCTATTGTTTTCAAAATTCACAAGTGGTAGCTGATCCATTTGCTTTGGCCTTAATTTCTCCCCCTTTGGCATGAAGCACCAAAACGGGATCATTTTTGGCCCTATAACCCCATTGCCTCACCAAAAAGGTCAATTAAGAGCAAAAGGCAAATAGAGCATAAGAATAAACTTGGAGGTGAGTACACTAATACCGGAGTGCAGTGGAAGTCTTTGCATTGTCCAAGTTCACCTTTCCCTTTCAATGCACTTTTGAGACTACATCAAGTATACTCAAACACAAATGTTAGTTTCAAAGGGTCAAGTTGTAGCACATCTCCCCCTAAATATGTGCACCATTTGCATATGGACTTGTGAGGTCCGGGAAGATCTTGTACAACTTGAGCACCACAAATATACGACAAGTAATGTAAATGCTTCAAAGTAACATGATCAAAGGCATAGAACACATGTATGCTATAGATCAATCCAAGTTGCGTGAATCTAAGACATTTAGCTCACTACGCAACCTACAAAAAGTTTTCTCATCCAACGGCTTGGTAAAGATATCGGCTAGCTGGTTCTCGGTGCTAATATGGTAGACCTCGATATCTCCCTTTTGCTGGTGGTCTCTCAGGAAGTGATGCCGGATGTCTATGTGCTTAGTGTGGTTGTGTTCAACAGGATTATCCACCATGCGGATAGCACTCTCATTGTCACATAGGAGTGGGACTTTGCTCAGATTGTAGCCAAAGTCCCAGAGGGTTTGCCTCATCCAAAGTAGTTGCGCGCAACACTGTCCTGCGGCAACATACTCAGCCTCAGCGGTGTATAGGGCAACGAATGTCTGTTTCTTGGAACTCCAGGACACCAGGGACCTTCCTAGAAATTGGCACGTCCCTGATGTACTCTTCCTATCTACCTTGCACCCGGCATAGTCAGAGTCTGCGTATCCAATTAAGTCAAAGGTAGACCCCTTAGGATACTAGATCCCGAAGCAAGGCGTGGCAACTAAATATCTAAGAATTCGCTTAACGTCCACAAGGTGACATTCCCTGGGGTCGGATTGATATCTAGCACACATGCATACGCTTAGCATAATGTCCGGTCTACTAGCACATAAATAAAGTAATGACCCTATCATAGACCGGTATGCCTTTTGATCAACGGACTTACCTCCTTTGTTGAGGTCGACATGTCCGTCAGTTCCCATTGGTGTCTTCGCGGGCTTGGCGTCCTTCATCCCAAACCTCTTGAGAAGATCTTGAGTGTACTTTGTTTGGGAGAGGAAGGTGTCGTCCTTGAGTTGCTTCACTTGGAACCCAAAGAAGTAGGTCAACTCACCCATCATCGACATCTCGAACTTTTGTGTCATCACTGTAACACCCGGATTTTAGGGGTCCAAAACCCGGGGTTAACATAAACACCAGGTATGCTGGGACCAAGTCTCATACATATGATGTATAGTGGCACAGGATCGAATGTCACATCTTTATATATAACAGGAGTTCTATACAAAATAAATAATTACATTATAAGGAGACAACGGTCCAGCAACCCAAAGTTGACTGGGAGACGACGACCTAGACCACTCACGAACTCATCACAGCATCTTCCATGAGCATCATCCTGCAGTACCTGATCTTGACCTGTGGTGTATGTGAGACAGCAAGAGTGAGCTCACATACGTTCATCGCTCAACAAGTTGTGGGGAATCATGTGCATGAACTCGCCAAAGGTGGGAGCTCACGTGAAGTGTAAGGCTTACCAAAGAAGATGGTTAGAGCTGAGCATTGCTTTTAAAGTTGGTCAAAATTTTATTAGCAGTTACTAAGTGTAAGTAAATACCAACCCAGTTAAATAGAAGAACAGAAGTAATAACAACATCACCTGCAATGCAATGCATATGACAAATTGAATTTAAGTTCCATAATTTAATCATGTGAGTGTCCGAGCTGCTCATGACCGTGAGCACGGCTAGTATACCAGTTTTACACTCTGCAGAGGTTGCGCATCTTTACCCACAAGTCGTGTTACCCATTTGCCACGGAGTTGATCAGACTCCATACACCTCTACCTAGGAAGCGAGGCAGGGTACCACTACGAGGCCTTTACAAAGTTCCACTAGCTTCAGAAAACCCGCTACAGTTTATAGGAAGATCCAGTGCAGGAATCCCTTGCAGGACCGCCATCGCAGCAAAATCCTCCCGAGGGCCTCCCTACACTGACCTCTCCCCTACTGCCCTTGCCCCTTTCGGGTAAGGTAGTCTTCCACTAGCTTTCCTAATTAATCAGCCAAGGGCGTCCCATTCCACCCTTGTGGTAGCACTGTTTTCCCGGGTGGTTCTCCATGTTCCAATTAACATAATGATCTTAACATGAACAATAAATAACAACTGATAACAAAAGTGTAATCATGAATAGTGTATCTCCATACCCAAAACCACATATAGCACTAGCAAGTACTACCCAGAAAGATCAGTGGTAAACAAGGTATAAAGATAATCAAACTAGGTAACCTGTTGGGTCCCATCAAATTAACCTATGCAGATCATTATGATTAATCAGAACATGGCTGGGTAAAAAGAAGTGATCAAGGGCACAACTTGCCTGGGCCTTGAGATTCCAGGTACCAGGATGATCTTCAGATCCTCGTGACCTCACTGCTAGTCGTAGCAATACAAACACACATGGTATAGGCGAAATTAACATTACACCAAACATATATGCAAAATACATATTAATATTCTACATATTAAAATAAAACCACAGGAAAAAGAATTATTAATTTTGGAGTTATAGAATTCAAGTTATGAATTTCCTAAGATTTAAGGTGATTATAATATGATTAAATGATAAATAAATTTTCTGACAGAGTTCATGTCAAAACAGTGATTCTAAATGGTAGAGAATATTATTACAAAATTTTAGGAATTGGAATGACTCAATTTGGAGCTAAAATGAATTAGTTATGAATTAATTAAGTTTCTGGATTTATTTTAACACTAAAAATCATTTTCTAAATCATTTTCTATGATTTTCCTATTCACTGGACTGGGCCTCAATTATAAGAAAAGCCAGGGGGCTCGGGGTAAGTCGTCCCAGACTCAGTGTACAGCTACATAGGACTGCGGGTTCTAAATCCTAAAAACATAAGGTTTCTTTTATAAAGTGTACCCGCGAAGGGGTACCGGGGTATTACGATCGTCCGATTAGAAATCAATGGTCCAGATCAGATCTAGGCCTAAGTGAACCAATACGGAACGCGATCCCTTGGATTTGGATCCGACGGCCAAGGTTTAATGAACCCGCGATCGGATTTCTACCGTACATCGCGAGATCTACGGTCCGAGTTCTACCTAGCCGAAGAGGTAGCTACCATCTAATCTTGGCCGCCCATCATCAGATCAACGGCCACGGCGTATCCGCACCCCTGACGGCCACCCACGGCGGCGAGAACCCACCAAATTTCCCCCCCCACGGCGGCGCCATTACTGGACTTTGGGAGACCGGCCACCCCGGCGCAAGACTTTAATTCAAAGGGCGCAACACGACGCTCGAGTAAAGGTAAATCGATAGAGGGAGTCCTTACCACAGATGGTGACACAGAGAACCTCGCCCACGGCGATGCGCGGCGCGGCACACCCTGCAGACCATGGCGAGAAATTCCGAGCGCCTCCAGTGATCCCACCCAGCCCGCTTGCACAGATACGATTTGAGAACGACTGGAAAGGCTACTGGACTCAGGGCGAAGCTCAGGTGCTAGCGCACGACTGTTGGCGGTGAAGGCCCTTTTCACCCAGCGATAATGGCGCACCAGGAAGCCTCAACGCGCTCCGGATTCACCAGACTGGACGAATTAGCTGGTCGAGGAAGGGCTACGAAGGATTGGAGGAACCGGTCCGAGGCCTACTACTTTATAGTCACGGAGGAACGGTCCATGGCGCCCGCAACGAACTCCATGTTTGGCGCAGACGCTCCGAGCTCCGCGGAAGCCGCGGCCGAGAAGGGGTCCGACCGCGCGACGCCTGCTCACAGGGCCCCGCTGATCGGTGAGTCCGCGCGCCAGACTCGCGGTCCTCGCGTTGTTGGCACAGCCCGCGCGGAATCCGGCAATCGTTGGCGCGGATACGAAACCGGCACAGCGAAGAAGGGGGAAGGGATAGAGATGACAGGCAGGTCCCACAGGTCAGCGAAAAGATGAGAGGGCGCGCGTGAGATGAGTGCCTGCCAGTGGGGCCCGCGGTTCAGTGAAACAGAGCGTGAGCGAGAGAGTGACCGAGCGCGCGGTCCATGCGCGAGACGTCTGAGGAGGCGGGCCCACGCGTCAGTGACGCCAAACCAAAGGGCGCGCGGTGGAGGCCGAGTTGGGCCGAGCGGGGAGATGGGCCGCGAGCGAGGGAAGTCAGCCCAGTGTCTGTTTTTCCATTTTCCTTCTTTATTCTTTTCTTTTCTGTTTTGTTTTCCCTTTTTGTTTCAAATCTGAAATTTGAATTCAAAATTTTTATAGAATTCATACTCCAATTAGATATTAAATTTTAAACATGCCCTCATGGAATGGGTGTATTTATTCATAGATTCATTTTGTAATTTCTTCACTTAAAATCCAAATCCCCGACTCTTTATTATATTTTTATTATTGTTATTGTTATTATTATTAAATGCGCAAACAAAACTCCAACGAGATGCACTTTCTTTTATTTTAGTGTCTTTGGTTCGATTTAATCACTCTTCATTTTATGTATGCTCTGTTCATGCTGCAAATAAGGCACATAAGATAAGGAAATCCCCATGTATTTATTGTACCCAATTTTGAGTATTACAAATCCTACCCCCCTTAAAAATAATCTCGTCCTCGAGATTTGTAAGAAAAGGGAATACAAAAAGGATTGGTTTGCAATTTAGCTTTTAATTTCTAAATCAAGGGTCTCTCTTTTTATTATTAGTAAATGATAGGAGAGCATGGGTATTATATGTATGTCCACATAATCATGTAGGATAGAAGATGTCTTTAAAGCATAGATGGGTTTAGGTAAGAAAGTGTAGGGTAAGGAAAGACTCCATCCAAGATTTGTGAATCTTGACTCATCTGGGTGACCTCACTTGATCCTTGAAGACTTGAGTTGGTGCTCATCCTCCCTTGATGAAGTTGATCATCTTCTTTGGTCTTGTCTCATTGATTAGGAGTTAGTGTATATTATCGAGTTGGGGAATGGGGTTAAGATAGATATAGATGAGGTAGACTACATGATGTAGGTTAAAAGTTTGTTTGTTGTTAGGTGAGAATAGAAAGGTTATACCATTCATCATGGTTCTAGGTTAGGTTAATACATGGCTAGTGGGGTCTAATCTCTTCTGCTAGTGTCATTAATCTGTTTAAGTGGACCATATTAAGTTAGATAACATTAAACCACACTAGATCAGGTCACATTAGGTAAGACAAGATCTAGATTAAATTGGATATGACTAGATTAAACTAGTTTAGGTTAGATAGGTCCAACAGGGTAGAATATGTATTATTAAGATATGTTAGGATGTTTTGAGATTAATTAGATATGTTATGATAGGATAGAATCTCTTGCTAGGTTAAAATTGAGGGGTTATGCAACTATCAGATGGTTAAGGTAGTTGCATATGGCCAAGTCGCTCTGTCATTCTTAATTTAGTGCGGGGTGAACTAAGTTAAGACTTTGTTCTATAGGGGTAGAGTTTAAACTATTTCATCAGTATTATCTAACATGTTTGATAAGTTAGTTTAGATTAGATCAGATCTAGGTTAGATTGGTGTGACTAGTTTGACTAGATAAGATCTAATTAATTTGCATTAGATCATGGTTGTTAAACTAGGGTGGATAAGTATGCTTATTAGGATAAGATGGACCCATAAAGACAAGATAGAATCTTTTTGAGATCAGTTAGATCTATTAGGATAAAATCTTTTCAAGATAAGATGAGTATCTTTTAAGATGAGATGGATCTATTAAGATAAGGGAGAATCCTTTTAAGATAAGAGGAATTGGTTAGAATGAGATCTTTTAGGATAAGATAAATTTCTTAAGCTATAGGTTCCAATGGGGATAATCTAGGCTGTCTAGTTATTTATAAATATATTTTTATACCTATGTGTATACGCAGATGTAATTGTGGACGTTACTCCACAACCCATCACACACAATCAAAGATCCAAATCAGACAAGTATCATAAGAACAAACATTCAAGCATATAAATATTTACAAAATTAGTTTTGCTTTTGTTCCTAGGATTAGGTCTCCTATTCTTAAAGGTCACTTTAGGCACAGGATTTCAAAGTGTAAAATCCACATTTGTCTTTTAGAAAGAAAAGATAAGAATAATCAGAGTAAGCGGAAATAGATGAGAAAAGATTAAGAAAAGTTTAGAAAAGAATTAGAGTAGCAAAGGTAAGTAGACAAGGGTTGTCCAGTTCTATCTAGGTTTCGTCCTACAGTCAACATTCCTCTGATACCACTTCTGTAACACCCGGATTTTAGGGGTCCAAAACCCGGGGTTAACATAAACACCAGGTATGCTGGGACCAAGTCTCATACATATGATGTATAGTGGCACAGGATCGAATGTCACATCTTTATATATAACAGGAGTTCTATACAAAATAAATAATTACATTATAAGGAGACAACGGTCCAGCAACCCAAAGTTGACTGGGAGACGACGACCTAGACCACTCACGAACTCATCACAGCATCTTCCATGAGCATCATCCTGCAGTACCTGATCTTGACCTGTGGTGTATGTGAGACAGCAAGAGTGAGCTCACATACGTTCATCGCTCAACAAGTTGTGGGGAATCATGTGCATGAACTCGCCAAAGGTGGGAGCTCACGTGAAGTGTAAGGCTTACCAAAGAAGATGGTTAGAGCTGAGCATTGCTTTTAAAGTTGGTCAAAATTTTATTAGCAGTTACTAAGTGTAAGTAAATACCAACCCAGTTAAATAGAAGAACAGAAGTAATAACAACATCACCTGCAATGCAATGCATATGACAAATTGAATTTAAGTTCCATAATTTAATCATGTGAGTGTCCGAGCTGCTCATGACCGTGAGCACGGCTAGTATACCAGTTTTACACTCTGCAGAGGTTGCGCATCTTTACCCACAAGTCGTGTTACCCATTTGCCACGGAGTTGATCAGACTCCATACACCTCTACCTAGGAAGCGAGGCAGGGTACCACTACGAGGCCTTTACAAAGTTCCACTAGCTTCAGAAAACCCGCTACAGTTTATAGGAAGATCCAGTGCAGGAATCCCTTGCAGGACCGCCATCGCAGCAAAATCCTCCCGAGGGCCTCCCTACACTGACCTCTCCCCTACTGCCCTTGCCCCTTTCGGGTAAGGTAGTCTTCCACTAGCTTTTCTAATTAATCAGCCAAGGGCGTCCCATTCCACCCTTGTGGTAGCACTGTTTTCCCGGGTGGTTCTCCATGTTCCAATTAACATAATGATCTTAACATGAACAATAAATAACAACTGATAACAAAAGTGTAATCATGAATAGTGTATCTCCATACCCAAAACCACATATAGCACTAGCAAGTACTACCCAGAAAGATCAGTGGTAAACAAGGTATAAAGATAATCAAACTAGGTAACCTGTTGGGTCCCATCAAATTAACCTATGCAGATCATTATGATTAATCAGAACATGGCTGGGTAAAAAGAAGTGATCAAGGGCACAACTTGCCTGGGCCTTGAGATTCCAGGTACCAGGATGATCTTCAGATCCTCGTGACCTCACTGCTAGTCGTAGCAATACAAACACACATGGTATAGGCGAAATTAACATTACACCAAACATATATGCAAAATACATATTAATATTCTACATATTAAAATAAAACCACAGGAAAAAGAATTATTAATTTTGGAGTTATAGAATTCAAGTTATGAATTTCCTAAGATTTAAGGTGATTATAATATGATTAAATGATAAATAAATTTTCTGACAGAGTTCATGTCAAAACAGTGATTCTAAATGGTAGAGAATATTATTACAAAATTTTAGGAATTGGAATGACTCAATTTGGAGCTAAAATGAATTAGTTATGAATTAATTAAGTTTCTGGATTTATTTTAACACTAAAAATCATTTTCTAAATCATTTTCTATGATTTTCCTATTCACTGGACTGGGCCTCAATTATAAGAAAAGCCAGGGGGCTCGGGGTAAGTCGTCCCAGACTCAGTGTACAGCTACATAGGACTGCGGGTTCTAAATCCTAAAAACATAAGGTTTCTTTTATAAAGTGTACCCGCGAAGGGGTACCGGGGTATTACGATCGTCCGATTAGAAATCAATGGTCCAGATCAGATCTAGGCCTAAGTGAACCAATACGGAACGCGATCCCTTGGATTTGGATCCGACGGCCAAGGTTTAATGAACCCGCGATCGGATTTCTACCGTACATCGCGAGATCTACGGTCCGAGTTCTACCTAGCCGAAGAGGTAGCTACCATCTAATCTTGGCCGCCCATCATCAGATCAACGGCCACGGCGTATCCGCACCCCTGACGGCCACCCACGGCGGCGAGAACCCACCAAATTTCCCCCCCCACGGCGGCGCCATTACTGGACTTTGGGAGACCGGCCACCCCGGCGCAAGACTTTAATTCAAAGGGCGCAACACGACGCTCGAGTAAAGGTAAATCGATAGAGGGAGTCCTTACCACAGATGGTGACACAGAGAACCTCGCCCACGGCGATGCGCGGCGCGGCACACCCTGCAGACCATGGCGAGAAATTCCGAGCGCCTCCAGTGATCCCACCCAGCCCGCTTGCACAGATACGATTTGAGAACGACTGGAAAGGCTACTGGACTCAGGGCGAAGCTCAGGTGCTAGCGCACGACTGTTGGCGGTGAAGGCCCTTTTCACCCAGCGATAATGGCGCACCAGGAAGCCTCAACGCGCTCCGGATTCACCAGACTGGACGAATTAGCTGGTCGAGGAAGGGCTACGAAGGATTGGAGGAACCGGTCCGAGGCCTACTACTTTATAGTCACGGAGGAACGGTCCATGGCGCCCGCAACGAACTCCATGTTTGGCACAGACGCTCCGAGCTCCGCGGAAGCCGCGGCCGAGAAGGGGTCCGACCGCGCGACGCCTGCTCACAGGGCCCCGCTGATCGGTGAGTCCGCGCGCCAGACTCGCGGTCCTCGCGTTGTTGGCACAGCCCGCGCGGAATCCGGCAATCGTTGGCGCGGATACGAAACCGGCACAGCGAAGAAGGGGGAAGGGATAGAGATGACAGGCAGGTCCCACAGGTCAGCGAAAAGATGAGAGGGCGCGCGTGAGATGAGTGCCTGCCAGTGGGGCCCGCGGTTCAGTGAAACAGAGCGTGAGCGAGAGAGTGACCGAGCGCGCGGTCCATGCGCGAGACGTCTGAGGAGGCGGGCCCACGCGTCAGTGACGCCAAACCAAAGGGCGCGCGGTGGAGGCCGAGTTGGGCCGAGCGGGGAGATGGGCCGCGAGCGAGGGAAGTCAGCCCAGTGTCTGTTTTTCCATTTTCCTTCTTTATTCTTTTCTTTTCTGTTTTGTTTTCCCTTTTTGTTTCAAATCTGAAATTTGAATTCAAAATTTTTATAGAATTCATACTCCAATTAGATATTAAATTTTAAACATGCCCTCATGGAATGGGTGTATTTATTCATAGATTCATTTTGTAATTTCTTCACTTAAAATCCAAATCCCCGACTCTTTATTATATTTTTATTATTGTTATTGTTATTATTATTAAATGCGCAAACAAAACTCCAACGAGATGCACTTTCTTTTATTTTAGTGTCTTTGGTTCGATTTAATCACTCTTCATTTTATGTATGCTCTGTTCATGCTGCAAATAAGGCACATAAGATAAGGAAATCCCCATGTATTTATTGTACCCAATTTTGAGTATTACATCACCCTGCTAAACTCCTCACAAGACTTTTGATTAGTAGAACCAAATATTATGTCATCGACATAAATTTGGCACACAAAAAGATCACCATCACAAGTCTTAGTAAAAAGAGTGGGATCGGCTTTCCCAACCTTGAAAGCATTAGCAATTAATAAATCTCTAAGGCATTCATACTATGCTCTTGGGGCTTGCTTAAGTCCATAGAACGCCTTAGAGAGCTTGAACACATGGTCGGGGTACCTGTCATCCTCGAAGCCAGGGGTTGTTCTACGTATACCTCCTCCTTTATTGGCCCATTGAGGAAAGCGCTCTTCACATCCATTTGGAATAGCCGGAAAGAGTGGTGAGCGGCATATGCTAATAAAATTCGAATAGACTCTAGCCTAGCCACAGGAGCAAAAGTATCCTCGAAATCCAAACCTGCGACTTGGGCATAACCTTTTGCCACAAGTCGAGCCTTGTTTCTTGTCACCACCCCATGCTCATCTTGCTTGTTGCGGAGCACCCACTTGGTTCCCACAACATGTTGCTTAGGACGTGGCACCAGGCTCCAAACTTCATTTCTCTTGAAGTTGTTGAGCTCTTCCTGCATGGCCAACACCCAATCCGGATCCTGCAAGGCCTCTTCTACCCTGAAAGGCTTAATAGAAGAGAAAAATGGGTAATGCTCACAAAATTTAGCTAATCTTGAGCGAGTAGTTACTCCCTTGCCTATGTCACCCAGAATCTGGTCAACGGGGTGATGTCATTGGATCGTTGCTCGGACTTGAGTTGGAGGGGCACGTGGTGCTTCTTCCTCCATCACTTGTTCTTCCTATGCTCCCCCTTGATCCTGTCCCTCTTCTTGAGGTACCTATTCATCGTCTTGAGTTGGAGGATGCACCATTGTGGAGGAAGATGGCTGATCTTGCTCCTGTTGTTCTTATGGTCACACATCACCAATAGCCATCGTGCGCATTGCAGTCGTTGGAACATCATCTTCATCTATGTCATCAAGATCAACTTGCTCTCTTGGAGAGCCATTAGTCTCATCAAATACAATGTCGCTAGAGACTTCAACCAAACCCGATGATTTGTTGAAGACTCTATACGCCTTTGTATTTGAGTCATACCCTAGTAAAAACCCTTCTACTGCCTTGGGAGCAAATTTAGAATGTCTACCTTTGTTCACCAGAATGTAACATTTGCTCCCAAATATATGAAAGTAAGAAACGTTGGGTTTGTTACCGGTAAGTAGTTCATACGAGGTCTTCTTGAGAAGGCGATGTAGGTAGAGCCGGTTTATGGCGTGGCAAGCTGTGTTCACAGATTCTGACCAAAAACGCTCGGACGTCTTGAATTCTCCAAGCATCGTTCTCGCCATGTCGATAAGTGTCCTGTTCTTCCTCTCTACCACACCGTTTTGTTGTGGTGTGTAGGGAGCGGAGAACTCGTGCTTGACGCCTTCTTCCTCTAGATACTCCTCCACTTGCAGATTCTTGAACTCGGACCCGTTGTCGCTTCTTATCTTTTTCACCTTGAGCTCAAATTTGTTTTGAGCCCTCCTTAGAAAGCGCTTTAGGGTCCCTTGGGTTTCTGATTTATCCTGCAAAAAGAACACCCAAGTGAAGCGGGAAAAATCATCAACAATTACAAGACCATACTTACTTCCCCCGATGCTAAGGTAGGCAACGGGTCCGAAGAGGTCCATGTGAAGAAGCTCTAGTGGTCTTGATGTTGTCATCACATTCTTGCTATGATGAGTGCTTCCCACCTGTTTCCCTGCCTGACAAGCTGCACAAGGTCTATCTTTCTCGAAACAAACATTGGTTAGTCCTAACACATGTTCTCCCTTTAGAAGTTTGTGAAGGTTCTTCATCCCAACATGTGCTAGATGGCGATGCCACAGCCAGCCCATACTAGTCTTAGCTATTAAGCATGCATCTAGATCGGCCTCCTCTTTCGAAAAATCAACTAAGTAGAGTTTGTCATCTAATACACCCTTAAAAGCTAATGAACCATCACTCCTTCTAAAGACAGATACATCAACATTTGTAAAAAGACAATTGTAACCCATGTGACACAATTGACTTATAGACAGAAGGTTGTAACCAAGCGACTCTACTAGAAATACATTTGATATGGAGTGCTCGTTGGTGATGGCTATCTTTCCCAAATCCTTGACCTTGCCTTGATTCCCATCTCCAAAGATAATTGTATCCTAGGAATCCTTGTTCTTGACGTAGGAGGTGAACATCTTCTTCTCCCTCGTCATGTGGTTTGTGCATCCGCTGTCGATAATCCAGCTTGAGCCCCCAGATGCATAAACCTGCAAGGAATTTAAGCTTGGGTTTTAGGTACCCAACTCTTGTTGGGTCCTACAAGGTTAGTCACAATAGTTTTTGGAACCCATATGCAGGTTTTGTCTCCCTTGCATTTGGATCCCAATTTCCTAGCCACTACTTTTGCATTCTTACATGAAAGAACAAAAGAAGTGTTGCAAGCATGGAAAACAATAGTAGATTCATTGCACATTCCTAGGCACATGATGCACAACATGACTTCTCCTAGGCCTACTTCTTCCATGAACAAAAGTAGAACTAGAGGCAAACATAGCATGTGAATTAAAAGCATCATGATCATAACTCCTATAATAATGAGCACGATTAGCAATTTTCCTATCATAAATAAAAGCATGGTTCCTTTGAGGATTACTAACCATAGGAGCCTTCCCTTTCTCCTTGTTGGGAATGGGAGCCCTTTGGCTTGTTAAGTTCTTGGCTTCCTTTCAAAAACCAAGCCCATCCTTAACTGAGGGGTGTCTACCAATGGTGTAGGCATCTCTAGCAAATTTTAATTTATCAAAATTAATTTTGCAAGTCTTAAGTTGAGCATTGAGACTTGCCACCTCATCATTTAATTTGGTAATAGAATTAAGGTGATCATCACAAGCATCAACATCAAAATCCTTACATCTATTACAAATAACAACATGCTCTACACATGAACTAGTTTTGTTGACTTCCTCTAGCTTAGCATTTAGTTCATCATTTAAACTCTTTAAACTAGAGACCGATTCATGGCAAACAGACAATTCAGAGGATAACATTTCATTTCTCTTAATTTCTAAGGCAAGGGATTTTTGCACACTTTGTCATGTTCCTCATATAAAATATCCTCTTGTTTTTCTAACAATCTATTTTTTTTCATTTAGAGCATCAATTAATTCATTAATTTTTCCTACTTTAGCTCTATCTAAACCTTTAAATAAACTAGAGTAATCTACTTCATCAACGGAGGATTCTTCATCACTAGAGGAAGTGTACTTGGGTGTGTCCCGAACACATACCTTTCTCTCCTTGGCCATAAGACATGTATGGTGTTCGTTGGGGAAGAGTGAGGATTTGTTGAAGGCCGAAGCAGCGAGTCCTTTGTCATCGGAGTCGAAAGAGGAGCAGTCCGAGTCCCATTCCTTTCTAAGGTGTGCCTCGCCCTTTGCCTTCCTGTAGTTCTTCTTTTTCTCCTTCTTCCCACTCTTTTCTTGTCCCTAGTCACTATCATTATCGGGACAGTTTGCAATAAAATGACCAGTCTTACCGCATTTGAAGCAGGAGCGTTTTCCCCTTGTTTTATTTCTATTGGGGTACTCCTTGCGTCCTTTGAGTGCGGTCTTGAAGCACTTGATGATAAGCGCCACCTCATCTTTATTAAGTCCGACAGCCTCCACTTGAGCTACCCTGCTTGGTAGCGCCTCCTTGCTGCTCGTTGCTTTGAGAGCAACGGGCTGCGGCTCGTAGATAGGTAGTGGACCGTTCAAGATGTCATCCACATATCGTGCCTCCTTTACCATCATGTGCCCGCTCACGAATTTTCCGAGTATCTCCTCGAGCGTCATCTTTGTGTACCTAGGGTTTTCACGGATAAGATTCACAAGATGGGGGTCAATAACTGTAAATGACCTAAGCACGAGTCAGACGACGTCATGATCCGTCCATCTTGTGCCTCCATAGCTTCTAATCTTGTTGACCAGGGTCTTGAGCCTGTTGTAGGTTTGTGTTGGCTCTTCTCCCCTGATCATGGCGAATCTCCCTAGCTCGCCTTCCACCAGTTCCATTTTGGTGATCATTGTAGCATCATTTCCCTCATGTGAGATCTTGAGGGTGTCCTAGATTTGCTTGGCGTTGTCCAAGCCACTTACTTTATTATACTCGTCCCTGCAAAGAGATGCTAACAACATAGTAGTAGCTTGGGCATTCTTATGGATTTGCTCATTAATAATCACAGGGGTTATCCGTACTATCAAAATGCATTCCATTTTCCACTATTTCCCAAATGCTAGGATGGAGAGAAAATAGATGACTATGCATTTTATGACTCCAAAATGAGTAGTCCTCTCCATCAAAATGTGGAGGTTTTCCTAGAGGAATAGAAAGTAAATGTGCATTCGAATTGTATGGCATGCGAGAATAGTCAAAAGAGTAGTTTTGATTAACCGTTCTCTTTTTCGATGAAGAGTCGTCGTCGTCTCTTGGTGAAGAAGAAGATGCATCGCTGTCGTAGTAGATGATCTTCTTGATGCGCCTCTTCTTCTTCCTGTCCTTCTTCTTGTGACTCAAGCCTGAGTCAGTGGGCTTGTCATCTCTTGGCTCGTTGAAGATGGACTCATTCTCCTTGTCGTTGACCACCATCCCCTTTCCTTTATGATCCATCTCTTCAGGCGGTTAGTCCCTTAGATGAAGAGTACTGCGCTGATACCAATTGAGAGCCCCTAGAGTGTAACACCCCGAATTTTGCAGTTGAATTTTTTTTTCTTTTCTTCACTCGCCAAATTCGGGCGTTACCTTTTCTTTTTCTTTTTCCCCTCGCTAGACCTTGACTTTTTCCAAAGTTTTAGCGGGATTCGGTTTGGAATTCCCGTGTAAAGAAAACCCTAAATTGTTTTATGTTGTTTGATGCACCATGCCGAACTATGCATTCTTTGATTGTTTGAAAGCGCAAATGCATTCATCTAGGAAGATCGGATTTCGAAAATAAGGAGAAAACATTTTCTTTCTTTTTCTTTTTCTTCCTCTCTCCTCTTTTTCTCTCTCTCCCGCGCCGTGGGCCGTCCCTGGCTGGCCCAGCCGCCCCCCTGCGCGCCCCCTCTTGGGCCCTGGTCGGCCCAACCGCCCCCACCCCCTCCCCTTTTCCCCCAACTCTCTCTCTCCCTCTCATTCTCCATCTCCCCACCCTAGCCGACGCCGCCCCTACCCCCTGCTCGGCCGCCCCCTGGCCGCCGGCCCAACCGCCGCCCCTCGCCGTCGCTCCCCGTCCCCGGTGAGCCTCCCCTCTCCCCTCCTCCCTCCTCTCCCCTCTCCCCTCCTCTCCCTCCCCGGCCCAACCGCCCGGCCGCCCGGCCGCCTGGCCGCCCGGCCGCCTGGCCGCGTGCCCGCCTGGCCGCCTGGCCCCTGGCCCCCTGGCCGCGCCCCCCCAGCCGCGCCCCCTGGCCGCTCGGCCGGCTCAGCCGCCCCGGCTCGGCCGCCCCTGCGCGCCCTGCCCTCGGCCGGTTCAACCGCCCCCCCTTTTTTTATTTTTTTTTATTTTTTTATTTATTTTATTTATTTTGTTTTACTTTCTGTTATCATAGCTATTTTATTTTAGGTAGGCTAATCATTGTTCATGCTATTGAAATATGAAGCTTAATTTAGAATTCCGTTGCGCTAGTTGATTCACGTAATTAGTTGTTTATTTCATTCAATATTGATCAACTAAAAATGACTAGGTTTCCATTAGTGTATATAACAGAATTCTTTTGTTAAGAACCAGTTGTAACTAATCATTAGTGCATAAGCTTTAACCCCCTGCGAGACCCTTTCCCGTTTCTTTCCAACCTTAATGAATGCGACATCGAATGTCATACTTGATGCATATTCGCTTTACTTGTTCCCTTGTATGGTGTACTGTTCTTTTGTATTAAATATGTGGATGTATGTATGTTTGCGCTCGCATAGAGAACGATCCGGTCGAAGAGCCCGAGGAATTCGCAGGAGAAGCCCCTGAGCAGCAGTCGGTTGGTGGAGGCAAGTGTCCTTTGACCTATTTCTGTCCTATTCATTCTTTAATTCACCTCCCGCATTACACATTTATACTTAAGGATTGACTAGCTTTTGTTATCCATGTCCTTGTTTACCTATTTGGGTCGGATTATTACTGCTTAGTTTGATGCTATTGCTCAACTCTAATCAATGAACATGATGTGATTGTCTATGATACGCTGTTTTCCCTTCTTATTTATGATTATATTTGTGACCTTCAAGGGGACTCGAGCGGTTTCTCGAGTGCCTCTCCGTAAGGACCTGTTCTATGGATGACCGCCCGGGAAAACAGTGCAACCATGAGGGTGGAATGGGACGCCCTTAGCTGAATAATTAGAGGAACCGGGGTGTAGTTCGCTTAGCCGTTGTGCCGTCAATGGGGCTCGGTGTATGCGGCTCGCTCTGCCAAGGTTGATTTGTCCCTTGGGGAGGAGTGCGGTACATTTAGGAAACCTAACGGGTGGCTACAGCTCCGGGGAATCTTTGTAAAGGCTACGTAGTGAGACCCTGCCTATTCACCTTGGTAGTGTTTAAGGGTTTGATCGGCCCGAGGCAAGAGGGAATCACGGCTTGTGGGTAAAGTGCGCAACCTCTGCAGAGTGTTATGAAACTGATATATCAGCCGTGCTCGCGGTTATGAGCGGCCAAGGGAGCTCCAGAGATTAGTGATACTTGATCAGAGACATTTTGGTACAGGTGGCAATGAGATTGATGGTTCTGATTATGATTATGGTGCTGGTAAGTGGTATTCTTTCCGTTTGGAAAGGATACATTGGGCTAATAACTTGGGTTAATGTTAAAACCTGGCTTTCTACTAGTAAGTAATAACCTGACCAATTAAAAGCAACTGCTTGACTTATCCCCACATAAAGCTAGTCCACTACAGCCAAACGGGATGCTTGCTGAGTATGTTGATGTGTACTCACCCTTGCTCTACACACCAAACCCCCCCCCCCCCCCCAGGTTGTCAGCATTGCAACCACTGCTCAGGAGAAGATGAAGCTGTGGAAGGAGACTTCCAGGAGTTCCAAGACTACGACGAGTTCTAGGCGTGGGTTAGCGGCAACCCCCAGTCGGCTGCCTGTGAAGGCCGCGTTATCTACGTTTCTTTTCCGCACTTTGATTTATTGTAAGAACTATATGGACGTCTCAGACGTATGATGTAATCGACTATTATTTCCCTTTTAATGCTATTTGAGCACTGTGTGATGATGTCCATGTTATGTATCTGCTGTGTACGTGAATAACTGATCCTGGCACGTACATGGTTCGCATTCGGTTTACCTTCTAAAAACAGGGTGTGACATAAGTGGTATCAAAGCCGTGCTGACTGTAGGACCGCTAACCTAGAGTAGAATGGTCGTTCTAAGGACTATAGACCTCTGTCCCTGCCTTGACTTTGGTATCCCTTCAAAAGTTGGTCCTACTGACCAAACCTATGTTCTACTATATATTATACCTTGCTGAAAATTATGTTTTATTCTGATCCTTCATTTATTTATGATTCATTATTTGCTGGTCATATTAATTCTGTTCTCACCCTTTTGCTTGCGATGTCTTTTGTAGATGGCTCGACTTAGACACACTGCACGAAAGTCCGTCATCCCCTTCTTACCCTCCCGCCTTGCTGAGCGTCCGCTTCGCCGTCCCGTGGCCGGACAGTCCAGCCACTTGGAGAGACTGCACCACCGCCTGCATGAGGAGCAGGAACGTCGACGACAGGAGCAGCAGGGCTCTTCCTTCTCGCTCCAACAGGAGATAGAGTCTGTGAGGAGCTGCTCCCCTGTGCTTCCCCTGGAGGCGCCCCCTGCACCACCACTGGGCGTTGTAACACCCGGCTTTAAGGAACAAAGCCAGGTGCATCTCATACATGCGCCAAGAAGACAACACATATAATAACAGAGTGTATAGAGATAAATGTCATTAACATCAGAGTATTTATTACATAGCGGAAGACTTATTACAAAATAAAGTAATAAAGATAAAACGAACTAAGGATCGTCGGCGCCAATGTCGACTGGGAAACGCCACCTAGATCAAGTCAAACTCCTCGCCTCGAGGCTCCTCCTGAAACACCTGCTCTTCTCCTGTGGGGGGGGTGTGAGACAGCAAGGGTGAGCTCACACATGATCATAGCTCAACAAGTTGTGGGGAACCAGTGGACATAAACTCACAAAGGTGTGGGTTCATGTGATGTGTAAGGCTAATCAATGATAGGGGTTAAAGCTGAGCATTGCTTTTAAGTAGTTGGTCAAAATTTTATTAGCAGTTACTAAGTGTAAGTAAATACCAAACCATAAGTAGAGTAATAGAACAAAATTAATAACAAAACCCATGCAATGCAAATGACAACATTGAATTTAAGTTCCATAATTTAAACATCAGAGAGTCCTGAGCCGCTCATGACCGTGAGCTCGGCTAGTATACCAGTTTTACACTCTGCAGAGGTTGTACCCTTTACCCACAAGTCATGTTACCCATCTGCCAAGGGGTCGCGACTCCCCATATACCTCTACCTAGGAAGCATGGCAGGGCAACACTACGAGGCCTTTACAAAGTTCCACTAGCTTCCGAAAACCCGCTACAGTTTATGGGAAGATCCAGTAAAGGGTTCCTGGCTGACTGCCATCCCAGCAAGACCAACCAGGGACCTCCCCGCACTGACCTCTCCCCTACTGCCCTTGCCCCTTTCGGGTAAGGTAGTCTTCCACTAGCTTTCCTAATTAGTCAGCCAAGGGCGTCCCATTCCACCCTTGTGGTGGCACGTGGTTCTCAAGTTAAGCTCTATGTTCCAATTAACATTAATGATATCAACATGAACATAAACAGAATAACAACAATAATTGGAACATAGAGGTAATAAATGATTATCCCAAAACCATATAAAGCAATAGCAAACTACCCAAGTGATTCAGGGGTAATCAAGGTAATGAGATAAGCAATCTAGGGTGACCTATTGGGTCCCATCAAAATTAACCTATGCATGAGTATGTGATATTAAAGAACATTATTGGGTAAAAAGTGGTCAAGGACACAACTTGCCTTCAATGAGCTCCTGCTCAGCTACTTCAACCTGCTGCACACCAGTATCCTCAGCAACGGGCTCTTCTACTCGCCATAATACAAACAAGCACAGTGCATATAGAGAAATTAACATTACACCAAACATATAAACAAAATGCACAGAGATATTCTACATATTAAAATAAAATCCTAGGAACAGAAATCATAATTTTCTGAATTATAGATTTTAAGTTATGCATTTTCAAAGGTTTTATGTGCTTTAAATAGGATTAAGTGATAAATAAATTTCCTTACTATTTTTATGCCAAAACAGTGACTCTAGGTGATAGAGAATAAAATTACAAAATTTTAGAAAGTGGAATGGCTCAATTTGGACCAAAAATGGAATTTCTATGAGTTTTACAAGTTCTAGAGTTTATTTTTGTATTAAAAATACATTTTCTAATTCATTTATTCATTTTAACATGTCACTGGATTGGGCCTCAAATACATAGAAACCCAAGGGGCTCGGGGTAAAAATCTGTAGGCACAGAGCGCAGTGAAGGTGGATGGTGGGTTGATATCCAACATCTACGGGGTCTCTTTAGAAAATGTTACATCGCGAAGGGGTATGGAGTACTCAGAGCCGCCCGATTAGAGCTATGCGGCCCAGATTACATCGCGGATGGAATGAGATCACGCCCCTTGGATCCAGTTCCTACGGTTCAAAGCCGACCACGCCTTCCTGTCCACCGGATCCTGATCCAATGGCCAAGAATCAACGCTATCCCCGATCTGATCTGAGACGTCCGCTACACAATCAACGGCCAAATCTGCAAGCCCTTCACAGCCGAACGAACGGCCAGGACCATCTCTTCTTCCCCTCGACACTCTCTCTCCTCACCGCAACCCGAGCTTGACGGGGCTACAGCCTACAGTGGCGGGTTCGCCGGAGTGAAGTCCCCAGGTACAGGACTCACCGAGGACTCGCCCGCCATTACTTTACTCGCGTTAGAAGGAGCGGAGGTAGGAGGAGATCCTTACTGACCTACGCGGCGCGATGAAGTCCCCTGGCGGCGCTAGTCCAAGCTCCACCACGGCAGCACGATTCGTGATGACGCCACTGACGACCACATCGACCGTCCACGCCGGTGAGGCTCCGCGGTCTGTCCGACCCGCGAAGGCCTGGGTCAACTCCGTCCACCGTCAGGCTTGCGGAGGCGGCTCTCTCAATCTCACACCATGGCGGTACTGGATAGGAAAGCCAAGGGAGCAAGGGAAGGAGATGGAGGTCCGTGCATTAAATCGGAGGGAGCGCGGATTGGAGGGGAGGGAGCGCGGACTGGAGGGGGCCGGTAGGCGCGGGTTGACTCCAACCGCCCGAGATCCCCGGAGTGCGTTGAGCTCAACGCGCATTCCGCGACGACGTTGAAGAAGATCCCAGCAAGTGGGCCCCCACGCGTAGGTGACCAAGGGAGAGGTGGCTGACCGCCAGGGCCCGCCGACCAGAGGCAGGTGGAGCGCGCGCAGGAGACGTCCGCGTGGGGATCAAAAGGGAGATGGCCGAGATGCTGGGCCGGCCAACAGAATTCGGCCCAACGCGCCATTTCCTTTTCTCTTTTTTTTTATTTTCTGTTTTGTTTTCTTTTCCTTTATAATTTTCAAATTCATAATTTAATTTCCATTCAAGTTCAAACTTCTGGGTACACCTGTATTCTCATAAAATATACATCTTAAACATGGCATGAGATGAGTTTATTTATTATTTCTTTAATATTATCTCTCCATTTTTGTATGGTATTCTTCTCTTTTCTCAAATTCTAGGATCCCTTTTAGGTTTTAAATTCCTCTTTGGACTCTTTACTATATTCCTGGTCACAAAATGCACACACAAAAACAATATCCAGCATGATGCGTAATTTTAATGGCATATATTCTTTTTATTAATCATTTGCTTTTGAATATGTTGTTTACATGGGATGATGCATAAAGATCAAACTCACATAAGGAGAGATTGTTTTCTCTATTGGTATATTTTCCTAGCAATTCACAAATGGGTGTTACAAATCCTACCCCCCTTAAAAAATAATCTCGTCCTCGAGATTTAAGAAGAACTAGAGAAAAGGTGGGGAAAATCTATGCGAAGCTCTTCTTCTCTTTCCCAAGTTGCTTCATCTTCACTGTGGTGACTCCATTGAACTTTACACATCTTTATCACCTTATTTCTTGTAACTCGAGTCAATGTATCCAAAATCTTGATCGGGTACTCCGTGTAAGTCAAATCACCTTGAACACTGAGCTCTACCATTGGTAACTGTTCCTCGGGAACACGGAGACATTTCTTTAGTTGAGATACGTGGAACACATTATGCACATCCGATAGACTAGCAGGTAACTCGAGTTGGTATGCCATCTCCCCAACTCTTCTAAAGATCAAGAATGGTCCAATATAGCGAGGGGATAATTTGCCCTTGACTTAAAACCTCCTCATTCCACGCAGTGGGGACACCTTAAGATACACATAATCTCCTTCGTCGAATTCTAGTGGTCTCCTTCTATTATCAGCATAGCTCTTTTACCTGATTTGAGCCACTCTCAAATTTTCTCGAATTATACGAACTTGTTCTTCTGCCTCTTGAATAAGTTCAGGCCCAAAGAACTGTCTTCCTCTAGTCTGATCCAATATAGAGGAGTCCTACATTTCCTGTCATATAGAGTCTCGAATAGTGACATCTTCAGACTGGCCTGGTAACTATCATCATATGAGAACTCAGCACAAGGTAGACTCTTGTCCCACTACTACCATGCTGAAGGGCACAAGCTCTCAACATGTCTTCCAATACTTGATTAGTCCTTTCAGTCTTTCCATCAGTCTGAGGATGGTAGGCCAAACTAAAATTCAACTTCGCATCCGTATTCTGATGAAAACTTTTCCAAAATTCTGGGGGTAAACTGTGATTCTCTTATCCAAAACAATCTTCTTTGATACTCCATGTAAAGACACAATCCGAGTCATGGGCTTACTTTAAAATAGTCTCACGAAGGCTTTCAATCTCGGGGACACATATCTTGTCCTTGAACCATATGGCACCTTGCTCATCATCCGTAAATTCCTGAACTCGATCTGCCGTAATCAGATCCTTAATCTCTTGTATCTTAGCATCACCAATTTGTCCTTTGTGGAATTCTTGCTCCAAGGTAGGTTCCACATCAATAGTAAATCCTTTAGTGTGAGCAACTATCCCCAAGTTAAGTCTCCTGAAATTCTCAACATTCTCATCGAGTAGCTGGGCAACAACAGCTGAATGAACATGCTCCTTTCGACGCAAGGCATCTGCAACCAAATTTGCCTTGCCCGGGTGATAGTGAATTTCCAAATCATAATCCTTAATAAGCTCCAACCAACGGCGTTGCCTAAGGTTGAGATCCTTCTGAGTGAATATATACTTCAAACTCTTATGATCCGTATATACTTGGCACTTCTCGTCCCATTTGAATTATCTTTCCTTCACCAAAAGCGAGGTCATAAGCTTAGTAATCTTAGAAAATCCTTCAATCAATCTCCAATAATGTCCTGCAAGTCCCAAGAAACTTCGGTCCTCCGTAACCGTAGCGGGTACGCTCCACACCACTATCTCCTTGACTTTAGCAGGATTCACTGATATCCCTCCATTAGAAATGATATGTCCAAGAAATGGCACCTCGCCAATCCAAAACTCGCATTTGCTGTACTTAGCGTAGAGTTGATTATCTCGTAACTTCTGTAGCACAACCTTAGATGTTCTTCATGGTCACTCTCATTCTTAGAATAGATAAGATTATCGTCGATGAACATCACGACGAATCTGTCCAAATACTCCAAAAACATCTTATTCCTCAAATCCATAAAATAAGCTGGTGCTTTAGTTAATCCAAACGACATAACGATGAACTCATATAATCCATATCGAGTCGAGAAAGCCGTCTTAGGAATATCTGATGGTCTAATCTTCATTTGATGGTAACCCGATCGGAGATCAATCTTCGAGAATACGCTTGCACTTCTCATCCAATCACATAAATCCTCAATGCGGGGTAATGGACACTTGTTCCTCTCAGTAACATCATTAAGGGTTCTATAACCCACGCACATCTCTGGCGATCCATCTTTCTTCTGTACGAATTGAACTGGCGCTTCACAAGGTGAAGAACTTGGACGAATGTACCCAGCCTCTTGTAATTCCGTTCACTGATTCTTCAGTCCCTTTAGGTGTAATTACTCTCATGGGTTTTCTCATATTGTCCAACACATATGCCCCAAACCAAAATCTCAGCATGACGCATAATTTTATTAGCAACTCATGGGGTCAAATAGACCTTTTTATTCCTCCTAAAATGGTATCATACCGAATACTAACTAAAGGAACATGTAGATCTTACAAATAGTAGTAATTTACATATATGTTTATGTAGCTTGGTGGAGCCGGTGGTGGTGGAGATGGTGGTTGCTCTTGTCGTTGTCTCTCCAACCGTGATTGCCTTATTTCTTGCTGTATCTCTAGACGGGCCTGACGTATTTCCTCGCGTTCTTGTCTTATCTGGCTTTGCATTTCGGTCATCATGTCTGTCAATTGCTGTATTACCAGCCTTTGGGTTGCGATCACTTGCTCGGTTTCAACAGGTGGGGGATTTGGAGGATTCATTTCTGTTTGCTGTTGCGTGATAATCTTTCCTTTCCTGGTATTGACCATCTGAGTTAGATACATAAGGTAAGAAAGAGCAGTAGCCAAGGCAGTAGTTACAATCATGTTACTTTGGGGGACTTATTAGCTAAGTAGATTAGTGTGTCATCTACTAGAGCTAATACAGTACCTTATAGTGGTACATGCTAAAATGTCCATATATAATATCTCAATCAATCAAAGAAGCAAATCAAGCATTTATCATCAGAACAATCAAACAACATTTTTAATAGAGAAAATAGTTTTAATTTTGTCTTAGGCCTCCTATCTCTTAAAATGTCATAGGGGTAGGGATTCCAAGGTTTGAAATCCATCTTGTCTTGGAGTAGAAAAGGTAAGAATGATCAGAGTAGAACAGTAGAAGGTGAGACAGGATCAAGATAAGAAAGAACCAGAGTAAGGTAAGTATGGAATGAATCAGAATGAGATAAGTAGGTAAGGGTTTGTCCGTTTCTATCTAGGTTTCGTCCTACAGTCAACATTCCTCTGATACCACTTCTGTAACACCCGGCTTTAAGGAACAAAGCCAGGTGCATCTCATACATGCGCCAAGAAGACAACACATATAATAACAGAGTGTATAGAGATAAATGTCATTAACATCAGAGTATTTATTACATAGCGGAAGACTTATTACAAAATAAAGTAATAAAGATAAAACGAACTAAGGATCGTCGGCGCCAATGTCGACTGGGAAACGCCACCTAGATCAAGTCAAACTCCTCGCCTCGAGGCTCCTCCTGAAACACCTGCTCTTCTCCTGTGGGGGGGGTGTGAGACAGCAAGGGTGAGCTCACACATGATCATAGCTCAACAAGTTGTGGGGAACCAGTGGACATAAACTCACAAAGGTGTGGGTTCATGTGATGTGTAAGGCTAATCAATGATAGGGGTTAAAGCTGAGCATTGCTTTTAAGTAGTTGGTCAAAATTTTATTAGCAGTTACTAAGTGTAAGTAAATACCAAACCATAAGTAGAGTAATAGAACAAAATTAATAACAAAACCCATGCAATGCAAATGACAAAATTGAATTTAAGTTCCATAATTTAAACATCAGAGAGTCCTGAGCCGCTCATGACCGTGAGCTCGGCTAGTATACCAGTTTTACACTCTGCAGAGGTTGTACCCTTTACCCACAAGTCATGTTACCCATCTGCCAAGGGGTCGCGACTCCCCATATACCTCTACCTAGGAAGCACGGCAGGGCAACACTACGAGGCCTTTACAAAGTTCCACTAGCTTCCGAAAACCCGCTACAGTTTATGGGAAGATCCAGTAAAGGGTTCCTGGCTGACTGCCATCCCAGCAAGACCAACCAGGGACCTCCCGCACTGACCTCTCCCCTACTGCCCTTGCCCCTTTCGGGTAAGGTAGTCTTCCACTAGCTTTCCTAATTAGTCAGCCAAGGGCGTCCCATTCCACCCTTGTGGTGGCACGTGGTTCTCAAGTTAAGCTCTATGTTCCAATTAACATTAATGATATCAACATGAACATAAACAGAATAACAACAATAATTGGAACATAGAGGTAATAAATGATTATCCCAAAACCATATAAAGCAATAGCAAACTACCCAAGTGATTCAGGGGTAATCAAGGTAATGAGATAAGCAATCTAGGGTGACCTATTGGGTCCCATCAAAATTAACCTATGCATGAGTATGTGATATTAAAGAACATTATTGGGTAAAAAGTGGTCAAGGACACAACTTGCCTTCAATGAGCTCCTGCTCAGCTACTTCAACCTGCTGCACACCAGTATCCTCAGCAACGGGCTCTTCTACTCGCCACAATACAAACAAGCACAGTGCATATAGAGAAATTAACATTACACCAAACATATAAACAAAATGCACAGAGATATTCTACATATTAAAATAAAATCCTAGGAACAGAAATCATAATTTTCTGAATTATAGATTTTAAGTTATGCATTTTCAAAGGTTTTATGTGCTTTAAATAGGATTAAGTGATAAATAAATTTCCTTACTGTTTTTATGCCAAAACAGTGACTCTAGGTGATAGAGAATAAAATTACAAAATTTTAGAAAGTGGAATGGCTCAATTTGGACCAAAAATGGAATTTCTATGAGTTTTACAAGTTCTAGAGTTTATTTTTGTATTAAAAATACATTTTCTAATTCATTTATTCATTTTAACATGTCACTGGATTGGGCCTCAAATACATAGAAACCCAAGGGGCTCGGGGTAAAAATCTGTAGGCACAGAGCGCAGTGAAGGTGGATGGTGGGTTGATATCCAACATCTACGGGGTCTCTTTAGAAAATGTTACATCGCGAAGGGGTATGGAGTACTCAGAGCCGCCCGATTAGAGCTATGCGGCCCAGATTACATCGCGGATGGAATGAGATCACGCCCCTTGGATCCAGTTCCTACGGTTCAAAGCCGACCACGCCTTCCTGTCCACCGGATCCTGATCCAATGGCCAAGAATCAACGCTATCCCCGATCTGATCTGAGACGTCCGCTACACAATCAACGGCCAAATATGCAAGCCCTTCACAGCCGAACGAACGGCCAGGACCATCTCTTCTTCCCCTCGACACTCTCTCTCCTCACCGCAACCCGAGCTCGACGGGGCTACAGCCTACAGTGGCAGGTTCGCCGGAGTGAAGTCCCCAGGTACAGGACTCACCGAGGACTCGCCCGCCATTACGTTACTCGCGTTAGAAGGAGCGGAGGTAGGAGGAGATCCTTACTGACCTACGCGGCGCGATGAAGTCCCCTGGCGGCGCTAGTCCAAGCTCCACCACGGCAGCACGATTCGTGATGACGCCACTGACGACCACATCGACCGTCCACGCCGGTGAGGCTCCGCGGTCTGTCCGACCCGCGAAGGCCTGGGTCAACTCCGTCCACCGTCAGGCTTGCGGAGGCGGCTCTCTCAATCTCACACCGTGGCGGTACTGGATAGGAAAGCCAAGGGAGCAAGGGAAGGAGATGGAGGTCCGTGCATTAAATCGGAGGGAGCGCGGATTGGAGGGGAGGGAGCGCGGACTGGAGGGGGCCGGTAGGCGCGGGTTGACTCCAACCGCCCGAGATCCCCGGAGTGCGTTGAGCTCAACGCGCATTCCGCGACGACGTTGAAGAAGATCCCGGCAAGTGGGCCCCCACGCGTAGGTGACCAAGGGAGAGGTGGCTGACCGCCAGGGCCCGCCGACCAGAGGCAGGTGGAGCGCGCGCAGGAGACGTCCGCGTGGGGATCAAAAGGGAGATGGCCGAGATGCTGGGCCGGCCAACAGAATTCGGCCCAACGCGCCATTTCCTTTTCTCTTTTTTTTTTATTTTATGTTTTGTTTTCTTTTCCTTTATAATTTTCAAATTCATAATTTAATTTCCATTCAAGTTCAAACTTCTGGGTACACCTGTATTCTCATAAAATATACATCTTAAACATGGCATGAGATGAGTTTATTTATTATTTCTTTAATATTATCTCTCCATTTTTGTATGGTATTCTTCTCTTTTCTCAAATTCTAGGATCCCTTTTAGGTTTTAAATTCCTCTTTGGACTCTTTACTATATTCCTGGTCACAAAATGCACACACAAAAACAATATCCAGCATGATGCGTAATTTTAATGGCATATATTCTTTTTATTAATCATTTGCTTTTGAATATGTTGTTTACATGGGATGATGCATAAAGATCAAACTCACATAAGGAGAGATTGTTTTCTCTATTGGTATATTTTCCTAGCAATTCACAAATGGGTGTTACAGGTGTCCCAGCTTCTGGAGTAGCTGTTGGAGGAGACCCAGACGACGGAGATGGCGACGACAGCTTGAGCCACGACATCGACTTCTCTGCTAACCATGAGCCGGAAGGATGGGTTGCTCGACCCATCACTCGCGACGCTGCTCGCGGGTGTCACTTCCACGACGCGCTCGACACCCTGCTACGTCGGGCACTTGACCGACGTACTTGGTCCATCGAGTATCGTTGTGTGGTCTACCAGCATAGTCGCGGGGTCTACCCGGACCGCTGGGAGGCGACCTGCTTGGTGCGCCGTCCGGAGAACAGTCTCCAGGGCGCGGAGGCTTGCTCAGAGCACTATTCTATCTCTGAGCGGGACTCAGCTGAGGCAGCCATGCAGGATGCTGCACGGCGTGCGCTTTCGCACTACTGCTCGGTTCTCGGTGGGGTAGCTGACGGTCTCGACCTGAAGTATTACCCCCGCCGTCCATCTGGCAGCACAGGAGGCGTGATTGTTTCACCTACTGGTGAGGACAATCCTAGGTTGAGCAGCACAGTCAACCTAGCCGCCGTGCTAAACACGGAGCTGGACCATGCATTAGACGAGCTGAGTAGGGCTCGTGCTGAGATCGCCCTGCTGCGGGCTGAGCGCGCGGAGCGTCGTCACTTGGATGATGGTTCCCCCGCTCCCGTCGGGACTCAGCACCCGTACCGCTCACCTCGGCGTGGACTCCAGTCTTATGGCAATCCCGACTGCAAGACCAAGATAAATCTAGAACCATAGATCGTTAGAGTTGGATCTTGTAATTAATACAAAAGATATATACATAGAAGCTTCAGTCTTAGCGTTAGTCTCGGTCTTAGTTAGTCTTAGTTAGACAGGGTAGTTTGCTATATCCTGTGCATTTATGTTTGTCATGATGAACTATGTTTGGTTTGGATCTTTGTAATGATTGTCACCAGAGTGTGGGTATCCCCTGCATTTTGGCTTACATATTATGTTAATGGAGTTAGTTATATAGTTGGGAAACCTTTTATTCTACTTTCCTCTTTATCTGAGAAGCTGTGTGGTCTGTGTTGGAGATCAGTGAAGATGCTCATCTGTTCAGTGCTGTTGGAGAATTCTATACTCTTTTCTTATGCTGCAAGATTTGCTAGATCAGTTCTGATGTGTGGTTGCGTTCTGCAGATGTCAGAGAACAGGCGCAGAGGAGGAAGGCGTGCTCAGCAGGAGCAAGCCGGTCAGCAAGATGAGGCGCCCCAGCAGCAGCAGCTGCCGCCCCCGCCCCCGATGTCGATCGAGCAGATGTTTCTGATGCAGACTCAGGCAGTTCAGGCCATCGGTCAGACTCTGGCCGCCATTCAGCAGCAGCAGCAGCAAGCACCACCCCAGCCTCAGATGCCCAGAGACAAGCGTGCTGAATTCATGAGAGGTCATCCCCCAACGTTCGCTCACTCTTCTGACCCCATGGATGCTGAAGATTGGCTGCGCACTGTGGAGCGGGAGTTGCATACCGCTCAGTGTGATGACAGGGAGAAAGTCTTGTATGGTCCCCGTCTGTTGAGAGGAGCAGCCCAATCATGGTGGGAGTCTTACCTCGCCACCCATGCCAACCCCGATGCCATCACTTGGGAAGAGTTCAGAGGTAGCTTTCGTCAGTACCATGTGCCTGCAGGTCTGATGACAGTGAAGAAGGAGGAGTTCCTGGCCCTTAAGCAAGGGTCATCATCTGTCAGTGAGTATCGAGACAGGTTCCTGCAGTTGTCTCGCTATGCTCCTGAGGATGTCAACACCGATGCCAAGCGACAATACCGTTTCTTGAGAGGCTTGGTTGACCCTCTGCAGTACCAACTGATGAATCACACCTTCCCGACATTCCAGCACCTGATTGACAGAGCAATCATGACAGAAAGGAAGCGTAAGGAGATGGAGGATCGTAAGCGCAAGATCAGTGGACCCCAGCCTGGAAGCAGCAGCCGCCCTCGTTTTTCAGGCAATCAACCTCAGCAGTTCAGGCAGAACCAGCGTCCACCTCAGCAGCATCAGCAGCGTCAGCAGTATCAACAGTTCCAGAGGCAGTATCCTCAGCATCAGTACCAGAACCGTCAGAGCAATCAATCAGGAGGTCAGTTTCAGAGGCAGAATCAGCAGACACCTCGTCTTCCTGCCCCAGCAAGCCAGCAGAACAATCAGGCAGCACCAGCTCAGGTTGGAAACAGAGCATGTTTCCACTGTGGAGAGCAAGACCATTGGGTGATGCAATGTCCGAAGAAGGCAGCCCAGCAGCAGTCAGGCCCCAATGCCCCAGCAAAGCAGAATGTGTCTCAGCCTGGAGCAGGCAACCGCCCTCAGCAGCGCTATAATCATGGGAGACTGAACCACTTGGAGGCTGAAGCAGTTCAGGAGACCCCCGACATGATAGTAGGTATGTTCCCAGTCGACTCCCATATTGCAGAAGTGTTATTTGATACTGGAGCAACGCATTCTTTCATTACTGCATCATGGGTAGAAGCACATAATCTTCCGATTACTGCCATGTCAACCCCCATTCAAATTGACTCAGCCGGTGGTAGAATTCGAGCTGATAGCATATGTTTGAATATAAGTGTGGAAATAAGGGGGATAGCGTTTCTCGCTAACCTTATAGTAATGGGTACTCAGGGAATAGATGTCATCCTAGGGATGAATTGGCTAGATAAGTATCAGGCAGTTATCAGTTGTGATAAAAGGACAATCAAGTTGGTGTCCCCACTAGGAGAGGAAGTGGTGACCGAGTTAGTCCCGCCTGAGCCAAAGAAAGGAAGTTGTTATCAGATGGCTGTCGATAGCAGTGAAGCAGACACAATTGAGAGTATCAAGGTTGTGTCTGAATTCCCAGATGTGTTTCCAAAGGACTTACTGGGTATGCCACCAGAGCGGAAAGTTGAGTTTGCCATAGAGCTTCTTCCTGGAACCGCCCCTATCTATAAGAGAGCTTACAGAATATCTGGACTAGAGTTGGTTGAGCTTAAGAAGCAGATTGATGAGCTGTCAGAGAAAGGTTACATCCGGCCAAGCACCTCGCCTTGGGCCGCCCCTGTCCTATTTGTGGAAAAGAAAGATGGCACAAAGAGGATGTGTATCGATTATCGAGCTTTGAATGAAGTCACGATCAAGAACAAGTATCCCTTGCCCAGAATAGAAGATCTGTTCGACCAGTTGAGAGGAGGCAGTGTGTTCTCCAAGATTGATCTGAGGTCAGGTTATCATCAGCTCAGGATCCGACCTTCGGACATTCCGAAGACGGCATTCATTACCAAGTATGGTTTGTATGAGTTCACAGTGATGTCTTTTGGTTTGACCAATGCACCAGCGTTCTTTATGAACTTGATGAACAGTGTATTCATGGATTATCTTGATAAGTTTGTGGTGGTATTCATTGATGACATTCTGGTTTATTCTCAAAGCGAAGAAGAACATGCAGATCATTTGAGGATGGTATTGCAGAGATTGCGAGAGCACCAGTTGTATGCAAAGTTGAGCAAGTGTGAGTTCTGGATCAGTGAAGTCCTGTTCTTGGGTCACATAATCAACAAAGAAGGATTGGCTGTGGATCCGAAGAAAGTGGCAGACATTCTGAACTGGAAAGCGCCAACGGATGCTCGAGGAATCAAGAGCTTCATTGGAATGGCCGGATATTATCGGCGATTCATTGAAGGGTTTTCGAAGATTGCGAAACCAATGACAGCGTTGCTAGGCAACAAGGTTGAGTTCAAGTGGACCCAGAAATGCCAAGAAGCCTTTGAAGCGCTGAAAGGGAAGTTGACAACAGCGCCTGTCCTAGTCTTGCCTGATGTGCACAAGCCCTTCTCGGTGTATTGTGATGCTTGTTACACAGGTTTGGGATGCGTGTTGATGCAAGAGGGAAGAGTTGTGGCTTACTCGTCCCGACAATTAAAGGTTCATGAGAAGAATTACCCAATCCATGATCTAGAGTTGGCAGCAGTGGTTCACGCACTGAAGACATGGAGGCACTATCTGTATGGACAGAAATGCGATGTTTACACAGACCACAAGAGCCTGAAGTACATATTCACTCAGTCAGAATTGAATATGAGACAGCGAAGATGGTTAGAGTTGATCAAAGACTATGAGTTGGAGATTCATTACCATCCAGGCAAAGCAAACGTAGTGGCAGATGCTTTGAGCAGAAAGAGTCAAGTCAATCTGATGGTCGCTCGTCCGATGCCTTATGAGTTAGCCAAGGAGTTCGACAGGTTGAGTCTCGGATTTCTGAACAATTCGCGAGGAGTCACAGTTGAATTGGAACCTACCTTGGAGCGAGAAATCAAAGAAGCGCAGAACAATGATGAAAAGATCAGTGAGATTCGACGACTGATTCTAGATGGCAGAGGCAAAGATTTTCGAGAAGATGCAGAAGGCGTGATATGGTTCAAAGACCGCTTGTGTGTTCCCAATGTCCAGTCCATTCGGGAGTTGATTCTCAAGGAAGCTCATGAGACAGCCTATTCGATTCACCCTGGTAGTGAGAAGATGTATCAGGATCTGAAGAAGAAATTCTGGTGGTACGGAATGAAGAGGGAAATCGCAGAGCATGTGGCTATGTGCGATAGTTGTCGAAGAATTAAGGCAGAGCACCAGAGACCAGCTGGATTGTTGCAACCGTTGCAGATCCCTCAGTGGAAATGGGATGAAATCGGTATGGATTTCATAGTCGGATTGCCTCGCACTCGAGCCGGCTACGATTCTATTTGGGTAGTAGTGGACCGTTTGACCAAGTCAGCCCACTTCATACCTGTCAGGACCACCTACAGCAGTGCAGTATTGGCAGAACTGTATATGTCTCGGATCATTTGTCTTCATGGTGTGCCAAAGAAGATAGTGTCAGACAGAGGAACGCAGTTCACCTCTCATTTCTGGCAGCAGTTGCATGAAGCTTTGGGCACACATCTGAATTTCAGTTCAGCTTATCATCCGCAGACAGATGGCCAGACCGAAAGAACCAATCAAATTCTTGAAGACATGTTGAGAGCCTGTGCGTTGCAAGATCAGTCCGGATGGGACAAGCGATTGCCTTATGCAGAGTTTTCCTATAACAACAGTTACCGGGCCAGTTTGAAGATGTCACCATTTCAAGCGCTTTATGGAAGGAGTTGTAGAACTCCGTTGCAATGGGATCAGCCTGGAGAGAAGCAAGTGTTTGGGCCAGACATTCTGCTTGAAGCTGAAGAGAACATCAAGATGGTCCGAGAGAATCTGAAGATAGCGCAATCGAGGCAGCGAAGCTATGCAGACACAAGGAGAAGAGAGCTGAGTTTTGAAGTCGGAGACTTTGTCTATCTGAAAGTGTCACCGATCAGAGGAGTCAGAAGGTTTGGAATCAAAGGCAAGCTAGCACCCCGCTACATTGGTCCGTACCAGATCCTCTCGAAGCGTGGAGAAGTGGCCTATCAGCTCAGTCTGCCAGAGAATTTGTCAGCTGTGCATGATGTCTTTCATGTGTCTCAGTTGAAGAAGTGCTTGCGTGTGCCAGAAGAGCAGTTGCCAGTGGAAGGTCTGGAAGTCCAGGAGGACTTGACCTATGTTGAGAAGCCAGCTCAGATCCTTGAGGTTGCAGACAGAGTCACCCGAAGGAAGACCATCAGAATGTGCAAAGTCAGATGGAATCACCACTCTGAGGAGGAAGCAACCTGGGAGCGTGAAGATGATTTGATGGCCAAGTACCCAGAGCTCTTTTCTAGCCAACCCTGAATCTCGAGGGCGAGATTCTTTTAAGGGGGATAGGTTTGTAACGCCCCGAATTTTGCAGTTGAATTTTTTTTTTCTTTTCTTCACTCGCCAAATTCGGGCGTTACCTTTTCTTTTTCTTTTTCCCCTCGCTAGACCTTGACTTTTTCCAAAGTTTTAGCGGGATTCGGTTTGGAATTCCCGTGTAAAGAAAACCCTAAATTGTTTTATGTTGTTTGATGCACCATGCCGAACTATGCATTCTTTGATTGTTTGAAAGCGCAAATGCATTCATCTAGGAAGATCGGATTTCGAAAATAAGGAGAAAACATTTTCTTTCTTTTTCTTTTTCTTCCTCTCTCCTCTTTTTCTCTCTCTCCCGCGCCGTGGGCCGTCCCTGGCCGGCCCAGCCGCCCCCCTGCGCGCCCCCTCTTGGGCCCTGGTCGGCCCAACCGCCCCCACCCCCTCCCCTTTTCCCCCAACTCTCTCTCTCCCTCTCATTCTCCCTCTCCCCACCCTAGCCGACGCCGCCCCTACCCCCTGCTCGGCCGCCCCCTGGCCGCCGGCCCAACCGCCGCCCCTCGCCGTCGCTCCCCGTCCCCGGTGAGCCTCCCCTCTCCCCTCCTCCCTCCTCCCTCCTCTCCCCTCTCCCCTCCTCTCCCTCCCCGGCCCAACCGCCCGGCCGCCCGGCCGCCTGGCCGCCCGCCCGCCTGGCCGCGTGCCCGCCTGGCCGCCCGGCCGCCTGGCCGCGTGCCCGCCTGGCCGCCTGGCCCCTGGCCCCCTGGCCGCGCCCCCCCAGCCGCGCCCCCCCAGCCGCGCCCCCTGGCCGCTCGGCCGGCTCAGCCGCCCCGGCTCGGCCGCCCCTGCGCGCCCTGCCCTCGGCCGGTTCAACCGCCCCCCCCCCCCTTTTTTATTTTTTTTTATTTTTTTTATTTTTTTTATTTATTTTGTTTTACTTTCTGTTATCATAGCTATTTTATTTTAGGTAGGCTAATCATTGTTCATGCTATTGAAATATGAAGCTTAATTTAGAATTCCGTTGCGCTAGTTGATTCACGTAATTAGTTGTTTATTTCATTCAATATTGATCAACTAAAAATGACTAGGTTTCCATTAGTGTATATAACAGAATTCTTTTGTTAAGAACCAGTTGTAACTAATCATTAGTGCATAAGCTTTAACCCCCTGCGAGACCCTTTCCCGTTTCTTTCCAACCTTAATGAATGCGACATCGAATGTCATACTTGATGCATATTCGCTTTACTTGTTCCCTTGTATGGTGTACTGTTCTTTTGTATTAAATATGTGGATGTATGTATGTTTGCGCTCGCATAGAGAACGATCCGGTCGAAGAGCCCGAGGAATTCGCAGGAGAAGCCCCTGAGCAGCAGTCGGTTGGTGGAGGCAAGTGTCCTTTGACCTATTTCTGTCCTATTCATTCTTTAATTCACCTCCCGCATTACACATTTATACTTAAGGATTGACTAGCTTTTGTTATCCATGTCCTTGTTTACCTATTTGGGTCGGATTATTACTGCTTAGTTTGATGCTATTGCTCAACTCTAATCAATGAACATGATGTGATTGTCTATGATACGCTGTTTTCCCTTCTTATTTATGATTATATTTGTGACCTTCAAGGGGACTCGAGCGGTTTCTCGAGTGCCTCTCCGTAAGGACCTGTTCTATGGATGACCGCCCGGGAAAACAGTGCAACCATGAGGGTCGAATGGGACGCCCTTAGCTGAATAATTAGAGGAACCGGGGTGTAGTTCGCTTAGCCGTTGTGCCGTCAATGGGGCTCGGTGTATGCGGCTCGCTCTGCCAAGGTTGATTTGTCCCTTGGGGAGGAGTGCAGTACATTTAGGAAACCTAACGGGTGGCTACAGCTCCGGGGAATCTTTGTAAAGGCTACGTAGTGAGACCCTGCCTATTCACCTTGGTAGTGTTTAAGGGTTTGATCGGCCCGAGGCAAGAGGGAATCACGGCTTGTGGGTAAAGTGCGCAACCTCTGCAGAGTGTTATGAAACTGATATATCAGCCGTGCTCGCGGTTATGAGCGGCCAAGGGAGCTCCAGAGATTAGTGATACTTGATCAGAGACATTTTGGTACAGGTGGCAATGAGATTGATGGTTCTGATTATGATTATGGTGCTGGTAAGTGGTATTCTTTCCGTTTGGAAAGGATACATTGGGCTAATAACTTGGGTTAATGTTAAAACCTGGCTTTCTACTAGTAAGTAATAACCTGACCAATTAAAAGCAACTGCTTGACTTATCCCCACATAAAGCTAGTCCACTACAGCCAAACGGGATGCTTGCTGAGTATGTTGATGTGTACTCACCCTTGCTCTACACACCAAACCCCCCCCAGGTTGTCAGCATTGCAACCACTGCTCAGGAGAAGATGAAGCTGTGGAAGGAGACTTCCAGGAGTTCCAAGACTACGACGAGTTCTAGGCGTGGGTTAGCGGCAACCCCCAGTCGGCTGCCTGTGAAGGCCGCGTTATCTACGTTTCTTTTCCGCACTTTGATTTATTGTAAGAACTATATGGACGTCTCAGACGTATGATGTAATCGACTATTATTTCCCTTTTAATGCTATTTGAGCACTGTGTGATGATGTCCATGTTATGTATCTGCTGTGTACGTGAATAACTGATCCTGGCACGTACATGGTTCGCATTCGGTTTACCTTCTAAAAACCGGGTGTGACATAGAGGGGGGGTGAATAGGTGATCCTGTAAAAATCAAACACTAATAGCCACAAAACTTAGTTTTAAGTGTTAGTACGGCTAAGTAGCTTGAAGCGAGTTCTTGTGAACACAACAATCACAGAGAAAGCAACACAAGACACGCGATTTTTATCCCGTGGTTCAGCCAAGTAGCACTTGCCTACTTCCACGTTGTGGTGTCCCAATGGACGAGGGTTGCACTCAACCCCTTTCAAGTGATCCGATGATCAACTTGAATACCATGGTTTTCCTTTAGAGTATTGTCCCCGTTTGCGAGGAATCTCCACAAATTGGAGTCTCTCGCCCTTACAATAGAGATCACAATGAAAGCACAGAGTAAGGTTGGGAAGAGCAACACACACAAGACACAAATCCGCAGCACACACACGCACACAAGCCAAGACTTGAGCTCAAAATGTAGCACAGTGAGTTCACGACTCAAACGGAGCTCAAATCACTAACACAGTCGATCAATTGCACGGAGGCGGAGTGCGGGAGTCTTAGAATGTTTAGTGAATGCTTCGGTAGCTCCTCCATGCGCCTAGGGGTCCCTTTTATAGCCCCAAGGCAGCTAGGAGCCGTTGAAGATCAACATGGAAGGCTATCCTTGCCTTCTGTCAAGTGGCGCACCGGACAGTCCGGTGCGCCATCGGACAGGTCCTGTAGACGGTCTGGTGCACGATCTCCTTCCACATTTGGCATATCTGACCGTTGCTCCTCTGGACTGATTAGCGCACCAGACACTGTCTGGTGCACACTGGATAGTCCGGTGCACAAGCTAACCATTGGAGTAGTCCACGTGTCGCGTGGAGATTGCACGGCCGACCATTGGCGCTGGCGACCGTTGGCTCACCGAACAGTCTGGTGCACCACCAGATAGTCCGGTGAATTATAGCCACGTCGCCCCTTTGCTTTTCCCGAGGGCGACGAGTTCGCCGCGGATGACTCACGGATAGTCCGGTGCACCACCGGACGGTCCGGTGATTTTTAGCCGTACGCCGCCGTCGAGTCCCGAGAGCGGCGAGTTCACGCGGACCAGCCTGGCGCACCGGACACTGTCCGGTGCACCACCGGACAGTGCGGTGTGCCAAGCCGAGCTGGAGTTTGCTGCACATAGCCAACTCTTTTTCCAATTCTTTTCTCACTGTTTCTAGCACTTAGACAAAATACATTAGTACTCAAAACAATGTACTAAGTCTAGAAACGTACCTTTTTCTTTGATTTGCACTTCTCACTTTACTTGGCACATAAGAACTTAATTAATCGTGCTGGGCACTTAATCACCAAAACATTATTGAAATTGCCCAAGGGCACATTTCCCTTTCAAGATTGCATTAGAAACACAAACAATAGTTTCCTATTTAGAAACCTCTAGTATATGAATGACAAGAAGGTTACTAAAATAAGGAAACCTCATGATATGAACTAAATTGTCCTTACAAGCATCATGCATAACACCAAAATTAAACAAGATGAAAAAAGCATGATTATTTAATTAAGTTTACATGGCAAGTTTAATTCATAGCATGGTGAGTGATTAATGTAGAAGACTCAAAACCAATTTAAATGAGAATGAATACATCACATAGTATTGGTTCGATCTTCTTTGAATGTTGAATGTCACACTCCATTTGAAAAAAACATTCTCGTGTTCTGAGACTACATAAACACTTAGATAGAAACATTAGTCTCACAACTCTAGTCATATAGAGAATTCCCCTTTTGATAAGTGCTTTAAGAATTTGAATTTCTTACTTAGCACTCTATTCATTTACGAACATGGGATAATCCTCTTTATGTCTAGGTCATGGCAATAATACGATAATTCATTTGAAATATGCCACAAATTAATTATCATCAATTAAAGTATGTAGATTGCCACATATAAGAATAACAAATATGCAATCTACCATATAATTGGATCCTTTCCAAAGCAAGGTAAAATATTTTAAGTTCATTCTCATGTGCTTCATTTTTCCTATGTGGCTACAAAAGACACAAAGGAATATAATAATTAAAAGCAATGTGCACCTAAGATTTAATTTTTACCATCCTTTGGATATCCCTTAGTTGTAGCCTTGTAGGCCTTTTGCTTGATTCCCACAAAGGTTAATCCTTAATCCTTATTCCCTACAACACAAGTTCTTGCTAGAGATGAATATGAAGTTAGTGATATAACAACTAAATTCATCTTTGGGTTAATCTTAAAGGATAGACAATGTAAGATTGATAGCTTGAGATAAGGATTGAGTTAAACTGCTCAAGCACCCCAAAGCTTCATATCATCTGTAGGTACCTGCAAAACTTATTAAGTACATTTTGGTACCCATCTCATGATGGGTCCATCAAGGTTAGCCAATAAGGACTTAGGCACCCAAACAGCCTTGGTCCTAGAATGTGGTGAACTCATCACCTTTCTAGCACAAGAGTCAAATTTGGGTCTCCTAAGTATATTTGAATGTATTGACAAGTTAGGCTTAGCAGTTTTACCCTTTGGACAAATCTTGAATAGATGACCTTTTTCACAGCAATTGTAGCAAATGCGGTGCTTATCCTTGCAATGCATTTGCATTTTGCTTTCATCCTTTTTGATGGTCATCTTTCTTGATCGTGCAAGATCTTGGTTCTTCATGTGGGGCATGAATCAATTTCATGACCCTTCTCCTTGCATCCATAGCACCTTTTATCGCTTGTCTTTGATCTTTCTTTGTTGAAGAACATAGGTACATTGTTAGAGCAAATAGTATGAGCATTAATTTTCTTACATTGAATTTTACTCATACCCTTCTTGGAAAGGTTGGTATTCTTTTGAAGGGGTTTTGTGCATGCTACGGTTGCCCCCTTCTCAAGCTTTTTCACCATATTATCACGGTTATCTTGAGAAGGTTGAGCATGACACTTTCCCTTCAAAAGAGTTAAGCTCCTTCTTAGCCTTCCAACTTCTTCCTTGAGCTCTTTATTTTCTTGTGTGATAGAAATATCACTAATTCCTAAAATTTCTAGCTCAATGGAAGATTGGCTTTCTTGAGAGCAACATTTGTTAGCACATGATAATATAGTTTCTACTTGAGTACATGTGCATATGTGAGGTTGGTATGATTTTAAATTAGTTAACACAACCTCATGAGCCATTTCTAACATGATATATGAATCCATAAATTTATTATGAGAGCACACAAGCATATCATGTTTTTCTTGCAAAGCTAGATTTTCAATATTTAGCCTTTCTATCGTGTTCTTGAACATAGCATTTTTATTTTCTAATTGAACAATATATGATGAATGATTAACAACTTTAATTTGCTCAAATGAAATGTCTTCATACCTTTGGACCAAATCATCATGAGAGCACTTTAGCTTCTCATGCTCTTTGGTCAACTTCTCTAAGTCTTCGATTTTTCTGATGAGGAAGTCTTCTTGCTTACGAAGCATTTCTTTTTGTTCTTCCGCTCTTTTCATGAGTTTGAGCAAGCTCATCTGATGTTTCCTTCTTAGCTGAGCGAAGAATTGTTGAAGATCATCCTCATCTTCACTATCACTTTCTTGCTCCTCCTCATCCTCACTTTTGCTTTCACTGTCACTCCCATTAGCAATAAAGCACATATGAGAAGTGGATTTGAAAGACGAACCTTGTGAAGAGGTGGATTCGTCATTTGGTCTCCATCGATCATTTTCTTCTTCAATTTTGTTCTTTACCTCATCTTCCTTCATTTTGAGGAACATCCTTTCGGCGATTCTCATGGCAAGATCTAATGCCCTAGGATCAACATCTGCAACAAAAGATGAAGTCGAGGCAACCTCAACTTTTTCAAGCTTAGAAGCACTTTCGTTTCTTAGTCCCCCAACATGATCTTTTCCTCACGCGGTTAAGCGTTAGAACGATGATTAGGCTCTAATACCAATTGAAAGTTGCCTAGAGGGGGGTGAATAGGCAAACTGAAACTTTTTCAATAAAAACTAGAAACGAACTGGGTAAAACCGGTTCAACCGGTTTGCATGAGCTCAACTAAGAATGAGATATAAAACTGAATTGATCTTGAAATCCACCCAATTAACTTTGGAAATTAGATGTTCTAGTTGATCCACAGGGTTCAAAGTAGTAGATCTGAGAAGGGCACTTCTCAAAATCCACACACCAAAAAGATATAAACAAATCTTCCACGCAATGGTGAGAGAACGAAGAACACAAACAAACACAATGAGCAAGAATACAAGAGACACAGGATTTATACCGAGGTTCGGTCACACCACCAAGGTGCCCTACTTCCTCGTTGAGGCGCCCACAAAGAGCTGGGTCTCTTTCAACCCTAATCCTCCCTTTGTCGACCACAAAGGTCAAGCTCACACACTAATCTTTGCTCAAACGAGCGGGAAATACAAACTTTCTTGTGATCTTCCACAAGATTTGGAGACTCACAAGAGACACCTAGTCGTCTAGGAGCTAGAAGCTCCAAGAGTAATGAATCCACAAAGAACTCGATGTAGTACCAAAGCTCGAATGAAGAAGAGCAAGAGAGATTTGGAGATGAAGCACAAAAACCGCAGCTCTCAAACTCACTCAAAGATTTCTCTCCAAAGGTTTGAAATGGGAGAGGCAAGAGATGTATGAGAGAGAGTGGGAGGTGTTCTTCAAGTTAGAAATGGGGTTTGGGTCGTGCTCTACTGCAGGGGAGAAAGGTAGGAGTGAGTATATATAGGTGGGGCTCCAAAACTAGCCGTTTTTTGACTTTTCTACACAAAAACCGATTGAACTGGTCCCAAAACCGACTGAACCGGTTTTCAAAAAGCTGCGGGCTGACACAGCAGACTGGCAGAAAAAGGTGAACAGTGCAAAAAAACTGGTTGAACCGGTTTTACGAAAGGGAAATAGGGTCAAACCTTTTCCTAAATATTTTTGGTGGTTGAATTGCCCAACACAAATAATTGGACTAACTAGTTTGCTCTAGATTATAAGTTCTATAGGTGCCAAAGGTTCAACACAAACCAATAAAAAGTTCAAGATAGGGTTCAAAAAGAAAGGAGCAAAAGAAACCGAAGGCTGCCCTCGTCTGGCACACCGGACAGTCCGATGTGCCACCGGACAGTGTCTGGTGCACCAGGGTGGATCAACTCGAACTCGCCACCTTCGGGTTTCTGGAAAAGCCACTCCGCTATAATTCACCGGACTGTCCAGTGTGGCACTGAACTGTCCGGTGTGCCATGCGGAGCAACGGCTACTGCGCCAACGGTCGTCTGCAAAAGTGAACAGTGAACGTGAACAGTGCGTGGACAGCGCGCGTAGGGTCAGAGCAGGCGCTAGAAGGCACACCGGACAGTAAACAGGACCTGTCCGGTGCGCCACTGAACTGTCCGGTGGCCCAGGCTGTCAGAGCTCCAACGGTCGAACCCTAACGGTTGAGTGACGTGGCTGGTGCACCGCACAGTGTCCGGTGGCGCACCGGACTGTCCGGTGCGCCCATCAACAGCAGCCCAACCCCAACGGTTGGTTTGGTGGTTGGGGCTATAAATACCCCCAACCGCCACCACTTCAAGGCATCCAAGTTTTCAGCCATTACATTCAATACAAGAGCTTTAGACTTCACTCCAAGACACAAAACAAAAGATCAAATCCTCTCCAAGTCCCAAACTCATTCCAAAGACTTAGTGGCTTGTGAGAGAGAGACATTTGTGTTCATTTGAGTTCTTGTCGCTTGGATCGCTTTTCTTCTTCCCCATTCTTGTTCTCAACACCTTTGTAATCAAGCAAGAGACACCAAGTTGTGGTGGTCCTTGTAAGGGGTCTAAGTGACCCATTGATTAAGGAGAAAAGCTCACTCGGTCTAGGTGACCATTTGAGAGAGGGAAAGGGTTGAAAGAGACCCAGTCTTTGTGACCACCTCAATAGGGAGTAGGTTTGCAAGAACCAAACCTCGATAAAACAAATCACCATGTCATTCGCTTTCATTTGCTTGTGATTTGTTTTCACCCTCTCTTTCAGACTTGACTTTATTTCTAACGCTAACCCCGGCTTGTAGTTGTGCTTAAAGTTTATAAATTTCAGATTTGCCTATTCACCCCCCTCTAGGTGACTTTCAATTGGTATCAAAGCCCGGTACTTCATTAGAGTCTAACCACTCAAAATGATGTCGGGAGCATCTGCCAAGAGGGAGATTAGGATCAACGGCGACAATTCCGCAAGCTCGGGGAGAACCCACTCAAGGGAGTCTGGTCACAAGCCCAAGGAGGAATCCTCTTCCTCCATCAAGACACAATGGAGAGGTGACAAGAAGAACAAGATGAAGAAAGTGGTCTACTACGAGACCGACTCTTCGTCACCCTCCACCTTCGGCTCCGAATCGGCATCCGCCACTTCTAAGTGCCATGAGCGCAAGAAGTATAGTAAGATGCCCCTCCGCTATCCTCGCATTTCCAAACACACTCCTTTACTTTCTATCCCATTAGGCAAACCACCGGTTTTTGACGGTGAAGATTATTCTATGTGGAGTGATAAAATGAGGCATCACCTAACCTCACTCCACAAAAGCATATGGGATATTGTTGAGTATGGAGCGCAGGTACCGAAGGAAGGGGACAAGGACTATGATTCGGAGGAGGTTGACCAAATCCGGCACTTCAACTCCCAAGCCACTACTATACTCCTCGCCTCTCTAAGTCGAGAGGAGTATAATAAGGTGCAAGGGTTGAAGAGTGCCAAAGAGATTTGAGACGTGCTCAAGACCGCGCACGAAGGAGATGAGGTGACCTAGATCACCAAGCGCGAAACGATCAAGGGGCAGCTCGGTCGATTCATGCTCAACCAAGGGGAGGAGCCACAAGCCATGTACAACCGGCTCAAGACCTTGGTGAATCAAGTGCGCAACCTCGGGAGCACAAAATGGGATGACCCTGAAATGGTCAAGGTTATTCTAAGATAACTCATTTTTCTTAATCCTACACAAGTTCAATTAATTCGTGGTGATCCTAGATATAAGCTAATGTCTCCCGAGGAGGTTATAGGAAAGTTTGTGAGCTTTGAGTTGATGATCAAAGGCTCCAAATAAATCATCGAGCGAGGCGCCACCTCCACACCCAAGGTGCAACCCATCGCATTCAAAGCGATGGAGGAGAAGAAAGAAGAGTCTACATCAAGTAGGCTCCCCATCGATGCCTCCAAGCTCGACAACGAGGAAATGGCGCTCATCATCAAGAGTTTCCGCCAAATCCTCAAGCAAAGGAAGGGCAAGGATTACAAGCCCCGCTCCAAGAAAGTTTGCTACAAGTGTGGTAAGCCCGGTCATTTTATTGCAAAATGTCCTATGTCAAGTGATAGTGATAGGGGCGATGACAAGAAGGGAAAGAGGAAAGAAAAGAAGAAGTACTACAAGAAGAAGGGCGGCGATGCCCACGTGTGTCAGGAATGGGACTCCGATGAGAGCTCCACCGACTCCTCCTCTGACGAGGACGCCACCAACATCGCCATCAACAAGGGCCTCCTCTTCCCCAACGTTGGCCACAAGTGCCTCATGGCAAAGGACGGCAAAAAGAAGAAGGTAAAATCTAGAGCTTCCACTAAATATGCAACATCTAGTGATGAGGCTAGCTCTAGTGATGATGAGGATGACTTGCTCACTCTTTTTGCCAACTTAAACATGCAACAAAAGGAAAAATTGAATGAATTAATTAGTTCTATTCATGAGAAGGATGAACTCATGGATAGCCAAGAGGACTTCCTTATTAAGGAAAACAAGAAGCATGTTAAGGTTAAAAATGCTTATGCGCAGGAGATAGAAAAATGTGAAAAATTGACTAGTGAGCTTATCATTTGCCATGATACTATCTCCAACCTTAGAAATGAGAATGCTAAATTAACTGCTAAGGTTGAGAAGTTAAATGTTTGTGATGATTCTCTTGTCAACCTCAAAAATGATAATGCTAGTTTGATTTCTAAAATTGACAAGTTGAATGAATCACTTTAAGTTGAATGAGAATGATAATTTAATTGCTAAGGCTAAGGATTTAAATGTTTGCAATGATTCCATTTCCAATCTTAGAAATGAGAATGCCAAGTTACATGCTAAGATTGATGAATTAAATGCTTGCAAACCCTCTACATCTACTGTTAGCCATGTTTCCATTTGTACTAGATGTAGAGACATTAATGTTGATGCTATCCATGATCACCTAGCTTTAATTAAACAACAAAATGATCACATAGCTCAACTTAGTGCTAAAATTAATGAGCATGAGATAGAAAATGAAAATTTTAAATTTGCTAGAAGCATGCTCTATAGTGGGAGACACCCTGGCATTAAGGATGGCATTGGCTTCCAACAGAGAGGCAATGTTAAACTTAATGCCCCTAAGGAATTGTCTAACTTTGTTAAGGGCAAAGCTCCCATGGTTTAGGATAACGAGGGCTATATTTTATATCTTGTTGGTTATCCCGAACATAAGATTAGGAGAATTCATTCTAGGAAGTCTCACTCTGGCTCTCATCATGCTTTTATGTATAAGAGTGAGGCGTCTAGTTCTAGGCAATCCACTCATGTTAAATTGCCTACAAAGAAAACTCCTACTGCATCAAATGAGCCTATTGTTTCATTTAAGACTTTTGATACTTCATATGTTTTAACTAACAAATCAGGTAAAGTAGTTGCCAAATATGTTGGGGCCAAACACAAGGGCTCAAAGACTTGTGTTTAGGTACCCAAGGTGCTTGTTTCTAATGTGAAAGGAAACAAGACCGTTTGGGTACCTAAGAACAAGGCCTAAACTTGTTTTGTAGGTTTATGCATCTGGGGGCTCATGTTGGATCATTGATAGCGGGTGCACAAACCACATGACTAGGGAGAAAAGGATGTTCTCCTCCTATGAGAAAAATAATGATCCCCAAAGAGCTATCACATTCAGGGATGGAAATCAAGGTTTGGTCAAAGGACTTGGTAAAATTGCTATATCATCTGACCATTCTATTTCCAATGTTTTTCTTGTAGATTCTTTAGACTATAACTTGCTTTCAGTTTCTCAATTATGCAAAATGGGTTACAACTGTCTTTTTACGGATATAGGTGTTACTGTCTTCAGAAGAAGTGATGGTTCAGTAGCATTTAAGGGAGTATTAGAGGGTCAGCTATACTTAGTTGATTTTAATATAGCTGAACTCGATACTTGCTTAATTGTTAAGACTAACATGGGTTGGCTCTGGCATCATCGACTAGCCCACGTTGGGATGAAGAATCTTCACAAGCTTCTAAAGGGAGAACACATTTTGGGACTAACAAATGTTCATTTTGAGAAAGACAGGATTTGTAGCGCATGTCAAGCAGGGAAGCAAGTTGGTGCCCACCATCCACACAAGAACATCATGACTACCGACAGGCCGCTTGAGCTACTCCACATGGATCTATTCGGCCCGATCGCTTACATAAGCATCGGCGAGAGTAAGTATTGTCTTATAATTGTGGATGATTATTCTCGCTTCACTTGGGTGTTCTTTTTGCAGGATAAATCTCAAACCCAAGAGACCTTAAAGGGATTCTTGAGACGGGCTCAAAACGAGTTTGGCTTAACGATTAAAAAGATTAGAAGCGACAATGGGACAGAGTTCAAGAACTCTCAAATTGAAGGCTTTCTTGAGGAGGGAATCATGCATGAGTTCTCTTCTCCCTACACACCACAATAAAATGGTGTAGTGGAGAGGAAGAATAGAACTCTACTTGACATGGCGAGGACCATGCTTGATGAGCACAAGACTTCAGACCGGTTTTGGGCGGAAGCAATAAACATCGCTTGCTACGCCATCAACCGACTCTACCGTCACCGAATCCTCAAGAAGACATCCTATGAACTCCTAGCCGGTAAAAAGCCCAATGTTTCATATTTTAGAGTCTTCGGTAGCAAATGTTTTATTCTTGTTAAAAGAGGTAGAAAATCTAAATTTGCTCCTAAGGCTGTAGAAGGCTTTTTACTAGGATATGATTCAAACACAAGGGCATATAGAGTCTTTAACAAGTCCACTGGACTAGTTGAAGTTTCTTGTGACCTTGTGTTTGATGAGACTAATGGCTCTCAAGTAGAGCAAGTTGATTTTGATGAGCTAGATGATGAAGAGGCCCCGTGCGTCACACTAAGGAACATGTCCATTGGGGATGTGTGCCCCAAGGAACCCGAGGATCCTCCACATGCACAAGATCAACCTTCATCTTCCATGCAAGCATCTCCACCAACCCAAGATGAGGATCAAGCTCAAGATGATGAGAATGAGGATCAAGAAGATGAGCCACCTCAAGAGGAGGGCAATGATCAAGGGGGAGATGATAATGATCAAAACAAGGAAGATGAACAAGATCCAAGACTGTCACACCCAAGAGTCCACCAAGAAATACAAAGAGATCACCCCATGAACTCCATCCTCGGCGATATTCATAAGGGGGTAACCACTCGATCTCGTGTTGCTCATTTTGTGAACATTACTCTTTTGTGTCTTCTATTGAGCCATACAGGGTGGAAGATGCGTTAAGAGATTCGGATTGGGTGTTGGCAATGCAAGAGGAACTCAACAACTTCACGAGGAATGAGGTATGGCATCTTGTTCCACGTCCTAATCAAAATGTTGTAGGAACCAAGTGGATCTTCCGCAACAAGCAAGATGAACATGGTGTGGTGACAAGGAATAAAGCCCGACTTGTGGCCAAGGGATATTCACAAGTTGAAGGTTTGGATTTCGGTGAAACCTATGCACCCGTAGCTAGGCTTGAGTCAATTCGTTTATTACTTACCTATGTTACTTACCATGGCTTTAAGCTTTATCAAATGGACGTGAAAAGTGCCTTCTTCAATGGACCAATCAAGGAAGAAGTCTGTGTTGAGCAACCTCCTAGCTTTGAAGATAGTGAGTACCCTAACCATGTGTATAAACTCTCTAAGGCGCTTTATGGGCTCAAGCAAGCCCCAAGAGCATGGTATGAATGCCTAAGAGATTTTCTTATCACTAATGGCTTCAAAGTCGGCAAAGCCGATCCTACTCTCTTTACTAAAACCATTGCAAATGATTTGTTTGTATGCCAAATTTATGTTGATGATATCATATTTGGGTCTACTAACAAATCTACTTGTGAAGAGTTTAGTAGGATTATGATTCCAAAATTCGAGATGTCTATGATGGGGGAGTTGAAGTATTTCTTAGGATTTCAAGTGAAGCAACTCCAAGAGGGCACCTTCATCTGCCAAACAAAGTACATTCAAGACATACTCACTAAGTTTGGAATGAAGGATGCCAAGCTCATCAAGACACCCATGGGAACTAATGGGCATCTCGACCTCGACACGGGAGGTAAATCCGTAGATCAAAAGGTATACCGGTCGATGATAGGATCTTTACTCTATTTATGTGCATCTCGACCAGATATTATGCTTTCTGTATGCATGTGTGCAAGATTCCAAGCCGATCCTAAGGAAGTTCACCTTAGGGCCATGAAAAGAATCTTGAGATATTTAGTTTATACACCTAAGTTTGGTCTTTGGTACCCTAAGGGATCCACTTTTGATTTAATAGGTTATTCAGATGCTGATTGAGCAGGGTGTAAATTGATAGGAAGAGCACATCAGGGACTTGTCAGTTTTTGGGAAGATCCCTAGTGCCTTGGGCTTCAAAGAAACAAAATTTAGTAGCTCTTTCTACCGCCGAAGCTGAGTACATTACCGCAGGCCATTGTTGCGCGCAATTGCTTTGGATGAGGCAAACCCTTAGGGACTATGGCTACAAATTAACCAAAGTCCCTCTCCTATGTGATAATGAGAGTGCAATCCGCATGGCGGATAATCCCGTTGAGCACAGCCGCACTAAGCACATAGCCACTCGGTATCACTTTTTGAGGGATTACCAACAAAGGCGGGATATCGAGATTGCTTATATTAGCACCAAAGAACAATTAGCCAATATCTTTACCAAACCATTAGATGAGAAAACCTTTACCAAACTTAGGAATGAGCTAAACATTCTTGATTCTCGGAATTTTGATTGATACTTTGCACACATAGCTCATTTATGTACCTTTGATCATATCTCTTTCATGTGCTATGACTAATGTGTTTTCAAGTCAACTCCTATGCTAAGTCACAGATTGAAAGGGAAATTGAGTCTTCGGCGACGACAATGCTTCCACTCCACTCTGCCGGTATTATTTACCCTTCGCCGTCACTCTGCATCGCTCTCCAACATTGGTATAATCTTCACTCATATTCATTTGTACCATTGGGGAGAAAGCAAAAAGGGCTATAAAGACTCCATTTTTGGCGATTAATGCCAAAGGGGGGAAAGTATTAGCCCAAAGCAAAAGGACCGCACCACCATGCCAATTTCATTTTCGAAACAAGTTGTTTTCAATTGGTATTTTTCAAATTAGTATTCCTCTAAAAAATTATATCTTATTTGGTATCTATATTTTAAGGAGGAGTTTTTAAAAATTGGCATCTAAAATATTTTGATCTTCTTTCAATTGTAAAAAACCATCTTGAATACTAAGAGGAGAATTTCATTTAGGGGGAGTTTTGGTTAGTCAAAGGAAAAGCATTTGAAACAGGGGGAGAAAATTTCAAATCTTGAAAATGCTTCTCGAAATCTTATTCATTTACCTTTGACTATTTGCAAACAGACTTTGAAAAGAATTTCCAAAAGAATTTGCAAAAACAAAACAAGTGGTGCAAGCGTGGCCCAAAATGTTAAAAGAAAGAAAGCAATCCATGCATATCTCATGAAATTATAAATTGGTTTAATTCCAAGCAACCTTTGCACTTAACTTATGCAAACTAGTTCAATTATGCACTTCTATATTTTCTTTGGTTTGTGTTGGCATCATCACCAAAAAGGGGGAGATTGAAAGGGAAATAGGGTCAAACCTTTTCCTAAATGTTTTTGGTGGTTGAATTGCCCAACACAAATAATTGGACTAACTAGTTTGCTCTAGATTATAAGTTCTACAGGTGCCAAAGGTTCAACACAAACCAATAAAAAGTCCAAGATAGGGTTCAAAAAGAAAGGAGCAAAAGAAACCGAAGGCTGTCCTGGTCTGGCGCACCGGACTGTCCGGTGTGCCACCGGACAGTGTCCGGTGTGCCACCGGACAGTGTCCGGTGCACCAGGGTGGATCAACTCGAACTCGCCACCTTCGAGTTTCTGGAAAAGCCACTCCGCTATAATTCACCGGACTGTTCGGTGTGGCACCGGACTGTCCGGTGTGCCATGCGGAGCAACGGCTACTGCGCCAACGGTCTTCTGCAAAAGTGAACAGTGAACGTGAACGGTGCGTGAACAGCGCGCGCAGAGTCAGAGCAGGCGCCAGAAGGCACACCGGACAGTGAACAGGACCTGTCCAGTGCGCCACCGGACTGTCTGGTGGCCCAGGCTGTCAGAGCTCCAACGGTCGAACCCTAACGGTTGGGTGACGTGGCTAGCGCACCGGACTGTCCGGTGTGCCCATCGACAGCAGCCCAACCCCAACGGTTGGTTTGGTGGTTGGGGCTATAAATACCCCCAACCACCACCACTTCAAGGCATCCAAGTTTTCAGCCATTACATTCAATACAAGAGCTCTAGACTTCACTCCAAGACACAAAACAAAAGATCAAATCCTCTCCAAGTCCCAAACTCATTCCAAAGACTTAGTGGCTTGTGAGAGAGAGACATTCATGTTCATTTGAGTTCTTGTCGCTTGGATCGCATTTCTTCTTCCCCATTCTTGTTCTCAACACCTTTGTAATCAAGCAAGAGACACCAAGTTGTGGTGGTCTTTGTAAGGGGTCTAAGTGACCCGTTGATTAAGGAGAAAAGCTCACTCGGTCTAGGTGACTGTTTGAGAGAGGGAAAGGGTTGAAAGAGACCCGGTCTTTGTGACCACCTCAACGGGGAGTAGGTTTGCAAGAACCGAACCTCGGTAAAACAAATCACCATGTCATTCGCTTTCATTTGCTTGTGATTTGTTTTCACCCTCTCTTTCGGACTCGACTTTATTTATAACGCTAACCCCGGCTTGTAGTTGTGCTTAAAGTTTATAAATTTCAGATTTGCCTATTCACCCCACCCCCTCTTGGCGACTTTCATTTTAAAACCAGTTGAACTGGTTTTCACCAGACTGAAAACCGGTTGAGTGTCCGGCTGAGCTGGTCCAAAAACCGGTTGACTATTTTTGAATACCAACTGAACTAGCCTGAAAACCAGCTGAACCAGTATTTGAATACCAGCTGAACTAGCGTGAAAACCAGCTGAACCAGTATTTTCCAGAGAGCAATTTTGGCCAAGATAGACTTAAAAAGGTTGTACTACATACTTTCATTAAGGATTAACAAGGGTAAAATGGAAGTTTTAGATCAAGGATTTTGAGCTTTAGTACCAACACCAACCTTCTTTTTGGATCCCCCTTGATAGTACGACGATTCCTATACTCAAGTTAAATAAAATATAATTAAGTAAACTCCTTGAGTAATTGGTGTCTCATGTGTGATTTCTCCATGGTGTTGCTTCATAAGGATCACAAACATCCTTGTCTCACGTGTGATGTTAATTTTATCTATACCATGTTTGTTTGTATTGCTACGACTAGCGCGAGGACACGTGTCATCTGAATAGCAAGTTGGTACATGGAATCTCAAGTGCCAGGCAAGTTGTGCCCTTGATTCACTTTTGTTACCCAATAATGTTCTTTATAATCATTTACCATGCATAGGTTTAACTTTGATGGGACACGATATGTCACCCTAGATTGTTTATCTCATTACCTTGTTTACCCCTGAATCACTTGGGTAGTTTATGCTATTGCTTTACGTGGTTTTTGGGTTAATATTTTATTATATCCATGTTCCAGTTATTTTGTTATTCTATTTATGTTCATGTCAAGATCATTATGTTATTGTTAATTGGAACATGGAGCTTAACTTGAGAACCACGTGCCACCACAAGGGAGGAATGGGACCCCTTGGCTGACTAATTAGGAAAGCTAGTGGAAGACTACCTTACCCGAAAGGGGCAAGGGTAGTAGGGGAGTGGTCAGTGTAGGGAGGTCCCTGGTTGATTTTGCTGCGATGGCGGTTAGCCAGGAACCCTGCATTGGAACTTCCTATAAACTGTAGCGGGTTTTCGGAAGCTAGTGGAACTTTGTAAAGGCCTCGTAGTGGATCCCTAGCCATTCACCTTGGTAGTGTCTAAGGGCCTAGCTAACCCTGGCGACATGGGAAACACGACTTGTGGGTAAAGGGTACAACCTCTGCAGAGTGTAAAACTGGTATACTAGCCGAGCTCACGGTCATGAGCGGCTCAGGACTCTCCGATGATTAATTATGGAACTTAAATTCAATTTGTCATTTGCATTTGCATGGGATTTGTTATTAAATTTGTTCTATTATTTTATTATGGTTTGGTATTCACTTACACTTAGTAACTGCTAATAAAATTTTGACCAACTACTTAAAAGCAATGCTCAGCTTTAACCCCTATTGTTGACAAGCCTTACACTTCATGAACTTCCCACCTTTGGTGAGTTCATGTCACATTATTCCCCACAACTTGTTGAGCGATGAACATGTGTGAGCTCACCCTTGCTGTCTCACACCCCCCCCCCACAGGAGAAGAACAGGAGGTTCAGGAGGAGCCACTAGGCGAGGAGTTTGATCTGATCTAGGTGGCGTTTCTCAGTTGACATTGGCGCCAACGATCCTTAGTTCGTTTTATATTTATTCTTTTATTTTGTAAGTCTTCCGCTATGTAATATGAACTCTGATTATTGTGACATTTATCTCTATACACTCTGTTATTATATATGTTGTCTTCTTGGCGCATGTATGAGATGCACCTGGCTTTGTTCCTTAAAGCCGGGTGTGACAGAAGTGGTATCAGAGGAAATGTTGACTGTAGGACGAAACCTAGATAGAAATGGACAACCCTTACCTATTTACCTTACTCTGATACTTACGTTATCTTGATCCTGTCTCACCTTTTGCTTCTCCACTCTGATTACTCTTATCCTTTCTACTCTAAGACAAGATGGATTTCACACCTTGGAATCCCTACCCTATGACATTTTTAAGAGATAGGAAGCCTAAGACAAAAAAAATTAAAACTATTTTTTTCAATTAAAAATGTTGGTTGATTGTTCTGATGATCAATGCCTGATTTGCTTCTTTGATTGATTGAAACATTATAGTTGGGCATCTTAGCATGTACCACCATAAGGTAATGTATCAGCTTTAGTGGATAACACACTAATCTACTTAGCTAATAAATCCCCCGCAGTAACATCCCTCGTAATTACTCACCTTGTCTACAATTCTTCCTTTCTTACCCTGTATTGCTAACCCCGATGGGCTACCCCTATAGTGTTAGAAGAAAGCACTATAGACGTGATCCTTGGTATGTCATGGTTAAGGAAGGCAAAGACACTTTATACATTGTGCTAAGGGAACCGTAGAACTCACCAGTTCCAAAGGACAAAGATTTGAAGTTGAGTTGGTCATTGATCTCTTACCTGGGACTGCTCCTATTTCTAAACGGCTATATAGGATGTCCGTAGGAGAACTAAAGGAACTTAAGAAGCAATTAATGAAATTACAAGAGGTTGGGTACATTCGTCCGAGTTCCTCACCATGGGGAGCGCCGGTTTTGTTTGTACAGAAGAAATATGGATTACAAGAGATGTGTGTGGATTAAAGGTCCCTTAACGGTGTCACTATGAGGAACAAGTATCCATTACCCCACATTGAAGATTTATTTGATCAGATGATAGGTGCAAGGGAATTCTCGAAGATTGATCTCCGATCGGGTTACCATCAAATGAAGATTAGGCCATCGGATATTCCCAAGATGGATTTATCGACTCGATATGGATTATATGAGTTCATCGTTATGTCATTTGGACTAACTAAATGCACTAGCTTATTTTATGGATCTGAAGGATAAGGTGTTCATGATTTGGACAGATTCGTCGTGGTATTCATCGACGATATCCTTATCTATTCCAAGAGTGATAGTGATCATGAGAAACATCTGAGATTGGTGCTACAGAAGCTATGAGATAACCAACACTACGCCAAGTACAGTAAATGCGAGTTTTGGATTGATGAGGTGCCATTCCTTGGGCATATCATTTCTAATGGATGGATATTAGTGGATCCTGCTAAAGTCAAGAAGATAGTGGTGTGGAGCATACCCACTATAGTTACTGAGATCCGGAGTTTCTTGGGGCTTGCAGGATATTATCGGAGGTTTATTGAAGGATTCTATAAGATTGCCAAGCCTATGACCTCGCTTCTGGAGAAGGGAAGAGAGAGTTTAAGAGGGATGAGAAATGTCAAAGATAGCTTTGATCACTTAAAGAAGAGGTTGATGTCGCCACCAGTGTTGGTTATGCCAGATCTATAGAAGGGATTTGATATTTATTGTGATGCATGTGGCCAAGGCTTGGGATGTGTGCTCATGCAAGAAGGACATGTGATTGCCTACAATCTCGTCAGTTGCGAAAACACAAGTTGAATTACCCCACTCATGACTTAGAACTGGCAGCCGTTGTGCATGCGCTTAAGATTTGGAGACATTATAATATTGGAACCAAGTGTCAAGTGTATACGGATCATAAGTATTTAAAGTATATATTCACTCAGAAGGATCTCAACCTTAGGCAACGCCGTTGGTTGGAGCTTATTAAGGATTATGATTTGGAGATTCACTATCACCCGGGCAAGGCAAATTTGGTTGCAGATGCCTTGAGTCGAAAGGAGCATGTTCATTCAGTTGTTGTTGCCCAGCTACCCGATGAGATTGTTGAGGATTTTAGGAGACTTAACCTGGGGATAGTTGCTCACACTGAAGGAGTTACTATTGATGTGGAACCTACTTTGGAGCAAGAAATTCGCAAAGGTCAAATTGGTGATGCTAAAATAAAAGAGATCAAGGATCTGATTACTGAAGGTCGAGGTCCGGAATTCACGGACGATGAGCAAGGAACAATATGGTTCAAGGATCGGATATGAGTTCCCGAGATTGAAAGCCTTCGTGTGACTATTTTAAAGGAGGCCCATGACTTGGATTATTCTAATCATCCTGGTAGTATGAAGATGTATCAGGATTTGAAGTAAAAGTTCTGGTGGTATGGATTGAAGAGAGATGTGGCTGCACATGTGGCTATGTGCGATGCGTGTCAAAGAGTTAAGGCTGGACACCAGAGATCAGCTGGACTACTATACCCATTAAAGATACCCGAGTGGAAGTGGGAAAGGATTGGTATGGACTTCATTACTGGATTGCCTCGCACCTCGAGAGAATATGATTCTATATGGGTTATTATGGATAGGTTGACCAAAGTGGCTCATTTCATTCCGGTCAAGACTACTTATAAGATATCTCAATTGGCAGAGTTATATATGGAATGAATTGTGTGTTTACATGGAGTACCGAAGAAGATCGTTTCGGATAAAGGATCATAGTTTACCTCCAGATTTTGGAAAAGTTCTCATGAGAATGTGGATACGAAGTCGAATTTTAGTTTGGCCTACCATCGTCAGACTGATGGACAAACCGAAAGGACTAATTAAGTATTAGAGGTCATGTTGAGAGCTTGTTCCCTTCAACATGGTAGTAGTTGGGACAAGAGTCTACCTTATGCTGAGTTCTCATATAATAATAGTTACCAGGCCAGTCTGAAGATGTCACCGTTCGAGACCCTATATGGCAGGAAATGCAGGACTCCTCTATTTTTGGACCAGACTAGAGGAAGATGGTTCTTTGGACCTGAACTTATTCAAGAGACAGAAGAGCAAGTCCGTATAATTCGGGAGAATTTGTGGGTAGCTCAGACCAGACAAAAAAAAGCTATGCGGATAATAGAAGAAGACCACTGGAATTTGAGGAAGGAGATTATGTGTACCTCAAGGTGTCACCACTTCGTGGAATGAGGAGATTTAAAGTTAAGAGAAAATTGTTCCCTCACTTTATTGGACCATTCTGAGTTTTTAGGCAAGTTGGAAAGATGGCCTATCAACTCGAGCTACCTGATAATCTATCTTATGTGCATTCCCTGTGTCTCAACTTAATAAGTGTCTCCGTGTCCCTGAGAAACAGTTACCAATAAAAGAGCTCGGTGTTCAGGGAGATTTGACTTACACGGAGTATACTATCAAGATTCTTGATACATTGCCTCGAGTTACAAGGAATAAAGTGACAAAGATGTGCAAAGTGCAATGGAGTCACCACGGAGGAGACGAAGCTACATGGGAAAGAGAAGAAGAGCTTCGCATAGATTTTTTTTCCATCCTTTCCCTAGTCCTTCCTAAATCTCGAGGACGAGATTCTTGTTAAGGGGGGTAGGATTTGTAATACTCACTTTGTAAGAAAATCTAAAGGAGAAAGTTATATTCCTTTGTATACATGAGTGCCATCTCTATTTATCATTTCATGTGAACACCACAATTAAACAAATAAATAAATGACAAAAGACACCCAAAAATAATACATGCGTCATGCTGGAGTTTTATTTTGTGTGCATTCTCTGACAACATAGAATAATGTGAAAAGGAAAATATGAATACCCAAATGGGAATTTGAGATCTAAAAGGAACTCTAGAATTGGAGAAAGAGAGCAATAATTATATGGAATAAATACTAAATTTAGACAAATTTATCCACACCTTGTCTAAAATGAGTCTTTAATGACAGAACAAATTGGCCATGAAGTTTGAATTTGAATGGGTATTTAAATTAGGAATTTGAAAATCAAAAAGGAAAAGTAGAAAAGAAAAGGAAAAGAAATAACCAAAATAAAAGAAAAGAGAAGCTGTTTTGGGCCGAAATTCATGTTGCCGGCCCAGTTTCCCTCAGAGCAGCCCTCATACCCACGGTTTCTTTTATCTGTGGCTGTCTGGTGGGGTCCACAACCCAGCCTCACATTTCCTTGCTCCTGCGCATCCGTGACACTGACTAGTGGGGCCCTTTCATCAGGTGCTTCTTCTAGATGAGGACGTTGGGATCCCCCGGGTCTCTCGCTTACCCGTACTAAACGGCCGTGGACCGGCTCTACTGGGCTCGGGACCTTGTAGCTTGTATAAAACCGAGTCACCTTTCCGCTTCCATCACCTGGCCGATCGGTGCTCTCGACCAAATCCCCTGCCATTGTCGCCATCCCTGACTGCCCTCAGATTCCACTTTGTAGACGCCAAGCTTGCCCCGCCTCTCCTCGGGGCATCCCACAGTCCTCCTGGTGGCTTCCACGGCTGGACATCTCGGGTACTTCATCACCGACGTGCAGACTCGTGTAAGGAGCTTACAAACCTATCCGCCATGTTCTTCGAATCTTTTTTTTTGAGTAGCTCGGGTAGCAGTAATCCACCACGGCGCTGGCCTCGCTCTCACTACCCCTCAAGAACTGAACACATCCGCCGCTCAGTAGCTTGCGTGAAGTCGCTTGGACCTGATCCTGGTGTGCTGCCATGGGTCTGAAACCTGTTGCCGATCTTCTATTTAATCTTCTGGCGATGGTAGGTCCATCTGTTGAGTTCCCCTTGATGCCCTTTGTGCATAGATTCAATTGTAGTTATGGATTAGTCACTATACCTGGATTTCGTCCAACACTGGCGGTGGGCGCCGCCGTGGTCTGCTCGGCCTCGGACGCGAGGTAGAAGAGGGTCTGGATGCCGCATGATCTCCTTTGGACGGCTTAGATCAGGTGATAGGATGTCCCTTCGTTCTGTGTGATCCTGGCCGTTGGCGTTGGATCCAATGGCTACGAATAGGTCATGGTGCAGTGTTTGTGGATCGTGGATCGCGGATCCAACCGCCCAGATCGCGTACCGGTTCAGCAAACGGTTCATTTAATCGTGTATGTTGAAGTTAGATCCGACGGTCCTAGTTAGATCCAGGGTATCCCCTTTCATGTAATCTAATCCGTGCCCCTGATTTTCAATCGGACGGTCGGGAATCGTGCGTACCCCTTCGTCTGCTCATTTTTCAAATAAGACCCTATTCTTTTACCAAATAAACCCGCCGTCCAGGCCTAGGGCACTATGTGTCTTAGGAATAATTGCGTGTTAGCCCATGCGCTTCTCAGATTTTGAGGCGCATTCTAGTAAATAAGAAAAACAGAGAAATTGAATTAGAAATTGAATTTTTAATGTAAGAACAATTCCTAAAACTTGTTTAATTCATAGGAAATTCACATGATGTCCAAATTATTTCATTTCAATTTCTATAATCCTATAATATTATTTTGTATCATTTAGTACCACTACTTTAACGTGGAAGTCATATTAAAATTTATATTTTATTTAATCTTGTACAAAACACATAAAACCTTCAAAAATTCATAACTTAAAATAAATAACTCCAAATTGATTCATTCCAGTGGCATTTATTTTGTGTAATATTGTTTATCACCTAGTACCTTTATCTAACCATAAAAATTGATTTAAAATTATTCACATGAATTACTCTATTCTAGATACTTAAATAACTACATAAAATCATAACTCGGTGACCGTAACTCCGATTTTAGTGGTTTTCGATCTTGTGATCTCATAGCAACGCGTAGATCATTATCATTCAGTTTGTACTTATGTTTGGTGTGATGTTAATTTTATCTATACCATGTTTGTTTGTATTGCTACGACTAGCGCGAGGACACGTGTCATCTGAATAGCAAGTTGGTACATGGAATCTCAAGTGCCAGGCAAGTTGTGCCCTTGATTCACTTTTGTTACCCAATAATGTTCTTTATAATCATTTACCATGCATAGGTTTAACTTTGATGGGACCTGATAGGTCACCCTAGATTGTTTATCTCATTACCTTGTTTACCCCTGAATCACTTGGGTAGTTTATGCTATTGCTTTACGTGGTTTTTGGGTTAATATTTTATTATATCCATGTTCCAGTTATTTTGTTATTCTATTTATGTTCATGTCAAGATCATTATGTTATTGTTAATTGGAACATGGAGCTTAACTTGAGAACCACGTGCCACCACAAGGGAGGAATGGGACCCCTTGGCTGACTAATTAGGAAAGCTAGTGGAAGACTACCTTACCCGAAAGGGGCAAGGGCAGTAGGGGAGTGGTCAGTGTAGGGAGGTCCCTGGTTGATTTTGCTGCGATGGCGGTTAGCCAGGAACCCTGCATTGGAACTTCCTATAAACTGTAGCGGGTTTTCGGAAGCTAGTGGAACTTTGTAAAGGCCTCGTAGTGGATCCCTAGCCATTCACCTTGGTAGTGTCTAAGGGCCTAGCTAACCCTGGCGACATGGGAAACACGACTTGTGGGTAAAGGGTACAACCTCTGCAGAGTGTAAAACTGGTATACTAGCCGAGCTCACGGTCATGAGCGGCTCAGGACTCTCCGATGATTAATTATGGAACTTAAATTCAATTTGTCATTTGCATTTGCATGGGATTTGTTATTAAATTTGTTCTATTATTTTATTATGGTTTGGTATTCACTTACACTTAGTAACTGCTAATAAAATTTTGACCAACTACTTAAAAGCAATGCTCAGCTTTAACCCCTATTGTTGACAAGCCTTACACTTCATGAACTTCCCACCTTTGGTGAGTTCATGTCACATTATTCCCCACAACTTGTTGAGCGATGAACATGTGTGAGCTCACCCTTGCTATCTCACACCCCCCCCCCCACAGGAGAAGAACAGGAGGTTCAGGAGGAGCCACTAGGCGAGGAGTTTGATCTGATCTAGGTGGCGTTTCTCAGTTGACATTGGCGCCAACGATCCTTAGTTCGTTTTATATTTATTCTTTTATTTTGTAAGTCTTCCGCTATGTAATATGAACTCTGATTATTGTGACATTTATCTCTATACACTCTGTTATTATATATGTTGTCTTCTTGGCGCATGTATGAGATGCACCTGGCTTTGTTCCTTAAAGCCGGGTGTGACAGAAGTGGTATCAGAGGAAATGTTGACTGTAGGACGAAACCTAGATAGAAATGGACAACCCTTACCTATTTACCTTACTCTGATACTTACGTTATCTTGATCCTGTCTCACCTTTTGCTTCTCCACTCTGATTACTCTTATCCTTTCTACTCTAAGACAAGATGGATTTCACACCTTGGAATCCCTACCCTATGACATTTTTAAGAGATAGGAAGCCTAAGACAAAAAAAATTAAAACTATTTTTTTCAATTAAAAATGTTGGTTGATTGTTCTGATGATCAATGCCTGATTTGCTTCTTTGATTGATTGAAACATTATAGTTGGGCATCTTAGCATGTACCACCATAAGGTAATGTATCAGCTTTAGTGGATAACACACTAATCTACTTAGCTAATAAATCCCCCGCAGTAACATCCCTCGTAATTACTCACCTTGTCTACAATTCTTCCTTTCTTACCCTGTATTGCTAACCCCGATGGGCTACCCCTATAGTGTTAGAAGAAAGCACTATAGACGTGATCCTTGGTATGTCATGGTTAAGGAAGGCAAAGACACTTTATACATTGTGCTAAGGGAACCGTAGAACTCACCAGTTCCAAAGGACAAAGATTTGAAGTTGAGTTGGTCATTGATCTCTTACCTGGGACTGCTCCTATTTCTAAACGGCTATATAGGATGTCCGTAGGAGAACTAAAGGAACTTAAGAAGCAATTAATGAAATTACAAGAGGTTGGGTACATTCGTCCGAGTTCCTCACCATGGGGAGCGCCGGTTTTGTTTGTACAGAAGAAATATGGATTACAAGAGATGTGTGTGGATTAAAGGTCCCTTAACGGTGTCACTATGAGGAACAAGTATCCATTACCCCACATTGAAGATTTATTTGATCAGATGATAGGTGCAAGGGAATTCTCGAAGATTGATCTCCGATCGGGTTACCATCAAATGAAGATTAGGCCATCGGATATTCCCAAGATGGATTTATCGACTCGATATGGATTATATGAGTTCATCGTTATGTCATTTGGACTAACTAAATGCACTAGCTTATTTTATGGATCTGAAGGATAAGGTGTTCATGATTTGGACAGATTCGTCGTGGTATTCATCGACGATATCCTTATCTATTCCAAGAGTGATAGTGATCATGAGAAACATCTGAGATTGGTGCTACAGAAGCTATGAGATAACCAACACTACGCCAAGTACAGTAAATGCGAGTTTTGGATTGATGAGGTGCCATTCCTTGGGCATATCATTTCTAATGGATGGATATTAGTGGATCCTGCTAAAGTCAAGAAGATAGTGGTGTGGAGCATACCCACTATAGTTACTGAGATCCGGAGTTTCTTGGGGCTTGCAGGATATTATCGGAGGTTTATTGAAGGATTCTATAAGATTGCCAAGCCTATGACCTCGCTTCTGGAGAAGGGAAGAGAGAGTTTAAGAGGGATGAGAAATGTCAAAGATAGCTTTGATCACTTAAAGAAGAGGTTGATGTCGCCACCAGTGTTGGTTATGCCAGATCTACAGAAGGGATTTGATATTTATTGTGATGCATGTGGCCAAGGCTTGGGATGTGTGCTCATGCAAGAAGGACATGTGATTGCCTACAATCTCGTCAGTTGCGAAAACACAAGTTGAATTACCCCACTCATGACTTAGAACTGGCAGCCGTTGTGCATGCGCTTAAGATTTGGAGACATTATAATATTGGAACCAAGTGTCAAGTGTATACGGATCATAAGTATTTAAAGTATATATTCACTCAGAAGGATCTCAACCTTAGGCAACGCCGTTGGTTGGAGCTTATTAAGGATTATGATTTGGAGATTCACTATCACCCGGGCAAGGCAAATTTGGTTGCAGATGCCTTGAGTCGAAAGGAGCATGTTCATTCAGTTGTTGTTGCCCAGCTACCCGATGAGATTGTTGAGGATTTTAGGAGACTTAACCTGGGGATAGTTGCTCACACTGAAGGAGTTACTATTGATGTGGAACCTACTTTGGAGCAAGAAATTCGCAAAGGTCAAATTGGTGATGCTAAAATAAAAGAGATCAAGGATCTGATTACTGAAGGTCGAGGTCCGGAATTCACGGACGATGAGCAAGGAACAATATGGTTCAAGGATCGGATATGAGTTCCCGAGATTGAAAGCCTTCGTGTGACTATTTTAAAGGAGGCCCATGACTTGGATTATTCTAATCATCCTGGTAGTACGAAGATGTATCAGGATTTGAAGTAAAAGTTCTGGTGGTATGGATTGAAGAGAGATGTGGCTGCACATGTGGCTATGTGCGATGCGTGTCAAAGAGTTAAGGCTGGACACCAGAGATCAGCTGGACTACTATACCCATTAAAGATACCCGAGTGGAAGTGGGAAAGGATTGGTATGGACTTCATTACTGGATTGCCTCGCACCTCGAGAGAATATGATTCTATATGGGTTATTATGGATAGGTTGACCAAAGTGGCTCATTTCATTCCGGTCAAGACTACTTATAAGATATCTCAATTGGCAGAGTTATATATGGAATGAATTGTGTGTTTACATGGAGTACCGAAGAAGATCGTTTCGGATAAAGGATCATAGTTTACCTCCAGATTTTGGAAAAGTTCTCATGAGAATGTGGATACGAAGTCGAATTTTAGTTTGGCCTACCATCGTCAGACTGATGGACAAACCGAAAGGACTAATTAAGTATTAGAGGTCATGTTGAGAGCTTGTTCCCTTCAACATGGTAGTAGTTGGGACAAGAGTCTACCTTATGCTGAGTTCTCATATAATAATAGTTACCAGGCCAGTCTGAAGATGTCACCGTTCGAGACCCTATATGGCAGGAAATGCAGGACTCCTCTATTTTTGGACCAGACTAGAGGAAGATGGTTCTTTGGACCTAAACTTATTCAAGAGACAGAAGAGCAAGTCCGTATAATTCGGGAGAATTTGTGGGTAGCTCAGACCAGACAAAAAAAAGCTATGCGGATAATAGAAGAAGACCACTGGAATTTGAGGAAGGAGATTATGTGTACCTCAAGGTGTCACCACTTCGTGGAATGAGGAGATTTAAAGTTAAGAGCAAATTGTTCCCTCACTTTATTGGACCATTCTGAGTTTTTAGGCAAGTTGGAAAGATGGCCTATCAACTCGAGCTACCTGATAATCTATCTTATGTGCATTCCCTGTGTCTCAACTTAATAAGTGTCTCCGTGTCCCTGAGAAACAGTTACCAATAAAAGAGCTCGGTGTTCAGGGAGATTTGACTTACACGGAGTATACTATCAAGATTCTTGATACATTGCCTCGAGTTACAAGGAATAAAGTGACAAAGATGTGCAAAGTGCAATGGAGTCACCACGGAGGAGACGAAGCTACATGGGAAAGAGAAGAAGAGCTTCGCATAGATTTTTTTTCCATCCTTTCCCTAGTCCTTCCTAAATCTCGAGGACGAGATTCTTGTTAAGGGGGGTAGGATTTGTAATACTCACTTTGTAAGAAAATCTAAAGGAGAAAGTTATATTCCTTTGTATACATGAGTGCCATCTCTATTTATCATTTCATGTGAACACCACAATTAAACAAATAAATAAATGACAAAAGACACCCAAAAATAATACATGTGTCATGCTGGAGTTTTATTTTGTATGCATTCTCTGACAACATAGAATAATGTGAAAAGGAAAATATGAATACCCAAATGGGAATTTGAGATCTAAAAGAAACTCTAGAATTGGAGAAAGAGAGCAATAATTATATGGAATAAATACTAAATTTAGACAAATTTATCCACACCTTGTCTAAAATGAGTCTTTAATGACAGAACAAATTGGCCATGAAGTTTGAATTTGAATGGGTATTTAAATTAGGAATTTGAAAATCAAAAAGGAAAAGTAGAAAAGAAAAGGAAAAGAAATAACCAAAATAAAAGAAAAGAGAAGCTGTTTTGGGCCGAAATTCATGTTGCCGGCCCAGTTTCCCTCAGAGCAGCCCTCATACCCACGGTTTCTTTTATCTGTGGCTGTCTGGTGGGGTCCACAACCCAGCCTCACATTTCCTTGCTCCTGCGCATCCGTGACACTGACTAGTGGGGCCCTTTCATCAGGTGCTTCTTCTAGATGAGGACGTTGGGATCCCCCGGGTCTCTCGCTTACCCGTACTAAACGGCCGTGGACCGGCTCTACTGGGCTCGGGACCTTGTAGCTTGTATAAAACCAAGTCACCTTTCCGCTTCCATCACCTGGCCGATCGGTGCTCTCGACCAAATCCCCTGCCATTGTCGCCATCCCTGACTGCCCTCAGATTCCACTTTGTAGACGCCAAGCTTGCCCCGCCTCTCCTCGGGGCATCCCACAGTCCTCCTGGTGGCTTCCACGGCTGGACATCTCGGGTACTTCATCACCGACGTGCAGACTCGTGTAAGGAGCTTACAAACCTATCCGCCATGTTCTTCGAATCTTTTTTTTTGAGTAGCTCGGGTAGCAGTAATCCACCACGGCGCTGGCCTCGCTCTCACTACCCCTCAAGAACTGAACACATCCGCCGCTCAGTAGCTTGCGTGAAGTCGCTTGGACCTGATCCTGGTGTGCTGCCATGGGTCTGAAACCTGTTGCCGATCTTCTATTTAATCTTCTGGCGATGGTAGGTCCATCTGTTGAGTTCCCCTTGATGCCCTTTGTGCATAGATTCAATTGTAGTTATGGATTAGTCACTATACCTGGATTTCGTCCAACACTGGCGGTGGGCGCCGCCGTGGTCTGCTCGGCCTCGGACGCGAGGTAGAAGAGGGTCTGGATGCCGCATGATCTCCTTTGGACGGCTTAGATCAGGTGATAGGATGTCCCTTCGTTCTGTGTGATCCTGGCCGTTGGCGTTGGATCCAATGGTTACGAATAGGTCATGGTGCAGTGTTTGTGGATCGTGGATCGCGGATCCAACCGCCCAGATCGCGTACAGGTTCAGCAAACGGTTCATTTAATCGTGTACGTTGAAGTTAGATCCGACGGTCCTAGTTAGATCCAGGGTATCCCCTTTCATGTAATCTAATCCGTGCCCCTGATTTTCAATCGGACGGTCGGGAATCGTGCGTACCCCTTCGTCTGCTCATTTTTCAAATAAGACCCTATTCTTTTACCAAATAAACCCGCCGTCCAGGCCTAGGGCACTATGTGTCTTAGGAATAATTGCGTGTTAGCCCCTGCGCTTCTCAGATTTTGGGGCGCATTCTAGTAAATAAGAAAAACAGAGAAATTGAATTAGAAATTGAATTTTTAATGTAAGAACAATTCCTAAAACTTGTTTAATTCATAGGAAATTCACATGATGTCCAAATTATTTCATTTCAATTTCTATAATCCTATAATATTATTTTGTATCATTTAGTACCACTACTTTAACATGGAAGTCATATTAAAATTTATATTTTATTTAATCTTGTACAAAACACATAAAACCTTCAAAAATTCATAACTTAAAATAAATAACTCCAAATTGATTCATTCCAGTGGCATTTATTTTGTGTAATATTGTTTATCACCTAGTACCTTTATCTAACCATAAAAAATTGATTTAAAATTATTCACATGAATTACTCTATTCTAGATACTTAAATAACTACATAAAATCATAACTCGGTGACCGTAACTCCGATTTTAGTGGTTTTCGATCTTGTGATCTCATAGCAACGCGTAGATCATTATCATTCAGTTTGTACTTATGTTTGGTGTGATGTTAATTTTATCTATACCATGTTTGTTTGTATTGCTACGACTAGCGCGAGGACACGTGTCATCTGAATAGCAAGTTGGTACATGGAATCTCAAGTGCCAGGCAAGTTGTGCCCTTGATTCACTTTTGTTACCCAATAATGTTCTTTATAATCATTTACCATGCATAGGTTTAACTTTGATGGGACCCGATAGGTCACCCTAGATTGTTTATCTCATTACCTTGTTTACCCCTGAATCACTTGGGTAGTTTATGCTATTGCTTTACGTGGTTTTTGGGTTAATATTTTATTATATCCATGTTCCAGTTATTTTGTTATTCTATTTATGTTCATGTCAAGATCATTATGTTATTGTTAATTGGAACATGGAGCTTAACTTGAGAACCACGTGCCACCACAAGGGAGGAATGGGACCCCTTGGCTGACTAATTAGGAAAGCTAGTGGAAGACTACCTTACCCGAAAGGGGCAAGGGCAGTAGGGGAGTGGTCAGTGTAGGGAGGTCCCTGGTTGATTTTGCTGCGATGGCGGTTAGCCAGGAACCCTGCATTGGAACTTCCTATAAACTGTAGCGGGTTTTCGGAAGCTAGTGGAACTTTGTAAAGGCCTCGTAGTGGATCCCTAGCCATTCACCTTGGTAGTGTCTAAGGGCCTAGCTAACCCTGGCGACATGGGAAACACGACTTGTGGGTAAAGGGTACAACCTCTGCAGAGTGTAAAACTGGTATACTAGCCGAGCTCACGGTCATGAGCGGCTCAGGACTCTCCGATGATTAATTATGGAACTTAAATTCAATTTGTCATTTGCATTTGCATGGGATTTGTTATTAAATTTGTTCTATTATTTTATTATGGTTTGGTATTCACTTACACTTAGTAACTGCTAATAAAATTTTGACCAACTACTTAAAAGCAATGCTCAGCTTTAACCCCTATTGTTGACAAGCCTTACACTTCATGAACTTCCCACCTTTGGTGAGTTCATGTCACATTATTCCCCACAACTTGTTGAGCGATGAACATGTGTGAGCTCACCCTTGCTGTCTCACACCCCCCCCACAGGAGAAGAACAGGAGGTTCAGGAGGAGCCACTAGGCGAGGAGTTTGATCTGATCTAGGTGGCGTTTCTCAGTTGACATTGGCGCCAACGATCCTTAGTTCGTTTTATATTTATTCTTTTATTTTGTAAGTCTTCCGCTATGTAATATGAACTCTGATTATTGTGACATTTATCTCTATACACTCTGTTATTATATATGTTGTCTTCTTGGCGCATGTAAGAGATGCACCTGGCTTTGTTCCTTAAAGCCGGGTGTGACACGGAAGCAATAAACATCGCTTGCTACGCCATCAACCGACTCTACCGTCACTGAATCCTCAAGAAGACATCCTATGAACTCCTAGCCGGTAAAAAGCCCAATGTTTCATATTTTAGAGTCTTCGGTAGCAAATGTTTTATTCTTGTTAAAAGAGGTAGAAAATCTAAATTTGCTCCTAAGGCTATAGAAGGCTTTTTACTAGGATATGATTCAAACACAAGGGCATATAGAGTCTTTAACAAGTCCACTGGACTAGTTGAAGTTTCTTGTGACCTTGTGTTTGATGAGACTAATGGCTCTCAAGTAGAGCAAGTTGATTTTGATGAGCTAGATGATGAAGAGGCCCCGTGCGTCACACTAAGGAACATGTCCATTGGGGATGTGTGCCCCAAGGAACCCGAGGATCCTCCACATGCACAAGATCAACCTTCATCTTCCATGCAATCATCTCCACCAACCCAAGATGAGGATCAAGCTCAAGATGATGAGAATGAGGATCAAGAAGATGAGCCACCTCAAGAGGAGGGCAATGATCAAGGAGGAGATGATAATGATCAAAACAAGGAAGATGAACAAGATCCAAGACTGTCACACCCAAGAGTCCACCAAGAAATACAAAGAGATCACCCCATGAACTCCATCCTCGGCGATATTCATAAGGGGGTAACCACTCGATCTCGTGTTGCTCATTTTGTGAACATTACTCTTTTGTGTCTTCTATTGAGCCATACAGGGTGGAAGATGCGTTAAGAGATTCGGATTGGGTGTTGGCAATGCAAGAGGAACTCAACAACTTCACGAGGAATGAGGTATGGCATCTTGTTCCACGTCCTAATCAAAATGTTGTAGGAACCAAGTGGGTCTTCCGCAACAAGCAAGATGAACATGGTGTGGTGACAAGGAATAAAGCCCGACTTGTGGCCAAGGGATATTCACAAGTTGAAGGTTTGGATTTCGGTGAAACCTATGCACCCGTAGCTAGGCTTGAGTCAATTCGTTTATTACTTACCTATGTTACTTACCATGGCTTTAAGCTTTATCAAATGGACGTGAAAAGTGCCTTCTTCAATGGACCAATCAAGGAAGAAGTCTGTGTTGAGCAACCTCCTAGCTTTGAAGATAGTGAGTACCCTAACCATGTGTATAAACTCTCTAAGGCGCTTTATGGGCTCAAGCAAGCCCCAAGAGCATGGTATGAATGCCTAAGAGATTTTCTTATCACTAATGGCTTCAAAGTCGGCAAAGCCGATCCTACTCTCTTTACTAAAACCATTGCAAATGATTTGTTTGTATGCCAAATTTATGTTGATGATATCATATTTGGGTCTACTAACAAATCTACTTGTGAAGAGTTTAGTAGGATTATGATTCCAAAATTCGAGATGTCTATGATGGGGGAGTTGAAGTATTTCTTAGGATTTCAAGTGAAGCAACTCCAAGAGGGCACCTTCATCTGCCAAACAAAGTACATTCAAGACATACTCACTAAGTTTGGAATGAAGGATGCCAAGCTCATCAAGACACCCATGGGAACTAATGGGCATCTCGACCTCGACACGGGAGGTAAATCCGTAGATCAAAAGGTATACCGGTCGATGATAGGATCTTTACTCTATTTATGTGCATCTCGACCAGATATATGCTTTCCGTATGCATGTGTGCAAGATTCCAAGCCGATCCTATGGAAGTTCACCTTAGGGCCATGAAAAGAATCTTGAGATATTTAGTTTATACACCTAAGTTTGGTCTTTGGTACCCTAAGGGATCCACTTTTGATTTAATAGGTTATTCAGATGCTGATTGAGCAGGGTGTAAAATTGATAGGAAGAGCACATCAGGGACTTGTCAGTTTTTGGGAAGATCCCTAGTGTCTTGGGCTTCAAAGAAACAAAATTTAGTAGCTCTTTCTACCGCCGAAGCTGAGTACATTACCGCAGGCCATTGTTGCGCGCAATTGCTTTGGATGAGGCAAACCCTTAGGGACTATGGCTACAAATTAACCAAAGTCCCTCTCCTATGTGATAATGAGAGTGCAATCCGCATGGCGGATAATCCCGTTGAGCACAGCCGCACTAAGCACATAGCCACTCGGTATCACTTTTTGAGGGATTACCAACAAAGGCGGGATATCGAGATTGCTTATATTAGCACCAAAGAACAATTAGCCGATATCTTTACCAAACCATTAGATGAGAAAACCTTTACCAAACTTAGGAATGAGCTAAACATTCTTGATTCTCGGAATTTTGATTGATACTTTGCACACATAGCTCATTTATGTACCTTTGATCATATCTCTTTCATGTGCTATGACTAATGTGTTTTCAAGTCAACTCCTATGCTAAGTCACAGATTGAAAGGGAAATTGAGTCTTCGGCGACGACAATGCTTCCACTCCACTCTACCGGTATTATTTACCCTTCGCCGTCACTCTGCATCGCTCTCCAACATTGGTATAATCTTCACTCATATTCATTTGTACCATTGGGGAGAAAGCAAAAAGGGCTATAAAGACTCCATTTTTGGCGATTAATGCCAAAGGGGGGAAAGTATTAGCCCAAAGCAAAAGGACCGCACCACCATGCCAATTTCATTTTCGAAACAAGTTGTTTTCAATTGGTATTTTTCAAATTAGTATTCCTCTAAAAAATTATATCTTATTTGGTATCTATATTTTAAGGAGGAGTTTTTAAAAATTGGCATCTAAAATATTTTGATCTTCTTTCAATTGTAAAAAACCATCTTGAACACTAAGAGGAGAATTTCATTTACGGGGAGTTTTGGTTAGTCAAAGGAAAAGCATTTGAAACAGGGGGAGAAAATTTCAAATCTTGAAAATGCTTCTCGAAATCTTATTCATTTACCTTTGACTATTTGCAAACAGACTTTGAAAAGAATTTCCAAAAGAATTTGCAAAAACAAAACAAGTGGTGCAAGCGTGGCCCAAAATGTTAAAAGAAAGAAAGCAATCCATGCATATCTCATGAAATTATAAATTGGTTTAATTCCAAGCAACCTTTGCACTTAACTTATGCAAACTAGTTCAATTATGCACTTCTATATTTTCTTTGGTTTGTGTTGGCATCATCACCAAAAAGGGGGAGATTGAAAGGGAAATAGGGTCAAACCTTTTCCTAAATGTTTTTGGTGGTTGAATTGCCCAACACAAATAATTGGACTAACTAGTTTGCTCTAGATTATAAGTTCTACAGGTGCCAAAGGTTCAACACAAACCAATAAAAAGTCCAAGATAGGGTTCAAAAAGAAAGGAGCAAAAGAAACCGAAGGCTGTCCTGGTCTGGCGCACCGGACTGTCCGGTGTGCCACCGGACAGTGTCCGGTGCACCAGGGTGGATCAACTCGAACTCGCCACCTTTGAGTTTCTGGAAAAGCCACTCCGCTATAATTCACCGGACTGTTCGGTGTGGCACCGGACTGTCCGGTGTGCCATGCGGAGCAACGGCTACTGCGCCAACGGTCATCTGCAAAAGTGAACAGTGAACGTGAACGGTGCGTGAACAGCGCGCGCAGAGTCAGAGCAGGCGCCAGAAGGCACATCGGACAGTGAACAGGACCTGTCCAGTGCGCCACCGGACTGTCTGGTGGCCTAGGCTGTCAGAGCTCCAACGGTCGAACCCTAACGGTTGGGTGACGTGGCTGGCGCACCGGACTGTCCGGTGTGCCCATCGACAGCAGCCCAACCCCAACGGTTGGTTTGGTGGTTGGGGCTATAAATACCCCCAACCACCACCACTTCAAGGCATCCAAGTTTTCAGCCATTACATTCAATACAAGAGCTCTAGACTTCACTCCAAGACACAAAACAAAAGATCAAATCCTCTCCAAGTCCCAAACTCATTCCAAAGACTTAGTGGCTTGTGAGAGAGAGACATTCATGTTCATTTGAGTTCTTGTCGCTTGGATCGCATTTCTTCTTCCCCATTCTTGTTCTCAACACCTTTGTAATCAAGCAAGAGACACCAAGTTGTGGTGGTCTTTGTAAGGGGTCTAAGTGACCCGTTGATTAAGGAGAAAAGCTCACTCGGTCTAGGTGACCGTTTGAGAGAGGGAAAGGGTTGAAAGAGACCCGGTCTTTGTGACCACCTCAACGGGGAGTAGGTTTGCAAGAACCGAACCTCGGTAAAACAAATCACCATGTCATTCGCTTTCATTTGCTTGTGATTTGTTTTCACCCTCTCTTTCGGACTCGACTTTATTTATAACGCTAACCCCGGCTTGTAGTTGTGCTTAAAGTTTATAAATTTCAGATTTGCCTATTCACCCCACCCCCTCTTGGCGACTTTCATTTTAAAACCAGTTGAACTGGTTTTCACCAGACTGAAAACCGGTTGAGTGTCCGGCTGAGCTGGTCCAAAAACCGGTTGACTGTTTTTGAATACCAACTGAACCAGCCTAAAAACCAGCTGAACCAGTATTTGAATACCAGCTGAACTAGCGTGAAAACCAGCTGAACCAGTATTTTCCAGAGAGCAATTTTGGCCAAGATAGACTTAAAAAGGTTGTACTACATACTTTCATTAAGGATTAACAAGGGTAAAATGGAAGTTTTAGATCAAGGATTTTGAGCTTTAGTACCAACACCAACCTTCTTTTTGGATCCCCCTTGATAGTACGACGATTCCTATACTCAAGTTAAATAAAATATAATTAAGTAAACTCCTTGAGTAATTGGTGTCTCATGTGTGATTTCTCCATGGTGTTGCTTCATAAGGATCACAAACATCCTTGTCTCACCTTTTGAAGCAAACACAAAGCAAACCCTGTGACTTGTACCATTTCACCATATATGAGTTCAAATCATGGCTTCAAGTCACTTTACTAATGCATCAACATATTATAACTCTTCATAGCTGATTAGTTCATCGACTTAGTGCAAGTACTCTCTTCTTCACCTTAGCCATGGTACCTCGGTCCACAAGCCGTTGCTTGGCCTTCACCTTCGCTTAGTTCCTCGAAGCCCTTTCCTTATAATCTTCACCCTATCAAGCCATTCTTGAGTCACATCATATTGAGCATCCATTGAGAGAATCATTTCTTCGATATTGTGAACCTTGCTTGAATGTCATCTAGATATAAATGCTAAGATCAATGAAGCTCTAGTTTGATTCTCATAGAAGCACATATGGACTAATAGTAATATGGTCAAGCCAGTTCACGATTCCTCATATCTTATTCACTTTGGCTTGACCAATCCTCTTAATCACTTCAACCTCTATTCTGATCATATTTATGCATAGTGATTTCTTAGGTCTTGTCCATATATTCAAACCAATATAGAGACCATATTATATCCATTTGCATTGTCTTACTGGTTATTTTAACCTTGTGTTGAACGTTTGTTCACTGATCATTATACACTATTCAAGTATGTTCATCATACTGAATTTCCTGTTCAACACTTAGCAAACTTGTTAGACCTTTAAATGTGTTGTTATCCAAATCACCAAAACTCACAAAAGGGATGAATGCACTTTCAGCATTGCCATTTTCCAGTCCAAAAATAAACAAATCACATTTGACACAATATTAGATATATGCTACAACTATAATACTCCTAGAGGAGACCTAAAAACCGTTGACCATTGTGATATCCTAGCCCCTAGGATGGTGATATCCTGGCCAAAGGCTTAATAGAATTAATAGAATATCCATACCAACAAGGTGCATTTTCTTTTTCGGAAGCCTATCTTGAAAGAACCACCAAGTTAAGCGTGCTTGGCTTGGAGCAATTTGGGATGAGTGACCGATCGGGAAGTTTTCTCGGGTGCGCATGAGTCAGGACAAAGTGCACACAAAAGACCCGTGTGATATGTAGGGACGATATATGATCCTAGATAGCTGCCAGGAGTAAGTACCGCCGGTCCAGGGATTGGACGGGGTGTTACAAGTGGTATCAGAGCCGACCCTCGAGGTTTCACGAGCGTGTGTGGGCTAGGGGGTTTGGGTATATGGCGCATGGCGCATGTGGGCCCAGAGTGGTCACATGGCATGGCATATGACGACACATAGATGTGGCTAAGAGGGGAGGTTCCTAGATTGGGGTTGACTGACAAGGACATCTGTCTTCTAAGGGGGAGGATTGTGATATTCTGGCCCCTGGTATGCTGATATCCTGACCCAAGGCTTAATAGAATTAATAGAGTATCCATAACAATAAGGTGCATCTTATTTTTCGGAAGCCTATCTCGAAAGAACCTCCAAGTTAAGTGTGCTTGGCTTGGAGCAATTTGGGATGAGTGACCGACTGGGAAGTTTTCTCGGGTGCGCATGAGTGAGGATAAAGTGCGCACAAAAGACTCGTGTTGGTCTGTGGGGGCGATATATGATCCTAGAGAGCTGCCAGGAGTAAGTACCTGTCGGAGAGGAAATCTCTGGCTGGGTGGCGGAATGCACCCGCCCTAAGTCCTAAGATGAGGAGGGGCCTAAGCGTTTTGCCTGTCTGTTAAGTGATGAACGAACACAAGAACACACAAGGATTTAGAGTGGTTCGGGCCGCCAGAGCATAATACCCTACTCCACTGTGTGATGTATTGAACTTGAGAGCTTGTATGAACTTGTGAGCCTGAGCTGGGTCTAAGTGTGTTTGTGTGGATGTAAGTGAGTCTCCGTGAGCTTAAGTGAGTCTAAGTGAGCTTAAGTGAGCTTGTCAAGTGTCGTTGCATGCCTCCCCTTTTATAGCTCAAGGGGGCACGTACAAGAGTGTTGAGCCCCGACATGCGGGCCCAGGAACGTAACGGATGTAATACTTGGAGCATCAAATGCTGGTTGCTAGAGCAATCTCCTTGCACCCTGATATCCACGATCTACGTAGCAATGGCGTGTAGGGGAAGCTTTCCTAGAAACGTACAAGTGATGATGGGCAAAGTGCACTTCGTAGCACGGGCATACTGTTTGGCAATGGAATGGACAAGCACGCCACCTGCAAGATGGCCTGGACGCCGCCTGCCATCGAAGTGGACAGGACACAATAAATGCCGAGGGGGCACATCGCCTGTCAGCGGGATAGATAGGTGGTGCGTCTTCTCTGCAATAAATGCAGAGACAGTGCGGCCCAGAGGCCTTACGTCAGGCTCTGCCCGCTGGCTTACGTCATGAGCGAGAGGCCACGTGGCAACATTGGGCCTCCGCCTGAGCAGGGAGCAGAAGCGCACAGGATAAAGTCTGGACACGTGTCAGTACCGAACCCTTGCCTGTCCTTGACCTAGGCCAGGGTATTCCCTGACCCAGGACCTTGCTGTGGGTGGCCCAGACATCACTCAGAGGGGTCCGGATCCCATCCAAGGGGTCCGGCCTGCTTATTTGGGAGTCCCGGACCGTACTCGGAGGTCTGGATTGAGTGTGCAGGGGTCCGGCGCTTTCTCATGGGGGTCCGGACCCACTGATGGTATCTTGGAGTGTTTCACTTCTTCTGGCCATGCGACATCCCTAGGGTCATCCACGTGGCGGAATCGGGTGCTGCCGTGGGTCTTGAGTAGCCGCCCGTGTCTGGGGCGAGTCGCACTTGGACCCATGTACGGTGCTTCTGCCACGCGACTAAGGGATAGCCGTGTGGGCTCTCTGCCTTTGTACAGTCGTGGGGGTACCCTAGTTTCAGGGTACCGACAATGGCCCCTAGGCCCACCTCAGGGGAGGATACGAGCCTGTAGGTGGGGCCAAAGCCTGAATAGTGATTGTTGCGCTGCTTCTGGGTACTTGCTGACGTAACCATTGTTGACCCATCTTTGGTCATGCCGTCTGCCATGGCCTTGTTAGCTCATCCCGAGTGCTTCTAGATTGAGTGGGCAATTGACATAGCGCGCCGCCTGCCTGGATGGGGTGCGTCGGCGTGCGGTGGAAGGATCCGCATTGGCGCCTTCGCCTTCGGCGATCTCGCCGCTGGGGGGCTCGTGCTCTTCGTTTCCTGTGTGATGGCACCGTTGATCTCGCCTTCTTCTTGCTATTGCTGGAGGAGCGCGACCTCACAGGGGGCGGTGCTCTTCCGCTAGTGCTCAGTTTCAAGGATGTTCATCAGCCTTGCGGTGGTGGAAAGCGAGCTGGGCTGCGGCCTTCCACCAGCGCTTAGCTTCAAGGATGTTCATCAGCCTTGCGGGGGTAGAGAGCGAGCTGAGTTGTGGCTCTGCCTTCCGCATGAGCTGGTGGCCTGCCTCTTCCTCCAGCATTCGGAGGAAAGGATGTTCACCAGCCTTGTGAAGGTGGAAGGCGAACTCCGGCTACGTCGCACCTGCCAGACTGCAAGCGCCGTCTGCCGCCGTGCTCTTTGGCTTTAATGGCCTCATCGTCACCCCCGTAGGAAGACAGGGGCGAGGGCCTCCTCGCTATGGCACACACGTTGAGGTGGCCACCGCCGCTGGCAATCCGCCCGGAAGGATGTCATGAAGACTGTGGCCGCGTGCTTCCAGCACGAGCCTCGGAGTGCCGAGTAGTTCACACCTATAGAAATAGAGCTAGGGCTTCGCTTGAAAGCGAATGTAATAACATATGTTTTTGTGAGGTACTTTTGAGTACTATTTCTCAAGCAGTATTAGCACTTATCTGTGTACCACTTATCCCTGTTGTGTGTGGTGTTACCGACTCCTCCTTGGTGCCTGGCCCCCCTGGGATGTAGGCTCGACGTGTTGAGGCTGTATACCAGCATACCTAAGAAAGAGTTGGCAATGGCCCCCAGGAGGTAGCCTCGACTGGGACCTGGACCTATACACAGTTTCGGCTAGGGAGCGTTAGTAGCACACCCATAGGACCCCATCGTCTGATATTAGCCATCCTTTGACACATGCACAGGATCTGCAGGATCTAGTCTGGGAAGCCAAGTTGTGCGTCTGGACCCCCTGGACCATGGTTCTAAATACTAGGACACCCGTCGCAGAGTGGTGGAGCGTGCAGGCTCACGGTACGGGACCAGGCTGAGCGGCTACACGGCTCCGGACCACCCCAGGAGACAAGAGTCCATTCTCTAGAGCTAGACCCTAGGTTGTCGGATCCATAGGACTATAGCTCCAAATACTAGGGTACCCGTCACAGAGTGGTGGAGTGTGCAGGCTTTGGGTACGGAACCAGGCTAAGCGGCCACACAGCTCCGGACCACCCCATGGAACGGGCTCCCGTTCTTTAAAACCGGCCCCCAGGCTGTCGGACCCTCCTGCTTTCACAGAGGGGTCCTAAACTGCAAGCCTGGCTATTCAATTTGGATGTCATCATGTCAGACGGGATGGGAACTGTATGGGTGGGTTAGGTAAAAGATAATATCTGGAAACTGCAGGATAAAACCATAGAGGCAGGAGGATAAAACTATCATAGAAGCACATCTGAGGGGGTAAATCTTCTCTTTATAACTTGACATGCATGGGTGTGGACCAACAGGCCGGGCTTATGAGGGCGGACCTCACCGGGCTGGTGTACACGTATGCACAACCTAGTTACAAAAGGGAGAAAAACTCAACACCTCAGGCTTGCCCCTATGGATAGAACTTACAGAGGTGCTCTAGGGGTTAGGAAGAGGCACTCCAGCTGTAGCAAGGTGGTTATCCCTGGGTTGGCATACTTCCGTCACCTTGAAGGGTCCTTCCCAGCTGGGGGAGAGTTTCCGGATCCCTTCTTGGTTCAGTACTCGCCGTAGGACTAGGTCCCAACCCTAGGCTCCCTACTATGCATGAACCGTTGGTAGTAGCGCACGAGCGTCTGGTTGCGACGTGCATTTCGGGTCACCACTTGTCATCTGAGTTCGTCGATGGAGTCCACATCCTTGCGTTGTAGCCGCCCTGCATAGACCCATCAAAAGACTGGACCCATGGGGAGTCCATAAGGGTTTCTGGGGGAAGACAGGCTTCGGCCCCGTAGACCAGGGAGTGCGGGGTCCCCCTGGTGGCCCATCTAGTTGTTGCCACCAGAGTAGGAGTCTCCGGTGAAGACATCCTTCAGGACCCCCTCGAGTGACTGATACCCGAGGTCCTGTTCAGCTGCGACCACCTCGTCGTCGTTGACCCTTTCCTTGCCAGGTCGGCGACGAGGTGGGGAGCCATCCCTAGAAGACTGCTCCCGCCGCTCGCTGACGCGCTTCGCGAGCTTAATGATCTCACGACATTCTGCGGCGCTGTGGCGACTGTTGGGGTGTACAGGGCATGAGCCGTTGTTACCCCTCTGCGGCCGTGGGCGCTTGTTACGCTCGTTCCGGCCCCCAGTCGCAACTGCAACGACCAGAGCGGCAGAATGCAGCTTCTCGCGGCCGCGGTTTTTCTTCTTCTTTTTGCCGTCCTGGGTAATGGCATCGGAGCCTCCTGTCTGGGCGACTCCGGTCTATGGCGCCGAGTGCCATGAACGGCCCTCAGCGACTCTGGCACACTTGTCGGCCAGAGTGAAGAGTGTGGTGACAGTTTCCACATCGTGCGTGGCCAACTTCTCCAACATATTTTCATCACGCACCCCCTGGCGGAAAGCAGTGATGATAGAATCATCAGAAATACGAGGTATGGTACCTCGTTCCTTGGTGAAGCAGGAGATAAACGTCCGGAGAGTTTCCACGGGCTCCTGCCTCACTGCGTGGAGGTGGGCCTCCACGCCATGCTATTGGTAAGCGCTGGTGAAGTTCGCTGTGAACCGCGCGCAGAGCTCTTCCCAGGAGTAGATTGATCCTGGGGCAAGGTTCATGAGCCAAGTCTGGGCCAGCCCAGACAAGGCAACATGGAAGTATGTTGCCATCACGGTGGTGTCTCCACCTGCTGCCGTGATGGCGGTGACGTAAACCTACAAAAATTCTGACGGATCAGACGTACTGTCGTACTTCTCCGGCAGGTGCGGCCGGAACTTGGATGGCCAGGTCACCGCGCGGAGATGGTCCGCGAGTGCGGCGCAGCCTACACCGGCCAACGGGACACCCGCCCGGATCCGGGCGCCCATCGTAGTCGAGGTTGTGACCCTTGACGTTTTGTTGGCGCTCCTGCGCCCTCTCCAGAGAGATGCGGGCATCCTTGCCCGCACGCCTGCGGTTGAGTTCTGCTCGCAAGTCATTAGACTTCTCTAGAGAGACTGGAGCGTCCTCCACCGCAGGTCCTCAGTCGGCGCTGCCCTCACCGAGGGTGAGCGCACAGATGCTGATGCCTCATGCTGACACCGGGATGGCCGAGGCCTGGGTCTGGTTGAGCCAGAGTATGCCATGTCGAGTAGATGGTCGACATTGTCCCGCCACTGCTTCATGACTCCTGGAGAGGCCATGGAGCTAGGAGGGTTGCGCAGCAATTCCCTGGCTGCTGACAGCGCCCCAAGCGCAGCCCTAGACGCCCTAGATATTTGCATGGGAGTGTGCTGCCATGTAGAGTGCACACCAGCCGCTGCACCAGGCGCAGGGTGGTTGGTGGCTCGCGGAGTGGAAGAGGCAGCCTCCTCTTCTAGCATGAAGTCCTCGGGCACGAAGTCTTGGTGCTCGACGATGTGGATCATGATGCCTAGGAAAAACAAGCAAAAATCCACTGCCAAGGCCCCTACCTGGTGCGCCAAATGTCGGAGAGGAAATCTCCAGCCAGGTGGCGAAATGCACTCGCCCTAAGTCCTAAGATGAGGAGGGGCCTAAGCGTTTTGCCTGTCTGCTAAGCGATGAACGAACACAAGAACACACAAGGATTTAGAGTGCATCGGGCCGTCGGAGCGTAATTCCCTACTCCACTATGTGATGTATTGAGCTTGAGAGCTTATATGAACTTGTGAGCCTGAGCTGGGTCTAAGTGTGTCCGTGTGGATGTAAGTGAGTCTCCGTGAGCTTAAGTGAGTCTAAGTGAGCTTAAGTGAGCTTGTCAAGTGTCGTTGCATGCCTCCCCTTTTATAGCTCAAAGGGGGCACGTACAAGAGTGCTGAGCCCCGACATGCGGGCCCAGGAACATAATGGATGTAATATTTGGAGCATCTAATGCTGGTTGCTAGAGCAATCTCCTTGCGCCCTGATATCCACGATCTGCGTAGCATTGGCGTGCAGGGGAAGCTTTCCTGGTAACGTACAAGTGATGATGGGCACAGTGCACTTCACAGCACGGGCATACTGTTTGGCAATGGAATGGACAGGCACGCCGCCTGCAGGATGGCCTGGACGACGCCTGCCATCAGAGTGGATAGGACACGATAAATGTCGAGGGGGCACATCACTTGTCAGCGGGATAGACAGGCGGTGCGTCTTCTCTACAATAAATGCAGAGACAGTGCGGCCCAGAGGCCTTACGTCAGGCTCTGCCCGCTGGCTTACGTCACGAGCGATAGGCCACGTGGCAACATCGGGCCTCTGCCTGAGCGGGGAGCGGAAGCACATAGGATAAAGTCTAGACACGTGTCAGTACCGGACCCACTGATGGTATCTTGGAGTATTTCACTTCTTCTGGCCACGCGGCATCCCTGGGGTCGTCCACGTGGCGGAGTTGGGTGTTGTCGTGGGTCTTGAGTAGCTGCCCGTGTCTGGGGCGAGCCGCGCTTGGAGCCACGTACGGTGCTTCTGCCACGTGACTAAGGGATAGCCGTGTGGGCTCTCTGCCTTTGTACAGTAGCGGGGGTACCCTAGTTTTAGGGTACCGATAGTACCGCTGGTCCAGGGATTGGATGGGGTGTTACAACCATCTAAGTGTAAGAGGAGACATTGAGGAGAAGCAGACCTAGGTGAGGCGCAGGCGGCCGACAAAGTCGTCGTGGGTGAGAGTGTAGGGCTTTCCGGGATTCACTTCCACACATGTGAAGCACGTAGTAGTCCAGCCACACCAATATGAGCAAGCACGGTGTAAATTGGCAGCAACATCTGTAGCATTGGAAATTCTTACCCCAAAACGACAACATGGTTTTAGCGGCTGAGCTAATGAATGCTACGCGTGGCGGCGTCTCGATGGGAAGGAGACAAGAGGGGTTAATGGGTTTGTAGGGAGGGAGTGGAAGCTTCGAGAGGGTTGTAGGTAACCGTGACGCTTTAGAGGGAATGAATTAGGACTTCTAAAAACTATCTCTAAACTAGGTCACAATTAAATCCCTAGAACAAAAACATATACAAACAAACAATCTAGATTGTGTAAACTAGGTTTTGTCTAAGTGTTGCTATCTCTACCTGTCGGCGTTTCGACCCCGGGGGTTCCCTGGACTATTGAGTAAATTGTCGCTGTGTGTCCCTGCCCAGATGGGTTGGCGCGGGATGGAACACAAGAGCTGGGATAAGCCTTGTATTATCCTGCACCAGGGGTGCCGCTCGCAGTAGGGGTTACAAGCGCGTCGCGAGAGAGAGAGAGAGGGACACAGAGCTCGCCCGCCGCTTCCCCCGTGCGAACCCCCCTCAGGGTGGCCCTGGACCTCCCTTTTATAGAGGCAAGGAGAGAGTCTAGGCGTACAACGGGGGGCACAGCTATGCGCTAACGTGTCCGGCAGTGGAGTGCCTAAGCCCTGTGTACATGCCAACATGGCCGTTGGGGGAGAGCTTGGGCCCTGTACATGTGATGGCGTGGCCGCCAGAGGAGCGCCTGAGTCCTGTAGGAGCACAGCTGGCAGCGCGGCGAGGATCCTACTGACGTCTCCTTGCTGTCGTAAGGGGCTGAGAGCCACCGGCGTCATGGCGCACGCGGGGCACCATCATTACCCGTCGCCGGGGTAAGCCTAGATGGGACGCCGGTCTTGTTCCTTGTAGCCTGAGCAGGCTAGGAATAGGGAAATGATGCATCCCCTATTAGCGCGGTCAGTCCGAGCCCAGGGTCGGTCGAGGCGGAGACTTCTCTTGAGGCCGAGGCCGGGGTCAGGCGAGGACGCGATTCCTCCCGAGACCGGGGTCGAGGCCAAGTCCGGGGGTCGGGCGAGGCGGAGACCTCCTCCCGAAGCTGGAGCCTGAGGTCGGGCGAGGCAGAAACCTCCTCCTAAGGCCGGAGCATGAGGTCGGGCGAGGCGGAGCTTCCTGTTGCGCCCGAGGCTGAACTCGGTGGTTGATCGTGACTTGTTGTCAGTCGTTGCCGGGGTGGCTGACACGGCAGTCGGAGCGGAGCGAGCAGCGCTGTTTTCCTGTCATATCGGACAGTAAAGAAGAGGGGCAAAGTGACTGTGGTCACTTCGGCCTGCCCGTCTGAGGCGCGTGTGTCAGGATACGGCGTCAGGCATCCCCTGCATTTAATGCGCCTGCGAAGCGGTTGGTTGGTGAGGCGGTATGGCCAAGGTTGCTTCACAACGAAGCCTGCCCAAGCCGGGCCTCGGGAGAGCCGAGGGGGCGCCCGCTACCTGAGGAGGCCCTCGGGCAAGGCGTGAACTTGTCTGGGACTACTGTTCCAACCTGAGGCTGGGCTCGGGTGAGATCGCGTCCCTCGGGTAGACGAAGTCTTGGCTTGAACCGCGCCCGTTAGTTGGTCTGAGGGTGTTTACCAGCCATGATTAGGAGCGTTGGGGGTACCCCTAATTATGGTACCCGACAGTAGCCCCCGAGCCTCGATGGGAGTGATGGTACTCGCTTGGAGGCTTTTGCCGCGTTTTCGGTGAGGGGATCGACCTTTCTCGGTTGTTGCCTTGTTCTGGTGGGTGCGCGCGAGCGCACCCGCCGGGTGTAGCCCCCGAGGCCTCGGAGGAGTGGTTTGACTCCTCTGAGGTCTGAACGCTTTTCGTGGTGCTTCGGTCGGTCTGATCGTTCCTTCATGCGGCCCGGCCGTAGCCCGGGTGCGTGGTCGGGTTCCAAGTTACCAAGCTGGTTTGTTGACGCTGTCAACAGTTTTGGCCGTAGCCGGGTGCGAGAGCAGCCCCTGAGCCTCTGCACGGAGCGAGAGGACGATCAAGGACTTTCCCGACTTTTATTATACGCCCATGCGTCGCCATTCCGCAAGGAGGAGGGGGGAAAGTGCCATGTTGCCCTCGGAGGGCGCCGAACATGGTGTTTCCAGTGAGCTGCTAACGGGTGATCCGAGTGGACGCCCGTGCCCCGTTCGTTAGGGGTCGGCTGGTGGCCCAGAGGCGCGCTCCAAAAGTACCTGCGGGTGATTCACCGGACCCAGACCCCTTCGACAGGGTCCGAGGGCTCGATGCCTCCCTCTGGTAGGATTCCGTTACAAATTGTTCCCGCCGGTCTCGGAAATGTCCTAGGGTACCTCGGGAGCGTAGCCCGAGCCTCGGCTATGTATCGAACGTACCTAGAGTCATCCCTCACTCTGCGTGCTCTGGGGCGACTGTCGAACCCTTCCGAGGGGCCAGCCTACGGACCCCTGATCAGTAGTGGGCACGGAGCCCGGGCGCTCTAGGCCGGCTGTCGAACCCTTCCGAGGGGCCAGCCTTCGAACCCCTGATCAGTAATGGGCTTGAAGTCCGAGTGCTCTGGGGCGGCTGTCGAAAACCTTCCGAGGGGCCAGCCTTCGAACCCCTGATCAGTAGGAGGGCTCGGGGCCCGCTTCCTCCGCCGAGAAGGATCCTTTCCACAATGTCCCCTTTCCCGGTCCCTGTGGCAAGAGAGAGAGAGAGGAGGAGGGGAAGGATATGAATTTAAATAACGTGACGCACCTTTTTTGACGTGGTCATCATGGCGGAGATGAAACGTCGCTGTAACATCCCAAAATTCTAACCCAGGTTTGAAACCCTAATCTACCCCTCCCCCCCCCTTTTTCATCCTCTAATTCCAAGAACTCCCTTAGATTTTCTTTCATCGTATGCATACACTTTGTTTGATCACAAACACCTTACTTAGATTTTATTTTCCAACACCTAGAATATCCACCAAATAATTTTGTGCAAAAATAAAAAAAGAAACAAATAAGAAATGAGTTGAGAAGGTAAAAGGAAAAAGGAAAAGAATTTCCCTCCCTCTATTGGGCCGATTTCCGTCCCAAACCCGCGGCCTCTTCCCCCTCGCGCTCGCGCTCCCCCTCCTCTTTCGGCCCATCTCCGGCCTGCCTCGGCGCGCACGCCAGCCCGCTCGCGCGCTCTCCTCGCTCCCTCTCGCCGATGAACCGTCCCCACCCGTCAGCCTCGCCCCACCCCTCGCTCTCGCTCGCGATCACTCCCACTGGCAGTGTGGTCCCACATGTCAGCCACTTCGTCGTCCTTCTCCCCCTCCCCATGTACGGCTCATCACGGTCACCTCCGGCCATCACCTCCGACCCCTCCTCTGTCTTCTCGCCGCACAGGGAAGTTGGGCACCGCCCCGTCCTCGCCGCAGCGGCCGTGTCCTTGCACGGCACCGCCGCCGTGCGGTCTCGTCATCGCCGCTGGGTGGCATTAACTCCGGTACGATGCGCCTCACCGGCACCGTGGAGCTCCGCCGCTCCCCTTCCCTCGGGCGCCTATAAAAGGGCCGCCCTGAGCTCCTCCTTCCCCGCACCGGCCTCAGCCACCCCTCTCCTCCCTCGTCTGAGCTCAATTCGTGGAAGAGCCACCGCCGTCGTCTTCCTCCCCGGTGAGCCCTTCCCTCTCTTCTCCCTGCCCCTCTGTTGGTCCATCAAGCGATTGCTTAAGCCTCCTAGCTTCGCCACACCGCCAAGAACGCAGTACACCACTTCCCCACCCCAATTCCTCGCCCAAAGCTCTCCGACAGCAACCTCGCCGCGAAGCTCCGCCACCTCCCCGCGGACAACCCCCCTCCTTGCCCCCTCTAGCCAAATTGAGCCCACCCTAGGTCCGCCAGACCCTCACCAAGCTTGGGCAACCGCCCGTTGCCCGAGAACCGGCCCACCGGCGGAGAATCGCCGTCAAGGCCACCGTCGGCCGGTTTTCCTCCCCGCGAACGACCGGTTCGCCCCACGCCATCGACCGCTGGCGCCGTCTTCCCCTCCCGCTCTCTCTGTCGCGTGGGCCCCACGGCGATGGCGTTTTCCCCTCACGCCCGCGCCGTCTCCCCGCCTTGGGCCGCTGTTGGGCCAGCGCCCTCGCGCCCGCACGCGCCCCTGCACCCGGCTGGGCCAGATTCCCCTCCCCGGCCCACCAGCGCCTAAATCCTTTCTCTTTTTCCTTTTTTTCAGCCCTTTTTCCTCTAATTAGTTTTTATCAATATTTTATGTGCCAAAAATCATCAAAACACTTTCTAGAGTCACATGTAATAGTAATGACACACTACGATGGTGAAACCACTGATTGGTGTATTTTTTTTATGGACTGTTTTCACTAGAAGAAGCGGGGACCGAGGGCCCGGAACCCGTAGCCCCGGAAGAAGGGCCGGAGCTCTATCACCCGGAGGTAGATCTTTTATGCCAGGAAAGCTTTGACGAAGGCAAGTCCATCCTTCCCTTGATGCATAAATTACCTATTCTCTCTACCACTGCCTAGGCCGGGAAATTCAGGGGGAAAATTTCATTGTGAGTGAGAGATGGCCCACATTGACATATACATTCTAAATACGAAATATGGATCGGGAAGAAGGGCAATGTGTTTCTTCAAATTAAGCCTCTTTTCGAAAACTTATGTGTTGAAGGGTACTCACCCTCATCACCTTGGGAGTGGGATGATCAGGGACTCCCTGGTTTAGGGGAGGGCCTAAGGTGCTGGCTCAGCTGGTTTAGGCATGAGCAGAAGGATTGTCCCCTCATATAAGGACCGGTTTGTCATTTTCACTACCTGTACTCCTTTATGGTACAACCACTTGAGACTCTATGGGCAGTCACTCAATCCGAACTCGTGCGGTCCAACCCCAGGGTTAAGAAGGCTGGGGAGCACCGGGAGGATAAGGGGGGGAACGTTTTGTCCGGTTTGGACATGGTGGTGGCCTGACTCCTTCTGGATAACCGTTAAGGTTAGGACGTACGAGGAAGGAAAGAGATCAGGCATTCGGATCTCATTGATCATGAGATCGCAGAGCCGGGCTAGTGGGTAAAGTGTACACCTCTGCGCAGAGTTGAAACCTATTCGAATAGTTCGGGTCCACTGGTATGGACGAGTCTGGTATGGCATGACAATTAGAGATTTTTTTTCTGTGAGTTACATAAAAAGGGAAATGTGTGGTGAAGTGGGTGTTGAGAAAGAAACTAAGGCCACGGGAACGGGAAGCTCAGTGGTGGTTGAGTTTTGATCACTTTTGAAGACTATGGGAAAAGCCTTACAGCAACTGCCTTTTTCTAAGAAAATGAAGAGTGACTTCAACTCCACCAAATAAAGCATGTATACTATAGGTCTCTTTCTCTCTACGGGAGTAGGGTGGGCTTGCGGAATACCTAGTGTATTCACCCAGATTTATTTATGTTTTTCAGCAGCCGAAGACTTCTTTTCTGCTATGCTTGATTGAGAGGGCTGTGTCTGCACCCAGTTCTGCCTGTGGCTTGGGCTAGTATACTTTGCCTATTGCGCTTCTTATTTTGACTCTCTAGAGCTTGTACCCCGGTATTGTAATAATTTTTATCTAAACTCTGTACTATTTGAAGTAAGGAATGTGTTTACTAGTCTCCTGGGACTAGTAATTGTATCACATTTGAGTCCCAAAGGATCGGGACGCTTCAGGTGGTATCGGAGCCATAGGACTGGCCGTAGGTCGCAGCCCTGACCCTAAAACTTGCCCTAAAAAGAAAATACCTCTTTCCCCAAGAAAAATCTTCTCTCCTCCCCCCCCCCCCCCCGATTTTAACAGACCCTTCTTTTCCTATTCCAGATGGAAGACTCTCTGGCCATTAGGACATCCTACTGCTCAGAGGTGGAAGGGTTTCCACATCTTTTGCGAAGTTGTGCGCTTCGCATGGGAATCTGCAAGAAGCCGGAATATGTCTGGAAGGAGTATCTCGAGGGCGGAATGGAGAAATGCTCTATGGCAGTCTACCTGGGAGAAAGCTGAAACCATCCGAACCATCCTTCCTTCCAAGTCACTTTTACCGGATACCGCTTTCCAGATACTTGCCAGAATGTTGCCCGAACAGCCCTCCGACAACTATGCCAGAACTACAACAAGGTGATCTTTGAAACCCCCTTCGCTACTTTCCACCCAGCAACAAGAATACCCCCACCTGGAGGAAAAGACTTCAGGCCCTGACAGGAGGAAATCCTATTGAAGATGATCCCACCATCGTCTACATGGCTGGATACCTTCACACCCTTGATAACCAATATGATGACCTCACCCTCCACTGCACCTACCTAACCTCCCGGGTGGAAAGCCTGGAGCAAAAAGTCAGGGAACTTTCAGGGGAAAAGGCGTCCCTTCAAGAGAGCCTTGCAATAGCTGAAGGCGAGGAAACCAATACCCGTGAGGCTTACCGCACCCTGAAGATGGACTATGACAAGAAACTGAAGAAGCTCGCCCCCGCAAGAAAAATACGCAAGAAGACCAAAAACCAAGGATGTCAGACTGAGCAGAAGGAAGAAACCCCTCCAACCCTACCCCCTGCCGGGTTAAGGAACTCGTCCGACACCGAGGAGATGTCCCTAGCCAGCCTTGATGATCTTCTCAAGGAATTTGGGGACACTTTAGAGAGGGAGTTCGGGAGTACCCTAGATAGTACTCGCGTGTAATGAACTTATGGTAGCCGTGTGCTGTATTATGTAATGGCTTGATGTAATGAATAAAATAACTAGTTAGAAAAAAATGGCATGTGCATGGTAGTAACTCTTTTCCCCTGGCAGATGGCTTTAGATAAAACCACGCCTACCGCCTTCGGGATTGGAGCAGGTTTTCCCCTAGGAGCAGCAGGAGAAGCTGGCGGAGAAAGGGATGGGACCCACCTCCCCGCACCTCCAGATCTACCACTAGACCTAGCCCAAGTTCTAGCCAATCAAACCCAACTCATTGAAGTCCTCACTAGAAGTCTAGAAAACCAGCGCCCAGGTGGTGGAAGGCCTCAGGACAGGATGAAAGAATTTTTGAGACTCAAGCCTCCAACGTTCGTGGGGTCCAGCAATCCCCTCGATGCAGATGACTGGCTTCGCACGATCAAGAGGAAGCTGGAAGCCATCGGATGCCCCGAAAACCAGCGCATCCAACTGGCAGCTCATCAGCTTTCAGAAATGGCTTTAGCATGGTGGGACACCTTCAGTGAGGCTGTCAAGGATGCTACCTGGGCAGAATTCGAAACAACCTTTCGTGAGCACCATGTACCCCAGGGGATAGTTCAACTCAAGGAGGATGAATTCCGGGAGCTAACTCAAGGCGGGAGAATAGTCAGTGAGTATGTGCACAAGTTCACAGAGTTGGCCCATTACGCGCCTGACGATATCAGCACCGAGTCCAGGAAGATGGCCCGTTTCCTGAAAGGACTAAGACCCGAGCTTAAGACCATCCTCGCCAGCCAAGACTTCCTCAACTTCTCTCACCTCTCCAACAAAGATATCCAAGTGGAAAGGGCAAAAGAGGAAGAAAAAGGGCACCTCAAGAGGAAATTCCAAGTTCTCCAAGCTCAACAACAAGAACGTCACCAGAGAGCTCGACCTTTTGGGCTCCCACCCAGGGGACCAAGCTTCAATAAACCATCTGGACCCACTCCATCGCGCTATAGTCAGCAGAGTCAGAGCTCCCTTCAGACACCCTCCGTTGCGAGCAACCAACCGCCAGCAAATGCCTGTTGGCACTGCGGAGACCCTAGTCACTTCAAGAATAACTGCCCTCACTTGAAGGCACCCGGACTGACCCACTCCAACTCGGTAAATGGCCCCAAGATTCCCTCAGCACCTACCTCCAAGGCACCTCCTTCCAACAGCCAGCAGAGCAGGACTTAGTACCAGAGCAGAGCCCGAGTCAACCACGTCGACGCTCAAGAAGCCCAGCAAGCTCTGGGAGTAGTGCTCGGTGAGTTCCTTGTTGAATTTACTCCCGCTACTGTACTTTTTGATTCGGGAGCATCCCATTCTTTTATAGCCACTAAGTTTGTGGAAAAGCATGGCATCCCCTCTACACCCCTAGCCATCCCTTTGGTCACCCGAACCCCGGGATCGGACCTCCTGTGCCAACTCAGGTGCTCCCAAGTCAGAATTCTCTTAAGTGGGGTAGTGTTCCTGGCAGACTTAACCGTCTTGCCATCCCAAGGGATTGATGTGATCCTAGGGATGGATTGGCTAACTAAGCACAAAGGTATCATCAGCTGCGCAAACAAGACCGTCCTTCTCACCGATCACCAAGGAAAAGCAGTTTCCTGTCAAGCCCAGCCGCCCGCCAACGATCCAATGATGTTTAACCCTGCAGCAGAAAACATGTCCGTAATCGAAGAGTTTGAGGATGTATTTCCGGAAGAGTTGCCTGGAATGCCACCCGAAAGAGGAGTGGAGTTCTATATAGACCTCATTCCTGGCACTGCGCCCATCACAAAGAGACCATACCGCATGGCCCCCACAGAGTTAACAGAGTTAAAACTCCAGATTGGAGAACTGCAACAAAAAGGGTACATCTGTCCCAGTTCGTCTCCTTGGGGAGCACCCGTCCTTTTTGTTACCAAAAAGGATGGAAGTATGAGAATGTGTATTGATTATCGATCCTTGAACGAAGTTACAATCAAGAATAAGTACCCTCTCCCTCGGATCAATGACCTCTTTGACCAACTGCAGGGAGCCAAATACTTCTCCAAGATAGACCTCAGGTCAGGGTATCACCAACTGAGGATCAAGGAAGCAGACATTCAGAAGACTGCATTCGTCACCAGATACGGGCAATATGAATTCACAGTGATGCCATTTGGGCTAACAAACGCACCCGCCTTTTTCATGAACCTCATGAATAAGGTATTTATGGAAGAATTGGATAAGTTTGTCGTGGTCTTTATCGACGATATCCTCATCTATTCCAAGAGTCGCAAGGACCACGAGCGTCACCTTCGGATCGTCCTCGGAAGACTCAGAGCACATCAACTTTATGCTAAACTCAGCAAGTGTGAGTTCTGGTTAGAGAAGATAGCCTTCCTGGGGCATATATTGACTGCAGAAGGAATAGAAGTGGACCCATCCAAGGTAGAAGCCGTTTCAAAATGGAAACAGCCATCCAACGTCAGTGAAGTACGAAGCTTTCTGGGAATGGCAGGGTATTACCGCCGCTTTATCAAGGGATTGTCCAGCATAGCAAAACCTATGACCAAACTTCTCAAAAAGGACAATAAGTTTGTGTGGACTCCAAAGTGTGAGGAAAGTTTCCAGATCATCAAGGAAAAGCTTACAACCGCGCCCGTATTGACACTACCAGATATACACCAAGATTTCGTCATCTTCTGTGATGCTTCAAGGCATGGCTTAGGGTGTGTCTTGATGCAAAATGAGAAAGTTATTGCTTATGCATCCCGCTTACTCAAGCCACATGAGCAGAATTACCCCACCCACGACTTGGAATTGGCAGCCATAGTACATGCTCTGAAAATATGGAGGCACTACCTGATTGGGAACAAATGCCACATCTTCACCGACCACAAGAGTCTGAAATACATTTTCACTCAGCCGGACCTCAACCTCCGTCAAAGAAGGTGGCTTGAATTGATCAAGGATTATGACCTCGAAATCCACTACCACCCCGGGAAGGCCAACGTGGTAGCAGACGCCCTCAGCCGAAAACCTTTCAGGATTAAAGGGACCAACTTTTTAGAAGATTGGAAGAAAGACTCAGCTCAGCTAAATGTATGTCTGGGAGACAACGGTGGCCTGGAAGTCAAGCCAATGCTAGAAGATCTCATACGCAAGGCTCAACGCCTGGACGCAGAGACAGCCAGACTTATGGAGAGAGCTCGCAAGGAGCAACTTCCGGATCTTAGGACAGATGAGCAAGGAGTCCTCTGGTTCAAGAACTGCCTGTGTGTACCAATGGGAGAGGCACGGGAAGTCCTGCTCAATGAAGCCCACAACTCAGCTTACTCCATCCACCCAGGAACCACCAAGATGTACCTGGACCTCAAAGCCAGATATTGGTGGAAAGGGATGAAAAAGGAAATAGCACAGTATGTAGCCCGGTGTGACACCTGTCAGCGAATGAAGGCCGAACATCAGAAGCCCGCAGGCCTGCTGCAACCCCTCCCAGTGCCTGAATGGAAGTGGGAAGAAATAGGCATGGATTTCGTGACCGGACTACCCCGAACGCGGAAAGGGAATGATTCTATCTAGGTAATAATCGATCGTCTCACCAAGGTGGCCCACTTCGTCCCAGTAAAACCCACTTTTGGAAGAGCCGCCCTTGCCCGAATATACCTTAAGGAGATAGTCAGGCTCCATGGCATTCCGCGGAAGATAGTGTCAGATAGAGGAACACAGTTCACTTCAAAATTTTGGAAAGGCCTCCAGCAAGCAATGGGCACCAAACTAGATTTCAGCACCGCTTACCACCCCCAGTCAGATGGTCAAACAGAAAGAGTCAACAAGATCCTCGAAGATTTGCTAAGAGCCTGTGTGTTAACTTTCGACAGGGATTGGGAGTCCAGTTTGCCGTACGCCGAATTCTCATACAACAACAGCCATCAGGCCAGCATCAAAATGTCACCGTTCGAAGCACTGTATGGAAGAAAATGCCAGACTCCCCTAATGTGGTCCAATGTAGGGGAAAGGACACTAGAAGGACCCGACTTTGTTAAAGAAGCCGAAGAGAAAGTTGCCTTGATCCACAGGAGGTTACTTGAAGCTCAGAGTCGACAGAAGAGTTACGCAGACAACAGATGAAGAGAACTCAGATTTGAGGAAGGAGATTTCGTTTATCTCAAGGTCTCCCCGATGCGTGGTGTTAAAAGGTTCCAAATGAAAGGAAAGCTAGCACCACGTTTCGTCGGTCCCTACCCCGTCATTAGCCGGGTGGGACCCGCAGCATACCGTCTTGAGCTACGAGAATCCATGTCAGATATTCACAATGTGTTCCATGTGTCTCAGCTCCGCAAATGCCTAAAAGTACCAGAAAACCACATCGAGGCAGATGCAATTCAGATTCAAAAGGATCTCCAGTACAGGGAAAATCCAGTGAAGATTCTCGACTCAGCAGTCAGAAGGACCCGCAACTCAGAAGTGAGACTCTGTAAGGTTCAGTGGAGCAGAGATGGTGAAGAGGAAGCCACCTGGGAAAGTGAGGATTCTCTGAGGAAGGAATACCCTTACCTTTTCTCGAGCCCCGTCTGAATCTCGAGGGCGAGATTCCTTTAAGTGGGGTAGGTTTGTAACATCCCAAAAATCTAACCCAGGTTTGAAACCCTAATCTATCCCTCCCCCCCTTTTTCATCCTCTAATTCCAAGAACTCCCTTAGATTTTCTTTCATCATATGCATACACTTTGTTTGATCACAAGCACCTCACTTAGATTTTATTTTCCAACACCTAGAATATCCACCAAATAATTTTGTGCAAAAAGAAAAAAAGAAACAAATAAGAGATGAGTTGAGAAGGTAAAAGGAAAAAGGAAAAGAATTTCCCTCCCTCTGTTGGGCCGATTTCCGGCCCAAACCCGCGGCCTCTTCCCCCTCGCGCTCGCGCTCCCCCTCCTCTTTCGGCCCATCTTTGGCCTGCCTCCGCACGCACGCCAGCCCGCTCGTGCGCGAAGTCGCCCGCGCGCTCTCCTCGCTCCCTCTCGCTGACGAACCGTCCCCACCCGTCAGCCTCGCCCCACCCCTCGCTCTCACTCGCGATCACTCCCACTGGCAGTGTGGCCCCACCTGTCAGCCACTTCGTCGTCCTTCTCCCCCTCCCCACGTACGGCTCATCACGGTCATCTCCGGCCATCACCTTCGTCCCCTCCTCCGTCTTCTCGCCGCATAGGGAAGTTGGGCACCGCCCCGTCCTCGCCGCAGCGGCCGTGTCCTTGCACAGCACCGCCGCCGTGTGGTCTCGTCATCGCCGCTGGGCGGCATTAACTCCGGTACGATGCGCCTCACTGGCACCGCGGAGCTCCGCTGCTCCCCTTCCCTCGGGCACCTATAAAAGGGCCGCCCCGAGCTCCTCCTTCCCCACACCGGCCTCAGCCACCCCTCTCCTCCCTCGTCCGAGCTCAATTCGTGGAAGAGCCGCCGCCGTCGTCTTCCTCCCCGGTGAGCCCTTCCCTCTCTTCTCCCTGCCCTTCTGTTGGTCCATCAAGCGATTACTTAAGCCTCCTAGCTTTGCCACACCGCCACAAACGCAGTACACCACTTCCCCACCCCGATTCCTCACCCAAAGCTCACCGATGGCAACCTCGCCGCGAAGCTCCGCCACCTCCCCGCGGACAACCCCCCTCCTTGCCCCCTCTAGCCAAATTGAGCCCACCCCTAGGTCCGCCAGACCCTCACCAAGCTTGGGCAACCGCCCGTTGCCCGAGAACCGGCCCACCGGCGAAGAATCACTGTCAAGGCCACCGTCGGCCGGTTTTCCTCCCCGCGAACGGCCGGTTCGCCCCACGCCGTCGACCGTTGGCGCCGTCTTCCCCTCCCGCTCTCTCTGTCGCGTGGGCCCCACGGCGATGGTGTTTTCCCCTCACGCCCGCGCCGTCTCCCCGCCTTGGGCCGCTGTTGGGCCAGCGCCCTCGCGCCCGCACGCGCCCTGCATCCGGCTGGGCCAGATTCCCCCTCCCCGGCCCACCAGCGCCTAAATCCTTTCTCTTTTTCCTTTTTTTCAGCCCTTTTTCCTCTAATTAGTTTTTCTCAATATTTTATGTACCAAAAATCATCAAAACACTTTCTAGAGTCACATGTAATAGTAATGACACACTATGATGGTGAAACCACTAATTGGTGTATTTTTTTTATGGACTGTTTTGACTAGAAGAAGCGGGGACCAAGGGCCCGGAACTCGTAGCCCCGAAAGAAGGGCCAGAGCTCGATCACCCGGAGGTAGATCTTTTATGCCAGGAAAGCTTCGACGAAGGCAAGTCCATCCTTCCCTTGATGCATAAATTACCTATTCTCTCTACCACTGCCTAGGCCGGGAAATTCAGGGGGAAAATTTCATTGTGAGTGAGAGATGGCCCGCATTGACATATACATTCTAAATACGAAATATGGATCGGGAAGAAGGGCAATGTGTTTATTCAAATTAAGCCTCTTTTCGAAAAGTTATGCGTTGAAGGGTACTCACCCTCATCACCTTGGGAGTGGGATGATCAGGGACTCCCTGGTTTAGGGGAGGGCCTAAGGTGCTGGCTTAGCTGGTTTAGGCATGAGCAGAAGGATTGTCCCCTCATATAAGGATCGGTTTGTCATTTTCACTACATGTACTCCTTTATGGTACAACCACTTGAGACTGTGTGGGCAGTCACTCAATCCGAACTCGTGCGGTCCAACCCAAGGGTTAAGAAGGCTGGGGAGCACCGGGAGGATAAGGGGGGGAACGTTTTGTCTGGTTTGGACATGGTGGTGGCCTGACTCCTTCCGGATAACCGTTAAGGTTAGGACGTACGAGGAAGGAAAGAGATCCGGCATTCGGATCTCATTGATCATGAGATCGCAGAGCCGGGCTAGTGGTTAAAGTGTACACCTCTGCGCAGAGTTGAAACCTATTCGAATAGTCCGGGTCCACTGGTATGGACGAGTCTGGTATGTCATGACAATTAGAGATTTTTTTTTCTGTGAGTTACATAAAAAGGGAAATGTGTGGTGAAGTGGGTGTTGAGAAAGAAACTAAGGCCACGGGAGCGGGAAGCTCAGTGGTGGTTGAGTTTTGATCACTTTTGAAGACTATGGGAAAAGCCTTACAGCAACTGCCTTTTTCTAAGAAAATGATGAGTGACTTCAACTCCACCAAATAAAGCATGTATACTATAGGTCTCTTTCTCTCTACGGGAGTAGGGTGGGCTTGCGGAATACCTAGTGTATTCACCCAGATTTATTTTTGTTTTTCAGCAGCCGAAGACTTCTTTTCTACTATGCTTGATTGAGAGGGTTGTGTCTGCACCCAGTTCTGCCTGTGGCTTGGGCTAGTATACTTTGCCTATTGTGCTTCTTATTTTGGCTCTCTAGAGCTTGTACCCCGATATTGTAATAATTTTTATCTAAACTCTGTACAATTTGAAGTAAGGAATGTGTTTACTAGCCTCCTGGGACTAGTAATTGTATCACATTTGAGTCCCAAAGGATCGGGACGCTTCAGTCGCCCGCTTCGCCTGCCAAAGGTGTCGCTTGCCCTGCCGCGAAGTTAATGCGACGGGACGGGCGATTCGCGTGGCACCCGTTGCGCGTGCGAGCCGTTCGAGGAACGGGGCACGGGCGCGTCGTCTTCACGCCGTGGGAGAGGGCTCTCCTGTCGCTTCGGGAGGGGACGCGAGCCTGCAGGCGACTTGACCGCTGCCTCCACTCGTCTGCCGCTGCAGTTACTGCCGGCCCACTTTTGACCATGCCAACCGTTGTGCCTACCCACGGCTGACTGACCCGTGGCCGTCTCCTTTAATTGGCACTGTTGGGTCATGCGCAGGGCTACCTCGAGTAGCGGCACTGGTTCCGCAGTCGAGGAGGCGCAGCATTGGCGCGAGTGGCGGTGTAGCTTCTTGCACGTCGTAACCGGCGTGCCGGTTACATGACATGTGGGCCCGCTTCCTTTGTGCTGGTCCACCGGATGTGGACGGAGCCGAAGGGGCGCACAATTGCGGTGCAGTTGGATGCTTGTCGCGTGGCAGTCCAGCCTTTCGACCACCGGTTTCTGCGAAGATGGGAGAGCGCTTGTAACCGCGGGACGGTTACATGCCTCGCGTGCGGCGGTTCGCCTTCTTCGTGCTTCGGATCAGCTCGTATGACGTGTGGGTCCTAGCCCCCGTGTCGTAGGGGGAGAACCTTGGAGGATGTCAGTGGGGATTTTGCCCGTGACGCTAAGGGGTGCAAGTGAGGAGGTCTGCCTATAAAAGGGGGATCGATCCCCTGGGCAGTGGCCATGCCTTCGCTCTCCCCTCATGCATCGCGCCCTTTCGCCTTTTGAGCCCCCGGATGGGGTGCTCCAGCGTCGCCTTGCTCTTGCTGTCGTTGGAGGAGCGCGGCCTCGTGGAGATCGGCACCTTTCAGCCATTGCTCGGCTTCAAGGATTTTCGTCGTGCAGCCCGGCTACATTCCCTCACCAATGGGAAGTTTGGTGGGGAGAAGCAAGCCGGGCTGTGGCCTCCGCCCCGCCCTCAGCTTCAAGGATCTTCATCATCCGGGCTAAGGCGGAGGAGCGCACCGAGTGGGGGGTTGCCTCCGCGTGGGCCGCTAACCCTTTTCTTCCCCCAGTGTTTGGGGGAGAAAGGCATCCTCCAGCCCTATAGAGCCTTTCTCCAGCCATGCGGGGGAAGGCGAACTGCTGCTCCCTAGACAGGGTGCAGCTTTTCGTCCTTCGTCCGGGCGGCGGTCGTGCCGCGCGCAGGCCGGCCACGTCCAGGTCCTCCTCGCACCGTCAGCCGCGCCGGGGGGTCGCCCAGCACGTCGTACGCCGCGAGGGTGGTGCTCGTGTTCTGGGGCGGCCTTGGGTAGGATGGGAGTGAGGACCTATCGGTGCGCTTTGGGGCGACCGCTGTTCGTCGGTGGGGTGTCGGTGGGTTCGAATCCACGGTCGGCGCCCTCCGACTCTTCGGCCTTAGCGGCTTGTCCTCGCCCCTCGTGTGGGGATGTGGGCGAGGGCCTCTTCACAGTAGCGTTTGTCTTGAGGTCATCGCTGCTGCTGTTTAGCCGCCCAAGGTGGAGGTCGTTGTCTCTGCTGCTGCAGAGGTCGCCGGCAAGCCGCTTGGGGTTTGTTATCCCGCAAGCCTTCCGGTGTGGAAGTTGTTCGTGCCTGCGGGAATGGAACCAGAGTCCCGTTTGTAAGGAGATATACCGGGTTTTTGCCGGAGCAAAATGTAACCGCCTCAAGTACTTAGACATTTGTCATAGGTCGGGAGAACCGCCGAGGGTTCTGCCGACGTCTAAGTCTGTGTAGCATAGTTACCCCAGGTATATGTGTTTGTTCTTTGTGGCTGTCGAGGCCTGAACATTTGGGTATTCGAGAATGAAGCTGTGTGTCTTCCTCATTCCGAGCGCTGGGACTTGTCTGTTGTCTAGCCAAACCACTTAACCGAGCGTCGGTTGCCTTTCACGGAAGGTGACGAGTGAGGTGTCCGTATCCCGGAGGCGTAGGAGTCCCTCGGCTCTGTCGGCCTTGCCGCTCTAGGATTCCCTTGCTCAATTTTTGGAACCCTTGGCTGCTCTGCGATGAGCCGGAGTCGGAGGCAGCGGTGTTAGCGCGGACAGATGCGGAGTCGGCTCGGAAAGAGACTTCGTCGGCCCGGGAGATGGCGGCTTCCCAGGCCGAGGAAGATGTGGTAGCAGCCGCTACAGCTTGGCCAAGACATCTGCTGGCGCGGTGCTGGCGTCCTCCCTTAGGTGGAGGTCCTTTTGCCTGGGTCGCCGTCAGAGGCCGAGCCTGGTTCCGCCGAGGGTGGAAACAATGCCGAGGGTGCTGCTGCTCCCCCTGCCGATGCTCGAACCTGCAGGGACAGTTTGTCTGTAGCATGCGCATGCTTTTTCACGGCCGCCGAGGCCTAAACACTTTATCGTCGTGTTTAAAAAGCTACGTCTTCTCTCCTCTTGTTTCGAGCATTACGACTTGTCTGTCAATAGCAGAATCGTTTATCCGAACGAGAGTTACTTTTCGCGGAAGGTGATGAGTGAGGTATCCGTATCCCGGAGGCGTAGGAGTCACTCAGCTCGGTCGGCCTTGCCACTTACGTGCGCTCTCATTTGGTCGAAGGATTCCATTATTGGAACAGTCGAGAAGGCGCGAAAGTCGTTTTCTACCCGAGTGTTAGGACTTGTTTGGTAGCAGGATCGCTTATCCGAGCGTGAGTTACTTCTCGCGGAAGGTGATGAGTGAGGTATCCGTATCCTGGAGGCGTAGGAGTTCCTCGGCTCGGTCGGCCTTGCCGCTTACGTGTACTCTCTTCGTTCTCAGGATCCCGCTATCAATACGGAAGTCGAAAGCACAAAGGTTGTTTTGCTAGAAAATTTTTCCGAGGAAAATTTTGACGCAGAGGGGGTTCCCCCCTTCTAGCCCCCGAGGGAGGGTCGGGCTTTGCTGAGGCAAGGCCGACCCTTCCTTGACGGTTAGACTTTGTGTATGTAAACGAGGTACATGAACGACTTAAAACATCTTAAGGGTAGAAGCGACGTAGCTATTGGATGTTCCAAGCGTTGCTGTAGACCTTGCCTTGGTCGTTGGCCAGCTTGTATGTTCCGGGCTTCAAGATCTTGGCGATGATGAAGGGCCCTTCCCAGGGAGGAGTGAGCTTGTGGTGCCCTCGGGCGTCTTGTCGCAGGCGAAGCACCAAGTCTCCCACTTGGAAGCCTTGGGACCGAACGCTTCGGGCGTGGTAGCGCCGCAGCGACTGCTGGTACCGTGTCGAATGTAGTAAGGCAACGTCCCGAGCCTCCCCGAGTTGGTCCAGCGAGTCTTCTTGGTTGGTCTGGTTGCTTCGGTCGTCGTACACCTTGGTCCTCGGGGACCCATATTCTAAGTCCGTGGGGAGGACGGCCTCGGCCCCATAGACTAGAAAGAACGGTGTAAAACCCGTGGCGCGGCTCGGCATCGTCCTCAGACTCCAGACTACCGAGGGTAGCTCTTTCATCCACCGCTTACCGAACTTGTTGAGGTCGTTGTAGATCCTTGGTTTGAGCCCCTGCAAAATCATACCGTTGGCACGCTCCACCTACCCATTCGTCATGGGATGAGCTACGGCGGCCCAGTCCACACGGATGTGGTGGTCGTCGCAGAAGTCCAGGAACTTTTTTCCAGTGAACTGCGTGCCATTGTCGGTGATGATTGAGTTTGGGACCCTGAAGCAATGGATGATGTTGGTGAAGAACGCCACCGCCTGCTCGGACCTGATGTTGTTTAGGGGTCGGACATCAATCCACTTGGAGAATTTGTCGATAGCGACCAGCAAGTGCGTGAAGCCCCCGGGTGCCTTCTGCAAGGGACCGACAAGGTCTAGACCCCACACAGTAAATGGCCAGGTGATGGGTATCGTCTGCAAGGCCTGAGCGGGCAGATGCGTCTGCTTTGCGTAGAATTGACACCCCCGGCAGGAGCGCACAATCCTAGTGGCGTCGACCACCGCGGTTGGCCAGTAGAAACCTTGTCGGAAGGCATTCCCCACGAGGGCTCGAGGTGCTGCATGGTGGCCGCAAGCCCCCGAGTGTATTTCTTGCAATAGCTCTTGTCCTTGGGAGATAGATATGCATCGTTGGAGGATGCCCGAGGGGCTGCGGTGATAGAGCTCTTTTTCATCACCCAGCAAGACGAATGACTTGGCGCGTCGAGCCAGCCGCCGAGCTTTGGTCTTGTCGATGGGAAGCTCTCCTCGGAGGAGATATTCTAGGTACGGGGTCTGCTAGTTCGGATCTGGCGTGACCCCATTCTGTTCCTCCTCGACGGCCAAGGCCTCTTCCTCGATGGCCAAGGGTGCCTTGGATGCGGCCGAGGGTACCTCGGGCTCGGCCGAGGGTACCTCGGGCTGGGCCAAGGCTTCCTCAGGCTCGGGCGCGTCGTCGATCTTGATGGATGGTTGATGTATGTCTCTGGAGAAGACGTTCGAGGGAACCGTCGTTCGCCCCGAGCGAGGCTATTTTCGCCAGCTCGTCCGCAGTCTCGTTGTACCGTCGGGCGATGTGGTTGAGCTCCAGCCCGTAGAGCTTGTTTTCCAGGCACCGGACTTTGTCGCAGTAGGCTTCCATCCTCCGGTCACGGCAGTGGGAGTTCTTCATGACTTTGTCGATGACAAGCTGCGAGTCGCCTCGAGCGTCGAGGCGTCGGACCCCTAGCTCGATGGCGATGCGTAGCCCGTTAACCAGTGCCTCGTACTCGGCCACGTTGTTTGATGCCGGAAAATGGAGGCGAATGACGTAGCGGAGATGCTTTCTGAGGGGTGAAACGAAGAGCAGGCCAGCGCCTGCCCCTGTTTTCATGAGTGACCCATCGAAGTACATGGTCCAGAGCTCGGGCTGGATTGGAGTTGTCGGTAACTGGGTATCAGTCCACTCAGCCAGGAAGTTTGCCAAGACCTAGGATCTTATGGCCTTCTGAGGAGTGAATGATAGCGTTTCGCCCATAAGCTCCACCGCCCACTTTGCTATCCTACCCGAGGCCTCGCGACGCTGGATGATCTCCCCCAGAGGGAAGGATGACACCACAGTTACCGAATGAGACTCGAAGTAGTGTCGCAACTTTTGCCGTGTCAGGATCACTGCGTAGAGCAGCTTCTGGATCTGTGGGTAGCGGACTTTGGTCTCGGAAAGCACTTCGCTGATGAAGTAGACTGGCCTCTGGACAGGCAGTGCATGCCCTTCTTCTCATCTCTCGACTACGATCGCGGCGTTGACCACCTGAGTAGTCGCGGCTACGTAGATCAAGAGGGCTTCTCCTGCGGCGGGGGGCACCAGGATGGGTGTGTTCGTAAGGAGCGCCTTAAGGTTTCCGAGGGCTTCCTCGGCCTCGGGGGTCCAAGTGAAGCACTCGGCCTTCCTTAAGAGGCGGTACAGAGGCAAGCCTTTCTCGCCAAGGCGTGAGATAAAGCGGTTCAGAGCCGCAAGGCATCCCATGACCCTCTGTACTCCTTTCAAATCTTTGATCGGTCCCATGTTGGTGATGGCCGCGATTTTCTCCGGGTTGGCCTCGATGCCCCGCTCGAAGATGATGAATCCAAGGAGCATGCCTCGGGGGACTCCGAAGACACACTTCTCGGGATTGAGTTTCACGCCTTTCACTCTCAGACACTTGAATGTCGTTTCAAGGTCAGAGAGGAGGTCGGAGGCTCTCTTCGTCTTGACAACGATGTCGTCGACATAAGCCTCTACTGTTCTGCTGATGTGTTCTCCGAACACGTGGTTCATGCACCTTTGGTAAGTGGCACCTGCATTCCTCAACCCAAATGGCATTGTAGTGTAACAGTACATGCCAAAAGGTGTGATGAAAGAAGTCGCGAGCTGGTCGGACTCTTTCATCTTGATTTGGTGATAGCCTGAGTAGGCATCAAGGAATGACAGGGTTTCGCACCCAGCAGTGGAGTCCACGATTTGATCGATGCGAGGTAGAGGGTAGGGAACTTTCAGACATGCTTTGTTTAGACCAGTGTAGTCTACACACATCCTCCATTTCCCATCCTTCTTCCTTACAAGAACAGGGTTAGCTAACCATTCGGGATGGAATACCTCTTTGATAAACCCTGCCGCGAGTAGCTTGTGGATCTCCTCGCCTATGGCCCTGCGCTTTTCTTCATCAAAACGGCGCAGGGTTTGCTTCACGGGTCGGGCTCCAGCTCTGATGTCCAGTGAGTGCTCGGCGACATCCCTCGGTATGCCAGGCATGTCCGAGGGACTCCACGCAAAGACTTCGGCGTTTGCGCGGAGAAAGTCGACGAGCACCGCCTCCTGTTTGGGGTCGAGCTCGGAGCTGATCCGAACTTGCTTGCTGGCATCGTTGCTGGGGTCGAGAGAGACAGACTTGACCGCCTCAACTGGTTCGAAGTTGCCGGCGTGCCGCTTCGCGTCGGGCGCCTCCTTGGAGAGGCGTTCCAGGTCGGCGATGAGGGCCTCGAACTCGGCGAGAGCCTCGGCGTACTCCATGCACTCCACGTCGCATTCGTACGCGTGGCGGTATGTGGATCCGACGGTGATGATCCCATTCAGGCCCGACATCTTGAGCTTGAGGCAGGTGTAGTTGGGGACGGCCATGAACTTGGCGTAGCATGGTCTTCCCAACACCGCATGGTAGGTTCCTCAGAACCCGACGACCTCAAAGGTGAGAGCTTCCTTTTGGAAGTTAGAGGGAGTTCCGAAGCAAACGGGTAAGTCGATCCATTCGAGGGGTAGGATTCGCTTCCCGGGCGCGATCCCGTGGAAGGGTGCCGCACCGGCCCAGACTTCGGACCGATCAACCCCTAAGAGTTCCAGGGTCTCGGTGTAGATGATGTTAAGGCTGCTGCCTCCGTCCATGAGGACCTTGGAGAGCCTAACATTGCCAATGATCGGATCGACGACGAGCGGGTACCTTCCTGGGCTTGGCACGAAGTCGGGGTGGTCGCCTTGGTCGAAGGTGATAGGCTTACCGGACCAGTCTAGGTAGACTGGCGCCGCCACCTTCACCAAGCAGACTTCCTGACGCTCCTGCTTGCGGTGCCGAGCCGAGGCATTCGCCGCCTGCCCGTCGTAGATCATGAAGCAGTTATGCACTTCCGGGAATCCCTCTTCCTTGCCGCCCTCCTTCTTGTCGTTGTCATGGCCCTTGCCATCCTCCATCGGGGGCTCGGTCTTATGGAAGTAGCGCCAGAGCATGACACATTCTTCGAGGGTGTGCTTGATGGGCCCCTGGTGATAGGGGCATGGCTCTTTGAGCATCTTGTCGAACACGCCGGCCCCTCCAGGAGGTTTCCAAGGGTTCTTGTGCTCGGCTGCAGCGACGAGATTCGCGTCTGCGGCGTCGTGCTTCGCTCGTGACTTGTTTTTAGCCTTCTTCTTTGTGCCCCGCTGCGCAGACGCCTCAGAGGCGTCTGTCTTCGGCTCCCCCTGAGGCTGCTTGTCCTTTCGAAAGATGGCTTCGACTGCCTCTTGACCCGAGGCGAACTTGGTGGCGACGTCCATCAGTTCGCTCGCACGGGTGGGAGTCTTGCGCCCCAGTTTGCTCACCAGGTCTCGGCAAGTGGTGCCGGCAAGGAAAGCCCCGATGACATCTGAGTCGGTAACGTTGGGCAGCTCGGTGCGCTGCTTTGAAAACTGCTGGATGTACTCTCGGAGGGACTCCCCTGGCTGCTGGCGACAACTTTGGAGGTCCCACGAGTTCCCAGGGCGCACGTACGTGCCTTGGAAGTTCCCCGCGAAAGCTTTGACCAGATCGTCCCAGTCGGAGATCTGCGTAGGAGGCAGATGCTCCAGCCAAGCTCGGGCAGCGTCGGAGAGGAAAAGGGGTAGATTACGGATGATGAGGTTGTCATCATCTGCCCCTCCCAACTGGCATGCCAGTCGGTAGTCTGTGAGCCACAGCTCCGGCCTCGTCTCCCCCGAGTACTTGGTGATAGTAGTTGGGGCTCGGAAATGGGCAGGGAACGGCGCTCGTCGTATGGCCCGGCTGAAGACACGCGGACCGGGTGGTTCGGGCGAAGGACTGCGATCCTCCTCACTGTTGCAGCGTCCCCCGCGCCTAGGATGGTAGCCTCGGCGCACCTTCTCGTCGAGGCGGGCTCGATGGTCGAGATGGTGGTGCTCGTTGCCAAGGTGTTCCCGGGCGGCGGGCGCCTCGTCCCGTGTACGCTCCGGATGGACCAAGGCTTCCCGAATGCGCCGGGAGGACACCGCGTGATGCTCCGAGGGATCAGCTTGCCTGCGGGAGGCGGTGCTCTCGGCTCGTCGAACCGCGGCGCCTTCTAGGAGATTCTTGAGTTCGCCCTGGATACGCCGTCCCTCAGTGGTGGATGGCTCCGGCATGGCTCGAAGCAGCATCGCCGCTGCAGCTAGGTCCTGGCCGGACCCGCTAAAGGCCGGGGGCAGCGCTGCCCTGGCATTGTCGACGACGTGGCGCCGGATGTCTTAGGCCCGATGACAGGCTTCTCCGGCGAGTGATCAGCCTGCCCACTCCTGTTCGATGTTCTGTCGGAGCTATACAAGCCGGCTTGCTTCCCCGTCGACCCGGGCCTGCATCTCACGGATTTGCTCGAGCTGTATGTCCTGACCCCCCCGCACGGACTGGGACCACAGCTAGCTCCCATGGGATGTCAACGCGAGACGCGGGCCCAGGGGGATCGTCAACCTCTGGCATACCGAGGTGGTTGCCTTCGTTGTGATCTCCCAGATCGACGTGGAAACATTCGCGACTTGGGCCGTAACCCTCGTCATCAAGGTCATGGCCATCGTCAGAACAACCAGAGATGCAGTGGTCACATGCGGACATGAAGCCCTACATGGCACCGAGGTCATTGAGGGCAGAGAAATCCCAACCGGAGTCGAGGTCGTCCTCTTCCTCAGAACCCGCCAGTCCGAAGGTTGAGACGGCTGTCAGTCGGTCCCAGGTCGACCACATGTGGTACCCCGGAAGGTTTGGATACGCCTTTACGAAGGCGCTCACCATAGCGGGGTCGCTAGGTGGATCGAAGCTGAACCGAAAAGGTATGGGATGGAAAACGGACGGTACCTCTTGGTTGTTGGACGGTGGTGAAGTCGTGTCGGGGGCGGAGCACACCGTCATCTCAGGTACGAGGGTAACGCTCAGCAGGTCCTTTGCAAGGGTGCTGGCGTCATCAGTCCGCTTGGGGCTGACACGTAGCGGGGAAGTGACACCCGCCGTCGCCTCAGATGCGAGGGCAATGTCCGACATGTCCCCCGGGGGAGTGCCGGCATCGTCGACTCGCTCTGGTGCGACAGCCGACAAGGTGCCGCCTCTTGCGTGGCCATGGTTGCCCCATCTCCGCCTCCTCCGACGAGGAGGGTGGCGGGGACGACCGGAGTGCTCCTCTTCTGCCGCGGGGAGATGCTATCGTAGAGCTCGCCGCCGCCGGGCGAGTCGAAGACCGTCGTTGTCGTCACGCCGCGGGGGGAGGAGTACCATGTCGTGGCTACCGTCGAGGGACATGAACTCGAGACTCCCAAAGCGGAGCACCGTCCCGGGCTGAAGAAGTTGCTGAAGACTCCCAATCTGGATCTCAACGGGAAGGTGTTCGTTAACACGCAGCAGGCCCCTACCTGGCGCGCCAACTGTCGGTGTTTCGACCCCGGGGGGGTCCCTGGACCGACGAGTAAATTGTCGCTACGTGTCCCTGCCCAGATGGGTTGGCGCGGGATGGAACACAAGAGGTGGGACAAGTCTTATATTATCCTGCACCAGGGGTGCCGCTCGCAGTAGGGGTTACAAGCGCGTCGCGCGAGAGAGAGAGAGGGACACAGAGCTCGCCCGCCGCTTCCCTCGCGCGAACCCCCCTCAGGGTGGCCCTGGACCTCCCTTTTATAGAGGCAAGGAGAGAGTCCAGGCGTACAACGAGGGGCGCAGCTATGCGCTAACGTGTCCGGCAGTGGAGTGCCTAAGCCCTGTGTACATGCCAACGTGGCTGTTGGGGGAGAGCTTGGGCCCTGTAAATGTGATGGCGTGGCCGCCAGAGGAGCGCCTGAGTCCTATAGGAGCACAGCTGGCAGCGCGGCGAGGATCCTGCTGACGTCTCCTTGCTGTCGTAAGGGGCTGAGAGCCATCGGCGTCATGGCGCACGCGGGGCACCATCATTACCCGTCGCCGGGGTAAGCCAGATGGGACGTCGGTCTTGTTCCTTGTAGCCTGAGCAGGCTAGGAATAGGGAAATGATGCATCCCCTATTAGCGCGGTCAGTCCGAGCCCAGGGTCGGTCGAGGCAGAGACTTCTCTTGAGGTCGAGGCCGGGGTCAGGCGAGGACGCGATTCCTCCCGAGACCGGGGGTCGGCCGAGGTGGAGGCCTCCTCCTGAAGCCGGAGCCTGAGGTCGGGCGAGGCGGAAACCTCCTCCTAAGGCCGGAGCATGAGGTCGGGCGAGGTGGAGTTTCCTGTTACGCCCAAGGCTGAACTCGGTGGTTGATCGTGACTTGTTGTCAGTCGTTGCCGGGGTGGCTGACATGGCAGTCGAAGCGGAGCGAGCGGCGCTGTTTTCCTGTCATATCAGACAGTAAAGAAGAGGGGCAAAGTGACTGCGGTCACTTCGGCCTGCCCGTCTGAGGTGCGTGTGTCAGGATACGGCGTCAGGCATCCCCTGCATTTAATGCGCCTGCGAAGCGGTCGGTTGGTGAGGCGGTATGGCCAAGGTTGCTTCACAACGAAGCCTGCCCGAGCCGGGCCTCGGGAGAGCCGAGGGGGCGCCCGCTACCTAAGGAGGCCCTTGGGTAGGGCTGGAAAATAAGCTCGAGGCTCGCGAGCCGGCTCGAGCTCGGAGCGGCTCGGCTCGGAGCGGCTCGCGAGCCGAGCCGAGCCAGTATTTTGAGCTCGTTGTGCTAGCGAGCTGAGCCGGCTCGTGCCGGCTCGCGAGCTTTGCTAAATTACTTAATATGTAGAATAATGATGGATATTGGGTAATTTTATAGATAGTCAATTTGTTTCTTAACGTTTCATGATAAATATATGACAATTAATAATTTAGATTACTCATAATGATGAATGATATCTATATATTTATATTTATATACTAATAATTCACTAGATAATGCAATTATATATATGAGGGTGTGGCTCGCGAGCCGAGCCGAGCCTGTCTCCCCAGCTCGTGAAATGGGTGAGCCGAGCCGAGCCGAGCTCGGTCAGCCACCGAGCTGCACCGAGCCGAGCCGAGCCGAGCCGAGCTCGGCTCGGCTCGTTTCCAGCCCTACCCTCGGGCGAGGCGTGAACTTGTCTGGGACTACTGTTCCAACCCGAGGCTGGACTCGGGTGAGATCGCGTCCCTCGGGTAGACGAAGTCTTGGCTTGAACCGCGCCCGTCAGTTGGTCTGAGGGTGTTTACCAGCCATGATTAGGAGCGTTGGGGGTACCCCTAATTATGGTACCCGACACTACCGTAAAGCCTAAGTTTCAATCCTAAATATTCTAACTAGAAAGAAGAGATTGAAACTTAATTACTCAATATAAATACAGAAGGTAAAGAGCAAGGTAGAGATGCAAACTCTCGTGAGTGGCGCTGGTATTTTTACCGAGGTATCCGAACCCACGCAAAGTAAATAGCAAGGTAGAGATGCAAGTTCAATGTTGTACAATTAGTTCTTCCATTTAGCTCTATATTGTGGATGAGGAATTAAAATATCACTTATCCTTTCATATCAGTTCACTTTCTTATTTCGTGTCCACATCTTCATTGTATTAGAGATTGTTATCTTATTTTGCAAAACGTTTGTATATATGCTTTGAACCATAACTTGCAACATATAACCCTGAACCCCAAATGCATGGCTAGCCGTAGACAGTAAAATGAATGACCAAAACCGTGAGTGGATGTGGAATGGATGGATCTATGTTTGATCACAAATTTTACCGTTATTGTTGGTGACTTGTTCTCAAATGCTTCGGATTAAGAACAAGGCAACATAAAAAGTGTTAAATGATAATTTCCTTCGTCCTTTGAAACATCATTTCCCTTCGGGATATAATGCGCTCGGGACGAAGGCCACAAATAATATATCTTCGCAAGATAAGACGAAGGATTTACATGCAGCATAAAAAGTAATATAAGCATTTAAATTTTATCACAATGTCATTTCTACTTTATTATCATATAACAGTAGAAATGACTTCAAATTACAAGTATACCTTCGGATTGCAGGAAGGCAAGAATACAAGGATGACGCAAAAGCAAATGCCAAGTCAGCGTGAACAGTACGGGAGTACTGTTCATCTATTTATAGGCGTGAGATGCAGCCCATGTAAAATTACATTCATGTCCATTACATTTGCTAATGATCTATGGGAGTCTGTCAAGGCCTAAGTAGTCTTTTCATCTTTAGGTCGGTTCCCCGTTCTGCTATCACGACGAAGCTTTCCTGCGCATAGCTTCGGCTGCGCACCATCCTTCGTACAGCATGGTAACCAGCCCGTCCTTCATCTCAACCTCCTTTCGTCTGACTTAAGCTTCGTCCTGTCCGTACTCCATGTTCATAATCTGAGTCCGAAAATACCTGTTCATATAATTCACTTGGAAAATATTGTCAGATCTTGTTTTTGAGGACCTTCGGAGGACGAAGGCCCCCAACAGTAGCCCCTCGCAATATTAATTTGTTAGTGATAAATTCAGATTGCGATATGGACGAAGGCCATAAGCCGAAGGTCCAAAAAAACACCTTCCCTTTGCTAGAATAGCAACATTCACTGACAAGCGGGGTCTTTCAATTTTCAACGCACTGGGCGTATAAATAAGATCATACTGCAAACTCATTTTGGTACTCTCACTTGCCATCTGCTTCCGCCCACTAAATTTTTAGCTCTTGCGCACTAAGATTTGCTGATCTTTTGGTTTTGAAGCTTCGGCCTTGAAAACAGTTTTTTAGTGTTTCCGAAGATGTCTGAAGATAAGAAGGTCCCTGCTGAGATGAAGCTGAGTCTCGACGAAGAGAAGAACTTGGGGTTCCTTATAGCGATGGCGGAGACCAACACGGAAAAAATCACCAAGGAGATTCTGGAAGGTTTGTCTGAAGATACTGGTGACAGCGACAGTTATGATGTAGAAAGTGGTGGGGAAGAGTCCGAAGATCGACCATGGCGGCCAAGTCACTCAGTTTTCGGGAAAAGCACTATTAAGCAGAGTCATATTGACAATATGAGAGGGAGATATTTTCGGGATATATCTATTGTGAGGGCTGATGCTGGAGAAAAAACTTCTCCCACCCCCGAAGAAGATGAAGTCGTAATCTTCCGAAGCTTTCTTAAGGCCGGGCTTCGATTCCCCCTAAGCAGCTTTGTTGTCGAAGTCCTGAAGACATTTCAAGTCTACCTTCATCAAATTACTCCCGAAGCTATCATAAGAATGGGGATGTTTGTCTGGGCTGTGAAAAGCCAAGGTTTAGAACCAAATGCTAAAAGCTTTTGCAACATTCATGAGTTGTTATATGAGACGAAGCCCTGGGGGAAAGAACAATATCACAACAACTTTGGGTGTTACAGCTTCGGTGCCCGCTCCGGGTCAAGCCGCCCTGTGCCAACCTTTCGGAAGAGGTGGCCCGGAGCCTGGATGACAGAGTGGTTCTATGTAAAGAATGACTTAACAGCGCAGGAAGATGTTAAGAGTATCATTATGCGCCCCATCTGGCAACGCTTCAGACTTCGAAGGCCGAAGGTTGAAATGGATGAAGCAGCCGAGGAATGCCAAAGAGCCTTCGGCGTAATCTGCTCTTTTATTGGGACAAGGGACTTGGTCCAAGAGCATATTGCCTTCAGGGTGTGGCCACTTGCAGGAAAGTGGGAAATGTCGAAGGAGACCATCAAAGAGTCCGACGAAGGCGGACTGGTCAGACTGAAATACACATTCAAATACGGGGATAAGTTTGTTGAACCTGATGACGACTGGTTAAAAAGCATTGAAACATTAAGTGACGAACTGCTTGGGGTGTATTCGAAGGCCGAGAACACTGCATTATCGGCAGCCTTCGGAGGCCGAAAGAAGAAAAGGCTCAACCGGGTATTTGATGCAATCGGGTTTGTCTACCCTGACTATCATTATCCGGTGCTGGGCCGCAAAAGAAAAAATACTTCTCCTGCAACAGAAGCTGCCACAAGTGCCTCTAGCGAGCCAGCGCCGCAAAGAAAAAAGATGAAGGTGCTCACCCACCGGGCGCGTTTTATTGAGCCGGCCACAGTGCCAGAATTTATTGGTGAAGTCTCTTTGGCCTCTGAAGCTACAGAACCAGCTCCAGTGCCGAAGATAGAAGAAAAAACTGAAGCGCCTTCAGCAGAGAGGGCAGAAAAACCGAGAATTGAAGGACCAAAAATATCGGAAATTTTAAGTCCTTCAGCAAATGTTGAAACAATAAAAAATCAAAAGGGCCCATCGGTGACCCCAAAAAGAAAAAGAATGGTGAACGTGCTAGATGTTTTGGAGACAATTAAGTCTTCAAGCACAACTCCAAAGAAGACTGTTGAACTTGCTGAAGCGTGTACTGAAGCTTCGAAGCAACAACTTGAAGCTGAAGCTGGGCCTTCAGAGCCCACCAAGGAACAATCTTTGGAAACCGAAAAAATAAAAATATCAGAACCAGCTTTGGTTGAAGAAATTGACACTGTCGCCCCCGAAGCTCCTTCCAACATATGCGATTACATCGTGCGACATGCTTCGGGGAAGACTTATGAAGCCAATCACTATGCTAGAGAGTTAAAATATCCGAAGGGGGCAGTAGTGTTCAATGGGACAAATGAAGATGACTTCCTATACTGCCTCCCTGATAACAAAGAATTATCTGTCTGCCGGGAGATGGCTAGAAGTATGGGGTTCCCGAAGCTCGAAGCTGGATTATGTGCTATGACGAAGGAGGATCTCGCGGACAGTCTTGCGTACAATAGCCTAAAGGTATGGGAATTAGGCGCTTAAAATTTTTTTTAATTCGTAACTCATTCTTTTATTCTTATACCAACTTTTTTACATATAGGGTTTAATCCTAAGCAACGCATTAAGGGCACAAAAGAGTGCCGAGGATGAGAGCTATGAAATTGCGTTCAACAACCTACGGTCAGAAGTTATTAAACTGAGAAACGAAGCTCTGGAAAAGGATAAAATTCTGCTTACATTGGTAGACAAGGTAAAAAGGACGAAGCTGCCTCAAAGGTCCAGGCCGAAGCCCAAAAACGTGAGATTAAAGATCTTCAGAAACAGCTAGCTAGAGCTAAAGAGGAACGTGTGCTTGAAGAAACAAAACGAGAGCTTAGTGATCAGTTGGTCAATCATTTAGAGTTAAGTGTTAAGGAGCTTCGTGCATCCCAGAGGAAATGCTATGTTAAATCTATAGAATGCGTCAAAAAGATAAAATCCAGCTTCGCCAGCGTTGGCGCATTTTCTAGTGAAGAGAATTTCTCAAGAGGCAATCCCGAAGGTCCACTGGATTGGATCAGTCACGAAGCAGAGGCCTTCGAGGAAATCCTGGGTAGCCGTGGTGACATCTGCGCTTTTTCGGGCGCCAGAGGAGTTGCTACTATTTTGGAGAAGAAAGGTTGTGAGCATGTAAAATCCTTAGCTCAGTCCGAAGCTGCCTTGTCCTCCGAAGACATCAAAGACCCCTCGACCGAGGCAAGCATGGTTGGCGGTAAATTCTTTACTGATATCTGGGACAACGGCGGCCGAGAAATGGCGCAAGAAATTATTCAAAGGAGTGAAAAAGGCATCCATGATGCTAGGAAAGTGACAGAAGTTGCCGAAAAAAGTACAGAGCCCGAAGGGCAAATAGGTATTAATTAGTCGTTCTTATTGTGTTGTAATTTTTTATTTCAAACTTTGTTCGCGGTTTGTGATAGTAATGTAGACGTATTCCCTTCCCTCAGAACCTACTGGATCGTCTGCTGACCCTCACACGAAAGGGGATGACGAGATCAAACAAATGGCCGAAGCTATCATGGATAAAGTTGTTGAACAACTTCTAAATGAGGCTGCCGAAGTAGTACTAAGAGAAGACTAGATGTTATTAGAAAAAACATTTGAAATGTGATCTATGGAATATTTTGTACATTTGAATGTAATATACAAGTTTCTTTTCATTATTCAATTCTTTACGATGCATGAAACTTTACATACGTACCGTTTTTAAGCCTTCGGCGAAAAAACACCTTCCCTTCTTTTCATGCTTCGTGAAGATAGAAAAACTTTTATGCATCACAAAATCCATAGCGCTCTGATGAAAAATATCCAAACTTCGTGAAAACATTCTCCGAAGCTATATTCCGAAGATTTTTACTTTCTCAAAGCATTCTTCCGAAGGTTGATACTGTCCTCCCTTCTTTTGCCATATGCAATATGATGTATGATGCTTATTGTAACACCCGGATTTTAGGGGTCCAAAACCCGGGCGTAAACATAAACACCAGGTATGCTGGGACCAAGTCTCACACATATGATGTATAGTGGCACAGGATCGAATGTCACAACTTTATATATAACAGGAGTTCTATACAAAATAAATAATTACATTATAAGGAGACAACGGTCCAGCAACCCAAAGTTGACTGGGAGACGACGGCCTAGACCTCTCACGAACACATCACAGCATCCTCCAAGCTCCTCATCCCGTGGTACCTGATCTTAACCTGTGGGGTATGTGAGACAGCAAGAGTGAGCTCACATACGTTCATCGCTCAACAAGTTGTGGGGAATAATGTGCATGAACTCGCCAAAGGTGGGAGCTCACGTGAAGTGTAAGGCTTACCAAAAAGGATGGTTAGAGCTGAGCATTGCTTTTAATGTTGGTCAAAATTTTATTAGCAATTACTAAGTATAAGTAAATACCAACCCAATTAAATAGTAGAACAGAAGTAATAACCACATCACCTGCAATGCAATGCATATGACAAATTGAATTTAGTTCCATAAATTAATCATGTGAGTGTCCGAGCTGCTCATGACCGTGAGCACGGCTAGTATACCAGTTTTACACTCTGCAGAGGTTGCGCATCTTTACCCACAAGTCGTGTTACCCATCTGCCACAGAGTTGATCAGACTCCATACACCTCTACCTAGGAAGCGAGGCAGGGTACCACTACGAGGCCTTTACAAAGTTCCACTAGCTTCAGAAAACCCGCTACAGTTTATAGGAAGATCCAGTGCAGGAATCCCTTGCAGGACCGCCATCGCAGCAAAATCCTCCCGAGGGCCTCCCTACACTGACCTCTCCCCTACTGCCCTTGCCCCTTTCGGGTAAGGTAGTCTTCCACTAGCTTTCCTAATTAATCAGCCAAGGGCGTCCCATTCCACCCTTGTGGTAGCACTGTTTTCCCGGGTGGTTCTCCATGTTCCAATTAACATAATGATCTTAACATGAACCATAAATAACAACTGACAACAAAAGTATAATCATGAATAGTGTAATCTTCATACCCAAAACCTCATATAGCACTAGCAAGTACTACCCAGAAAGTTCAGTGGTAAACAAGGTATAAAGATAGACAAACTAGGGTAACCTATTGGGTCCCATCAAAATTAACCTATGCAGATCATTATGATTAATTAGAACATGAGTAGGTGAAAAGAAGTGATCAAGGGCACAACTTGCCTGGGCCTTGAGATTCCAGGTACCAGGATGATCTTCAGATGATTCGTGACCTCACTGCTAGTCGTAGCAATTTAAACAAACATGGTATAGGCAAAATTAACATTACACCAAACATAAGAACAACATACACATCATTAATATACATATTAAAATAAGATCATAGGAAAAAGAATTATTAATTTTTGAGTTATAGAATTCAAGTTATGAATTTCCTAAGATTTAAGGTGATTATAATAGGATTAGATGATAAATTAATTTCCTAACAGAGTTCATGTCAAAACAGTGATTCTAAATGATGGAGAATATTATTACAAAATTTTAGGAATTGGAATGACTCAATTTGGAGTTAAAATGAATTTAATATGAATTTCACAAGTTTTGGCATTTATTTCTACTTTAAAAGTCATTTTCTATTTATTTTTACTGGGTTTTATAAATCCTTGGACTGGGCGCATGATAACCAGGGAACTCGGGGTTTAAATTGCAAAATCGCCCAGACACAACCTTAACCCGCGGTGGACGGCGGGTTGATTCTGTGAAAGTGCAGGGTCTCTTTTACAAAACGGAATCAACGAAGGGGTATCTAGCCATGTGAGCCGTCCGATTAGCCTTGGACGGTCACGATTTAATCCTATCTCTGCCGAACCGGTACGCCACAGGAACCGTTGGATTGTCAATCAACGCCCTGGATTTTATGAACCTCGGAGTTATGACCATCATCCGATCGAAGATCTATGGTCCAAATCTATTGCCGCGAATGGGTATCCCCTCTTCTAATCTCGTCCGTTCGTTAAGATCAGACGGCCCACCGTCCTCCTACCCCGAGCTACCGGGCCGCGGCGGCGCACGGCTCTGACGCGGCGGAGCCATGGCCGGCACACTCCCAAACTCGGCTCCTGCGATCGAGCTCGGATCCGAGGGCAATATCACGCAAAGGGTAACGATGCGATACGGTGGGGAGGTTGCTCACCGTGATTCCCAGAGTGCCCCGAGCCATCCACGGGGAGCGGCGGATCCAAGCGCTCGACGATGAATTCCCGGCCGCCACAGGGTCAATCCTTCCCTATCCGGCCACGAGTGTTCCACCGGCAAGCACATGAGGCTTCTGGACTCGTCGCAGACCCCCAATCGTCAATCGTGGACGGGAACGATGTTGACGGCGCCCCTGCTCTCAACTCTCTCTTCTGCACAGGCGCTGTTCGATTCGCCCATGGTGGCGCAAGGAGATGGGAGGGGGGAGTAGAGACGGTGCCCGGTTTTATATCGCGAAGTCGCAAGTCCGAAGGAGGATGGAATCGAGGAAAATCGTGCGGAGCTCGCGGAGGTTGTTGCGGTGGATCCGTAGATACCGGCCATGGCAGGTAGGGGATGATGCTGACAACGCGGGGCCCGCGCGTCATACTCAGCGATTCCCACGGAGTGAAATGAGCAATGGCCTGCCAGCGGGGCCAGTTTGTCAGTGACCAGCGCAGCAGACAATCGTGCGGGTGTGTGGACGAGAGGCCGACGAGCCGGGCCCACCGGTCGGCGCGCCCGCGTTGATGTTGGGCCGGGCGAGGTGGTGTTTACTTGGTGGGCCGAAAACAGGTTCCGAAGCCCAGGTAAGCCTTCTTCCCTTTTCTTTTATCTTTTATTTTCTGTTTTATTTTATTCCTAATTATTTTGAATTTAAAATTTGAATTTGAACTTCAACATTGAGTCAAGTATACAAATTTAAGCTTCTAGTGGAGGAATAATATATATATTTTTATACTTATTTTTATTCCACATAATGTTCATTTGCTTCTTTTCTTCTAAATTCTAGGATCTCCTTTTATATTTTTTTTTCCAAATTCTATTTGGGGAATTTAATATATTACTTTTATATTGCCACATAATGCACACAAAATGAAGAACCAACATGATGCACATTTTTTTGTGATAAGTCTTTTATTGACTATCATTATTTTTTTTAACATGGTGTTCACATGTGATGATAAGTAGGTTCAACATACACATAAAATATAGGAAAATAACTTTTCTCCTCTTTTAGTATCCATTGCAAATTGGGTATTACAAATCCTACCCCCCTTAAAAATAATCTCGTCCTCGAGATTTGTAAGAAAGAGGATATAGGAAGAGTGATTTAAGATTTAGCTTTTAGTTTCTAATTAGTTCAAAAATCAAGAATCTCCTTTTTTTTATTTTTTATTAGTGAGTGATTAGGAGAGCATGGGTATATATAGGTATGTCCACTTTATTATGTAGGATAGAAGATATCTTTTAAAGCCTATATAGGTTTGGGGCAAGAAAGAGTGGGGTAAATAAAGACTCCATCCAAGATTGTGGATCTTGACTCATCTTGGTGACCTCACTTGATCCTTGAAGACTTGAGTTGGTGCTCATCCTTCCTTGATGAAGTTGATCCTCTTCTTCGGTCTTGTCTCATTGATCAGAAGTTAGTGTAGGTTATTGGACTGGGGAATATGGTTAATATAGGTATGGATGAGATAGACTACATGATGTAGGTCAAGTTTGTTTGTTATTAGGTGGGAATAGAAAGGTTATACCATTCATCATGGCTCTATGGGTTGGGTTAGCTCATGGTTGAATTGATCCAATGTGCTAAGTTAAGTTAATACATGGCTAGTGGGGTCTAATCTCTTCTACTAGTGTCATTAATCTGTTTAAGTGGACCACATTACGTTAGATAACATTAGACCACACTAGATCAGGTCACATTAGGTAAGATAAGATCTAGATTAAATTGGATATGACTAGATTAGACTAGTTTAGGTTAGATAGGTTCAACCGGGTAGAATATGTATTATTAAGATATGTTAGGATGTTTTGAGATTAGTTAGATATGTTATGATAAGATAGAATCTCTTGCTAGGTTAAAATTGAGGGGTTATGCCACTATCAGATGGTTAAGGTAGTTGCATATGACCAAGTCGATCTGTCATTCTTAATTTAGTGCAGGGTGAACTAAGTTAAGACTTGTTCTATAGGGGTAGAGTCTAAACTATTTCACCAGTATTATCTAACTTGTTTGATAAGTCACTTTAGATTTGATCAGATCTAGGTTAGATTGGTGTGACTAGTTTGACTAGATAAGATCTAATTAATTTGCATTAGATCATGGTTGTTAAACTAGGGTGGATAAGTATGCTTATTAGGATAAGACAGATCATAAAGGTAAGATAGAATCTTCTGAGGCCAGTTAGATCTATTAGGATAAGGATAAAATCTTTTCAAGATAAGATGAGTATCTTTTAAGATGAGATGGATCTATTAAGATAAGGGAGAATCCTTTTAAGATAAGAGGAATTGGTTAGAATGAGATCTTTTAGGATAAGATAAATTTCTTAAGCTAGATAGGTTCCAATGGGGATAATCTAGGCTGTCTAGTTATTTTATAAATATATTTTTTTATACCTATGTGTATATGCAGATGTAATTGTGGACATTACTCCACAACCCATCACACTCAATCAAAAATCCAAATCAGACAAATATCATAAGAACAAACATTCAAGTGCATAGATAACCATAAAAATAGTTTTATTTTTGTTCCTGAGAGTAGGTCTCCTATTCCTAAAGTCACTTTAGGCATAGGATTTCAAAGTGTGAAATCCACATTTGTCTTTAGAAGAGAAAAGATAAGAATAATCAGAGTAAGCGGAAATGGATGAGAAAAAGATTAAGATAAGTTTAGAAAAGAATCAGAGTAAGGTAAGTAAAGGATGGTTGTCCAGTTCTATCTAGGTTTCGTCCTACAGTCAACATTCCTCTGATACCACTTCTGTAACACCCGGATTTTAGGGGTCCAAAACCCGGGCGTAAACATAAACACCAGGTATGCTGGGACCAAGTCTCACACATATGATGTATAGTGGCACAGGATCGAATGTCACAACTTTATATATAACAGGAGTTCTATACAAAATAAATAATTACATTATAAGGAGACAACGGTCCAGCAACCCAAAGTTGACTGGGAGACGACGGCCTAGACCTCTCACGAACACATCACAGCATCCTCCAAGCTCCTCATCCCGTGGTACCTGATCTTAACCTGTGGGGTATGTGAGACAGCAAGAGTGAGCTCACATACGTTCATCGCTCAACAAGTTGTGGGGAATAATGTGCATGAACTCGCCAAAGGTGGGAGCTCACGTGAAGTGTAAGGCTTACCAAAAAGGATGGTTAGAGCTGAGCATTGCTTTTAATGTTGGTCAAAATTTTATTAGGAATTACTAAGTATAAGTAAATACCAACCCAATTAAATAGTAGAACAGAAGTAATAACCACATCACCTGCAATGCAATGCATATGACAAATTGAATTTAGTTCCATAAATTAATCATGTGAGTGTCCGAGCTGCTCATGACCGTGAGCACGGCTAGTATACCAGTTTTACACTCTGCAGAGGTTGCGCATCTTTACCCACAAGTCGTGTTACCCATCTGCCACAGAGTTGATCAGACTCCATACACCTCTACCTAGGAAGCGAGGCAGGGTACCACTACGAGGCCTTTACAAAGTTCCACTAGCTTCAGAAAACCCGCTACAGTTTATAGGAAGATCCAGTGCAGGAATCCCTTGCAGGACCGCCATCGCAGCAAAATCCTCCCGAGGGCCTCCCTACACTGACCTCTCCCCTACTGCCCTTGCCCCTTTCGGGTAAGGTAGTCTTCCACTAGCTTTCCTAATTAATCAGCCAAGGGCGTCCCATTCCACCCTTGTGGTAGCACTGTTTTCCCGGGTGGTTCTCCATGTTCCAATTAACATAATGATCTTAACATGAACCATAAATAACAACTGACAACAAAAGTATAATCATGAATAGTGTAATCTTCATACCCAAAACCTTATATAGCACTAGCAAGTACTACCCAGAAAGTTCAGTGGTAAACAAGGTATAAAGATAGACAAACTAGGGTAACCTATTGGGTCCCATCAAAATTAACCTATGCAGATCATTATGATTAATTAGAACATGAGTAGGTGAAAAGAAGTGATCAAGGGCACAACTTGCCTGGGCCTTGAGATTCCAGGTACCAGGATGATCTTCAGATGATTCGTGACCTCACTGCTAGTCGTAGCAATTTAAACAAACATGGTATAGGCAAAATTAACATTACACCAAACATAAGAACAACATACACATCATTAATATACATATTAAAATAAGATCATAGGAAAAAGAATTATTAATTTTTGAGTTATAGAATTCAAGTTATGAATTTCCTAAGATTTAAGGTGATTATAATAGGATTAGATGATAAATTAATTTCCTAACAGAGTTCATGTCAAAACAGTGATTCTAAATGATGGAGAATATTATTACAAAATTTTAGGAATTGGAATGACTCAATTTGGAGTTAAAATGAATTTAATATGAATTTCACAAGTTTTGGCATTTATTTCTACTTTAAAAGTCATTTTCTATTTATTTTTACTGGGTTTTATAAATCCTTGGACTGGGCGCATGATAACCAGGGAACTCGGGGTTTAAATTGCAAAATCGCCCAGACACAACCTTAACCCGCGGTGGACGGCGGGTTGATTCTGTGAAAGTGCAGGGTCTCTTTTACAAAACGGAATCAACGAAGGGGTATCTAGCCATGTGAGCCGTCCGATTAGCCTTGGACGGTCACGATTTAATCCTATCTCTGCCGAACCGGTACGCCACAGGAACCGTTGGATTGTCAATCAACGCCCTGGATTTTATGAACCTCGGAGTTATGACCATCATCCGATCGAAGATCTATGGTCCAAATCTATTGCCGCGAATGGGTATCCCCTCTTCTAATCTCGTCCGTTCGTTAAGATCAGACGGCCCACCGTCCTCCTACCCCGAGCTACCGGGCCGCGGCGGCGCACGGCTCTGACGCGGCGGAGCCATGGCCGGCACACTCCCAAACTCGGCTCCTGCGATCGAGCTCGGATCCGAGGGCAATATCACGCAAAGGGTAACGATGCGATACGGTGGGGAGGTTGCTCACCGTGATTCCCAGAGTGCCCCGAGCCATCCACGGGGAGCGGCGGATCCAAGCGCTCGACGATGAATTCCCGGCCGCCACAGGGTCAATCCTTCCCTATCCGGCCACGGGTGTTCCACCGGCAAGCACATGAGGCTTCTGGACTCGTCGCAGACCCCCAATCGTCAATCGTGGACGGGAACGATGTTGACGGCGCCCCTGCTCTCAACTCTCTCTTCTGCACAGGCGCTGTTCGATTCGCCCACGGTGGCGCAAGGAGATGGGAGGGGGGAGTAGAGACGGTGCCCGGTTTTATATCGCGAAGTCGCAAGTCCGAAGGAGGATGGAATCGAGGAAAATCGTGCGGAGCTCGCGGAGGTTGTTGCGGTGGATCCGTAGATACCGGCCATGGCAGGTAGGGGATGATGCTGACAACGCGGGGCCCGCGCGTCATACTCAGCGATTCCCACGGAGTGAAATGAGCAATGGCCTGCCAGCGGGGCCAGTTTGTCAGTGACCAGCGCAGCAGACAATCGTGCGGGTGTGTGGACGAGAGGCCGACGAGCCGGGCCCACCGGTCGGCGTGCCCGCGTTGATGTTGGGCCGGGCGAGGTGGTGTTTACTTGGTGGGCCGAAAACAGGTTCCGAAGCCCAGGTAAGCCTTCTTCCCTTTTCTTTTATCTTTTATTTTCTGTTTTATTTTATTCCTAATTATTTTGAATTTAAAATTTGAATTTGAACTTCAACATTGAGTCAAGTATACAAATTTAAGCTTCTAGTGGAGGAATAATATATATATTTTTATACTTATTTTTATTCCACATAATGTTCATTTGCTTCTTTTCTTCTAAATTCTAGGATCTCCTTTTATATTTTTTTTTCCAAATTCTATTTGGGGAATTTAATATATTACTTTTATATTGCCACATAATGCACACAAAATGAAGAACCAACATGATGCACATTTTTTTGTGATAAGTCTTTTATTGACTATCATTATTTTTTTTAACATGGTGTTCACATGTGATGATAAGTAGGTTCAACATACACATAAAATATAGGAAAATAACTTTTCTCCTCTTTTAGTATCCATTGTAAATTGGGTATTACACTTATGCTATGCAAAATGATGTGATGATGTTATGTAATGTAGATGAGATTGATTCCGAAGATACACACATATCCCCGTGAAACACACAATCTTTTTATATCAGCGCTGACTTTTCACTGTAAGCTCTGCATTCCCTTAGGAACGTCTTTGGAGCTTCTTCGCCTTTTACTTAGGCGGTATCAGCGTTAACTTTTCGCTGTAAGCTCTGCATTCCCTTTGGAACGACTTTTGAGCAGAAAACTTACACTGCGCTCCCTTTGGAACGGCTTTTTGTGACTTCAGCAACTTACTCTGCGTTCCTTAGAACGACTTTCTGTTGCTTCGAAGGATTTTTAATAATTCGAGGGTCCTCCTTGTTATCGCAATTTTTTAAGCTTCGGCAACTTAAGCCTGTGGAGAAAATAGGTTTTCCTCGTGGGAAACAACGAAATTATTACATGAAAACTAACAATGTTCTTTGTTATACAGAAAATAGAACTGAATAGAAAAAACTGCTATCAAAGGTAGGATATGCGTCAATAAATGTGCTTCGACTCTGGCACAGTGCTATTGACTGTGCGAGCTTTGGATTGTTCTCTGAAGTCCCTTTGATGTGGAGCATATTGACTCCCTTCTGGCTGTTGGCCTTGTTGTAGTGGAGGTGGAGGCGGAGGCTGTTGCCAGGAAGCTTGAGGTTGACTTGCCGAAGCTACAGAGACTGCAGGGTGGTTGTCTATGTATTGTGGGATGTAAGGCGGATGGTACGAAGCAGTATGCATGACCTGCTTCGGCTGAGCTTGTTGCGCTGCAGCTTCGGCTATTTCCTTTTGCTTCTGGATTGTAACATGGCACATCCTGGTGGTATGGCCCTTGTTTTCTCCACAGAACAAGCAAAACATTTTCCTTGGTTGATCTCCAAATCTTCCGCCGAAGCCCCTGGCGCTTCTGCCTCTTGGAGCTGGTGGCCGGAAGAAGCTTTGCTGTTGCCCCGAAGCCTGTGAGGAGCACTGCGGCCTGTTCTGCTGACTCCCCTTATCATCATTTTGAGTAGAGTTGTGGATGGACCTGACATGCCTCGGATAGAATCTTCCTCCGAAGCCCCTGGTCATTTCAGAAAATCTGAAAGCCTCCTCCCTTCTTTGGCGAAAATCATTGTCGGCACGAATGTACTCGTCCATCTTCTGGAGTAGCTTCTCCAAAGTCTGAGGAGGCTTCCTAGCGAAGTATTGAGCTGAAGGTCCAGGTCGAAGCCCCTTGATCATGGCTTCGATGACAATTTCATTGGGCACCGTTGGTGCCTGCGCCCTCAAACGTAAAAACCTTCTGACATACGCCTGAAGGTATTCTTCATGATCCTGAGTGCACTGGAACAAGGCTTGAGCAGTAACCGGCTTCGTCTGAAACCCTTGAAAGCTGGTTAACAACATGTCCTTCAGCTTTTGCCATGAAGTAATCGTTCCTGGTCGAAGGGAGGAATACCAGGTCTGAGCAACATTCCTGACAGCCATAACAAAAGACTTTGCCATGACTGCAGCATTGCCACCATACGAAGACACTGTTGCTTCGTAGCTCATCAAAAACTGCTTCGGGTCTGAGTGGCCATCGAACATGGGAAGCTGGGGTGGCTTGTAGGACGAAGGCCAAGGTGTAGCCTGCAGCTCAGCGGACAGGGGAGAAGCATCATCGAAAACAAAATTTCCATGATGGAAATTATCATACCAGTCATCTTCGTTGAAGAAGCCCTCCTGATGAAGGTCTTTTTGTTGAGGCCTTCTGTTCTGCTCATCGTGAGTAAGATGGCGAACTTCTTCAGAAGCTTCGTCTATCTGCCTCTGCAGCTCAGCTAGCCTGGCCATCTTTTCCTTCTTCCTCTGCACCTGTTGATGAAGCATCTCCATATCCCTGATCTCTTGGTCTAGCTCATCCTCCTGAAACGTCGGGCTGACGGCCTTCCTCTTCTGGCTTCGGGCCTCCCGAAGAGAGACAGTCTCCTGGTTGGGGTCCAGCGGTTGCAGAGCTGCAGCCCCAGTTGCTGAAGCTTTCTTCGACGCCATAGCGAGGGTCTATGGCTTCCGAAGGTGTTCAAAAAACTCAAAGTGGAAGTGAGTTCACCGGAGGTGGGCGCCAATGTTGGTGACTTGTTCTCAAATGCTTCGGATTAAGAACAAGGCAACATAAAAAGTGTTAAATGATAATTTCCTTCGTCCTTTGAAACATCATTTCCCTTCGGGATATAATGCGCTCGGGACGAAGGCCACAAATAATATATCTTCGCAAGATAAGACGAAGGATTTACATGCAGCATAAAAAGTAATATAAGCATTTAAATTTTATCACAATGTCATTTCTACTTTATTATCATATAACAGTAGAAATGACTTCAAATTACAAGTATACCTTCGGATTGCAGGAAGGCAAGAATACAAGGATGACGCAAAAGCAAATGCCAAGTCAGCGTGAACAGTACGGGAGTACTGTTCATCTATTTATAGGCGTGAGATGCAGCCCATGTAAAATTACATTCATGTCCATTACATTTGCTAATGATCTATGAGAGTCTGTCAAGGCCTAAGTAGTCTTTTCATCTTTAGGTCGGTTCCCCGTTCTGCTATCACGACGAAGCTTTCCTGCGCATAGCTTCGGCTGCGCACCATCCTTCGTACAGCATGGTAACCAGCCCGTCCTTCATCTCAACCTCCTTTCGTCTGACTTAAGCTTCGTCCTGTCCGTACTCCATGTTCATAATCTGAGTCCGAAAATACCTGTTCATATAATTCACTTGAAAAATATTGTCAGATCTTGTTTTTGAGGACCTTCGGAGGACGAAGGCCCCCAACAGTTATCATTGTACTCACGCCGTCCGTCGTCAGGATCCTGAGTCGTTGAATGCTCACCAATTTATATTTCATGGCATCGCACTGGCACATACCTAGTATAGAAGAAGCATGTGTCATGGTCTGTCTGTGATGATATCCATTTGTCAGTTGGGTGACCCAAGCCTTATTTCCTCGATGCATCCATATACTTATGTACATTAAATTTTTAGTCTTCTTATTTGACTGCGAATAAATAGAATATAGAATTTGACGTGTAAAATCTACATTCTTATTTTAAGCATTGATTTATAAAAACATAAAAAAACTCAAATTTATCCTATATTTTATCAAATGACAGCTATTTTAAAATATTAAATTATCCTTTATCATATGTTTAGGATTTATCCCTGAGTTCACAGGGAGAAGGTTGGATTGCTCACCGATACGACCTCTTAGCTAGGGACTAGGTCGTGCGCCGTCAGCTAGATGTTTAGGGTTAGCAAGCAAAATAAGGTTGCACGCACAGGAATTCATGCATTAGCTTTTAGGTTAAGCGAGAATCGAGTTATGTTTGTTGTCAGAGTGCGTTAAGACACTCGTCTGTAAAGACATTATTACTTGCTCGCAACATTTTCGGAGTTTAATTTTTGGGGCTAGTTTGGAAAGTTTAACCCCTTCAGAATTTCTAGGGATTGAGATTTTTATTAATCTCGCGAATCCTAAATGAGATTTAAGTTACCAAACTATAAAGCTACCTTTCTGGAGGGTGAAGAAAACGTTTTTGTTTACTGGATTCCAGCACGCGAAAAATGGGTCCTCATCACGGTCACGCGCAGGTCTGCGGGACCAGAGGGAGTCGACTTCTCTTCACGGTCACGCGCATTGGGTTGCTACGTCCGCTGCAAAGCCGCGTTTCCGCCATTATTGCACCTCGCCGGTTAGCGGTATCTGTCGTATGCAGTACTATGCTCGTCGTAGCTTGCCAGAGTCTACATGCATGCTACGGTGTTTGGGTGTGTGGGCTTGTTGGTTGCCGTCCGGGAGCTGGCGGGCTTGCCGGCTTCAAGCCAGCCACCATGCGTGACACCTCCGACCTCCCACCGAGCGCACCTTAAAAAAAAATCAGGCAGTGAGAAACCGAACCACGCGTCCAGCTCCCTCTCGGCCTCGCACCAGCTCATCCCAGCTCCGCCCTCACCCTTCCCTTGCCCTCCTCCCACCGCCTCTCCCCCAATCCCTCCCACCACCACCAGATTCGCTTCGCTTCCTCGACGCCCCTCCCTCACCCTTGATGCCACGCCCCCCTCCCATGGCGCCACGCCCGCGCCCCTCCCCACCCGCCCGAGCCGCGACGCTGACCCTCCTCCTCCCGCTCCTCCTCCTCGCCTCCCCGTCCCTCCCCTCCGCCGCCGCTGCCCCCTCGCCGCCGACGGTGCCCGCCACGCAGCGGCAGGCCGCGTCCGCGTCCGCGTCCGCGTCCGACGCCCCGTCCCCTCCTCCCCCTCCGGCGCAGCAGCACCCGCGGAGGCACCGCCACCGGCACTGGAAGCACCGGCCGCCGCCCCCGCACCCGCCGCCGCCGCCCAGGCGGCGTCGGCTCAACTTCGGGGAGCGGCTCGGGATCGCCTTCGCCGGCGTGGCTATCGCAATGCAGGTCGTCCTCGGCGCCTTCCTCGCGCTGCGCGCGTGGCAGCTGCGGCGGCTCGACAAGGCCGAGGTGTCCTCCTCCACGCCCCTCACCTGACCACCGTCTCCCCGCCCGAAGCTCGTCGTGTGCATCAGTCAGGTCCGTGGTTTATTTGTGATCTGATCTGATGCTGCTGTAAACGAATCCATGGTGTAGTAGCTGCGCGTGTCCGTGTTCGGCACCATTCTTTCTGTTCTGTTGTACTACCCTGTACAATCTGCTTCTGCTCCGTGCAGGCTCTAGTTGAGAGGCTTGTGTGTGTTATGAGAGTTGTGCTGCTTCTTTGGTTGTTAACGTGCCTCACCTGATCTAGATTAGTAGACTGTTAGTTCTACTGCTGCCTTGCTGTTACATATTTACAGTGTTCGCTTCTGTGGGGGTTACAATTGCTTACTCGCTTACTCCGGGTTTGGATGCTAAATGGGCTTCAATGTACAAAGCCATTATTTCAATTATTGCACTGGTACCATATAAACTAACCACCTGTCAGTTGCACTTCTCTTATTTTCACTGTCAAGATCACTCCTTGTGGAGTGATTGAGCTATAATATATAAAAAAAGCATACAGGATTTTGGTGTATTCAAGATCAAGACCCCCAACCGCAGCATATCTGGGACTCATTACCATAGAGGATAGCTTATTGTAATTTGAAAGGCTTTTAATTACCCCCCCTTCTTCCATCTTAGGCTCATTGCCATCTCCTGGGGGATGTGCAGGATATTGGTGCAATTTTTGCAAAGCTATATACTGTCTAGTTTTCATTAGATTTTATAGATCTGAATGTTTTTACTGTTTCAGAATCAAAAGAAAATGTACATAGTGCCTAAATTTCCTTTCTTGAACCAGAAATACTCACTTTCCTACTTATGTAGGAGTACATAATTACTCAATGTAATTTTTTGGCAGTTCTGCAATCACAACCTTTTCATCTTATGTCAGGTTATATAATTGCCCTGTTTTCACAACCAGTGCAACCCGGCACTGAAGTTGTCAGATTGTGTCTTATGGAATACTCTGAACCGAGCTGAATTGCTCTGTCTGGTTAGTAATGCGAGGAACCAAATAATATGTTTTACGACCTAGCAGTGGCAAATGCTGGTTCCTTTTCACAATCTGTGATAGAACTAAGCGTATTTTCCAGATCTTCTACATGTTCCTGCTCAAGAATGTGCCAAACGCATTTGCTCATAGGTGTTATTTCCTCCGCATTACTCATCAGCTATTCTCACGGAAAAAGAAAAAAAAGGATAAACTCAACAGCCGTTCATGATAAACTGTATTTTGAATATATGTTTATGATAATTGTTGGCCATGCATGTGAGACAAGTCAGAGAGTAGTTGTATGCTCGTATGTTCTGGCATGCATCTGGGACAGCTCGAGTGAATCTGATCTTATTTTAGTGCTCAGATCCAAACTCCCCAGGTATCGATCTCAGAATTCAGAAATGTACACTGACCTCGAAAGAGCACTTGTCTGGAATGCCAAAGCTTGGAATGTTCTTGATATTTGAGTTCGGTCTACTCGCTGTATTTCTCGATGCGTAGATGACTCAGTTTTGTTCATTGATAGAAAATGCTTATTATGTAGTAAGTCCACTTTGTACAAGGGTCAGCTGAGTGATTATTGCTGGTCAAATTTTCAGTGTTCGCGCAATAAGAATCCCGGTATAAACAGTAGCCAACTATGTTAAGTACTCTCTCTGGTTCCTTTAAAAAAAAAGGAAAATGGGTACTCTCTCTAGTTTGTTTAATGCATACTCCACCGATTCCAAATTAAAAGTTATTACAAGTTTTTCAAAGAGTCCAGACAACTCTAAATACTTCTAGATCCTATTTTATAGAAACTAAGTACCCAAACTAATGATACGACAAATATAAAAGACAAGATGGTAAAGTAGAATTATGGTAAAAGTGATCGGGATAACCAGAGGCAAAAAAATTATGAGTTGTGGCAGCGTATTTTCACCTGTGCCACTGATGTTATTGTCAGCTAAAGTAACAATAGAATAATTATTTCTTTTCAGTTAAAGACATTTACATATTATCAACTATAACTTTATAAAAATTGTATCTTTTATATCTCAGTAATAGCATTACATGTGCGATTTTGTCTCGTAGCTGATAGGATAGCTATATATGCCAACAGACAAGTACAAAAAAAAACAAGAGAATTTGGTAGAATATTGCCTGTCATTTAGTCATTGTCTCTGTAATGAGTTTTATAATTAGAATATATTTAATACCTGTAGTTGACATTCAAATGTTCGACACATACTAAATTTTAGTCACGTAAGCCAAGTAGCACAGTCGAACTGATCTAACCTCCACAAACTCCACCCTTAGTGCACATCGTACACAACAATAGGGTTGTAATCAGATCGAATATGGATGGATATTATTTGTACCATATTTGTTTTCATTTTTACTTTTCGGATTTGGATTGGATACAAATATTATTGAGTTATGTCGGATAATATTTGAACGAATATCGTCGTCTTACATATCGAACATTGAGTATACCGATACAGAGACAAATCGGATACGAATCAGATACTGAATATTAGGACTTGGATTAGATATCAACCCTTTTAGATGAATCGAATTCAAATACATACGGATAATATCGTATCATTATATCTCTACTCAGCATGGACAACAACATGTCAAAATAAAATAAGAGAATAAATTAGAAGTTTTAAGAGATAAAGAACCCAAAGAAAGAAAAGAAAAGAAAAGAAAAATAGAAAATAAAGAAAGGAGGGCGTAATCGTCCTGTACACGATTAAAGGCGGAGAGGAAAGAAAATAAAAGAAAGAAAGAGAGAGAGGAAGGAAAGAAAGATAAAATAAAGAAAGAAAAGTGGCCTGCCCATGCGAAGAACTAACGAATATGGGCATATACGGTGGGATGATCCGAACAACATCGTCAGTTAGATATGAGTGAGTAAAATAAATGATAAATTTAAGTAGGATCTCGTTTGTTTATTTTTAATGTGTTGGTTTTCTAGGTGCAAATGCTTTGGTGCATGGAGGATAGTCTATGTGTAGGGGGCATTTGTTGAGGTGGCTTTAGATTTATTTGAAATGATTGATTATATAGTGTTATATATTATAGATAAGTTAAGTTAGGTCGCAGTAATGAAATATGATTGGGCTTGAATAGTATTTATGCCCTTATTCATGAAAATCAAATGCCGGATTTTGAAGGATGGTTGCGAAGGTTAAGGATTAGGTAGTTCTGAGCTTCAATGGACATTTAGAATAGTGATTCAATGGACATTTAGAATAGTGATATGATCTTTGTTTTTTTAGTTGTACTATAAAGGGGACATGAAACGATTAGCTTGACCTAGACATGTCTAGTTAAGTGTTGTCGGCGTCTCGAACCCAGGGGGTCCCTTGGACCGACCAGTGAAATCACTGCGTGCCCCTGCCCAGAAGGGTTGGCACGGGATGGAACACAAGAGATGGGACAAGCCTTGTATTATCCTGCACCAGGGGTGCCGCTCGTAGTAGGGGTTACAAGCGCGTCGCGTGAGGGAGAGAGAGACACAGAGTTCGTCCGCCGCTTCCCTCGCGTGAACCCCCCTCAGGGTGGCCCTGGACCTCTCTTTTATAGAGGCAAGGAGAGGGTCCAGACATACAGCGGGGGGCATAGCTATGCGCTAACGTGTCCGGCAGTGGAGTGCCTAAGCCCTGTGTACATGCCAATGTGGCCATTGGGGGAGAGCTTGGGCCTTGTACATGTGATGGCGTGGCCATCGGAGGAGCGCCTGAGTCCTGTAGGAGCACAGCTGGCAGCGCGGTGAGGATCCTACTGACGTCTCCTTGCTGTCGTAAGGGGCTGAGAGCCACCGGCGTCATGGTGCACGCGGGGCACCATCATTACCCGTCGCCGGGGTAAGCCAGATGGGACGCCGGTCTTGTTCCTTGTAGCCTGAGCAGGCTAGGAATAGGGAAATGATGTATCCCCTATTAGCGCGGTCGGCCCGAGCCCAGGGTCGGTCAAGGCGGAGACTTCTCTTGAGGCCGAGGCCGGGGTCGGGCGAGGACGCGATTCCTCCCGAGACCGGGGTCGAAGCCGAGTCCGGGGGTCAGGCGAGGCGGAGACCTCCTCCCGAGGCCGGAGCATGAGGTCGGGCGAGGCGGAGCTTCCTGTTGCGTCCGAGGCTGAACTCAGTGGTTGATCGTGACTTGTTGTCAGTCGTCGCCGGGGTGACTGACACGGCAGTCGGAGCGGAGCGAGCGGCGCTGTTTTTCTGTCTTGTCAGATAGTAAAGAAGAGGGGCGAAGTGACTGCGGTCACTTCGGCCTGCCCGACTGAGGCGCGTGTGTCAGGATACGGCGTCAGGCATCCCTGCATTTAATGCGCCTACGAAGTGGTCGGTTGGTGAGGCGGTCTGGCCAAGGTTGCTTCACAACGAAGCCTGCCCGAGCCGGGCCTCGGGAGAGCCGAGGGTGCGCCCGCTGCCTGAGGAGGCCCTCGGGCGAGGCATGAATTTGTCTGGGACTACTGTTCCAACCTGAAGCTGGGCTCGGGTGAGATCGCGTCCCTCGGGTAGACGAAGTCTTGACCTGAACCGCACCCGTCAGTTAGTCTGAGGGTGTTTACCAGCCATGATTAGAAGCATTGGGGGTACCCCTAATTATGGTACCCGACAGTAGTCCCCGAGCCTCGAAGGGAGTGTTGGTACTCGCTTGGAGGCTTTTGCCGCGTTTTCGGTGAGGGGACCGGCCTTTCTCGGTTTTTGCCTTGTTCTGGTGGGTGCGCGCAAGCGCACCCGCCGGGTGTAGCCCCCGAGGCCTCGGAGGAGTGGTTTGACTCCTCTGAGGTCTGAATGCTTTTCGTGGTGCTTCGGTCGGTCTGATCGTTCCCTCATGCGGCCCGGCCGTAGCCTAGGTGCGTGGTCGGGTTCCAAGTTATCAAGCTGGTTTGTTGACGTTGTCAACAGTTTTGGCTGTAGCCGGGTGCGAGAGCAGCCCCCGAGCCTCTGCATGGAGCGAGAGGACGATCAAGGACTTTCCCGACTTCTATTATACGCCCCTGCGTCGCCTTTCCGCAAGGAGGAGGGGGGAAAGCACCATGTTGCCCTCGGAGGGCGCCGAACATGGTGTTTCCAGTGAGCTGCTAACGGGTGATCCGAGTGGACGCCCGTGCCCCGTTCTTTAGGGGTCGGCCGGTGGCCCAGAGGCGCGCTCCAAAAGTACCTGTGGGTGATTTGCCGGACCCAGACCCCTTCGATAGGGTCCAAGGGCTCGATGCCTCCCTCCGGTGAGATTCCGTTACAAATCGTTCCCGCCGGTCTCGGAAATGTCCTAGGGTACCTCGGGAGCGTAGCCCGAGCCTCGGCTATGTATCGAATGTACCCAGAGTCATCCCTCACTCTGCGTGCTCTAGGGCGACTGTCGAACCCTTCCGAGGGGCCAGCCTACGAACCCCTAATCAGTAGTGGGCACGGAGCCCGGGCGCTCTGGGGCGGCTGTCGAACCCTTCCGAGGGGCCAGCCTTCGAACCCCTGATCAGTAATGGGCTTGAGGTCCGAGTGCTTTGGGGCGGCTGTCAAAACCCTCCCGAGGGGCCAGCCTTCGAACCCCTGATCAGTAGGAGGGCTCGGGGCCCGCTTCCTTCGCCGAGAAGGATCCTTTCCACAACATCCCCTTTCCCGGTCCCTGTAGCAAGAGAGAGAGAGGAGGAGGGGAAGGATATGAATTTAAATAAGGCGGCACACCTTTTTTGACACGGTCATCATGGCGGAGGTGAAACGTCGCCCGCTTCGCCTGCCAAAGGTGTCGCTTGCCCTGCCACGAAGTTAATGCGACGGGACGGGTGGTTCGCGGGGCAGCCGTTGTGCATGCGCGAGTCGTTCGAGGAACGGGCGTTTCGTCTTTGAGTTTGAACTTTGCGGCGGGTTCGGGCGAAGTGTTGAATGGGTCTTGCCCGGGCCTTTATATACCCGGAAGAGGGACCGGTTGCGGTTCTTTACTCTGCTGCTCGCCTCCTGCTTTGGTTTTCGCAACCTAAGGGAATAGCAAGAGAAAGAAAACCGCGTACCTTGTTCGCTCCGCCACCACCCCCTTCGTTTGGCGATGGCCGACCGGGTGGCCGTCGTTCCACCACGCGACCCGTGGCCTTTTTCCACCGTCACAGTGGACGATCTGGAGGCCCTTGTCGCCGATGGTTTGCTCCGTCCCCTCTCCGGTGACCTGCAGCCGGAGTGGATGGTCCCTCCGAGCGGAGCTGACCTGACCCCGCTGCCGGGGTATGTGCTGAGCTTCGTCTCCTTCCATGAGCGGGGGTTCGGAGTGCCAGCAAGCCGTTTCATGCGGGCGCTCCTGCATTACTACGGGGTGGAGCTGCACAACTTCAACCCCAACTCCATTGCGCAAGCGGTCATCTTCGCGGCGGTTTGCGAAGGCTTTTTGGGGATTGACCCCCACTGGGATCTGTGGACCCATCTTTTCTCCGCGGAGCTTTTTGCCTTGACGACAGGGGAGAAGATGGTTCGTATGGCGGTGCGGGCCAGCGGCTACACCCTCCAGTTGAGGCAGGCGCGCGCGCAGCAGTACATCCCCGCCATCCTTGTGTCTTCGAACAAGGGGTGGCAGCGCCAGTGGTTTTACCTCCGGAATGACGATGGAAGGCTCCCGTCGTTTTCTCAACGAGTGGTGACTGCTCCCGGCAGCAATTGGCGCTATGGGGCCGCGCGCGAGAAATAGGAGAAACTCCAGCCCCTTCTAGAGGCCTTGCAGGAGTTACGAGATGGGGGGCTCACCGCCGCGGGGGTGGTTGCCGCCATCCATCGCCGGAGGGTGCTTCCCTTGGCAAAGCGGCGATTGCCGCTTTTGGAGATGATGCTGGGGTTGACTTGGAGGGTTCGCATATGTCCTCGGTCCCCCTCTCTGCCGATGACCTTCGCAGGCGGGTAGCGGGCACGGTGGGGAGGCTGGATGCCGGTGCCCTTACCCAGCCCTTGATGCGTCCCGAGCGTGGGTGCGTGTCCCTGGTGAGTGTCCGCTCCTTCTCCTATCTTGTGTCAGGTTGCCTTCGATTCTCCTAGTCGGGATTTCCGCTCGTCTCCAGGAGTTGGGGTGTTACAAGCCTTCCCTGCCACCGGTCCCAGAGGACGCGGTGGACCGAGCCGCGCAGAGGGTCGCTGCGGAGAAGAAGAAGGAGAAGAAGGACGCGAAAAAGGCTCGGGCTCACGAGCGGATGCGGGCTCGGGACGCCTTGGAGAGGCACCGTCGGAGGCAGGAGAGGGACAGGCTCCCGAGGGAGCCGTCGCCGGAGACGCCTGACGACGACGATGACGACGATGATGACGAAGACGACGACATGGCGGCCCACCTTGGCCTCAGCTCGGATCTGAGGCTGGGCCAGGGGTCGTCGAGCCAGCCCCCGAGTGGGCTGGCGCCGTCGGTATCTGGGGCCAGGACATCAGGGTCCCGGTCCGAAGAGTAGGGGCAGGCTGAGGGGGTACTTGACCCCTTGGCCGAGGTAGTTGAGGTGACCCCAAGGAGTCAGGCCGACCCGCCTGTCCCCCGAGAGCAGTCGCCTGTGCCGGCCGTACGGGAGGTTGATCCTCGGGCCGTCGTGACGTCGCATGGGCAGGCCGTCCCTTCGGCGCCCCGGGCGCCCGAAGTGGGAACGACGTTGAAGCCGGCAGTGGGGCGAACCTCGGCAGCGCCTGCGGGGACCGAGGCCTGAGGGGCCTCCCCGCAGGCACGATTGGCCTTGGTCCGGAGCGGGTAAGTATCTGAGGATACCTATGTCCTGGCTCCTTCCTCGTGTGTCCTGATCCTGCTTTACCTTTTCCTCCTAGCAAACGGAGGCACGGTTCGGCCGGTCTGGCTCCCAGGAAGGCCCTTAAGACGGTGCCGGCTTCTACAGCCAGTGTCGCACCACGCGACACCGGTCGGCCGACCTCCGCACAAGATGCCCCCAAGCGGGGGGCCCAGGCGGCGCGAGTTGCCATGGGGCGAGCTCCCCAGGCTGACCCCTCCGTCGAGGCGGCCGTCGTGCCGGGGGAGACGGCTGGCACGGCCGCGGCCTTGAGCCTGCCTGACGTGTTGTCGACGCCGGCACTAGCTTCTGTCGAGACTGTTGCCGTTCTGCCCGTGGAACCACCCGTCGCCGCTGATGCTGAGATGGTTGAGGTGCCGCTGCTCGAGGTCGGTAATCGGAAGCCCGCCTCCTTAGCCGAGGGGGTACCCGATGTGTCGACTGCAGGGGTCTCGGCGCCTTGTAGGAGGGGGTGCAGAACCGCGGCCCGTCTTGTGGAGCGGCGACCTCATCCCCACGCGGCGCGATCCCAATGAGTGGCGCGTGCAGGCGCTCCGGTTCTGGACCCGCGGCGCCCCGAAACCCCTCTTCGTCCTTGACGATGAGCGGGAGGAGCAGTCTCGGGATGAGCTCCGTGAGTATGTCGAGGCAGCAATGGGGTCGCTTCGGTCGACCATGGAGATCCTTTCCAGGGACGTTCCCAGGATCCTCCAGGTAAGGATTTCAGGCATACCTTTCGCGTGACCAAGGCATTCTTTGTGACGCCCTGCTTCCCTTCCTTAGGATCTGACGGATCTGAGCACCGCCAAGTCGTCGTTCATCCGCCGCGAGGCCGACGTCTGGGGTTCACTGCAGTTCCTAAGGGCCGTGCTTACCGAGGCTACCGAACGCCTCACCCAACGGAGCGCCGAGGCGGCGGACCTTCGGTTGCTCTATGATGAGCTGGGGGTGGAGGCAGCGGCGGCACACGCAGAGGCGCAGCAGCGGCAGCTGGAGCTTGGCCAGGTCATCGGCGAGCGGGACCAATCTTGGAACCAGGTCGCCGAGGCTGAAAGCCGGGCTGAGGCCCTTGTGGGCTAGCTAGCCGAGGTTTCTGCTCGGGCCGGAGCCCTTGCGGAGGACCTGGCCGCGGCCGTCGGGTCTGCCCAGTCCGCCCAAGCCGCAGCCTCGGAGCAGCGTGCCCGGGCTGAAGGTATGTTTTGGTCGCTTTGTGACTTCGATATTCATTCTTCAACTCGTGTCTGAAGAATTCTGTTTGGCTGTTTGCAGAGTTCGAGTCAGCCCTCAATGAGTTCGCCAAGGCGCTTGCCCGGGCGGCTGAGCGGAAGGAGGCCGACCGCGTGGCCATGTCTGAAGCTATCTCGGCCTTCTGTCAGGTCTTTGGTCTTGACGACGTCCCCTCGGGAAGCTCCCCCCAGAATCACCTGCAGGCTCTGGGCGGCCATGTGCGCAGCAGACTCTGTGAGGTGCTGCATCACGGCGTTAAGCGGGCCTTCGCCGTGCTCGCTTCCCACTACGATGTGGATCTGGAGCAGGTCAGCGAGGGGTACTGTCTACCCAACGAAGATGAAGCTGCCCTGGCCGAAGTTCAGAGGCTTGACACGGCCGTCGCGGGCCCAAGCGCGGTGCTTGCGTCCTCCTTTGAGGTGGAGATCCTTCCGCTTGCGTTGCCGTCCAAGGTCGGGGCGGATCTCGCCGAGGGTGGAGACGGCGCTGAGGGTGGAGACGAAGCCGAGGGTGCCGCTCCTCCCCCGGGCGATGCCTGATTCTGTCGGAGCAGTTTGTTTGGAACATGCATGTGTCTTTCGTGGCCGCCGAGGCCTAAACACTTTGTCGTCGTGTTATAAAGCTGCGTTTCTTTTCCTCTTGTTTCGAGTATCCGGACTCGTTCGTCAGTAGCAGAATTGCTTATCCGAGTAACAGTTATTTTTCGCGGAAGGTGACGAGTGAGGTATCTGTATCCTGGAGGTGTAGGAGTCCCTCGGCTCGGTCGGCCTTGCCGCTTACATGCGCTCTTATTCGTTTTGCGGGGTTCTGTTACCGATATAGTCGGGAAACACGAAAGTCGTTTTGGTGGAAAACTTTTCCGAGGAATATTTTGATGCAGAGGGGGTTCCCCCCTTCTAGCCCCCGAGGGAGGGTCGGGCTTTTCCGAGGCAAGGCTGACCCTTCCTTGACGGTTAGACTCTATTTGTGTATGTAAGGAGAACGAGGTATATGAACGACTTGAAAACATCTTAAGGGTAGAAGCGACGTAGCTGTTGGATGTTCCAAGCGTTGCTATAGACCTTGCCTTGGTCGTTGGCCAGCTTGTATGTTCCGGGCTTCAAGATCTTGGCGATGATGAAGGGCCCTTCCCAGGGAGGAGTGAGCTTGTGGCGCCCTCGGGTGTCCTGTCGCAGGCGAAGCACCAAGTCTCCCACTTGGAAGCCTCGGGACCGAACATTTCGGGCGTGGTAGCGCCGCAGCGACTGCTGGTACCGTGCCGAATGTAGTAAGGCAACGTCCCGAGCCTCCTCGAGTTGGTCCAGCGAGTCTTCTCGGCTGGTCTGGTTGCTTCGGTCGTTGTACGCCTTGGTCCTCGGGGACCCATATTCTAAGTCCGTGGGGAGGACAGCCTCGGCCCCATAGACTAGAAAGAATGGCGTAAAACCCGTGGCGCGCCTTGGTGTCGTCCTCAGACTCCAGACTACCGAGGGTAGCTCTTTCATCCACCGCTTGCCGAACTTGTTGAGGTCGTTGTAGATCCTTGGTTTGAGCCCCTGCAAAATCATACCGTTGGCACGCTCCACCTGCCCATTTATCATGGGATGAGCTATGGCGGCCCAGTCCACGCGGATGTGGTGGCCGTCGCAGAAGTCCAGGAACTTTTTCCAGTGAACTGCGTGCCGTTGTCGGTGATGATTGAGTTTGGGACCCTGAATCGATGGATGATGTTGGTGAAAAACGCCACCGCTTGCTCGAACCTGATGCTGGTCAAGGGTCGGACCTCGATCCACTTGGAGAATTTGTCGATGGCGACTAGAAGGTGCGATTAGCCCCCGGGTGCCTTCTGCAAGGGACCGACGTGGTCTAGACCCCACACAACAAATGGCCAGGTGATGGGTATCGTCTGCAAGGCCTGAGCGGGCAGATGCGTCTGCTTTGCGTAGAATTGACACCCCCGGCAGGAGCGCACAATCCTAGTGGCATCGGCCACTACGGTTGGCCAGTAGAAACCTTGTCGGAAGGCATTCCCCACGAGGGCTCGAGGTGCTGCATGGTGGCCGCAAGCCCCCGAGTGTATTTCTTGCAACAGCTCTTGTCCTTGGGCGATAGATATGCATCGTTGGAGGATGCCCGAGGGACTGTGGTGATAGAGCTCTTTTTCATCACCCAGCAAGACGAATGACTTGGCGCACCGAGCCAGCCGCCGAGCTTTGGTCTTGTCGATGGGAAGCTCTCCTCGGAGGAGATATTCCAGGTACGAGGTCTGCCAGTTCGGATCTAGCGTGACCCCATTCTGTTCCTCCTCGACGGGCAAGGCCTCTTCCTCGATGGCCGAGGGTGCCTCGGGTCTGGCCGAGGGTACCTCGGGCTCGGCCAAGGGTACCTCGGGCTGGGCTGAGGCTTCCTCAGGCTCGAGCGTGTCGTTGATCTTGATGGATGGTTGATGTAGGTCTCTGGAGAAGACGTCCGGGGGAAGCGTCGTTCGCCTCGAGGCTATTTTCGCCAGCTCGTCCGCAGTCTCGTTTTACCGTCGGGCGATGTGGTTGAGCTCCAGCCCGTGGAACTTGTTTTCCAGGCACCGGACTTCGTCGCAGTAGGCTTCCATCCTCCGGTCATGGCAGTGGGAGTTCTTCATGACTTGGTCGATGACAAGCTGCGAGTCGCCTCGAGCGTCGAGGCGCCGGACCCCTAGCTCGATGGCGATGCGTAGCCCGTTAACCAGTGCCTCGTACTCGGCCTCGTTGTTTGATGCCGGAAAATGGAGGCGAATGACGTAGCAGAGATGCTTTCTGAGGGGTGAAACGAAGAGCAGGCCAGCGCCTGCTCCTGTTTTCATGAGTGACCCATCGAAGTACATGGTCCAGAGCTCGGGTTGGATTGGAGTTGTCGGTAACTGGGTGTCAGTCCACTCAGCCAGGAAGTCTGCCAAGACCTGGGATTTTATGGCCTTCCATGGGGCGAATGATAGTGTTTCGCCCATAAGCTCCACCGCCCACTTTGCTATCCTACCCGAGGCCTCGCGACACTGGATGATCTCCCCCAGGGGGAAGGATGACACCACAGTCACCGGATGAGACTCGAAGTAGTGTCGCAACTTTCGCCGTGTCAGAATCACTGCGTAGAGCAGCTTCTGGATCTGTGGGTAGCGGACTTTGGTCTCGGAAAGCACTTCGCTGATGAAGTAGACTGGCCTCTGGACGGGCAGTGCATGCCCTTCTTCTCGTCTCTCGACTATGATCGCGGCGCTGACCACCTGAGTAGTCGTGGCTACGTAGATCAAGAGGGCTTCTCCTGCGGTGGGGGGCACCAGGATGGGCGTGTTCGTAAGGAGCGCCTTAAGGTTTCCGAGGGCTTCCTCGGCCTCGGGGGTCCAAGTGAAGCACTCGGCCTTCCTTAAGAGGCGGTACAGAGGCAAGCCTTTCTCGCCAAGGCGTGAGATAAAGCGGCTCAGAGCCGCAAGGCATCCCATGACCCTCTGTACTCCTTTCAAATCTTTGATCGGTCCCATGTTGGTGATGGCCGCGATTTTCTCTGGGTTGGCCTCGATGCCCCGCTCGAAGACGATGAATCTAAGGAGCATGCCTCGGGGGACTCCGAAGACACACTTCTCGGGATTGAGTTTCACGCCTTTCACTCTCAGACACTTGAATGTCGTTTCAAGGTCAGAGAGGAGGTCGGAGGCTCTCTTCGTCTTGACAACGATGTCGTCGACATAAGCCTCTACCGTTCTGCCGATGTGTTCTCCGAACACGTGGTTCATGCACCTTTGGTAAGTGGCACCTGCATTCCTCAACCCAAATGGCATTGTAGTGTAACAGTACATGCCAAAAGGTGTGATGAAAGAAGTCGCGAGCTGGTCGGACTCTTTCATCTTGATTTGGTGATAGCCTGAGTAGGCATCAAGGAATGATAGGGTTTCGCACCCAGCAGTGGAGTCCACGATTTGATCGATGCGAGGTAGAGGGTAGGGAACTTTCAGACATGCTTTGTTTAGACCAGTGTAGTCTACACACATCCTCCATTTCCCATCCTTCTTCCTTACAAGAACAGGGTTAGCTAACCATTCGGGATGGAATACCTCTTTGATAAACCCTGCCGCGAGTAGCTTGTGGATCTCCTCGCCTATGGCCCTGCGCTTTTCTTTGTCAAAACGGCGTAGGGTTTGCTTCATGGGTCGGGCTCCAGCTCTGATGTCCAGTGAGTGCTCGGCGACATCCCTCGGTATGCCGGGCATGTCCGAGGGACTCCACGCAAAGACTTCGGCGTTTGCGCGGAGAAAGTCGACGAGCACTGCTTCCTATTTGGGGTCGAGCTCGAAGCTGATCCGAACTTTCTTGCTGGCGTTGTTGGTGGGGTCGAGAGAGACGGACTTGACCGCCTCAACTGGTTCGAAGTTGCCGGTGTGCCGCTTCGCATCGAGCGCCTCCTTGGAGAGGTGTTCCAGGTCGGCGATGAGGGCCTCGGACTCGGCGAGAGCCTCGGCGTACTCCACGCACTCCACGTCGCATTCGTACGCATGGCGGTACGTGGATCCGACGGTGATGATCCCATTCGGGCCCGACATCTTGAGCTTGAGGTAGGTGTAGTTGGGGACGGCCATGAACTTGGCATAGCATGGTCTTCCCAACACCGCATGGTAGGTTCCTCGGAACCCAAAAACCTCAAAGGTGAGAGCTTCCTTTCGGAAGTTAGAGGGAGTTCCGAAGCATACGGGTAAATCGATCCGTCCGAGGGGTAGGATTCGCTTCCCGGGCGCGATCCCGTGGAAGGGTGCCGCACTGGCCCGGACTTGAGACCGACTAACCCCTAAGAGTTCTAGGGTCTCGGCGTAGATGATGTTAAGGCTGCTGCCTCCGTCCATGAGGACCTTGGAGAGCCTAACGTTGCCGATGATCGGATCGACGACGAGCGGGTACCTTCCTGGGCTTGGCATGAAGTCGGGGTGGTCTCCTTGGTCGAAGGTGATAGGCTTGTCGGACCAGTCTAGGTAGACTGGCGCCGCCACCTTCACCAAGCAGACTTCCCGGTGCTCCTGCTTGCGGTGCCGAGCCGAGGCGTTCGCCGCCTGCCCGCCGTAGATCATGAAACAGTTATAGACTTCCAGGAATCCCTCTTCCTTGCCGCCCTCCTTCTTGTCGTTGTCAGGGCCCTTGCCGTCCTCCGCCGGGGGCCCGGTCTTATGGAAGTAGCGCCGGAGCATGACACATTCTTCGAGGGTGTGCTTGATGGGCCCCTGGTGATAGGGGCACGACTCTTTGAGCATCTTGTCGAACGCGTCGGCCCCTCCAGGAGGTTTCCAAGGGTTCCTGCGCTCGGCCGCAGCGACGAGATTCGCGTCTGCGGCGTCGCGCTTCGCTTGCGACTTGTTTTTAGCCTTCTTCTTCATGCCCCGCTGGGCGGACGCCTCGGGGGCGTCTGTCTTCGGCCCTCCCTGAGGCTGCTTGTCCTTTTGGAAGATGGCTTTGACCACCTCTTGACCCGAGGCAAACTTGGTGGCGACGTCCATCAGTTCGCTCGCACGGGTGGGAGTCTTGCGCCCCAGTTTGCTCACCAGGTCTTGGCAAGTGGTGCCAGCAAGGAAAGCCCCAATGACATCCGAGTCGGTAACGTTGGGCAGCTCGGTGCGCTGCTTTGAAAACCGCCGGATGTACTCTTGGAGGGACTCGCCTGGCTGCTGGCGGCAGCTTCGGAGGTCCCACGAGTTCCTAGGGCGCACGTACGTGCCTTGGAAGTTTCCCGCGAAAGCTTTGACCAGATCGTCCCAGTCGGAGATCTGCGCAGGAGGCAGATGCTCCAGCCAGGCTCGGGCGGCGCCGGAAAGGAAAAGGGGTAGATTACGGATGATGAGGTTGTCATCATCCGCCCCTCCCAACTGGCATGCCAGTCGGTAGTCTGCGAGCCACAGCTCCGGCCTCGTCTCCCCCGAGTACTTGGTGATGGTAGTCGGGGCTCAGAAACGGGCAGGGAACGGCGCTCGGCATATGACTCGGCTGAAGACTCGCGGACCGGGTGGTTCGGGCGAAGGACTGTGATCCTCCTCACTGTTGCAGCGTCCCCCACGCCTGGGATGGTATCCTCGGCGCACCTTCTCGTCGAGGCGGGCTCGATGGTCGAGATGGTGGTGTTCGTTGCCGAGGCGTTCCCAAGCGGCGGGCGCCTCGTCCCGCGTGCGCTCGGGATGGACCGAGGCTTCCCGAATGCGCCAGGAGGACATCGCGGGATGCTCCGAGGGGTTAGCTCGCCTGTGGGAGGCGGAGCTCTCGGCTCGTCCAACCGCGGCGCCTTCTAGGAGATTCTTGAGTTCGCCCTGGATACGCCGTCCCTCGGTGGTGGATGGCTCCAACATTGCTCGAAGCAGCATCGCCGCTGCAGCTAGGTCCTGTCCGGACCCGCTGACGGCCGGGGGCAGCACTGTCCTGACATTGTCGACGATGCGGTGCCGGATGTCTTGGGCCCGGTGACAGGCTTCTCCGGCGAGTGTTCGGCCTGCCCACTCCTGTTCGATGTTCTGTCGGAGCTGTACAAGCCGGCCTGCTTCCCCGTCGACCCGGGCCTGCATCTCACGGATTTGCTCGAGCTGTATGTCCTGACCCCTCGCAGGGACTGGGACCACAGCTAGCTCCCGCGGGATGTGAGAGCACCTAGAGGGGGGGTGAATAGGTGATCCTGTAAAACTTGAAAACTTAAGCCACAAAAACTTGGTTAAGCGTTAGCACAGTAAATGCCAAGTGGCTAGAGAGGAGTCAAAACACAATAACCACAAGAAATCAATCACAGAGATGGCATGGTGGTTATCCCGTGGTTCGGCCAAGACCAACGCTTGCCTACTCCACGTTGTGGCGTCCCAACGGACGAGGGTTGCAATCAACCCCTCTCAAGCGGTCCAAAGACCCACTTGAATACCACGGTGTTTTGCTTGCTTTTCTCAATCCCGTTTGCGAGGAATCTCCACAACTTGGAGCCTCTTGCCCTTACACTTGAAATTCACAAAGAAGCACGGAGCAAGGGAGGGATTAGCAACGCACTCAAGACAAGAAATCACAGCAACACCACGCACACAAGTCACAACGAGAGCTCACAACACAACTCAATGAGTTCACCACTCAACTAGAGCTCTAATTGCTATCGCAAAGAATCAAAGGCGCGGAATCGATGTCTTGGTGCTTAGGAATGTTGTAGGAATGCTTGGTGTTCTCCTCCATGCGCCTAGGGGTCCCTTTTATAGCCCCAAGACAGCTAGGAGCCGTTGAGAACAATCTAGGAAGGCTGATCTTGCCTTCTGTCGACTGGCGCACCGGACAGTCCGGTGCACACCGGACACTGTCCGGTGCCCGATTTCCTTCCATAAATGGCGCAGTCGACCGTTGGCAGCCTGGGAGCCGTTGGCGTACTGGACATGTCCGGTGCACACCGGACAGTCCGGTGCCCCCTTCTAGCCGTTGGCTCGGCCACGTGTCCCGCGCAGATCGCGCGGCCGACCGTTGGCCCTGCCGACCGTTGGCTCACCGGACAGTCCGGTGCACACCGGACAGTCCGGTGAATTATAGCCGTACATCGCCGATGAATTCCCGAGAGTGACGAGTTCGCCTGTGAACGGCCCACCGGACAGTCCGGTGCACCACCGGACAGTCCGGTGAATTATAGCCGTACACCGCCGTCGAAGTCCCGAGAGCAGCCTGTTCGCCAGAGCCAGCCTGGCGCACCGGACACTGTCCGGTGCACCACCGGACAGTCCGGTGCTCCAGACTGAGCAAAGTCTTGGCTGCTCGAGCCAAGGCATTTCCAGTTGGTCTTTTCCTGTTTCCAGCACTTAGACACAATACATTAGTCTCTAAAACAATATACTAAGTCTGAGAAACATACCTTTATCCTTGATTTGTACTTTGTCCACCATTTTACACTTAGGCACTTGTGTTGGACACTAAATCACCAAAATACTTAGAGATGGCCCAAGGGCACATTTCCCTTTCAATCTCCCCCTTTTTGGTGATTTATGCCAACACAACATAAAGCAAGTAGAACAAGTACAAAATCAATTCAAATAAGAACTCAAATTGTTTTGATTCAAATTTGACATATATGGATCACTCTTTGCCACCACTTGGTTTGTTTTTGCAAATCAAACTCAAATTTCTATCTCTAAGTCAACCACACATGTTAAGACATAAAGAGAGTCATTCCAAGAGAAATTGATTCAAGATTTCAAAAACTCCCCTTTTTCCCATAATCAATACTTCTCCCCACAAGAACCCAACTTTTGACAAGAGAGACAATAAAAGAGTTTTGACAAACCAAAAGCTCTATTCTACTATTTTCAAAATCTCTCAAGTGGTAGCTGATCCATTTATCGCTTTGGCCTTTATTTTCTCCCCCTTTGGCATCAAGCACCAAAACGGGATCAATCTTGGCCCTTTAACCCTATTGCCTCACCAAAATCTTCGACTAAGAGCAAATAGGCAATAAGAGTATAAAGATGAACTTGGAAAAGTTACTCTTTTCATCGGAGTGCAGTGGAAGTCTTGCATGGTCCAAGTTCACCTTTTCCCTTTCAATCCTCCTTTGAGACTAAAACAACCAAACTCAAGTACATGGTTAGTCTCAAAGGGTCAAGTTGTAGCACAGCTCCCCCTAAATATGTGCATCACTTGAAAAAAGGACTTGTGAGGTCCAGGGAGTGTTTGTACAACTTGAGCACCACAATAAGCAACGAAATGCAGAATAAACATGATCAAAGGCATAAACACATGTATGCTACAATTCAATCCAGGTTCCGCGAATCTAAGACATTTAGCTCACTACGCAACCTGCAAAAGGTCTTCTCATCTAGAGGCTTGGTAAAGATATCGGCTAGCTGGTTCTCGGTGCTAACATGAAACACTTTGATATCTCCCTTTTGCTGGTGGTCTCTCAAAAAGTGATGTCGGATGTCAATGTGCTTTGTGCGGCTGTGCTCAACAGGATTTTCCGCTATTCGGATAGCACTCTCATTGTCACATAGGAGTGGGACTTTGCTCATATTGTAGCCAAAGTCCCGGAGGGTTTGCCTCATCCAAAGTAGTTGCGCACAACACTGTCCTGCGGCAACGTACTCGGCCTCAGCGGCGGATAGGGCAACAGAAGTTTGTTTCTTAGAATTCTGTGACACCAGGGACCTTCCTAAGAATTGGCACGTCCCCGATGTACTCTTCCTATCGACCTTACATCCAGCATAGTCGGAATCTGAGTACCCAATCAAGTCAAAGTTAGACCCCTTTGGATACCAGATCCCGAAGCAAGGCGTAGCGACTAAATATCGAAGAATTCGCTTCACGGCCACTAAGTGACACTCCTTAGGATCGGATTGAAATCTAGCACACATGCATACGCTAAGCATAATATCCGGTCTACTAGCACACAAATAAAGTAAAGACCCTATCATAGACCGGTATGCTTTTTGATCAACGGACTTACCTCCTTTGTTGAGGTCGGTGTGTCCGTCGGTTCCCATCGGTGTCTTTGCGGGCTTGGCGTCCTTCATCCCAAACCGCTTTAGCAAATCTTGCGTGTACTTCGTTTGGGATATGAAGGTGCCGTCCTTGAGTTGCTTCACTTGGAACCCAAGGAAGTAGTTCAACTCGCCCATCATCGACATCTCGAATTTCTGCGTCATCACCCTGCTAAACTCTTCACAAGACTTTTGGTTAGTAGAACCAAATATTATGTCATCGACATAAATTTGGCACACAAAAAGATCACCATCGCAAGTCTTAGTAAAAAGAGTTGGATCAGCTTTCCCAACCTTGAAAGCATTAGCAATTAAAAAGTCTCTAAGGCATTCATACCATGCTCTTGGGGCTTGCTTAAGTCCATAGAGCGCCTTAGAGAGCTTACACACGTGGTCGGGGTACCGTTCATCCTCGAAGCCAGGGGGTTGCTCCACGTACACCTCCTCCTTGATCGGCCCGTTGAGGAAAGCGCTCTTCACATCCATTTGGTACAACCTGAAAGAATGGTGAGCGGCATATGCTAGCAAGATACGAATTGATTCTAGCCTAGCCACAGGAGCAAAAGTCTCCTCAAAGTCCAAACCTGCGACTTGGGCATAACCTTTTGCCACAAGTCGAGCCTTGTTCCTTGTCACCACCCCGTGCTCGTCCTGTTTGTTGCGGAACACCCACTTGGTTCCCACAACATTTTGCTTGGGACGAGGCACCAGTGTCCAAACTTCATTGCGCTTGAAGTTGTTGAGTTCCTCCTTCATGGCCAACACCCAGTCCGGATCTAGCAAGGCCTCTTCTACCCTGAAAGGCTCAATAGAAGAGACAAAGGAGTAATGCTCACAGAAATTAACTAATCTTGAACGAGTAGTTACTCCCTTGCTAATATCACCCAAAATTTGGTCGACGGGATGATCCCTTTGGATCGTCGCTCGAACTTGGGTCGGAGGTGCCTGAGGTGCTTCTTCCTCTTCAACTTGAACATCCTGTGCTCCCCCTTGATCATGCGCCTCCACTTGAGGTACCTGTTCGTCATCTTGGGTTGGGGGATGCACCATAGTTGAGGAAGACGGTTGATCTTGCTCCAATTGTTCCTGAGGCCGCACATCTCCAATCGCCATGGTGCGTATCGCGGCCGTTGGAACGTCTTCTTCATCTACATCATCAAGATCAACAACTTGCTCTCTTGGAGAGCCATTAGTCTCATCAAATACAACGTCGCTAGAGACTTCAACCAAACCCGATGATTTGTTGAAGACCCTATACGCCTTTGTATTTGAATCATAACCTAATAAAAACCCTTCTACAGCTTTGGGAGCAAATTTAGAGGTTCTACCTTTCTTCACAAGAATATAACACTTGCTCCCAAATACACGAAAATAAGATACATTGGGTTTGTTACCAGTTAGCAGCTCATATGAAGTCTTTTTGAGGAGGCGGTGAAGGTAGACCCTGTTGATGGCGTGGCAAGCCGTGTTCACGGCTTCCGACCAAAACCGCTCGGGGGTCTTGAACTCTCCAAGCATAGTCCTCGCCATATCAATGAGCGTCCTATTCTTCCTCTCTACCACACCATTTTGCTGAGGTGTGTAGGGAGCAGAGAACTCGTGCTTGATCCCCTCCTCCTCAAGGAATTCCTCCACTTGAAGATTCTTGAATTCGGACCCATTGTCGCTCCTTTATCTTCTTCACCTTGAGCTCAAACTCATTTTGAGCTCTCCTTAGGAAGCGCTTGAGGGTCCCTTGGGTTTCAGACTTATCCTGCAAAAAGAACACCCAAGTGAAGCGGGAAAAGTCATCAACAATAACTAGACCATACTTACTTCCTCCTATGCTCAGATAGGCGACGGGTCTGAAGAGGTCCATATGCAGCAGCTCCAGAGGTCTTGAAGTGGTCATTACATTCTTGCTGTGATGTGCTCCTCCCACTTGTTTACCTGCTTAACAAGCTGCACAAGGTCTATCTTTTTCGAAATGTACATTGGTTAGACCTATCACGTGTTCTCCCTTTAGAAGCTTGTGGAGGTTCTTCATCCCCACATGTGCTAAGCGGCGATGCCACAACCAGCCCATGCAAGTCTTAGCCATTAAGCATGCATCTAGACCGGCCTCTTCTTTTGCAAAATCAACTAAATAAAGTTTGCCGTCTAGTACACCCTTAAAAGCTAGTGAACCATCACATCTTCTAAAGACAGACACATCTACATTTGTAAATAGACAATTATATCCCATATTACATAATTGACTGACAGATAGTAAATTATATCCAAGCGACTCAACTAAAAACACATTAGAAATAGAGTGCTCAGATGAAATAGCAATTTTACCTAACCCTTTTACCTTGCCTTGGTTCCCATCACCGAATATAATTGAATCATGGGAATCCTCATTTTTGACGTAGGAGGTGAACATCTTCTTCTCCCCCGTCATATGGTTTGTGCATCCGCTGTCGATAATCCAGCTTGAGCCCCCGGATGCATAAACCTGCAAGGCAAATTTAGGCTTGGGTCTTAGGTACCCAACTCTTGTTGGGTCCTACAAGGTTAGTCACAATTTCCTTAGGGACCCAAATGCAAGTTTTATCACCCTTGCATTTTGCCCCTAATTTCCTAGCAACTATCTTCTTATCCTTTCTACAAATAGCAAAGGAAGCATTTAAAGCATGATAAATTGTAGAGGGTCCATTCATAACTTTCCTAGGAACATGAACAATATTCTTTCTAGGCACATGATGAATATTTTTCCTAGGCATATCTCTACCATGCATATAGGAAGAACTGGAAGCATACATGGCATAAGAATCATAGGCATGTGAATCAAAAGCATTACAACTCCTATGAGACTGTCTTCTATCATTGTACATAAAAGCATGGTTCTTTTTAGTACTACTTGCCATAGGGCCTTCCCTTTCTCCTTGGCGGAGATGGGAGCCTTATGGCTTGTTAAGTTCTTGGCTTCCCTCTTGAAGCCAAGCCCATCCTTAATTGAGGGGTGTCTACCAATCGTGTAGGCATCCCTAGCAAATTTCAGTTTATCAAAATCACTTTTGCTAGCCTTAAGTTGGGCATTAAGACTAGCCATTTCATCATTTAATTTTGCAATAGAAGCTATGTGTTCACTACAAGCATCAATATCAAAATCTTTACATCTATTGCAAATAACAACATTTTCTACACAAGTTGTTGATTTACTAGCTATTTCTAACTTAGCATTCAAATTATCATTAATGCTCCTTAAGCTAGAAATTGTCTCATGGCAAGAAGATAATTCACAAGAAAGCATTTCATTTCTCTTAACTTCTAAGGCATGAGATTTTTGTGCTTCTACAAATTTGTCATGTTCTTCATACAACAAGTCCTCTTGTTTTTCTAAAAGCCTATTCTTATCATTCAAGGCATCAATCAATTCATTAATTTTATCTACCTTGGTTCTATCTAGGCCCTTAAATAAACATGAATAATCTATTTCATCCTCATCACTAGATTCGTCCTCACTTGAAGAAGCATAAGTAGAGTCTCGAGTACATACCTTCTTCTCCCTTGCCATAAGGCATGTGTGACGCTCGTTGGGGAAGAGGGATGACTTGTTGATGGCGGTGGCGGCGAGTCCTTCATTGTCGGAGTCGAACGAGGAGCAATCCGAATCCCACTCCTTACCGAGATGTGCCTCGCCTTTTGCCTTCTTATAGTTCTTCTTCTTCTCCCTCTTGTTCCCTTGATCCTGATCACTATCATTGTTGGGACAGTTAGCAATAAAATGACCAAGCTTACCACATTTGAAGCATGAGCGCTTCCCCTTTGTCTTGGTCTTGCTTGGCTGCCCCTTGTGACCCTTTAGCGCTGTCTTGAATCTCTTGATGATGAGGGCCATCTCTTCATCATTAAGTCCGGCCGCCTCAATTTGTGCCACCTTGCTAGGTAGCGCCTCCTTGCTTCTTGTTGCCTTGAGAGCAAGGGGTTGAGGCTCGTTGATTGGACCATTCAATGCGTCGTCCACGTACCTCGCCTCCTTGATCATCATTCGCCCGCTTACGAATTTTCCAAGGACTTCTTCGGGCGAAATTTTGGTGTACTTGGGATTCTCACGAATATTATTCACCAAATGAGGATCAAGAACGGTAAAGGACCTTAGCATCAGTCGGACGACATCGTGGTCCGTCCATCGCGTGCTTCCGTAGCTCCTTATTTTGTTGATAAGGGTCTTGAGCCGGTTGTATGTTTGGGTTGGCTCCTCGCCCCTTATCATCGCGAACCGTCCAAGCTCGCTCTCCACCAACTCCATCTTGGTGAGCAAGGTGACGTTGTTCCCCTCATGAGAAATCTTGAGGGTGTCCCAGATCTACTTGGCGTTATCCAAGCCGCTCACTTTGTGGTATTCATCCCTGCACAATGAAGCTAGAAGAACAGTAGTAGCTTGTGCATTCTTATGAATTTGCTCATTAATGAACATGGGACTATCCGAACTATCAAAGTGCATTCCACTCTCTACAATCTCCCATATACTAGGATGGAGAGAGAATAGGTGACTACGCATTTTGTGGCTCCAAAATCCGTAGTCCTCCCCATCAAAGTGTGGAGGCTTGCCGAGAGGAATGGAGAGCAAATGTGAATTTGAACTTTGCGGAATACGAGAGTAGTCAAAAGAAAAGTTCGAATTAACCGGTTTCCTTCTCTCGTAGTCGTTGTGGTCGTCGTCCTTTTGGGAAGAAGTAGACTCATCGCTGTCGTCGTAGTAGACGATCTCCTTGATGCGCCTCGTCTTCTTCTTCTTCCCATCTTTCCGTCTATGGCCCGAGCCCGAGTCGGTAGGCTTGTCATCCTTCGGCTCGTTGACGAAAGATTCAATCTCTTTATCGTTGATCACGATACCCTTCCCCTTAGGATCCATCTCTTCGGGCGGTTAGTCCCTTTGTGAAGAGAACGGCTCTGATACCAATTGAGAGCACCTAGAGGGGGGGTGAATAGGTGATCCTGTAAAACTTGAAAACTTAAGCAACAAAAACTTGGTTAAGCGTTAGCACAGTAAATGCCAAGTGGCTAGAGAGGAGTCAAAACACAATAACCAGAAGAAATCAATCACAGAGATGGCACAGTGGTTATCCCGTGGTTCGGCCAAGACCAACGCTTGCCTACTCCACGTTGTGGCGTCCCAACAGACGAGGGTTGCAATCAACCCCTCTCAAGCGGTCCAAAGACCCACTTGAATACCACGGTGTTTTGCTTGCTTTTCTCAATCCCGTTTGCGAGGAATCTCCACAACTTGGAGCCTCTCGCCCTTACACTTGAAGTTCACAAAGAAGCACGGAGCAAGGGAGGGATTAGCAACGCACTCAAGACAAGAAATCACAGCAACACCACGCACACAAGTCGCAACGAGAGCTCACAACACAACTCAATGAGTTCACCACTCAACTAGAGCTCTAATTGCTATCGCAAAGAATCAAAGGCGCGGAATCGATGTCTTGGTGCTTAGGAATGTTGTAGGAATGCTTGGTGTTCTCCTCCATACGCCTAGGGGTCCCTTTTATAGCCCCAAGGCAGCTAGGAGCCGTTGAGAGCAATCTAGGAAGGCTGATCTTGCCTTCTGTCGACTGGCGCACCGGACAGTCCGGTGCACACCGGACACTGTCCTGTGCCCGATTTCCTTCCATAAATGGCGCAGTCGACCGTTGGCAGCCTGGGAGCCGTTGGCGTACTGGACATGTCCGGTGCACACCGGACAGTCCGGTGCCCCCTTCTAGCCGTTGGCTCGGCCACGTGTCCCGCGCAGATCGCGCGGCCGACCGTTGGCCCTGCCGACCGTTGGCTCACCGGACAGTCCGGTGCACACCGGACTGTCCGGTGAATTATAGCCGTACGTCGCCGATGAATTCCCGAGAGCGACGAGTTCGCCTGTGAACGGCCCACCGGACAGTCCTGTGCACCACCGGACAGTCCGGTGAATTATAGTCGTACACCGCCATCGAAGTCCCGAGAGCAGCCTATTCGCTAGAGCCAGCCTGGCGCACCGGACACTGTCCGGTGCACCACCGGACAGTCCGGTGATCCAGACTGAGCAAAGTCTTGGCTGCTCGAGCCAAGGCATTTCCAGTTGGTCTTTTCCTGTTTCCAGCACTTAGACACAATACATTAGTCTCTAAAACAATGTACTAAGTCTGAGAAACATACCTTTATCCTTGATTTGTACTTTGTCCACCATTTTACACTTAGGCACTTGTGTTGGACACTAAATCACCAAAATACTTAGAGATGGCCCAAGGGCACATTTCCCTTTCAGGATGTCAACGCGAGATGCGGGCCCAGGGGGATCGTCAACCTCTGGCATACCGAGGTGGTTGCTTTCGTTGTGATCTCCCAGGTCGACGTGGAAACATTCGCGACTTGGGCTGTAACCCTCGTCGTCAAGGTCATGGCCATCGTCAGAACAACCGGAGAGGCAGTGGTCACATGCGGACATGAAGCCCCGCATGGCACTGGGGTCATTGAGGGCAGAGAAATCCCAACCAGAGTCGGGGTCATCCTCTTCCTCAGAACCCGCCGGTCCGAAGGTTGAAACGGTTGTCAGTCGGTCCCAAGTCGACCACATGTGGTACCCCAGAAGGTTTGGATACACCTTTACGAAGGCGCTCACCATAGCGGGGTCGCTAGGTGGATCAAAGCTGAACCGAAAAGGTACGGGATGGAAAACGGACGGTACCTCTTGGTCGTTGGACGGTGGTGAAGTCGTGTTGGGGGCGGAGCACACCGTCATCTCAGGTACGAGGGTAACACCCAGTTGGTCCTTTGCGAGGGTGCTGGCGTCATCAGTCCGCTTGGGGCTGACACGTCGCGGGGAAGTGACACCCGCCATCGTCTCAGGTGCGAGGATAATGTCCGACATGTCCCCCAGGGGAGTGCTGGCGTCGTCGACTCGCTCTGGTGCGACAGCCGACAAGGTGCCACCTCCTGCGTGGCCATGGTTGCCTCGTCTCCATCTCCTCCGATGAGGAGGGTGGCGGGGACGACCGGAGTGCTCCTCTTCTGCCGCGGGGAGATGCTGTCGTAGAGCTCACCGCCGCCGGGCGAGTCAGAGACCATCGTTGTTGTCATGCCACGGGGGGAGGAGTACCATGTCGTAGCTGCTGTCGAGGGACATTAACTCGAGACTCCCGAAGCGGAGCACCGTCCCGGGCTGAAGAGGTTGCCGAAGACTCCCCATCTGGATATCGATGGGAAGGTGTTCGTTAACACGCAGTAGGCCCCTACCTGGCGCGCCAACTGTCGATGTCTCGGACCCGGGGGGCTCCCTTGGACCGACCAGTGAAATCGCTGCGTGCCCCTGCCCAAATGGGTTGGCGCGGGATGGAACACAAGAGGTGGGACAAGCCTTGTATTATCCTGCACTAGGGGTGCCGCTCGTAGTAGGGGTTACAAGCGCGTCGCGTGAGGGAGAGAGAGAGAGACACAGAGTTCGTCCGCCGCTTCCCTCGCGCGAACCCCCCTCAGGGTGGCCCTGGACCTCCCTTTTATAGAGGCAAGGAGAGGGTGCAGACGTACAGCGGGGGGCATAGCTATGCGCTAACGTGTCCGACAGTGGAGTGCATAAGCCCTGTGTACATGCCAACGTGGCTGTTGGGGGAGAGCTTGGGCCCTGTACATGTGATGGTGTTGCCGTCGGAGGAGCGTCTGAGTCCTGTAGGAGCACAGCTGGCAGCGCGGTGAGGATCCTGCTGACGTCTCCTTGCTGTCGTAAGGGGTTGAGAGCCACCGGCGTCATGGTGCACGCGGGGCACCATCATTACCCGTCGTCGGGGTAAGCCAGATGGGACGCCGGTCTTGTTCCTTGTAGCCTAAGCAGGCTAGGAATAGGGAAATGATGTATCCCCTGTTAGCGCGGTCGGCCCGAGCCCAGGGTCGGTCGAGGCGGATACTTCTCTTGAGGCCGAGGCCGGGGTCGGGCGAGGACGCGATTCCTCCCAAGACCGGGGTAGAAGCCGAGTCCGAAGGTCGGGTGAGGCAGAGACCTCCTCCTGAGGCCGGAGCATGAGGTCGGGCGAGGCGGAGCTTCCTGTTGCGCTCGAGGCTGAACTCGGTGGTTGATCGTGACTTGTTGTCAGTCGTCGCCGGGGTGGCTGACACGGCAGTCGGAGCGGAGCGAGCGGCGCTGTTTTCCTGTCATGTCAGACAGTAAAGAAGAGTGGCGAAGTGACTGCGGTCACTTCGGCCTACCCGACTGAGGCGCGTGTGTCAGGATACGGTGTCAGGCATCCCTTGCATTTAATGCGCCTGCGAAGCGGTCGGTTGGTGAGGCGGTCTGGCCAAGGTTGCTTCACAACGAAGCCTGCCCGAGCCGGGCCTTGGGAGAGCCGAGGGGGCGCCCGCTGCCTGAGGAGGCCCTCGGGCGAGGCGTGAATTTGTCTGGGACTACTGTTCCAACCCGAAGCTGGGCTCGGGTGAGATCGCGTCCCTCGGGTAGACGAAGTCTTGACCTGAACTGCACCCGTCAGTTGGTCTGAGGGTGTTTACCAGCCATGATTAGGAGCGTTGGGGGTACCCCTAATTATGGTACCCGACAAGTGTGGTCGTATATATTTGTGAAAACTAGTGGTAGACAAACCTAAGAGAGCTCGTAAAAAATCGAAACAAAATCCAATTCAAAAAGCGATCTAAATGAGTGAGTTTGTTGTGCTACAGTAGCATAAGCCGTGACAGTTGTTTCATCGGATAAAGCATCAGACAAAAGTGTGTCCTGTTGTATTTGAGAGAAACAGTGTATGTTCGGTGTGCTTTGGATGTGGTGCACTAGACAGGATGAACTTGCAAAACTAGCCTAAAGACAATAATACTCGTGGATGTGTCTAGTGTACCATCAGAAAAGGGTACTTGGAGAACAGGTAAGCTATGTCTGTGTGTCAGGATGTAACATGGATTTCAATAAAGGCAATGATCGACACCTCAACAAAGACATAAGGAGACTCGTTAAAGACATATAGGATCTTGCAAGAGTCAAAGACACAAGATGGAAGAAGTTCAGATGAATACACATGAAGAAACAAAAAATAGATCAATCAGTGAAACCGAACATGTCCGTACAGGCATCGAATAAACCACCTATTTGGCGGGAAGGCTTTGTCAAAGGTCCTCGTGTAATGAAATCTTGTTTCATAATACTGATTGAGGAGGCTTTAGACATATGCTTCGTCTTCATGGGAGGTGAAGCAAAGCTTTGTCACTAAGTGAATAACTGCTTTGAATGGCGAAGGATTATACAAGACTTCGTTTATGCCGACATTGAGAAAAGGGATGTGGAAAAGGTGTACACAACACATCTCTTCGATAAAAGGACATGAATGCCCTTCAACTATTTTGTAGTTGACATGTATAGGATTTCTGGCATTTATATAATTTCATACAAAGTTGTACAACATCATGCCCCTATAAATAGGTGAACATTGCCATACATATGGTTCTTTTTTGTCAATTCACTTACTCCCACTACCTTTAAAGGGCTCAGCCTTTGAAGCTCCTTCATCGTATTCATCTTTGGGACAGCTAACACTCGTTCTGAAGGTAACTTGTATAAAAAGGAAACAAATGGATTGGCCATGATGTTGTTCCTTTGATTGATCATATTTTACATTTTAACTATATGTTTATCTTTTTCACTACCTCAATCTTTCTCCTCTTGCCTCCTTACATTTATTGGTAAGGGGAGAAGGTGCTATTGTTTTAACTATGTTGACCTATTATGGCTCTTCGCTTGAGCTTTAACAGGTGACCAACACCACCAAATATAGGTGATACTATATCGAAGAAGGGACACTGAAATAAAGTACACTGGACATGCAGGTATACACTTCATATAGCACCCAAAGTGGTTTACATCATGTTTAGTGGGATCCACGAGGCATTGGATGTGTTTGGTGTATCATCAGCTACCCCACTAGACATGGTGAAAGCTCTCTTATGGGTTTTGGTGGTTTGGATGACAACTCAATTAAAGGACTAACAGGTGTGCTAAGTGTAGAACAGGTGCTTAATGCAAAGCTTACAAGGTTCAACATAAGTGAACAAGTGTGATGATCCAAAGACTGGAATATCTATAAATAATGGACATCACAAGTAAGATGGACATTGCTTAAGTGAGACTCGGTGTGCGTAACTCGGAGACAGCTGATCAAGTCAAGGATGGAGGCAAGAAGAGCTTCGAGGTATCAAGAGCATGGGAGAAGGTCAAAGAGGTCGAGTGTAGCATCCCAATTTTTGATTCCGAGGTTAGAAGCCTTAAACTCCTAACCCCCTTATTCTTTCTCTTAAAGCCTAATCTCATAAGCATTTCATTTCTCATATGCATAAACCATGATTGCTAGTAGCACTTCACACATAGCATTTCATTTTGGCACTTAGAAATTATCATGAATAATTAAATATTTGCATAAAGGAGAAAAGAAATTAGAAGAAAGAAAAAAAAAGAGATAGAAAAAAATAGAAAATCCCCTCCTCCCCAGCTGGGCCAACTTCGGCCCATGCCCTCCCCCCTCGCGCCCACCTTCCTTGCTCCCTCGGCCCAATCCCGAGCCCATCACTGCGTGGAAGCCCACCCACTCCCGCGCTCACTCCCTCCCACTGACTGCTCAGCCCCGCTCGTCAGCCGCTCTATCTCGTTTCCTCGTGCTAGCTCTACCTCTACAAAGTGGGCCCTGAATGTCAGCTCCCTCTCCCTCACCGTGCACAACATCGACGCGATCCCCGCTGGCCACCATACTCCCCCGCTCCACCATAACTTTCGCGCTACTGGAGTTAGGCACCGCTTCATACTCACCGACTATGCTCACACCCCTACACGGCATCCTGCCCCAAGCTGTCTCATCCCCGGCGTTGTGCGCCATTATCTCCGTCGATGTACACCTCGTCGGTGTTCGCCAGCCCCGCTCCTTCCCTTCCCTGAGCTCCTATAAAAGGACCGCCCCAAGCTCTTCATCTCCCCGCACCGGCCTCGGTCACTCTCCACCCCTCCCCCTGAGCTCAATCAAGCCAAGCGCTGCCGCCTCCCTCCACTCCGATGAGCTCCCCCTCCCCTCTCTAGTAGCTTAGGGCCAAATTGAGATAGCTCACGAACTTCACCACTTCACCACGAGTACAACACACCATTCCTTTTCCCTTATCGCGTCCAGTCGCCTCGCCGGCGACCACACCGCCGCGGAGCCCACCACCTCCTCGTGGTCAGCCCCTCCCAGAGCGCCACCAGCCAAATTGGCCTCGCCGCCAAGATCGCCTGGCTCTAGCCATGCTAGCCCACCTCACCGGTCCCTAAGAACTGGAGCCACGGTGGAGAACCGTTGTGGAACCTCGTCGGGGGTCGATTCTCCCCAACCTCGACCGGTTCGCCCCTCCCCATCAGCCGCCCGATGTCGTCCGCCCTCCCCCTCTCTCTGGTACGTGAGCCCACGCTCACGGCGCCATCCCCGCGCCCGCCCGTGCCGTCTCCTCGCTCGTGGGCCGTCTGCTCGCGCGACCGCGTGCTCTTGGCTTGGGCCGAAATCCCCTCCCCGGCCCAGTTAACCAGGAAATCCTTTATCTTTTTCCTTTTTCCTTCTTTTTCCCCTTTTCTAATATAATCTTTATATGTTGATAATTTATGCAGCAAAAATAACCCCAACATTTCTTAGGTCACAAAATAATGATGATTAGGAACTTGACACACTTTATTAGCAAGCAATGTTTGATGTATTGTTTATTGCCTATTTTTGCAAGGTGAAGAGGGGTCCGACCCTCCGGAAAACGTAGCTCCGAAAGAAGGGCAGGAGCCCGACCTCCCAGAATTAGAGCTTTCGTGCCAAGAGAGCTTCGATGAAGGCAAGTCCATTCTACCCTTGATGCATAAATTACCTACTCTTTCTACCACTACCTAAGCTAGGATATGGGATGGGTTCTATGCATTGTGAGTTGAGTGATGGTCTGCATTAAAGAATACCTTTTTGGTACAAAACATGTGGGTTGGGGAAATGGTTTTCAAAAAGAGAAATATTTTCAAAAAGGGTATGATGAAGGGTATTCACCCTTATCACCAACTGAGTGGGATGATCAGGGACTCCCTGGTTTAGGGGAGGGCCTAAGGTATTGGCTCAGCCAGGTTAGGTGTGAGCATGAAGGATTGTCCCCTCATTTAAGGACTAGTTTGTCATCCTTCACTACCTGTACTCATGATAAATACAACCACTTGAGACTGTATGGGCAGTCACTCAATCTGAACTTGTATGGTCCGAACCCCAGGATTATGACGGCTGGGGAGCACTGGGAGGATAAGGAAGGGGAATGTTTTGTTTAGTTTGGGCATGGCGGTGGCCTTGTTCCTTCCGATATAATCGCTAAGGTAAGGACGTGCAAGGAAGGAAAGAGTTTCGGTGTCGGATCCCATGGCAGTGAGATCGCAGAGCCGGACTAGTGGGTAAAGTGTACACCTCTGCGCAGAGTTTGAAACCTATTCGAATAGTCCGTGTCCACTAGTATGGACGAGTCTGGTGTGGTATGGCAATTAGTGTTTTCGTCTTCATAAAAAGGGAAGGTGTGTGGGTATTTATTTTTGGGAATAAAAACGAAGCCACGGGAGCGGGAAGCTCAGTGGTGGTTGAGTATGAAATTGTGCTACTTCTCCCTCTTGGGTAAAAACATCAAGTATCGCCTTTCTCTGAAAAAATAAAGAGTGACCACAACCCACCATATTAAGCATGTACTGTACAGGTCTCTCCCTCCTTACGGGCGGGAAGGGCTTACGGAATACGTAAAGTATTCACCCAGATTTATTTATGTTTTTCAGCTACTAAAGACTTCCTTTCTGCTATGTTCGACCAGAAGGGGGTTGTGTCTGCACCCAATCTGCCTATGGCTTGGGCTAGATTTCTTCCATTGTGCTATGCTTCCAAGCTTGCTAGAGCTTTCATTTTGGTATTGTAATAACTATTATTTAAGACTTTGTACTATTTGAAGAAATGAATGTGTTTACTAGCCTCCTGGGACTAGTAATTGTACACATTTGAGTCACAAAGGATCAAGATACTTCAGGTGGTATCAGAGCCATAGGACCGGTCGTAGACCGCAGCCCTAACCTAAAAAGGCTTTCCTAAAAAGAAAAACCTCTTAACTTCTTAAAGAATCTTCTCTTCTTTCCCCAATATTAACGACCCTTCTTCTCTTGCTACCAGATGGAGGGCACCTTTGTCCTTAAGACATCCTATTGCTCGGAGGTGGAAGGATTTCCTCACCTTCTTCGGAGTTGTGCACTTCGCATGGGAATCCGCAAGAAGCCAGAGTATGTCTATAAGGAATATCACGAGAATGGGGTCGAGAAGTGCTCTATGGCAGTCTACCTGGGAGAAAACCGAAGCTACCTAAACCACCCTCCTTTCCAGGTCACCACTACTAGCCACCACTTCCCAGACACCTGCCAGAATGCTGCCTAAAAACCCCTCCACCAACTATGCCAAAACTACAGCAAGGAAGTCTCCGAGACACCCCTCTGCTACTTTCCACCTAGCAACAAAAATAACCCTACGTGGAGGAAAAGACTCCAGGCCTTGTCAGGGAGAGAGCATAATGAAGATGACCCTACCGTAATCTACATGGCCGAATATCTCCATACTGTTGACACCCACTTTGCTGACTTTTTCTCCCATTGCACCCACCTAAACTCCCGGGGTGGAAAGCCTAGAGCAACAAATCAAGGAATTGAAGGAAGAAAATGCAGTTCTTCAAGACAGTCTCGAGATGGCAGAAGGTGAGGAAGCCAACACTCGTGAGGCATACCGAACTGTGAAGATGGACTATGCTAGGAGGCTGAAGAGGCTCGCCCCCGTCAAGAAGATCTGGAAGCGTTTCAAAAGCCAAGGATGCCAGACTGACCCGAAGGAATAAGCCCCGCCAGCATTGCCTTCCCTAGGGATAGAGAACCTTTCTGATGTCGAGGAAATGTCCCTAGCTAGTAGTGTAATCTGTGGTGGTTGCTATGCTTGTAATGAACTAGTTTGTTGAATAAAATAACTTGTTTGCAAAAAAATGACACATGCATAGTAGTAATCCTTTCTCCCCTCTGGCAGATAGCCTTAGATAGAACCATGCCTACTGCCTCAGGAATTGGAGCAAGGACTCCCCTAGGTATCGAAGGCGAGGACAGAGGGGAAGGGAGTGAGACCCACCTCCCCGCACCTCCGGAGATGCCACTAGACCTAGCCCAAGTTCTGGCCAACCAGACTCGACTCATTGAGGTCCTCACTAGAAGCCTCGAGAACCAGCGCCCGATTGGAGTAAGACCTCAGGACAGAATGGGAGAATTCTTAAGGCTCAAGCCTCCCATGTTCGCTGGATCTTGCAACCCGCTCGATGTTGATGATTGGCTGCACACAATGAAGAGGAAGTTAGAAGCCATTGGATGCCCTGAAAACTAGCGTGTTCACTTAACTGCCCACCAGCTCTCTGGGATGGCTCTATCCTGGTGGGACACTTTCAGTGCTGCAGTGAGAGATGCTACCTGGGTAGAGTTTGAGGCTACTTTTTGAGAGCATCATGTGCCTTTGGGAATCGTTCAGCTCAAGGAAGAAGAATTTCGAGAGTTAACTTAAGGGGCGCGATCTGTTAGTGAGTACATCCATAAATTCACGGAACTTGCTCGTTATGCACTAGATGATGTTAGCACAGAAGTCAAGAAGATGGCCCGTTTCTTGAAAGGGTTAAGACCAGAACTCAAGACTATCCTTGCCAGCCAAGACTTCCTCAGCTTCTTGCACCTCTCAAACAAGGCCATCTAGGTGGAAAGAGCCCGAGAAAAGGAAAGAGGTCACCTCATGAGAAAGTTTCAAATTCTCCGAGCTCAACAGCAGGATAGGCACTAGAGGGTTTGATCTTTTGGGTTTCCTTCCAAGGGGTCAAACCTCAGCAAGCCAGCAGGATCTACTCCATCATGTTTCAACCAGCCTGATCAAAGTTCCTTCCACACCTAGTCCATTGCAAGCAGCCAACCTCCAGCCAATACTTGTTGGCATTGTGGAGACCCCAGCCACTTCAAGAATAATTGTCCGCACCTGAAGACATCCACACCTGCCTACTCCAACTCAGTGAATGGCCCCAAGAATGTTACGACACCCGCCTCCAAGGCACCCTCCACCAACAATCAGTAAAGCAAGACTCAGTTCCACAGCAGGGCTCGAGTGAACCACGTCGACGCCCAGGAAGCTCAGCAAGCCCCTGGAGTAGTACTCGATGAGTTCCTAGTCGAATTTACCCCTGTTGATGTGCTTTTTGATTCTAGAGCATCTCATTCTTTCATCGCCACTAGTTTTGTGGAAAAGCATGGCATCCCAACTACACCATTAGAAGTCCCTCTGGTCACCCGGACCCTAGGGTCAGACCTTCTGTGCCACCTCAAATGCTCCCAAGTCAGAATTCTTTTAAGTGGGGTAGTCTTCCTGGTAGATTTAGCCGTACTGCCATCCCACGGAATTGATGTAATCCTAGGAATGGATTGGTTGACCCAGCATAACGGCGTCATAGGCTGTGCAGATTAGACTATTCATCTGACCGACCACTAGGGAAAGTCAGTTTCATGTAAAGCTCAACCGCCAACCCAAGATCCAATGGTGTTCAATCTAGCAGCAGAAGACATATCTGTGGTAGAAGAATTCATGGATGTATTTCTAGAAGAGTTGCCAGGAATGCTTTCGGAAAGAGAAGTAGAATTCTACATCAACCTCCTCCCAGGCACCACACCGATTGCAAAGAGACCGTACCGCATGGCACCTATAGAATTGGCAGAACTAAAACTTCAGATCATAGAACTTCAACAGAAAGGGTTCATTCGTCCCAGCTCATCACCTTGGGGAGCCCCAGTATTGTTTGTCACCAAAAAGGATGGAAGCATGAGAATGTGTATTGATTACCGATCCTTAAATGAAGTTACAATCAAGAACAAGTATCCACTACCTCAGATTGATGACCTTTTTGACCAACTTCAAGGGGCCAAATATTTCTCAAAGATTGATCTGAGATCAGGATACCATCAGTTGAGAATTAAGGAAGCAAATATTCAGAAGATAACTTTTGTTACTTGGTATGGCCAATATGAGTTTACAGTAATGCTCTTTGGACTAACCAATGCACCTGCCTTCTTCATGAACCTCATGAACAAGGTATTTATGGAAGAGTTAGATAAGTTTTTTGTATTCTTTATTGATGACATCCTCATCTACTCCAAGAGTCAGGAGGATCATGATAATCACCTCCAGATTGTCCTCGGGGACTCAGGACGCATCACCTCAATGCCAATCTTAGTAAATGCAAATTTTGGCTAGAGAAGATAGCCTTCCTCGGGCATATCTTGACCGCAGAAGGGATAGAAGTGGATCCATCCAAGATAGAAGCAGTATCCAAATGGAAGCAGCCCTCCAACGTTAGTGAAATTTGAAGCTTCTTGGGAATGACAGAATATTACCGTCGTTTTATCAAAGGATTCTCCAGCATTGCAAAACCCTTGACCGAACTCCTCAAGAAAGACAACAAGTTTGTGTGGACCCCAAATTGTGAAGAAAGTTTTCAAGACATAAAGAAGAAACTCACAACCGCACCAGTACTGACATTGCCAGATATCCACCAAAGCTTTGTTATCTTTTGTGATGCATCAAGGCAAGGATTGAGGTGTGTGCTAATGCAGAATGAGAAAGTCATTGCATATGCATCTCGCCTACTCAAGCCACATAAACAAAATTATCCAACCCACGATTTGGAATTGGCAGCCATAGTGCATGCTCTCAAGATATGGAGACATTACTTGATTGGGGACAAATGCCACATATTCACAAATCATAAAAGTCTAAAGTACATTTTTACCCAGCTAGATCTCAACCTCCGTCAGTGAAGATGGCTAGAGCTAATTAAGGACTATGATATTGAAATACACTATCACCGGGAAAGGCAAACGTAGTGGCCGATGCCCTCACCTGGAAGCCTTCCGGGAAAGAAGCAACAAACTTCCTGGAAGACTGGAAAAGGGAGTCTGCTCAACTGAATGCTTGTTTGGGGGAAAAGAGCAGTATAGAAGTTAAACCAATGCTAGAAGACCGCATTCGCAAAGCTCAATGTTTAGACACCGAGACGATAAGACTTGCAGAAAAGGCTAACAAAGAACAACTCCCGGGTCTCAGAACAGATGAAAAGGGAACCCTTTGGTTCAAGAATCATCTATGCATACCAAAGGGGGAGGCACGAGAAATCTTGCTAGATGAAGCCCACAATTCAGCCTATTCTATCCATCCAGGGTCTACCAAGATGTACCTGGACCTCAAGACCAGATACTAGTGGAGAGGGATGAAAAAGGAGATAGCTCAGCATGTAGCTCGGTGTGACACTTGTCAATAGACTAAAGCAGAACATCAAAGGCCTGCAGGGTTACTGCAACCCCTTATAGTGCCCAAATGGAAGTGGGAAGAAATAGACATGGATTTCATGATCGGACTGCCCCGGACCCAAAAGGGAACGATTCTATCTAGGTCATAATTGACCGTCTTACCAACGTAGCTCACTTCATACCAGTAAAGACTACCTACGGAGGAGCCACCCTCACCCAGTTATACCTCAAAGAAATAGTTAGATTGCATGGCATTCCACGAAGAATAGTATCAGACAGAGGAACGCAGTTCACCTCAAAGTTTTGGTTGAGTCTTCAGCACCGCCTACCACCCCTAGTCAGATGGACAGACAGAAAGAGTCAATAAAGTCCTTGAAGATTTGTTGAGAGCCTATGTGCTGACCTTCGACAGAGATTGGGAGTCCAGTTTGCCGTATGCAGAGTTCTCTTATAACAACAGTTACCAGGCCAGCATCAAGATGTCACCTTTTGAAGCCTTGTATGGAAGAAGATGCCAAACCCCTCTGATGTGGTCAAACGTAGGAGAAAATACCCTAGGAGGGCCTGCAGAAAGCCACATAACAGAAACCCCTCTGATGTGGTCAAATGTATTTCATGTATCCTAGCTCCGGAAATGCTTGAAAGTACTAGAAAGCCACATAATAGAAAAGTCAGTCCAGATTCAGAAAGATCTGCAGTACCGATAAAAGCCAGTGAAGATTCTTGATTCAGCTGTTCGAAAGACCCGAAACTCGGATGTAAGGCTCTGTAAAGTCCAGTGGAGTAGAGAAGGAGAAGAGGAGGCTACCTGGGAGAGTGAGGACTCATTGAGGAAGGAGTACCCTTACCTTTTCTCAAGCCCAGCCTGAATCTCGAGGGCGAGATTCTTTTAAGTGGGGTAGGTCTGTAGCATCCCAGTTTTTGATTCCGAGGTTACAAGCCTTAAACTCCTAACCCCCTTATTCTTTCTCTTAAAGCCTAATATCATAAGCATTTCATTTCTCATATGCATAAACCATGATTGCAAGTAGCACTTCACACATAGCATTTCATTTTGGCACTTAGAAATTATCATGAATAATTAAATATTTGCAAAAAGGAGAAAGGAAATTAGAAGAAAGAAAAAAAGAGAAATAGAAAAAAGAGAAAATCCCCTCCTCCCCAGCTGGGCCAACTTCGGCCCACGCCCTCCCCCTCTCGTGCCCGCCTCCCTTGCTCCCTCGGCCCAATCCTCAGCCCATCACCGCGCGAAAGCCCGCCCACTCCCGCGCTCACTCCCTCCCACTGACTGCTCGGCCCTGCTCGTCAGCCGCTCTCTCTTGTTTCCTCGCGCTAGCTCTACCTCTACCAACTGGGCCCCGGATGTCAGCTCCCTCTCCCTCACCGTGCATAGCATCGACGTGATCCCCACCGGCCACCGTCCTCCCCCGCTCCGCCATCACTTCCACGCTAGTGGAGTTAGGCACCGCTTCGTCCTCACCCACTATGCTCACACGCTCGCACGACATCCCGCCCCAAGCTGTCTCGTCCCCGCCGCTGTGCGCCATTATCGCCACCACTGTACACCTCGCCGGTGTTCGCCAGCCCTGCTCCTCCCCTTCCCCGGGCGCCTATAAAAGGACCGCCCCGAGCCTCTCATCTCCCCACACCGGCCTCGACCACTCTCCACCCCTCACCTAAGCTCAATCAAGCCAAGCGCTGCCGCTTCCCTCCGCTCCGGTGAGCTCCCCCTCCCCTCTCCAGTAGCTTAGAGTCAAATTGAGATAGCTCACGAACTTCACCACTTCACCACGAGCACAACACACCATTCCTTTTCCCCTATCGCGCCCAGTGGCCTCGCCAGCGACAACACCACTGCGGAGCCCGCCACCTCCTCGTGGTCAACCCCTCCTAGAGCACCACCAGTCAAATTGGCCCCACCGCCATGATCGCCTGGCTCTAGCCATGCTAGCCCACCTCCTCGGTCCCTAAGAACCGGAGCCACGGCGGAGAACCATCGTGGAACCTCGTCGGCGGTCGATTCTCCCCGACCCTGACCGGTTCGCCCTTTCCCGTTAGCCACCCGATGTCGTCCGCCCTCCCCCTCTCTCTGGCACGTGGGCTCGTGCTCACGACGTCGTCCCCGCGCCTGCCCGCACCGTCTCCTCGCTCATGGATTGTCTGGGCCGGTTGCATCGAGGATCATGACTTAAGAACGTGACATATAACTAATGAGGTAATACTATGGTTATGTGGTGTAAGTCATAAGGCTCAAGATGAAGCTCAAGAATTGAACACGTCACTAGAAGGAAGAGCAGTGTCAAAGCCAGAACCTCGAAGCAGCCCGAAAGAGCTTAGTTCACTTTTATATTTAGTTTGGGTTGTTACTATGTTTGGATAAATTCTATGTGACCTTTGCAGGGTGTTGGAGCTCAGATATGTCAATCTAGATCAAGTCAAGTTGACTTAATGGTTTAGAGTCCAACTGTAACGCCCTGAATTTGGGGGTAGAATTTTTTCTTCTTTTCTCTCACCAAATTCAGGCGTTACTCTTTTCTTTTCTCGTTCTCTCGCTAAACCTTGACCTTTTCCAAAGTTTTAGCGGGGTTTGGCTTGGAATTCCCGTGTTAAGCAAAACCTTAAAATACTTTATGTTGTTTGATGCACCATGCCGAACCATGCATACTTTTTGTTTGATTAAAAATGTGAATGCTTTCGTCTAGAGAAAATTAGAAATTAGAAAAAAAGAAAAAGCCTTTTCTTTTTTTTCTCTTCTTTCTTTCTTTTTCTTCCCTCTCTTTCCCCCCCTTCTCCCCTATTCGGCCCAGCCGCCCCCCCATTCGGCCGGCCCAGCTGGCGGCCCATCCGCCCCCTCCCTCCCCCACTTTGGGCCCAACCGGCCCAGCCGCCCCCCCACCCTTTTTCTTTTTTCCAAAAATCCTCCCGCGGGCCCCGCCCGTCATCTCTCTCTCTCTCTCCCTCCCCTGCCCTAACCGCCGCCGCCGCCCTCCCCTGCTCGCCCGAGCCGCCGCCGCCCCTCCCCGCCCGCCGGTGAGGCTTCCCCCTGTAACACCCGGATTTTAGGGGTCCAAAACCCGGGCGCTAACATAAACATCAGGTATGCTGGGACCAAGTCTCACACATATGATGTATAGTGGCACAGGATCGAATGTCACATCTTTATACATAACAGGAGTTCTATACAAAATAAATAATTACATTATAAGGAGACAACGGTCCAGCAACCCAAAGTTGACTGGGAGACGACGACCTAGACCTCTCACGAACACATCGAAGCATCCTCCATGAGCCTCATCCTGCAGTACCTGATCTTGACCTGTGGTGTATGTGAGACAGCAAGAGTGAGCTCACATACGTTCATCGCTCAACAAGTTGTGGGGAATAATGTGCATGAACTCGCCAAAGGTGGGAGCTCACGTGAAGTGTAAGGCTTACCAAAGAAAATGGTTAGAGCTGAGCATTGCTTTTAAAGTTGGTCAAAATTTTATTAGCAGTTACTAAGTATAAGTAAATACCAACCCAGTTAAGTAGTAGAACAAAAGTAACAACTTCACCTGCGATGCAATGCATATGACAAATTGAGTTTAAGTTCCATAATTTAATCATGTGAGGGTCCGAGCTGCTCATGACCGTGAGCACGGCTAGTATACCAGTTTTACACTCTGCAGAGGTTGCGCATCTTTACCCACAAGTCGTGTATCCCATGTCGCCAGGGTTTGCAAGGCCCTTAGACACTTCCGAGGTGAATGGCTAGGGATCCACTACGAGGCCTTTACAAAGTTCCACTAGCTTCCGAAAACCCGCTACAGTTTATAGGAAGTTCCAGTGCAGGAATCCCTTGCAGGACCGCCATCGCAGCAAAATCCTCCCGAGGGCCTCCCTACACTGACCACTCCCCTACTGCCCTTGCCCCTTTCGGGTAAGGTAGTCTTCCACTAGCTTTCCTAATTAATCAGCCAAGGGGTCCCATTCCTCCCTTGTGGTAGCACTGTTTTCCCGGGTGGTCGCTCCATGTTCCAATTAACATAATGATCTTAACATGAACCATAGATAACAACTGATAACAAAAGTATAATCATGAATGGTGTATCTCCATACCCAAAACCACATATAGCACTAGCAAGTACTACCCAGAAGGTTCAGTGGTAAACAAGGTATAAAGATAGACAAACTAGGGTAACCTATTGGGTCCCATCAAATTAACCTATGCAGATCATTATGATTAATCAGAACATGGCTGGGTAAAAAGAAGTGATCAAGGGCACAACTTGCCTGGGACTTGAGATTCCAGGTACCAGGATGATCTTCAGATGACTCGTGGCCTCACTGCTAGTCGTAGCAATACAAACATACATGGTATAGGCAAAATTAACATTACACCAAACATAAGAACAAAATGCACATTAATAATATACATATTAAAATAAGATCATAGGAACAGGAATCATTAATTTTGGAGTTATAGATTTTAAGTTATGAATTTTCAAAGGTTTTATGTGTTTAAAATGGATTAAGTGAGAGATTAAATTTCCAATTGTTTTCATGACAAAACAGAGGCACTAAATGATGAAGAATATTATTACAAAATTTTAGAAACTGGAATGGTTCAATTTGGAGCTAAAATGAATTTTCTATGAATTATCTAAGTTCTAGCAATTATTTTCCTATTAAAAATCTATTTAATAATCATTTTCTCTGATTTTATTATGTTCTGGACTGGGCCTCAATTACTGGGAAGCACAGGGGTCTCTGCGCAAATAAACCTAAGACTCAGATAACTATTCCCTGGACTGCGGGTTGATTCATAGGTATTCTAGGGGTTCTTACGCAAAACGGATGGCCGAAGGGGTATGGTTGTATCTAGGCCGTCCGATCCCAAATCTAGGGTCTGGATTAGATCGGCGTGATCTCGAAGCGGTACGTAATGCTATCCACTGGATCTGGGATCGACCGCTCAGATTTAAAATACCGAGATCCACTCCAAACCGTTCGATCAGAGATCAACGCACCAGATCTGGTTCCCACGAAGCGGTACGCTACTTCTAATCTCAGCCGTCGCTTGGTCATCCAACGGGCCACAGTCTTCGCCCCAACAGGACGCACCCGCACGACGGCGCCGCCCCGCGCGCGCGGCGGAGCACGCCGGCGAGGCTGCCAATCGGTCGTCCCGGAGCGCTAAACCCAAATCGAACCGAGCTAAGCGTAGAGGGGGACTTGGCGAGCACGGTGAGGTGAGTTACCGAGCAGATAGACCACCGGCAGAGGCAGGCCACGGCGGCGGGCGGACCCGCGGCGGTGCTTGAACTTCGGTGAGGAATTGAGACCGCCTCGAGGCCACGCGATTCAAATTGAAGGCGCGGACAGCTTCACAGGTCCCTGGCGAACGCCCAGGACGAGGCAATCGAAACGGAGGGGCAACGGCGGCGCGGGTCAACGGCGGCGGCACTCACGACGCAGTGCGTAGCTCTCTCTCTCTATTCCTCAACGCTCGATGGCTGATGGGCAAGCGAGGTGCTCCGGCTTTATACTCGTGGGGATTTTGGAGTCCGTGCAGGCGAGTATCACACGGCCGCGGATTCTTCGGCGAGGTGGTCGGGGCAACGGAGCGTGACGCGCGGAGTTCGTTTTGGGGAAGACAGGCCTGACGTGCGGGCCCCGCGGACCAGAGAGAGGGAGGGCAGGCGAGCGCGCGTGAGAGGCTTACGGGTGGGGCCCACGCGTAAGCGAGTGAGTGCGGCGCGGCGGGGGTTAAATGGGCCGCGCGTGGGAGAACAGTGGATGGGCCGAAAGTGAAGCCGCCGGCCCAGGTAAAGTTTTTATTCTTTTTCTTTTTATTTTCTATTTTCTTTTCTCCATTTTCAAATCCAATTTGAGTTCAAGTTTAAATTCAAACTTTGTGAATAACTTGTCCTCAGTTTGAAAGGTATAATAATATAAGTGTGAAGGATGTTTATTCTGACTTTTATTTTATTTTATGTAGTATTTTTCTTAGTTCTTCCCTTCTCTTTTATTTTCTATTTTCTATTCCAAATTCAAATTTATACTTCTATTTTAGTTTTCAGATTTTTTTTTTAAATGTATCAATTGAAACCCAAAGGTGAATATAAACCATACTATTTTAATTTTGCTAATTTAAGCTTTATTCTCTTTGTTATTTATTTCATGGGATGTATAAATGGTTTCCTTTAAAAGATAAATCCTTTTTCTCATCATTTTTCTTATTTTCCTAATTTCCAAAGCATTATGATACTTTGTTTATATTTTTTTTTCTCTACTAATTTTGGGTCTTACAAATCCTACCCCCCTTAAAAATAATCTCGTCCTCGAGATTGGTAAGGAAAAAAGGGATGTATGCTCATATTGTTCTCGGAACATATGCACAAACAAAGAAATCTCAGCATGAGGTATAATTCTTTAACAAAACATAGGGTCAATAGACCTTATTGTTCCTTCTAGAATAATATCATATCATCCACTAACTAAAGTAACATCTAGATCTTACAAATCATCATAATTTATATCTATGTAGCTTGGTAGAGCTGGTGGTGGTGGTGGAGGTTGTTGTTGTTGTTGTCTCTCCAACCGTGCTTGCCTTATTTCTTGGCGGGCCTGACGTATTTCCTCGCGTTGTTGTCTTATCTGGTTTTGCATCTCGGTCACCAGGTCTGTTAACTGTTGTATTACCAGTCTTTGGGTAGCAACCACTTGATCGATTTCAACAGGTGGAGGGTTTGGAGGATTCATTTTCTGCTTGTTGTTACGTGATAATCTTTCCTTTCCTGGTATTGACCATGAAAGTTAGAAGCATATGGTAATAGTTTTGCAAAGGAAATTATTCAATAAGCGGAATGAATAAGCTAGTAGCTGGTTATAATCTGAAGATTCTTTAGTAGGGCTTAATCTTTGTTTTATGTCCAGATTGGGGTAACCAATCATATAAGGTGAATATCCAAGGGTAAGATGGAATTTGTCAAGATGAGAGATATATATGGGTGAGATAGACTACAAGATGTAGGTTACAAGTTTGTTTTAGGTGGGGGTTGATAGACTATGCAATCCATCATTACTCTATTGGTTGGGTTGCTATGTAACTTGTTATATAGGTCCAGTTGTTGGGTATGGCCGAGTTGATCTAGGTCACCAATTTAGGCTTAAGTGAATTTTGGAGTATAGCCTTATCCTTTGTATCTGCATTAAGTAACTCAATCTAGCTTAGATCATATTGGATTAGATAGAATCCAGATTAGGTTGGTATGACTAGATTAAACTAGTTAAGATTAGCTAGATCTACCAGGGTAGGATAAATATTATTAGGATATGTTAGAATCTTTTAAGATAGGATGGATTATATGATGTAGGTAGGTCTTTGTTCAAGGATGAGTTGGTACTAATTTAGGTCAAGATATATTTGTAGAGACAATGTCTAACCTATATCACTAACTTAACTATCTTGTTAATAACTCACTTTAGATTGGATCATATTAGATTGGATGGGATCTAGATTAGATTGGTATGACTAGTTTGACTAGGTAAGATCTAATTAATTTTCCTTAGATCATGGTTGTTTAAACTAGGGTGGATAAGTATGCTTATTAGGATAAGATGGATCCATAAAGATAAGATAGAATCTTTCGAGACCAGTTAGATCTATTAGGATAAAATCTTTTCAAGATAAGATGAGTATCTTTTAGGATGAGATGGATCTATTAAGATAAGGGAGAATCTTTTAAGATAAGATGAATTGGTTAGAATGAGATCTTTTAGGATAAGATAAATCTCTTAAGCTAGATATGTTCCAATGCGGATAATCTAGGTTGTCTAGTTATTTTATAAATATATTTTTATACCTATGTGTATATGCAGATGCAATTGTGGACATTATTCCACAACTCATCACACTCAATCAAAGATCCAAATCAGGCAAGTATCATAAGAACAAACATTCAAGTGCATAGATAACCATAAAAATAGTTTTGTTTTTGTGCCTAAGAGTAGGTCTCCTATTCCTAAAAGTCACTTTGGGCATAGGATTTCAAAGTGTGAAATCCATATTTGTCTTTAGAATGAAAAGGTAAGAATAATCAGAGTGAAGCGGAATTAGATGAGAAAAGATTAAGATAAGCTTAGAAAAGAATCAGAGTAGCAGAGGTAAGTAGACAAGGGTTGTCCAGTTCTATCTAGGTTTCGTCCTACAGTCAACATTCCTCTGATACCACTTCTGTAACACCCGGATTTTAGGGGTCCAAAACCCGGGCGCTAACATAAACATCAGGTATGCTGGGACCAAGTCTCACACATATGATGTATAGTGGCACAGGATCGAATGTCACATCTTTATACATAACAGGAGTTCTATACAAAATAAATAATTACATTATAAGGAGACAACGGTCCAGCAACCCAAAGTTGACTGGGAGACGACGACCTAGACCTCTCACGAACACATCGAAGCATCCTCCATGAGCCTCATCCTGCAGTACCTGATCTTGACCTGTGGTGTATGTGAGACAGCAAGAGTGAGCTCACATACGTTCATCGCTCAACAAGTTGTGGGGAATAATGTGCATGAACTCGCCAAAGGTGGGAGCTCACGTGAAGTGTAAGGCTTACCAAAGAAAATGGTTAGAGCTGAGCATTGCTTTTAAAGTTGGTCAAAATTTTATTAGCAGTTACTAAGTATAAGTAAATACCAACCCAGTTAAGTAGTAGAACAAAAGTAACAACTTCACCTGCGATGCAATGCATATGACAAATTGAGTTTAAGTTCCATAATTTAATCATGTGAGGGTCCGAGCTGCTCATGACCGTGAGCACGGCTAGTATACCAGTTTTACACTCTGCAGAGGTTGCGCATCTTCTGTAACACCCGGATTTTAGGGGTCCAAAACCCGGGCGCTAACATAAACACCAAGTATGCTGGGACCAAGTCTCACACATATGATGTATAGTGGCACAGGATCGAATGTCACAACTTTATATATAACAGGAGTTCTATACAAAATAAATAATTACATTATAAGGAGACAACGGTCCAGCAACCCAAAGTTGACTGGGAGACGACGACCTAGACCTCTCACGAACTCATCGCAGCATCCTCCATGAGCATCATCCTGCGGTACCTGTTCTTGACCTGTGGTGTGTGTGAGACAGCAAGAGTGAGCTCACATACGTTCATCGCTCAACAAGTTGTGGGGAATAATGTGCATGAACTCGCCAAAGGTGGGAGCTCAAGTGAAGTGTAAGGCTTACCAAAGAAGATGGTTAGAGCTGAGCATTGCTTTTAAAGTTGGTCAAAATTTTATTAGCAGTTACTAGGTATAAGTAAATACCAACCCAATTAAATAGTAGAACAAAAGTAACAACCTCACCTGCAATGCAATGCATATGACAAATTGAATTTAAGTTCCATAATTTAATCATGTGAGGGTCCGAGCTGCTCATGACCGTGAGCACGGCTAGTATACCAGTTTTACACTCTGCAGAGGTTGCGCATCTTTACCCACAAGTCGTGTATCCCATGTCGCCAGGGTTTGCAAGGCCCTTAGACACTTCCGAGGTGAATGGCTAGGGATCCACTACGAGGCCTTTACAAAGTTCCACTAGCTTCCGAAAACCCGCTACAGTTTATAGGAAGATCCAGTGCAGGAATCCCTTGCAGGACCGCCATCGCAGCAAAATCCTCCCGAGGGCCTCCCTACACTGACCTCTCCCCTACTGCCCTTGCCCCTTTCGGGTAAGGTAGTCTTCCACTAGCTTTCCTAATTAATCAGCCAAGGGGTCCCATTCCTCCCTTGTGGTAGCACTGTTTTCCCGGGTGGTCGCTCCATGTTCCAATTAACATAATGATCTTATCATGAACAATAAATAACAACTGATAACAAAAGTGTAATCATGAATAGTGTATCTCCATACCCAAAACCACATATAGCACTAGCAAGTACTACCCAGAAAGTTCAGTGGTAAACAAGGTATAAAGATAGACAAACTAGGGTAACCTATTGGGTCCCATCAAAATTAACCTATGCAGATCATTATGATTAATTAGAACATGGCTGGGTAAAAAGAAGTGATCAAGGGCACAACTTGCCTGGGCCTTGAGATTCCAGGTACCAGGATGATCTTCAGATCCTCGTGACCTCACTGCTAGTCGTAGCAATACAAACATACATGGTATAGGCAAAATTAACATTACACCAAACATATATGCAAAATACATATTAATATTAAAATAAGTTCACAGGAAAAAGAATTATTAATTTTGGAGTTGTGGATTTTAAGTTATGAATTTTCAAAGGTTTTATGTGTTTAAAATGGATTAAGTGAGAGATTAAATTTCTAATTGTTTTCATGACAAAATAGAGGCTCTAAGTGATAGAGAATTAAATTATAAAAATTTAGAAAGTGGAATGGACTAATTTGGAGCAAGTATGAATTTTCTATGAATTTATCAAGTTTTAGTAATTATTTTCATATTAAAAATCCATTTTCTATTTCATTTATTCAAATTAAATGGGCTCTGGACTGGGCCTCCATTACAGCAAAGCGCAGGGGGCTCGGCGCAAGAATCCCGAGACTCAGTCAACAGTGCCCGAGGGACGGCGGGTTGATTTACTGAAACCCGAGGGGCTCTTTAGCAAAACGTATCCGCGAAGGGGTATCGTGATATCTGGGCCGTTGGATCAGAGCCCAACGATCCAGATTAGATCGGGTTTTTAAACGAACCGGTATCAGACGCCAGCCACTGGATCGCGATCCAACGGTTCTCGCGTTATAAAAACAGGATCAAAACCCGACCACACGATCTGGAGTTAGCGGCCAGGATTTAATCATGCGTGAAGGGGTACACATCTAATCGTGACCGCAGATCCAAACGCGTGCGGCCCAGACCTCGCTTGCACCCGATCAAATCCCAGCCCTCCAGTTCGGATCCGAGGACTCACGAGCTTCTTCTCCCCCCCGGCCGACCCACAGGCGGGGCGCGCGCGCACCACGCGACGGCGGCCATGGCAGGCACGCCCATCCCCCGCGCTCGCACCCAAGCTTTGATCCGAAGAGCGCAACACATAGCAGGGGCCAAGGCGAACATGATAGGAACAACATGCCGATGTTTTGGGCTGACAGGAGACCCGACCACGGCACGGGGCGGTTCCGGGCCGGAAAAAGTGCTCCGGCGAGCAATTACGGCTACGTTGGTCATCTATGCGATAAATTAAGGGGTACCACACGTACTAGGAAGCAAACCGATTTGGTCGAGCGATTACTCACCAGCGATTGTGGCGCCGAGCCCCCTTGGCGACGGCGAGGTGCGGACGAGCGGTCGGGCGCAACGTCGGTGACGAATTCCTGGGAGCCCCGTGCGCCACACCCCGATTACTTCCTCGCGCGGCTTCTTCGCGAACTACCCAACCCCTCGGATGACCGGGTTGAGTTGCGCCAATGGCGGTAATCAACAAGGGTGGGTGGTCTCCGTGCGGAGGGCGACGGCGCGGCTGGGAAAAAGCGTAGCAGTGGCAACGAAGGAAAGGAACGTGGGGCGCGAGAGAGAGAGGCGAGGTCAAGGGAGTTCTTATAGGCGCGCGACACCGGGGTAGACGATCCGAAGGTTGCGGTGCTGACCGGTGAAGCTTCCGCGGTCACCTCGCGCGGCGCGTGCGGAGTTTGTTGCGAACCGGGCAAGGGGAAACGTCTGACATGGAGGGCCCACAACACAGAGACAGGACCCATCGCGTGCGGGCAGGTGGCTGGTCAGCGGGCCCCGTTTGTCGGCGCGTGTGCGAGGGATTAAGCGGCTTATGACGAGTGGGCCCCACCTGTAAGCGCCCGGAATAAAGAAAAAGGGAAAGGGAAGGAGATGGGCCGCGCGGGGTTAATCCGGTTGCTGGGCCGAAGGAGGAGGAATTCGGCCCAAGTGGCTTCTTGTGTTTTCTTTTCTATTTTTCCTTTTCTATTTTCCTTTTCCATTTGAATTTCAAATCAACACAAGTTTAAAGTTCAAACCCTTAATTTGGATACACATATAGAACTTCAGCATAATGTGCAAAAACATATTTTATATATTTCTTTATTTATTTTAGTTCTTTTAGACAAGCTTTTAATCATATAGTAGAGAATAATTCATACTTTATTAATTCTAGGGAAATAAGATTTATATTTGTAGACTATATATATTAAGAAATAGTTTAATCCTAATTCTTTTATATATCCTAATCCAAAGGCAATTTAGTTTATCTAAGGATCTTTTAATTAATAGTTCATTTTGGGAGTAGAACTTCCAAATCATGATTATTTTTAAGGAAATGAGTTTTGATTTAAAACCTTTGAAAAATTTTCTTGTCTTCACAAAAATTGAACTTTAGGGTGTTACAAATCCTACCCCCCTTAAAAATAATCTCGTCCTCGAGATTTGTAAGAAAAGGGATGTATACTTATATTGTCCTCGGAACATATGCACAAACAAAGTCTCAGCATGATGCATATCTTACTAACAAAACACAGGGTCAAATGGACCTTATTATTATTACTAAAATAGTAAAATACTACTACTGGCTAAACTAATATTTAGGTCTTACAAATAGTAAAATATATATATATATATATATATATATATATATATATATATATATATATATATATATATATATCTATATCTATGTTTATCTCTCTATTCTTGTTGCTCGTTGACTTCTTCACCGACTACTTCATCTCCAACTGGCTCTTCTTCCTGAATTTCAAGTTCACCGGGTTCAGCTTCTACTTCTGCATGATGGGCATATCCCCGGTTGATAGATAGGGGCTGACTCTTTCCTGCCGAGGCTTGTCCTTGCTTCATTGGAGCTGGTGTAGTGTAGGCAGCTTTGTTTGGACAGTAGTTGGCGTAGTGTCCCGGTTGTCCACACTTGAAGCATGTCCTGATGGCGGTTGTGTTAGGAGCAACGGTTCCTACTGGGGTGCTTGCTTTTGGAGGAGCAGTTGGTGCCTGTTGAGTTTGTTGTCCGGAACTGCCACTAGCTGGTGTACTTGGAGTGGTAGTATAGCGAGGACGGGAACTACTTCCAGCCTGCCCTTGGTTGACAGCCTTTCTTTTCTCTCCAAATATACTCCTCTTGTTTTCTACAGCAATAGCTTTATCCAATAGCCTTTGGAAGGATGGGAATGTGTGTGATACCAGCTGATATTGCAAGGGTCCAATCAAACCATCCAGAAAAAAGCTCCTGCTTTTGCTCATCATCCTCTACATCTCTGGGAGCATATCGAGATAACTGGATGAATTTGTCTCTATATTCACTTACGGACATACTTCCTTGCTTGAGGGAGAGAAACTCCTTTCTCTTAATCTTCATGAGTCCAGCAGGAATATGGTAATTTCTGAATTGTGTGGCGAATTCTTCCCAGGTAATTGTATCGGCAGCAGCATGAGCTGCACAGTACGCATCCCACCAATCCGCAGCGGGACCAGCAAGACGACCAGATGCATAGAGTACTTTCTCTCTATCCGAGCACTGAGCTATGTTGAGCATCTTCTCTATGGACTTTAACCAGTCATCTGCTTGCAGCGGATCTGCGGAGTTGGAGAAGGTTGGTGGTTTGTGGCTCATGAATTCCCGGTGCTTGTCCCGGGGTGGAACTGGTAGTGGGGGTGGAGGCAATGGCACTTGTTGTTGTTGCTGCTGTTGTTGAAGTTGTTGTTGCAGCTGCTGTTGTTGTACCCTTCTCTCCTGGCGTATCTCTTCCCGCTCTTGGTGCATTTCCCGACGTGCATCCTCCCTTTCCTGGTGCATTTCTTGGCGTTCTTGCTGCATTTGGGTGCGCATATCTGCCATAGTGTCAGCCATTTGCTGCATCATTCTCATTTGAGCTGCGACTAGTGGATCAACCCCGCCTGGTGGGGGATTAGGAGGATTCATCACTGCTGGCTGTGGTTGGGGTTGTCGATATATCCACCGAGTGTGTCGATTAGCAGGTAAATCAATTCCACCACCCCGCCTGGTATTGACCATCTAAGTTAGAAGCATATGGTAAGATAGCTTTGCAAGGGAATCATTTAGTAGACAGAATGAATAAGCTAATAGTTGGTTATGTACTGAAATTTCTTTGGCAGGGCTGGGCCAGATATTCCATGTCAAGACTAGGGTAATTAGTTGTACGAGGTGAATGTCCAAAGGTAAGATAGAATATGTCAAGATGAGATAGATACGGAATACTATATATATATATATATATATTTCTAAGGGGATATTCTAGATTGTCTAGTTATCTTACAAATGCTATCCTTTATACCTAGATGTATATGCAGATGTAATTGTGGACATTACTCCACAACCCATCACACTCAATCAAAGATCCAAATCAAACAAGTATCATAAGAACAAACATTCAAGTTCATAGATATCTATAAAAATAGTTTTGTCTTTGTTCCTAAGAATAGGTCTCCTATTCCTAAAGGTCACTTTAGGCATGGGATTTCAAAGTGTAAAATCCACATTTGTCTTTTAGAAAGAAAAGATAAGAATAATCAGAGTAAGCGGAAATAGATGAGAAAAAGATTAAGATAAGTTTAGAAAAGAATCAGAGTAGCAAAGGTAAGTAAATGAAGGTTGTCCAGTTCTATCTAGGTTTCGTCCTACAGTCAACATTCCTCTGATACCACTTCTGTAACACCCGGATTTTAGGGGTCCAAAACCCGGGCGCTAACATAAACACCAGGTATGCTGGGACCAAGTCTCACACATATGATGTATAGTGGCACAGGATCGAATGTCACAACTTTATATATAACAGGAGTTCTATACAAAATAAATAATTACATTATAAGGAGACAACGGTCCAGCAACCCAAAGTTGACTGGGAGACGACGACCTAGACCTCTCACGAACTCATCGCAGCATCCTCCATGAGCATCATCCTGCGGTACCTGTTCTTGACCTGTGGTGTGTGTGAGACAGCAAGAGTGAGCTCACATACGTTCATCGCTCAACAAGTTGTGGGGAATAATGTGCATGAACTCGCCAAAGGTGGGAGCTCAAGTGAAGTGTAAGGCTTACCAAAGAAGATGGTTAGAGCTGAGCATTGCTTTTAAAGTTGGTCAAAATTTTATTAGCAGTTACTAGGTATAAGTAAATACCAACCCAATTAAATAGTAGAACAAAAGTAACAACCTCACCTGCAATGCAATGCATATGACAAATTGAATTTAAGTTCCATAATTTAATCATGTGAGGGTCCGAGCTGCTCATGACCGTGAGCACGGCTAGTAACACCCGGATTTTAGGGGTCCAAAACCCGGGCGCTAACATAAACACCAGGTATGCTGGGACCAAGTCTCACACATATGATGTATAGTGGCACAGGATCGAATGTCACATCTTTACTACATAACAGGAATTCTATACAAAATAAATATTTACATTATAAGGAGACAACGGTCCAGCAACCCAAAGTTGACTGGGAGACGACGACCTAGACCTCTCACGAACTCATCGCAGCATCCTCCATGAGCATCATCCTGCAGTACCTGATCTTGACCTGTGGTGTATGTGAGACAGCAAGAGTGAGCTCACATACGTTCATCGCTCAACAAGTTGTGGGGAATAATGTGCATGAACTCGCCAAAGGTGGGAGCTCACGTGAAGTGTAAGGCTTACCAAAGAAAATGGTTAGAGCTGAGCATTGCTTTTAAAGTTGGTCAAAATTTTATTAGCAGTTACTAAGTATAAGTAAATACCAACCCAGTTAAGTAGTAGAACAAAAGTAACAACTTCACCTGCGATGCAATGCATATGACAAATTGAGTTTAAGTTCCATAATTTAATCATGTGAGGGTCCGAGCTGCTCATGACCGTGAGCACGGCTAGTATACCAGTTTTACACTCTGCAGAGGTTGCGCATCTTTACCCACAAGTCGTGTATCCCATGTCGCCAGGGTTTGCAAGGCCCTTAGACACTTCCGAGGTGAATGGCTAGGGATCCACTACGAGGCCTTTACAAAGTTCCACTAGCTTCAGAAAACCCGCTACAGTTTATAGGAAGTTCCAATGCAGGAATCCCTTGCAGGACCGCCATCGCAGCAAAATCCTCCCGAGGGCCTCCCTACACTGACCACTCCCCTACTGCCCTTGCCCCTTTCGGGTAAGGTAGTCTTCCACTAGCTTTCCTAATTAATCAGCCAAGGGGTCCCATTCCTCCCTTGTGGTAGCACTGTTTTCCCGGGTGGTCGCTCCATGTTCCAATTAACATAATGATCTTATCATAAACAATAAATAACAACTGATAACAGAAGTATAATCATGAATAGTGTAATCTTCATACCCAAAACCACATATAGCACTAGCAAGTACTACCCAGAAAGTTCAGTGGTAATCAAGGTATAAAGATAGACAAACTAGGGTAACCTATTGGGTCCCATCAAAATTAACCTATGCAGATCATTATGATTAATTAGAACATGAGTGGGTAAAAAGAAGTGATCAAGGGCACAACTTGCCTGGGCCTTGAGAATCCAGGTACCAGGATGATCTTCAGGTGATACGTATCCTCACTGCTAGTCGTAGCAATTCAAACAAACATTGCATAGGCAAAATTAACATTACACCAAACATATATGCAAAATACACAGTAATAATCTACACATTAAAATAAAATTACAGGAAAAAGAATTATTAATTTTGGAGTTGTAGATTTCAAGTTATGGATTTCCTAAGGTTTTAATGTGATTAAAATAGGATTGGATGATAAATTAATTTTCTAACTGAGTTCATGTCAAAACAGTGATACTAAATGATAAATAATATTATTATAAAATTATAGGAACTGGAATGAAGTAATTTGGAGCTCATATGAATTTTCTATGATTAATACAAGTTCTAGCAATTATTTTCCTATTAAAAATCTATTTAATAATCATTTTCTCTGATTTTATTATGTTCTGGACTGGGCCTCAATTACTGGGAAGCACAGGGGTCTCTGCGCAAATAAACCTAAGACTCAGATAACTATTCCCTGGACTGCGGGTTGATTCATAGGTATTCTAGGGGTTCTTACGCAAAACGGATGGCCGAAGGGGTATGGTTGTATCTGGGCCGTCCGATCCCAAATCTAGGGTCTGGATTAGATCGGCGTGATCTCGAAGCGGTACGTAATGCTATCCACTGGATCTGGGATCGACCGCTCAGATTTAAAATACCGAGATCCACTCCAAACCGTTCGATCAGAGATCAACGCACCAGATCTGGTTCCCACGAAGCGGTACGCTACTTCTAATCTCAGCCGTCGCTTGGTCATCCAACGGGCCACAGTCTTCGCCCCAACAGGACGCACCCGCACGACGGCGCCGCCCCGCGCGCGCGGCGGAGCACGCCGGCGAGGCTGCCAATCGGCCGTCCCGGAGCGCTAAACCCAAATCGAACCGAGCTAAGCGTAGAGGGGGACTTGGCGAGCACGGTGAGGTGAGTTACCGAGCAGATAGACCACCGGCAGAGGCAGGCCACGGCGGCGGGCGGACCCGCGGCGGTGCTTGAACTTCGGTGAGGAATTGAGACCGCCTCGAGGCCACGCGATTCAAATTGAAGGCGCGGACAGCTTCACAGGTCCCTGGCGAACGCCCAGGACGAGGCAATCGAAACGGAGGGGCAACGGCGGCGCGGGTCAACGGCGGCGGCACTCACGACGCAGTGCGTAGCTCTCTCTCTCTATTCCTCAACGCTCGATGGCTGATGGGCAAGCGAGGTGCTCCGGCTTTATACTCGTGGGGATTTTGGAGTCCGTGCAGGCGAGTATCACACGGCCGCGGATTCTTCGGCGAGGTGGTCGGGGCAACGGAGCGCGACGCGCGGAGTTCGTTTTGGGGAAGACAGGCCTGACGTGCGGGCCCCGCGGACCAGAGAGAGGGAGGGCAGGCGAGCGCGCGTGAGAGGCTTACGGGTGGGGCCCACGCGTAAGCGAGTGAGTGCGGCGCGGCGGGGGTTAAATGGGCCGCGCGTGGGAGAACGGTGGATGGGCCGAAAGTGAAGCCGCCGGCCCAGGTAAAGTTTTTATTCTTTTTCTTTTTATTTTCTATTTTCTTTTCTCCATTTTCAAATCCAATTTGAGTTCAAGTTTAAATTCAAACTTTGTGAATAACTTGTCCTCAGTTTGAAAGGTATAATAATATAAGTGTGAAGGATGTTTATTCTGACTTTTATTTTATTTTATGTAGTATTTTTCTTAGTTCTTCCCTTCTCTTTTATTTTCTATTTTCTATTCCAAATTCAAATTTATACTTCTATTTTAGTTTTCAGATTTTTTTTCAAATGTATCAATTGAAACCCAAAGGTGAATATAAACCATACTATTTTAATTTTGCTAATTTAAGCTTTATTCTCTTTGTTATTTATTTCATGGGATGTATAAATGGTTTCCTTTAAAAGATAAATCCTTTTTCTCATCATTTTTCTTATTTTCCTAATTTCCAAAGCATTATGATACTTTGTTTATATTTTTTTTTCTCTACTAATTTTGGGTCTTACACCCCCTCCTCCCCTCCCTCTCCTCCCTCCCTCTCCTCCCTCCGGCGCCCTCCCCTCACCCGCGCCGCCCGGCTCGGCCCCGGCTCGGCGACCCCGCCCGGCCCGGCCACCCCGCGCCGCCGCCCGGCCGCGCCCCGCCCTTCCTCGCGCCCTCGCGCCCGGCGAGCTCGGCAGCCCGCGCCCCCGGCGTCCCGCCCGGCCGCGCCCGACGAGCCCCGCCCCGTCCCGCGCCCCGGCCGCCCTCGTCCGGCACCGCTCCGCCGCCCCTTCCCCGTCTCCGGACGTCCCGGCATGGCCGCGCCCCTCGGCCCCGGCGACCAGCCCGCCCCCGCGCTCGGCCGCCCCGCCGGCGAGCCGCCCCGTCCCCTCCCGTGTCCGGCTCGGCGAGCCTCGCCCGCTCGGCCCGGCTCCCTGGCCGCCCCGCGCCGCCCCGTGCCCGGCCGCCCCCGGCGAGCCGCGCTCGGCCCTGCCCCCGGCCGCCCTCCGGCGAGCCGTCCCGCCCCGCCTCGTGCTCGCTCGCCCGCCGCCGGCTTGGCCGCCCCCGCCCCTGCCCCTGGCCGGTTCAACCGCCCCTCGGCCGGTTCAACCGCCCCGTGCCCCGGCTCGGCCGCCCGTCCCCGTGCTCGGCCTCGTTCGGCTGTATCCTCGCTCGCCCGCGCTCGCTTTCCCCGGCGTGCTTGCCCGTTCGCCCCGCCGTGCCTTGCTCGCGTCGTGTCGGCCCTCGGCGTGGCCTCGAGCTCGGCCCAGCGTGCCTTCGGCGTGTGGCCTCGAGCTCGGCCAGCGCACGGCCCCGACGCATGCGCGACTCGTTCGCAGCACGTTAAGTGTGGCTTTGCACGTGCGCGTGTTCGCGCAGCGTTCCGGCATAGCTCGTCGTGCCCGCGACGCGATCGTCTACCCCCTAACCCCCATCTACCCCCCCCCCCCGTCTCCTATATGCGCTAATCACATTGTTTATATTAATAAGGTAGGAGTCTCAATTTGGAAATTGGTTACGTTAGTTAATTTGTATAGTCAATCGTCTATCTTATTCAATGTTAATCTACTAAAAGTGATCGCGTTTACATTAGTGCATGTAGCTAATCCGTTTGTTAGAACCAACTGGAACTAGAGCGCGTGACGTCTAGTCATTCGTTTACCCGTAGTGCCCCTCAAGCATAAGCCTTAACCCCTGCGAGACCTTCCCTCGTTTCTTTCTAACCAAGGTAAATCCATTATCGTATGTGGTATTCTATGCATATTTGCTTTACTTGTTCTCTTGTATGGTGTACTGTTGGTTTCCTAATTTCAATGAATGGATGTATGTATGTTTGCACCCGCTTAGAGAACGATCTGGTTGAAGAGCCCGAGGAACTCGCAGGAGAAGCCCCTGAGCAGCAGTCGGTTGGTAGAGGCAAGTGTCCTTTGACCTATCTCTGTCCTATTCATTATTTAATTCACCTCCCGCATTACACATTTATACCTAAGGATTGACTAGCTTTTGTTATCCATGTCCTTGTTTACCTATTTGGGTCGGATTATTATTGTTTAGCTTCATGCTATTGCTCAAACTCTAATCAATGAACATGATGAGATTATATATGATACGCTGTTTTCCCTTCTCTTAATATGATGTTGTACTTGTGGCCTTAAGGGGGCTCGAGCGGTTTCTCGAGTGCCTCTCCGTAAGGACCTGTTCTATGGATGACCGCCCGGGAAAACAGTGCAACCATGAGGGTGGAGTGGGACGCCCTTAGCTGAATAATTAGAGGAACCGGGGTGTAGTTCGCTTAGCCGTTGTGCCGTCAATGGGGCTCGGTGTATGCGGCTCGCTCTGCCAAGGTTGACTTGTCCCTTGGGGAGGAGTGTGGTACATTTAGGAAACCTAACGGGCGGCTACAGCCCCGGGGAAATCTTTGTAAAGGCTACGTAGTGAGACCCTGCCTATTCACCTTGGTAGTGTTTAAGGGTTTGATCGGCCCGAGGCAAGAGGGAATCACGGCTTGTGGGTAAAGTGCACAACCTCTGCAGAGTGTTTAAAAACTGATATATCAGCCGTGCTCGCGGTTATGAGCGGCCAAGGGAGCTCCAGTGATTAGTGGTACTTGATCAGAGATACTTTAGTACAGGTGGTTACGAGATCGATGGTTTTGGTTATGACTATGGTGCTGGTAAGTGGTATTCTTTCCGTTTGGAAAGGGTACATCGGGCTAATAACTTGGGTTAAAGCTAAAACCTGGCTTTCTATTAGTAAATAATAATCTGACCAACTAAAAGCAACTGCTTAACTTATCCCCACATAAAGCTAGTCCACTACAGCCAAACAGGATACTTGCTGAGTATGTTGATGTGTACTCACTCTTGCTCTACACACCAAACCCCCCCCAGGTTGTCAGCATTGCAACCACTGCTCCGGCGAAGATGAAGCTGTGGAAGGAGACTTCCAGGAGTTCCAAGACTACGACGAGTTCTAGGTGTGGGTTAGCGGCAACCCCCAGTCGGCTGCCTGTGAAGGCCGCGGTTATCTACGTTTCTTTTCCGCACTTTGATTTACTGTAAGGACTATATGGACGTCTCAGACGTATGATGTAATCGACTATTATTTCCCCTTTTAATACTATTTGAGCACTGTGTGATGATGTCCATGTTATGTAACTGCTGTGTACGTGAATAACTGATCCTGGCACGTACATGGTTCGCATTCGGTTTGCCTTCTAAAACCGGGTGTGACATAAGTGGTATCAGAGCCGTGCTGACCGTAGGACCGCTAACCTAGAATAGAATGGTCGTTCTAAGGACTATAGACCTCTGTCCCTGCCTTGACTTTGATATCCCTTCAAAAGTTGGTCATACCGACCAAACCTATGTTCTACTATATATAATGCCTTGCTGAAAATCATGTTTTATTCTAATCCTTCATTTACTTATGATTCATTATTTGCTGGTCATATTAATTCTGTTCTCACTCTTTTGCTTGCGGTGTCTTTTGTAGATGGCTTGTCTTAGACACACTGCACGAAAGTCCGTCATCCCCTTCTTACCCTCCCGCCTTGCTGAGCGTCCGCTTCGCCGTCCCATGGCCGGACAGTCCAGCCACTTGGAGAGACTGCACCACCGCCTGCATGAGGAGCAGGAACGTCGACGACAGGAGCAGCAGGGCTCTTCTTTCTCGCTCCAACAGGAGATAGAGTCTGTGAGGAGCTGCTCCCCTATGCTTCCTCTGGAGGCGCCCCCTGCACCACCACTGGGCGCCCCAGCTTCTGGAGTAGCTGCTGGAGGAGACCCAGACGACGGAGGTGGCGATGACAGCTTGAGCCACGACATCGACTTCTCTGCTGACCATGAGCCGGAAGGATGGGTTGCTCGACCCATCACTCGCGACGCTGCTCGCGGGTGTCACTTCCACGACGCGCTCGACACCCTGCTACGTCAGGCACTTGACCGGCGTACTTGGTCCATCGAGTATCGCTGTGTGGTCTACCAGCATAGTCGCGGGGTCTACCCGGACCGCTGGGAGGCGACCTGTTTGGTGCGCCGTCCGGAGAACAGTCTCCAGGGCGCGGAGGCTTGCTCAGAGCACTATTCTATCTCTGAGCGGGACTCAGCTGAGGCAGCCATGCAGGATGCTGCACGGCGTGCGCTTTCGCACTACTGCTCGGTTTTCGGTGGGGTAGCTGACGGCCTTGACCTGAAGTATTACCCCCGCCGTCCATCTGGTAGCACAGGAGGCGTGATTGTCTCACCTGTCGGTGAGGGAAATCCTAGGTTGAGCAGCACAGTCAACCTAGCCGCCGTGCTAAACACGGAGCTGGACCATGCATTAGACGAGCTGAGTAGGGCTCGTGCTGAGATCGCCCTGCTGCGGGCTGAGCGCGCGGAACGTCGTCACCTGGACGATGGTTCCCCCGCTCCCGTCGGGACTCAGCACCCGTACCGCTCACCTCGGCGTGGACACCAGTCTTATGGCAATCCCGACTACAAGACCAAGATAACTCTAGAACCATAGCTCGTTAGAGTCGGATCTTGTAATTAATACGAAATATACATACGTGGAAGCTACAGTCTTAGCGTTAGTCTCTGTTTTAGTTAGTCTTAGTTAGACAGGGTAGTTTGCTATATCCTGTGCATTTATGTTTGTCATGATGAACTATGTTTGGTTTGGATCTTTGTAATGACTGTCACCAGAGTGTGGGTATCCCCTGCATTTTGGTTTACCTATTATGTTAATGGAGTTAGTTATATAGTTGGGAAACCTTGTATTCCACTTTCCTCTTTATCTAAGAAGCTGTGTGGTCTGTGTTGGAGATCAGTGAAGATGCTCATCTGTTCAGTGCTGTTGAAGAATTCTATACTCTTTTCTTATGCTGCAAGATTTGCCAGATCAGTTCTGATGTGTGGTTGCATTCTGCAGATGTCAGAGAACAAGCGCAGAGGAGGAAGGTGTGCTCAGCAGGAGCGAGCCGCTCCGCAGGATGAGGTGCCCCAGCAGCAGCACCTGCCACCCCTGCCCCCGATGTCGATCGAGCAGATGTTTCTGATGCAGACTCAAGTAGTTCAAGCCATCGGTCAGACTTTGGCCGCCATTCAGCAGCAGCAGCAGCAGCAACAGCAGCAGGCTCCACCTCAGCCTCAGATGCCTCAGATGCCTAGAGACAACCATGCTGAATTCATGAGAGGTCATCCCCCAACGTTCGCTCACTCTTCTGACCCCATGGATGCTGAAGATTGGCTGCGCACTGTGGAGCGGGAGTTGCATACCGCTCAGTGTGATGACAGGGAGAAAGTCTTGTATGGTCCCCGTCTGTTGAGAGGAGCAGCCCAATCATGGTGGGAGTCTTATCTCGCAACCCATGCCAACCCCGATGCCATCACCTGGGAAGAGTTTAGAGGTAGCTTTCGTCAGTACCATGTGCCTGCAGGACTGATGACAGTGAAGAAGGAGGAGTTCCTGGCCCTTAAGCAAGGGTCATCATCTGTCAGTGAGTATCGAGACAGGTTTCTGCAGTTGTCTCGCTATGCTCCTGAAGATGTCAACACCGACGCCAAGTGACAGTATCGTTTCTTGAGAGGCTTGGTTGACCCTCTGCACTATCAGCTGATGAATCACACCTTCCCGACATTCCAGCACCTGATTGACAGAGCAATCATGACAGAAAGAAAGCGTAAGGAGATGGAGGATCGTAAGCGCAAGATCAGTGGACCCCAGCCTGGAAGCAGCAACCGCCCTCATTTCTCAAGCAACCAACCTCAGCAGTTCAGGCAGAACCAGCGTCCACCTCAGCAGCATCAGCAGTTTCAAAGGCAGTATCCTCAGCATTAGTACCAGAACCGTCAAAGCAACCAGTCAGGAGGTCAGTTTCAGAGGCAGAATCAGCAGGCACCTCGTCTTCCTGCCCCAGCAGCCCAGCAGAGCAATCAGGCAGCACCAGCTCAGGTTGGAAACAGGGCATGTTTCCACTATGGAGAGCAAGGCCATTGAGTGATGCAATGTCCGAAGAAGGCAGCCCAGCAGCAGTCAGGCCCCAATGCACCAGCAAAGCAGAATGTGCCTCAGCCTGGAGCAGGCAATCGCTCTCAGCCGCGCTATAATCATGGAAGGCTGAACCACTTGGAGGCTGAAGCAGTTCAGGAGACCCCCGGCATGATAGTAGGTATGTTCCCAGTCGACTCCCATATTGCAGAAGTGTTATTTGATACTGGAGCAACGGATTCTTTCATTACTGCATCGTGGGTAGAAGCACATAATCTTCCAATTACTACCATGTCAACCCCCATTCAAATTGACTCAGCCGGTGGTAGAATTCGAGCCGATAGCATTTGTTTGAATATAAGTGTGGAAATAAGGGGGATAGTGTTTCCCGCCAACCTTATAGTAATGGGTACTCAGGGAATAGATGTCATCCTAGGGATGAATTGGCTAGATAAGTATCAGGCAGTTATCAGTTGTGATAAAAGGACCATCAAGTTGGTGTCCCCACTAGGAGAAGAAGTGGTGACTGAGTTAGTCCCGCCTGAGCCAAAGAAAGGAAGTTGTTATCAGCTAGCTGTTGATAGCAGTGAAGCAGACCCGATTGAGAGTATCAGGGTTGTGTCTGAGTTCCCAGATGTGTTTCCAAAGGACTTACCGGGTATGCCACCAGAGCGGAAAGTTGAGTTTGCTATAGAGCTTCTTCCTAGAACCGCCCCTATCTTCAAGAGAGCTTACAGAATATCCGGACCAGAGTTGGTTGAACTTAAGGAGCAGATTGATGAGTTGTCAGAGAAAGGTTACATCCGGCCAAGCACCTCGCCTTGGGCCGCCCCTGTCCTATTTGTGGAGAAGAAAGATGGCACCAAGAGGATGTGTATTGATTATCGAGCTCTGAATGAAGTCACGATCAAGAACAAGTACCCTTTGCCCAGAATAGAAGATCTGTTCGACCAGTTGAGAGGAGCCAGTGTGTTCTCCAAGATTTATCTGAGGTCAGGTTATCAACAGCTCAGGATCCGACCTTCGGACATTCCGAAGATGGCATTCATTACCAAGTATGATTTGTATGAGTTCACAGTGATGTCTTTTGGTTTGACCAATGCACCAGCCTTCTTCATGAATCTGATGAACAGTATATTCATGGATTACCTTGATAAGTTTGTGGTGGTATTCATTGATGACATTCTGGTTTATTCTCAAAGCGAAGAAGAGCACGCAGATCATTTGAAGATGGTATTGCAGAGATTGCGAGAGCACCAGCTGTATGCAAAGTTGAGCAAGTGTGAGTTCTGGATCAGTGAAGTCCTATTCTTGGGTCACATAATCAACAAAGAAGGATTGGCTGTGGATCCGAAGAAAGTGGCAGACATTTTGAACTGAAAAGCGCTAACAGATGCTCGAGGAATCAAGAGTTTCATTGGAATGGCCGGATATTATCGGCGATTCATTGAAGGGTTTTCGAAGATTGCGAAACCAATGACAGCGTTGCTAGGCAACAAAGTTGAGTTCAAGTGGACCCAGAAATGTCAAGAGGCCCTTGAAGCGCTGAAAGAGAAGTTGACTACAGCGCCTGTCCTAGTCTTGCCTGATGTGCACAAGCCCTTCTCGGTGTATTGCGATGCTTGTTACACAGGTTTGGGATGCGTGTTGATGCAAGAGGGAAGAGTTGTGGCTTACTCATCCCGACAGCTGAAGGTTCATGAGAAGAATTACCCAATCCATGATCTAGAGTTGGCAGCAGTGGTTCACGCACTGAAGACATGGAGGCACTATCTGTATGGACAGAAATGCGATGTTTACACAAACCACAAGAGTCTGAAGTACATATTCACTTAGTCAGAGTTGAACATGAGGCAACGAAGATGGTTAGAGTTGATCAAAGATTATGAGTTGGAGATTCATTACCATCCAGGCAAAGCGAACGTAGTGGCAGATGCTTTGAGCAGAAAGAGTCAAGTCAATCTGATGGTCGCTCGTCCGATGCCTTATGAGTTGGCCAAAGAGTTTGACAGGTTGAGTGTCGGATTTCTGAACAATTCGCGAGGAGTCACAGTTGAATTGGAACCTACCTTAGAGTGCGAAATCAAAGAAGCGCAGAAGAATGATGAGAAGATCAGTGAGATCCGGCGACTGATTCTAGATGGCAGAGGCAAAGATTTTCGTAAAGATGCAGAAGGTGTGATATGGTTCGAAGACCGCTTGTGCGTTCCCAATGTCCAATCCATTCGGGAGTTGATTCTCAAGGAAGCTCATGAGACTAGCCTATTCGATTCACCCTGGCAGTGAGAAGATGTATCAGGATCTGAAGAAGAAATTCTGGTGGTACGGAATGAAGAGGGAAATCGCAGAGCATGTGGCTATGTGCAATAGTTGTCGAAGAATTAAGGCAGAACACCAGAGACCTGCTGGATTGTTGCAACCGTTGCAGATCCCTCAGTGGAAATGGGATGAAATTGGTATGGATTTCATAGTCGGATTGCCCCGCACTCGAGCCGGCTACGATTCCATCTGGGTAGTAGTGGACCGTTTGACAAAGTCAGCCCACTTCATACCTGTCAAGGCCAACTATAGCAGTGCCGTATTGGCAGAATTGTATATGTCTCGGATTGTTTGTCTTCATGGTGTGCCAAAGAAGATAGTGTCAGACAGAGGAACGCAGTTCACCTCTCATTTCTGGCAGCAGTTGCATGAAGCCTTGGGCACGCATCTGAATTTCAGTTCAGCTTATCATCCGCAGACAGATGGCCAGACCGAAAGGACCAACCAAATTCTTGAAGACATGTTGAGAGCCTGTGCGTTGCAAGATCAGTCCGGATGGGATAAGAGATTGCCTTATGCAGAGTTTTCCTATAACAACAGTTACCAGGCCAGTTTGAAGATGTCACCATTTCAGGCGCTCTATGGAAGGAGTTGTAGAACTCCGTTGCAATGGGATCAGCCTGGAGAGAAGCAAGTGTTTGGGCCAGACATTTTGCTTGAAGCTGAAGAAAACATTAAGATGGTCCGAGAGAATCTGAAGATAGCGCAATCGAGGCAGCGAAGCTATGCAGACACAAGAAGAAGAGAGCTGAGTTTCGAAGTCGGAGACTTTGTCTATCTGAAAGTGTCACCGATCAGAGGAGTCAGAAGGTTCGGAGTGAAAGGCAAGCTAGCACCCCGCTACATTGGTCCGTATCAGATTCTTGCAAGACGTGGAGAAGTGGCCTATCAGCTTAGTCTGCCAGAGAATTTGTCCGCTATGCATGATGTCTTTCATGTGTCTCAGTTGAAGAAGTGCTTGCGTGTGCCAGAAGAGCAGTTGCCAGTGGAAGGTCTTGAGGTCCAGGAGGACTTGACCTATGTTGAGAAGCCAGTGCAGATCCTTGAGGTTGCAGACAGAGTCACCCGAAGGAAGACCATCAGAATGTGCAAAGTTAGATGGAATCATCACTCTGAGGAAGAAGCAACCTGGGAGCGTGAAGATGATCTGATGGCCAAATACCCTGAGCTCTTTGCTAGCCAACCCTGAATCTCGAGGGCGAGATTCTTTTAAGGGGGATAGGTTTGTAACGCCCTGAATTTGGGGGTAGAATTTTTTCTTCTTTTCTCTCACCAAATTCAGGCGTTACTCTTTTCTTTTCTCGTTCTCTCGCTAAACCTTGACCTTTTCCAAAGTTTTAGCGGGGTTTGGCTTGGAATTCCCGTGTTAAGCAAAACCTTAAAATACTTTATGTTGTTTGATGCACCATGCCGAACCATGCATACTTTTTGTTTGATTAAAAATGTGAATGCTTTCGTCTAGAGAAAATTAGAAATTAGAAAAAAAAGAAAAAGCCTTTTCTTTTTTTTCTCTTCTTTCTTTCTTTTTCTTCCCTCTCTTTCCCCCCCTTCTCCCCTATTCGGCCCAGCCGCCCCCCCCTTCAGCCGGCCCAGCTGGCAGCCCAGCCGCCCCCTCCCCCCCTCTCCCGCGTGGGCCCCGCGCCGGCCCAGCCGCGCGCCCCCTCCCTCCCCCACTTTGGGCCCAACCGGCCCAGCCGCCCCCACCCTTTTTCTTTTTTCCAAAAATCCTCCCGCGGGCCCCGCCCGTCATCTCTCTCTCTCTCCCTCCCCTGCCCTAACCGCCGCCGCCCTCCCCTGCTCGCCCGAGCCGCCGCCGCCGCCCCTCCCCGCCCGCCGGTGAGGCTTCCCCCTCCTCCCCTCCCTCTCCTCCCTCCCTCTCCTCCCTCCTGCGCCCTCCCCTCACCCGCGCCGCCCGGCTCGGCCCCGGCTTGGCGACCCCGCCCGGCCCGGCCACCCCGCGCCGCCCGCCCGGCCGCGCCCCGCCCTTCCCCGCGCCCTCGCGGCCGGCGAGCTCGGCCGCCCGCGCCCCCGGCGTCCCGCCCGGCCGCGCCCAACGAGCCCCGCCCCGGCCGCCCTCGTCCGGCCCCGCTCCGCCGCCCCTTCCCCGTCCCCGGCCGTCCCGGCTTGGCCGCGCCCCTCGGCCCCGGCGACCAGCCCGCCCCCGCGCTCGGCCGCCCCACCGGCGAGCCGCCCCGTCCCCTCCCGTGTCCGCCTCGGCGAGCCTCGCCCGCTCGGCCCGGCTCCCTGGCCGCCCCGGCGCCCCGCGCCGCCCCGTGCCCGGCCGCCCCCGGCGAGCCGCGCTCGGCCCTGCCCCCGGCCCCCCTCCGGCGAGCCGTCCCGCCCCGCCTCGTGCTCGCCCGCCCGCCGCCGGCTTGGCCGCCCCCGCCCCTGCCCCTGGCCGGTTCAACCGCCCCCGGCCGGTTCAACCGCCCCGTGCCCCGGCTCGGCCGCCCGTCCCCGCGCTCGGCCTCGTTCGGCTGTATCCTCGCTCGCCCGCGCTCGCTTTCCCCGGCGTGCTTGCCCGTTCGCCCCGCCGTGCCTTGCTCGCGTCGTGTCGGCCCTCGGCGTGGCCTCGAGCTCGGCCCAGCGTGCCTTCGGCGCGTGGCCTCGAGCTCGGCCAGCGCACGGCCCCGACGCATGCGCGACTCGTTCGCAGCACGTTAAGTGTGGCTTTGCGCGTGCGCATGTTCACGCAGCGTTCCGGCATAGCTCGTCGTGCCCGCGACGCGATCGTCTACCCCCTAACCCCCGTCTACCCCCCCCCCCGTCTCCTATATGCGCTAATCACATTGTTTATATTAATAAGGTAGGAGTCTCAATTTGGAAATTGGTTACGTTAGTTAATTTGTATAGTCAATCGTCTATCTTATTCAATGTTAATCTACTAAAAGTGATCGCGTTTACATTAGTGCATGTAGCTAATCCGTTTGTTAGAACCAACTGGAACTAGAGCGCGTGACGTCTAGTCATTCGTTTACCCGTAGTGCCCCTCAAGCATAAGCCTTAACCCCTGCGAGACCTTCCCTCGTTTCTTTCTAACCAAGGTAAATCCATTATCGTATGTGGTATTCTATGCATATTTGCTTTACTTGTTCTCTTGTATGGTGTACTGTTGGTTTCCTAATTTTAATGAATGGATGTATGTATGTTTGCACCCGCTTAGAGAACGATCCGGTTGAAGAGCCCGAGGAACTCGTAGGAGAAGCCCCTGAGCAGCAGTCGGTTGGTAGAGGCAAGTGTCCTTTGACCTATCTCTGTCCTATTCATTATTTAATTCACCTCCCGCATTACACATTTATACCTAAGGATTGACTAGCTTTTGTTATCCATGTCCTTGTTTACCTATTTGGGTCGGATTATTATTGTTTAGCTTCATGCTATTGCTCAAACTCTAATCAATGAACATGATGAGATTATATATGATACGCTGTTTTCCCTTCTCTTAATATGATGTTGTACTTGTGGCCTTAAGGGGGCTCGAGCGGTTTCTCGAGTGCCTCTCCGTAAGGACCTGTTCTATGGATGACCGCCCGGGAAAACAGTGCAACCATGAGGGTGGAGTGGGACGCCCTTAGCTGAATAATTAGAGGAACCGGGGTGTAGTTCGCTTAGCCGTTGTGCCGTCAATGGGGCTCGGTGTATGCGGCTCGCTCTGCCAAGGTTGATTTGTCCCTTGAGGAGGAGTGCGGTACATTTAGGAAACCTAACGGGCGGCTACAGCCCCGGGGAAATCTTTGTAAAGGCTACGTAGCGAGACCCTGCCTATTCACCTTGGTAGTGTTTAAGGATTTGATCGGCCCGAGGCAAGAGGGAATCACGGCTTGTGGGTAAAGTGCACAACCTCTGCAGAGTGTTTAAAAACTGATATATCAGCCGTGCTCGCGGTTATGAGCGGCCAAGGGAGCTCCAGTGATTAGTGGTACTTGATCAGAGATACTTTGGTACAGGTGGTTACGAGATCGATGGTTTTGGTTATGACTATGGTGCTGGTAAGTGGTATTCTTTCCGTTTGGAAAGGGTACATCGGGCTAATAACTTGGGTTAAAGCTAAAACCTGGCTTTCTATTAGTAAATAATAATCTGACCAACTAAAAGCAACTGCTTAACTTATCCCCACATAAAGGCAGTCCACTACAGCCAAACAGGATACTTGCTGAGTATGTTGATGTGTACTCACTCTTGCTCTACACACCAAACCCCCCCCCCCCAGGTTGTCAGCATTGCAACCACTGCTCCGGCGAAGATGAAGCTGTGGAAGGAGACTTCCAGGAGTTCCAAGACTACGACGAGTTCTAGGTGTGGGTTAGTGGCAACCCCCAGTCGGCTGCCTGTGAAGGCCGCGGTTATCTATGTTTCTTTTCCGCACTTTGATTTACGGTAAGGACTATATGGACGTCTCAGACGTATGATGTAATCGACTATTATTTCCCCTTTTAATACTATTTGAGCACTGTGTGATGATGTCCATGTTATATAACTGCTGTGTACGTGAATAACTGATCCTGGCACGTACATGGTTCGCATTCGGTTTGCCTTCTAAAACCGGGTGTGACACCAACATAGACCTCAAACAGGCCAAAATGGGCAAAATGATGAAAAAGGTTAAGTATGTAAGGTTTGAGTGTTAAACTATGTTGCATACACCTCTTACTGCAAATTTGGTGCTTTGGTTTGCTCTCTAACTCTTTCTGTAGAGAAAGTGCCATTCTGAGCTCTACTTGAGGAGAAACAAAAAAGTTAGGAGAAGAACGAGAAAGAAGTAAGTTTCTAGGACTTAGTCAGTTGGATTATACTAAATGTGTTTGTTTAAGTCTCAGGAAAATCCTCCCAAAAGTTGAAGTCAAATGGAGAAAGAATGGAGGAAAAAGCACTTAGTGTGCTGTTGGCTCGTGCACTAGACAGTAAATAGTAACATGTCCGGTGCACACAGGACAGTGAATAGTAATTTGCCCGGTGCACAGGGTAGTGAATAGTAACATGTTCGGTGCACCAACGACTAGCCCTTTCAGAGAAGCAAACTGTCAATCAGATCCGTTATTGTGCGTTGTCCGGTGGCGCACCGGACAGTTCGGTGCACCCACAGACAGGGAAGGCTGGGAGCTTCCAAATGCAGCTCCAACGGCTCCTAGGCCCCTTGGGACTATAAAAGGGACCCCTAGGCGCCGCCAACAAGTGTACAAGAGCATCCAATAAGTCCATACATCATTTGGACCAATTCTTTCTCTCCCTCACTTGTGTATCTCTCTAGTTTGTGTAGAGGCGAAGTTATAAGCCTTTAGATAGAGGGGAAGTGCTGCTGAGAGCTAGAGCAAAATCTTGAGCACATTGTTACTCTGCCGGAGTGCTATAGAGAAGATTGTAAGCAGCCATGACATCGTTGTAACTGATATCAACATAGTGGAAGGCTCTATCTATCGCACTGACAGATCTAAGAAAACGAAGGAAGGAGTTAAAATAGACTTCTAGCCAAGGTGTGGCTAACTCCAACGATGACTAGGCAAGTATTTCAGGCTTGGCCGAACCTCGGGATAAATCCCTGTGTCTGTGTGCTCTGCTTTGTGTTGTGTGTTGTTTCTCTGTCTTATTTGCTTTTTATACTTGCGCTTCAATACTTATATGTGGTACTAGCTATCTTCGAAGTGCAGGGTATTTTAAGACAGGAACTTCAATTCTGCTGCAACCTACTCAAAGGGTCTTTCATTCCACTGTGATTCAGTCTTCGAGTAGAGTAAGAATTTCCAGTTTTTAAGTGTTAATTTTTATTCGCCTATTCACCTCCTCTAGACGACATCTAAATCATGTTCCCGGACAAGGGAACTTTCACATGGTACATAGAGAGTTCGCACAACAACCCAAGAGGGAATATAGTACATCGGACGTGTCTGGTGTAACACCAGCCAAAGCAATAGATGCTCGAACTTCAAGCAGTCGACAACGACTAGTTCTAGCGGCTAGCTGACATGGTCACACAAGACATGTTCGGTGACTGCACCAGACATGTCTGGTGAATATACATATTTTTGGTGTCATTTTCAACGGCCAGTTGTAAGCTTGGGGGCTATATATAGCCAACCAATTGGCCATTTGAGATGTGTGTGAGCGAATAAACATACCAAGTGAGTTGAGACTCATACATAGTAATAGCTCTAAATACCCAAGTGCTCGTAGAATCACCCATTTGTGAAAGAATCTAGGCCCCTAACCGTTGTTTTGGTAATTAATGACAATTATATGTGGACTAACGAATTCTTTGAGAAAATAAGAATGCAGGTTGGATCACTGACAGATGAGCTACATAGTCTTAGAGACTTTGGTATGGATTGAGGAATAGTTCAAGGCAAAGATAATCGATAGGTTTTTACTTTTGTTGGTCAAAAAGGTGATTAAAGAAGTAAATGACTGGTTTAGTAGGCTAGATAGTCGTATTATCAAGAGGGGTCAATACGTCTACTTGATGTGAAACATAGCGCCTCATAGACCATATAAATGTTACATGTGCATGAGGGCTAATAACACTTCCGAATTGCGAAAGAAAATCTTCATCGTATTTGAAAAGGGGCCAAAATTCTGATCCGGACCATTCGGGCCAGGAGACCGGACCATTCGAGATCCCACAAAGAGGTCTATAGATTTCATGAGTTTCTGTGTGTTTTGAGCAGATTGTACTGCGGACCGTTCGGGCTAAGTTCGAACAGTCTGACAGTGTTCGGCCAAAAGGGCTATGTTTTCTCTAAGTTCTGACGTGATGTGCGAACCACATGCCCGTGGGGTGCGAACCGTTTGCACCTAACTAAGTAAACATTGCGTAGGGACTTGTGTTCCCTAGTGGATGAACTGTGAACTATCTATGCCTAGGCCACGAACAATATTAGTTCCCAGGTCGCGGGCTGTCCGGACTCAAGGGTCGGACCATCGGCAGGTGTTAAAGTCAGTTTGGGCAGAGCTCGGGGTGTTCATGTTCGAGGTCGACAGACCGTCGAGTTGTGGTTGGTGGACAGTCCGTGTTTCGCTTTTTTGACAGTTTTGACATTTTTTTAAATGGAAATTTGCCGTTAAAGTGAAGTGTGAACCGTTCGGCCCCTAGCGCGCGGACCATTCGTGTGTGCACAGAAAACGGGATGGTTGGCCCTAACAACTAGTTTCGGTTGGGTGGGCTATAAATAGTTGAGGTGCTCATACGAGACAACTCCCTCGACCATTCTTTGCATACACTGAGCATATTGAAGTTTTTCAACCACTCTTGCTCACATTCTTTGCTTGTGATCACTTTCTAGTGAGTTGAGAAGTGATTCTAGTGCATTGCATCATCGCGTTGATCTTGAGGCACTAGGTGAATCATCAAGCACGTGTCATTAGCTTATTACTCTTGGTGGTTGCCGCCTCCTAGATGGCGACTAGGGGCAATGGGCGGCACGGGAGGAATCGGGATCGCGGAGCGGCGAGCTCCGGTGAGCTATGGCATGAGGAAGGGTGCGACTACGGTGAGCTAGACCGAGGAACACGACGACGATGGCGCAATATGGGCACAGGAGAGAGAATGCACACGAGAGAAATGAAACGACGTGGGGAAGAGAAGGGTGCACAAGGTTGTGTACTACCTAGCTCAACGCCAAGACCTGTGGCACCGATCTAGACCATGTTATCCACCAACGTGGCATTCACGCTAACGCATCCCTTTGTTCGGGCGCCATATTCTACGACGTCGAGACGTGTTATCTCGGTGCTATAGGACATGACGTTGAGCAAAGGTTTCAAAACAACATTAATTCGTTTAGGGCCAAACATGATTTTTTTCGAAAAAGGAACAAATGGCAAAAAAATCGGCATATCAAACATGGTTTGAAATCTTTTTGGGTGCTCAGTGCTGACGTGGTACACCAATGACGCGCTGCTTTTCTCCCATTGGTCCACCCACTACCCGCGTGGCCGACCCTGCCCGTGTACCAAGAAGCAGCCCTTTGTGTGACTGACTAGCCGGTCCCAGCACATCCACCCCATCCGTCATTGACAGATCCCGCATATACTCACAGGGCCCTCTTCTCTCATCTCTCACTCCCTCTCTCCGTCTACCACCACGTCCCTCCTCGTCGACGATCTCGTAGCGGCGGCGCACATGGCGAGCGACGGCGCGGCGGCTACGCCAGCGAAGGTTACCCCAAAGAAGGCCAATCTCCTCGACCCGCACTCCATCAAGCACCTTCTCGACGAGACCATCTCCGAGGTACTATGCTTCACCCTAAACCCTAGCACCTCCTCCCTCTCCTCTCCCCTTCTCGATCGCTCCTACCAGTTGGTTCCTCTAGATTTATTATCCAACGATGTGGTTTCGTGATGCCATCAGGTCGTGAAGAGCAAGGGCTACACCGAGGACACGCGGCTGGGCAACTGGAAGCTGGGGATCGGAGCCGCCGTGATTGCTGTCGCCCTACTCGCTCAGTTTTACCCCAAGAAGTTCCCGCAGAACCGCGATTTCCTCCTTGGCTGCATCGCCCTATATCCTTTTCTTCACTGGGTTTGCCTATCTTTTGGTTACGATGAATCGGCGCTAGATCTGATTTCGGTTGAGAATCGTGTGGAATTGTTGCTTGTTGCTGTTGATCCTTGACTTAGATGACTCGATACGTATGTGGTGCTGAATGTGGTGCTGCTGATCCTTAGCTACACCAAGGAGAAGGATGCCATCCTATTCACGCACCCTCCTATGGTTTGTCTCCATTTGGACTTGTTGCTCTTGAATTCCGACTTTCCAAGTGTACTTGTTAATATGCAGCCTATTTTACTTTCTTTCTGACTGCACTGTATCTGAATGAAATCAAACAGTTTGTTTCGGCTTGAGTATCTGCATATGTTAGATATATGCTTGATCATGTTTAGGACATTAGAACTACATGAGTGCTTGTCTGGTATATGTTCCTTAAAATTCTGACTGAAGTGCTTTTGTTTTAATAAAATCATAAGCAGTCAAAGTTTGCTTCTTAAAAATGTGTGATGATGTTATATTCAATCAACTGAAGAGATTGTTTTCAGCAAGTATTCATGTGGGGAATTCGTTTGCCCTTTGAACATTTCTTTAAAAGTTTTCACCTGTCGCAAACTCCTGGTGACCCAATTACTGCTATCTATTTTCAACTGCCACGGAAGTTTTTAGCCTTTAAAAGTTGTGATGTGTTTCCTATTCTTATTATCTTATATTAGACGTTTTGTTGACGATGGAGTGGTTTTTCTTATAATTGTTCGACAACTTGAATTTTATTCGCATCCTACTCTCAGGATTCAGTAAGATATGCTCAAATGTGTAATTTGCTCCCTAATTACTCAACTCATGCTCACTTTTGCTTGAATGATAATGTTAGATTGTGTTCATCTATTTCTACTATAGGCCGTGGGCCTCCACCTGCGTGTGAAGGTGGTCCACCATAGGGGTACCTCAACCCTAGAGGTTGCGCCTACGGGCAGGGGTGCACTGGCCATAGCTGCTTTATTCAGTCCTTACAGATATTATTCAACATATAAGAAATGAAAATACATTGGATAGGCTAGACATCAAGGGTGTTTAGGTAGATTTTTTTCTCGAAAAGCACAGGAGAACTGCGCCCCATAAATATATTAGCAGGGAAGAAAAGGTCTAAGAAGACCTGAAATACAAGGTGCTCCTTATGGAGCCCAGAAACAACCATACAAATAGGGATCCATAACCAAGCCAAAAACTAAAAACCACCTAGTCGAAGCCCCTAAGTAGCAGGATGAGGGGGGCAAGAAACAAAGACCTTTGGCCCCACCAATTTGCCATTTTTGCATTTCCTCGACTACCAACTCAAGGAGTAGAGTGAGGTTTGGAGATACTCCATCGAAAACCACTCTATTCCGATGTTTCCAGATCATCCAGGCTCCAAGAGTGACGGGGGAGTTCAGACCTCTCCAGGTCATTCCAGTAACAACAACAGCTGTCCTATCCCACCAATCCAGGAAGGAAATAGCAGCCAGCTGTGGAGCTAAAGAGCGCCCAGCTTCCTTAGAAGCTTATACCAGAATACTCTTGTGAATACACAGGACGCCAACAGATGGTTGATAGATTCTGGCTTCTGATCACAAAGAGGACATCTTGCAGGATGATTCAATCCTCTATTTGCTAACCTGTCTGCAGTCCAACACCTATTCTCGGCCACTAACCACATGAAGAATCTGCACTTTGGTGGAGCCCAAGATTTCCAAACTCTTTTGTAGTGCCCAAAGGAACTTGACCCTACAAACAGACCCTTGTATGCTGAACTTGCAGAATACTTGCCATCAGGTGCCAAGGAGAAGATGTGTTTGTCTTCAATTCAATATTAGGCTGCAGCACAATGACAGAAAGAGCATCCCAGAGAGATAAGAAATCTATCAGAACTCCAACTGTGAGTGCTCCCTTGATATCTGTAATCCATCTTCTGTTCAACAAAGCTTCTTGCACAGTCCTTTTACGTGTTATTCTATTTGGGATTATGGCAAACAGTCTTGGAGCAATATCTGAAACCCTTTTTCCATTGATCCATCTATCTGTCCAGAAGAAAGTGTTGGACCCACTGCCAGTCTCAGTAATCAGCACACTAGAGAAGAAGAGCTTAGCTTTGCTTGGAACTTGTATTGGGAGCCCTGCCCATGGGCGGTTAGGATCAGTTCTTTGCAGCCATAACCATCTCATGCGAAGAGCCCAACGAAGTTCAGGGAGACTAGAAATTCCCAACCCTCCTAACTGCAAAGGATGGCATACCTTGCCCCATGCGACCAAGCAGTGTCCTCCATTTACCTCTTTTCTCCCTTTCCATAGAAAGCCCTTTCTTATCTTGTCAATGGCATGAATGGCCCATTGGGGGAAATCAATTGCCATTGCAGCATAAATAGACATCGCAGTAAGGACATGCTACACAAGGATTCTTCTCCCTGCCCTGTTAAGCAAATCTGCCTTCCAGAATGGGAGTTGATCAGCAATTTTCTCTATCAGGGACAGGAACTGGTGCTTGGATAATCTGTGCAGAGAAAGAGGAAGGCCCAAATATTTGCAGGGAAAAGAAGCAAATTCACATGGCAAGCATGCTTTGGACCTCCAAAATGGTCTCCTCAGAGCATCTGATAGGATATACATTGGACTTCTGAGCATTGTTGTGAAGTCCAGGAGCATCTCCAAACAACTGAAGGATATCAAGAGTAATGGAGATATCCGCTTCATTAGGATGCAAAAAAAAGAGCCACACCATCAGCATATATAGAGACCCTGTGGAGCTTCTTTCTTCCTGGTAATTGTTTGAGTAAACTTGCCGCCTCAGCCTTGGAGAAGAGAAGGCCAAGAACATCCATAACCAGAATGAAAAGCATTGGGGAAAGGGGGTCACCCTGTCTGAGCCCTCTTCTATGTTGAATCATTGTACCTGGACACCCATTTAGAAGCACCTTTGTAGTAGAAGAAGCCAATAACCCATAGATGATGTCTCTCCAGATTGGTTCAAAACCCAACTGCTGCATTACTTCAAGCAAGAAGGGCCACGACACAGAATCAAAATCCTTAGTTATATCTAGTTTGAGAAGGAGCCGAGCCATATTTTGTTGGTGAAGTAACCATGACGTCTGTTGCACGAGCATAAAATTGTCATGAATGAACCTTCCTTTTATGAATGCACTTTGGTTTGGAGAGACCATGTCATTCAATCTTTTTGCCAACCTATTGGCAAGGACCTTTGTGATCAATTTTGCAAAACTGTGCACTAAGCTGATTGGTCTGAAAAACTGTGCACTAACCTGATCAGCTCCCTCCTTTGGAATCATCGTCATAAAGGCTGTGTTAAGTCTGTTAAGGTTTACAAAATTCCTACTCCAAACTGCTGATACTGCAGCCAACACATCATCCTTGATAATATTTCAGCAAACCTTATAAAACCTCCATGTGAAGCCATCGGCCCTGGGGCCTTATCAGAAGGTAGGCGACCAATGGTTTTCCACACCTCCTGCTCAGATATAGTAGATTCAATGTCAGAAAGATTGTGCCTTACTAGATCAAGGGCCTCCAGATCAATTGTTATTTCTCTATCCCCAGACTGTCCAATAAGCTTAGTGTAGAATTCGTCCACCATGGCTGCCTTCTTATGGTGATTTGTAAAGATACGATCTCCATCCATCAGCTTTGTCACCAGATTCTTTTAGGTAGATTACTTGACTATATTTTGATAATTTGATTCCAGGCCCTTTAACCCAATTTAAAATGGAAAATTATATGGCACCCTGTGGGGCTGGCACCCTCTTTAGCTAAAATATCACTCCGATGTTTCAAAAAAAAACATGTATGTAGTATTGTAGTACACCTAAAGTTAGGTGTATTTTGAAGAGTTCAGTTTGAAATTCACCTTTGACATTGAGATTAAAATCACAAGTGCCGCTGTCAGCACACAATGAGCAGTGTCAGGTTGTCTGGTTGCCTATTTTGTTTCTTGACATCTAGGCTGAATTTGAAACTGAATCGTTGCAACTGTACTTAACCTTGTCTATCCTATATACACCATTGTTGTGATTTTTTTGAAACAGTGCAAAATGATATTTTAGCTAACGAGGGCACCGAATCTGCATTGGTTTCAAAATTTACTGTGATATCCAGCACTATTGGTCACTAAAGCATATGTTTCAAAAGCAGTGCTTGTTATTTGCCCAATAATTCTTTTTGGTGAACACATTGCCTTGAAATTGATGTCGAATTGAATGCCTTGTTAGACATTGATGCGATCTTATTTTAACTACGGTAATTGTTATCGGCAGTTCTGTGAGATGTCTGTTCTTGTTTGATTCAGTATTAATGGCGTGGTGTCAATAGCTTTGCTAACTTATGGGTTTCCTCTCAGGGTTCTTTCAGCAGCACTGGCCTCACTATTTCTTCTAAATTACCAAGATTCTCGGACATGTACACTCTCACAATAGCAAGTGCAGATCCACAGTCTATCTCTGCAAACAAGCCAGTCCATTTCACTAAGAGCGTGACAAAGTGGTATGTGCCCAGTAGTCTTCAGTTCAGCAGACTTACATTTTTGAGTCTCGAGCAGATGCATCTCTCGTGGAAATCTGGATTATAGTGATGCATATAAATAATTTATTGTTCGAACTGTCAACACGACGACCTAGTTTTCCTGAATGCAGTTTGACAGCTTGTGCTTGAAATTTTACGTCCTTTATGACATGACTCGGTTTCTTTTCTCCTGGATGTTTATTTGTACACATCTAACATTATTCTTGTTCAGGTTTACAAAGGAAGGAGTTCTTGTGGAAGGCCTGTTCTGGAAGGATGTCGAGAAGCTGATTGATGACTACAACAGTGAGCGCAAGAGTAAATGAATTGGTAGCTCGTGTCTCTGGCCATCTGGGGAGACATTGGATGTCTAGAGAAATCCCTCAAAGTTTAGCTTAATCTGAACAGACATTTTTGCTATACTGTACCGGTTGACCAGTGAATGAATGATGTTCTAGACATGAACCTTGGTTCCAAGCTTTCTGTCGTGTCCATGGATAACTATCCGTTCGAATATTAGAAACGTGGTCCGTGCTTGTAACCATGTTCTGGTGCTTCCATACGCTGGAGCAGATTTTGAAGAGAAATGGAACAAATCGTTAAATCACATTATTTCGTTACTGCGGCCACTTATGCAGGGTTTAAGCGTACTTCTGAATAGCTTAGAAGACAAATCTTGATGCATAGAGATCATGCTTTGACGTCGCTCACTATACTGAATTACTGATACTCTGGTGTTTCGTACACAAGCAGGATAAACATCATTTATAGTTACGCTTCCAGAAACAACAGAAGCCGCTCAAAGTCAAAAGGTTTGGAGAACTCAAACAGCTTCTCAAAGCGTGGTCCTAAACTTTGGTATTTGCTGTACATCAGGCACGGAGCTTCAGAATGCTTGTAACCTGGGATCTACTCAACGTGTTTGTTATTGATCAAGAAACTCCCTTGCCTTTCCGCACTAGAAGATCAATACCGATCTGACTGAGTAACGATAGCCTCGACCCGATCTATCGATGCATGCAACCTTCCATAGTTCATACTGAAGGCTGGTTCTCCTGTGCCAACAGCCCTGTGTAGAGCAAATATGTCGATCATAGTGTTCGTGAGTTCAAATTGTGCTCAGGAACTAGGATCTTTGCTCAAATGCTTCTAATAATTATAAGTAATTTATTTAAGTAGCGTTAGTGCAGATTTAGACTTACCCATGAATCTCAGGAAGCACATACTCTGCTTTCCATCCAATCCTCAAATCAAACCCTGGGAACAAGCTGAGTTTTGACTTGTTTCTTATCTGAGACACACCATCTCCCCCCAGGCAAGTAGAAAGCTTCCACTTCCATCCAGTTGCATTCAGTTGAAAATTGTGGCCAATGCCAACCTGTGAACCATTGCTGTCAAACCTTATGCACAATCAAAGCCACAGAACAAATTTTCTCCAAGTCAAAGTGAACTTCAATCAGAGCATTTAGTTTTAACTCATTACCATTTTTGAGTTCAGCCATGTTGATTATCTGACAATGTCAGCTAGTGTAACCTCTCTACCTTAACATGTTTATGGCATGTTGGCATCATACTAGACACAGATGATTACGGCACACCTTAACATGTTCAATGGACTTCCTGGATAGGAAAATGGTCTATGCTCTATTCTGATGAAGCACACAAATCTTTTCTGAACCATTTTCCGTGACCATTTTAATGCTTCCATAAATAACTGAGCACAGTCCTTAAATCAGCAAATCACACATATAGAAGAATAGTATATCAAATAAATTTTCACTACGGAAATGTTTAAATCACAAACGAGAGACATTAGACATCTATTCGTCATTTAGGTAGATTCACACTTCATGTAACTAGTAACAGTTCCTAGAGCGGTAGTGGTAGCTTATACTTTGTACCAACAGTGATTATCCTTACTTGGGGTGTAAAGAGACATTTGCTTCAATCAACATTATTTATGCTATCAGAATCATGGCAGAAAATAAATAAGATTAAGGCTTTTACCACTCTTAATCTTTCTATTACTAACCTGAACTTGCATTATGCACTAAGGTAAGTATCAAATGCATAATTTGTAGTCACACAATCACATTGAGTAATTATTCAATTAACATTGATGGGTGCACCATTAGACGCATGTTTCATGGAAAATATCAAATTATCTTGCACTTGTGGTTTTCCAAGTACAAAACTAACACTGTTACAACTAACAGGATGCTCCAGAAGAAAAATAACCTGTAGATTTAGAAACTTTGTGACTGGTATCTTCTTGGAAAGCAGCTGTATGTCGCCACTGATGGGTTTGTACTGGAACTTCCATTTCCGCTCGTAATCTAGAGGCTTCAGTACTATCTTTGCCTCAAAGTCATTGACCTCAAGATTGTAGAACTGCAAAGACAACATATCACATTTATACATTATGAAGCGGCAGAAACGATTAACCACAGCACAGAATAGTAACAACCAAGGACGTAACCCTACAGTTTCTACTACATCGATACGATTTTCATCAGGTTTGAGGTTGTCCCAGCGTGCAGGAGAGGAAAGCTATGAAGACACTTATTTCGAATGCACAATCATGGCTAGGATTTAGCATTTCCGGGGCCAAAGAGCCCATGGGAAAATCAATTTCACTATCAGAGAGGGAAATGAACGAGGTAATGGACAAACAAATCAATGAGTGACGAAAATTCACGTCCAGCACTCTAGGGATTATGGCGAGGTTTAGAAATCAGTATGCATCCTCCGGACGAGACCTCGAGGTTGAGGCCGACGCGGAGACCCTGCAGCTCCTTGCGGAACTTGAAGTGGAGCTCGGCCGGCACTACGTTGATCTGGTACAGCTCGTCCAGCGTCGTCGGCCCCTCCCCGACCCCGCCCTCCACCCCGGCGCCGCTTCCGGAGCTCGAGGCCATCGTGTGAGAGAGGGGCGCCCTTTACTCTCGCCGGTGGATTTAGGCGGCGCAGCCAAGGCCCGCCGCTTGGGGGCGATGGAACAGAGCGGGCCGCCGCCGGCCGTAATCTGGTGATGTGGAGACTTTTCAGCTCACACCCTCAAATCATCGTATACTGCATTTATGGGACGTTGTGCTGCTCGTTATAAATTGTGAGCAAATATACCCTTTTGTGAATTGGTTTCATCAAATCAATTTATTAGAAATTGATAAGATTATCACCTGTGTAGGAGTTTGAAACAGCTGCTCGTCCAGAAAATTTTACGAGTATCTAAGAGGAAATACAGATATATTTGGATGTATTGGGAATGCAGCTACACTTTCGAACTTGTGGTGTAAGTAAATCACACATTTTTTCTATACGAAATAAGAATCACAAAACAACATGGTTTAACTATATCAACATATATCATTCGGTAAAAAACACGAGTGATATATGTTTTTAAGAGGAATTTAATGTGTAGGCGCAACAACTAAATATATGTAAATCCTGCGAAAAAAACAGATTCGTAAAAGCACGAGGAAAAAAAAGCTAACGGGGAAGGTGGGATAGTGGCACACCATAAACAGTTGACACATAGCATACATGGATGGCGACCGCGAGGAACAAAAGGACAGCCGCATACACCGACGAAAATACTCGTGATCCAGTTTACAACACCGAACAGAAGACACAGGCATGAGGACCGTCCAGCAGACTTTTAGTGTTCGTCATTATATCTTGTGATGATGGTAAAACTGGAAACATGTTAGCTAAGCGACGGTGTTCAAAGGGATATGGTGCTCATGTGCACATTTTAAATCTGGTGCATCCATTTCGCATCTAACAGCAGCACCAATTTTGTGAAGAACCCCTTTCACCTTTCACCTTCCTCTCCTGGTGGAAGGGGTTCTTCGTAAAATTAGCTGGTGTCGTTGAACGCAAGATGGATGCACCAGATTTAAAATATGCACATGAGCACCGTACTCCTTTGAGCAGGAAAACCAGGAAAAATAGGCGGCGGCTTGTGAGAATACTGTGCGGATTGGATAAAATCACCAGGAAAGAGAAGAGATGAGCGCACGGGTGTAGGGATGAAAACGGGACGGGAAATTCCCGTACCGTCCCGTTTCGAATACTGTTTTTTCCCGATCGTTTTCGAATTGTCCAGGAACCGATTAGAAACGGTACGAAAACGATTTAGCTAGTTTTTGGACCGTTTTCGTATTTTTCGTTTCCGAGTCGTGCTAATACCGTTTTTCTACCGTTTTATATAATATGAGATAGATCTAGCATATAATTTATTTAAGTTATAGACTTTTGTTGTGTTCAAGTGAATGAATACGCGAAAAGCAAATGTTATAATTACTCTAACTAATATGAATGATGAAAAAATGTTGTTTGTGTATTTCTAAATCTTAAAAATTAGGTAATACATCACTTTATTATGTTTTTGATAAAACTACAAAATAGTTATCTTTCCGACTATAGTTTATCGTTTTCGATCGTTTTCGAATAACCGACAATTCTGATCCCGTATTTCGACCGTTGGTTTTCGTTTTCGTTTTCGTCCCGACCAAAAAATATGAAAACAAAAACAATTTAGCTGTTTTTTCAATCGTTTTCGACCGTTTTCGTCCCTACACGGGTACTTAAATTTATTAATTTATTAATAACGGTGGCTAGGTTAAAACCTACGTTCTTACTTATTTAAGAACGTCGATCAAATTCTGGCCGATGATTGACGTTCTTAAGAAATAAGAACATCGGCCACGGATTAGCCGCCGTGCATGTTGGTAAGTACGTCAGCATAGAAACCGACATTCTTAACGGGATTGAGAACCTCAGCGACGTTTTCAATGTGGGCAACGTTTTTTCCTGTTTTTTGTAGGGATGGATCCGGATATTTATTCGGATGTTATTTTTTTGGTCTTCTTTCTTCGATTGTGAACAAATAACATATAGAATTTGCTATGTAAATTTATATTCTTGTTTTTAGCATTGAGGCTATTAATCTTCACAAAAAATAAATATTAAATTCATTCTAGATATTTTTAAATAATTGATATAAAATTCGGATGTCTATCCGAATACGGATTCGGATGTTTTTTCACCTTTTATGTTGTAGGGAGAAAATAATGTACATAAAAAAGTATACAAAAATTTATTTAAATACTTCATAATATTCTTCATAACATTGCCAAAAATTAGCTTTAAATTATATGTATATCTATGCTAAAATATTAGATTTGTGATACAATTCGGATGTTTTAGGAACATCCCTTTTTTCTGTAGTGTAGGGGAAGTGTGTTTGGAAGAGGAGACTGACAGCGCTAGTACGAAATTGTGGCCTCGAGCATGGAGCTGAGCTCAAACATATGGGCGTGTTAAATTTTATAGAATAAAGTTCATTTATTTTATAATAAAATCGAAATTGAGCTCAAAGACTCATCCTTCAAGGTGGCATAGTGGAAGGTTTAATATCACATAGACAATAGAGCGATAATAGAGATGGAAAACAACCAACTTAAATAATCCCTACGTTCCAATATATAATTCAGTTGACTTTTTTGACAAGTTTGGCCGGCTCGTATTATTCATTTTTTTTTACAAAAAAATGAAAAATTCAAAGCCATACTTAAATTATATTATATTCTAAACAATATCATAGTAAAAATTAACAATAATTATGATTTTTTAAATGAGACGAGTCAATCAAACTTGGGATAAAAAATCAAACGAATTATAAATTAGACTCTTTGAATAGTCGTAGGAGAGAAAGCTATAGTTGGGTAAACGTGTGAGTATTTAGTGTATTGTTTGCGTGACTTACAACATGGCGACTAGCGATCTTTAGGATTTTGATTTTTGTGTCAATTTTCACTTGACTATGTCTTGTGTGTTAAGTTTAGAACTGGATCAACCAGATCATGCAGATCATGGGTGAGTCAGGTTTATTCCTTTTGTGTGAGTTTATCTTGCTCACTCACACATAGATTAGGGAAACATCATTCTCCTAAAAAGAAGAAAAAATAATCTACTAGATTTTGGTGAGAGAGCTATATGTTTCTTGGTGAGAGACCTCATGCTTTCTTCATTTGTGATGCCAGCGTCACGACGTTGCGTGGTGAGACCAGTGTCTCCGAAACCTCACTCAAATGAAGAACCTGCATGGGTTAGTGTGAATCAGGTTTTTGGACAACAATTATCCAACTGTTTGTTGAGATAATATACACTTCAACATTCTACGGTCTTCATCAAGCCTTCATCGATTTTATCGTCGACAACGCTATAGTGATCCTCACTATAACAAATAATGAGTCGTCCTCTAGAGTTTGTTGTAAATTTAATCTGCTTTTCATTATGTGTGGTCTATCTCTTATTCATTTAGTAGTTGCTTTAAGGACTAATTTAATCTTTAAAGTGTGCTATTATCTAATAATCTAAAAACCTTATAGGCACTTAAAGATGTGTATTGGCTTCGCTGATAAAATAAAACAAGAGAAGTTTGATGGATCAAACTTTAAGAGATGGTATATGAAACTTTATTTGTGGCTCATTACTATGCTCATGTATTGGGTTGTGAAGCCTTGTGAAGGTCCTCTAGTTGTTGAAAAACACACACAAAGTTTGGTAAGGGTAATGTGATAGCGGTATGTTGCATATTGAGTATGTTGTATGAAAGCCGCCTAGAGGGGGTGAATAGGCGAAACCTGAAATTTACAAACTTAAGCACAAACTTCAACCCCGGTTAGCGTTAGAAGGCATATAAAGTTAATCGGAGTACGAGAGAGATGTTCTTCTTGCTTAGGGTTGCTCAATCGATTGCGGGATTACTTTTTGAGCCAACTCAAATCAATCACAAGCAAGAGAACAATAGAGAGGGGAGAGGAAGAATCAAATCACAAAGTAAAGATCAATGCGATGAACACAACTCTGAAGAACGTATGTCCCCATTAAGGAGACCACTAAGGACATGTCTCTTTCAACTCTTTCCCTTCCTCAAACAGCCACATAGATCGGTTGAGCTTTTCTTCACTTCACAGAGACACAAGTACCGCAAGGACCTCCACACGAATAACAAAGTCTCTTGCCTCACTTCACAATAAAGAGAATAGGAAGGGTGTAAGGAAAATGGACCCGGGCCATTTGGCTAAATAGGTTTTGGTGTTTGATGATCAACATAACCTGTGGACTAATGTATTTGCTAGTGTTTGTAGTTCACAGGATGCTAAAGTTACTTGGACCAAGGCATTGAGGAAAGCAACACCTCAAAAGAAGACATTATGAAGATCAAGTGAAGTCCAAGAAACAAAGAAAGTGTTGCATGCGGACTGTCTGGTCTAGAGCACCGGACTGTCTGGTGTCACACGCCGAACTGTCCGGTGCACCAGGAATAGTAGCCCCAATAGCTAGTTCCAGGTGGCACTATGGAGAGAAGTCCATCGAACTATCCGGTGTGACATCTAGAGTGTCCGGTGTAAAAAGCAAGCGCGCCAACAGTCGGCTGCAGTGTCAGATCAACGGCTAGGCGCACCGGACAGTGAACATTTGAAATTTGCCTAGAGGGGGGATGAATAGACGAAACCTGAAAATTATAAAATTTGAACACACACTAAACCTGGGGGTAGTGTTAGAAATAATTCAGAGTGCGGAAGATAGTTTCTCTTGCTATGAGTTGCTCAATCAATGCAGATAACTTTGGGAGCAAACTCAAAACGATGTGAGCAAGAGAACTTTAGAGAGAGGAGAGGGGAGAAACAAATCGAGTGAAGATTAACACAAGTGAACACGACGATTTGTTTCCCGAGGTTCGGTTTCAAAGAACCTACTCCCCGTTGAGGAGGCCACAAAGGCTGGGTATATTCCAATCCTTTCCCTCTCTCAATCGGTCACTTAGACCGATCGAGTGCTTCTTCTTAATCACACGGGTCACTAAGACCCCGCTAGGATCACCACACACTTAGGTGTCTCTTGCTTGCTTTACAAAACACTTAAGAAGTTTAGAGTGAGAAGAAGAAAGCAATCCAAGCAACAAGAGTAACAAAAGAAACATGAATCACCCTCTCTCAAGTCACTAAGCACTTGATTTGATTTTGGAGCTTGGAGAGGATTTGATCCTTTGATTGTGTCTTGGAGTGTATGCCTTTGCTCTAGTATTCAATGTGAAGGTTGTAAAGCTTGGATGGCTTGAATGGAGGTGGTTGGTGGGGGGCATTTATAGCCTCTAACCACTTCCTAACCGTTGGCTGACTTTGCTGAGATGGGCACACCGGACAGTCCTGTGGTGCACTGGACACTGCATTGTTCACTGTCTGGTGCGTGCCACGTCAGCCGACCGTTGGGGTTTGGAGTTGTTGACCGTTGAAGTCTTCTGTCTTCTTGCGGCACTAGACAATCCGGTGGCACACCAGACAGTCCAGTGCGTTCTGACTTTGCAGACTAACTCTAACTTCTAACGGTCAGACTGTTCTGCAGTCAACCGTTGGCGAAGTTGTCCGTTGCTCCGTTGGCTCACCAGATAGACCTGTGGCACACTGGATAGTCCGATGAATTTTAGTGGAGTGGCTCTGAGAAAACCCAAGAGCGGCCAGTTCGCGAGGCGCTCGGTCTGGGCACTAGATAGTGTCCGGTGCGCCACAGGCTGCACCAAATCTTGTATGCTCCAAACTTTGTAGAATTCCCTCAAGTCATTTTATTTGTATGTTTTTGTTGAACTTTATGCACCTGAGAAAAATAGCAACTAGGCAAACTAATTAGTCCATATGGTTTGTGATGGACGTCAAACACCAAAATCGATTATAGGAAATGGTTAAGCCCATTTCCCTTTCAACAGTGCACTGACCGGTGCACCACCGAACTGTCCGGTGTACCGCAGAAGAGCAGCAGCTTTACTCCAACGGCTAGTCTTGTGTTGGGGGCTATAAATACACTCCAACCAGCCATTTGAAGGTGTGGGAGCCCAAGCAACGTACCAAGGCATATAGTAGACATTTCCAAGAGCTCATACACCCAAGTGCTTAATAGAATCATTTGGTGATTAGCGTAGGTTCTTTGCGAAGTGCTTAGGTTAGTTAGACCGCTTTAGCGCTTGCTCTAGGTGAATCCTAGTTAGTTGAGTGAGTTTAGAAAAACCACACAACCCCTCGGCTCTTGCGCGAGCCGTTGTAATTGTACCGAGTGAGGTGAGAGTCTTGCGAGACCATGACAACCACGTTTGTGTCATGACCGCCACTGTGTACCGGAGGGAACGAGGCCCACGACGTTTTCGGACAGAAGCTCAATAGTGGAGACGACGAGGAGCGTCCGAGAGGATCCAGAAGCGGAGCACCACTTGTGCGTGGAGAAGGCCCGTGGCTCTCTACGGAGTTACTCGACCGTGGTGCTTGGCCCTTGTGTGGGCTTCCCTTTGTGTAGGAGCACCAACGAGGATTAGTGGGACCTTGCGTGGTTCCGGATACCCCGATAAAAATACCGGTGTCATCCACGAGAGTTTGCATCTCTACCTTGCTCTTTAGCTTTCGCATTTACATTAAGCATTTAAGTTTCAATCTTGTATTCATACCTATATTGTTTAGGATTGAAACTTAGTCATTGCGGTAGAAAAAACCTAGTTTGCACATTCTAGTTTGATTATTTGCATAGGTTTTGCTCTAGGGATTTATTTGTGGCCTAGTTTAGTGAAAGTTTTAGATGTCCTAATTCACCCCCTTAGGCGTCACCTGTTGTCTTCAAAGGGAAAGTGAGAATAAAAGCTCAAATCAAGACCATAAGATCTCGCAACACTCGAATGCACTAGCCGCTAAGTCTCTCAAAACTCGAATCGATCAAATGCGGCGTGTGAATGGCTTCAAATGCTTGGGAGGTGTTGCACTTGATGTGTAGTAGATTGGAGTAGTTCTTATGTCTTCAATGTGCTGGTTGGGGGTACTTATAGCCCCCAACCCACCAAATTGCCATTGGAGTTATTGGGCTGAAAATCTCCTTTCTATGGCTATGTCGAACCGCATATAGACTACAGTGCTGATCCGATGCACCACTGGACCGTCTGTAACGGTCATAGCACTGAAAGCAGTGAGCCTTTGAGATTGCCAGTCGACTGTTGGGCGCTTGTCGGTGCGCCACCGAACCGGTCCGGCGCCTTAGCTCCCGAAGTCCTGTTTTACACCCTCTTTGCATAGACGGCCCGGATAGCCATCGGATTGGTCCAGTGCGTGAGCTGAGAAAAGGCCAAGTCTCGACCTCCCTACACGGACGGTCCAATGCCCCAGCCAGCAGACCAATTCTTTCCTCTTTGATCAAATCTTCTTCAAATCTTTTTAACCGGCCTTAAGGATGTTCCTATGGCTTAGAAAAACATATGTAACTTTCCAACTAGTCTAAGTCACGGATCTTGGACTTTTTATACTCCACCTAATATTTATGTTTTTGCTCAAACTAGCTCCAAATGAGTGATTTGTTGAATCCAACCTCGTTAGTGTGACAATTAGGTTCCTAGGGGTATTTAAAACTTATTAAAAGTGTATAACTAGACATAGTTCATCTATTCCAAGTTTTACCCTCTTTTGGTTGGTTTTGAGTTATTTCTGACTTAGAATCTAAATTGTTCAACTTATGAACCTATGAATCAAAGACTAGGCAAAGTAGTTAGTCTATGAGGACATGAGTAGTATATCATCGAGTGTTATGATGGCTATAAGATGGTTGACAACCACTCTATGGTTGAGCAATCTCATGAGATAAACCTATTGTTGGTGAGCTCCAACAACTTGGACATATCTTTCTTGAACCATTTTGTGGCAAGGGCATCATTACCAAATTATCTCCAACTTAATGAAATTTTGTCATGGCTCTGAAACACATGAGGAAAACCATATCCATGGAGAATCTATTAGCATATCTTGATGTTAAAGAAAACCTTGAGCAAAAGATGGTGTATCCAAGACGCGCTACAACACTTATGGCCTTCTATGACGAATAGTCAATGACAATAGAGTAATTCGTCATTAGGTTACCTTCCTTATGACGACTTTTAGAAGATGGCTCAGTATAGTGATGGAAATTTAATCTTCATCATTAAAACCATCATAACATAATCTAGCATCATGTTTGTGACAATTTTTTATGACAACATAGGAGCAGCCATAAGAATACATCATCATAACTTCTCAACATAATAATTATGATGACATTGCATGATAGTGCGTATTTGTCATAGACATGATGTATTTTTAGAAAACACTATTATTCGTGTTATCACGCGTGACCTACCATTAAGGGTAGATCCCATTGCCACATAGACTTTTTATGTTTGACATGTTGTGACACACAACAATGTGTTACCACAATCGAATTTTTCTCATAATAAATAAATATATGCTCAAATAAAAATAAAAAAATACAATGTGAAGTACTTGAAACTATGACCCAAGGGTTGGTCGAAGACTCATCCTCCACTAGAATGTTGACATATTTGTCGGTAAAGTAAGGCCTGCATCGAGACAAATGTTTTCTCTAATATCAAAAAAATATGTCTTCTTCATCTGTTTGGGGCTATTTAATTGTCCTCTGTGAGTCCTGATACCATATAGAAACCATCAACATTGTGGGCAAGGGCAGAGGCAGAGATAGACCCCATGCAACCTGGACCTTGGCCAGAGGTGTGGCTCATACAATGTTTTAACCTCCATAAATTTTTATCTGACCCATATAAACAGAGACACAATTTCTCTCATTTTTCTATACCCGTGTGCCGGTGGCACACCATGACCTGGGACATACCTCATAAAAACTCGAAACCCTCCTTCAATTTCTTGGCCCATCAGACCCATACCTCCTGAGATTATTGTCGCTATGGAACACGATAGAGGGATTCAACGAAATGGTGTAAGGAAAGGCTTCGACCATTTGCAGGTGCAGACGACTGTAGGAAACGGGTGACGCCTAAGAGGGGGGGTGAATTAGGACTTCTAAAACTTTTACTAAACTAGGCCACAATTAAATCCCTAGAGCAAAACCTATGCAAATAATCAAAACTAGAATGTGCAAACTAGGTTTTTTCTAAGTGTTGCTATCTCTACCGCAAAAGGCTAAGTTACAATCTATACTAAATAAGTATGACTACAAGATTGAAACTTAAATGCTTAATATAAATGCGGAATGTAAAGAGCTAAGTAGAGAAGCAAACTCTCGTGGATGACGCCGGTATTTTTACCGAGGTATCCGGAACCACGCAAGGTCCCGACTAATCCTCGTTGGTGCCCCTACGCAAAGGGAAGCCCACGCGAGGGCCAAGCACCACGGTCGAGTAACTCCGTAGAGAGCCGCGGGCCTTCTCCACGCGCAAGTGGTGCTCCGCTTCCGGCTCCTCTCGGACGCTCCTCGCCGTCTCCACTATCGAGCTTCCGGCCGAAACGCCGCGGGCCTCGTTCCCTCCGGTACACGGTGGCGGCCGTGACACAAACGCGGTTGTCACGGTCTCGCAAGACTCTCGCCCCACTCGGTACAATTACAACGACTCACGCAAGAGCCGAGGGGTTGTGTGGTTTTACAAAACTCACTCAACTAACTAGGATTCACCTAGAGCAAGCGCTAAAGCGGTCTAACTAACCTAAGCACTTCGCAAAGCACCTACGCTAATCACCGAGTGATTCTATTAAGCACTTGGGTGTTTGAGCTCTTGGAAATATGCACTATGTGTATTGGTATGTTGCTTGGGCTCTCACACTTGAGAATGGCCGGTTGGGGTGGTATTTATAGCCTCCACACCCCAAACTAGCCGTTGGACAGAAAGCAGCAGCTTTCTGTCGTCGGGTGCACCGGACAGTCCGGTGCACCACCGGACACTGCACAGTAGATGTCCGGTGCACGCCACGTCAGCCGACCGTTGGTGCCTGTAGCAGTCGACCGTTGGATCCGACCGTTGCCTTCTGCCCGTTGGCACACCGGACAGTCCGGTGCACACCGGACAGTCCGGTGCTACAGCCAAAGAGCGCCTGTCTGCGGCCTCTCTGCGCAGACTGTCCGGTGCCTCACCGGACAGTCCGGTGCACACCGGACACCGATGTCCGGTGCGCCACCAGGCGCTGGCTGACAGCCCTTATCTTTGGATTTCTTCGCTGATTTCTTCGGGCTTCTTTGTTCTTGAGTATTGGACTCCTATGCATCTTTTTATGTCTTCTTTTGAGGTGTTGCATCCTCATTGCCTTGGTCCAATTCTCTTTGCATCCTGTGAACTACAAACACAAACACTAGAAAACATATTAGTTCACGGATTGTGTTGTTCATCAAACACCAAAACTCAATTAGCCAAATGGCCCGGGGTCCATTTTCCTTACAATCTCCCCCTTTTTGGTGATTGATGACAACACAACCAAAGCAAGCAAATAATACAAGTATTTGAGTGAAAATATGCAATCTACTTGCTAAGATGCATGATTGTCCCCACAATGTGATATTATGGACTTAAGCCTCCCCCTAACTCCATAATTCACTTACTTCCTATTTTTGGACCAAATAACCAAAACCACTTGAAAAGCCATTTGTAGATATAAAATTTTAAATTGGTGGTGTTTGGTGTTTGATATAGTTTTCATTGCTTTGGTCTCTAAACTTCTCCCCCTTTGGCATCAACCACCGAAAAGGAAGACATTAAAAGCATGTAGGAAGTAAATAAAAGCTTGCCCTCATCAAGAATTGTATCAAATGATATCACTAGAAGGATATTAAATTAAATTATGTGAATGATACCACTTGAAGGAGTCCTCAAAAGATTACTCCCCCTAAATGAGTATTCTCCTTTAGAAAGAGTTTTTCTCCCCCTTTAGAGATGAAGAAATACTCCCCCTAACAGAGATCCTCTACTTAGGAAAAAGCATGTAAAAAATTAGAGGTGCAAGACATGGTTTGAAAAGACTAACTTCCCTTATGCATAGGTAACAGAATATGAGTTAACTACTTATGCATTTTTAGCAACATGGAAGCATATGATATGAAATATAGTCTAATCAAATATTGGAGAAGACATGTAAATGATACTGAATGTAGTCTCAAAAGATACCAATTGAAAGTCAATGGTGAGCTTGAGAGACATAAGAGTTCTTGGAGATTTTGCAGTGGAAGATTGTTGTCTTTCTCCGGGGACTTCATTTTCCTTACAATGAGACTATCACATGAAATAGACTTGAAAAGGTGTTAGTCTCAAAGTGTTAGATTATAGAGTAACCTCCCCCTAAAGGAGTGCATACAAGTTTTGAATACTTGTAGGAGACATGCACTTTGATTTGATATCAAGAGGGGCAAATTATCCATAATCCAAACTTTGGCACATATAAGTTAAATGATACAACTTGTAGAAATCAAAATTTTCAATTGATGCATCATTTACTATGGAATGTATAAGAAGCTATGTGCCGTGCTTAAATAAACATTTTAAGCCATGTAGGTTTGCTTAAGTATATGAATTAAAAACAGGCAATCCTACCATATGATTTACCTAGTATGTATGATTTTAAACAAGAGTACATAACAAATGTAATACTAGGCAAGAAGGGTAAACTAGATAAAAGATAAATAGATACGCATATCTAAAGACAAAGAATACAATAAAGCTAGTTACCTTAGTCATGGGTGGGAAATTTGGGTCCAAAATTTTCACTAACCCACTTGGCAATAAACTTGATCCAATATGATGTATCCCATGATATACATCCCAATTTAGCCAAGTCTCCAAATTTCCCGAAAGACCTTCGGTCCACTCACTTCCCTTTCGGGATCCAAACCTTCTTGGTGCTTTTCATGGTTGAAATTATCTCCTTTGGCACCCAGATGCGTTTGGCCCCTTTTCCTTTGTTGGCTTGCTTGTTGGCCTTGATTGCTATCACCTTTCCATTCTTTTTCTTCTTGATCAAATATGGTGTAGCATCCTTTTTGTTCACCTTTTTGATGTAGGTGTTGGAGATTTTGCTTGATGGCTTTTGCTTGAGCTTTTGCCTTTGTTTATCCCCGGTCATCGCCTTGCATTGGAAAGACTTGTGGCCTTCCTTGTGGCATAGCCTACAAATCACAGTTTCTCCCTCTACAGGCTTGTTCACTCCCGCAGTGGTGTTATCCTGTGGAGGTCGGATTTGTTTGGCTTTGCCTTTCTTGTCATACAAAGCCTTGCCAAGGCGAGCCACTTCTTGCTTTAATTGTTCATTTTCCTTTGCAACCTCATCCGAACATGTCTCTACAACAATATTCTCAACAACGACTTGGTTGCAGGGGTTAGAATCGTCAATTAAATCAAAGCAGGAAGTAGAAGCATCTTTCTTAATTATTTCAGGTATTTCAACTAAAGATGCTGCTGGGGTGCTACCAATGTTTTCTAGCTTAGTAGTTAGCTCATTATTGTGTAAGCTAAGAATTTCCATTTTCTCTAGCAAATTTTCAATAGCTTCTTGGGAGCTAGCTAACTTAGCCTTAAGTTTTTCATTCCTTTTAATAAGGCTATCATCGGTAGCAGTGGATGGAGCACTAGATTCTAATAGCTCAATTTTAGTTGATAGCTCACTATTTAAGTTTGCAAAAGTTTCAAATTTTTCTAGCAAACCTTTGTAATCATTTTGAGAGCTAACCAACTTATTTTTCAAAGTTTTAAGTTGAGCTTTTTGCTTAGTGCAAACATCCTGGAAAAATTTTACGGCTTCCGCAAGCTCTTCTAGAGAGGCCTTTCCCTCACCTTCATCATCACTACTACTTTCATCACTAGAGGATGGAATGCTTTTGTTACCTCTTGCCATAAGGCATTTGTGTGATGACCGTGATGATCGTGACGAGGACCGGTGGCTGCGCGTCCTTGGAGGTTCATCTTCACTTGAAGAATCATCCCAAGTTCTAACACTTGTTAGCGCCTTGCCTTTGCTCCTCTCCTTTTTGGGCTTGGCCATATTTGGACAGTTGTCCCTGAAGTGGCCCTTCTCCCCACATGCGAAGCATCCTCTCTTCCTTTGCTTTTTCCTGTCAATGTTAAAGAGAAGATCCTCGACCTGCAGGGGCACACCCATTAGATTAATCTTGCGGATCATCCTCATTACCTTTCCGACGCGTCGGATTGTTTCTTCGTCCTCGGAGGATGATGTGCATGGTTGATTATCTTCATCATCATCACTTTCTTCTTCTTCTTCTTCTTCACTTGAGGAACTTGGAGTGGGAGCCTTCTTTTTGCCCTTCCTTTCATCACATGCAAAAGCATATGGCCTTGAGGAAGTTGGTTCCTCTCCCCGACTCATTTTTCGCGACATCTCAAAGGCCGCGATTTTCCCAATCACAATGGTCGGGGTCATGTTGCTCAAGTCCTCCATGTTGTGAAGGATGGTGATGATGCTCCCATATCTTTGTTGTGGTAGCAGGGAGATAATCTTCCTCACAATGTCCGCATCACCTAGCTTATTAATGCCAATAGAGTTGAGCTCATTGATTATTAGATTCAAACGAGAATACATGTCTCTAACAAGCTCATCATCTTTCATGGCAAAAGAATTATACTCATTTAACACTAGGCAATGTTTTTGCTCATGGACATTGGATGTGCCGTCATGGAGCTCATGCAATTTTAGCCAAATCTCATTAGCAGTTTTCAAGGTAAATACTTGATTAAAAATATCCATGCTAAGAGATTCATACAAGCAATTTTTGGCTCTAGCATTTAAATGAATTTCTTTTTCCTCACTCGTGGTGGGTTTCTCGGGATTCTTGATAGGTTTCATCCCGTCACGAGTGACTCTCCAAACACCTAGATCAACGGCCTCTAGGCAACAAGCCATTCTAGCACTATAATATGGGAAGTTAGTGCCGTCGAAGTGTGGTGGCCTATGGGTATCCATCCCTTCCTCTAAAAAGCGTCGGCTCTTTTAGCGGTGAAGCTAAAGCGTTTCAAATGAGCCAAACCGGGCTCTGATACCACTTGTAGGAAACGGGTGACGCCTAAGAGGGGGGGGGGGTGAATTAGGACTTCTAAAACTTTTACTAAACTAGGCCACAATTAAATCCCTAGAGCAAAACCTATGCAAATAATCAAAACTAGAATGTGCAAACTAGGTTTTTTCTAAGTGTTGCTATCTCTACCGCAAAAGGCTAAGTTACAATCTATACTAAATAAGTATGACTACAAGATTGAAACTTAAATGCTTAATATAAATGCGGAATGTAAAGAGCTAAGTAGAGAAGCAAACTCTCGTGGATGACGCCGGTATTTTTACCGAGGTATCCGGAACCACGCAAGGTCCCGACTAATCCTCGTTGGTGCCCCTACGCAAAGGGAAGCCCACGCGAGGGCCAAGCACCACGGTCGAGTAACTCCGTAGAGAGCCGCGGGCCTTCTCCACGCGCAAGTGGTGCTCCGCTTCCGGCTCCTCTCGGACGCTCCCCGCCGTCTCCACTATCGAGCTTCCGGCCGAAACGCCGCGGGCCTCGTTCCCTCCGGTACACGGTGGCGGCCGTGACACAAACGCGGTTGTCACGGTCTCGCAAGACTCTCGCCCCACTCGGTACAATTACAACGACTCACGCAAGAGCCGAGGGGTTGTGTGGTTTTACAAAACTCACTCAACTAACTAGGATTCACCTAGAGCAAGCGCTAAAGCGGTCTAACTAACCTAAGCACTTCGCAAAGCACCTACGCTAATCACCGAGTGATTCTATTAAGCACTTGGGTGTTTGAGCTCTTGGAAATATGCACTATGTGTATTGGTATGTTGCTTGGGCTCTCACACTTGAGAATGGCCGGTTGGGGTGGTATTTATAGCCTCCACACCCCAAACTAGCCGTTGGACAGAAAGCAGCAGCTTTCTGTCGTCGGGTGCACCGGACAGTCCGGTGCACCACCGGACACTGCACAGTAGATGTCCGGTGCACGCCACGTCAGCCGACCGTTGGCGCCTGTAGCAGTCGACCGTTGGATCCGACCGTTGCCTTCTGCCCGTTGGCACACCGGACAGTCCGGTGCACACCGGACAGTCCGGTGCTACAGCCAAAGAGCGCCTGTCTGCGGCCTCTCTGCGCAGACTGTCCGGTGCCTCACCGGACAGTCCGGTGCACACTGGACACCGATGTCCGGTGCGCCACCAGGCGCTGGCTGACAGCCCTTATCTTTGGATTTCTTCGCTGATTTCTTCGGGCTTCTTTGTTCTTGAGTATTGGACTCCTATGCATCTTTTTATGTCTTCTTTTGAGGTGTTGCATCCTCATTGCCTTGGTCCAATTCTCTTCGCATCCTGTGAACTACAAACACAAACACTAGAAAACATATTAGTTCACGGATTGTGTTGTTCATCAAACACCAAAACTCAATTAGCCAAATGGCCTGGGGTCCATTTTCCTTACAATGACAACCAAGCGTTGGTATGGACATGGATAACCTATTAGTCGCTCCTCCCATCAATTAAGTTGCTTGAGCTAACGTCGTGTGGTCCTTGCGTGCTCTGCTCTGCCGTCGCTGCCAGGCCGATCCCCAACACTCTCTATATAGCGGCTGCAACATGCCTAATGCTTTGGATGGATCCAAGGGCCACGCTAGGCGTGCTGCGCGCTCCCCGGGACCACCGTGCTGTGATCCTGCATGGACCTCCTCCAGACTGCCGATGAGCTCGGCATCGCGCGCCGCGCCGCCGATGTGGTCACGCTCGCGGTCTACAACGAGGCACTGTTCTCGATGGTGCGGCGTCGCCCAGGTGGTGGGCGACCGAGCTCGCAGCACTGTCACCCTGTTCCACAAGATTTATTAGTTTTATTTGAGCAAAAGTGGAACTGGGTTCATGATATGTACTGATTGTCTAATTCAACATATCAAGGTTGCTAGTGGATAATTCTTCATGCACTGCAAATTAGTGATAGTGTTCTAATCCACCACATTGATTACAGATTGTCTGACTAATTTTCGATTAGTCGGTCTAATCGGATATCAGGTTTCGATCAGAGGTATCGATTCGATCAGAGTACCTAATCGTCCTTATTGCCCGCCTAATCATGATAAAGATCGATTAATCGACCTAGTGGGCGATCAACTGATCGACTTAATTGCGCTTTAGGTAGTCCAAAAGCCATTTTAGGCTTAAATGCACTCTAGTTAGTCCAAACGCCCCCTAGTCTCTTCAACTCCCTATACAGGTGTCTCTTCTGCTTCTAGTCTCTTCAAATCCCTGTCCAGGAACGACAGCTCCAAGTTGGTATGTCTGCTACTTTGCTTGCTTCCCAGAGCCTCCAACTCCATTTTCATTCTCTTCTGTTCATTACTCTTCTCTTCTCTGTTCTTCACTCTTCAACAACAGCAGCACTCTGGAGATGAACAGCTCTTCTGATGGACTCATGGTCTACTACTCTACTAGTCTAGTAAGTTGTAGACTTGCAGTTTCATAGTCTTACATAAAATTGTTGCTACTATGTTGTTATGAACTATTTAAGTATTGAATAAACTTGTTGCTGCTGTGCTAGTCTAGTAAGCTGGACGTACCTGAAAGGGAAATGTGCCCTTGGGCCATTTCTATAAGATTTTGGTGATTAAGTGCTACACACAAATGCTTTGAGTTATATTTGTGCCAAAGACTCAAGAAGTGAAAATCAAGATTAAAGGTATGTTTCTAGACTTAGTACATTGCTTTGAAGACTAATGTATTGTGTATAAGTGCTAGAAACAGGAGAAATCGCTTTGAAGATAAGTTGGCTGTGTTCAGCCAAAAGGCTGCTCGGTCTGGGTGCACCGGACAGTGTCCGCTGCGCCAGGACCAGTCCCGGTGAACAACCTGCTCTCGGGTCTTGACGGCGGCGTACGGCTATAAATCACCGGACTGTCCGGTGGTGCACCGGACTGTCCGGTGAGTCGTCTGCGGTGAAGTCGCCGCTCTCGGAAAACCAGTCAACTGCGTCCGACTAAAAATCACCGGACTGTCCGGTGGTGCACCGGACTGTCCGGTGAGCCAACGGTCGGCGTGCCAACGGTCGACCGCGCAATCCGCGCGTGACGCTGGCCGAGCCAACGGTCGGATGGGGGCACCAAACTGTCCGGTGTGCACCGGACAGTGTCCGGTGCGCCAACGGCTCCAAATCTTCAACGGTCGGCTGCGCCAAATTAGGAAAGCAATCTGCACCGGACTGTGAACAGTGCCTGTCCGGTGGTGCACCGGACTGTCCGGTGCGCCACCCGACAGAAGGCAAGAATTGCCTTCCTGGATTGCTTCCAACGGCTCCTAGCTGCCTTGGGGCTATAAAAGGGACCCCTAGGCGCATGGAGGAGTACACCAAGCATTCTTTGATCAACTCTAAGCACCAAGACTCCATTTCCACGCATTTGATTCTTTGTGATAGCAACTAGAGCTCCATTTGAGTAGAGAACTCTTCGAGTTGTGTTGCGAGCTCAAGTTGTGACTTGTGTGCGTGTTTGTGCTCTGACTTTGTGTCTTATGTGCGTTGCTCTCCCTCCCTTACTTTCGTGTTTCTTTGTGATCATCATTTGTAAGGGCGAGAGGCTCCAAGTTGTGGAGATTCCTCACAAACGGGAGATAGTAAACGAAAGCAAAACACCGTGGTATTCAAGTTGATCATTGGATCACTTGAGAGGGGTTGAGTGCAACCCTCGTCCGTTGGGACGCCACAACATGGAGTAGGCAAGTGTTGGACTTGGCCGAACCATGGGATAAACCACTGTGCCTCTCTGTGTTGATTTCTTTGTGGTTATCGTGTTTAGCAAGAACTCCTCTCTAGCCACTTGGCTTTATTGTTCTAACACTCAATCAAGTTTGTGGCTTTAAGTTTCAAGTTTTTACAGGATCACCTATTCACCCCCTCTAGGTGCTCTCAATTGGTATCGGAGCCGTTCTCTTCATGCAAGGGACTAATCGCCCGAAGAGATGGATCCTAAGGGAAAGGGGATGGTGGTCAACGATAAGGAGAAGGAGTCCACCTTCAACGAGCTAAGAGACGATAAGCCCATCGACTCTGGCTCGAGTCATAAAAAGAAAGATGGGAAGAAGAAGTGGCGCATCAAGAAGATAGTCTACTACAACAGCGACGAGTCTTCTTCTTCCCAAAAGGACAACGACGACGACTACGAGAAAAAGAAAACGGTCAACTCAAACTTTTCTTTTGATTACTCTCGTATTCCGCATAATTCAAATGCACATTTGCTTTCCATTCCTCTTGGTAAACCTCCACACTTTGATGGAGAGGACTACAGATTTTGGAGTCACAAAATGCGTAGTCACTTGTTCTCTCTTCATCCAGGTATATGGGAGATAGTAGAGAATGGAATGCATTTTGATAGTTCGGATAATCCCATGTTTATAAATGAACAAATTCACAAAAATGCACAAGCTACCACTGTTCTTTTAGCATCCTTGTGCAGGGAAGAGTACCATAAGGTGAGCGGCTTGGATAACACCAAGCAGATATGGGACACCCTCAAGATCTCACATGAGGGGAATGATGTCACCATGCTCACCAAGATGGAGTTGGTGGAGGGCGAACTAGGGAGGTTCGCAATGATCAGGGGGAGGAGCCAACCCAAACATACAACAGGCTCAAGACCCTGGTCAACAAAATAAGGAGCTATGGAAGCACGAGATGGACGGACCACGACGTCGTCCGACTTATGCTAAGGTCCTTCACTGTCCTTGATCCTCACCTTGTTAACTCTTGTCGGGGACCGTAATTAGGGGTACCCCCAAGGCTCCTAATCTCAGCTGGTAACCCCCATCAGCACAAAGCTGCAAAGGCCTGATGGGCGCAATTCCGGTCAAAGGCTCCGTCCACTCAAGGGACACGATCTCGCCTCATCCGAGCCCAGCCTCGAGCAGGAACGGTAGACCAAGGCAGATTCGCGCCTCGCCTGAGGGTCTCCTCAAGCAACGGACGCACCTTCGACTCGCCCGAGGCCCAGTTCGGGCAGGCTTCGCGGAGAAGCAACCTTGGCCAGATCGCCTCGCCAACCGACCGGATCGCAGGAGCATTTAATGCAAGGATCGCCTGACACCTTATCCTGACGCGTGCTCTCTAGTCGATAAGGCCGAAGTGAACGCAGTCACTTTGCCCCTCCACTGACTGACCTGATAGGAAAACAGCGCCGCCTGTGCTGCTCTGACTACTGTGCCACCCGCCAGTAGGAATCTCTGCCTCGGGTGCCATAGGAATCTCCGCCTCGCCCGACCCCAGGGCTCGGACTCCACCTCGACTCGGAAGACGGTCTCCGCCTCACCCGACCCCAGGGCTCGGGCTCAACCTCGACTCGGAAGACGGTCTCCGCCTCGCCTGACCCCAGGGCTCGGACTCAACCTCGACCTCGGACGACGGTCTCCGCCTCGTCCGACCCTCCGACTCGGACTCAACCTCGACCTCCGGACAACGGTCTCCGCCTCGCCCGACCCCCGAGCTCGGACTCAACCTCGACCTCGGAGGAGTCACCACCTCGCTCGGGCCGACCACGCCACAAGGGGGGCCATCATTACCCTACCCCTAGCTAGCCTAGGCTACGGGGAACAAGACCGGCGTCCCATCTGGCTCGCCCCGGTAAAACAAGTAATGATGGCACCCCGCGTGCTCCGTGACAACGGGGGTTCTCAGCCCCTTACGGAAGCAAGGAGACGTCAGCAAGGATCCGACAGCCCCGACAGCTGTGCTTCTACAGGGCTCAAGCGCTCCTCCGACGGCCACGACGCCACATGAACAGGGCTCCAACACCTCTCCAATAGCCACGTCGGCATGTACATAGGGCTCTAGCTCCTCTCTGCTAGACACGTTAGCACACTGCTACACCCCCATTGTACACCTGGACCCTCTCCTTATGTCTATAAAAGGAAGGTCCAGGGCCCTCGTACGAAAAGGTGGCCGCACGGGAGAACGGGCTGACGTGCAGTCTCACGCCCCCTCTCTCTCTCTCTCCCTCGCGAACGCTTGTAACCCCCTACTGCAAGCGCATCCGCCCTGGGCGCAGGACAACACGAGGACGTGGGTTCCCCTTACTGTTTTCCCCCCTTGTGTCTCCGTCTCGCGCTGACCTATCTGGGCTGGGACACGCAGCGACAATTTACTCGTCGGTCTAGGGACCCCCGGGGTCGAAACGCCGACAGTTGGCGCGCCAGGTAGGGGCCTGCTGCGTGTTGACGAACAGCTTCCCGTCAAGCTCCAGATGGGGAGTCTCCAGCAACCTCTCCAACCCGGGACGAAGCTCCATTTCGGGAGTCTCGAGTTCATGTCCCTCGACGGCAGCTACGACATGATATTCCTTCCTCTGCCGCGCGACAACGACAATGGCGACCGTCAGCCCACCCGCGGGCGGCGGAATCGACGACATCTTCCCCGCATGGCGGAAGAACAGCATCCGAGTCTGTCCCGTCACCTTCCCCATCGATGGGGAAGGAGGCAGGGCAATCGTGGCCAAGCAGAAGGTGGCGCCTCGTCGGCTGTCGAGCGAGTCGACGATGCCGGCGCCCCAGCGGGGGACACGTCGGGCGTTGACCTTGCGTCTGAGACGAAGATGAGCGTCGTTTCCCCGCAACACGCCAACCCCAAGCGGACGGGCGACGCCAGCACGCTCGCGAAGGACTTGTTGGGCGTTAGCCTCGTACCTGAGATAACGGTGCAGTCCGTCCCCGACGCGACTTCGTCACCATCCGTCGATCAAGAGGTACCGTCCGTTCCCATCCTATGCCTTTTAGATTCAGCTTCGACCCACCAAGCGACCCCGCTTCGGTGGACGCTTTCATAAAGGCATATCCAAACCTTCCGGGGTACCATATGTGGTCGACCTGGGAGAGATTGACGGTCGTCTCGACCTACGGGCCCCTGGGTTCCGAGGAAGATGACGAGCCCGACTCTGGTTGGGATTTCTCCGAGCTCGATAACCCCAGTGCCATGCGGGACTTCATGACCGCATGTGACTACTGCCTCTCCATTTGCTCCGATGATAGCCACAGCCTCGGCAACGAGGACTGTGGCCCAAGTCGCGAATGTTTCCACGTCGATCTAGAGGGTCTCGACGAAGGCAACCACTTTGGTATGCCGGAGGACGACGATCCCTCTAGGCCTGCGCCTCGCGTTGACATCCTTCGGGAACTAGCTGTGGTCCCAGTCCCTGCAGGGGGTCAGGACACACAGCTCGAGCAAATCCGCGAGATGCAGGCCAGGCTCGACGAGGAAGCAGGACAACTTGTGCAGCTCTGGCAGAACATCGGGCAGGAGCGGGCAGGCCGAGCACCGGCCGGAGAAGCGCGTCATCTGGCCCAGGACGTCCAGCACCACATCGCCGACGATGCCAGGGCAAGGCTGCCCCCGGCTTCCAGTGGGGTCGGCCAGAACCTGGCAGCAGCAGCAATACTACTCCGAGCGATGCCGGAACCATCCACCACCGAGGGGCGGTGTATCCAGGGAGAGCTCAAGAATCTCCTGGAGGATGCCGCGGTCCGACGGGCCGAAAGCTCTGCCTCCCAAAGGCAGGGATACCCCCCGGAGCATCGCGCCGCGACTTCCCGATTCATGCGGGATGCCTCGGTCCACACTAGGCACACGCGGGACAGTGCCTGCGGCCCCGGGCCGCCTCGGCAACGAGCACCATCGCCGCGACCGTCGAGCCCACCTCGACGAGAGGGTGCGCCGAGGCTACCACCCCAGGCGTGGGGGACGCTACGACAGCGGGGAGGATCAGAGCCCTTCGCCCGAACCACCTGGTCCGCAAGCTTTCAGCCGGGCCATACGACAGGCGCCATTCCCGACCCGGTTCCGGGCCCCAACTACCATCACCAAGTACTCGGGGAAGACGAGGCTGGAACTGTGGCTCGCGGACTACAGGCTGGCCTGCTAGCTGGGTGGAACGGACGATGATGACCTCATCATCCGCAACCTCCCCCTGTTCCTCTCCGACGCCGCCCGAGCCTGGCTAGAGCATCTGCCTCCTGCACAGATCTCCAACTGGGACGACCTGGTCAAAGCCTTCGCCGACAACTTTCAGGGCACATACGTGCGCCCTGGGAACTCCTGGGATCTTCGAAGCTGCCGCCAGCAGCCGGGAGAATCCCTGCGGGACTATATCCGGCGATTTTCGAAGCAGCGCACCGAGCTGCCCAACATCAACGACTCAGATGTCATCGACGCGTTCCTCGCCGGCACCACTTGCCGCGACCTGGTGAGCAAGCTGGGTCGCAAGACTCCCACCAGGGCGAGCGAGCTGATGGACATCGCCACCAAGTTCGCCTCTGGCCAGGAGGCGGTCAAGGCCATCTTCCGGAAGGACAAGCAGCCTCAGGGGCGCCAGCCGGATGACGTCCCCGAGGCGTCCGCTCAGCGCGGCGCGAGGAAGAAGGGCAAGAAGAAGTCGCAAGCGAAACGCGACGCCGCCGACGCAGACCTTGTCGCCGCCGCCGAGCACAAGAACCCTCGGAAGCCACCTGGAGGCGCCAACTTGTTCGACAAGATGCTCAAGGAGTTGTGCCCCTATCATCAGGGTCCCGTCAAGCACACCCTTGAGGAGTGTGTCATGCTTCGGCACTACTTCCATAAGGCCGGGCCACCGGCGGAAGGTGGCAGAGCCCCCGACAACGACAAGAAGGAAGCCCACAAGGCAGAGGAGTTCCCCGAGGTCCATGACTGCTTCATGATCTACGGTGGGCGGGTGGTGAACGCCTCGTCTCGGCACCGCAAGCAAGAGCGCCGGGAGGTCTACTCGGCAAAGGTGGCAGCGCCAGTCTATCTAGACTGGTCCGACAAGCCCATCACCTTCGACCAAGACGACCACCCCGACCGCGTGCCGAGCCCGGGGAAGTACCCGCTCGTTGTTGATCCCGTCATCGGCAACATCAGGCTTACCAAGGTCCTCATGGATGGAGGCAGCAGCCTCAACATCATCTACGCCGACACCCTCGGGCTCCTGCAGATCGATCTGTCCTCGATCCGGGCCGGCGCGGCACCCTTTCACAGGATCATTCCCAGGAAGCGCGTCCAGCCCCTTGGACAACTCGATCTGCCCGTCTGCTTCGGGACTCCCTCCAACTTCCGAAAGGAAACCCTCACGTTCGAGGTGGTCGGGTTCCGAGGAACCTACCACACGGTGCTGGGGAGACCATGCTACGCCAAGTTCATGGCCATCCCCAACTATACCTACCTCAAGCTCAAGATGCCGGGCCCCAACGGGGTCATCACCATCGGCCCCACGTACCGACACGCGTACGAATGCGACGTGGAGTGCGTGGAGTACGCCGAGGCCCTCACCGAATCCGAGGCCCTCATCGCCGACATGGAAAACCTCTCCAAGGAGGCGCCAGATGCGAAGCACCACGCTGACAACTTCGAACCAGCAGAGGCGGTTAAATCTGTCCCTCTCGACCCCAGCAACGACACCTCCAAGCAGATCCGGATCGGCTCCGAGCTCGACCCCAAATAGGAAGCAGTGCTCGTCGACTTTCTCCGCGCAAACGCCGAGGTTTTTGCGTGGAGTCCCTCGGACATGCCTGGCATACCGAGGGAATTCGCCGAGCACTCACTGGATATCTGAGTTGGAGCCCGACCCGTGAAGCAGGCTCTGCACCGATTCGACGAAGAAAAGCGCAGAGCCATAGGCGAGGAGATCCACAAGCTGATGGCTGCAGGGTTCATCAAAGAGGTATTCCATCCCGAATGGCTAGCCAACCCTATGCTTGTGAAAAAGAAAGGTGGGAAATGGCGGATGTGTGTAGACTACACTGGTCTAAACAAAGCATGTCCGAAGGTTCCCTACCCTCTGCCTCGCATCGATCAAATCGTGGATTCCACTGCTGGGTGCGAAACCCTATCATTCCTCGATGCCTACTCAGGGTATCACCAAATCAGGATGAAAGAGTCCGACCAGCTCGCGACTTCTTTCATCACACCTTTTGGCATGTACTGCTACATTACTATGCCATTCGGTTTGAGGAATGCGGGTGCGACATACCAAAGGTGCATGAACCACATGTTCGGACAGCACATTGGCCGAACGGTCGAGGCTTATGTCGATGACATCATAGTCAAGACGAGGAAAGCCTCCGACCTCCTCTCCGACCTTGAAACGATGTTCAAGTGTCTCAAGGCGAAAGGTGTAAAACTCAATCCCGAGAAGTGTGTCTTCGGAGTCCCTCGAGGCATGCTCCTGGGTTTCATCGTCTCCGAGCGGGGCATCGAGGCCAACCCGGAGAAAATCGTGGCCATCACCAACATAGGGCCTATCAAGGACCTGAAAGGAGTACAGAGGGTCATGGGATGCCTTGCGGCTCTGAGCCGCTTCATCTCGCGCCTCGGCGAAAGAGGTCTGCCCCTGTATCGCCTCTTAAGGAAGACCGAGCGCTTTACTTGGACCCCCGAGGCCGAGGAAGCCCTCAGGAACTTGAAGGCGCTCATTACAAGCGTGCCCATCCTGATGCCCCCCGCTACCGGAGAAGCCCTCTTGATCTACATCGCCGCTACCACTCAGGTGGTCAGCGCCGCGATCGTGGTCGAGAGACGAGAAGAAGGGCACACATTGCCCGTCCAGAGACCAGTCTACTTCATCAGTGAGGTACTGTCCGAGACTAAGATTCGCTACCCGCAAATTCAGAAGCTGCTGTACACGGTAATTCTAACACGGCGAAAGCTGCGACACTACTTCGAATCTCATCCGGTGACTGTGGTGTCATCCTTCCCCCTAGGGGAGATTATCCAGTGCCGAGAGGCCTCGGGTAGGATTGCAAAATGGGCGGTGGAGATCATGGGCGAGACAATCTCGTTCGCCCCTCGAAAGGCCATCAAGTCCCAAGTCTTGGTGGACTTTGTGGCTGAATGGGTCGACACCCAGCTTCCAACAACTCTGATCCAACCGGAACTCTGGACCATGTTTTTCGACGGGTCACTGATGAAAACAGGGGCGAGCGCGGGCCTGCTCTTCATCTCACCCCTCGGGAAGCACCTCCGCTACGTGTTGCGCCTCCATTTCCCGGCGTCCAACAACGTGGCCGAGTATGAGGCTCTGGTTAACGGGTTGCGCATCGCCATCGAGCTAGGGGTCCGGCGCCTCGACGCTCGCGGCGACTCGCAGCTTGTCATCGACCAAGTCATGAAGAACTCCCACTGCCGTGACCCGAAGATGGAAGCCTACTGCGACGAGGTTCGGCGCCTGGAGGACAAGTTCTATGGGCTCGAGCTCAACCACGTCGCTCGACAATACAACGAGACTGCAGACGAGCTGGCTAAGATAGCCTCGGGGCGGACGATGGTTCCTCCGGACGTCTTCTCCCGAGACCTACATCAACCCTCCGTCAAGACCGACGACATGCTCGAGCCCGAGAAGGCCTCATCTCTGCCCGAGGCACCCTCGGCCCAGCCCGAGGCACCCTCGGGCCCCGAGGGTGAGGCAGTGCGCGTCGAGGAAGAGCGGAATGGGGTCACGCCTAATCGAAACTGGCAGACCCCATACCTGCAATATCTCCACCGAGGAGAGCTACCCCTCGACAGAGCCGAAGCTCGGCGACTGGCGCGGCGCACCAAGTCGTTCGTCTTGCTGGGTGACGGAAAGGAGCTCTACCATCGCAGCCCCTCAGGCATCCTTCAATGATGCATATCCATCGCCGAAGGTCAGGAGTTATTGCAAGAAATACACTCGGGGGCTTGCGGTCACCACGCAGCACCTCGAGCTCTCATGGGAAACGCCTTCCGACAGGGTTTCTACTGGCCAACCGCGGTGGCCAACGCCACTAGGATTGTACGCACCTGCCAAGGGTGTCAATTCTACGCAAGGCAGACCCACCTGCCCGCTCAGGCTCTGCAAACAATACCCATCACCTGGCTGTTTGCTGTGTGGGGTCTGGACCTCGTCGGTCCCTTGCAGAAGGCACCCGGGGGCTTCACGCACCTGCTGGTCGCCATCGACGAATTCTCCAAGTGGATTGAGGTCCGACCCCTAAACAGCATCAGGTCCAAACAGGCGGTGGCGTTCTTCACCAACATCATCCATTGCTTCGGGGTCCTGAACTCCATCATCACCGACAACGGCACCCAGTTCACTGGCAGAAAGTTCCTGGACTTCTGCGAGGACCACCACATCCAGGTGGACTGGGCCGCCGTAGCTCACCCCATGACGAATGGGCAGGTAGAGCGTGCCAACAGCATGATTCTACAGGGACTCAAGCTGAGGATCTACAACGACCTCAACAAGTTCGGCAGGCGGTGGATGAAGGAACTCCCCTCGATGGTCTGGAGTCTGAGGACGACGCCAAGCCGAGCCACGGGCTTCACGCCGTTTTTTCTAGTCTATGGGGCCGAGGCTATCTGAAAGGGAAATGTGCCCTTGGGCCATTTCTAAGTATTTTGGTGATTTAGTGTCCAACACAAGTGCCTAAGTGTAAAAAGGTGGACAAAGTGCAAATCAAGGATAAAGGTATGTTTCTCAGACTTAGTACATTGTTTTAGAGACTAATGTATTGTGTCTAAGTGCTGGAAACAGGAAAAATCCGATTGGAAAGGTCTTGGCTCGAGCAGCCAAGAATCTGCTCAGTCTGGGAGCACCGGACTGTCCGGTGGTGCACCGGACAGTGTCCGGTGCGCCAGGCTGGCTCGGGCAAAGTGGCTGCTCTCGGGACTTCGACGGCGGTGTACGGCTATAATTCACCGGACTGTCCGGTGTGCACCGGACTGTCCGGTGGGTCGTTCACAGGCGAACTCGTCGCTCTCGGGAATTCATCGGCGACGTACGGCTATAATTCACCGGACTGTCCGGTGTGCCAACGGTCGGTCGGGCCAACGGTCGGCCGCGCAATCTGTGCGGGACACGTGGCTGAGCCAACGGCTAGAAGAAGGCACCGGACTGTCCGGTGTGCACCGGACATGTCTGGTGCGCCAACGGCTCTCAGGCTGCCAACGGTCGACTGCGCTGTTTATGGAAAGAAATCGGGCACCGGACTGTCCAGTGCGCCAGTCGACAGAAGGCAAGATCAGCCTTCCAAGACTGCTCTCAACGGCTCCTAGCTACCTTGGGGCTATAAAAGGGACCCCTAGGCACATGGAGGAGCACACCAAGCATTCCTACAACATTCATAAGCACCAAGACATCGATTCCGCGCCTTTGATTCTTTGCGATAGCAATTAGAGCTCTAGTTGAGTGGTGAACTCATTGAGTTGTGTTGTGAGCTCTAGTTGCGACTTGTGTGCGTGGTGTTGCTGTGATTTCTTGTCTTGAGTGCGTTGCTAATCCCTCCCTTGCTCTGTGCTTCTTTGTGATCTTAAAGTGTAAGGGCGAGAGGCTCCAAGTTGTGGAGATTCCTCGCAAACGGGATTGAGTAAAGCAAGCAAAACACCATGGTATTCAAGTGGGTCTTTGGACCGCTTGAGAGGGGTTGATTGCAACCCTCGTCCGTTGGGACGCCACAACGTGGAGTAGGCAAGCGTTGGTCTTGGCCGAACCACGGGATAACCACCGTGCCATCTCTGTGATTGATTTCTTGTGGTTATTGTGTTTTGACTCCTCTCTAACCACTTGGCATTTACTGTGCTAACACTTAACCAAGTTTTTGTGGCTTAAGTTTTCAAGTTTTACAGGATCACCTATTCACCCCCCCTCTAGGTGCTCTCAATTGGTATCAGAGCCATTCTCTTCACAAAGGGACTAACCGCCCGAAGAGATGGATCCTAAGGGGAAGGGTATCGTGATCAACGATAAAGAGAAGGAATCCTTCGTCAACGAGCCGAAGGACGACAAGCCTACCGACTCCGGCTCGGGCCATAGACGGAAAGAAGGGAAGAAGAAGAAGACGAGGCGCATCAAGGAGATCGTCTACTACGACGACAGCAATGAGTCTACTTCCTCCCAAAAGGACGACGACCACAACGACTACGACAAACGAAAGACGGTTAACTCGAACTTTTCTTTCGATTAATCACGTATTCCTCAAAGTGCAAATGCTCATTTATTATCTATTCCACTTGGTAAACCTCCTCATTTTGATGGAGAGGACTACGGATTTTGGAGTCACAAAATGCGTAGTCACTTGTTCTCTCTCCATCCTAGTATATGGGAGATTGTAGAGAGTAGAATGCACTTTGATAGTTCGGATAGTCCCATGTTCATTAATGAGCAAATTCATAAGAATGCATAAGCTACTACTGTTCTTCTAGCTTCATTGTGCAGGGATGAATACCACAAAGTGAGCGGCTTGGATAACGCCAAGCAGATCTGGGACACCCTCAAGATTTCACATGAGGGGAACAACGTCACCTTGCTCACCAAGATGGAGTTGGTGGAGGGCGAGCTTGGACGATTCGCAATGATAAGGGGCGAGGAGCCGACACAAACATACAACCGGCTCAAGACCCTTATCAACAAAATAAGGAGCTAAGGAAGCACGCGATGGACGGACCACGATGTCGTCTGATTGATGCTAAGGTCCTTTACCGTTCTTGATCCTCATTTGGTGAATAACATTCGTGAGAATCCCAGGTACACCAAAATGTCGCCCGAAGAAGTCCTTGGAAAATTTGTAAGCGGGCGAATGATGATCAAGGAAGCGAGGTATGTGGACGATGCATTGAATGGTCCAATCAACGAGCCTCAACCCCTTGCTCTCAAGGCAACAAGAAGCAAGGAGGCGCTACCTAGCAAGGTGGCACAAATTGAGGCGGCCAGACTTAATGATGAAGAGATGGCCCTCATCATCAAAAGATTCAAGACGGCGCTTAAGGGTCGTAAGGGACAGCCAAGCAAGACCAAAGCCAAGGGGAAGCGCTCATGCTTCAAATGCGGTAAGATTGGTCATTTTATTGCTAACTGTCCTGATAATGAAAGTGACCAGGAACACGGGAGCAAGAGGGAAAAGAAGAAAAATTACAAGAAGGCCAAGGGCGAGGCACATCTAGGAAAGGAGTGGGACTCGGATTGCTCCTCCTCCGACTCCGACAATGAAGGACTCACCGCCACCGCCTTCAACAAGTCATCCCTCTTCCCCAACGAGCGTCACACATGCCTTATGGCAAAGGAGAAGAAGGTATGTACTCGGGATACCACTTACTCTTCTTCAAGTGATGATGATTCTAGCGATGAGGAAATAGATTACTCTAGCTTGTTCAAGGGATTGGATAGAAATAAAATTGATAAAATCAATGAATTGATTGATGCCTTGAATGAAAAGGATAGGCTTTTAGAAAAGCAAGAGGATTTGTTGTATGATGAACATGATAAATTTGTAGAGGCACAAAAATCCTATGCTTTAGAAGTTAAAAGAAATGAAATGCTTTCTTATGAACTATCTACTTGTCATGAAACCATTTCTACTTTACAAGGTGTTAACAATGATTTAAATGCTAAATTAGAAGTAGCAAATAAATCTAATTCTTGTGTAGAACATGTTATGATTTGCACTAGGTGTAAGGATTTTGATATTGATGCCTGTAGTGGACACCTAGTTTCAATTTCGAGATTAAATGATGAAGTAGCTAGTCTTAATGCCCAACTTAAGACTAGCAAAAGTGATTTCGATAAGCTAAAATTTGCAAGGGATGCCTACACTATTGGTAGACACCCCTCAATTAAGGATGGACTTGGCTTCAAGAGGGAAGCCAAGGACTTAACAAGCCATAAGGCTCCCATCTTCACCAAGGAGAAAGGGAAGGCCCCTATGGCTAGTAGTGCTAAAAGGAACTATGCTTTTATGTATCATGACAAGAGACAATATAGAAATGCTTATAGGAGTTATGATGCATATGATGCTTTTGATTCTCATGCCATGTCTGCTTCTAGTTCTTCCTATACGCATGATAGAAATGTTGATAGGAAAAATGTTGTTCATAATGTGCCTAGGAGAAATGTTGTTAATGTTCCTAGGAAAGTTAATGAACCATCTACAATTTATCATGCTTTAAATGCTTCCTTTGCTATTTGTAGAAAGGATAGGAAGATAGTTGCTAGGAAATTAGGGGCAAAATGCAAAGGTGATAAAACTTGCATTTGGGTCCCTAAGGAAATTGTGACTAACCTTGTAGGACCCAACAAGAGTTGGGTACCTAAGACCCAAGCCTAAATTTGCCTTGCAGGTTTATGCATCCGGGGGCTCAAGCTGGATTATCGACAGCGGATGCACAAACCATATGACGGGGGAGAAGAAGATGTTCACCTCCTACGTCAAGAATAAGGATTCCCAAGATTCAATCATATTCGGTGATGGGAACCAAGGCAAGGTGAAAGGTTTAGGCAAGATTGCAATATCCAATGAGCACTCTATCTCTAATGTGTTTTTAGTCGAATCTCTTGGATATAATTTACTATCTATCAGTCAATTATGTAATATGGGATATAATTGTCTATTTACAAATGTAGATGTGTCTGTCTTTAGAAGATGTGATGGTTCACTAGCTTTTAAGGGTGTACTAGACGACAAACTTTATTTGGTTGATTTTGCAAAAGAAGAGTCCGGTCTAGATGCATGCTTAATGGCTAAGACTTGCATGGGCTGGTTGTGGCATCGCCGCTTAGCACATGTGGGGATGAAGAACCTCCACAAGCTTCTAAAGGGAGAACACGTGATAGGTCTAACCAATGTTCATTTCGAAAAAGATAGACCTTGTGCAGCTTGTCAAGCAGGTAAACAAGTGGGAGGAGCACATCACAGCAAGAATGTGATGACCACGTCAAGACCTCTGGAGCTGCTGCATATGGACCTCTTCGGACCCGTCGCCTATCTGAGCATAGGAGGAAGTAAGTATGGTTTAGTTATTGTTGATGACTTTTCCCGCTTCACTTGGGTGTTCTTTTTGCAGGATAAGTCTGAAACCCAAGGGACCCTCAAGCGCTTCCTCACGAGAGCTCAAAACGAGTTTGAGCTCAAGGTGAAGAAGATAAGGAGCGACAACGGGTCCGAATTCAAGAATCTTCAAGTGGAGGAGTTCCTTGAGGAGGAGGGGATCAAGCACGAGTTCTCCGCTCCCTACACACCTCAGCAAAATGGTGTGGTAGAGAGGAAAAACAGGACGAGCACGGGGTGGTGACGAGGAACAAAGCTCGACTTGTGGCAAAAGGTTATGCCCAAGTCGCAGGTTTGGACTTTGAGGAGACTTTTGCTCCTGTGGCTAGGCTAGAATCAATTCGTATTTTGCTAGCATATGCCGCTCACCATTCTTTCAGGTTGTACCAAATGGATGTGAAGAGCGCTTTCCTCAACGGGCCGATCAAAGAGGAGGTGTACGTGGAGCAACCCCCTGGCTTCGAGGATGAACGGTACCCCGACCACGTGTGTAAGCTCTCTAAGGCGCTCTATGGACTTAAGCAAGCCCAAGAGCATGGTATGAATGCCTTAGAGACTTTTTAATTGCTAATGCTTTCAAGGTTGGGAAAGCCGATCCAACTCTTTTCACTAAGACTTGCGATGGTGGTCTTTTCGTGTGCCAAATTTATGTCGATGACATAATATTTGGTTCTACTAACCAAAAGTCTTGTGAAGAGTTTAGCAGGGTGATGACGCAGAAATTCGAGATGTCGATGATGGGCGAGTTGAACTACTTCCTTGGGTTCCAAGTGAAGCAACTCAAGGCCGGCACCTTCATCTCCCAAACGAAGTACACGCAAGATTTGCTGAAGCGGTTTGGGATGAAGGACGCCAAGCCCGCAAAGACGCCGATGGGAACCGACGGACACACCAACCTCAACAAAGGTGGTAAGTCCGTTGATCAAAAAGCATACCAGTCCATGATAGGTTCTTTGCTTTATTTATGTGCTAGTAGACCGGATATTATGCTTAGCGTATGCATGTGTGCTAGATTTCAATCCGATCCTAAGGAGTGTCACTTAGTGGCTGTGAAGCGAATTCTTCGATATTTTGTCGCTACGCCTTGCTTCGGGATCTGGTATCCAAAGGGGTCTAACTTTGACTTGATTGGATATTCAGATTCCGACTATGCTGGATGTAAGGTCGATAGGAAGAGTACATCGGGGACGTGCCAATTCTTAGGAAGGTCCCTGGTGTCATGGAATTCTAAGAAACAAACCTCTGTTGCCCTATCCACCGCTGAGGCCGAGTACGTTGCCGCAGGACAGTGTTGCGCGCAACTACTTTGGATGAGGCAAACCCTCCGGGACTTTGGCTACAATCTGAGCAAAGTCCCACTCCTATGTGATAATGAGAGTGCTATCCGAATAGCGGAAAATCCTGTTGAGCACAGCCGCACAAAGCACATTGACATCCGGCATCAGTTTTTGAGAGACCACCAGCAAAAGGGAGATATCGAACTGCTTCATGTTAGCACCGAGAACCAGCTAGCCGATATCTTCACTAAGCCTCTAGATGAAAAGACCTTTTGCAGGCTGCGAAGTGAGCTAAATGTCCTAGATTCGCGGAACTTGGATTGAATTGTAGCATACATGTGTTTATGCCTTTGATCATGTTCATTCTGCATTTTGTTGCTTATTGTGGTGCTCAAGTTGTACAAACACTCCCTGGACCTCACAAGTCCTTTTTGCAAGTGATGCACTTATTTAGGGGGAGCTGTGCTACAACTTGACCCTTTGAGACTAACCATATTCTTGAGTTTGGGTGTTTTAGTCTCAAAGGAGGATTGAAAGGGAAAAGGTGGACTTGGACCATGCAAGACTTCCACTGCACTCCGATGAAAAGCGTAACTTTTCCAAGTTCATCTTTATACTCTTATTGCCTTTGTACTCTTATTTGAAGATTTTGGTGAGGCAATGGGGTTAAAGGGCCAAGATTGATCCCGTTTTGGTGCTTGATGCCAAAGGGGGAGAAAATAAAGGCCAAAGCAATAGATGGATCAGCTACCACTTGAGAAACTTTGAAAATAGTAGATTAGAGCTTTTGGTTTGTCAAAACTCTTTTATTGTCTCTTATGTCAAAAGTTGGCCTCTTGTGGGGAGAAGTGTTGATTATGGGAAAAGGGGGAGTTTTTGAAATCCTTGATCAAATTTCTTTGGAAAACCTCTCTTTATGTCTCTATAAGTGGATTTGACTTAGAGATAGGAATTTGAGTTTGATTTGCAAAAACAAACCAAGTGGTGGCATAGAGTGATCCATATATGTCAAATTGAATCAAAACAACTTTGAGTTCTTAGTTGAATTGATTTTGTACTTGTTCTACTTGCTTTATGTTGTGTTGGCATAAATCACCAAAAAGGGGGAGATTGAAAGGGAAATGTGCCCTTGGGCCATTTCTAAGTATTTTGGTGATTTAGTGTCCAACACAAGTGCCTAAGTGTAAAAAGGTGGACAAAGTGCAAATCAAGGATAAAGGTATGTTTCTCAGACTTAGTACATTGTTTTAGAGACTAATGTATTGTGTCTAAGTGCTGAAAACAGGAAAAATCCGATTGGAAAGGTCTTGGCTCGAGCAGCCAAGAATCTGCTCAGTCTAGGAGCACCGGACTGTCCGGTGGTGCACCGGACAGTGTCCGGTGCGCCAGGCTGGCTCGGGCAAAGTGGCTGCTCTCGGGACTTCGACGGCGGTGTATGGCTATAATTCACCGGACTGTCCGGTGTGCACCGGACTGTCCGGTGGGCCGTTCACAGGCGAACTCGTCGCTCTCGGGAATTCATCGGCAACGTACGACTATAATTCACCGGACTGTCCGGTGTGCACCGGACTGTCCGGTGAGCCAACGGTCGGCCGGGCCAACTGTCGGCCGCGCAATCTGCGCGGGACACGTGGTCGAGCCAACGGCTAGAAGAAGGCACCGGACTGTCCGGTGTGCACCGGACATGTCAGGTGCGCCAACGGCTCTCAGGCTGCCAACGGTCGACTGCGCTGTTTATGGAAAGAAATCGGGCACCGGACATGTCCGGTGTGCACCGGACTGTCCGGTGCGCCAGTCGACAGAAGGCAAGATCAGCCTTCCAAGATTGCTCTCAACGGCTCCTAGCTGCCTTGGGGCTATAAAAGGGACCCCTAGGCGCATGGAGGAGCACACCAAGCATTCCTACAACATTCATAAGCACCAAGACATCGATTCCGCGCCTTTGATTCTTTGCGATAGCAATTAAAGCTCTAGTTGAGTGGTGAACTCATTGAGTTGTGTTGTGAGCTCTAGTTGCGACTTGTGTGCGTGGTGTTGCTGTGATTTCTTGTCTTGAGTGCGTTGCTAATCCCTCCCTTGCTCTGTGCTTCTTTGTGATCTTAAAGTGTAAGGGCGAGAGGCTCCAAGTTGTGGAGATTCCTCGCAAACGGGATTGAGTAAAGCAAGCAAAACACCGTGGTATTCAAGTGGGTCTTTGGACCGCTTGAGAGGGGTTGATTGCAACCCTCGTCCGTTGGGACGCCACAATGTGGAGTAGGCAAGCGTTGGTCTTGGCCGAACCACGGGATAACCACCGTGCCATCTCTGTGATTGATTTCTTGTGGTTATTGTGTTTTGACTCCTCTCTAGCCACTTGGCATTTACTGTGCTAACACTTAACCAAGTTTTTGTGGCTTAAGTTTTCAAGTTTTACAGGATCACCTATTCACCCCCCTCTAGGTGCTCTCACTATCCTGCCTACAGACTTAGAATACGGCTCCCCGAGCACGAGGGCATACGACGCCCGAAGCAACCAGACAAACCGAGAAGACTCACTGGACCAGCTGGAAGAGGCTCGGGACATGGCCCTATTACACTCGGCGCGGTATCAGCAGTCCTTGCAACGCTACCACGCCCGAGGGGTTCGGTCCCGAGACCTCCAGGTGGGCGACTTGGTGCTTCGGCTATGACAAGACGCCCGAGGGCGCCACAAGCTCACGCCTCCCTGGGAAGGGTCGTTCATCATCGCCAAGATTCTGAAGCCCGGAACATACAAGCTAGCCAACAGTCAAGGCGAGGTCAACAGCAATGCTTGGAACATCCAACAGCTATGTTGCTTCTACCCTTAAGATGTTTTCAACGTTCATGTACCTCGTTTACATACCCAAGCAAAGTCTAACCATCAAGGAAGGGTCAGCCTTGCCCCGGCAAAGCCCGACCCTCCCTCGGGGGCTAGAAGGGGGGAACCCCCTCTGCGTCAAAATTTTCCTCGGAAAAAGTCTTTCTGCCAGAACATCTTTCGTGCTTTTCGACTACTTCGATAGTGGAATCCTGAAAACGATGGAGTACATGTAAGCAGGCAAGGCCGACCGAGCCGAGGGACTCCTACGCCTCCGGGATACGGATACCTCACTCATCACCTTCTGAGATAAGTAACTCACGCTCGGATAAGGGATTCCGCTGTCCGAACAAGTCTTAACGCTCGAAAACTTTTTCTACCGAAACGATTTTTCGTGCCATCTCGACTATATCGATAATAGAATCCTACGGACGAGTAAGAGTACACGTAAGCAGGCAAGGCCGACCGAGCCGAGGGACTCCTATGCCTCCGGGATACGGATACCTCACTCATCACCTTCTGCGATAAGTAACTCACGCTCGGATGAACGATTCCGTTACCGACGAACAAGTCCTGATACTCGAAACAAGGGGAAAAGAAACGCAGCTTTACAACACGACGACGGTATGTTTTGGCCTCGGCGGCCGCAAAAAACATACGCACACTACAGACAAACTGTCCCTACAGGTTCAGACGTCAGTAGGGGGAGCAGCAGCACCCTCGGCATCGACTCCACCTTCGGCGGAATCCGACCTGGCCTCGGACAACAACATGGTCGGAGGATCTCCAACTCGAAGGAATATGTCAGCACCACGCCTGGGCCATCATCGCCAGGGTCTCCTCCAGGAACCCGGCCCAAGCAGACGGCCGGACCGGCCGCTCCGTAGCCTCAGCCAGCTGTCCCCTGAGGACACCAGCCCGGCTCATGGCCTCGGCAGCCCGACTCCAGGGTTGGTCCCGCCAGTGGACAACCTGGCCAGGTCCTAGCCGCCACTGCAACGCCTCCTCGGCCTGGGAAGTCCCCTACTCCTGGGCCGACGAAGTTTCTTCTCCGACCAACTCCGCCTCTGTCCATGCTGACACCGCTGCCTCCGGCTTCGGCTCATCGCAGAGCAGCCGAGGGTTCCTTACTAAGTAAGAGAAGCCTTGAGCGGCAAGGCCGACCAAGCCGAGGGACTCCTACGCCTCCGGGATACGGATACCTCACTCGTCACCTTCCGCACAGGGCAACTCACACTTGGTTAAGCGGTCCAGCTAGCCGACAGGCGAGTCCTGGTGCACGAAATGGGGAAGAAACACGACTTTACGCCCAAATACATAAATGTTCAGGCCCCGACAGCCGCAATGAACATACGCTAGCACTCAAGGTGCCATTACAAACGGGACTCCGGTTCCGTTCCCGTGGGTATGAACAACCTCCATACCAGGAGGCCCGCGGGACGACGAACTCCAAGCAGCTCACCGCCGCCCGCTCCGACAGCAGCGGCAACGACCTCCGTCCCATCGCATTAACTCTACGGCAGAACAGGCGACACCTTTGGCAGGCGAAGCGGGCGACGCTTCACCTTCGCCATAATGACCGCGTCAAAAAAGGTGCGCCACGTCGTTCAATTTCGTATCCTTTTCTTTTTCCCCTTTCTCTCTCTTGCTACAGGGACCGGGAAAGGGGGATACTCCGAAAGGGATCCTTCTCCGCGAAGGAAGCGGGCCCCGAGCCCCCCTACTGATCAGAGGTTCGAAGGCTGGCCCCTCGGAAGGGTTCGACAGCCGCCTTAGAGCACTTAGGCTCCACGCCCACTACTGGTCAGAGGTTCGAAGGCTGGCCCCTCGGAAGGGTTCGACAGCCGCCTCAGGCCACTCAAGATCCGTGCCCACTACTGATCAGGGGTTCGTAGGCTGGCCCCCCGACGGGTTCGACAGTCGCCCTAGAGCACGCAGAGTGAGGGATGACTCTGGGTACGTTCGATACATAACCAAGGCTTGGGCTACGCTCCCGAGGTACCCTAGGACATTTCCGAGACCAGCAGGAGCGATTCTGTAACGGAATCCCATCAGAGGGAGGCATCGAGCCCTCGGACCCTATCGAATGGGACCGGGTCCGACAAATCACCTGCAGGTACTTTTGGAGCGCGCCTCTGGGCCACTAGCCGACCCTTATCAAACGAGGCACGGGCGTCCACTCGGATCACCCGTTAGCAACTCACTGGAGACACCATGTTCGGTGCCCTCCGAGGGCAACATGGTGCTTTCCCCCCTCCTCCTTGCGGAAAGGCGACGCAGGGGCGTATGAAAAAAGCCGAGTCTGCCCTTGACCGTCCTCTCGCCCTGTGCAGAGGCTCGGGGGCTGCTCTCGCAAACCCGGCTCTGGCCAAACCGTTGACAGCGTCAACATACCAGCCCGAGAACTCGGAACCTGACTATGCACTCGGGCAACAACCAGTACGCATGAGGGAACAACCAGACCGGCCGAGGCATCACGAAAGGCATTAAGACCTCGAAGGAGTCAAACCACTCCTCCGAGGCCTCGGGGGCTACACCCGGCGGGTGCGCTCGCGCGCACCCACCGGAACAAAATGCAACCGAGAAAGGTCGGTCCCCTTGCAAAAAAGTGCGGCAAAGCCTCCAAGCGAGTACCCACACTCTCTTTGAGGCTCGGGGGCTACTGTCGGGGACCGTAATTAGGGGTACCCCCAAGGCTCCTAATCTCAGCTAGTAACCCCCATCAGCACAAAGCTGCAAAGGCCTGATGGGCGCAATTCTGGTCAAAGGCTCCGTCCACTCAAGGGACACGATCTCGCCTCATCCGAGCCCAGCCTCGAGCAGGAACGGTAGACCAAGGCAGATTCGCGCCTCGCCCGAGGGTCTCCTCAAGCAACGGACGCACCTTCGACTCGCCCGAGGCCTAGTTCGGGCAGGCTTCATGGAGAAGCAACCTTGGCCAGATCGCCTCGCCAGCCGACCGGATCGCAGGAGCATTTAATGCAAGGATCGCCTGACACCTTATCCTGACGCGTGCTCTCCAGTCGACAAGGCCGAAGTGACCGCATTCACTTCGCCCCTCCACTGACTGACCTGACAGGAAAACAGCGCCGCCTACGCTGCTCCGACTGCTGTGCCACCCGCCAAGGTGAGGCTGACAGCAGCCAAGTCCCGCCTCGGGCGCCATAGGAATCTCTGCCTCGCCCGACCCCAGGGCTCGGACTCCACCTCGACTCGGAAGACGGTCTCCGCCTCGCCCGACCCCAGGGCTCGGGCTCAACCTCGACTCAGAAGATGGTCTCCGCCTCGCCCGACCCTAGGGCTTGGACTCAACCTCGATCTCGAACGACGGTCTCCGCCTCGCCCGACCCCCGAGCTCGGACTCGACCTCGACCTCCGGACGACGGTCTCCGCCTCGCCCGACCCCCGAGCTCGGACTCAACCTCGACCTCGGAGGAGTCACCACCTCGCTCGGGCCGACCACGCCACAAGGGGGGCCATCATTACCCTACCCCTAGCTAGCCCAGGCTACGGGGAACAAGACCGGCGTCCCATCTGGCTCGCCCCGGTAAAACAAGTAATGATGGCACCCCGCGTGCTCCGTGACAACGGCGGTTCTCAGCCCCTTACGGAAGCAAGGAGACGTCAGCAAGGATCCGACAGCCCCGACAGCTGTGCTTCTACAGGGCTCAAGCGCTCCTCCGACGGCCACGACGCCACATGAACAGGGCTCGAACACCTCTCCGACAGCCACGTCGGCATGTACATAGGGCCCTGGCTCCTCTCTGCTAGACACGTTAGCACACTGCTACACCCCCCGTTGTACACCTGGACCCTCTCCTTACGTCTATAAAAGGAAGGTCCAGGGCCCTCGTACAAAAAGGTGGCCGCGCGGGAGAACGGGCTGACGCGCAGTCTCACGCCCCCCCTCTCTCTCTCCCTCGCGAACGCTTGTAACCCCCTACTGCAAGCGCATCCGCCCTGGACACAGGACAACACGAGGCTGCGGGTTCCCCTTACTGTTTTTCACCCCTTGTGTCTCCGTCTCGCGCCGACCCATCTGGGCTGGGACACGCAGCGACAATTTACTCGTCGGTCCAGGGACCCCCCGAGGTCGAAACGCCGACAACTCTATTCGTGAAAATCCTAGGTATACCAAGATGACGCTCGAGGAAATACTTGGGAAGTTTGTAAGCGGGCGAATGATGATCAAGGAGGCGAGATACGTTGATGAGGCGTTGAATGGCCCAATCCACGAGCCTCAAACCGTTGCTCTCAAAGCAACAAGTAGCAGGGAGGCGCTACCTAGCAAGGTGGCGCAAGTTGAGGCGGCCGGGCTTAACGAGGAAGAAATGGCCCTCACCATCAAGCGCTTCAAGACGACGCTAAAGGGTCGCAAGGAGCATCCCAACAAGAACAAGACGAAGGGGAAGCGCTCCTGCTTCAAGTGTGGTAAGTATGGTCATTTTATAGCTAATTGTCCCGACAACACTAATGACCAGGAACAAGAGAAAGGAGGGAAGAAGGAAAAGAAGAAGGCCTACAAGAAGGCAAAGGGCGAGGCACACCTCGGCAAAGAGTGGGACTCGGATTGTTCGTCATCTGACTCCGATGACGAAGGACTCGCCGCGTCGGCCTTCAATAAATCGTCACTCTTCCCCAACAAGCGCCACACGTGCCTAATGGCAAAAGAAAAGAAGGTAATCACTAGAGAAACTCCTAAGTACTCTACTTCTAGTGATGAGGACTCTAGTGATGATGAAATTGATTACACTAGCTTGTTTAAAGGATTAGATAGAGCAAAAGTAGAAAAGATCAATGAATTGATTGATGCTCTAAACGAAAAGGATAGACTTTTAGAAAAGCAAGAGGATATTTTATATGAAGAACATGATAAATTTGTAAGTGTGCAAAAGTCTCTTGCTTTAGAAGTTAAAAGAAATGAAATTCTTTCATGTGAAATTTCTGCTTGTCATGAGACTATTTCTAGTTTAAAGAGCATTAATGATGATTTAAATGCTAAATTAGTAGAAGCAAATAAGACTAGTTCTCATGTGGAACATGTAGTAATTTGCAATAGGTGTAAGGATTTTAATGTTGATGCTTGCAATGAACATTTAATTTCCATTTCTAAATTAAATGATGAAGTAGCTAGTCTTAATGCCCAACTTAAGACTAGCAAAAATGATTTTGATAAACTAAAATTTGCAAGGGATGCCTACACTAGTGGTAGACACCCCTCTATTAAGGATGGGCTTGACTTTCGAAGGGAAGCTAAGAACTTAGCAAGTCATAAGGCTCCCATCTCCGCCAAGGAGAAAGGGAAGGCCCCTATGGCTAATAGTGTTCATAAAAATCATGCTTTCTTGTATCATGATAGGAAATATTCTAGGAATGCTCATCCCAATAGGTGTTTTAATGCTTATGATTCACATGCCATGTTTGGTTCAAGTTCTTCCTTTGTGCATGGTAGAAATATGTCTAGGAACCATGTTGTTCATCATGTACCTAAGAAAATGCAAAACAAATCTGCTACTGTTTTTCATGCCTGCAACACTGATTTTGTACTTTCATGTAAAAATAAGAAAGTGGTTGCTAGGAAATTGGGGGCAAAATGCAAGGGAGATAAAACTTGCATTTGGGTCCCTAAGGCTATTGTTACTAACCTTGTAGGACCCAACAAGAGTTGGGTACCTAAAACCCAAGCCTAATTTGCCTTGCAGGTTTATGCATCCGGGGGTTCAAGCTGGATTATCGACAGCGGATGCACAAAACACATGACGGGGGAGAAGAAGATGTTCACCTCCTACGTCAAGAACAAAGATTCCCAAGACTCAATCATATTCGGTGACTGGAATCAAGGCAAGGTTAAAGCACTAGGAAAAATAGCTATTTCTTCTGAGCATTCCATTTCTAATGTGTTTTTAGTAGAATCGCTCGGATATAACTTGTTGTCCGTTAGTCAATTATGTAATATGGGTTACAACTGCTTATTTACAAATGTAGATGTGTCTGTCTTTAGAAGGAGTGATGGTTCATTAGCCTTTAAGGGTGTACTAGACGGCAAACTCTATTTAGTTGATTTTTCGAAGGAGGAGGCCGGTCTAGATGCATGCTTAATTGCTAAGACTAGCATGGGCTGGCTGTGGCATCGCCGTGTAGCACATGTTGGGATGAAGAACCTTCACAAACTTCTGAAGGGAGAACATGTGTTAGGTCTAACAATTGTGTATTTCGAAAAAGATAGACCTTGTGCAGCTTGTCAAGCAGGTAAACAAGTGGGAAGTGCTCATCACATCAAGAATGTGATGACTACATCAAGACCTCTGGAGCTATTGCATATGGACCTCTTCGGACCCGTCGCCTACCTCAGCATCGGGGGAAGTAAGTATGGTCTTGTCATTGTTGATGATTTTTCCTGCTTCACTTGGGTATTCTTTTTGCAAGATAAATCAGAAACCCAAGGGACCCTCAAGCGCTTTCTAAGGCGAGCTCAAAACGAGTTTGAGCTCAAGGTGAAAAAGATTAGAAGCGACAACGGGTCCGAGTTCAAGAACCTGCAAGTGGAGGAGTTTCTTGAGGAGGAAGGAATCAAGCACGAGTTCTCCGCTCCCTACACACCACAGCAAAATGGTGTGGTAGAGAGGAAGAACAGGACGCTTATAGACATGGCGAGGACGATGCTTGGAGAATTCAAGACACCTGAGCGGTTTTGGTCAGAAGCTGTGAACACGGCTTGCCACGCCATAAACCGGGTCTACCTTAATCGCCTCCTCAAGAAGACGTCATACGAGCTACTAACCGGTAACAAACCCAACGTTTCGTATTTTCGAGTTTTTGGGAGTAAATGCTACATTCTGGTGAAGAAAGGTAGAAATTCAAAATTTGCTCCCAAAGCTGCAGAAGGGTTTTTGTTAGGTTATGACTCAAATACAAAGGCGTATAGAGTCTTCAACAAATAATCGGGTTTGGTTGAAGTCTCTAGCTATGTTGTATTTGATGAGACTAATGGCTCTCCAAGAGAGCAAGTTGATCTTGATGATGTAGATGAGGATGATGTTCCAACGGACGTAATTCGCACCATGGCAATTGGAGATGTGCGACCATAGGAACATAAGGAGCAAGATCAACCTTCTTCCTCAACGACGGTGCACCCCCCAACTCAAGATGATGAACAGGTCCCTCAAGAAGAGGCGTGTGATCAAGGGGGAGCACAAGATGTCCAAGTTGAAGAGGAAGAAGCACCACAGGCCCCTCCAACTCAAGTTCGAGCGATGATTCAAAGGAATCATCCCGTCGACCAGATTTTGGGTGACATTAGCAAGGGAGTAACCACTCGCTCTAGATTAGCTAATTTTTGTGAGCATTACTCTTTTGTCTCTTCTATTGAGCCTTTCAGGGTAGAAGAGGCCTTGCTAGATCCGGACTAGGTGTTGGCCATGCAGGAAGAGCTCAACAACTTCAAGCGAAATGAAGTTTGGACACTGGTGCCGCGTCCCAAGCAAAACGTTGTGGGAACCAAGTGGGTGTTCCGCAACAAACAGGACGAGCACGGGGTGGTGACAAGGAACAAGGCTCGACTTGTGGCAAAAGGTTATGCCCAAGTCACAGGTTTGGACTTTGAGGAGACTTTTGCTCCTGTGGCTAGGCTAGAGTCAATTCGTATTTTGTTAGCCTATGCCGCTCACCGTTCTTTCAGGTTGTTCCAAATGGACGTGAAGAGCGCTTTCCTCAACGGGCCAATCAAGGAGGAGGTATACGTGGAGCAACCCCCTGGCTTTGAGGATGAACGGTACCCCGACCACGTGTGTAAGCTCTCTAAGGCGCTCTATGGACTTAAGCAAGCCCCAAGAGCATGGTATGAATGCCTTAGAGACTTTTTAATTTCTAATGCTTTCAAGGTTGGGAAAGCCGATCCAACTCTTTTTACTAAGACTTATGATGGTGATCTATTTGTGTGCCAAATTTATGTTGATGACATAATATTTGGTTCTACTAACCAAAAGTCTTGTGAAGAGTTTAGCAGGGTGATGACTCAAAAATTCGAGATGTCGATGATGGGCAAGTTGAACTACTTCCTTGGGTTCCGAGTGAAGCAACTCAAGGACGACACCTTCATCTCTCAAACTAAGTACACGCAAGACTTGCTCAAGCGGTTTGGGATGAAGGACGCCAAGCCCGCAAAGACTCCAATGGGAACCGACAGACATGTCAACCTCAACAAAGGAGGTAAGTCCGTCGATCAAAAGGCATACCGGTATATGATAGGGTCTTTACTTTATTTGTGTGCTAGTAGACCAGATATTATGCTTAGCGTATGCATGTGTGCTAGATTTCAATCCGACCCAAGGGAGTGTCACCTTGTGGCCGTTAAGCGAATTCTTAGATATTTAGTTGCTACGCCTTGCTTCAGGATCTGGTATCCAAAGGGGTCTACCTTTGACTTAATTGGATATTCAGACTCCGATTGTGCTGGATGTAAGGTCGATAGGAAGAGTACATCAGGGACGTGCCAATTCCTAAGAAGGTCCCTGGTGTCGTGGAGTTCTAAGAAACAAACTTCCGTTGCCCTATCCACCGCTGAGGCCGAGTACGTTGCCGCAGGACAGTGTTGCGTGCAACTACTTTGGATGAGGCAAACCCTCTGGGACTTTGGCTATAATCTGAGCAAAGTCCCACTCCTATGTGACAATGAGAGTGCAATCCGCATGGCGGAAAATCCTGTTGAACACAGCCGCACAAAGCACATAGACATCGGGCATCACTTTTTGAGAGACCACTAGCAAAAGGGAGATATCGAAGTGTTTTATGTTAGCACCGAGAACCAGCTAGCCGATATCTTTACCAAGCCTTTAGATGAGAAGACCTTTTGCAGGCTGCGTAGTGAGCTAAATGTCTTAGATTTGCGTAACTTGGATTGATATAGAGCATACATGTGTTTTATGCCTTTGATCATGTTTCTTTATGCATTTTATTGCTTATTTACGGTGCTCAAGTTGTGCAAGGGATCCCCAGACCTCACAGGTCCATGTGTGAATGATGCACATACTTAGGGGAGAAATGCCACAACTTGATCCTTTGAGACTAATTGTGTGCTTGAGTTTCTTTTTAGTCTCAAAGGTGGATTGAAAGGGAAAAGGTGAACTTGGACCATGCAAGACTTCCACTACACTCCGATGAGAGGGTAACTTACTCCAAGTTCATCTCCGTGCTCTTATTGCCTTTTTACTCGTAATTGAAGATTTTGGTGAGGCAATGGGGTTTAAGGGCCAATAATGATCCCGTTTTGGTGCTTAATGCCAAAGGGGGAGAAATTAAGGCCAAAGCAAGAAATGGATCAGCTACCACTTGAGAATTTTGAAAATAGTAGAGTTAGAGCTTTTGTTTTGTCAAAATACTCTTATTGTCTCTTATTGTCAAAAGTTGGTCTCTTGTGGGGAGAATGGTTGCCACTTGAGAATTTTGAAAATAGTAGAGTTAGAGCTTTTGTTTTGTCAAAATACTCTTATTGTCTCTTATTGTCAAAAGTTGGTCTCTTGTGGGGAGAATGGTTGATTATGAAAAAAGGGGGAGTTTTTGAATCTTTGATCAATTTCTCTTGGAATACCTCTCTCTATGCCTCAACAAGTGAATTTGACTTAGAGATAGGAAATTGAGTTTGATTTGCAAAAACAAACCAAGTGGTGGCAAAGAATGATCCAAATATGCCAAATTTGAATCAAAAACAAATTTTTGTTCTCATTTGCATTGATGTTGCACTTCTTTAGTTGCTTTTTGTTGTGTTGGCATAAATCACCAAAAAGGGGGAGATTGAAAGGGAAATGTGCCCTTGGGCCATTTCTATAAGATTTTGGTGATTAAGTGCTACACACAAATGCTTTGAGTTATATTTGTGCCAAAGACTCAAGAAGTGCAAATCAAGATTAAAGGTATGTTTCTAGACTTAGTACATTGCTTTGAAGACTAATGTATTGTGTCTAAGTGCTAGAAACAGGAGAAATCACTTTGAAGATAAGTTGGCTGTGTTCAGCCAAAAGGCTGCTCGGTCTGGGTGCACCAGACTGTCCGGTGGTGCACCGGACAGTGTCTGGTACGCCAGGACCAGTCCTGGTGAACAGCCTGCTCTCGGGTCTCGACGGTGGCGTACGGCTATAAATCACCGGACTGTCCGGTGGTGCACCTGACTGTCCGGTGAGTCGTCTGCGGCGAAGTCGCCGCTCTCGGGAAACCAGTCAACTGCGTCTGACTAAAAATCACCGGACTGTCCGGTGGTGCACCGACTGTCCGGTGAGCCAACGGTCCACGCGCCAACGGTCGGCCGCGCAATCCGCGCGTGACGCGTGGCCGAGCCAACGGTCGGATGGGGGCACCGGACTGTCCGGTGTGCACCGAACAGTGTCTGGTGCGCCAACGGCTCCAAATCTTCAACGGTCGGCTGCGCCAAATTAGGAAAGCAATCTGCACCGGACTGTGAACAGTGCCTGTCCGGTGGTGCACTGGACTGTCCGGTGCGCCACCCGACAGAAGGCAAGAATTGCCTTCCTGGATTGCTTCCAACGGCTCCTAGCTGCCTTGGGGCTATAAAAGGGACCCCTAGGCGCATGGAGGAGTACACCAAGCATTCTTTGATCAACTCTAAGCACCAAGACTCCATTTCCGCGCATTTGATTCTTTGTGATAGCAACTATAGCTCCATTTGAGTAGAGAACTCTTTGAGTTGTGTTGCGAGCTCAAGTTGTGACTTGTGTGCGTGTTTGTGCTCTGATTTTGTGTCTTGTGTGCGTTGCTCTCCCTCCCTTACTTCCGTGTTTCTTTGTGATCATCATTTGTAAGGGCGAGAGGCTCCAAGTTGTGGAGATTCCTCGCAAACGGGAGATAGTAAACGAAAGCAAAACACCGTGGTATTCAAGTTGATCATTGGATCACTTGAGAGGGGTTGAGTGCAACCCTCGTCCGTTGGGACGCCACAACGTGGAGTAGGCAAGTGTTAGACTTGGCCGAACCACGGGATAAACCACTGTGCCTCTCTGTGTTGATTTCTTTGTGGTTATCGTGTTTAGCAAGAACTCCTCTCTAGCCACTTGGCTTTATTGTTCTAACACTTAATCAAGTTTGTGGCTTTAAGTTTCAAGTTTTTACAGGATCACCTATTCACCCCCCCCCCCTCTAGGTGCTCTCAGTACCGCTGTTTTAGACTTCAAGTTATGAATATTGATATTGTTGTGCTGTTATGGACTATTTAAGTATTTATACTGCTGCAAGTCTCTATACTATATAAGTATATATCCATATATAGTGCTATATATGACTATATATATGTCTTGGAAATACACAGGACGACCAGGGGGTGATTAGAGTCGACCAGGGGCGCCTAATCACCCTAATCGACGCCTAATCGCGACTAATCGCCTAGTGGCATCGATTAAGCGATCAGGCAATCTAAAACTATGATCCACCAATATGACCTTCAGATTATATAACCTTTATTCCTATAGACAGTCGGGGAGTGATATATATCACTATCATTGGTCATATGGTAAGATTTTCATTACCCATTTCCAATGTGGAACTTTACATTGTCCCATTTACATTCTTTTCAAGTGAACATGCTAACAGGAGCCGACTAAGAATTTGATATAAGTTTTTTTGTTTTTTCTGTAGGTTCTACCATTGGACTTGGAACAATTGATGAATAAGAATAAAGATTTTTCTTCACAATGACAATTTCCGTATGTTGTCTATCTTTACATTATTTTGTCATGTATTTTTTGAATTGTATCCTTTTTTGGCATACTTTTGTGACAACTCTAACATAATATGGCCTGGGGCTTCACTCAATCCTGGTTCCACCACTAGTTGTGGGAGCCTTGGGTCAGTCGTCGCCTCCTCTTTTCGAGTTGAATGTGAACTCAACCTCTTCATTTAGAAAACTAATATTTAGATAGGTATTTTATTTATTGTATACCCACATTTTATTTATGTTTTAAGTTAAAAAAACACAAATAATGGGCACTGGTATTCACTATATAATGCAAGTTAATTTCCCTTTTCAGAGGTTTTAATGGTTAACAATCATCAGGATGCCTGATGTATATATTCTTGTAGCATATCTTTTGTATTAATTTTCTTCACCTTTGATATAATGACATATTGCTTCCATGTAATAGACAAAAAACTCTTGGTCATCATACAAGCTGCTGTAAATGCTAGATTGTCTAAGGCCAGTTCTGTGGAGATTGTTTGTATATGAGGTGAGCATTTTATTTTTAGTAATAGTAATAGAAATTTAGTTTCCTCATTATTTTGGTTAAATGTTTACTTGCTCTTCTGCTAGACAAAATTAAGCATATAATTATCAATTGTACATTAATGATCTTTTTCGTCTCTGTCATTTTACGAAGGACATGTGTTAGATGTAATTTATGACTTGCAACAAATTCTCTGTTATACGTATACTAGGTGAGATTTGCTCATGAACTGTTGGCAGCGTATAAACTCATGTAGTTTTGGCTGCTTAGCTGAACATTCTGTTCCTTGCAGAGTTGCAGCTGAAATTATTTGAAGAAATTGGTTCCAAAGTTGCTACTACTAGGTCTAGTTTATGCCATGTAAATAATCTATTCTTGTTTTGTACTGATGTTGGACAATTGGAGTGTATTTGCTATGGCTAAAGTTGAATATAGTTTCATACACAGTACTTATTTCCATGATTCTGTATGATGTACTTATTTACCTATATATTCTCTCTATTGTGTTACACTATACTAAGTTTTAATCATGATGCTAGGATGGTATGGAAGCAATTGTGGCAGCACCAGCTGAAGATAGACAACTTGCAAAGTCTTCTACACAAGTTTCCCATGTCTTGTTAAGCTCAAGTAAATTTCTTCATAATGTTGGCCTTCAGTCTGCCTCCAAGACAAACTCAGTTTCAACAAAGGTGCAAGAGCTCCAATCTCAACTAGAGACTGGGAGGCAAGAAAAAAGATATACATAGAAATAGAAAGCTTGAAGGCTACATCACAAGAATTTGCAGCCATCGTAACTAATCAGTCAACTGAGATCAAAGATTTAAATAAGTCACCAATAGAAAATAATACTTGATGTCCATTTGGTCTAATCATATTGTTAATATAGTAGTTGTGCTCTCAACTGTATCTTGTGGCTTCTAAACATGTTCTACATGCTTTTGGATTTAAGTTATATGATATTTAAATATTTTCTACTTAATATTTGTGTTGCATGATTTATGCTTCAATTATGTGGATGTTAGAAAGGTTGTATATACTCATGTTGTTGATGAAACTATACGCACGATTTGGATTGAAATTCAATTATATGTTGATTTTTATTAATTGATGGTGAACTTAAAACATCACAATTTGTTCGACACGTCATCAACCATGTCATTTGCAACCTCATTCTGCTTGTGATGCAATTAATCATCACATTTTTTGGCCATGTCACCTGCCATGTTAGACATTTGTGATGAATATATCCATCACAAAATTACCACATGGCAATGGTCTAAAGCTACACTCTATGACATTTTTGGGCACTATTTATGACGATTTAGAGTGTCATAGATTTTATGACGAATATAATTTTGTCATTATATTTATGACGATTTTTTGTCTTTCGTCACAGAAGTTCTTTTAACACGCACCTTCTGTGATGATGGTTCTTTCGTCATGAAGTCGTCACAACAAATACTACAGCAAAAAACCTATTTTTATGACATATTGAGAATATCATAGAAGGTCATATGTGTTGTAGTGACGTGTGAGGCATAGTCTAATGCTGATGTCTTCACATGCTAAAAAAAGAAGGAAAAGTCAAAGATCACACATACCGTCAAATTCAAGAAGATAAATATGGAAGATGCCATGTGCTATGTTTGTAGCAAGCCTAGGCATCTCGCCAAAAAAATACCACAACAGGACGGGCAGCAAGAAGAGTCAACAAGAATAGAATAATTATGCCATCATGGTTGTGAGTGATGCTCGGACAACAAGGTAAGGAATGGTAATACATGTCTTGTTTTTTTGGTATGCCAATCTACTGAATGTTGGGTTGATACAGGGGTAAACATTCATGTTTGTGTTAACATATCTCAGTTTTCTTCTTATCGGACCATACATGATGCCTCTGTCTTGTTGGGAAACAACTCGTATACTTTGTCTTCATGGTGTCAGTATGGTTGACCTCAAGTTTACTTCGAGAAAGTTTGTATGACTATTGAACATGCAACATGCAATGTCTAACCCAAACATTTGTGACCTAACTGCAAGGAAGTAACTATAGAGGACCTATTTCCCTATAGATCAATCTTTTTATTGAGGAATGACCATATACAACATAAAATCATAGCATTAAGGCCATAAAGAGACCTGCACTAATATTGCAAAGTGTTTCCCATATGCAACACAAAGGCTTGGAGGTGATCTTGCTCTTCTATAAGGCTATGACCAGCAGGTCATGCATATGGTCATACAAAACACTATTTGACACTATAGACTGCCCTGTTTACATAGTATAGTTTGAAATAGGAGATGTGGATGAGTAATCTGCCAGATATATGGCTACTAAACTGGTTAAACCAAGATGAGAGCACTGATCTGGCTTAACAGTAGAGTCGCTAGAGACTGATAATGACTTAGTTAGGACACTAAGTTATTCAAAATACTTGGCTCAAACTATCTAGGGCAGTTAGAGAGGTCTAAAAAACTTGTTGTGGTTTTGGAAACTGGGGGACAATAATATTTGTGTTTGATGGGGGATGCTAGTGTGGACTCACTTCGAATGGTGAATCGTTGGGATTCAACAAGAGATCTGAGACAAGGGAGGTTATACTAGTTCGGATTCGCACCCTACTCTGGTGTAGTGCTGATCATAGTATTGCTTTGAGCGTGTTACAACAAGTGTGCTTATGTGCCTAGAGGAAAGAGGGCCTACCCTTTTATAGCTCAAGGGTTGGACCTTACAGAGGAGATCTATTTTCTACGAGAGAGAGAGCTAGAGTGAGAGAGAGATTAGCTCCTCCAGGTAGTCGTGTGGGTTCTTCGTAGGGTCATTTGTAGCCATGCTCCTGGTATGGCGTATTGTCTCGCTCGTTCGTCATACGGATTGATGTAGCTAGTCCATCACTGACACCTTCAAAGTAGTGTGCGGTGGGTCCCATGGGTCAATCCCATGGTGTGGTCGTGCATGGCACAATTTTGTCTATCGTCACGAGCCTACATCACCCGTCGGTGTGCGTAGGCATACACCCTGGTATGGTGTATCCGTTGCGTTCTTTCGAGAATGCGGGTCACTATCGAGACTCCGGCGTTGAGGCCCTTACGACCAGGGTTGACTAGGCCGATACGTCAGTGGGGGCTTTCTTGAGACAAGTACGTGATGTGTATCATTAGTGTTTGATAGGGACCTTTCAACACCCTACCCGAGGTCCAGACATGGTTTGGTGGTGATGCATCTTGTCATGCTTGATGTAGGTCAGCAGCATTGGGTCAGTCTGTCGGTCATGGTCTGGTCGTCTACCTCGCCCCGCGGCGTCACTCGGTAGGGACTTGGTCGCCCGCTCCACCTCACGGGGTTTGCTTGGCAGGGACTTGGTCGCCTGCTCCGCTTTGTAAGGTACAGTAGTGTTGGGGACTTGTTCTCAAATGCTAAGAATTAAGAACAAGGCAACATAGAAAGTGTTAAATGTTAAAGTCCTTCGTCCTTAAAAACATTATATCCCTTCGGATGTAATGAATCTTGGACGAAGGTAACAAAGGAAAAGATTTTCATAAGATTGATTAACGGTAAAAAAGAACACATATATAAAATACAAATAATGGTTTGAGTATTATTATCAACTTATCTTTATTGCCAAATTCATGAAAATAAATTACAAGTGTACCTTCGGATTGATGGAAAGTAAGAATGCAGACGTAATGTGAAAAAGCGTGTGCCAGGTCAGCGTGAACAGTACAGGAGTGCTGTTCATCTATTTATAGGCACGGGACGCAGCCCGTGTAAAATTACATTGATGCCCTTTACATTTGATAATAACTTTATGGCAATCCTTCGAGGTTTAACTTGGCTTTTCATCCTTAAGTCGGTTTCTCTTTTCCTTCGTCATGCCGAAGCTTTTCTGCACGTAGCTTCGTGATCGTCCTATCTTTCGTCGTGATCGCTTTCCACCCCAGTCAAGCTTCGTCTTAACCATGCTCTTGTACACCCGCAACCTGACTCCGAAGATACCTGTTCACATGTTTCACTCGGAAAATATTGTCAAATCATGTTTTTGAGGAGCTTTGGAAGCCGAAGGCCCCCAACAGTAGCCCCTCGCAATATTAATTTACTGCAATGATAAATTCATATTGCGACATGGACGAAGGCTTTGAGCCGAAGGTCCGAAAAAAACACCTTCCTTCTGCTAGAATAGCAGCAGTCGTTGATAGACAGGGCCCTCCAGTTTTCGACACACTGGGTGTATAAATAAGAGCTCACCACAAGTTTATTTGGCATGCTCTCTTGCCATCCGGTTTTACTCACCCAAAAAAATTTTTAGCATGCACGCAACAACACTTGCTCGGTTTTAGATTTTTAAGCTTCGGTTTTGAGTGTGTTTTGCCAGCATTTTCGAAGATGCCTGAGGATAAGAAAGCCGTTGGTGGTTCGAAGCTAAGCCTTTCCGAGGAAATGCATCTGGGTTTTCTTGAATCAATGTCGAAGACTAATACGGAGAAGATTACCAGAGAGATTTTGGAGGGTTTATCTGAAGATACTGGCGACAGTGATAGTTACGATGTGGATAGTGGTGGTGAAGATTCCGAAGATCGACCCTGGCGACCAAGCCATGCAGTTTTTGGTAAGTCCAGCATTAAGGAAAACCATCTTATCAATATGAGAGGGAGATACTTTAGGGACTTGTCTGTTGTGAGTGCTGACGAAGGAGAGAAGACTTGTCCAACTCCCGAGGAAAATGAGGTCGTGATATTCCGAAGCTTCTTGAAAGCTGGATTACGATTTCCCTTGAGTAGTTTTGTCGTGGAAGTATTGAAGACATTCAAAATCTACCTTCACCAACTTATCCCCGAAGCAATCATAAGGATGAACATCTTTGTGTGGGCCGCGAGAAGTCAAGGTTTGGAACCTAACGCAAAAAGCTTCTGTAACATACACGAGCTATTGTATGAGACAAAACCCTGGGGCAAAGAGCAGTATCACAACAACTTTGGCTGCTACAGCTTTGGCGCTCGGTCGGGGTCAAGCTGCCCTGTGCCAACCTTTCGAAAGAGGTGGCCCGGCGACTGGATGACAGAATGGTTTTACGTGAAAAATGACCTGAAATCATGTGAAGATATCAAAGGTATCATTATGCGCCCTATATGGCAACGCTTCGGCCTCCGAAAGCCGAAGGTGGAAATGGATGAAGCAGCCGAAGAATGCCAGAGAGCCTTCGGTGTAGTCTGCTCTTTTATTGGTACAAGGGATCTGGTCCAAGAGCATATTGCCTTCAGAGTCTAGCCACTTGTAGAAAAGTGGGAAATGCCGAAGGAGACCGTCAAGGAACCTGACGAAGGCGGGCTAGTTAGGCTAAAATACACATTCAAATACGGAGATAAGTTTGTTGAACCAGATGATGACTGGTTGAAGAGTATTGAGGCCATAAGTGACGAATTGCTTGGGGTATACTCGAAAGCCAAAGATACTGCACTATCAGCGGCCTTCGGAGGCCGAAAGAAGAAGAGGCTTAACCGAGTATTTGATGCAATTGGGTTTATCTACCCCGACTACCATTACCCGATGCGAGGCCAAAAAAGGAAAGATACTTCTCCTGCAAAGGAAATTGCTTCAGCTACTCCTAGCGAACCGGCGCCGAAGAGGAAAAAGGTAAAGGTACTCACACACCCTCCACGTTATATTGAGCCGGCCACAGTGCCTGAGTTTATTGGTGAGGCCTCTTCGGCCACTAAAGCTAGAGAACCAACTCCGGTGGCAAAAATCGAGGAAATAGCCGAAGTACCAGCAACAGAGAAAACAGAAGAACCAAGGACTGAAAAAGCAAAAACATTAGAAATTTTAAGTCCGACAGCAAAAATCCAGAAGGGGCCAGCAGCGACCCCGAAAAGAAAAAGGATGGTTAATGTGCTGGATGTTTTGGAAACAATTAAATCTTCGAGCATAACTCCGAAGAAAACTGTTGAAGCTTCTGAAGTGTCTACTGAAGCCTTTGTTGCTGAAGCTTTGAAGCAACAATTTGAAACTGAAGCTGGGCCCTCAGAGCCCATCAAGGTAAAACCTTTGAAAGCTGAAGAAAGAAAATTGACAGAGGCAACTTTGGAAACCGAGAAAATAAAAATGACAGAGCCAATTTTGATTGAAGAAATTGACACTGGCGTCCCCGAAGCATCTTCCAAAATACATGATTATATTGTGCGACATGCTTCGGGGAAGAAACTATCTGAAGAAGAGATTTTTGAAGCTAATCACTATGCCCAAGAACTGAAGTATCCGAAGGGGGCTGCAGTGTTCAATGGAACAGACGAAGATGACTTCCTATACTGTCTCCCAGACAATAAAGAATTATCCGTCTGCCGAGAGATGGCTAGGAGCATGAGGTTCCCGAAGCTTGAAGCTGGCCTTTGCGCCATGACGAAGGAGGATCTTGCAGATAGCCTTGCATATAATAGTCTGAAGGTACAAAGATTGTAAATTTTGAAATTTATAAATTTTGAATTAGTCTTTTGCTGTTATGTTAATCCATTTATTCTTTTGAATAGGGCTTAATACTCAGCAATGCCTTAAGGGCACAAAAGAATGCTGAAGATGAGAGCTGCACTATTGCTCTTAACAACCTTCGAACAGAGGTTATAAGGCTAAGAAACGAAGCCTTGGAAAAGGACAAAATTCTGCTTACATTGGTGGATAAAATGAAGGAAGACGAAGCTAGCTCTAAAACTCAAGCCGAAGCTCAGAAGCACGAAATCGAAGATCTTCGGAAACAATTAGCCCGAGCTAAAGAAGAACGCATTCTTGAAGAAACAAAGCGAGAACTAAGTGATCAATGGGCAAATCATTTGGAAATAAATGTTGAAGAGCTTCGTGCTTCGAAGAAAAGATGCTATGGTAAATCCATAGAGTGTGTTAAAAAGATAAAATCCAGCTTCGCCAGCGTCGGCGCATTTTCTAGTGAAGAAAATTTCACAAGAGGGAATCGAGAAGGCCCGATTGAATGGATCAGTCACGAAGCTGAGGCCTTCGAGGAAATCTTGAATAGTCGCGGGGACATTTGTGCTTTCTCGGGCGCTAGAGGAATTGTTACTATTTTGGAGAAGAAAGGGTGCGAGCATGTGAAATCTTTGGCACAGTCTGAAGCTGCTTTATCCTCTGAAGATATCAAAGACCCTTCAGCCGAAGCAAGCCAGGTCGGTGGAAAATTTTTCACCGACATTTGGGACAATGGCGGCCAAGAAATGGCTCAAGAAATCATTCAGAGAAGCGAAAAAGGCATCCATGACGCTAGGAAGGTAGCGGAGGCTGCTGAAAAAAGCACAGGGCCCGAAGGGCAAATAGGTATTAATTAGTGGTTTTTATTCTGTTGTGATTTTTAATTTTAAACTTTGTTTGCGGTTTTGTAATAGTAATATAGCCGTGTCCTCTCCTCCCTCAGAACCTGCTGAGGCAGCTCCGGAACCCCCCCCCGAAGGGGGACGACGAAATTAGACAAATGGCCGAAGCCATCATGGACAAAGTTGTCAATCAGCTACTAAACGAAGCTGCAGAAGTAGTTCTTAGGGAAGATTAAGTGCTATTGTAAAAATACTTGGAACATGACATGTGTAAAACTTTGTAACTTTGAATGTAATATATAATCTATTTACGGTTCAATTCTTTACGATGCATGAAATTTTGCATACATACCGTTTTTTGAGCCTTCGGCGAAAAAACACCTTCCCTTCTTTTCATGCTTCGTGAAGAAAATCTTTTATGTATCACAAGAATTTCCATACTTCTCTGATGAAGAATATCCAAGCTTCGTGAAAACATTCTTCGAAGCTATAAAAAATTTTTATGTTGCCTCTCTGACGAAGCTATACTTCTTCTCAATTTATCTTGTGCTTTAGCACAATTTTCTCTTTTTCCAAAACATTCTTCGAAAATCAATACTGTGTTCCCTTCTTGTTCTATATGCAATATGATGTATGATGCTTATGTTATGCAAAATGATGTGATGATGTTATGCTATGCAAAATGATATTTATGCCGAAGATACACACATCTCTGCAATAGAGCACACAATCTTTTTATCTCAGCGCTGACTTTTTGCTGTAAGCCTCCCTTAGGAGCTTCTTCGCCTTTTACTTTCAGCGGAATCAGCGTTTATTTTTCGTTGTAAGCCTCCCTTAGAACCTTCTTCGCCTTTTACTTTCAGCGGAATCAGCGTTTATTTTTCGTTGTAAGCTCTGCATTCCCTTCAGAACGACTTTTGAGCAGAAAACTTACACTGCGCTCCTTTAGGAACGACTTTTTACTACTTCGAAGAAGTTACAGTGTGTTCCTTAGAACAAGTTTTTGATAATTCGAAGGTTCTCCGTGACACCATAAGTTCTTGTGCTTCAGTAACTCAAGCCTATGGAGAAGATATATTTTCATTATGATGATAAGCTAAACTGCTACAAGAATTTGAAAAAACGATAAAAGACACTTAAAACTTCCCACAATTGTTCTTTACTACAAAGAGAGTAAAAACTGAATGCGAAAAGCTGCTGTCGAGGTAGGATATTTTGTCAGTAAATATGCTTCGACTCTGGCACAGTGTTATTGACTGTGCGAGCTTCGGACTCCTCCTTGAGGTCCCTCTAGGGGTGAGAGTGCTGGCTCCCTTCTGGCTGCGGACCACGTTGTATTGGTGGTGGTGGTGGAAGCTGTTGCCAGGAAGCTTGGGGTTGGCTTGCCGAAGCAACAGAAGCTGCAGGGTGATTGCCTACATATTCTGGAATGTAAGGCGAATGGTACGAAGCAGTATGCATGACCTGCTTCGACTGGTTCTGTGGCGCTGCAGCCTCTGCTAGCTCCTTTTGCTTCTGGATGGTAACATGGCACATCCTGGTGGTATGGCCCTTGCCTTCACCACAGAATAGGCAATAAATTTTTCTTGGTTGATCTCCAAATCTTCCCCCGAAGCCCCTGTTGCCTCTGCCCCTTGGCGCTAGCGGCCGGAAAGAGCTTTGCTGTTGCCCCGAAGCTTGCGAGGAGCACTGTGGCCTTTGTTGTTGACTGCCTTTGTCATCACTTTGGGTAGAATTGTGAATTGACCTGACGTGCCTCGGATAAAATCTTCCTCCGAAACCCCTGGCCATTTCAGAGAACCTGAAAGCTTCCTCCCTTCTTTGGCGAAAATCATTGTCAGCTCGAATATACTCGTCCATCTTTTGGAGCAGCTTCTCCAAAGTTTGAGGAGGCTTCCTGGCAAAGTACTGAGCTGCAGGTCCTGGCGGAAGCCCCTTGATCATGGCCTCAATAACAATTTCATTGGGCACTGTTGGTGCCTGTGCCCTCAGACGTAGGAACCTTCGGACATATGCCTGAAGGTATTCTTCGTGATCCTGGGTGCACTGGAACAAAGCTTGAGCAGTGACCGGCTTCGTCTGAAACCCTTGGAAGCTGGTTATCAACATATCCTTCAACTTTTGCCATGAGGTGATTGTCCCTGGCCTAAGGGAGGAGTACCAGGTTTGTGCAACGCTCCTGACAGCCATGACAAAGGATTTTGCCATGACCGCCGTGTTGCCACCGTACGAAGATATAGTTGCCTCATAGCTCATCAAGAATTGTTTCGGGTCTGAATGACCGTCGTACATGGGGAGCTGGGGCGGCTTGTAAGACTGTGGCCAAGGAATAGCCTGCAGTTCTGTTGACAAGGGAGAAGCATCATCAAAAGCAAAATTTCCGTGATGGAAATCTTCATACCAGTCGCCCTCGTTGTAGAAGCCCTCTTGATGAAGCTCTCTGCGCGGGGGCCTTTGGTTCTGGTCATCTTGAGCAAGATGCCGAAGCTCTTTGGAGGCTTCGTCTATCTGCCTTTGAAGATCAGCTAGACGAGCCATCTTCTCCTTCTTCCGTTGAACCTGTTGATTGATCATCTCTAAATTTTGGATTTCTTGATCCAAGTCGTCCTTCGGAGGCGTTGGACTGGTGACCTTCCTCTTCTGGCTTCGGGCCTCCCTAAGAGAAATGACATCTTGATTGGGGTCCAGCGGCTGCAGAGTGGCAGCCCCTGTCGCTGAAGCTTTTTTAGACGGCATGACGAAGGTGACGCTTGCCGAAGATGTTCAAAACTTCAGAAAATGGGCGTGAGTTCACCGGAGGTGGGTGCCAATGTTGGGGACTTGTTCTCAAATGCTAAGAATTAAGAACAAGGCAACATAGAAAGTGTTAAATGTTAAAGTCCTTCGTCCTTAAAAACATTATATCCCTTCAGATGTAATGAATCTTGGACGAAGGTAACAAAGGAAAAGATTTTCATAAGATTGATTAACGGTAAAAAAGAACACATATATAAAATACAAATAATGGTTTGAGTATTATTATCAACTTATCTTTACTGCCAAATTCATGAAAATAAATTACAAGTGTACCTTCGGATTGATGGAAAGTAAGAATGCAGACGTAATGTGAAAAAGCGTGTGCCAGGTCAGCGTGAACAGTACGGGAGTGCTGTTCATCTATTTATAGGCACGGGACGCAGCCTGTGTAAAATTACATTGATGCCCTTTACATTTGATAATAACTTTATGTCAATCCTTCGAGGTTTAACTTGACTTTTCATCCTTAAGTCGGTTTCTCTTTTCCTTCATCATGCCGAAGCTTTTCTGCATGTAGCTTCGTGATCGTCCTATCTTTCGTCGTGATCGCTTTCCACCCCAGTCAAGCTTCGTCTTAACCATGCTCTTGTACACCCGCAACCTGACTCCGAAGATACCTGTTCACATGTTTCACTTGGAAAATATTGTCAAATCATGTTTTTGAGGAGCTTTGGAAGCCGAAGGCCCCCAACAAGTAGAGACTTGGTCGTTCGCTCCGCCTCAGAAGGTTATTTGACAGTGACTTGGTCATCCGCTCTACTTTGCGGGGGTTTGCACGGTGGGGACTTAGTCGCTTGCTTCGCCTCGTAAGGTTGCTCGATAGGGACTTGGTCGTCCACTCCGCCTTGCAACGTTGTTCGACATTGACTCGGTCGCCTGCTCTGCTTTTGTAGGGGTTGCTCAGTAGGTACTTGGTGAAAGGGAAATGTGCCCTTGGGCCATTTCTATAAATGTTTTGGTGATTACATGCCTAACACATGGTTTTAAGTTAATATGCGCTAAGTGGTTGAGAAGTGCAAAATCAAGAATCAAGGTATGTTTTCTAGCTTTAGTAAATGGTTTTTGGATACTAACATATTTCTCTAAGTGCTAGGAACCTTGTCAAGAAAAGTAGAAGTGGAATGGAGAAGTTTGGCTAAGTCTAGCCAAGACTTGCATCAGCCTGTGGCGCACCGGACACCGCACAGGACAATGTCTGGTGCACAGGCTGTTCAGCAGTGAAGTCACTGCTCTCGGGAATCGGCGTAGGCGACGTGGCTAAAAATCATCGGACTATCCGGTGGTGCACCAGACTGTCCGGTGAGCAATCAGCGCTCGCGCTTAGCACCCGGCGACGAACTCGTCGCTCTCGGGAAAAGTAAAGGCATTGCGGCTAAAAATCACCGGACTATCCGGTGCGCCAACGGCGCCCGCGGCCAACGGTCGGCTACGCGATCAACGGGCGACATGTGGCCTGAGCCAACGGTCAGTTGGGCACACTTGACTATCTGGTGTGCACCGGACAGTGCCCGGTGCGCCAACGGGACCCGAGGTCCAACGGTCGGCTGCGCCCAATAAGGAAGGAGATCGGGCACCGGACTGGTACTGTTCATGTCCGGTGGTGCACTGGAATGTCCGATGCGCCACCCGACAGAAGGCAAGAATTGCCTTCCAATTGGATCTCCAACGGCTCCTAGCTGCCTTGGGGCTATAAAAGGGACCCCTAGGCGCATGGAGCAGTACACCAAGCATTCTTTGAACATCCTAAGACTCCAAGACTCCACAATCATGTAATCGGTTCATCGTGTTAGAGATTTGAGCACCGTTTGAGTTGTAAACTCCCTGCGCCGTGTCTCTTGTGTTTCTTTTCACTTGAGAGGGATTGAGTGCAATCCTTGACCGAAGGAGGTCACCACAACGTGGAGTAGGCATTGGCCGAACCACGGGATAAAACACCATGTCTCTTGTGTTGCTTTTCATTGTGATTGATTTCTTCTCAAGAGCTCGCTCCATAGAAACTTAGTTTTAATCTAACTAACATTTTATAAACCAAGTTTGTGCTATTAGTGTTGAAATGTAGGATCACCTATTCACCCCCTCTAGGTGCTCTCAATTGGTATCAGAGTCGTACTCTTCATATAAGAGACTAACCGCCTGAAGAGATGGATCCTAAGGGCAAGGGGATGGTGATCAACGACAAAGAGGAGTCCCTCCTCAACAAGCCAAGAGATGACAAGCCCACTGACTCAGGCTCAAGTCACAAGAAGAGGGATGGAAAGAAGAAGAGGCGCATCAAGAAGATTATCTACTATGACAGTGATGCCTCCTCTTCTTCACCAAGGGATGACAACGACGACGACTCCTCGTCTAAAAAGAAAACTGTTAATCAAAACTACTCCTTTGATTATTCTCGTATTCCGTACAATTCAAATGATCATTTACTTTCTATTTTACTTGGAAAACCCCCACACTTCGATGGAGAGGATTACTCATTTTGGAGCCATAAAATGCGTAGTCATCTATTTTCCCTCCATCCTAGCATTTGGGAAATTGTAGAAAGTGGAATGCATTTTGATAGTACTGATAACCCTATGTTTATAAATAAACAAATTCATAAAAATGTCCAAGAAACTACTGTTTTGCTAGCATCTCTATGCAGGGATGAATTGAAAGGGAAATGTGCCCTTGGGCCATTTCTAGTATAGTTTTGGTGACTAAGTGCCCAACACGTATTGAGTGAGTAATCTTGTGCCAAATGATTTATGAAGTGCAAATCAACAAGAAGGTATGATTCTAGACTTAGTACGTTGGTTTTTGTGTACTAATATATTTGTCTAAGTGCTGGAATCAGAGAAAAGAGAAGAAGAAAAGATCTTGGCTGGAACAGCCAAGACTCAGCGCAGTCTGGCACACCAGACTGTCCGGTGGTGCACCGGACAGTGTCCTGTGCGCCAGGCCAGCCTCCAGTGAACAGGCCTCTCTCGGGAACTGACGGCGGTGTATGACTATAAATCACCGGACTGTCTGGTGGTGCACCGGACTGTCCAATGAGCCGTCTGCGGCGAAGTCGTCGCTCTCGAGAATCGTTCAACGGCGTACGGCTAAAATTCACCGGACGGTCCGGTGAGGCACCGGACTGTCCGGTGAGCCAACGGTCGACTGCGCCAACGGTCGGCCGTGCAATCCGCGCGTGACGCGTGGGCGCGCCAACGGTCGGCAGGGGGCACCAGACAGTGTCCGGTGCGCCATCTGCCGCAAATCTGCAACGGTCGACTGTGCTACTTTTGGAAGGAGATCTGCAGCGGACTATGAACAGTACCTGTCCGGTGGTGCACCGGACTGTCCGGTGCGCCACCTGACAGAAGGCAAGAATTGCCTTCCCAGATTGCTTCCAACGGCTCCTAGCTGCCTTGGGGCTATAAAAGGGACCCCTAGGCGCATGGAGGAGTCACCCAAGCATTCTTTGATCATCTCTAAGCACCAAGACTCCATTCTCGCGCATTCGATTCTTTGTGATAGGTGACTTGAGCTCTAGTTGAGTAGTGAACTCCCCGCATCGTGTTGTGAGCTCAAGTTGTGGTTTGTGTGCGTGATTGTGCTCGTTCTTTGAGTCTTGTGTGTGTTGCTCTTCCCTTCCTTACTTCCATGCTTCTTTGTGATCATCGTTTGTAAGGGCGAGAGGCTCCAAGTTGTGGAGATTCCTCGCGAACGGGAAATAGTGAAAGAAAGGAAAACACCGTGGTATTCAAGTTGATCATTGGATCAATTGAAAGATGTTGAGTGCGACCCTCGTCCATTGGGACGCCACAACGTGGAGTAGGCAAGTGTGATACTTGGCCGAACCATGGGATAAATATCTGTGTCTCTTGTGCTTGTTCTCTTCGTGACCACTGTGTTTCACAAGAGCTCGATCCTTAGCCACTTGACTCTATTGAACTAACACCTAATCAAGTTTTGTGGCTTCAAGTATTTGATTTTTACAGGATCACCTATTCACCCCCCTCTAGGTGCTCTCAATTGGTATCAGAGCCATTCTCTTCACGCAAGGGACTAATCGCCCGAAGAGATGGATCCTAAGGGAAAGGGGATGGTGGTCAACGACAAGACAAAGGAGTCCATCATCAATGAGCCAAGAGATGATAAGCCCTCGGACTCTGGCTCGAGTCATAAGAAAAAGGACGGGAAGAAGAAGAGGCACATCAAGAAGATCGTCTACTACGACAGCGACGAGTCTTCTTCTTCCCAAAGAGATGACGACTACGACGAGAAAAAGAAAACGGTCAACTCAAACTTTTCTTTTGATTATTCTCGTATTCCATTTAACTCAAATGCTCATTTACTTTCAATTCCACTTGGGAAACCTCCTCACTTTGATGGAGAGGACTATGCCTTTTGGAGTCACAAAATGCGTAGTCACCTATTCTCTCTCCATCCAAGTATTTGGGAGATCGATCAAAATGGAATGCTTTTTGATAGTACTGACAACCCCGTTTTCATTAATGAGCAAATCCACAAAAATGCACAAGCTACCACTGTTTTGCTAGCATCCTTGTGCAGGGACGAGTACCATAAGGTGAGCGGCTTGGATAACGCCAAGCAAATTTGGGACACCCTCAAGATTTCTCATGAGGGGAACGATGCCACCATGATCACCAAGATGGAGTTGGTGGAAGGCAAACTGGGAAGGTTCGCAATGATTAGGGGGGAGGAGCCAACCCAAACGTACAACAAGCTTAAGACCTTGGTCAACAAAATCAGGAGCTACGGAAGCACGAGATGGACGGACCACGACGTCGTCCGACTTATGCTCAGGTCCTTCACTGTCCTTGATCCTCACCTTGTGAACTCTATCCGTGAAAATTCTAGGTACACAAAGATGACGCCTGAAGAAATACTCAGAAAGTTTGTAAGCGGGCGGATGATGATCAAGGAAGCGAGATACGTGGATGAGGCATTGAACGGTCCCATGCCCATATACGAGCCTCAAATCGTTGCTCTCAAAGCAACAAGTAGCAGGGAGACGCTACCGAGCAAGGTGGCGCAAGTTGAGGCGGGCGGGCTAAACGAGGATGAAATGGCCCTCATTATCAAGTGCTTCAAGACGACGCTAAAAGGACGAAAGGAGCACCCTAACAAGAACAAAGCAAAGGGAAAGCGCTCCTGCTTCAAATGTGGTAAGACAGGTCATTTTATTGCTCAATGTCCCGATAATACAAATGACCAGGAACAAGAAAGGAACAGGAAGAGGGAGAAAAAGAAGGCCTACAAGAAGGCGAAGGGCGAGGCGCACCTTGGCAAAGAGTGGGACTCGGATTGTTCTTCGTCCGACTCCGACGACGAAGGACTCGCTCCCTCGGCCTTCAACAAGTCGTCGCTCTTCCCCAACGAGCGTCATAGTTGCCTAATGGCAAGGGAAAAGAAGGTAAACACTCGAGAAACTCCTAAGTACTCTACTTCTAGTGATGAGGACTCTAGTGATGATGAAGTAGATTACACTAGCTTGTTCGAAGGATTAGATAGAACTAAAGTAGAAAACATTAATGAATTGATTGATGCCTTGAATGAAAAAGATAGACTGCTAGAAAGGCAAGAGGACATTTTGTATGAGGAACATGGCAAATTTGTTAGTGTTCAAAAGTCTCTTGCCTTAGAGATTAAAAGGAATGAATTACTATCTTCTGAGTTATCAATTTGCAATGAATCTATTTCTAGCTTGAAGACTTTGAATGATGATTTAAATGCTAAGCTAGAAATAGTTAATAAATCTAGTCCTTGTGTAGAGCATGTTGTGATTTGTAATAGGTGTAAGGACTTCAATGTTGATGCATGTGTTGAGCACCTTACTTCTATTACAAAACTTAATGATGAAGTAGCAAGTCTTAATGCCCAACTTAAGACTTGCAAAAATGACTTTGATAAATTAAAATTTGCTAGGGATGCCTACATCGTTGGTAGACATCCCTCAATTAAGGATAGGCATGGCTTTCGAAGGGAAGCCAAGAACTTAACAAGTCAAAGGGTTCCCATTCCCAACAAAGAGAAAGGAAAGGCCCCTATGGCTAGTAGTAGTCAAAAGAACCATGCTTTCATGTACCATGATAGAAAATATTCTAAAGATGTTCATTATAATAGGAGTTATAATGCTTTTGACTCACATGCCATGATTGCTTCGAGTTCCAATTTTAATGGTAGGCCTAGGAGAAATATTGTGTCTCATGCTCCTAGGAAAGTTTGTAATAAACCTACCACTTTTTTTCATGCTTGCAACACTACATTTGTTCTTTCATGCAAAAATAAAAAAGGTGGTTGCTAAAAGGATGGGGGCCAAATGCAAGGGAGACAAGACTTGCATTTGGGTCCCCAAGGCTATTGTTACTAACTTTGTAGGACCCAACAAGAGTTGGGTATCTAAAACCCAAGCCTAATTTGCCTTGCAGGTTTATGCATCCGGGGGCTCAAGCTGGATTATCGACAGCGGATGCACAAACCACATGACGGGGGAGAAGAAGATGTTCACCTCCTACGTCAAGAATAAGGATTCCCAAGATACAATAATATTTGGAGATGGGAATCAAGGCAAGGTCAAAGGCTTAGGCAAGATAGCTATCACTAATGAGCACTCTATCTCTAATGTATTTCTAGTAGAGTCACTAGGCTATAATCTGCTGTCTGTTAGTCAATTGTGCCACATGGGTTATAATTGTCTATTTACAAATGTAGATGTGTCTGTCTTTAGAAGGAGTGATGGTTTACTAGCTTTCAAGGGTGTACTAGATGGCAAACTCTATTTAGTGGATTTTTCGAAAGAGGAGGCCGATCTAGATGCATGCTTAATTGCTAAGACTAGCATGGGCTGGTCGTGGCATCGTCGTCTAGCACATGTTGGGATAAAGAACCTTCACAAACATCTAAAGGGAGAACATGTGTTAGGTCTAACAAATGTGTTTTTTCGAAAAAGATAGACCTTGTGCAGCTTGTCAAGCAGGCAAACAAGTGGGAAGCGCTCATCACAGCAAGAATGTGATGACCACATCAAGACCTTTGGAGCTACTTCACATGGACCTCTTCGGACCCGTCGCCTACCTTAGCATAAGGGGAAGTAAGTATGGTCTTGTTGTTGTTGATTTTTCCCGCTTCACTTGGGTATTCTTTTTGCAGGATAAATCAGAAACCCAAGGGACCCTCAAGCGCTTTCTAAGGCGAGCTCAAAACGAATTTGAGCTCAAGGTGAAAAAGATTAGAAGCGACAACGGGTCCAAGTTCAAGAACCTTCAAGTGGAGGAGTTCCTTGAGGAGGAAGGAATCAAGCATGAGTTCTCCGCTCCCTACACACCACAGCAAAATGGTGTGGTAGAGAGGAAGAACAGGACGCTTATAGACATGGCGAGAACGATGCTTGGAGAATTCAAGACGCCTGAGCGGTTTTGGTCGGAAGCTGTGAACACAGCTTGCCACGCCATAAACTGGGTCTACCTTCATCGCCTCCTCAAGAAGACGTCGTATGAACTCCTAACCGGTAACAAACCCAACATTTCATATTTTCATGTATTTGGGAGTAAATGCTACATTCTAGTGAAGAAAGGTAGGAATTCCAAATTTGCTCCCAAAGCTGTAGAAGGGTTTTTGTTAGGTTATGACTCAAATACAAAGGCGTATAGAGTCTTCAACAAATCATCGGGTTTGGTTGAAGTCTCTAGCGACATTGTATTTGATGAAACTAATGGCTCTCCAAGAGAGCAAGTTGATCTTGATGATGTAGATGAAGATGATGTTCCAATGGACGCGATTCGCACCATGGCAATTAGAGATGTGCGACCACAGGAACACCAGGAGCAAGATCAATCTTCTTCCTCAACATTGGTGCACCCCCCAACTCAAGATGATGAACAGGTTTCTCAAAAGGAGGCGTGTGATCAAGGGGGAGCATAAGAAGATCAAGTTGTGGAGGAAGAAGCACCACGGTTCCCTCCAACTCAAGTTCGAGCGACGATTCAAAGGAATCATCCCGTCGATGTCACACCCGGCTTTAAGGAACAAAGACAGGTGCATCTCATACATGCCAAGAAGACAACATATATAATAACAGAGTGTATAGAGATAAATGTCATAAAACATCAGAGTGTTTATTACATAGCGGAAGACTTATTACAAAATAAAGTAATGAAGATAAAACGAACTAAGGATCGTCGGCGCCAATGTCGACTGGGAAACGCCACCTAGATCAGATCGAACTCCTCAGTGTTAGGCGGCTCCTCCTGAACCACCTGATCTTCTCCTGTGGGGGGGGGTGTGAGACAGCAAGGGTGAGCTCACACATGATCATAGCTCAACAAGTTGTGGGGAACCAGTGGACATAAACTCACAAAGGTGTGAGTTCATGTGATGTGTAAGGCTAATCAATGATAGGGGTTAAAGCTGAGCATTGCTTTTAAGTAGTTGGTCCAAATTTTATTAGCAATTACTAAGTGTAAGTAAATACCAAACCATAGATAAAGTAATAGAACAAATTTAATAATAAACCCATGCAATGCAAATGACAAAATTGAATTTAAGTTCCATAATTTAAACATCAGAGAGTCCTGAGCTGCTCATGACCGCGAGCACGGCTAGTATACCAGTTTTACACTCTGCAGAGGTTGTACCCTTTACCCACAAGTCATGCTACCCATCTGCCAAGGGGTCGCGAGTCCCATACACCTCTACCTAGGAAGCGCGGTAGGGCAACACTACGAGGCCTTTACAAAGTTCCACTAGCTTCCGAAAACCTGCTACAGTTTATAGGAAGTTCCAATGCAGGGTTCTTGGCTGACCGCCATCGCAGCAAAATCAACCAAGGACCTCCCTACACTGACCACTCCCCTACTGCCCTTGCCCCTTTCGGGTAAGGTAGTCTTCCACTAGCTTTCCTAATTAGTCAGCCAAGGGCGTCCCATTAAACCCTTGTGGTGGCACGTGGTTCTCAAGTTAAGCTCTATGTTCCAATTAACATTAATGAACTTGACATGAACATAAATAGAATAACAACAGAATTGGAACATAGAGGTAATAAATGATTATCCCAAAACCAGGTAAAGCAATAGCAAACTACCCAAGTGATTCAGGGGTAAACAAGGTAATGAGATAAACAATCTAGGGTGACCTATTGGGTCCCATCAAAATTAACCTATGCATGGATAAGTGATATTAAAGAACATTATTAGGTAAAAAGTGGTCAAGGGCACAACTTGCCTTCAATGAGCTCCTGCTCAGCTACTTCAACCTGCTGCTCACCAGGATCCTCAGCAACAGGCTCTTCTACTCGCCACAATACAAACAAGCACAGTGCATATAGAGAAATTAACATTACACCAAACATATAAACAAAATACACAGTAATAATCTACACATTAAAATAAAATTCTAGGAACAGGAATCATAATTTTTGGAGTTATAGAATTTAAGTTATGAATTTTCAAAGGTTTCATGTGTTTTAAATAGGATTAAGTGTGGGGTTAATCTTCTTACTGTTGTCATGATAAAATAGAGGCTCTAAGTGATAGAGAATTAAATTACAAAAATTTAGAAAGTGGAATGGAGTAATTTGGAGTTCATATGCATTTTCTATGAATTATTGAAGTTCTAGCATATATTTTTGTATTAAAAAGTAATTTCTATAATTAAATAACTGAATTTAAAGAGCTATGGACTGGGCCTCAAATCCTGGAAAGCGCAGGGGGCTCGGGGTAACATTCTAAGGCACAGCGCACAGCCACGATGGACTGCGGGTTGATTATATAAAAACAGAGGGGTCAAAATGCAAAATCGCGCCCGCGAAGGGGGTATGGACTAACTCTGGCCGTGCGATCACGGATGGACGCGTGGGATTAGATTTAACCAATCCCGAACCGGTACGCTATAGGAGTCCTTGGATCAACAATCTACGGTCTAGATTTAATTATCGCGGATCCAACCCAGAGCCCTCCGATCTCGATCGAACGGCGCACCCGCATCCACGCAGAACCGATACGCTTGGAGAGATCCTAGCCGATCAAGCCGGATCCGATGGCCCCTGGCTGTCGCCCTCCTTCCCCAGGCACTAGCTCACGGCGAGCCGGCCACCGCACGGCGGTGGGTTCACCGGAGCCCTCGCATCCGCCCAATTCGAGCGCCAAACTCCAATTCGCCCGACCCTCGCGAGATTCGAGACATCCCGAACCCAATTCTCCCCTCAATTTCTATCGCTACACAACGCAGACCCCCGGTCCACGGTGCTTCGCGATATAGGGCGGCCGACGGTGCTCCGGTGTGAAATTCCGGGGGCACACGCCGAGGTTTCCGCGCGGCGCTACTTCTACTGCCTTCTAACAACTCCAGAGAAGGGGGTTGGTGCTAACCTTGAGGCTCCGGCTGTCGCAGAGGCCCAATCCCACGACGCGGCGCGGATTGACGGTGGTGCGCCCACACCGGCGAGGAATTGGCGTCGATGCAGCGAAGCTATCCCCCAAATTGAGCACAACACCCCACTCCCCACTCACAGGCGATGCTCTGGTACACAATCGGGGAACGAAAACTCAGGCGGAGGGGTGAAGTCGACGGTGGCGGCGGCAGAGGGCTATGGCGGGCGAAACTCGCGCGAGGAGACGGAAGGAGCCGGGGAAAAAGGGGGGGATGAGTGGAATGAGTCGGTGACCGAAGCTTTTAAGCACCACAGCGCGGTCCGCGTGGTCAGATTCTGGCGGGGAGGTTCGCCGGAGATACCGGAGTTCGCCCGATGGCTAGGCGAGGGACGCGGTCGAGTTCGTTGGGTCCGGGATGACAAGAGGGCCCCGCGACGCAGCCTCTGTCAGCGCGGGCAGCAGCAAGCTGCGGCTGGCGCAGCGGACCCACGGATCAGTGAGGGTGAGCGCGAGGGGACGATTCAACGTGGACGCCAACCAGCGAATGACGCGTGGGGCCCATTTGTCAGCGAAAGGAGGAGTGGGCGCGGGATTGAGATGGGCTGCACGCGCTGAGGAAAGTAGGAGTGGGCCGAAATGGGTATTCACGGCCCAGGTAAGGTTTCTTCTCTTTTTCTTTTTATTTTCTGTTTCATTTCTTTTTTCAAATTCAAACTTCAATTCAAATTCAAACTTTGTGGCACTTTGTATCCTGGCTAATTATTTATTTTGATCATATCAACTGTGGTGCAGATATTTTAATGATAATTTTATTTGGATTGAATAATATTCCTTTCTCTTCCCTATTTTCATGGTTTTATTTTCAAGTTAAACTTTAAATTCTATGGATCCATTGAGATGCTATTAATGGTATATTTATTTTATTAAGCACAAATGTACATCCAAATAAAAACTCAGCATGATGCATAAACTTTAATGGTATATCCTTTTATGACTTATTTGTTTTTTTGAATTTAGTGTTCACATGTGATGATGTATAGAGGTCAAACTCACAAAAAGAGAAATTGTTTTCTCTATTGGTATTTATTTATTTTTTTTTCTAGCTATTTACAAGTAGGTGTTACAGTCGACCAAATATTGGGTGATATAAGCAAGGGAGTAACCACTCGCTCTAGATTAGCTAATTTTTATGAGCATTACTCTTTTGTCTCTTCTATTGAGCCTTTCAGGGTAGAAGAGGCCTTGCTAGATCCGGACTGGGTGTTGGCCTTGCAGGAAGAGCTCAACAACTTCAAGCGAAATGAAGTTTGGACACTGGTGCCATGTCCCAAGCAAAACGTTGTGGGAACCAAGTGGGTGTTCCGCAACAAACAGGACGAGCACGGGGTGGTGACAAGGAACAAGGCTCGACTTGTGGCAAAAGGTTATGCCCAAGTCACAGGTTTGGACTTTGAGGAGACTTTTGCTCCTGTGGCTAGGCTAGAGTCGATTCGCATTTTGTTAGCCTATGCCGCTCACCATTCTTTCAGGTTGTTCCAAATGGACGTGAAGAGCGCTTTCCTCAACGGGCCAATCAAGGAGGAGGTGTACGTGGAGCAACCCCCTGGCTTTGAGGATGAACGGTACCCCGACCACGTGTGTAAGCTCTCTAAGGCGCTCTATGGACTTAAGCAAGCCCCAAGAGCATGGTATGAATGCCTTAGAGATTTTCTAATTGCTAATGCGTTCAAGGTTGGGAAAGTTGATCCAACTCTTTTCACTAAGACATGTGATGGTGACCTATTTGTGTGCCAAATTTATGTCGATGACATAATATTTGGTTCTACTAACCAAAAGTCTTGTGAAGAGTTTAGCAGGGTGATGACACAGAAATTCGAGATGTCAATGATGGGCGAGTTGAACTACTTCCTTGGATTCCAAGTGAAGCAACTCAAGGATGGCACCTTCATCTCTCAAACAAAGTACACGCAAGACTTGATCAAGCGGTTCGGGATGAAGGACGCCAAGCCCGCAAAGACTCCAATGGGAACCGATGGACATGTCGACCTCAACAAAGGAGGTAAGTCCATTGATCAAAAGGCATACCGGTCTATGATACGGTCTTTACTTTATTTATGTGCTAGTAGACCAGATATTATGCTTAGTGTATGCATGTGTGCTAGATTTCAATCCGACCCAAGGGAGTGTCACCTTGTGGCCGTTAAGCGAATTCTTAGATATTTAGTTGCTACGCCTTTCTTCGGGATCTGGTATCCAAAGGGGTCTACCTTTGACTTGATTGGATACTCAGACTCCGACTATGCTGGATGTAAGGTTGATAGGAAGAGTACATCAGGGACGTGCTAATTCCTAGGAAGGTCCCTGGTGTCTTGGAGTTCTAAGAAACAAACTTCTGTTGCCCTATCCACCGCTGAGGCCGAGTATGTTGCCGCAGGACAGTGTTGCGCGCAACTACTTTGGATGAGGCAAACCCTCCGGGACTTTGGCTACGATCTGAGCAAAGTCCCACTCCTATGTGACAATGAGAGTGCAATCCGCATGGCGGACAATCCTGTTGAACACAGCCGCACAAAGCACATAGACATCCGGCATCACTTTTTGAGAGACCACCAGCAAAAGAGAGATATCGAAGTGTTTTATGTTAGCACCGAGAACTAGCTAGCCGATATCTTTACCAAGCCTTTAGATGAGAAGACCTTTTGCAGGCTGCGTAGTGAGCTAAATGTCTTAGATTCGCGTAACTTGGATTGATATAGAGCATATATGTGTTTTATGCCTTTGATCATGTTCCTTTATGCATTTTATTGCTTATTTACGGTGCTCAAGTTGTGCAAGGGATCCCCGGACCTCACAGGTCCATGTGTGAATGATGCACATACTTAGGGGGAGAAATGCCACAACTTGACCCTTTGAGACTAATCGTGTGCTTGAGTTTCTTTTTAGTCTCAAAGGTGGATTGAAAGGGAAAAGGTGAACTTGGACCATGCAAGACTTCCACTGCACTCCGATGAGAGGGTAACTTACTCCAAGTTCATCTTCGTGCTCTTATTGCCTTTTTACTCGTAATTGAAGATTTTGGTGAGGCAATGGGGTTTAAGGGCCAATAATGATCTCGTTTTGGTGCTTAATGCCAAAGGGGAAGAAATTAAGGCCAAAGCAAATGGATCAGCTACCACTTGAGATTTTTGAAAATAGTAGAGTTAGAACTTTTGTTTTGTCAAAATACTCTTATGTGCAAAATTTGGCCCCTTGTGGGGAGAATGTAGGATTATGGGAAAAAGGGGGAGTTTTTGGCTCTTGATCAATTTTTCTCATGGAATACCTCTCTTCATGCCTAAACAAGTTTGTTTGACTAAGAGATAGGAAATTGAGTTTGATTTCAAAAACAAACCAAGTGGTGGCAAAGAATGATCCAAATATGCCAAATTTGAATCAAAAACAATTCTTGTTCTCAATTGCTTTGATGTTGCACTTCTTTTAGTTGCTTTTTGATGTGTTGGCATAAATCACCAAAAAGGGGGAGATTGAAAGGGAAATGTGCCCTTGGGCCATTTCTAGTATAGTTTTGGTGATTAAGTGCCCAACACGTATTTAGTGAGTAATCTTGTGCCAAATGATTGATGAAGTGCAAATCAACAAGAAGGTATGATTCTAGACTTAGTACGTTGGTTTTTGTGTACTAATATATTTGTCTAAGTGCTAGAATCAGAGAAAAGAGAAGAAGAAAAGATCTTGGCTGGAACAGACAAGACTCAGCGTAGTCTGGCACATCGGACTGTCCGGTGGTGCACCGGACAGTGTCCGGTGCGCCAGGCCAGCCTCCAGTGAACAGGCCTCTCTCGGGAACTGACGGCGGTGTACGGCTATAAATCATCAAACTGTCCGGTGGTGCACCGGACTGTCCGGTGAGCCGTCTGTGGCAAAGTCGTCGCTCTTGGGAATCGTTCAACGGCGTACGGCTAAAATTCACCGGACGGTCCGGTGAGGCACCGGACTGTCCGGTGAGCCAACGGTCGACTGCGCCAACGGTCGGCCTTGCAATCCGCGCGTGACACGTGGGCGCGCCAACGGTCGGCAGGGGGCACCGGACTGTCCGGTGTGCACCGGACAGTGTCCGGTGCACCATCTGTCGCAAATCTGCAACGGTCGACTGTGCTACTTTTGGAAGGAGATCTGCACTGGACTATGAACAGTACCTGTCCGGTGGTGCACCGGACTGTCTGGTGCGCCACCCGACAGAAGGCAAGAATTGCCTTCCTAGATTGCTTCCAACGGCTCCTAGCTGCCTTGGGGCTACAAAAGGGACTCCTAGGCGCATGGAGGAGTCACCCAAGCATTCTTTGATCATCTCTAAGCACCAAGGCTCCATTCTCGCGCATTCAATTCTTTGTGATAGGTGACTTGAGCTCTAGTTGAATAGTGAACTCCCCGCATCGTGTTGTGAGCTCAAGTTGTGGTTTGTGTGCGTGATTGTGCTCATTCTTTGAGCCTTGTGTGTGTTGCTCTTCCCTTCCTTACTTTCGTGCTTCTTTGTGATCATCATTTGTAAGGGCGAGAGGCTCCAAGTTGTGGAGATTCCTCGCGAACGGGAAATAGTGAAAGAAAGGAAAACACCGTGGTATTCAAGTTGATCATTGGATCACTTGAAAGAGGTTGAGTGCGACCCTCATCCATTGGGACGCCACAACGTGGAGTAGGCAAGTGTGATACTTGGCCGAACCACGGGATAAATATCCGTGTCTCTTGTGCTTGTTCTCTTCATGACCACTGTGTTTCACAAGAGCTCGATCCTTAGCCACTTGACTCTATTGAACTAACACCTAATCAAGTTTTGTGGCTTCATGTATTTGATTTTTATAGGATCACCTATTCACCCCCCCTCTAGGTGCTCTCATGAATATAACAAGGTCAGCGGCTTGGACAATGCCAAACAAATCTGGGACACCCTCAAAATATCTCACGAGGGTAATGATGCCACCATGATTACCAAAATGGAATTGGTGGAAGGCGAGCTGGGGAGGTTCACGATGATTAGGGGTGAAGAGCCAACACAGACCTACAACAAGCTCAAGACCCTGGTCAATAAAATCCGAAGCTATGGGAGTACAAGATGGACGAGTCATGACGTCGTCCGACTCATGTTCAGGTCATTTACAGTTATTGATCCCCATCTTGTAAATATTATTCGTGAGAACCATAGGTACACCAAGATGACGCCCGAGGAAATCATCGGAAAATTCGTGAGCAGGCGCATGATGGTGAAGGAGGCACGATACGTGGACGATGCCTTGAACGGTCCACTACCCGTCTACGAGCCGTAGCCCGTTGCTCTCAAAGCAACTAGCACCAGGGAGGCGCTACCTAACAAGGTAGCACAAGTGGAGGCTGTCGGGCTCAATGAGGATGAGATGGCGCTCATCATCAAGCGCTTCAAGACCGCACTAAAAGGACGCAAGGAGTACCCCAACAAGAACAAGTCAAGGGGAAAACGCTCCTGCTTCAAATGCGGTAAGAGTGATCATTTTATAGCTCAATGCCCTGATAATGATAGTGACCAGGCACAAGAAAAGCATGGGAAGAGGGAAAAGAAAAAGAACTACAGGAAGGCCAAGGGCGAGGCGCACATCAGGAAGGAATGGGACTCCGACTTTTCTTCATCCGACTCTGAAGATGAAGGACTAGCTGCCTTGGCCTTCAACAAATCTTCGCTCTTCCCCAACAAACACCATACGTGTCTTATGGCCAAAGAGAAGAAGGTATGTATTCGAGACACTCCCAAATACACTTCTTCTAGTATTGAAGAATCGTCTGATGATGAAGTAGATTATACTGATTTGTTTAAGGGATTAGATAGAACTAAAGTAGACAAAATAAATGAATTAATTGATGCTCTTAACGAAAAGGATAGACTGCTAGAAAAGTAAGAAGATATTTTATATGAGTAACATGATAAGTTTGTTAGTGTTCAAAAATCTCTTGCTATAGAAATTAAGAAGAATGAACTGCTGTCTTCCGAATTGTCTACCTGTCATGAATCTATTTCTAGCTTAAAGAATTTAAATGATGATTTGAATGCTAAGCTAGAGAAAGCAAATGAAACTAGTTCATGTGTAGAGCATGTTGTTATTTGCAATAGATGTAACGACTTTGATGTTGATGCTTGTAATGAACGTGTCTCTACTATTGCTAAGTTAAACAATGATGTTGCAAGTCTTAATTCTCAACTTAAGACTTGTATGGATAATTATGAGAAACTTAAATTTGCTAGGGATGCCTACACTGTTGGTAGACACCCCTCAATTAAGGATGGACTTGGTTTTCAAAAGGAAACCGAGAACCTAACAAGCCAAAGGACTTCCGTTCTCAACATGGAGAAAGAGAAGGCTCCTATGGTTAGTAGTTCTTCACATGATCAAAAGAACCATGCTTATCTTTATGCTCATGTCAAGAAAGTTTCTCATCATGATAAATGTTATAATCAGGCTGCTTTACCTACTTATCATGATTCACATGTTATGTTTGCTTCTAGTTCCACATATGTTCATGATAGGAGTAGGCCTAGGCGCAATCATACTGTTTCTTGTACACCTAGGAAAGTTTACACTGGTTCAACTGCTATGTATCAAATGTGTAATGCTTCTTTTGTATTGTTATGCAAGAATGCCAAAGTAGTTGCTAGAAAATTGGGATATAAATGCAAGGGAGACAAGACTTGCATTTGGGTTCCAAAAGTTATTGTAACTAACCTTGTAGGACCCAACAAGAGTTGGGTACCTAAAACCCAAGCTTAATTACCTTGCAGGTTTATGCATCCGGGTGCTCAAGCTGGATTATCGACAGCGGATGCACAAACCACATGACGGGGGAGAAGAAAATGTTCACCTCCTACGTCAAGAACAGGGATTCCTAGGATACTATTATCTTTGGAGATGGGAACCAAGGCAAGGTTAAAGGATTGGGCAAGATAGCCATCACGACCGAGCACTCAATATCAAATGTATTTTTAGTAGAGTCGCTTGGGTATAATTTATTGTCTGTAAGTCAATTGTGTCATATAGGCTACAGTTGTTTATTTACAAATATCGATGTATCTGTCTTTAGAAGGAGTGATGGTTCATTAGCTTTTAAGGGTGTATTAGACGGCAAGCTCTATTTAGTTGATTTCTCAAAAGAGAATGCCGATCTAGATGCATGCTTAATCGCTAAGACTAATATGGGCTGGCTTTGGCATCGTCGTCTAGCACATGTTCGGATGAAGAACCTTCATAAACTTCTAAAGGGAGATCATGTGTTAGGACTAACCGATGTCTATTTTGAGAAAGGCAGACCTTGTGCAGCATGCCAAGCAGGGAAACAGGTGGGAAGCACTCATCACAGCAAGAATGTGATGACCACATCAAGACCACTGGAACTCCTACACATGGATCTCTTCGTCCCTGTTGCCTATCTTAGCATCGGGGGAAGTAAGTATGGTCTTGTTATAGTTGATGATTTTTCCTGCTTCACTTGGGTATTCTTTTTGCAATACAAATCCGAAACCCAAGGAACCCTAAAACGCTTCTTAAGGAGAGCTCAAAATGAGTTTGAGCTAAAGGTGAAGAAGATAAAAACGACAATGGGCCAGAGTTCAAGAATCTACAAGTTGAAGAATATTTTGCGGAGGAAGGAATCAAGCACGAGTTCTCCGCTCCCTACACACCACAGAAAAATGGTGTAGTAGAGAGGAAGAACAATACGCTAATCGACATGGCGAGAACGATGCTTGGAGAGTATAAGACGCCTGAGCGGTTTTGGTCGGAAGCTTTGAACACAGCCTGCCATGCCATAAACCGGCTCTATTTGCACCATCTCCTCAAGAAGACTTCCTACGAAGTCCTTACCTGTAACTATGGCAATAAAAACCATTAAATAAAAATAATGCAGTTAGTTTATTAATGGTAATTATGGCAATAAATTTTTCATTCAAGTGTTTGTTATTTATTTGTATTTGAAATAATTTTTGATTGCTCATGATTGATTTTGGTTATTGAATAGCATTTCTTCTTAAATGAAAATCCAAATAAATAATATAATAATTATTAGTCTAAAAATAAATACTTTATTTATAAAAAATTTTGGTTTAATTATTATGAATTTTAAGGTTATTTTAAAATATATTTTGAATTTAGAAAAGAAATAGAAAAAACCTAATCTAAACCCTAACCCTAAAGGCCACTAAGGCCCATGTAAGGAGCCAGCCGTGCGCGCCCCTCTCCCTTTCCACCAAGCCGCCGCCACTTCTCTCTCCTCCCTTTCCCCTTTCTCTCCCACGCGCAGCCGCCTAGCCTTCCCCCACCCATGCCCTTCTCTCTTCTCTCCTCCCTGCTCTCTTCACCAAGCCGCCAAACCGCGACCGAGCCCCGAGTCGCAGGACCTGACGCCGCCGCTGCCAGGCGCCCCACGCCCAAGCCGCGCTGGCCGCCGAGCGACCCCAAGCCAGGACGCCGGCCGAGTCCCGCCCGCACCCAGGAGCCGCCCAGCCCAAGCGTGCCCAGGACTGCCGAAGCCCCGACGCCCGAGCACCGACTGCGCGCACTGCGCTACACAGCCGACCGCGCTATGAGCCACGCCACCCGCGACCGAGGCGCCCAACACTGACCGCATGCCGTGCCTAGCCGACTATTCTTCTTGTGTGCGTTAATGGAGCTTCAAAGCTTCCGTTTCTCCTCCCCATTACCTCCCTCCATTGATGAACGCCATCAATGGCACCTTTAAACCACCGGCCATATCTCCCTCTCTCCCTGGCGTCTCTCCCTCTCACCCTTCTCCTCTATAAAATCCGACGCCGAGCCCATGCTCCTCCCTACCCGAGCTCTCCCTTTCTCTCTCGCGCTCTCCCCATTCTCGAGCTCGCCGTCGACCGGACCGTCTACCCCACTGTTCGTAGAGACTCGCCGGAGCTCGTGCTCACCGTCCGTGTCTCCCAGCCGAGCCTCTGTACCGTTCCCTGCTCGTCAACCTCCATCCCTGCGCATGAGCGAGAACCTAAGGTTGAAGACAACCCCAAAATGTTGATTTATTTTCAAAAGCATGTTTTGAATTAAATTATGAATTTTGTGAATTATTGTTGTAATATTGAGATGATGTGATTTGGCGATTCATGTGTATGTGAATCATTTGAGTATATGTGTATTAGACATGTTATTTGTGCACAATGGTTTTGACGAAATTCGGTAGACATGTGCTAAAAATACTAAATAAGTGATTTTATAACTAACTTTGTTTAGGATGAATTTTAATGTTTATTTAGAATTTATAATCAAAAGGTTCATTTAGGCTCACTAAATAAATAATGGAAATTCTTGAGCACGGAATTAGTAAGTGGTGTAGAATTTATCTTGGTGCCAGAATTATAGGTTAATCATCGGTCTAAGTTATTTATTAGATGTTTTGGCCTCTGATTATTGTTGATACTTTCTTTTGGAAAGAAAATATAAAACTAAAAGAATATCACCAGTCGTAATGAAAATAGGTTTTTACTATTCATGATAAATGTATTCATAAGTATAGCACTTAATTACTTAGAATTAGTAAAATACTTATTTATGTCATAGTAACCATGAATATGTTATTAAAAGTCCCATTTAGTAATCTACATTAATTCTTAGAATATTAATGAACGGTGATTTAGAAATAAACATTGTAACGATACGTATAATTTCTATTTAAGAAAGAAAGGAGAAAAACCGAAAGAATAGAATTTTATTATAATATTGATAAAATGGCTTAATTTAGTGCTCACACCGTCATAACTAAAATGGTAGTTAATGAATATAGTATTCATTTTAAATATCTAGGTCATATGTTCCTAAACTAAAGGTAAAGATAAGTAATAGATTAATTATGTTTCCTCATAATCTAGTTAATTAGAATTATATTTCAATTTGTTCACAACTGGTTATATAGGCTTAATTAATCATTTAATCAAACTTAGTCCATGTCATATATATATATATCAATTAGTTTTCTAGACATGATTAATATTATCCATCAAATTAGTCCATATTATTTATATATATCACTTAGTTTTTCCTAAAGGATAAAATAACTAAATTAGTGTTCATGTTCTTTTTATAATTAAAATGTTAGTTTACATATTATTTTGTACATAACTTTCTTAATAAAGAATATAGACCATGTACCTTCTAATAAAAATAAAAGATGGTTATTCGTTCATTATCTTTTACATGAAAATCCACTTAAGGCCTATAACCTAGCTTTTCATAAAATAGGTATTTAATAATAATGATCTTTTCACATAAAACCTATTTAGACTTATATCTTAGTTTATCGTAAGTGAATGTTTAACAATGATTTATAAGATGTTCCATAATGCTTCTAAAATTAATAACGTGTTTCGTAGCCCATTAACCTTAGATATATAACATATATCTTTTCTAAAAGGTTAAAAAAGTTTAATATTGTTATAACGTGTTTTATCATCTTATAAACCCTTAATCTTAGACATATCACCTATGACGTTTTATAAAAGATTAAATTGGTGAACCTAATATTTGTATATTTTAATTAAGATATTTTAAGCTCATGTCTTGTTTTATAAAGTATAGATCACACATTTTTGAAAAGAATACCTACTTATTATAACCATTACTTGCGAAGTTTTTGAAAAACGAATGCTCTTTTCGTTAAGCTTTCTTTTAGCTTGCGTATGGTGAATGTTGTATGTTATTGGGTGGTGTTTGTTTCTACTTGTTTGTTTGTGTGATATTCAGTGGTTGATCTAGTAGTTAAGAATCAAGATCTATTCTGATCCATGGAAGAAACTCAAGTTTTCTATAAGCAAGGCAAGTGGATATCTTCCTCTGCATACTCTGTTTGATCCCAAACAATACATTTAATGAAGTTTATTCTTGGATATATCTGCATAATTTGATGGGTTACCTATTCGGATACACCTAACCTTTTCTACTGTATTCCTTGATCAAACTTGGGTATTATACTTTACCTTCGTAGCTATGCTATTGCTACAACTTAACTTTATGCAGTCACTCTTGTTTGTGATATTAATGTTCCAAATGATAAGTTTACATTATTGTTGCTAATTCGACGATTAAGCAAGATCATATGATTTAATTGGAACATGGAGTGACCACCCGAGAAAACAGTGCTACCATGAGGGTGGTATGGGACGCCCTTGGCTAAATAACTAGGGAAGTCTTATGTTGGGTGCTGGTCGTGGTCGACCAGAACGGGGGCATCTACCAAGCGCTTATATTTCTGGCTCAGGCAGATTGGATACGGGCATAATTCTCGAGCTTTACCATGTAGACTGGTCTATAAATTGGTTACGTTAGGTGTGCTTTATGCAGTTTGACCATTTCCAGCATTTGCATAATGAGGACTCTAGGGAAAAGCCTCGTAGTGAGACACTAGCCAGTCACCTCGGAAGTGAATACGGGACTTGCAAACCCAGGCTAGAAGGGAATCACGACTCATGGGTAAATATGTGCCACCTCTGCAGAGTGTAAAACTGATATATCAGTCGTGCTCACGGTTATGAGCAGCCTGGAGCCTCACATGATAATTGAACTTGAAGATGGAAATAAATCATGGTCCTTTTTGGTTCAACTGGTTCTGAGCTTATGCTGGTGATTATTTATGCTGATGATATATATGCTGATGAATATTGTTCATGCTTAATTGGGATTGGTATATACGTATACCTAGTAATCAGGTGTTGATAATAAAATGTTGACCAACTAAAATGCCAATCGCATTAAACTTTAGCCTTACCTTGTTACCTTGCATTTTCCCCCACTTGCTGAGCCCCGACCATAAGTGAGCTCACCCTTGCTTAATTTTGATCAGAAGTTTGCAGATGAAGTTATGATGTTGAGCTCCATGGATGCTAGTCTAATGATACCCTCGGTCATCATCCTGTAGATGGATGTCCATGTTTCGTTGTACTTTGATGAATAAAGGTTAAGACATTATGTCTGTTCGAAGTGTAATATGTTAATATAATCGTTATTTACGCCTTTATGTATTGTTCTTTTGATATATTACACTTGTGACGTCAACATATGTGTGGAAATAGATCATGGCACACATATGCTATGCATTCGGTTTTGCCCCCTAAAACCGGGTGTGACACCCTCCGGGACTTTGGCTACAATCTGAGCAACGTCCCACTCCTATATGACAATGAGAGTGCAATCCGCTTGGCGGATAATCCTATTGAACACAACCGCACTAAGCACATAGACATCCGACATCACTTCCTGAGAGACCACCAGCAAAGGGGAGATATCGACATTTACCATATTAGCACCGAGAACCAGCTAGCCGATATCTTCACCAAGCCTTTAGATGAGAAAAGGTTTTGCAGGTTGCGTAGTGAGCTAAATGTCTTAGATTCGCGTAACTTAGATTGATCTATAGCGTACATGTGTTCTATGCCTTTTGATCATGTTACTTTGAGCATTTACATAATTTATTGCTTATTTGTGGCGCTCAAGTTGTACAAGTCATCCCCAGACCTCACAAGTCCTTATGCAAATGATGCACATGTTTAGGGGGAGATGTGCTACAACTTGACTCTTTGAGACTAACTTGTTTGTTTGAGTGCACTTGAAGTAGTCTCGATGGAACATTGAAAGGGAAAATGAACTTGGACGAAGAAAAGACTTCCACTGCACTCCGGTATACATGTATTTTATTCCAAGTTCATACTAATGCTCTCATTGCCTTTTTGCTCTTATTTAACATTTTGGTGAGGCAATGGGGTTAAAGGCCAAAAGTTATCCCATTTTGGTGCTTAATGCCAAAGGGGGAGAAATTAAGGCCAAAGCAAATGGATCAGCCAACCACTTGTGAATTTCAAAAATTGTAGAGTTAGAATTTGTATTTTGTCCAAAATCCGCTCATTGCAAAATTTGGTCTCTTATGGGGGAGAATTTTGATTATGGGAAAAGGGGGAGTTTTTGACCCTCGATCAATGTTACTCTTGAAATATCTCTCTATTTTCCCAAAAAGTGTGTTTGACTTAGAGATAGAAAAAAGAATTTGATTTGTGAAAATAAACCAAGTGGTGGCCAAAGTGATCCAAATATGCCAAACACCGAGTAAGAAAATTTGGTCTTCAAATTTGTATTTTTGATTGCTTTTTAATGTGTTGGCATAAATCACCAAAAAGGTTGCTCGACAGGGACTTGGTCGTCCGCTCCGCCTTGCAACGTTGTTCGACAGTGACTCGGTCGCCCGCTCTGCTTTTCTGGGGGTTGCTTGGCAGGTACTTGGTGAAAGGGAAATGTGCCCTTGGGCCATTTCTATAAATGTTTTGGTGATTAGATGCCCAAGACATGGTTTTAAGTTAATATGCGCTAAGTGGTTGAGAAGTGCAAAATCAAGAATCAAGGTATGTTTTCTAGCCTTAGTAAATGGTTTTTGGATACTAACATATTTCTCTAAGTGCTAGGAACCTTGTCAAGAAAAGTAGAAGCGGATTGGAGAAGTTTGGCTAAGTCTAGCCAAGACTTGCATCAGCCTGTGGCGCACCGGACAGTGTCCGGTGCACAGGCTGTTCAGCAGTGAAGTCACTGCTCTCGGGAATCAGCGTAGGCGACGTGGCTAAAAATCACCGGACTATCCAGTGAGCAATCAGCGCCCGCGCTCAGCACCCGGCGACGAACTCATCGCTCTCGGGAACAAGTAAAGGCGCCGTGGCTAAAAATCACCAGACTGTCCGGTGTGCCAACGGCGCCCGCGGCCAACGATCGGCTGCGCGATAAACGGGCGACACGTGGCCCGAGCCAACAGTGGGTTGGGCACACCGGACTGTCCGGTGTGTACTGGACAGTGTCCGGTGCACCAACGGGACCCGAGGTCCAACGGTCGGCTGCGCCCAATAAGGAAGGAGATCGAGCACCAGACTGGTACTGTTCATGTCCGGTGGTGCACCGGACTGTCCGGTGCGCCACCTGACAGAAGGCAAGAATTGCCTTCCAATTGGATCTCCAACGGCTCCTAACTGCCTTAGGGCTATAAAAGGGACCCCTAGGCGCATGGAGCAGTACACCAAACATTCTATGAACATCCTAAGACTCCAAGTCTCCGCAATCACGCAATCGGTTCATCGTGTTAGAGATTTGAGCACCGTTTGAGTTGTAAACTCCCAGCGTCGTGTTTTGTGCTCACATCTTGGCTTGTGTGCGTGTGTTTGCTGCGAATGGAGTCTTGCGTGTGTTGCTTTCCCTCCCTTACTCTTGTGCTTCTTTTGTGATCAACCTTGTAAGGGCGAGAGGCTCCAATTTGTGGAGATTCCTCGCAAACGGGAAAAGTATACTAAAGAAAATTATGGTACTCAAAGTTGATCATTGGATCACTTGAGAGGGATTGAGTGCAATCCTTGACCGAAGGAGGTCACCACAACGTGGAGTAGGCATTGGACGAACCATGGGATAAAACATCGTGTCTCTTGTGTTGCTTTTCATTGTGATTGATTTCTTCTCAAGACCTGCTCCATAGCAACTTGGTTTTAAACTAACTAACATTTTATAAACCAAGTTTGTGCTATTAGTATTGAAATTTGCAGGATCACCTATTCACCCCCCCCCCCTCTAGGTGCTCTCACTTGGTCGCCCGTCCTGCCTCGCGGGTTTGCTTGATAGGGACTTGGTCGCCCTTTCTGCCTCGCGGGTTCGCTCGGCAGGGACTTGGTCGTCTGCTCTGCCTTGTAAGGTTGCTCGGTAGGAACTTGGCCGTACGCTCCGCCTCAAAAGGTTGTTCAACATGGACATCTTCAGTATTTATTTGGGCACTGTTCCAGGGTGCCCAACAAATCTTAAAAAGGGAAGTCCTTTACTAGAAAGGATGCTAACCATTTTTTATGTTTGATTGCTTGTAACATAAAGATATACAAATTATTTAAAAGTGTCCCTCATCTAATTGACTAAGGTTTAACTTAAGGGTTCATTAAGGACTAGGTTTCAAGAGATCAAATAAACTTGATGAGATAAACATGTTCATAATCTCAAGCGGTGTGGAGCAAAAGATTTATCCGAGCTAGGTTCCTAGACACCCATGGCTCTTTTTTGACAACTAGTAAGGTACTCGTGCTAACGAAACAACAGATCTAAAAGGCAATAAAATTGATTAGGATAATGAGAGGTGCAAAAAATATGAATCGTTGTTTCTTATCATAAGCTCTGAAATCTTGCTAAGGCGACAAATTAAAATGAAGTGAATATACATTAAGGATAATAATTTTAAGAAAAACTTGAGTATCATTACAAATAAAATCACATCTATTAAACCATATCCACATTGATACAACAAATCTAAAAGGTAATAAAATTAATAATCGTGGTAAAATTTATTAGGATAACAAGATGTGCAAAAAACATGAATCTATTATCATAAGCGCTGAAATCTCGCTAAGGCGACAAATTAACAAACCTTGCAGATTGAACCACTTCTCCATTCAAAATGTCATAGTCAGCTTGTTGGTTGTCTTCATCCAAATAATAATGAGCTGCATGATTGTAAATTATATTAACCATTATCCAAATAATCGATGAATGTTTATAGATTGCTATATCCTTCCTCCCTGATCCATGACATGTGCAAAAACAATTATGCACGTATCTGTATGTTCATTATTAGCAGATGGAGTGTCATTGTAGTCAGGAGCATTGAATGTACCATGTACTGTAGGGGTTTCATTTTATGGCATAAAGTGATTCCAGCCAGTTTGGCCTCGAGGAAAAAATAATGGGTATGCTAATGGGTCGTAACAACCATGGTATGCTTTGATACATATAGGGCGATCTCCTGTAGCATATATGATCACACTTCTATCGAAACTTCTTTGCGGGTCATTTCCTTCAAACCAGATAGCAACAACTTGTGAGGCAGTGGGCGCATTGTACCTTGCTTATGCAGAAAGAAACATGTTAAAAATCATGTATTACAAAAATAAATGTGCTACAAGTAAACAACAAAGAAAGGTGATGCAAACTCATGTACCTTCGTTGGTCAGGTGTTACATTAGTGTTGAGTTCAATAACATAGTCATCTAGACTTGGAATGGCTCCAAGTCTATTGAAAGTTTGTACATATGGATTTCCCTCTAATATTGTCAAGATATTTCTAATGACATTAATATCAAGGTATGGTGATCTCCGTGCCCTTTGGGCCAATGTAGCATCTTCTGTATCATAGAAGTAAAGTTGCAAATGACGAGGGCCTTGAGAACCTGACACTAAATGGTCGAGACAATGATACAAGGCACCTTGGACACGAAATGTATATATACCCGTATTAGCTGATGTGCTAACTCGTTGGTCCAATGTAACTCCAAGACTGGTGAAGGAGAAATGAGAGTTGAAGTATCGTATGTTTTTTTCTAAAATATTTTGCATCGTCATCTCCCTGACTGGTGAACAACCTTTTCAACTCAGTAGGCACATCAGATATGTGCACTTTAATCTTTCCCTTTCTGCAACACATTCCATGTGGCTCAAATTGAAATTTCATGGCTCCGCAATAACAACAATCAGGTATTTTTCGCAGTACATGGTGTCTATCTGGCAAGTTATGGTAGACATAGTCATACGGGTCTTCGGTATGACTAGAGTACCCAAGCAGGGGATATGATTCAAATGCATCATCTGTGTTAAAAAATAAATACACTATTTGCAGTTATTAAAAACAGAAACGAACCATTTCTGGGTAAAATAATAGAAATCATAATTTATGGTTACCTTCTCCATGAAATTCCCTGCTTGTAGTATATTCATTATGTTGAGCAATATTCAAATCATGTGGTGATATTGGATGCTCTGATGTGTAAACCAGACATTAGAAATGTGTTAATGATGTAAAGGTAAATAACGAGATTATATACCAGTATATAGCAAAAAAGTATATACCCATATGTAACCATCCAGTTTGAACGATGCAAACCCCCACAAAGAAAATGACCCAAACAACCATTTCCCAAGGATCTCTAATTCTTTTATGCTCACACATGCAATGCAACCATCATACGCAGAATAACCATATTCAGTAGGAAAAAAGTATTAGACAGTTAGTTACCATGTCCTTCCGTGCTTGGTTGTGTAGGCTCAACTAATAGAGTATCATACTATGCCAATTCAGGCTCATGGGTAGGTGTGTCATGGACAATATATTGTTGCGTCTGAATTGATAATGGAGCACCTGACAGAGTGTCTGGCAGCATAGAAAGCCATGATAAGCCTTAAGAGGAGACACATTGATTTTTTTGAATGAAACACTTGTGCTCACCAGTTATCGTGTCATCTTGTCCACATTGTCTCAACTTTTTGTATTCACGTCGCTTATGCAATAGAATTTCTCTATCCGCATCATCCATATTGATGTACCTCGCTCGGTTCATTATGAGGTTGCCCATGGTAGATGTAGTAGTTGATGAAGGCAAATGGAAATCAAAGAATAAGTTATGTGAGTAGTAATTATGACAATGAATACCTACCAGAAAAGTTGCCATGGCACCTATATTTGAAACGAGGTTAGTTGATACGGGTGCACTACATATTTCGTGATCGTATTGATTGTAGGTTGAAGGTTGAGAAATGGTTGAACATAGTTCCCCTGCTGTTGGCAGTTGGTGCAAAGAGCCCCTCATGCCATGAGGCGTTACCACCTCTTCCACGTGTGTGTTATCGTCTCCAGTTGTTTGTATTACGATGAAGATCCAGTAGCATAAGCCCGTGTCTGTCTGGGCGAGTATAGTACTACAACAGGAAGAATGATTATTAGTAACTAAAAAATAGGACGATGTAAATTCTCGGTAGGAAGTACCTGTGTCAGCCTTCTACCTTGCTCGGTAATCAAGCATTCTTTTATTTCTTGCCTCACTTTCTTCATTGGTATCTTCAGCCTTTCTTCTTGCATGATATTCTTGTTGTTTTCTATTCCTCTCCTCCCGATGACGCTCCTGTTCATTGGACAGACCTGGTTGTGGGGCCATATATGTATTTCAAAAATGTTCGACATCAGTAATAAATAATGAAATGAAAAGACCGTGGTACTTGGTTTGATTATGCATGAACCTGTGATAATTTGGTTAGATATATCTGTAAGCGCAGTCCGTCGTCTGGTTCCCATTGTTGGTGTGCTACATATTTCGTCACCGTATCCATTATATGTGTGTTGATAATGTCAGACATAGTAATCATTTGTATGTAGCCACTCCAGGGGATCACTTGGACCAATTGAGTCCATGTATTGCAATCCTGATTCCTAAGAAATTGTTGAACATGGTGTCTGCAATGAGCAGCCTGTACCATATGGCATCTCAGCCTGTGACACATGTGTGTTGTCCCCTCCAGGAGCTTGCATTACGATCGAAGATCCAAAACCATAACGTTGGGACTGTCCAAGCGAGCATAGCACTACAATAGATAGATGAATTATTGTTAAAAACAACATAATGTAGTTGTTGAGTGCAGGAAACGACCGCACGGATGGTCCGGCTCTGAGGCCGGACGGTCCGCGGTCTGGACGATCCGCGATGGTGGCACGGACGATCCACGCGTGCGCAGAATCAGTTAGGGTTCTGAGTTTCTCGTGGGATTTGTTATATAAACCTGCGGGATTAGCTCGGGAAACAACTTGTAGCGGATCCAGACCTCCCCCTTTATATAGATAAAGAGCCACGGCCGATTGAACCCCCCCCCACAATCGATCAAATCAAGTATATTTCTCGTTTTACTTATGCATTAGGAGTAGTTCTAGTTTAGCTCTAGGTTAGCCTTTCCCTACCCTAAATTCTTCGCTTCTCTTTTCCTCTACGTCGATTAGAGGTGTCTAGGGTGGCCTGTCGACCCTAGACGAAGCCTAGGATCTCTCCTCCCTGACAGGGTCCCTCCCAGGAGCGAGATTCAGGCGCTGCCGGCGAACTCCGCCGCCGGACCATCCGACCCGTCAGGCAAAACCCGAGCCCTACGCCAGGTCGCGGACCGTCCGGCCCCTAGCCATGGACCATCCGCGCCTATGCAGAGAGCACCGCCGCAGGTTCTCAACGCCGTGATTGGTGCCCGGATCGGCGCCAACACAATTTTTGGCGACTCCGTTAGGGAAAGGTGTCTAGATCTACTAAAAATCAGACCCTCAAATGGCCGGTTCTAAAGATCACACCGATATCTCCCTGGACAATATCCTGAAGCCGGCTATTAAAGTCTGACAGGCTGATGAGCAACAACAATACGAGGACTACATGCGTCAAGCGAAGGAGAAATTATTGTCACAATACACGGTGGATCGCCACAAGAAAGTTGTCAAACATGGAGAGACTCGCGCCGCATCTCTTCTATCTTCGCTTCAAGTCCCCAACGTAAGTAAACCCGACGACATCCAATCTATTAAACAATATGTAGATCACCAATAGAATCAAATGAAACAACAGATTGAAGGGTTAGAAGAATCAATTAGAAAATTAACGCGTACGTTGGAGAAGTCTGTTACTCCTAGTTTTCCATCATATGAAACTAGTAACAGGATATCTATGTCTAATACATAGACGATAAATGGGGATTCGCAGCCCCAGCCATTATATGGTATGCCAATGAACTCATATCTAGAGCAAGTACCACCACCGCCGTCCCTGCTTGGTAGATCAGCGCCCCTAGACACGGTCGGATTGTTCGAGCTTTTGCCCGGACAGTTCAGCCCTTACACAGACCATCCGGCTTTCCCTGCCGGACAGTCTGGGACCGCACTAGGGCTACCACGTGGCGCCCCAATAATAGTGAACACAACCGGCCAGTTCGGATGTACCACTGGACATACCGGATGCGCATACACAGAACCAAATGTCGCACACTACGCACCAAATTATTACACACCACAGCAGCAGTACGTTCCGCCCCCTACATATTTAAACCACAACACGCCATACAATCACAAGCCGATCAACATTATCGATCGGTCACGACAAGAAGGTCGGCATAACAATGCCCGACTGAATGAACCCCACAGCCTAGGGTCCGGTGGTTTGCCACCGGGCATAATGGAGAAACTTAGGGAAGAGATGGCTGAACTATTTCAAGATAGGCTCAGAGTTAGTGTAGCTAGAGTGGGGCAATCATATCATAAGGCATATGATCACCGGTTTGACACTGTCCCATATCCACAAGGGGCAAGGATACCAGAGTTTTCTAAGTTTTCTGGTGAAAATGGGAGAAGCACACATGAACATATAGGCCAATTCCTAGCACACCTAGGCGAATTCACAGATGGGGAAGCATTTCATGTTTAATTATTTTCTTTATCCCTTACTGGTACCGCTTTTGCATGGTACACCACCCTACCTCCTAATTCCATTAATTCCTGGAATGATTTAGAGAGTAAATTTCATGAACGTTTCTTTTCCGGGGAATATGAACTAGGGCTAGCTGATTTAGCTTCAGTCCGATAGGGACGTGAAGAATCGGTTAACGATTATATCCGGAGGTTCCGGGACACTAGAAACCGATGCTTTCGGATCCATGTCGCAGACAAAGGCTAGCAGGGCTGGTTTTTAATGGGTTGCTATCCTACTTAAGAGACAAAATAGATGGGACCAAGTTCTTTTCAATAGCTCAGCTACATCAGCGGGCTTTAGCCTGTGAAAGCCAATCTAAAGAGACATCAAAATCGGCCACCCATACTATACATCTAATAGAGCATGATGATTCGGATGATGAATCCGCATAGGTATATACCGCTGAGTTTGTTTGGCCAACAAAGGCCAAATCTTCTGCATGTTCTTCCTTACAGCCGGTTCAAAAGAATCGTCAAGAAGAGATTAAATTTACCTTTAATGTTGCCAAATGCGATAGGATATTTGACGAACTACTAAAAAATGGCAACATTAAATTAACTCATATTATTCCTCCTATGGAAGAATTAAAGAGACGTGCTTATTGTAAGTGGCATAATTCTTTTTCTCATGCCACCAATGATTGTAATATTTTTCGTCGATAGATACAATCAGCCATAAATGAGGGCCGGTTGGCTTTTCAGGAGATGCAAGTGGACACGTAGCCTATTGGGGACTTGTTCTCAAATGCTATGAATCAAGAACAAGGCAACATAGAATGTTAAAGGTTAAAGCCCTTCGTCTTTCGAAACATTATTCCCCTTAGGCCATAATGATCTTCAGACGAAGGTCATGAAGGACATTCCTTCATGATTGCAATGAATAATAATGAAAGGAGAAGCATGTAAGACATAAAAAACAACATGAATGATTATGTAACATTATTGATTCCTCTTTTATTATATAATCATGGAAAAAACATGAATAATATTCAATTACAAAAGGTACCTTCGATTCGACAGAAGATGAAGGTACAAGCGTGACGCAAAAGCAAATGTCAAGTCAGCGTGCACAGTACGAGAGTACTGTTCACCTATTTATAGGCATGGGACATAGCCCATGTGAAATTACAATTATGCCCTTTACATTTACTATTGGCTTATGGAAAAATCTATGAGGACTGGACAGCCTTTTCCCTTTTAAGTCGGTTCCCTTTTCTGCGATTTAGCCGAAGCTCCCTTCCGCACAGCTTCGGAGCGACGGCCACCTTCGTCACGATCAAGCTCCCCATCGTGTATTCTTTTATCATAAATCCGAAGATACCTGTCCAAAAACCATACTTGGAAGACTGTTGAATTATGTTTTTGAGGACCTTCGAAGGACGAAGGCCCCCAACACAGCCATTTCCTGTCAATACCATAGAACCCACATGCAAAGAGGTCTTGGTTCGGCCCGAGGTGGCCGATAAAGGCAAAGGCAAAAACATCGTAATTAGCAATCCTCGCACGTCAAATATATCACAAGAAGAGATTGCTCGGAAGGCTCAGGACAAGAAGACTAGCAAGTCCGGAGGCGCCGGGGGGCAGACTTGATTGAGGAGCCGAGCACGGCAACCTGACCCAAGCATCATGGATGGTCTGACACCTACGTGCGGATGGTCTGGTGCTCAGATAGACGGTCCGGCTGACTCAGCCAGACAGTCTGCCCATGGCCAGAGGCGTCAGCCTCCACATAAAGCAAGGAAAGAAACGCAAGGGCAAAGCACACATGGTCGGCTGGTCAAAGTCGGCCCTACTTTTGATCAGTTGCTCTCCAAATATGCTAGCAAGAAGGTCGTTCTATGTGATCGGCCAACAAAGAAACCCCGACCACCCGATAAAACAAAAAGATCGAACAAAATGGCCCGAAAGGCGACGCAACAAGCATCGCCTATTCATCCCGTGATGCCAGGATGCTTTCCACCCGCCTACTCATCGTTGATATATTGTCCTGTTCAAATATGGGATGGTACTTCGATGAACCCATGGTATATGCATAGTCCCTTTGTCTATTTAGACTGGGGGGCACCTCCGTTCTATTCCTTTTGATCCATTGATCAAATGCTCATGGCCGACAAAGATGCAATTTGAAATGGCCTTTATGCATTGGGGCTTGATTGAATGATCACCATATTGGATTGAAAAGTCGGTGACTTGCATCAGGCTTAGTTCATATGCTTTAGGTTTGTCAACCTCCACCAAAAGGCAAGGGGCATATGTTGAGTGCAGGAAATGACCGCGCAGACGGTCCGGCTCTAAGGCCAGACGGTCCGCGATGGTGGCGTGGACGGTCCGCGCGTGCGCAAAATCAGTTAGGGTTCTGAGTTTCTCAAGGGATTTGTTATCTAAAACCGCAGGATTGGCTCGGGAAATGACTTGTAGCGGGTCTAGACCTCCCCCTTTATATAGATGAAGGGCTACGACCGATTGAACCCCCCACAATCGATCAAATCAAGTCTATTTCTCGTTTTACTTATGCATTAGGAGTAGTTCTAGTTTAGCTCTAGGTTAGCCTTTCCCTACCCCAAATTCTTCGCTTCTCTTCGGCTCTACGTCGATTAGAGGTGTCTAGGGTGGCCTACCGACCCTTGATGAAGCCTAGGATCTCTCCTCCTCGACGGGGTCCCTCCTAAGAGCGAGATTCAAGCACCACCGGCGAACTCCACCACCCCTACGCACGCGTGGACCGTCTGGCCTCTAGGCGCGGACCGTCCGTGCGTGTGTAGAGAGCACCGCCGCAGGTTCTCAACGCAATGATTGGTGCTCGGATCGGTGCCAACAGTAGTATAAGATTATAGGGGATACATGTCTCAGCCTTCCTCCTTGTGCAGTAATCACACATCCTTTTATTTTTTGCCTCCCTTTCCTCTATGGTTTCTTCGGCCTTTCTCCGTGCATAGTATTCTCTTTGTTTTCTGTTCCTCTCCTCCCTCTTACGTTCTTCTTCATTGGATCGCACTGGTTGTGGGGGCAGATTTATTAAGATATTTAAACAGCTCGATATTATCAGTATTAAACGAAGACATGGAAACACCAAGATAGTTGAGAAGATTTTGTATGAACCTTTGTGAAAGGGAAATAGGGTCAAACCTTTTCCTAAATGATTTTGGTGGTTGAATGCCCAACACAAATATTGGACTAACTAGTTTGCTCTAGATTATGTATTCTACAGGTGCATAAAGGTTCAACACAAACTAATAAAAAGATCAAGTTAGGGTTCAAAAGAATGGAGCAAAAGAAACTGAAGAGAACCCTGGTCTGGCACACCGGACTGTCCGGTGCACCACCAGACAGTGTCCGGTGCACCAGAGGTCGTACACTCTGAACTCTTCATCTTCGAGTTTCTCAGGCGCCGCTCCGCTATAATTCACCGGACTGTCCGGTGTGCCACCGGACTGTCCGGTGCACCAAGCGGGGCAACGGCTAACAACGCAATGGTCGTCTGCAAAAGTGTGAACAGTGCGTGAACAGTGCGTGCAAAAGTCAGAGTAGGCATCAGAGGCGCACCGGACAGTGAACAGGACCTGTCCGGTGCAACACCGGACTGTCTGGTGCGACATGAAGTCAGCGCTCCAACGGTCAGAATCTTCAGACCCTAACGGTTGGGTGACGTGGCTGGCGCACCGGACAGTGTCCGGTGGCGCACCGGACTGTCTGGTGCGTCCATCGACAGACAGCCTCCCCAACGGCTATGTGGTGGTTGAGGGCTATAAATACCCTCCAACCACCACCACTCCAAGCATCCAAGTTTTTCAGACATCTCATTCAATACAAGAGCTAGTGCAATCAATACAAGACACAATTCAAAAGAATCAAAGCCTCTCCAAGTCCCAAATTCACTCCAAACTCCTAGTGACTAGAGAGAGAGTTTTGCTCGTGTTCTTTGAGCTCTTGTTCTTGGATCGCTTTCTTCTTCCTCATTATTGTTCTCTAAGTGACTTGTAATCAAAGCAAGAGACACTAAGTTTGTAGTGGTTCTTGTGGGGTATAAGTGACCCATTTGAATAAGGAGAAAGCTCACTCAGTCTATGTGACCGTTTGAGAGAGGGAAAGGGTTGAAAGAGACCCGGTCTTTGTGACCACCTCAATGGGGACTAGGTTCTCAAGAACCGAACCTCGGTAAAACAAATCACCGTGTCATCCGCTTTATTGCTTGGTTGATTTGTTTTGCCCTCTCTTTCGAACTTGGATTTAATTATAACGCTAATCCTAGCTTGTAGTTTGTCTTTTAAGTTATAAAATTCAGATTCCACCTATTCACCCCCCTAGGCAACTTTCAATTGGTATCGGAGCCCGGTACTTCATTAGAGTCTAACCACTCGAAGTGATGTCGGGAGATCACGCCAAGAGCGAGATCATGACCGGCAACAAGTCCACAAGCCACGGGAAGGCTCCATCAAGGGAGTCTGACAACAAGCTAAAGGAGGGATCACCTCCTCACAAGTCACATCAGAGCAGCGACAAGAAAAAGAAGATGAAGAAGGTGGTCTACTACAAGACTGACTCTTCGTCGCCATCCACCTCCTGCTCTGACGCGTCGTCCGTCACTTCTAAGCGCCATGAGCGCAAGAAGTATAGTAAGATGCCCCTTCAATATCCCCGTATCTCTAAGCGCGCTCCTCTACTTTCCGTTCCATTAGGCAAACCACCGGTTTTTTATGGTGAAGATTATTGTATGTGGAGTGATAAAATGAGGCATCACCTAACCTCACTCCATGCAAGCATATGGGACATTGTTGAATTTGGAGCGTAGGTACCATCGTGGGGGGATGAGGGCTACGACTCGGATGAGGTCGCCCAAATCAAGCACTTCAACTCCTAAGCCACTACTATACTCCTCGCCTCTCTATGTCGAGAGGAGTATAATAAGGTGCAAGGGTTGAAAAGTGCCAAGGAGATTTGGGATGTGCTCAAGACCGCGCACGAAGGAGATGAGGTGACCAAGATCACCAAGCGGGAGACAATCGAGGGGGAGCTCGGTCGATTTGTCCTCAACCAAGGATAGGAGCCACAAGCTATGTACAACCGGCTCAAGACCTTGGTGAACCAAGTGCGCAACCTCGGGAGCACCAAATGGGATGACCATGAAATGGTCAAGGTTATTCTAAGATCACTCGTTTTTTGTAATCCTACGCAAGTTCAATTAATACATGGTGATCCTAGATATAAGCTAATGTCTCCCGAGGAGGTTATAGGAAAGTTTGTGAGCTTTAAATTGATGACCAAAGGCTCCAAACAAATCGTCAACTTGGAGCAAGGCGCCACCTCCACAACCGAGGTGCAACTCATCGCATTCAAGTCGACGGAAGAAGAAAAGAAGGATTCTACACCAAGTAGGATCCCCATCGATGCCTCCAAGCTCGACAACGAGGAAATGACGCTCATCATCAAGAGCTTTCGCCAAATCCTCAAGCAAAGGAGGGAGAAGGACTACAAACCCCGCTCCAAGAGGGTGTGCTACAAATGTGGTAAGCCTGGTCATTTTATTGCTAAATGTCCAATGTCTAGTGATAGTGACAGGGGCGACAACAAGAAGGGGAAGAAGAAGGAGAAGAAGAGGTACTACAAGAAGAAGGGCGGTGATGCCCATGTTTGTCAGGAATGTGACTCCGACGAGAGCTCCACCGACTCCTCCTCCAACGAGGATGCCGCCAACATCGCCGTCAATAAGGGACTCCTCTTCCCCAACGTCGGCCATAAATGCTTCATGGCAAAGGACGACAAAGAGAAGAAGGTAAAATCTAGAGCCTCCACAAAATATACAACATCTAGTGATGAGGCTAGCTCTAGTGATGATGAAGATAACCTGCTTACACTTTTTGCCAACCTTAACATGCAACAAAAGGAAAAATTGAATGAATTGATAGAAGCCATTCATGAGAAGGATGAACTCTTGGATAGCCAAGAGGAATTCCTTATTAAGGAAAATAAAAAGCATGTTAAGGTAAAGAATGCTTATGCTCAGGAAATGAAAAAAATGTGAAAATTTGACTAATGAGCTTAGCATATGCCATGACACTATTTCCAACCTTAGAAATGAGAATGCTAGTTTAATTGCTAAGGTGGAAAAATTAAATGCATGTAATGATTCAATTGTCAGTCTTAGAAATGAAAATGATAGTTTAGTTGCTAAGATTGATAAATTGAATGCATCACTTTCTAGCCTTAAAATTGAGAAAGATAAATTAGTTTCTAAGGTTAAAGATTTAAATGTTTGCAATGATGCTATTTCCAGTCTTAGAAATGAAAATGCCATTTTACATGCTAAGATTGATGAATTAAATGCTTGCAAACCCTCTACATCTACTATTGATCATGTTACTATTTGTACTAGATGTAGAGATGTTAATATTGATGCTATTCATGATCACCTTGCTCTAATTAAACAACAAAATGATCATATAGCACAATTAACTGCTAAAATTAATGAGCATGAAATTGAAAATGAAAAATTTAAATTTGCTAGGAACATGCTCTACAGTGGGAGACGCCCTGGCATTAAGGATGGCATTAGTTTCCAACAGGGAACCAATGTCAAGCTTAATGCGCCTAAGAGATTGTCCAATTTTGTTAAGGGCAAGGCTCCCATGGCACAGGATAACGAGGGTTACATTTTGTATCCTGCTGGTTATCTTGAGCACAAAATTAGGAGAATTCATACTAGGAAGTCTCATTCTATTTCTCACCATGCTTATATGTATAAGAATGAGGCATCTAGCTCTAGGCAATCTACCCATGTTAAATTGCCTAAAAAGAAATCTCCTACTGCATCAAATGATCATAACATTTTATTTAAGACTTTTGATGCTTCTTATGTGCTGACTAACAAATCAGGCAAAGTAGTTGCCAAATATGTTGGGGCCAAACACAAGGGATCAAAGACTTGTGTTTGGGTGCCCAAGGTGCTTGTTTCTAACATCAAAGGACCTAAGACTATTTGGGTAGCTAAGAACAAGGCCTAAATTATTTTGCAGGTTTATGCATCCGGGGGCTCAAGTTGGATAATAGACAGCGGATGCACAAACCACATGACAGGGGAGAAAAGGATGTTCTCCTCCTATGAGAAAAATTAAGATCCCCAAAGAACTATCACATTCGGGGATGGAAATCAAGGTTTGGTCAAAAGACTTGGTAAAATTGCTATATCACCTGACCATTCTATTTCCAATGTTTTTCTTGTAGATTCTTTAGATTACAATTTTCTTTCTGTATCTCAATTATACAAAATGGGTTACAACTGTCTTTTTAGTGATATAGGTGTTACTGTCTTTAGAAGAAGTGATGATTCAATAGTATTTAAGGGAGTGTTAGAGGGTCAGCTATACTTAGTTGATTACAATAGAGCTGAACTTGACACTTGCTTAATTGCTAAGACTAATATGGGTTGTCTCTGGCATCGTCGACTAGCTCATGTTGGAATGAAGAATCTTCACAAGCTTCTAAAGGGAGAACACATTTTTGGACTAACAAATGTTCATTTTGAGAAAGACAGGGTTTGTAGCGCATGTCAAGCAGGAAAGCAAGTTGGCGCCCACCATCCACACAAGAACATAATGACAACGGACAGGCCGCTCGAGCTACTCCACATGGATTTATTCGGCTCGATAGCTTACATAAGCATCGGCGGGAGTAAGTACTGTCTAGTTATTGTGGATGATTATTCTCGCTTCACTTGGGTATTCTTTTTGCAGGAAAAATCTCAAACCCAAGAGACCTCAAAGGGATTCTTGAGACGGGCTCAAAATGAGTTTGGCTTAAGGATCAAAAAGATAAGAAGCGATAATGAGACGGAGTTTAAGAATTCACGAATTGGAGGCTAACTAGAGGAGGAGGGCATCAAGCATGAGTTCTCTTCTCCCTACACACCTCAACAAAATGGTGTAGTGGAGAGGAAGAATAGAACTCTACTGGACATGGCAAGGACCATGCTTGATGAGTACAAGACACCGGACCGGTTTTGGAATCAGGCGATTAACACCGCGTGCTACTCCATCAACCGGCTCTACCTTCACCGAATCCTCAAGAAGACATCTTATGAACTCCTCACCGGTAAAAAGCCCAATGTTTCATATTTTAGAGTCTTTGGTAGCAAATGTTTTATTCTTGTCAAAAGAGGTAGAAAATCTAAATTTGCTCCTAAGGCTATAGAAGGCTTTTTACTAGGATATGATTCAAACACAAGGGCATATAGAGTCTTTAACAAGTCCACTGGACTAGTTGAAGTTTCTTATGACATTATGTTTGATGAGTCTAATGGCTCCCAAGTGGAGCAAGTTGATCTTGATGAATTAGATGATGAAGAGGCTTCGTGCGTCGCGCTAAGGAACATGTCCATTGGGGATGTGTGTCCTAAGGAATCTGAAGAGCCTCTACAAGCACAAGATCAACCATCATCTTCCATACAACCATCTCCACCAACTCAAGATGAGGAACAGGCTCAAGGTGATGAAGAAGAAGATCAAGAAGATGAGCCACCTCAAGAAGAGGGCAATGATCAAGGGGGGAGATGAAGATAATCAAGAGAAGGAAGATGAACAAGAAATTCAGGATCAAAGACCATCACACCCAAGAGTCCACCAAGCGATTCAAAGAGATCACCTCGTGAACTCCATTCTCGGCAATATTCATAAGGGGGTAACCACTAGATCTTGTGTTGCTCATTTTTGTGAACATTACTCTTTTGTGTCCTCTATTGAGCCTTACAGGATTGAGGATGCACTAAGAGATTCGGATTGGGTGCTAGCAATGTAAGAGGAGCTCAACAACTTCATGAGGAATGAGGTATGGCATTTGGTTCCACGTCCTAATCAAAATGTTGTAGGTACCAAGTGAGTATTCTGCAACAAGCAAGATAAGCATGGTGTGGTGATAAGGAACAAAGCCCGACTTGTGGCCAAGGGTTATTCACAAGTCGAAGGTTTGGATTTCGATGAAACTTATGCACCCGTAGCTAGGCTTGAGTCAATTTGTATATTACTTGCCTATGCTACTTACCATGGCTTCAAGCTTTATCAAATGGACGTGAAGAGTGCCTTCCTCAATGGACCAATCAAGGAAGAGGTCTATGTTGAGCAACCTCCCGGCTTTGAAGATAGTGAGTACCCTAACCATGTCTATAAGCTCTCAAAGGCGCTTTATGGGCTCAAGCAAGCCCCAAGAGCATGGTATGAATGCCTACGAGATTTCCTTATCTGTAATACCCAAATTTGTAAATCATATGATAAGAGCATATTTCCTTTATCTGTATGTGTGTACCATCCCTAGTTACTATCACATGTGAATAAACACCATCAAAAGGAGTTAAACAACCAATAACACCTAAATAAATCATGCACCATGCTGAAGTTTTTACTTGATTGTGCATTTATGGATAATAAAATAAAGGTGTTATTAACAATATATTGATATATTAATGGACACATGGAGTTTAAACTCTAATTTAGAAAGCAAAACTCTAAAGGAATGTGGAGGAGGAAAAGAAGTACTAAAAATAAAATATATATACAAAATAAATATTATAAATAAAAGTAAGACTAATATGTTCAAATTATATTTCCAATCTGAGGAGAATCTACCAAAGGATTTAAGTTTGAAATTTGAATTCAAATGAGAAGGGAAAATATAAATCAGAAAAAAAAGAAGCACCTGCGCATGGGCCAACTCTAATCTGGCCCATCTAACCTTTTCTCAGTCCGCGCGGTCCAAACCGTGGAAACCGGCGCGTGGGCGTTTGACGTGTGGGCCCTACCCGTCAGGGTCCCTATCCATGCCATCGCACACACGGGCTGGGTCTCTGCGCGGCGGGGTCTACCGCCCAGTTATTCACGCGCGCGCAGAGGGTAGACGCTCACCGACGCGTGGGCCGCAACACCTAATCCGCTTCACACTTGCGGTCTGACTGTCGGGTGGGACCCATTACCTTCACTGTTCCTCTTCTCTGCCGCAAGACTCGGCACGGGCTGGTGCGCCACCCGGTTGACCAGCTGCAGGTCGGTACGAGCTGACCTACCCATAAATTGGAGCCGCGAGCACCTCTTAACCTCTCCGCTGGGCGCCGTCACGGTATTTCTTCGCTTGGATTTCGATCGGAACCGAAGAGGGCGCGGCGGTGGACTACTAGCGTGGTGCGCCGCTGGGGATTCCGGGCGTCTGCTTCGACCGAACCCTCGAGGTAAACTCTGAGCCTTCCCAGAGACCGATAGGATGTAGTCACCGTTGCACCGCGTAGGAAGCACGGCTGATGTCTCCGGAATTTCTCGCCGGAGATCTCCGGTCGCCATAAATCCGCATCGCGTCATGGGCAAGGCCCCTGGTTGCAGCATTACCGATAATAGGTCCACCTTAAGGTTCACGGTTGATAGTAGTTTCTGTAGAGCTATTCGCGTGGGGATCGAATGCTCTGGTTGCCGCTCGGGGATGTGACCGACTATGGCTCCGCCGTGGCTGAGACGCCGGCGTTCGCGCGGCTGGCCGGGGAAGTAGAGAAGACGGCAGGGTTCGTGCGTCGTTGGATTCGCTGTGGGCGGCCATGATTAAATGGTGCGCGTACCGATTCGCTGGGTTGACCTGGGCCGTTTGATCTCGATCGGGCGGATCCGGGGCGAGTTGGGGTATTTTAAATCCGCGTCGTCGGTCGTCGATCGGACGGTTATGATTGCGTACCGTTTCAGTTTGGATACATCTAATCCTAGCGGTCGATAGGAGATCGGGCGGCCAGAATCAGAGAATACCCCTTCGCGGGTCGGTTTTGTTAAAAAGCCCCTGCAGAAGATAGAAATAGAACCCGCCGTCCAACACCAGTGTTCACTGAGTCTACAGATTATTACCTCGAGCCCCCTGCACTTCCTATAAAATGAGGCCCAGTCCAGAGCTTATTTAAACTGTATAAATGAATTAGAAATTGAATATTTAACATGAAAATAATTACTAGAACTTGATAAATTCATAGAAAATTCATACAAACTCCAAATTAATCCATTCCAGTTCCTAAAATTTTGTAATTTTATTATCTATCACTTAGAGCCTCTGTTTTATCATGACCACAGTAAGAAAATTAATCTCACACTTAATCTTATTTAAAACACATAAAACCTTTGAAAATCCATAACTTAAATTCCATAACTCCAAAAATTATGATTCCTGTTCCTAGAATTTTATTTTAATGTGTAGATTATTACTGTGTATTTTGTTTATATGTTTGGTGTAATGTTAATTTCCTCTATGCACTATGCTTGTTTGTAATGTGGCGAGTAGAAGAGCCCGTTGTTGAGGATCCTGGTGAGCAGCAGGTTGAAGTAGCTGAGCAGGAGCTCATTGAAGGCAAGTTGTGCCCTTGATCACTTTTTACCTAATAATGTTCTTTAAATACCACTTATCCATGCATAGGTTAATTTTGATGGGACCCGATAGGTCACCCTAGATTTGTTTATCTCATTACCTTGTTTACCCCTGATTCACTTGGGTAGTTTGCTATTGCTTTACCTGGTTTTGTGATAATCATTTATTACCTCTATGTTCCAATTCTGTTGTTATTTTATTATGTTCATGTCAAGTTCATTAATGTTAATCTGAACATAGAGCTTAACTTGAGAACCACGTGCCACCACAAGGGTTTAATGGGACGCCCTTGGCTGACTAATTAGGAAAGCTAGTGGAAGACTACCTTACCCGAAAGGGGCAAGGGCAGTAGGGGAGTGGTCAGTGTAGGGAGGTCCCTGGTTGATTTTGCTGCGATGGCGGTCAGCCAGGAACCCTGCATTGGAACTTCCTATAAACTGTAGCGGGTTTTCGGAAACTAGTGGAACTTTGTAAAGGCCTCGTAGTGTTGCCCTGCCGCGCTTCCTAGGTAGAGGTGTATGGGACTCGCGACCCCTTGGCAGATGGGTAGCATGACTTGTGGGTAAAGGGTACAACCTCTGCAGAGTGTAAAACTGGTATACTAGCCGAGCTCACGGTCATGAGCAGCTCAGGACTCTCTGATGTTTAAATTATGGAACTTAAATTCAATTTGTCATTCGCATTGCATGGGTTTATTATTAATTTTGTTCTATTACTTTACTTATGGTTTGGTATTTACTTACACTTAGTAACTGCTAATAAAATTTTGACCAACTACTTAAAAGCAATGATCAGCTTTAACCCCTATCATTGATTAGCCTTACACATCACATGAACTCACACCTTTGTGAGTTTATGTCCACTGGTTCCCCACAACTTGTTGAGCTATGATCATGTGTGAGCTCACCCTTGCTGTCTCACACCCCCCCCACATGAGAAGATCAGGTGGTTCAGGAGGAGCCGCCTAACACTGAGGAGTTCGATCTGATCTAGGTGGCGTTTCCCAGTCGACATTGGCGCCGACGATCCTTAGTTCGTTTTATCTTTATTATTTTATTTTGTAATAAGTCTTCCGCTATGTAATAAATACTCTGATGTTTTATGACATTTATCTCTATACACTCTGTTATTATATATGTTGTCTTCTTGGCGCATGTATGAGATGCACCTGGCTTTGTTCCTTAAAGCCGGGTGTGACAGAAGTGGTATCAGAGGAAATGTTGACTGTAGGACGAAACCTAGATAGAAATGGACAAAACCCTTACCTACTTACCTTATTCTGATTCTTTCTATACTTATCTTAATCCTATCTCACCTTCTACTGTTCTACTCTGATCATTCATACCTTTTCTACTCTAAGACAAGATGGGTTTCACACCCTGGAATCCTACAACTACGAACTTTTTAAGAGATAGGAGACCTAAGACGAAATTAAAATTATTTTCTCTATTAAAAATGTTGGATGATTGTTCTGATGATAAATGCTTGATTTGCTTCTTTGATTGATTGAAACATTATAGTTGGGCATCTTAGCATGTACCACCATAAGGTAATGTATTAGCTTTAGTGGATAAAACACTAATCTACTTAGCTAATAAATCCCCCACAGTAACATTCCCTGTAATTACTCGCCTTGTCTACAATTCCTCCTTTCTTACCCTGTGTTTCTAACCCAGATGGGCCATCCCTATAGTGTTAGAAGAGAGCACTATAGACGTGATCCTTGATATGTCATGGTTAAGAAAGGCAAATGCAGTATATACACTATGCTAAGGGAACCGTAGAACTCACCAGTTCCAAAGAAGAAAGATTTGAAGTTGAAATTGCAGTAACTACCACCATCAGACTAGCGACATTCTTAGTAGATGAGTAGTTGGTGGGTGACAACATCCGTGTGGTTAGAGATTTTTTTGGATGTCTTCCCAGAAGAGTTACCAGGGATGCCACCATATAGGGAAGTTAAGTTTGTCATTGATCCCTTACCTGGGCTGCCCCTACTTTCAAACGACCATACAGGATGTCTGAAGAAGAGTTAAAGGGACTGAAGAAGCAATTAACGGAATTACAAGAGGCTGGATACATTCGTCTGAATTCCTCACCTTGGGGAGCACCGGTGTTATTTGTGCAGAAGAAGGATGGATGGCAACGGATGTGTGTGGACTATAGATCACTTAATGATGTCACGGTGAAGAACAAGTATCCATTACCCCGTATTGAGGATTTGTTTGATCAGATGAGAGGAGCCAGGGTATTCTCGAAGATTGATCTCCGATCGGGATACCATCAGATGAGGATTAGACCATCGGATATTCCTAAGACAGCATTCTCGACTCGATATGGATTATATGAGTTCACTGTTATGTCATTTGGATTAACCAATGCACCAGCTTATTTTATGAACTTGATGAATAAGGTGTTTATGGAGTATTTGGACAGATTCGTCGTGGTATTCATCGACGATATTCTTATTTATTCTCAGAGTGATAGTGTCACACCCGGGTTTTGGGGCACCAAGACCCGGGCGCGAACATAATCACCAGGTGTGCTGGGACCAAGTCTCACACATATGATGATTCATGGCACAGGATCGAATGTCACATCTTTACTATATAACAGGAGTTCTATACAAAATAAATAATTACATTATAAGGAGACAACGGTCCAGCAACCCAAAGTTGACTGGGAGACGACGGCCTAGATCTCTCACGAACACTTCACAGCATCCTCCGAGCGCATCATCCTGCGGTACCTGTTCTTGACCTGTGGGGTGGTGTGAGACAGCAAGAGTGAGCTCACATACGTTCATCGCTCAACAAGTTGTGGGGAATAATGTGCATGAACTCGCCAAAGGCGGGAGCTCATGTGAAGTGTAAGGCTTACCAAAGAGGATGGTTAGAGCTGAGCATTGCTTTTAAAGTTGGTCAAAATTTTATTAGCAATTACTAAGTATAAGTAAATACCAACCCAATTAAGTAGTAGAACAAAAGTAACAACATCACCTGCGATGCAATGCATATGACAAATTGAATTTAAGTTCCATAATTTAATCATGTGAGGGTCCGAGCTGCTCATGACCGTGAGCACGGCTAGTATACCAGTTTTACACTCTGCAGAGGTTGCGCATCTTTACCCACAAGTCATGTTACCCATCTGCCAAGGGATCGCGACTTCCCATACACCTCTACCGAGGAGGCGAGGCAGGGTAACACTACGAGGCCTTTACAAAGTTCCACTAGCTTCAGAAAACCCGCTACAGTTTATAGGAAGCTCCAATGCAGGAATCCCTTGCAGGACCGCCATCGCAGCAAAATCCTCCCGAGGGCCTCCCTACACTGACCACTCCCCTACTGCCCTTGCCCCTTTCGGGTAAGGTAGTCTTCCACTAGCTTTCCTAATTAATCAGCCAAGGGGTCCCATTCCTCCCTTGTGGTAGCACTGTTTTCCCGGGTGGTCGCTCCATGTTCCAATTAACATAATGATCTTATCATGAACAGTAATAATAAACATATAATAAAAGTGTGATCATGAATAATGTACCTTCATACCCAAAACCACATAAAGCACTAGCAAGTACTACCCAAAAGGTTCAGTGGTAAACAAGGTATAAAGATAGACAAACTAGGGTAACCTATTGGGTCCCATCAAAATTAACCTATGCAGATCATTATGATTAATCAGAACATGGCTGGGTAAAAAGAAGTGATCAAGGGCACAACTTGCCTGGGACTTGAGATTCCAGGTACCAGGATGATCTTCAGGTGACTCGTGTCCTCACTGCTAAACGTAGCAATATAGACAAACATGGTGCAGGCAAAATTAACATCACATCAAACATAAGAACAACTTGTGTAATAATGATCTACGCGTTGCTACGAGATCGTGGGATCGAGAACCTCTAAATTCGGAGCTACGGTTTATAGTTTTCCAAAGATCCACATGGTTAAGTATAGAATAGACTTAAGTGCAACAATTTTAACCTACATTTCATGACAAAACAAAGTTACCAAATGATAATAGATATTATTGTGAGACTAATGCAACTAGAATGGATTAAAATAGAGTTACGATTATTGAGTTGTGACTTTCTGAAATTATTTAGTGCTTAGAACAGGTTAATCCAAATGAACAATTTTAATTCAAGTTTCATGGCTAAATAGTGCTACCAGTTGATAGACAATATTAATACAAAATTATTGCAACTGGAATGACTCAATTTGGAGTTAAAATGAATTTAATATGAATTATACAAGTTTGTAGAATTGTTTTTGTATTAAAAATCAATTTCTATATTGTTTTTCTCAAATTCCTCGGTTACTGGACTGCGCGCGGAATAGACAGAAGCCTAGGGGCTAACCCGTAATTGTTTCCCAGACTCAGTATAATCCACAAGGGGATGGTGGGTTGATTTACTAATTTTAGGAGGGCTCTTATGCCAAGTCGCCAAGCCAAAAGGGTATCAGACAATGGACACCGGTGGATGCAGGATCAACGGCGCAGATTACACAGGCTTCATTATGAACCGGTACACGATATGGACCGCCAGATCCAAAATCAGTGGCCACGATTCAAAACCCCCCAGATCTAATCCTAGTCGTACGCCTATGATCCAACGGATGGACGCCTTCTCTCCCCACTAACCAACCGAAGCCGTTGATCCCAAGATCAACGCCCCAGTTTTGTCTTCTTCCCCGGTCACACGCACCGACTGAGGCGGCGCTCCCGCCGGAGTACGGCCGAGCGAGAGCCGCCCCACTATTCCTTAATCCCATCGGTTCAACGAAATTACGTGATCACCACGGAGAGGGTTGATGGCTTACCGAAGGCAAAGACGACCACAGGGATGCTATCCACAGCAAGCGGCCGCATCCAAGCAGTGGAGTACCCTGCCCCATTGCCCATGGCGGCATTCATCCCCAATCCCATTCCGATGCGCAATTCCGGCCCGTTGCGGCTACGAGATCCTTCCCAGAAGTTCGGCGAACTGCCCTGTCGAGTGCTTGGCTTCTTCAACGGAGACGAATTTGGATGTGGTGACTTTCCTGCTCGGCTCCCTGTCGATGGAGCAGGCGCAGGTGTTCAAAGCTCGATCCTTATAGTCGCGGGGTGATTCCGAGTTGGCAAACGACTGGTTGCCCGAGGACGCCGCCGAGATTCGCGGCCGGCGGAGCAACGGACAGGGAAGAGGATGAGTCCCAACGGCGAAGTAGCGGCGTCTGTTACGGAGTTCGCGCGGAAGAAGAAATATCCGACCTGACCACTAGGGTCCGCATGGCAGCGATCCATGAGTGAGGCCACATACGCAAGGGGACGCTGGACAGTGGGTCCCAGTCGTCAGCGTAAAGCAGGCAGCACCAATTTGAGCTGCGCAGGTGGCCAGGGTTGGTGGGCCGGTGGTGATTTTGGCCCACAGCGCAGGTTAGGTGAGTCTTTTCTATTTTTTTCTTCTTATTTTCTTATTTCATCTCTAAAATTAAATTTTGGTCCCAAATTCAAATGTGGTTTTTTTTGGATTTTCATTTCAAATTGAATTCAAAATCAGAATCCAACATGGATGCAAATATACATATAGTTTTTTTGTATTTATTATTCATGCTTCAAAACATAATGATTTTGTAAAGACTTATCCCTTTCAAATAGAATTATTTCAAACATATTTAAATATAGTCCCTATTTATTACTTGCTTGTTTAAGGATATAATGATTTACATTTTTTTATTAAGAGTTCTTTTGATCCTTAATCTTTTTGAGAAAGAAAAATATATATATAAAAATCCCAAAATAGGATTTCAGGTGTTACAAACTCTACCCCCCTTAACAGAAATCTCGTCCTCGAGATTTGTAATAAAAGAGACACAAAAGAATTGGTTTATGCTTTTAGCCTTTAATTTCTAATTGGTTCAAAAATTCAGAGTCTCACATTTTTTTTATAGTCAATAGTGGACGACTGGCAGAACATAGGTATCATGCCACTTATTATGTAGGATATAAGAGATGGATAGGTTTGTGTAAGAATAGCCAGGGGTAAGAAAGTTTATAGTGAGGAAGAACTCCGTGTTGGGTGGTAATGCATCTGAAGTTTGAGTTTGACTTCTCTCCTTCCTTGACGAGGTTGATCTTTTCTTCTCCAGTCTTGGTCTCATTGATTCATGGTTAGTGTATATCATCGGTTGAGGAATATGGTTAAGATAGATATGGATGAGATAAGTAAAGTGGTTAGGATAAGACGAATCTTTTAAGATAAATTGAATCTATTAAGATAAGCAAGAATCTTGTAGGATAAGATAGATTTATTAAGCTAGATATATTTTAATTAGGATAAGTTAGGATCTTTTGAGATGGGATGGATCTATGAGTGTAGGATAGAATCTTTTAAGATGAGATGAATATTGTTAGGCTAGATACTTTAATGAGGGATAATCTAGTTCATCTAGTTATTTTATAAATATTATCCTTTATGCCTATATGTATATGCAGATGTAATTGTGGACATTTACTCCACAACCCATCACACTCAATCAAATAACCAAATCAGACAACAAACATTCAAGTTCATAGATATCAAAAGAATAGTTTTGTTTTTGTTCCTAAGATTAGGTCTCCTATTCCTAAAAGTCACTTTAGGCACAGGCTTTCAAAGTGTGAAATCCACTTTTGTCTTTTAGAAAGAAAAGATAAGAATAATCAGAGTAAAGCGGAAATAGATGAGAAAAGATTAAGATAAGTTTAGAAAAGAATCAGAGTAGCAGAGGTAGGTAGATAAGGGTTGTCTAGTTCTATCTAGGTTTCGTCCTACAGTCAACATTCCTCTGATACCACTTCTGTCACACCCGGGTTTTGGGGCACCAAGACCCGGGCGCGAACATAATCACCAGGTGTGCTGGGACCAAGTCTCACACATATGATGATTCATGGCACAGGATCGAATGTCACATCTTTACTATATAACAGGAGTTCTATACAAAATAAATAATTACATTATAAGGAGACAACGGTCCAGCAACCCAAAGTTGACTGGGAGACGACGGCCTAGATCTCTCACGAACACTTCACAGCATCCTCCGAGCGCATCATCCTGCGGTACCTGTTCTTGACCTGTGGGGTGGTGTGAGACAGCAAGAGTGAGCTCACATACGTTCATCGCTCAACAAGTTGTGGGGAATAATGTGCATGAACTCGCCAAAGGCGGGAGCTCATGTGAAGTGTAAGGCTTACCAAAGAGGATGGTTAGAGCTGAGCATTGCTTTTAAAGTTGGTCAAAATTTTATTAGCAATTACTAAGTATAAGTAAATACCAACCCAATTAAGTAGTAGAACAAAAGTAACAACATCACCTGCGATGCAATGCATATGACAAATTGAATTTAAGTTCCATAATTTAATCATGTGAGGGTCCGAGCTGCTCATGACCGTGAGCACGGCTAGTATACCAGTTTTACACTCTGCAGAGGTTGCGCATCTTTACCCACAAGTCATGTTACCCATCTGCCAAGGGATCGCGACTTCCCATACACCTCTACCGAGGAGGCGAGGCAGGGTAACACTACGAGGCCTTTACAAAGTTCCACTAGCTTCAGAAAACCCGCTACAGTTTATAGGAAGCTCCAATGCAGGAATCCCTTGCAGGACCGCCATCGCAGCAAAATCCTCCCGAGGGCCTCCCTACACTGACCACTCCCCTACTGCCCTTGCCCCTTTCGGGTAAGGTAGTCTTCCACTAGCTTTCCTAATTAATCAGCCAAGGGGTCCCATTCCTCCCTTGTGGTAGCACTGTTTTCCCGGGTGGTCGCTCCATGTTCCAATTAACATAATGATCTTATCATGAACAGTAATAATAAACATATAATAAAAGTGTGATCATGAATAATGTACCTTCATACCCAAAACCACATAAAGCACTAGCAAGTACTACCCAAAAGGTTCAGTGGTAAACAAGGTATAAAGATAGACAAACTAGGGTAACCTATTGGGTCCCATCAAAATTAACCTATGCAGATCATTATGATTAATCAGAACATGGCTGGGTAAAAAGAAGTGATCAAGGGCACAACTTGCCTGGGACTTGAGATTCCAGGTACCAGGATGATCTTCAGGTGACTCGTGTCCTCACTGCTAAACGTAGCAATATAGACAAACATGGTGCAGGCAAAATTAACATCACATCAAACATAAGAACAACTTGTGTAATAATGATCTATGCGTTGCTACAAGATCGTGGGATCGAGAACCTCTAAATTCGGAGCTACGGTTTATAGTTTTCCAAAGATCCACATGGTTAAGTATAGAATAGACTTAAGTGCAACAATTTTAACCTACATTTCATGACAAAACAAAGTTACCAAATGATAATAGATATTATTGTGAGACTAATGCAACTAGAATGGATTAAAATAGAGTTACGATTATTGAGTTGTGACTTTCTGAAATTATTTAGTGCTTAGAACAGGTTAATCCAAATGAACAATTTTAATTCAAGTTTCATGGCTAAATAGTGCTACCAGTTGATAGACAATATTAATACAAAATTATTGCAACTGGAATGACTCAATTTGGAGTTAAAATGAATTTAATATGAATTATACAAGTTTGTAGAATTGTTTTTGTATTAAAAATCAATTTCTATATTGTTTTTCTCAAATTCCTCGGTTACTGGACTGCGCGCGGAATAGACAGAAGCCTAGGGGCTAACCCGTAATTGTTTTTCAGACTCAGTATAATCCACAAGGGGATGGCGGGTTGATTTACTAATTTTAGGAGGGCTCTTATGCCAAGTCGCCAAGCCAAAAGGGTATCAGACAATGGACACCGGTGGATGCAGGATCAACGGCGCAGATTACACAGGCTTCATTATGAACCGGTACACGATATGGACCGCCAGATCCAAAATCAGTGGCCACGATTCAAAACCCCCCAGATCTAATCCTAGTCGTACGCCTATGATCCAACGGATGGACGCCTTCTCTCCCCACTAACCAACCGAAGCCGTTGATCCCAAGATCAACGCCCCAGTTTTGTCTTCTTCCCCGGTCACACGCACCGACTGAGGCGACGCTCCCGCCGGAGTACGGCCGAGCGAGAGCCGCCCCACTATTCCTTAATCCCATCGGTTCAACGAAATTACGTGATCACCACGGAGAGGGTTGATGGCTTACCGAAGGCAAAGACGACCACAGGGATGCTATCCACAGCAAGCGGCCACATCCAAGCAGTGGAGTACCCTGCCCCATTGCCCATGGCGGCATTCATCCCCAATCCCATTCCGATGCGCAATTCCGGCCCGTTGCGGCTACGAGATCCTTCCCAGAAGTTCGGCGAACTGCCCTGTCGAGTGCTTGGCTTCTTCAACGGAGACGAATTTGGATGTGGTGACTTTCCTGCTCGGCTCCCTGTCGATGGAGCAGGCGCAGGTGTTCAAAGCTCGATCCTTATAGTCGCGGGGTGATTCCGAGTTGGCAAACGACTGGTTGCCCGAGGACGCCGCCGAGATTCGCGGCCGGCGGAGCAACGGACAGGGAAGAGGATGAGTCCCAATGGCGAAGTAGCGGCGTCTGTTACGGAGTTCGCGCGGAAGAAGAAATATCCGACCTGACCACTAGGGTCCGCATGGCAGCGATCCATGAGTGAGGCCACATACGCAAGGGGACGCTGGACAGTGGGTCCCAGTCGTCAGCGTAAAGCAGGCAGCACCAATTTGAGCTGCGCAGGTGGCCAGGGTTGGTGGGCCGGTGGTGATTTTGGCCCACAGCGCAGGTTAGGTGAGTCTTTTCTATTTTTTTTCTTCTTATTTTCTTATTTCATCTCTAAAATTAAATTTTGGTCCCAAATTCAAATGTGGTTTTTTTTGGATTTTCATTTCAAATTGAATTCAAAATCAGAATCCAACATGGATGCAAATATACATATAGTTTTTTTGTATTTATTATTCATGCTTCAAAACATAATGATTTTGTAAAGACTTATCCCTTTCAAATAGAATTATTTCAAACATATTTAAATATAGTCCCTATTTATTACTTGCTTGTTTAAGGATATAATGATTTACATTTTTTTTATTAAGAGTTCTTTTGATCCTTAATCTTTTTGAGAAAGAAAAATATATATATAAAAATCCCAAAATAGGATTTCAGGTGTTACAGATAGCGATCATGAGGAACATCTGAGATTGGTGCTGCAGAAGCTACGAGATAACCAGCTATATGCCAAATTCAGCAAGTGTGAGTTTTGGATTGGTGAGGTGCCATTTCTTGGTCATATTATTTCTAATGGAGGAATATCAGTGGATCCTGCTAAGGTTAAGGAGATAATGGAGTGGAGAGTACCCACTACAGTGACTGAGATTCGGAGTTTCTTGGGATTAGCAGGCTATTATCGGAGATTTATTGAAGGATTTTCTAAGATTGCTAAGCCGATGACTTCACTTTTGGAGAAAGGAAGACAATTTAAGTGGGATGAGAGGTGTCAAGATAGTTTTGATCAATTGAAGAAAAGATTGATGTCGCCACCCGTATTAGTTATGCCAGACCTACAGAAAGGATTTGATATCTATTGTGATGCATGTGGCCAAGGCTTAGGATGTGTGCTCATGCACGAAGGTCATGTGATTGCATATGCTTCTCGTCAGTTGCGGAAACATGAAATGAACTACCCCACTCATGACTTGGAATTGGCAGCCGTTGTGCATGCACTTAAGATTTGGAGACATTACATTATGGGAACCAAGTGTCAAGTATATACGGATCATAAGAGTTTGAAGTATATATTCACTCAGAAGGATCTCAACCTTAGGCAACGCCGTTGGTTGGAGCTTATTAAGGATTATGATTTGGAGATTCACTATCACCCGGGCAAGGCGAATTTGGTTGCAGATGCCTTGAGTCGAAAGGACCATGTTCATTCAGCTATTGTTGCCCAGCTACCCGATGAGATTGTTGAGGATTTTAGGAGACTTAACCTGGGGATAGTTGCTCATACTGAAGGAGTTACTATTGATGTGGAACCTACTTTGGAACAAGAGATCCGCAAAGGACAAATTGGTGATGCTAAAATAAAAGAGATTAAGGATCTGATCACTGAAGGTCGAGTTCCGGAATTTACGGAAGATGAGCAAGGCACTGTATGGTTCAAGGACAGGATGTGTGTTCCTGATATTAAAAGCCTTCGAGAGACTATTTTAAAAGAGGCCCATGATTCGGATTATTCTATTCATCCTGGTAGTACTAAGATGTATCAGGATTTGAAGCGAAAGTATTGGTGGTATGGATTTGTCGGCGTTCCGAGACCGGGGGGTCCTCGAGCCGACGAGTGAGAGTGCCGCGTGCCCCAGCCCAGATGGGTCGAGCGCGTGGAGCGAGCGCAAAGGGGGGAACGGAGTGAGAGAGAGGTCGGTGGCCGGAGCCGGATCGCGAGGGAGTCGGAGAAATTCCCACGGCCTTCGTGTTCGTCCCGCGCCTAGGTCGGGTGCGCTTGCAGTAGGGGGTTACAAGCGTCCGCACGAGGTGAAGGGAGAGGGCGGCCCCGAGAGAGCGCCTGCCCCTGCCTTTCGTCCCCGTGAGGCCAACCTTCTCTAAGAAGGCCCTGGCCCTTCCTTTTATAGTCGTAAGGAGAGGGTCCAGGTGTACAAGACGGGGGTGTAGCAAGGTGCTACGTGTCTAGCGAGGGAGAGCTAGCGCCCTATGTACATGCCCAGGTGGCAGCCAGAGAGATCGTGGCACCCTGTTGGAGTGGCGTCGTGGCTGTTGGAGGAGTAACGGAGCCGGACGGGGGGACAGCTGTCGAGGTGGCTGGGTCCTTGCTGACGTTCTCCTGCTTTCGTAAGGGAGCTGGGAGCCGCCGTCGTCATGATCTAGCGGGGCGCCATCATGGCCTATCTGGCATAGCTGGCCAGATGGGACGCCGGTCTTGTTCTCTGCGACCCAAGTCGGCTCAGGGCAGGGTGATGATGACGCTTCCTGTTGACGTGGCGGTCTCGTATCCTAGGTCGGGCGTCGTGGAGGCTCCTCCGAGGCTGTGGCCGAGTCCGTCCTACAAGACAGAGACAGAGTCCGAGCCCTGGTCGGGCGAGGCGGAGATTATTCGGCAGAGGCCGAGGCGGAGTCCGAGCCCTGGGTCGGGCGAGGCGGAGGTCGCCGTCTTCCGAGGCCTTAGCCTGAGTCCGAGCCCTGGGTCGGGCGGAGCGGAGTTCGCCGTCTTCCGAGGCCTTAGCCTGAGTCCGAGCCCTGGGTCGGGCGGAGCGGAGTTCGCCGTCTTCCGAGGCCTTAGCCTGAGTCCGAGCCCTGGGTCGGGCGGAGCGGAGTTCGCCGTCTTCCGAGGCCTTAGCCTGAGTCCGAGCCCTGGGTCGGGCGGAGTCTCCTATGGCACCACTGGCGAAGTCTGGCCGCCCGTCGGTCTTACCTTTTGCGTTAAACGCCCTGGTGACTCGGTCGGTTGGTGCGGTGATTTAGTCAGGGTTTCTCCTTATCGGAGGCGGGGCCTAGGGCGAGCCGGGGATGCGCCTGCCGTGAAAGAGGAGACCTCAGGCGAGACGGAGTCATCTTAGGGTCGGCTGCCCTCGCCCGAGGCTAGGCTCGGGCGTGGCGTGGTCAAGTCACTCGTGTGGACTGATCCCTGACTTAATCAAACCCATCAGGCCTTTGCAGCTTTATGCTGATGGGGGTTACCAGCTGAGAATTAGGCGTCTTGAGGGTACCCCTAATTATGGTCCCCGACAGTAGCCCCCGAGCCTCGAAGGGAGTGTTAACACTCGCTTGGAGGCTTGCATCGCACTTTTTTGCAAGGGGACCAGCCTTTCTCGGAGGTACCTTGTTCCGGTGGGTGCGCGCGAGCGCACCCGCCGGGTGTAGCCCCCGAGGCCTCGGAGGAGTGGTTTCACTCCTTCGAGGTCTTAATGCCTTGCGCAATGCTTCGGCATGACTAGCGGTTCCCTCATGCGAGCAGGGCGTAACCCAGGTGCACTGTCGGGGCCCAAGTTCTCGGGCTGGTATGTTGACGCTGTCAACGGTTCGGCCGGAGCCGGGTTTGCGAGAGCAGCCCCCGAGCCTTCGCACGGAGCGAGGGGACGATCAGGGACAGACTCGACTTTTTATAAACGCCCCTACGTCGCCTTTCCGCAAGGAGGAGGGGGGGAGTGCGCCATGTTACCCTCGATGGGCACCGAACATGGTGTCTCCGGTGAGCTGCGATCGGGTAATCCGAGTGGACGTCCGTGCCCCGTTCGTTAGGGGTCGGCTAGGGGCCCGGAGGCACGCCCAAAAGTACCTGCGGGTGATCTGCCGGACCCGGTCCCCTAGCGACGGGGTCCGAGGGCTCGTTGCCTCCCTCCGATGGGATTCCGTTACAGAGTCGTTCCCGCTGGTCTCGGAAATGTCCTAGGGTACCTCGGGAGCGCAGCCCGAGCCTTGGTTATGTATCGAACGTACCCCTGGTCATCCCTCGCTCGGCGTCTGAGGCGGCTGTGAACCCTTCGACAGGCCAGCCTTCGAACCCCTGATCAGTAGGGGGCACGGAGCCCTAGTAGCCTGAGGCGGTCATGGAACCTTTCGGGGGCCGACCTTCGAACCCCTGACCAGTAGTGGGTGTCGGGCCCACGCGATCTAAGGCGGCTGTTGAACCCTTCGGGGGGCCAGCCTTCGAACCCCTGATCAGTAGGGAGGCTCGGGGCCTAGTTCCTTCACGGGGAAGGATCCCTTTGGGGTTACCCCCCTTCTCGGTCCCTGTTGCAAGAGATAGAGAAAGAAGGAAAAGGGAAAAAGGGATTCGAAATTGAACTTCGTGGCGTACCTTTCTCGGCGTGGCCGTTTTTTGGCGGAGGCGAAGCGCCGCCAGCTGCCCCTGCCAGAAACGTCACCTATTTCGCCGTGGAGTTAATGCGCTGGGGTGAGTAGTTGGCGAGGTCGCCGTTGCGTGCGCGAGCCGTTCGAGGTACGGGTCACGGACGCGTCGTCTTCACGCCGTGAGAAGGGTTCTCTTGCTGCCCCCGGATGGGACGTGAGCCTGGCCGAAGGCGTGACCGCTGCCCTCACACGCCTGCCACCGTCATTACTGCCGGCCCATTTTTGACCGCGTTTGACCGCTGCGCCAGGCTGGCGCCGCTGGATCGCAGGCTGGGCGGCCTCGAGTCGCGGTATCGGTTCCGCAATCGAGGAGGTGCAGTGGTGGAGCGAGAGGCGCAGCGGTTCGCATGCAGCACCTGGCGCGCCAGTTGAACGACGCGTGGTCTTGAGCCGTCGCGCTGGCCTGTCAGGAGTCGGGGAGGCGCGTCCACTTGGCGTGGTTGCATGCCGCTTGCTTGGCCGCTCGCCCCCTTTGCCCGTTGGTCTGGGCAAAAGTGGAGGGTTACTTGTAACCGCTGGGCGGTTGCGTGCGTCGTGCGTGGTGGTTTGGCTCCCTCTGCTTGGAGCTGGTCTGCATGACAGGCGGGCCCCAGCCCCCGCGCCGCGGGGAAGGGCCTTGGAGGCGTGTTGGAGAAGACTCAGCCCATGACGGTTGAGGGCGCTAGCAGGGGGAGTTGCCTTTAAAAGGAGGGCGACCCTCTTCGTGAGGCGACCATGTCTCCTTTCTCCCTTATGCATCGTGTCTCTCCATCTTCCAGGCCCCCGGATGGGGGGAACCGCCGTCTTTTCGCTCCATCGTTGGAGGAACGCGACCCCGCGGGGGTTGGTACCTTTCAGCCATCGTTCGGCTTCAAGGATTTTCATCAGGCAGCCCGGTTGCCCCCCTCGGCTGGGGGTCACCCGAGACGGTGACCACCAGCCCCTGGGTGGGGAGGAACAAACCGGGCTGCGATCTTGGTCCCACCCTCAGCTTCAAGGATGTTCATCATCCTCGCTGGGGTGGGTGCCGGACTGAGCCGGCGCTCCTCCTCCCGCACGGGTCCGTGGGTCATCCCCTCCCACGACATTCGAGGGAGAAGGCGCTCCCTGGCCCCTCGGGCGGCGCGGACTTCGACGACGCGGGATGGATCGGCGGCGAACGCCGTCACCTCCGGCGTGTCGGGTCCGCTAGCTCGGCTCCGGCGGGCCCCTTTGTCGGGGGGGGGGGCTGCCGCGCCGTGTACACGGGGGGTCCACCCTAGACACCGCACGCTGCTAGGGCGGCGCTCGTGTTCTGGGGTGGGCCTGCTTTTGCACCAGGGCGGCGGCTTTGCGCGGGGGCCGGTGCCCCACTCATCGGGGAGGATTTGAGTGGGGATCTGGCGGTAAGCAGGCGGCTCCTGGCGTCGGTGCCGAGGTGGAGGCGGCTCGAGAAGTCCCCGTCAGCGACGGGATCACCGCCACCATCGGCGCTTTGGGCCTTCGGCTCTTTGTACTTGTCCTCGCCCCTCGGGTGGCGTAGTGGGCGAGGGCAAGACAGCAGCTGTGCCTTCCCCTGAGGTCTGCGCCGCCGCAGAGGGAGGAACCGGAGTTCCGCCTGTAGTGGCACTTTGAGTGCCGGGTTTTCTGTTCATTTCGGCTTTCGGGGCCTGAACATGTATGTAACTCCGGCACAGAGCCGTGTTTTTTTCCTCATTTCTGAGCAATAAGACTTGCCTATCGATTGTCTGAATCGCTTACCAAGCATGAGTCGCCCCGTGTCCAGGTGACGAGTGAGGTATCCGTATCCCGGAGGCGTAGGAATCCCTCGGCTCGGTCGGACCTGTTGTCCGAGGCTCTTCTAGCTTGGTTAAAAAGACCCCTTGGTCGCTCTTCGACGAGCCGAGGCCAGGGGTAGCGATATCAGCACAAGCAGAGGCGTTGTTGGCTCGGAAATGGAACCTGGTTGGCCGGAGCCCAGCTGGGTCGTCTGCTGGCAGGCTCGGCGCCGGAGTTGATTGGCCGAGGCCTCGGACCGAGCTGGCGCCCTCGGAAGGGGTCGGCCGAGGCCTCGGAGGTGGCCGGCCGAGCCGTCCGCTTGGGCCGGATTCTCGGGGAAGCCTCTGGCGGAGATTGCTCGAGCGCGGTGTCGACGTCGTCCTTTGGAGCGGAGGCCTTCGGACCGCGTGGCCACCCGAGGCCAGGTCGGGTCTTGCCGAAGGTGCTGCTGATGCCGAGGGTGTCGTCGCCCTCTTCCAGCGCCAAGGTCCGCGCCTGCAGGGTCAAGTCGTCCTGTAGCGTGGGCCTTGTGCGGCCGTTGAGGCCAGAACACACACCCTTGTCGCGTTATAAAGCTGTGTCTCTTTTCCTCTTGCTTCGAGTATCTGGACTTTTTGTCGGTAGCAGGGATGTTAGTGCGAGCAAGAGTTGCTTCTCGCGGGAGGTGATGAGTGAGGTATCCGTATCCCGGAGGCGTGGGAGTCCCTCGGCTCGGTCGGCCTCGCCGCTTACGCGTACTTTTACCCATCCATGAGGCCCTGTCACCGACTCGGTCGAGAAGGCTCGAAGAACCTGCTTCAACAGAAGAGCCTCCGTACGTAAAGACTCATTCGATCCGCGGAGTCACCTTATCCGAACGCGAGTTACTTATCACAGAAGGTGACGAGTGAGGTATCCGTATCCCGGAGGCGTAGGAGTCCCTCGGCTCGGTCGGCCTTGGCTGTTTACGTGTACCCCGTCGTTTCTAGGACCCACTTTTCGAAGTAGTCAAAAAGCACGAAAGATGTTCTGGTAAAAGAGGTTTTTTGTTCGAGGAAAATTTTGACGCAGAGGGGGTTAACCCCCTTTTAGCCCCCGAGGGAGGGTCGGGCTCCGCTGAGGCGAGGCCGACCCTTCCTTGTTGACTAAACTTCGCGTGGGTACGGGGTATAAGAACAACTTGGAAACATTCTTAAGGATAGAAGCGACGTAGCTGTTGGATGTTCCAAGCGTTGCCGTAGACCTCGCCTTGACTGTCGGCCAGCTTGTAAGTTCCGGGCTTCAGAACTTTGGCGATGATGAACGGCCCCTCCCAGGGGGGCGTTAGCTTATGCCTCCCTCGGGCGTCCTGCCGCAGCCGAAGCACCAGATCGCCCACCTGGAGATCTCGGGGTCGGACCCCTCGGGCGTGGTAGCGTCGCAGGGACTGCTGATACCGCGCTGAGTGTAGTAGGGCCCTGTCCCGAGCCTCGTCCAGCTGGTCCAGCGAGTCTTCTCGGCTGGCTTGGTTGCTTTCTTCGTCGTAAGCCCTCGTCCTTGGGGAACCGTATTCCAGGTCCGTGGGCAGGATCGCCTCGGCCCCGTAGACCAGGAAGAACGGCGTGAAACCCGTGGCTCGGCTTGGAGTCGTCCTCAGGCTCCAGACCACCGAGGGGAGTTCCTTCATCCATCGCTTGCCGAACTTGTTGAGACTGTTATAAATCCGAGGCTTAAGCCCCCGTAGAATCATGCCATTGGCACGTTCCACTTGCCCATTCGACATGGGGTGAGCTACGGCGGCCCAGTCCACCCGGATGTTGTGATCGTCGCAAAAATCCAAGAATTTTTTGCCGGTGAACTGGGTGCCATTGTCGGTGATGATGGAGTTCGGGACCCCGAAGCGATGGATGATGTTGGTGAAGAATGCCACCGCCTGCTCGGACCTGATGCTGCTTAGGGGTCGGACCTCGATCCACTTGGAGAATTTGTCGATGGCGACCAGCAGGTGCGTGTAGCCCCCGGGTGCCTTCTGCAGTGGGCCGACGAGGTCCAGACCCCACACAGCGAAGGGCCAGGTGATGGGTATCGTCTGCAGAGCCTGAGCGGGCAGGTGGGTCCGCTTCGCATAGAATTGGCACCCTTCGCAGGCGCGGACAATTCTAGTGGCCTCAGCCACCGCCGTTGGCCAGTAGAAGCCTTGGCGGAAAGCATTCCCGACGAGGGTTCGAGGTGCTGCATGATGACCGCAAGCCCCCGAGTGTATTTCCTGCAGGAGGTCCTGACCTTCGGCGATGGTAATGCATCGCTGGAGGATGCCCGAGGGGCTGCGGTGGTAGAGCTCCTTCTCGTCGCCCAGCAGGACGAACGATTTTGCTCGTCGCGTTACCCGCCGAGCCTCGGTTTGGTCGAGGGGCAGCTCTCCTCGGCGGAGATATTGCAGGTACGGGGTCCTCCAATCTTGATCTGGCACGACCCCGTTCTGCTCCTCCTCGACGTGCAGCGCTTCGCGCTCGGGCCCCGAGGGTTCCTTGGATTGAGCCGAGGACGGCTCGGGCTGAGCCGAGGTCACCTCGGACGAGGCCGAGGGTGCCTCGGGTTCGGGCGCGTCGCCTATCTTGACGGAGGGTTGGTGCAGATCCCGGGCGAAGACGTCCGGGGGAACCGTTGTCCGCCCCGAGGCTATCTTCGCCAGCTCGTCCGCAGTCTCGTTATAGCGTCGGGCGATGTGGTTAAGTTCGAGCCCGTAGAACTTGTCCTCCAGGCGTCGAACCTCTTCGCAGTAGGCCTCCATCTTCGGGTCGCGGCAGAGGGAATTCTTCATGACTTGGTCGATGACGAGCTGCGAGTCGCCGCGTGCATCGAGGCGTCGAACCCCTAGCTCAATGGCGATTCGCAATCCGTTGATCAGAGCCTCGTACTCAGCTACATTGTTAGACGCCGGGAAATGGAGGCGAAGCACGTAGCGCAGGTGTTTTCCGAGGGGCGAGACGAAAAGCAGGCCCGCGCCAGCTCCCGTCTTCATCAGCGACCCGTCGAAAAACATGGTCCAGAGTTCTGGTTGGATCGGAGCCGTTGGTAACTGGGTATCGACCCATTCGGCTACGAAATCCGCCAGTGCCTGGGACTTGATGGCCTTCCGAGGGGCGAACGAGATCGCCTCGCCCATGATTTCCACCGCCCACTTTGCGATCCGTCCCGAGGCTTCTCGGCACTGGATGATCTCCCCCAGGGGGAAGGATGACACCACAGTCACCGGATGGGACTCGAAGTAATGTCGCAACTTTCGCCTCGTCAGGACCACAGCGTATAGCAGCTTCTGGACTTGTGGGTAGCGGGTCTTGGTCTCGGACAGCACTTCGCTGACGAAGTAAACTGGCCTCTGAATGGGCAAAGCATGCCCTTCTTCCTGCCTTTCGACCACGATCGCGGCGCTGACCACCTGAGTGGTTGCGGCGACGTAGACCAGGAGGGTCTCTCCATCAGTTGGGGGTACCAAGATGGGCGCCTGTGTGAGGAGTGCCTTCAGGCTCCCGAGGGCTTCCTCGGCCTCGGGAGTCCAAGTGAAGCATTCGGCCTTCCTTAAGAGGCGGTACAGGGGCAGGCCTCTTTCGCCGAGGCGCGAGATGAAGCGGCTCAAGGCCGCGAGGCATCCCATGACCCTCTGTACGCCTTTTAAGTCCTTGACAGGTCCCATGTTTGTGATTGCTGCGATCTTCTCCGGATTGGCTTCGATGCCCCGCTCGGAGACGATGAACCCCAAGAGCATGCCCCGGGGCACCCCGAAGACGCACTTCTCGGGATTGAGCTTGACGCCCTTCGCCTTGAGACACCGGAATGTCAGTCCGAGGTCGGAGAGAAGGTCGGAGGCTTTCCTCGTCTTGACCACGATGTCGTCGACGTAGGCCTCGACCGTGCGACCAATGTGTTCGCCGAACACATGGTTCATGCACCGCTGGTACGTTGCACCCGCGTTCCTCAACCCGAACGGCATTGTGACATAACAGTACATGCCGAAGGGCGTGATGAAAGAAGTCGCGAGCTGGTCGGACTCTTTCATCTTGATTTGATGATACCCTGAGTAGGCATCGAGAAAAGACAGGGTTTCGCACCCTGCTGTGGAGTCCACAATTTGGTCGATGCGAGGTAGAGGGTAGGGGACCTTTGGACATGCTTTGTTGAGGCCAGTGTAGTCTACACACATCCGCCACTTCCCCCCTTTTTTCCTCACAAGTACAGGGTTGGCAAGCCATTCGGGATGGAATACCTCTTTAATGAACCCTGCTGCCATCAGCTTGTGGACCTCCTCGCCTATCACTCTGCGCCTTTCCTCGTCGAATCGGCGCAGAGGCTGTCTGACCGGTCGGGCCCCGGCCCGAATATCCAGCGAGTGCTCGGCGACTTCCCTCGGTATGCCGGGCATGTCCGAGGGACTCCACGCGAAAACGTCGGCGTTTGCGCGGAGAAAGTCGACGAGCACTGCCTCCTATTTGGGGTCGAGCCCCGAACTGATCCGGATCTGCTTGGAGGCGTCGCCACTGGGGTCGAGAGGGACGGCCTTAACCGTCTCTGCTGGCTCGAAGTTGCCGGCATGCCGCTTCACATCCGGCACCTCTCGGGAGAGGCTTTCTAGGTTGGCAATGAGGGCCTCGGACTCGGCGAGGGCCTCGGCGTACTCCACGCACTCCACATCGCATTCGAATGCGTGTTTGTACGTGGGGCCGACGGTGATGACCCCGTTGGGGCCCGGCATCTTGAGCTTCAGGTAGGTGTAGTTGGGGATGGCCATGAACTTCGCGTAGCATGGCCTTCCCAACACCGCGTGGTAGGTCCCTCGGAACCCGACCACCTCGAACGTCAAAGTCTCCCTTCGGAAGTTGGAGGGTGTTCCGAAGCAGACAGGGAGGTCGAGCTGTCCGAGGGGCTGGACACGCTTCCCGGGAATGATCCCGTGGAAGGGCGCAGCGCCTGCTCGGACGGACGACAAGTCGACGCGCAGGAGCTTGAGAGTCTCGGCGTAGATGATGTTGAGGCAGCTGCCCCCATCCATCAGGACCTTGGTGAGCCTGACGTCGCCAATGACAGGATCGACGACGAGCGGGTACTTCCCCGGGCTCGGCACGTGGTCGGGGTGGTCGTCCTGGTCGAAGGTGATGGGCTTGTCGGACCAGTCTAGGTAGACTGGCGCCGCCACCTTCACCGAGCAGACCTCCCGACGCTCTTGCTTACGATGCCGAGCCGAGGCATTCGCCACTTGCCCTCCGTAGATCATGAAGCAGTCGCGGACCTCGGGGAACTCTCCTGCTTGGTGATCTTCCCTTTTGTCGTCGTGAGCCTTGCCACCCTCGGCGGGTGGCCCGGCCCGATGGAAGTGACGCCGAAGCATGACGCACTCTTCGAGGGTGTGTTTGACGGGCCCCTGATGGTAGGGGCACGTCTCCTTGAGTGCCTTGTCGAAGAGGTTTGCACCTCCGGGGGGTTTCCAAGGGTTCTTGCGCTCGGCGGCGGCGACAAGGTCAGCATCGGGAACGTCGCGTTTCGCTTGCGACTTCCTCCTGCCTTTCTTCTTGGCGCCGCGCGGAGCAGACGCCTCGGGAGCATCTTCCGACGGGCGGCCCTGGGGCTGCTTGTCCTTTCGGAAGATGGCCTCTACCGCCTCCTGGCCGGAGGCGAACTTGGTAGCGATGTCCATCAGCTCGCTCGCCCTGGTGGGGGTCTTGCGACCCAACTTGCTCACCAGGTCGCGGCAGGTGGTGCCGGCGAGGAACGCGCCGATGACATCGGAGTCGGTGATGTTGGGCAGCTCGGTGCGCTGCTTCGAGAACCGCCGGATGTAGTCCCGAAGGGACTCTCCCGGCAATTGCCGACAGCTTCGGAGGTCCCAGGAATTCCCGGGGCGCACGTACGTGCCCTGGAAGTTCCCGGCGAAGGCCTGGACCAGATCCTCCCAGTTGGAAATCTGCCCCGGGGGCAGGTGCTCCAACCAGGCACGAGCGGTGTCGGAGAGAAATAGGGGGAGGTTTCGGATGATGAGGTTGTCATCGTCCGTCCCACCCAGCTGACAGGCCAGGCGGTAGTCTGCAAGCCACAATTCCGGTCTCGTCTCCCCCGAGTACTTCGTGATAGTAGTCGGGGGTCGGAATCGGGGCGGAAACGGCGCCCGCCGAATGGCTCGGCTAAAGACCTGCGGACCGGGTGGTTCGGGCGAGGGACTTCGATCCTCCCCGCTGTCATAACGTCCCCCACGCCTGGGGTGGTAGCCTCGGCGCACCCTTTCGTCGAGGCGTGCCCGACGGTCACGATGAGGGTGCTCGTCGCCGAGGTGGCCCGGGGCCGCAGGCGCGGTGTTGCGCGTGCGCCCGGTGAAGACCGAGGCTTCCCGCGTGAGTCGGGAAGTCGCGGCACGAGGATCCGGGGTGTATCCCTGCCTTCGAGAGGCAGAGCTCTCTGCCCGCCGGGCCGCAGCGCCTTCCAGGAGATGCCTGAGTTCTCCCTGAACCCGCCGTCCCTCGGTGGTTGATGACTCCGGCATCGCGCGGAGGAGCATTGCTGCAGCGACCAGGTCCTGGCCAGTCCCGCCGGATGCGGGTGGCGGTTTGTCCCTGGCATCGTTGGCGATGCGGTGCTGGAGACCTTGGGGCAAGTGACGTATTCCTCCGGCCGGGGGTTGGCTCGCCCATACCTGCCCGATGTTCTGACGGATTGCCTCGAGCGCTCCTGCTCCTTCATCGAACCCGGCCTGCGCCCCGCGGACTTGCTCGAGCTGTGGGTCGTGACCTCCCGCCGAAACGGGGACCACAGCTAGCTCCCGCGGGATGTCAGCGCGAGGCGCTGGCCTAGGGGGATCACCATCCTCCGGCATGCCGAGACAGCCGCCTCCGGAGGGATCCCCTAGCTCGATGTGGAAACATTCGCGACTCAGGCCGCAGTCCTTGTCGCCAAGGCTGCGGCTGCCGTCGGAACAGTCGGAGAGGCAGTAGTCACATGCGGTCATGAAGTCCCGCATGGCACTAGGGTTGCCAGATCCGGAGAAATCCCAGCAGATGCTGGGGTCGTCGTCTCCCTCGGACCCAGAGGGTCCGTAGGTCGAGACACCCGTCAATCGGTCCCAAGGCGACCGCACAGGAAACCCCAGAGAGGTTGCACTCGCCTCAATGTGAGCGCCCGCCAAAGCGAGATCGCCAGGCGGGCTGAGGCCGAGTCGAAATAACGAAAGATGGGTAGCAGTCGATACCTTTTTGTCGACGAGGAGCGATGAAGTCGCGTCGGGGGCTGACCGCGTCGTCGTCTTGGGTCCGAGGGCGACGTCCTGCAGGCCTTCCGTGAGCGTGCTGGCGTCGTCCACTTGCTCGGAGTCGACGTGTTGCGGGGGGATGGCGCTCGCGTCTGCCTTGAACGCGAGGGCGACGCTTGGCGTGTCCTCCGTCGAGGCGCCGGGGATGTCGATTTGCCCGACAGCCGTCGGAGCGCGACCTCCCGCTCGGCCCCGGTTGCCCCGCCTCCTCCTCCTTCGACGGCGAGGGAGAGGATGGGGCGAGCTCGAAAGTTGTCCTTCCCCTACGCGGGAAAGACGTCGTCGATTCCGCCGCCAGCGGGCGGGCTGTCCGCCATCAATGTCGCCGTCGCGCGGCGGTGGAAGGAGTATCATGTCGTAGTCGCCGTCGAGCGAGATGAACTCGAGGTTCCCGAAACGGAGCACCGTCCCGGGTTGAAGAGGTTGTTGGAGACTGCCCATCTGGAGCTTGACGGGAAATCGAACGTCAACACGCAGCGTGCCCCTACCTGGCGCGCCAACTGTCGGCGTTCCGAGACCGGGGGGTCCTCGAGCCGACGAGTGAGAGTGCCGCGTGCCCCAGCCCAGATGGGTCGAGCGCGTGGAGCGAGCGCAAAGGGGGGAACGGAGTGAGAGAGAGGTCGGTGGCCGGAGCCGGATCGCGAGGGAGTCGGAGAAATTCCCACGGCCTTCGTGTTCGTCCCGCGCCCAGGTCGGGTGCGCTTGCAGTAGGGGGTTACAAGCGTCCGCACGAGGTGAAGGGAGAGGGCGGCCCCGAGAGAGCGCCTGCCCCTGCCTTTCGTCCCCGTGAGGCCAACCTTCTCTAAGAAGGCCCTGGCCCTTCCTTTTATAGTCGTAAGGAGAGGGTCCAGGTGTACAAGACGGGGGTGTAGCAAGGTGCTACGTGTCTAGCGAGGGAGAGCTAGCGCCCTATGTACATGCCCAGGTGGCAGCCAGAGAGATCGTGGCACCCTGTTGGAGTGGCGTCGTGGCTGTTGGAGGAGTAACGGAGCCGGACGGGGGGACAGCTGTCGAGGTGGCTGGGTCCTTGCTGACGTTCTCCTGCTTTCGTAAGGGAGCTGGGAGCCGCCGTCGTCATGATCTAGCGGGGCGCCATCATGGCCTATCTGGCATAGCTGGCCAGATGGGACGCCGGTCTTGTTCTCTGCGACCCAAGTCGGCTCAGGGCAGGGTGATGATGACGCTTCCTGTTGACGTGGCGGTCTCGTATCCTAGGTCGGGCGTCGTGGAGGCTCCTCCGAGGCTGTGGCCGAGTCCGTCCTGCAAGACAGAGACAGAGTCCGAGCCCTGGTCGGGCGAGGCGGAGATTATTCGGCAGAGGCCGAGGCGGAGTCCGAGCCCTGGGTCGGGCGAGGCGGAGGTCGCCGTCTTCCGAGGCCTTAGCCTGAGTCCGAGCCCTGGGTCGGGCGGAGCGGAGTTCGCCGTCTTCCGAGGCCTTAGCCTGAGTCCGAGCCCTGGGTCGGGCGGAGCGGAGTTCGCCGTCTTCCGAGGCCTTAGCCTGAGTCCGAGCCCTGGGTCGGGCGGAGCGGAGTTCGCCGTCTTCCGAGGCCTTAGCCTGAGTCCGAGCCCTGGGTCGGGCGGAGTCTCCTATGGCACCACTGGCGAAGTCTGGCCGCCCGTCGGTCTTACCTTTTGCGTTAAACGCCCTGGTGACTCGATCGGTTGGTGCGGTGATTTAGTCAGGGTTTCTCCTTATCGGAGGCGGGGCCTAGGGCGAGCCGGGGATGCGCCTGCCGTGAAAGAGGAGACCTCAGGCGAGACGGAGTCATCTTAGGGTCGGCTGCCCTCGCCCGAGGCTAGGCTCGGGCGTGGCGTGGTCAAGTCACTCGTGTGGACTGATCCCTGACTTAATCAAACCCATCAGGCCTTTGCAGCTTTATGCTGATGGGGGTTACCAGCTGAGAATTAGGCGTCTTGAGGGTACCCCTAATTATGGTCCCCGACAGGATTAAAGAGAGATGTGGCTGCACATGTGGCTATGTGCGATGTATGTCAAAGAGTTAAGGCTGAACACCAGAGGCCAGCTGGACTATTGCATCCACTGAAGATACCCGAGTGGAAATGGGAAGAGATTGGTATGGATTTCATTACTGGATTGCCTCGCACCCAGAAAGGATATGATGCTATATGGGTGATTGTGGATAGATTGACTAAAGTGGCTCACTTTATTCCTGTCAAGACTACTTATAAAGGTTCTCAGCTAGCAGAGTTATATATGGCTCGGATTGTGTGTTTAGATGGAGTACCAAAGAAGATCGTGTCTGATCGAGGTTCGCAGTTTACCTCAAGATTTTGGAGAAGCTTTCATGAGAACATGAGTACAAAGTTGAATTTTAGTACAGCTTATCACCCTCAGACAGATGGACAGACTGAAAGGACTAATCAGGTATTGGAAGATATGTTGAGAGCTTGTGCACTTCAGCATGGAGGAAGTTGGGATAAGAGTCTACCTTATGCTGAGTTTTCATATAATAATGGTTACCAGGCCAGTCTGAAAATGTCACCTTTTGAAGCTTTATATGGGAGGAAGTGTAGAACTCCTTTGTATTGGGATCAGACTGGAGAAAGACAGTTCTTTGGGCCTGAACTGATTCAAGAAGCAGAAGAACAAGTCCGTATAATTCGAGAGAATTTGAGGGTGGCTCAAACCAGGCAAAAGAGCTACGCAGATAATAGAAGAAGGCCATTGGAATTTGAAGAAGGAGATTATGTGTACCTCAAGGTATCACCACTTCGTGGAATGAGGAGATTCAAAGTTAAGGGCAAATTGTCCCCTCACTATATTGGACCATTCTTGATCTTTAGAAGAGTTGGGGAGATGGCATACCAACTTGAGTTACCGAATAGTCTATCGGATGTGCATAACGTGTTCCACGTATCTCAACTTAAGAAGTGTCTCCGTGTCCCCGAGGAAAAGTTACCAATGGAAGAGCTCAGTGTTCAAGGTGATTTGACTTACACGGAGTACCCGATCAAGGTTTTGGATACTTTGACTAGAGTTACAAGAAATAAGGTGATAAAGATGTGCAAAGTCCAATGGAGTCACCACGGTGAAGATGAAGCAACTTGGGAAAGAGAAGAAGAGCTTCGCATAGATTTTCCCCATCTTTTCCCTAGATCCTCTTAAATCTCGAGGACGAGATTATTTTTAAGGGGGTAGGGTTTGTAATACCCAAATTTGTAAATCATATGATAAGAGCATATTTCCTTTATCTGTATGTGTGTACCATCCCTAGTTACTATCACATGTGAATAAACACCATCAAAAGGAGTTAAACAACCAATAACACCTAAATAAATCATGCACCATGCTGAAGTTTTTACTTGATTGTGCATTTATGGATAATAAAATAAAGGTGTTATTAACAATATATTGATATATTAATGGACACATGGAGTTTAAACTCTAATTTGGAAAGCAAAACTCTAAAGGAATGTGGAGGAGGAAAAGAAGTACTAAAAATAAAATATATATACAAAATAAATATTATAAATAAAAGTAAGACTAATATGTTCAAATTATATTTCCAATCTGAGGAGAATCTACCAAAGGATTTAAGTTTGAAATTTGAATTCAAATGAGAAGGGAAAATATAAATCAGAAAAAAAAAGCACCTGCGCATGGGCCAACTCTAATCTGGCCCATCTAACCTTTTCTCAGTCCGCGCGGTCCAAACAGTGGAAACCGGCGCGTGGGCGTTTGATGTGTGGGCCCTACCCGTCAGGGTCCCTATCCATGCCATCGCACACACGGGCTGGGTCTCTGCGCGGCGGGGTCTACCGCCCAGTTATTCACGCGCGCGCAGAGGGTAGACGCTCACCGACGCGTGGGCCGCAACACCTGTTCCGCTTCACACTTGCGGTCTGACTGTCGGGTGGGACCCATTACCTTCACTGTTCCTCTTCTCTGCCGCAAGACTCGGCACGGGCTGGTGCGCCACCCGGTTGACCAGCTGCGGGTCGGTACGAGCTGACCTACCCATAAATTGGAGCCGCGAGCACCTCTTAACCTCTCCGCTGGGCGCCGTCACGGTATTTCTTCGCTTGGATTTCGATCGGAACCGAAGAGGGCGCGGCGGTGGACTACTAGCGTGGTGCGCCACTGGGGATTCCGGGCGTCTGCTTCGACCGAACCCTCGAGGTAAACTCTGAGCCTTCCCAGAGACCGATAGGATGTAGTCACCGTTGCACCGCGTAGGAAGCACGGCTGATGTCTCCGGAATTTCTCGCCGGAGATCTCCGGTCGCCATAAATCCGCATCGTGTCATGGGCAAGGCCCCTGGTTGCAGCATTACCGATAATAGGTCCACCTTAAGGTTCACGGTTGATAGTAGTTTCTGTAGAGCTATTCGCGTGGGGATCGAATGCTCTGGTTGCCGCTCGGGGATGTGACCGACTATGGCTCCGCCGTGGCTGAGACACCGGCGTTCGCGCGGCTGGCCGGGGAAGTAGAGAAGACGGCAGGGTTCGTGCGTCGTTGGATTCGCTGTGGGCGGCCATGATTAAATGGTGCGCGTACCGATTCGCTGGGTTGACCTGGGCCGTTTGATCTCGATCGGGCGGATCCGGGGCGAGTTGGGGTATTTTAAATCCGCGTCGTCGGTCGTCGATCGAACGGTTATGATTGCGTACCGTTTCAGTTTGGGATACATCTAATCCTAGCGGTCGATAGGAGATCGGGCGGCCAGAATCAGAGAATACCCCTTCGCGGGTCGGTTTTGTTAAAAAGCCCCTGCAGAAGATAGAAATAGAACCCGCCGTCCAACACCAGTGTTCACTGAGTCTACAGATTATTATCTCGAGCCCCCTGCACTTTCTATAAAATGAGGCCCAGTCCAGAGCTTATTTAAACTGTATAAATGAATTAGAAATTGAATATTTAACATGAAAATAATTACTAGAACTTGATAAATTCATAGAAAATTCATACAAACTCCAAATTAATCCATTCCAGTTCCTAAAATTTTGTAATTTTATTATCTATCACTTAGAGCCTCTGTTTTATCATGACCACAGTAAGAAAATTAATCTCACACTTAATCTTATTTAAAACACATAAAACCTTTGAAAATCCATAACTTAAATTCCATAACTCCAAAAATTATGATTCCTGTTCCTAGAATTTTATTTTAATGTGTAGATTATTAATGTGTATTTTGTTTATATGTTTGGTGTAATGTTAATTTCCTCTATGCACTATGCTTGTTTGTAATGTGGCGAGTAGAAGAGCCCGTTGTTGAGGATCCTGGTGAGCAGCAGGTTGAAGTAGCTGAGCAGGAGCTCATTGAAGGCAAGTTGTGCCCTTGATCACTTTTTACCTAATAATGTTCTTTAAATACCACTTATCCATGCATAGGTTAATTTTGATGGGACCCGATAGGTCACCCTAGATTTGTTTATCTCATTACCTTGTTTACCCCTGATTCACTTGGGTAGTTTGCTATTGCTTTACCTGGTTTTGTGATAATCATTTATTACCTCTATGTTCCAATTCTGTTGTTATTCTATTATGTTCATGTCAAGTTCATTAATGTTAATTGGAACATAGAGCTTAACTTGAGAACCACGTGCCACCACAAGGGTTTAATGGGACGCCCTTGGCTGACTAATTAGGAAAGCTAGTGGAAGACTACCTTACCCGAAAGGGGCAAGGACAGTAGGGGAGTGGTCAGTGTAGGGAGGTCCCTGGTTGATTTTGCTGCGATGGCGGTCAGCCAGGAACCCTGCATTGGAACTTCCTATAAACTGTAGCGGGTTTTCGGAAACTAGTGGAACTTTGTAAAGGCCTCGTAGTGTTGCCCTGCCGCGCTTCCTAGGTAGAGGTGTATGGGACTCGCGACCCCTTGGCAGATGGGTAGCATGACTTGTGGGTAAAGGGTACAACCTCTGCAGAGTGTAAAACTGGTATACTAGCCGAGCTCACGGTCATGAGCAGCTCAGGACTCTCTGATGTTTAAATTATGGAACTTAAATTCAATTTGTCATTCGCATTGCATGGGTTTATTATTAATTTTGTTCTATTACTTTACTTATGGTTTGGTATTTACTTACACTTAGTGTTGGGGCCATGCTTCGTTGCGCCGAAGGTCTTACGGGAAGAAGCAGCTTCGGCTGAAGTTGTCCCCAGGAGATGGCCGAAGGTTCCTTTTCATGAAGCTTCGGCATTACAAACCGACATAGAGATAGGATGACCTTTTAATCCATGAAGGTCTGAGTCAATGTTGTAAACTTTTATGAGGGGCATAATTGTAATTCGTCACAGGCTGTGTCCTGTGTCTATAAATAGATGAACAGTACCCCCGTACTGTTCACGCTAACTTGTACTCGCTCGTGCGTCACGCTTGTACCTTTGCCTTCTGTCAAGCCGAAGGTACAAATGTAATTCAACATTGTTTTTATTCTTCCATGATTATTTGATAAGAACACGTAATAATGTTATGTGATTATTCATATCATTCCCTCATGTTTCATATGCTTCTCCTTATTGTCAATATAAACTGCAATGATGGAGGTATGTCCTTCGTGACCTTCGTCTGAAGATCGTTATATCCTAAGGGAAATAACGCTTCGAGGGACGAAGGGAATTTATCATTAACTTCTTTCTGTGTTGCCTTGTTCTTAATTCATAGCATTTGAGAACAAGCCCCCAACATTGGCGCCCACCTCCGGTGAACTCACTTCCACTTTTCTGAGCTGATGGCTTCGTTCAACAATCAAGCTGAAGCTGCTTCGGCTTCGAAGCTGGTGCTCCCGATAACAGGCGGTTCTTGCTCAGAGCCGGCTAACAAGAAGCAAAAGAAGGAGGCTCAGAGAAGGGTGCAGCATGTTGGAGTACAGGGACCCTTCATCAAGTCAAAATGGTCCCATATTCCAATCACTTTCTCTCAGGAAGACCTTCAGCTTAAGGATTATCCTCACAATGATGCCATGGTTATCTCTTGTGTGATCAAAGGATTTCTGGTCCACAATGTCTTAGTCGATACAGGCAGTGCAGCTGATATCATATTTGCTAAGGCCTTCAGACAAATGCAAGAGCCCGAAGACAAGGTCCATGATGCTACGCACCCTCTTTGTGGCTTCGGAGGACGGCAGATTGCAGCACTTGGGAAGATTACCATGCCAGTAACCTTCGGATTTGTTAACAACACAAGGACTGAGCAAATTGTGTTTGATATTGTTGACATGGAGTATCCTTACAATGCTATCATTGGTCGCGGTACTCTCAATGCCTTCGAAGCAATTCTTCACCCAGCTTACCTCTGCATGAAGATACCTTCGGACCAAGGGCCTATTGCTATTCATGGAAGCCAGGAAGCTGCTAGAAGGGCCGAAGGAAGCTGGACTGACTCCAAAGCAATCCATAACATAGATGGAGCTGAAGCTTGTGAACAGTACAAATTCAGAAGGGAGAAAGCAGCTTCAGCAGATCTGCCGAAGCCCATGCTCTTGTGTGAGGACATAGCAGAGCAGAAGGTGCTGTTGGGCTCGCAATTATCCGAAGACCAGGAGAAAACCTTGATAAGGTTTTTGTTCAACAACAAAGATGTTTTTGCATGGTCAGCTAATGATCTCTGTGGAGTAAATCGGGATGTTATTGAACACTCGCTCAATGTTGACCCAACCTTCAGACCCCGAAAGCAGAGGCTTCGGAAAATGTCTGATGACAAGGCCGAAGGGGCTCGCAATGAAGTAAAAAGACTCCTCAGTGCAGGAGTTATCAGAGAAGTAAAGTATCCAGAATGGCTAGCTAACACTGTTATGGTAAAGAAAGCCAATGGCAAGTGGAGAATGTGTATCGATTTCACAGATCTCAACAAGGCTTGTCCGAAGGACGAATTCCCATTGCCAAGAATAGACTCTTTAGTTGATGCAGCAGCTTCTTCAGAGCTCATAAGTCTGCTAGATTGTTACTCAGGCTATCACCAAATCTGGATGAAGAAGGAAGATGAGCCGAAGACTAGCTTCATAACCCCAAGTGGCACATATTGCTATCTTCGGATGCCTGAGGGGCTCAAAAACGCTGGAGGAAGTTTCAGCAGAATGACTGCGAAGGTCCTCCAGTCTCAGATAGGCAGAAATGTGCTAACTTATGTCGATGACATCATTGTAAAAAGCACGAAGCAGGAAAATCATATTGCTGATTTGCAGGAGACCTTCGCCAGTTTCAGACAAGCTGGTTTGAAGCTGAATCCAGAAAAATGTGTCTTCGGAGTAAAGAAGGGGAAATTTCTTGGATGCTTGGTTTCAACAAAGGGAATTGAAGCTACTCCAAATAAAATTGAAGCTATACTTCGAATGGAGCCACCAACTACAAGAAAGGGGGCCCAAAGATTGACAGGAAGGCTGGCATCTCTCAATAGATTCATATCCAGATCAGCAGAAAGAAATTTACCATTCTTCGAGGTGCTGAAGTCAGCTGAAGTCTTTCAATGGGGACCAAGCCAACAAAAAGCCTTCGAAGAGCTGAAGCAATATTTGATAGATCTAACAACATTAACTCCACCAACGCCAGGGGCTCCTTTGTTGTTATATGTGGCAGCTTCGCACTCGGCAGTAAGTGCAGCACTTGTCCAGGAGAAGCTTGTTGGCCAAGTCAAGAAGCAGGTTCCAGTGTATTTTGTATCTGAAGTCCTTAGTGTATCAAAGAAAAACTATACAGAACTGGAGAAGGTATTATATGCCGTTTTGATGGCATCCAGGAAGCTTCGGCATTATTTTCAAGCATACAATATTGTTGTTCCTTCTTCGCAGCCGTTGAAGGATATTATGAGGAATAGAGAAGCTACTGGACGGATTGGAAAATGGGCTGCAGAGCTCAATGAATTTTGCATTGATTATGTGCATAGATCCTCGATCCAGTCTCAAGCGTTGGCAGATTTCATTACCGATTGGACGCCAGGGGCTCAGGATGAAGAAGCAAATAAAGATGCCGAAGTGTGGACAGTATTCTGTGATGGCTCTTGGGGAACCTTCGGAGCAGGAGCGGCTGCTGTGTTGATCTCACCTTCCAAGGTTAAAACTTGTTATGTGTAACACCCACTTTGTAAATTGCTAGAAATATATCAATAGAGAAACATTTTCTCTTTATGTGAGTTTGATCTTTATTCATCATCATATGAGAACACCATATCCAAGAACAAATAATAAAAAGATATGCTACTAAATTGTTGCATCATGCTGGATATTTTATTTTGTGTGCATTTTGTGACAAGAAAAACATTAAAGACCAAAAAGGGAATTTAAAACCTAAAAGAAGTTCTTGATAATAGAGAAGAGGAAGGAATATTATTCAATACAAATAAAATTATCATTAGAATTACTTCATCACAGTTGACATGATCAAAATAGACAATTAACCAGTATATAAAGTGCCACAAAGTTTGAATTTAGATTGAGGTTTGAATTTGAAAAAGAAATGAAAAAGAAAAACAGAAAATGAAAAAGGGAAAAGAGTAAAACGCTACCTGGGCCGGCTTACCCGTTTTCGGCCCAACTTTCCTTTACCACCTGCGCGGCCCAGACCTGTTCCTCTCACGCTCACCCGCGACCTGGCGCCGACACCACGGGCCCACGGGTCAGCCGTTCTTGCCTCCGTGCGTCTTGCACCACCTACGAAACCCCCGCCTGAATCGTGGGACCGGTACGTCAGCCACTCGCTGTGTGTCACTGATGCGCGGGCCAGCTTCGTCAGACCCGTCCCCAACCAAGCCGTAACAGAATTCCTGAGCTCACGCGCGCGATGATCGGATCCGGCGTTCGGGCGCTCCCTGGATAAATAGGTGTAGCCGTTCCTTCCTCCCCGACTCTTACCTTCGCGTTCGCTAGGTACGTACTGCATATTCGTCGTCGCCGTTGGAGAGGAAACAGAGAGAGAGGGGCGGGATCGTCCGCCGCCGTTGACTGCCGCAAGGAGGGCATTTCAGACCCCGATTGGGTTACCCAAAGCTCGAGTTGCTCGCGTATAAGCAGTGCGTGGGCGCAATCGAAGAAAGGTTAACGGCGGCCACTGGAATCTTTCGCCGGAGTTGGAGGTCCGCCACTCACCGTGACCGGATCTCTCTACGGCGCGCCAGGAGGTACGTGCTTGTCCATTGCAATTATCATGTTTAGGGCACCGTGCGGAGCGATTTGGGTCTGAGTGGTGCGTTCGGGTAGAGCTTTGGGGCCTCGCGGCCATGGCGCCGCCGCGCCTGGCGTCTGCGCCGCTGCGTTCTATGTGCACCAGTGGGGAAGATGCCCTCGGGGCCGTCCATCTCGGATGTGTGGCTGCGATTAAAACGAGAGATACCCCTTCGTCGTTTTGAATCTGGCGCATTGAAAGAAAATCGTGTGGCCGAGAGGGAGTGAAGGGCATCGCGCGCCGTGCGCCGTGGATCTGGGATCCAATGATTGCGGGCGCCGCTGGGGGTGTAGTCGGATTCGATTTAATCTGGGCCGCACGTGTGTGATCGGGCGGCCAGAAACCCTAGATACCCATTCGCGTGTGCAAATTGCTAAAGAACCCCTTAGCTTTCACATAAACAAACCCGCGGTCCATTGTAACTGTTGACTGTGTCTCGGGTTTCTTGTCCCGAGGCCCCTGGCATTTCCAGAAATTGAGGCCCAATCCATAGCTCTTTAAATTCAGTTATTTAATTATAGAAATTACTTTTTAATACAAAATAAATGCTAGAACTTTGATAATTCATAGAAAATACATATGAACTCCAAATTAATTCATTCCAGTTCCTAAAATTTTGTAATTTTATCCTCTTTCACCTAGTGCCTCTGTTTTGGCATAAAAACAGTAAGGAATTTATTTATCACTTAATCCTATTTAAAGCACATAAAACCTTTGAAAATGCATAACTTAAAATCTATAACTCAGAAAAATATGATTTCTGTTCCTAGGATTTTATTTTAATATGTAGAATATCTCTGTGTATTTTGTATATATGTTTGGTGTGATGTTAATTTCTCTATATGCACTGTGCTTGTTTGTATTGTGGCGAGTAGAAGAGCCCGTTGCTGAGGATCCTGGTGAGCAGCAGGTTGAAGTAGCTGAGCAGGAGCTCATTGAAGGCAAGTTGTGCCCTTGACCACTTTTTACCCAATAATGTTCTTTAATATCACTTATCCATGCATAGGTTAATTTGATGGGACCCAATAGGACTCCCTAGATTGTTTATCTCATTACCTTGTTTACCCCTGAATCACCTGGGTAGTTTGCTATTGCTTTATATGGTTTTGGGATAATCATTTATTACCTCTATGTTCCAATTCTTGTTGTTATTCTGTTTATGTTCATGTTGTTATCATTAATGTTAATTGGAACATAGAGCTTAACTTGAGAACCACGTGCCGCCACAAGGGTGGAATGGGACGCCCTTGGCTGACTAATTAGGAAAGCTAGTGGAAGACTACCTTACCCGAAAGGGGCAAGGGCAGTAGGGGAGAGGTTAGTGCGGGGAGGTCCCTGGTTGATTTTGCTGCGATGGCGGTCAGCCAGGAACCCTTTACTGGATCTTCCCATAAACTGTAGCGGGTTTTCGGAAGCTAGTGGAACTTTGTAAAGGCCTCGTAGTGTTGCCCTGCCGTGCTTCCTAGGTAGAGGTATATGGGGAGTCGCGACCCCTTGGCAGATGGGTAACATGACTTGTGGGTAAAGGGTACAACCTCTGCAGAGTGTAAAACTGGTATACTAGCCGAGCTCACGGTCATGAGCAGCTCAGGACTCTCTGATGTTTAAATTATGGAACTTAAATTCAATTTTGTCATTTGCATTGCATGGGTTTGTTATTAATTTTGTTCTATTACTTTACTTATGGTTTGGTATTTACTTACACTTAGTAATTGCTAATAAAATTTTGACCAACTACTTAAAAGCAATGCTCAGCTTTAACCCCTATCTTTGATTAAGCCTTACACATCACATGAACTCACACCTTTGTGAGTTTATGTCCACTGGTTTCCCCACAACTTGTTGAGCTATGATCATGTGTGAGCTCACCCTTGCTGTCTCACACCCCCCCCCACAGGAGAAGAGCAGGTGTTTCAGGAGGAGCCTCAAGGCGAGGAGTTTGACTTGATCTAGGTGGCGTTTCCCAGTCGACATTTGCGCCGACGATCCTTAGTTCGTTTTATCTTTATTATTTTATCTTGTATTAAGTCTTCCGCTATGTAATAAATACTCTGATGATTTATGACATTTATCTCTATACACTCTGTTATTATATGTGTTGTCTTCTTGGCGCATGTATGAGATGCACTTGGCTTTGTTCCTTAAAGCCGGGTGTTACAGAAGTGGTATCAGAGGAAATGTTGACTGTAGGACGAAACCTAGATAGAAACGGACAAACCCTTACCTACTTATCTCATTCTGATTCATTCCATACTTACCTTACTCTGGTTCTTTCTTATCTTGATCCTGTCTCACCTTTCTGCTATTCTACTCTAATCATTCTTATCTTTTTTTTTACTCTGAGACAAGATGGATTTCACACCTTGGAATCCCTACCCCTATGACATTTTAAGAGACAGGAGGCCTAAGACAAAATTGAAACTACTTTCTCTATTAAAAATGTTGGTTGATTGTTCTGATGATCAATGCCTGATTTGCTTCTTTGATTGATTGAATTATTATAGATGGACATCTTAGTATGTACCACCATAAGGTATTGAATTAGCTAGGATAGGTGAAATATTAATCTGCTTAGCTAATAAGTCCCCCAAAGTAACATGATTGTAATTACTGCCTTGTCTACTGCTCCTTCTTACCTTATGTATCTAACTCAGATGGTCAATACCAGGAAAGGAAAGATTATCACGCAACAGCAAACAGAAATGAATCCTCCAAATCCCCCACCTGTTGGAACCGAGCAAGTGATCGCAACCCAAAGGCTGGTAATACAGCAATTGACAGACATGATGACCGAAATGCAAAGCCAGATAAGACAAGAACGCGAGGAAATACGTCAAGCCCGTCTGGAGATACAGCAAGAAATAAGGCAATCACGGTTGGAGAGACAACAACAAGAGCAACCACCATCTCCACCACCACCGGCTCCACCAAGCTACATAAACATATATGTAAATTACTACTATTTGTAGGATCTACATGTTCCTTTAGTTAGTATTCGGTATGATACCATTTTAGGAGGAATAAAAAGGTCTATTTGTTCCCATGAGTTGCTAATAAAATTATGCGTTATGCTGAGATTTTGGTTTGGGCATATGTGTTGGACAATATGAGAAAACCCATGAGAGTAATTACACCTAAAGGGACTGAAGAATTAGTGAACGGAATTACAAGAGGCAAGTTACTTACGTCCGAGTTCCTCACCTTGGAGAGTACCAGTTTTGTTTGTAAAGAAGAAAGATGGATTGCAAGGGATGTGCGTGGATTATAGGTCCCTTAACGATGTCACTGTGAAGAACAAGTTTCTGTTACCCCGCATTAAGGATTTATTTAATCGGATGAGAGGAGCCAGGGTATTCTCGAAGATTGACCTTCGATCGGGGTACCATCAGATGAAGATTGGACCATCGGATATTCCTAAGACGGCTTTCTCGACTCGATATGGATTATATGAGTTCATCGTTATGTCGTTTGGATTAATTAATGCACCAGCTTATTTTATGGATTAGATGAATAAGATGTTTTTGGAGTATTTGGACAGATTCGTCGTGGTGTTCATCGACGATACTCTTATCTATTCTAAGAATGAGAGTGACCATGAGGAACATCTGAGGTTGGTGCTACGGAAGTTACGAGATAATCAACTCTACGCTAAGTTTAGCAAGTGCGAGTTTTGGATTGACAAGGTGTCATTTCTTGGACATATCATTTCTAATGAGAGGGATATCAGTGGATCCTGCCAACGTCAAGGAGATAGTGGTGTGGAGCATACCCACTACGGTTACAGCGGACCGAAGTTTCTTGGACTTGCAGGATACTATTGGAGATTTATTGAAGAATTTTCTAAGATTGCCAAACCTATGGCTTCGCTTTTGGAAAAAGGAAGAGAATTTAAATAGGACGAGTAGTGCCAAGTATATACGGGTCATAAGAGTTTGAAGTATATATTCACTCAGAAGGATCTCAACCTTAGGCAACGCCGTTGGTTGGAGCTTATTACGGATTATGATTTGGAGATTCACTATCACCCGGGCAAGGCAAATTTGGTTACAGATGCCTTGAGTCGAAAGGAGCATGTTCATTTAGCTGTTGTTGTCCAGCTACTCGATGAGATTGTTGAGAATTTCAGGAGACTTAACCTGGGGATAGTTACTCACACTAAAGGAGTTATTATTGATGTGGAAACTACTTTGGAGCAAGAGATCCGCAAAGGATAAATTGGTGATGCTAAGACACAAGAGATTAAGGATCTGATTACCGAAAATCGAGTTCCGGAATTCACGAAAGATGAGCAAGGCACAATATGGTTCAAGGATCAGATATGAGTTCCCAAAATTTAAAGCCTTCGTGACACTATATTGAAGAAAGCCCATGACTTGGATTATTCTATTCATCCTGGTAGTACCAAGATGTACCAGGATTCGAAGCAGAGATACTAGTGGTATGGATTGAAGAGAGATATGGCTACACATGTGGCTATGTGCGATGTATGTCAAAGAGTTAAGGCTGAACATCAGAGGCCAGCTGGATTATTGCATCCACTAAAGATACCCGAGTGGAAATGGGAAGAGATTGGTATGGATATCATTACTGGATTGCCTCGCACCTCGAAAGGATATGGTTCTATGTGAGTTATTGTGGATAGACCGACCAAAGTGGCTCATTTCATCCCGGTTAAGACTACTTATAAGGGATCGCAATTGGCTAAGTTATGCATGTCTCGGATTAAGTCTCTACACAAGTACCAAAGAAGATCGTTTCGGATAAAGGATCACAGTTTACCTCCAGACTTTGGAAAAGTTTTCATGAGAATTTGGATACTAATTTGAAGTTTAGTTTGGCCTACCATCCTCAGACTAAAAGAACTAATCAAGTATTGGAAGACATGTTGAGAGCTTGTGCCCTTCAGCATGGTAGTAGTTGGGACAAGAGTCTACCTTATGCTGAGTTCTCATATAATAATAGTTACCAGGCCAGTCTTATGATGTCACCGTTCGAGGCTTTATATGGCAAGAAGTGCATGACTCCTCTATATTGGATCAGACTAGAGGAAGACAATTCTTTGGGCCTGAACTTATTCAAGAGGCAAAAGAGCTATGCTGATAACAAAAAAAGACCACTGGAGTTTGAGGAAGGAGATTATGTGTATCTCAAAGTGTCACCACTTCGTGGAATGAGGAGATTTAAAGTTAAGGGCAAATTGTCCCCTCGCTTTATTGGACCATTCAGAGTTTTTAGGCAAGTTGGAGAGATGGCATACCAACTCGAGTTACCTGCTAGTCTATCGGATGTGCATAATGTGTTCCACGTGCCTCAACTAAAAAAAAAAGTGTCCCCGTGTCCCGAGGAACAGTTACCAATGGAAGAGCTCAGTGTTCAAGGTGATTTGACTTACACGGAGTACCCGATCAAGATTTTGGATACATTGACTCGAGTTACAAGAAATAAGGTGATAAAGATGTGCAAAGTTCAATGGAGTCACCACAGTGAAGATGAAGCAACTTGGGAAAGAGAAGAAGAGCTTCGCATAGATTTTCCCCACCTTTTCTCTAGTTCTTCTTAAATCTCGAGGACGAGATTGTTTTTAAGGGGGGTAGGATTTGTAACACCCACTTTGTAAATTGCTAGAAATATATCAATAGAGAAACATTTTCTCTTTATGTGAGTTTGATCTTTATTCATCATCATATGAGAACACCATATCCAAGAACAAATAATAAAAAGATATGCTACTAAATTGTTGCATCATGCTGGATATTTTATTTTGTGTGCATTTTGTGACAAGAAAAACATTAAAGACCAAAAAGGGAATTTAAAACCTAAAAGAAGTTCTTGATAATAGAGAAGAGGAAGGAATATTATTCAATACAAATAAAATTATCATTAGAATTACTTCATCACAGTTGACATGATCAAAATAGACAATTAACCAGTATATAAAGTGCCACAAAGTTTGAATTTAGATTGAGGTTTGAATTTGAAAAAGAAATGAAAAAGAAAAACAGAAAATGAAAAAGGGAAAAGAGTAAAACGCTACCTGGGCCGGCTTACCCGTTTTCGGCCCAACTTTCCTTTACCACCTGCGCGGCCCAGACCTGTTCCTCTCACGCTCACCCGCGACCTGGCGCCGACACCACGGGCCCACGGGTCAGCCGTTCTTGCCTCCGTGCGTCTTGCACCACCTACGAAACCCCCGCCTGAATCGTGGGACCGGTACGTCAGCCACTCGCTGTGTGTCACTGATGCGCGGGCCAGCTTCGTCAGACCCGTCCCCAACCAAGCCGTAACAGAATTCCTGAGCTCACGCGCGCGATGATCGGATCCGGCGTTCGGGCGCTCCCTGGATAAATAGGTGTAGCCGTTCCTTCCTCCCCGACTCTTACCTTCGCGTTCGCTAGGTACGTACTGCATATTCGTCGTCGCCGTTGGAGAGGAAACAGAGAGAGAGGGGCGGGATCGTCCGCCGCCGTTGACTGCCGCAAGGAGGGCATTTCAGACCCCGATTGGGTTACCCAAAGCTCGAGTTGCTCGCGTATAAGCAGTGCGTGGGCGCAATCGAAGAAAGGTTAACGGCGGCCACTGGAATCTTTCGCCGGAGTTGGAGGTCCGCCACTCACCGTGACCGGATCTCTCTACGGTGCGCCAGGAGGTACGTGCTTGTCCATTGCAATTATCATGTTTAGGGCACCGTGCGGAGCGATTTGGGTCTGAGTGGTGCGTTCGGGTAGAGCTTTGGGGCCTCGCGGCCATGGCGCCGCCGCGCCTGGCGTCTGCGCCGCCGCGTTCTATGTGCACCAGTGGGGAAGATGCCCTCGGGGCCGTCCATCTCGGATGTGTGGCTGCGATTAAAACGAGAGATACCCCTTCGTCGTTTTGAATCTGGCGCATTGAAAGAAAATCGTGTGGCCGAGAGGGAGTGAAGGGCATCGCGCGCCGTGCGCCGTGGATCTGGGATCCAATGATTGCGGGCGCCGCTGGGGGTGTAGTCGGATTCGATTTAATCTGGGCCGCACGTGTGTGATCGGGCGGCCAGAAACCCTAGATACCCATTCGCGTGTGCAAATTGCTAAAGAACCCCTTAGCTTTCACATAAACAAACCCGCGGTCCATTGTAACTGTTGACTGTGTCTCGGGTTTCTTGTCCCGAGGCCCCTGGCATTTCCAGAAATTGAGGCCCAATCCATAGCTCTTTAAATTCAGTTATTTAATTATAGAAATTACTTTTTAATACAAAATAAATGCTAGAACTTTGATAATTCATAGAAAATACATATGAACTCCAAATTAATTCATTCCAGTTCCTAAAATTTTGTAATTTTATCCTCTTTCACCTAGTGCCTCTGTTTTGGCATAAAAACAGTAAGGAATTTATTTATCACTTAATCCTATTTAAAGCACATAAAACCTTTGAAAATGCATAACTTAAAATCTATAACTCAGAAAAATATGATTTCTGTTCCTAGGATTTTATTTTAATATGTAGAATATCTCTGTGTATTTTGTATATATGTTTGGTGTGATGTTAATTTCTCTATATGCACTGTGCTTGTTTGTATTGTGGCGAGTAGAAGAGCCCGTTGCTGAGGATCCTGGTGAGCAGCAGGTTGAAGTAGCTGAGCAGGAGCTCATTGAAGGCAAGTTGTGCCCTTGACCACTTTTTACCCAATAATGTTCTTTAATATCACTTATCCATGCATAGGTTAATTTGATGGGACCCAATAGGACTCCCTAGATTGTTTATCTCATTACCTTGTTTACCCCTGAATCACCTGGGTAGTTTGCTATTGCTTTATATGGTTTTGGGATAATCATTTATTACCTCTATGTTCCAATTCTTGTTGTTATTCTGTTTATGTTCATGTTGTTATCATTAATGTTAATTGGAACATAGAGCTTAACTTGAGAACCACGTGCCGCCACAAGGGTGGAATGGGACGCCCTTGGCTGACTAATTAGGAAAGCTAGTGGAAGACTACCTTACCCGAAAGGGGCAAGGGCAGTAGGGGAGAGGTTAGTGCGGGGAGGTCCCTGGTTGATTTTGCTGCGATGGCGGTCAGCCAGGAACCCTTTACTGGATCTTCCCATAAACTGTAGCGGGTTTTCGGAAGCTAGTGGAACTTTGTAAAGGCCTCGTAGTGTTGCCCTGCCGTGCTTCCTAGGTAGAGGTATATGGGGAGTCGCGACCCCTTGGCAGATGGGTAACATGACTTGTGGGTAAAGGGTACAACCTCTGCAGAGTGTAAAACTGGTATACTAGCCGAGCTCACGGTCATGAGCAGCTCAGGACTCTCTGATGTTTAAATTATGGAACTTAAATTCAATTTTGTCATTTGCATTGCATGGGTTTGTTATTAATTTTGTTCTATTACTTTACTTATGGTTTGGTATTTACTTACACTTAGTAATTGCTAATAAAATTTTGACCAACTACTTAAAAGCAATGCTCAGCTTTAACCCCTATCTTTGATTAAGCCTTACACATCACATGAACTCACACCTTTGTGAGTTTATGTCCACTGGTTTCCCCACAACTTGTTGAGCTATGATCATGTGTGAGCTCACCCTTGCTGTCTCACACCCCCCCCCCACAGGAGAAGAGCAGGTGTTTCAGGAGGAGCCTCAAGGCGAGGAGTTTGACTTGATCTAGGTGGCGTTTCCCAGTCGACATTTGCGCCGACGATCCTTAGTTCGTTTTATCTTTATTATTTTATCTTGTATTAAGTCTTCCGCTATGTAATAAATACTCTGATGATTTATGACATTTATCTCTATACACTCTGTTATTATATGTGTTGTCTTCTTGGCGCATGTATGAGATGCACTTGGCTTTGTTCCTTAAAGCCGGGTGTTACATTATGCGGCAAGACTTGATTTCAGCTGTACAAACAATATTACTGAGTACGAAGCCCTGCTCCTGGGCCTTCGGAAATTAAAGGCAATGGGGATCAGAAGGGCGATTCTTAAAACTGATTCCCAGGTTGTTTCGGGCCATATCGACAAAAGTTGCAAGGCTAAAGATCCGAAGCTTGAAAAATATCTAGACACGGTCCGAAGAATCGAAACTTCCTTCGAAGGATTTTCTATCAAAAATATCCCTCGAGGACAAAATGAGCATGCTGATTTGTTAGCTAAGTCAGCAGCACAGGGGCTGCCGTTACCTTCGGATGTATTCTTCGAAACAATAAAGGCACCTTCAGTGGAGCTTCTTGAAAGAGCAGTCCTCAACATATCTCCTGTTTATAGCGAAGATTGGAGAACTGAGATCATCTCTTACCTTCAGGGTAAGTTCCTTTCAGATGACGAAGCTTATAATAAAAGGATAGAGGCAAGAGCTCGTCCATATGTCATGATAGAAGGGGAGTTATACAAACATGGAGTTTGCGCTCCGCTGCTCAAGTGTTTATCTAGAACCGAAGGTATAGAGTTGATGAAAGAAATACATGCAGGCCTGTGTGGATCCCACATTGGATCTAGGCCGTTACTTGGAAAAGTTTTCCGCCAAGGGTTTTATTGGCCGAAGGCATCTTCGGATGCAGCGGAGTTAGTTCAAAAGTGCGAAGGTTGTCAGAAATGTGCAAGAGATCAAAAGCAACCTTCATCTTTGACACAGCTGATACAACCCATCTGGCCATTGCAAAGGTGGGGCCTTGACTTGTTAGGTCCATTACCACCGGCTCAAGGGAATCTAAAATATGTTATAGTGGCTGTGGAGTATTTTTCTAAATGGATTGAGGCGAAGCCATTAGCCACAATAACTTCAGCCACTGTCCAAAAGTTTTTCTGGCAGAATATTGTTTGTCGTTTCGGGGTACCGAAGGCCATCACTGTGGATAATGGAACGCAGTTCGACTCCGAAGCTTTCAGAAATTTCTGTGATCAAATTGGTACGAAGATCCATTTTGCATCAGTCAGGCATCCGGAGTCAAATGGGCTCGTTGAAAGGGCCAACGGCATTATAATGACAGGAATAATGAAGTTAATCTTCAATCAACCCAGGGGAAAGTGGCCAGATCAGTTAACCAAAGTGGTGTGGAGCCACAATACAACAACATCAAGGTCTACAGGCTTTACTCCATTCAAGTTATTATTCGGTGACGAAGCAATAACTCCGGAAGAAGCTAAAACTGGATCAATAAGAGTAGCAGCTTCGACAGAATCAAGCCCTGAAGATGCTTGTTTTGTGGAAAAAGATGCTTTAGAAGGGATCAGGCTTCAAGCTGTGGAGAATATCAATAAATACCAGGCCGAAACAGTCAAATGGCGAGATAGAAAAGTTCGACTCAAGAATATTGAGCCGGGACACTTGGTGCTTCGGAGAGTGGCCAACCCAGACACAGTGGGCAAGTTACAGTTGAAATGGGAAGGACCTTTCTTAGTAGTATCTTCGTCAAGACCTGGTTCGTACAGATTGAAGGACATGGACGGCAACGACATTCCAAGATCTTGGAACGCGGATGAGCTTCGGCGATATTATGTATAACTTGATGTAACTTTTGATGTTTTTTCTTTTCTTTTTCATGGCACCCTTTTCCTTTCTAAAGGGGGAGAAAGGTTTTTAATGGGGCCATCATATGTAATTTCCTTTTTAGTTTTATAAGAGCAAAATCCCCCAAAGAATGTAAATGTAAAAGCTGAGAACGCACCATCGAGTGCCGAAACTGAAAAAGCGAAGAAGCTCCAAAAACGTTCCTAAGGGAATGCAGAGCTTACAGCGAAAAGTCAACGCTGATTCCGCCGAAAGTAAAAGGCGAAGAAGCTCCAAAGACGTTCCTAAGGGAATGCAGAGCTTACAGCGAAAAGTCAACGCTGATTCCGCCAAAAGTAAAAGGCGAAGAAGCTCCAAAGTCGTTCCTAAGGGAATGCAGAGCTAATGTGTGATTGTTTCTAAGGAAATAATGGCTGAGGGTATGGCTTCGGATATGTGTTTGGACATTCATTCGCACATCACATTGCATCATAGCATTTGCATTCATAAACATTCATTCATGGCATAAGTGGTTGTTTCGGCAAAAAAGAAGAAGCGGTCTTTTATGCTTCGTTGTGTATAAGAGAGGTTTCGACAAAAAAGAAGAAGCGGTCTTTTATGCTTCGTTGTGTATAAAAAAGAGAGGTTTCGGCAAAAAAGAAGAAGCGGTCTTTTATGCTTCGTTGTGTACGAAAAGAAGGGAAGGTGTTTTTTCGCCTTCAGCTCAAAATACTAATTTCGTCCACATCAAAGCACCTCAATGGAAGGGTAAGGATATATTACAAGGTATGGACAAAGTTCCTTAAGAACAGTTTAGCTGTATTTACAAAAGTTGTTACAAAAGTCTCTTGAGTTTTTTCTACAGTGTACTCCTACTGATCTTCACCGAGCTTCAGCTTCGGCGGCATATTTTTTAAGCATCACCTTCAGCTTCGTCATCCTACATGAATTAAGGTATTGCGAGTAAAAATCAAGTGTGAAGGAGAAGGTAAGCACAAGGCATGATTTCTTACTGGTTCAAGATGACTTCGAGCTTCGTCTCCAGCCTTCTCTCGCCCGCCTTTTGTCCATATCATTTTTATAAATCTGTTTGAAATGCTTCGGGCGAGGTCAGGAATATCGTCTAGAATTGATGGAGACAGAGTGAAATTCGGCCTGTTGACGATTTTTCCATGATCACAGCCGGCCTTCAGGAACGCTGCAGCAGTGCCCCGAGAAGCTACCCAGGCACAGAAGTCACCGTGCCCGGCTATAACTTCGTCAAGCTCATCAATTTCAGCTTCAATATGTTCGAAGGCTCTTGGCAAATTTTCAGCTGCAGGGGTGAACTTTCCACTGCTGGCTCCAACTGAGTAAAAGATCTTCTTTAATTGTTGAATACAGTTGTTACTAAATTTCAAACATTTGTCTTGAAGGCTTGTTAATGATTTCTTCAAATCTGAGTTGGTTTGGACTTCGGCCTCAAGTTTTGAATTAAGCTCTAGCTTCTCTTGTTCAAATTGTTTTGATTGGCAGATAAGCTTCGAATTCAATTCTGCTACTTTAGCTTCAGTTTCTGCCAACAAGCCTTCAGTTGTTTGGAGTTCGAAGTCTTTCTTTTCAATAATAGCTGATTGCTCTTTTATTTTGCTCTCCAAATTTTCAATTATAGCTTCGTGTTTTTTATCCTCTAGATCTTGCTGCATCTTCAAAGCTTTGCTTAGTAGCATGCTCTGCACATAAACAACCTTCGTTAGGAATATTTCCATTATTAAAAACAATAGAAGTCAGAGAAAAGTTGTTTACCTTGAAATTGGAATAAAATAAGCTACCGACGATATGTTGTCGTCGGTAGCGGCTGATATCTGTTTCTAGCTTCGGAAAACCGATACTCTTTGATAGAGTACCGATGACCTTAGCCCCAGTTTGATCCCGGATGCAGCCCAATTTCTCATCGTCAATGCCTCCGAATAGAAGAGCTCCTGGCTTGTATCCGCAAGATTTGGCATATTCCTTAAGCTCTTCTATTTCGGCCTTCGACAGTTCTTGCCCAATTAAATTTTGAAATATGTAGGCTTCGTCTTCCGAAGTATCTTCGGCTATTTCCTTTCCCTTTCCAGGCACTGTGGCCATGGTTTCTTCGGCAGCAGTGGCAGCTTCTTCTGCGGCCATGTCTAGCAAAATTTTGTCGATGTCTTCAATTGTAGTTTCCAAGTTCACATCTTCGACTGAAGCGGCTTCGGTAGCCGCGACCTCCGAAGGTGCGACTTCGACATTTGTTGTGCCCTCAACCGCTGGCGTTTTCCGAGTTGAAGCCCTCGGTGGCGTCTTGTCGATAACTTCGGTCACTGCAATAATTCTTTGCCTCTTTGTTTTGGTTATCTTCGTTTTTTTCCGGCTTCTCCACCTTTCGAAAAAGCTTCGTCAGTTGAGGCCCTAATGGACTTAGCTTCGCGGGCAGGGGTTCAGTCATTACCTTTAAGATTTCCTCCACGTCGCTGGTAGAGGGTGGTGCAGGAGTCCCCTCTTCATCGGATAATTTTCGCTTTGGAGATGATATTTTTCTCTTCTTTGGAATTTTCTTCTCTTTTGGTGATTCTTCCTCATCTTTGTTCAAAGTTTCGGCCACTCTTTTCCTTTTTTGGCCCTCAGCACCCTTATTCAACCGTTCATAGTCAGGGTACTCGAAACCCAGGGCATCAAACACTCGGTTTAGTCTTCGCTTCGGACGGGTGCCGAAGGCCGCAGTCATTAGCTGATCTTCTTTTTTGGAATAATTCCCAAGAATTTCATTGCACATTACTTCAAATGTGTCCAGCCATTCTTGGCAAGGTTTTTTAAAGTATTTCTTGAATTTGAAATGGTAAGGAAGCCGGACAAGTTCCCCCTCTTTCTTCTCCCTTTCCAGCTTCGGCATTTCCCATTCTTTTAAAGTAGGGAAAACCCTGAAGGCCAAGAACTCTTGAACCAGATCCCTGGTACTGATATGCTCTGAAATAATTTTAAACTCACCCAGTGCAGCCCAGGTGGGACCTTCTAATGTCATGTGGCATCGCGGCCTTGTTTCTCCGAAGATCAATTCAAGTGGGCTTTGTACCAACTTCTCTTCGTCTTCGTCAACCTTCACATAAAACCACTCTGACTTCCAGCCTGCCGGCCATTTGCTTCGGTAGCTAATAACAGGAAACTTTGTGGTCTTCCGATAGGCAAAATTGTAGCAACCAAAGTTATCATGTAATCCATCTTTTCTGGCCTTCGTTTGGTAATGTAACTCATGAACTCGACAAAAACTGTCGGCAAACGGTTCCACCGCCTGGCTTCGGAGGGCCCAGATGTAAACACTAAGCCTAACGATAGCGTTAGGAGTCAACTGATGAAAGTAGATTCCAAACTTCTTCAATACATCTGCAATAATCCCATGAAGGGGGAATCTTAACCCAGCCTTTAGAAAGCTCTTGAAAATAACTATCTCATCCTTCTCTGGCTTCGGGGTAGTTTCTTCTCCCCCGAAGCGAAGTAGCTTCTTCTGATTTTCACTGAAATAACCTGATTTTACCATCTTGGAGAGATCAACCTTCGAAACGGTCGACTTTCCGAAGTCTAAGTGGCTGGGCTTGCTTGGCATGGCAATGCGATAATCATCTTCGGGATCAGTTTCTTCAATATTCTCCTCTTCTGCTTCGGCAGTTGCTTGTTCTGCTTCAACAGCGGGTATTTCTTCCGCAGTTACCAGTCCGGATCGTTGCATTGCTTCGGAGATGGGAACAGTCTTCGAACCTTCAGCTTCGTCTCCTTCACGCTCAACTCTGGCGGTAGATCGCACCCTGGCCATTTGATTCTGAGTTTGTGGAAATTGAATACTTTTTTCCCCCGAAGCCTTTCCTTCTGACGAAGCAGACTTCGAGTTGGACCTTCGTTCAATTCCGAGAGTCAAGCTTCGGCTATGGTTAAAAATTTTGGCAGCAAAACAGTGCAAATAGCAATGAATGTCGTGGTAACTTCACACCTACCTGTCTGTTTATATAGTGCTGCAGGTAAGAAGGCGAAGCGCCAGGATTTTTACACCAGGCGGACAGTCACTAGCCCTCGCTGCGCGGTGGACCGCAGAGACCAAACAGTAACTCTGCAGGGTGGGCCTGGCACGCGCTCGGAAACTGGATCGTTTCTCGACAACGAGCTCAGGGAAGGTGTTTTTTGGACCTTCGGCTTCCCGAAGCTTAAGAGGCTTTTTTCACGGATCAAGCTCGTTACGAAAAACGATCTAGCGCCGCGAAAGGGGCTACTGTTGGGGCCATGCTTCGTTGCGCCGAAGGTCTTACGGGAAGAAGCAGCTTCGGCTGAAGTTGTCCCCAGGAGATGGCCGAAGGTTCCTTTTCATGAAGCTTCGGCATTACAAACCGACATAGAGATAGGATGACCTTTTAATCCATGAAGGTCTGAGTCAATGTTGTAAACTTTTATGAGGGGCATAATTGTAATTCGTCACAGGCTGTGTCCTGTGTCTATAAATAGATGAACAGTACCCCCGTACTGTTCACGCTAACTTGTACTCGCTCGTGCGTCACGCTTGTACCTTTGCCTTCTGTCAAGCCGAAGGTACAAATGTAATTCAACATTGTTTTTATTCTTCCATGATTATTTGATAAGAACACGTAATAATGTTATGTGATTATTCATATCATTCCCTCATGTTTCATATGCTTCTCCTTATTGTCAATATAAACTGCAATGATGGAGGTATGTCCTTCGTGACCTTCATCTGAAGATCGTTATATCCTAAGGGAAATAACGCTTCGAGGGACGAAGGGAATTTATCATTAACTTCTTTCTGTGTTGCCTTGTTCTTAATTCATAGCATTTGAGAACAAGCCCCCAACACTTAGTAACTGCTAATAAAATTTTGACCAACTACTTAAAAGCAATGCTCAGCTTTAACCCCTATCATTGATTAGCCTTACACATCACATGAACTCACACCTTTGTGAGTTTATGTCCACTGGTTCCCCACAACTTGTTGAGCTATGATCATGTGTGAGCTCACCCTTGCTGTCTCACACCCCCCACAGGAGAAGATCAGGTGGTTCAGGAGGAGCCGCCTAACACTGAGGAGTTCGATCTGATCTAGGTGGCGTTTCCCAGTCGACATTGGCGCCGACGATCCTTAGTTCGTTTTATCTTTATTATTTTATTTTGTAATAAGTCTTCCGCTATGTAATAAATACTCTGATGTTTTATGACATTTATCTCTATACACTCTATTATTATATATGTTGTCTTCTTGGCGCATGTATGAGATGCACCTGGCTTTGTTCCTTAAAGCCGGGTGTGACATTATCACTAATGGCTTCTGTTGGGCTTGTTCTCAAATGCTATGAATTAAGAACAAGACAACATAAAAGTGTTAAATGTCGAGCTCCTTCGTCCTTAGAAACAGTATATCCCTTTGGATATAATGAGTCTCGGACGAAGGTTACAAAGGAAAAGACCTTCGCTAGAAACAGAATAATTATATATAAAATGTGCAAGTAATAATACCAACATTATCATCGATACATTTCCGTTATTAAATTCATAAAAAACGAATTACAAATGTACCTTCGGAATGATGTAAGGTAAATGTACAAATCGTGATGCAAAAAGGCGTGTGCTAAGTCAGCGTGAACAGTACGGGAGTACTGTTCACCTATTTATAGGCACGGGACGCAGCCCGTACAAAATTACATTGGTGCCCTTTAAATTTATCAATAACTACAGTAATTCTTCGAGGTCCAATTCGGCTTTTCATCTTTAAGCCGGTTCCTCTTTTCTGTTATTGTGCCGAAGCCTTTCTGCACATAGCTTCGTGATCGCCTTATCCTTCGTCATGATCGTTTTTCGTTCCAGTCGCGCTTCGTCTTAACCATACTCTTGTATATTCGCGGCCTGACTCCGAAGGTGCCTGCTCCGAAGGTGCCTGTTCACATATTACACTTGGAAAATATTATCAGACTATACTTTTGAGGACCTTCGGGAGCCGAAGGCCCCCAACAGTAGCCCCTCGCAATGTCAATTTATTGTAAAGATAAATTCATATTGCGACATGGACGAAGGCTTTAAGCCGAAGGTCCGAAAAAACACCTTCCTTTTGCTAGAATAGCAACAGTCATTGACAAGCGGGGCCCTCCAGTTTTCGACATACGGGGTGTATAAATACAAGCTCACCGCGAGTTTATTTGGCACGCCCTTTTGCCACCTGCTTTTTCTCACCCAGCTATTAGCCCACGCACCCAGCTTTCAGCCTGCGTGCGTCAGCATTTGCTCGGTCTTAGATTTTTAGGCTTCGGTGTCAAGTTTGATTTGCCAGTGATAGTCGCCTAGAGGGGGGTGAATAGGGCGAAACTGAAATTTACAAAAATAATCACAACTACAAGTCGGGTTAGCGTTAGTAATAAAGAAACGAGTCCGCGAGAGAGAGGGCGCAAAACAAATCGCAAGCAAATAAGAGTGTGACACGAGGATTTGTTTTACCGAGGTTCGGTTTTCGCAAACCTACTCCCCGTTGAGGAGGCCACAAAGGCCGGGTCTCTTTCAACCCTTCCGTCTCTCAAACGATCCCACGGATCGAGTGAGCTTTCTCTTCTTCTCAATCAACCGGGAACAATACTTCCCCGCAAGGGCCACCACACAATTGGTGCCTCTTGCCTTGGTTACAATTGAGTGTTGATCTCAAGAACAAGTAAGAAAGAAAAGAATGCGATCCAAGCGCAAGAGCTCGAAAGAACACAAGCAAATCACTCTCTCTAGTCACTATTGAGTTGTGTGGAATTTGGAGAGGACTTGATCTATTTGGTGTGTCTAGAATTGAAAGCTAGAGCTCTTGTAGTAGTTGAGAAATGGAAAACTTGGATGGCAATGAATGTGGGGTGGTTGGGGTATTTATAGCCCCAACCACCAAAAGTGACCGTTGCTGGAACCTGTCTGTTCGATGGCACACCGGACAGTCCGGTGCCCCAGCCACGTCACCATTGCCGTTGGATTCTGACCGTTGGAGCTTCTGACTTCTGGGCCCTCCTGGGTGTCCGGTGCACACCGGACATGTACTGTTTGATGTCCGGTGCACCGGTATGGGCGATCCTGACGTCTGCGCGCGCTGCGCGCGCATTAAATGCTCCGCAGGGAGCCGTTGGCGCCGCAGGGAGCCGTTGCTCCGCTGGCACACCGGACAGTCCGGTGCACACCGGACAGTCCGGTGAATTTTAGCGGAGCGGCTGCCGAGCGAACCCGAGGCTGGCGAGTTCCGGAGGCGGCGCTTGCTTGGAGCACCGGACATGTCCGGTGCACACCGGACAGTCCGGTGAATTATAGCGCGCCGGCTTCCGAGAATTCCCGAGGGCAAAGAGTTTGAGTCGAAGTCCTCTGGCCGCACCGGACATGTCCGATGCACACCGGACAGTCCGGTGCCTTCAGCTAGAGGTGCCCTCGGTTGCCTTGCTGCTCCTTTGTTGAATCCAACACTTGATCTTTTTATTTGCTAAATGTGAACCTTTTGCACCTGTATAACTTATGCACTAGAGCAAACTAGTTAGTCCAATATTTGTGTTGGGCAATTCAACCACCAAAATTATTTAGGAACTAGGTGTAAGCCTAATTCCCTTTCAATCTCCCCCTTTTTGGTGATTGATGCCAACACAAACCAAAGCAAATATAGAAGTGCATAATTGAACTAGTTTACATAATGTAAGTGCAAAGGTTGCTTGGAATTGAGCCAATATAAATACTTATGTGATGCGCATGGATGGTTTCTTTGTTTTTGACATATTGGACCACATTTGCACCATAAGTTTTGTTTTTGCAAACTCTTTTGTAAATCCTTTTCAAAGTCATTTTGCCAGATAGTCAAAGGTAAAATGAATAAGATTTTGCAAAGCATTTTCAAGATTTGAAATTTTCTTCCTTTGTTCAAATGCTTTTCCTTTGACTAAACAAAACTCCCCCTAAATGAGATCCTCCTCTTAGTGTTCAAGAGGGTTTTGATTTACCATTTTGAAATACTATTTCCTCCCCCTTAAGAACATAAAGAGATACCAATTTTGAAATTTACCAATGAAAATCATCAAATTTAAAAAATTAGGTGGTGGTGCGGTCCTTTTGCTTTGGGCTCATATTTTCTCCCCCTTTGGCATGAATCGCCAAAAACGGAATCATTAGAGCCTAATGAAGTACTTTCTCCCCCTTTGGTTATGAAACGAATGAGTGAAGATTATACCAAAGTTGGAGAGATGATGCGGAGCGACGGCGAAGGATGAGTAGTAGAGTGGAGTGGAAGCCTTGTCTTCGCCGAAGACTCCTATTCCCTTTCAATATACCTATGACTTGGTTTGAAATTCACTTGAAAACACATTAGTCATAGCATATATAAAAGAGACATGATCAAAGGTATATTGATGAGCTATGTGTGCAAGACTAGCAAAAGAAATTCCTAGAATCAAGAATATTGAGCTCATGCCTAAGTCTGGTAAAGGATTGTTCATCAAGTGGCTTGGTAAAGATATCAGCTAATTGATCTTTAGTGTTAATATATGAAATCTCGATATCCCCCTTTTGTTGGTGATCCCGAAGAAAATGATACCGAATGGCTATGTGTTTAGTGCGGCTATGCTCGACGGGATTGTCGGCCATTTTGATTGCACTCTCATTGTCACATAGCAAAGGGACTTTGGTTAATTTGTAACCGTAGTCCCGCAGGGTTTGCCTCATCCAAAGCAATTGCGCGCAACAATGGCCTGCGGCAATATACTCGGCTTCGGCGGTGGAAAGAGCGACCGAATTTTGCTTCTTTGAAGCCCAAGACACCAAGGATCTTCCCAAGAACTGGCAAGTCCCCGATGTGCTCTTCCTGTTAATTCTACACCCCGCCCAATCGGCATCCGAAAAACCAATCAAATCAAAAGTGGATCCCCGAGGGTACCAAAGCCCAAACTTAGGAGTATAAGCCAAATATCTCAAGATTCGTTTCACGGCCGTAAGGTGTGATTCCTTAGGGTCGGCTTGGAATCTTGCACACATGCAAACGGAAAGCATAATGTCCGGTCGAGATGCACACAAATAAAGCAATGAACCAATCATCGACCGGTATACCTTTTGATCCACGGACTTACCTCCCGCGTCGAGGTCGAGATGCCCATTAGTTCCCATGGGTGTCTTGATGGGCTTGGCATCCTTCATTCCAAACTTGCTTAGGATATCTTGAGTATACTTTGTTTGGCTGATGAAGGTGCCCTCTTGGAGTTGCTTCACTTGGAATCCTAGGAAATACTTCAACTCCCCCATCATTGACATCTCGAATTTTTGTGTCATGATCCTACTAAATTCTTCACATGTAGATTTGTTAGTAGACCCAAATATAATATCATCAACGTAAATTTGGCATACAAACAAATCATTGTCAAGAGTTTTAGTAAATAAAGTAGGATCGGCTTTGCCGACTTTGAAGCCATTTGTAATAAGGAAATCTCTAAGGCATTCATACCATGCTCTTGGGGCTTGCTTGAGCCCATAAAGCGCCTTAGAGAGCCTATAAACATGGTTAGGGTACTCACTGTCTTCAAAGCCGGGAGGTTGCTCAACGTAGACCTCCTCCTTGATTGGTCCATTGAGGAAGGCACTCTTCACGTCCATTTGATAAAGCTTGAAGCCATGGTAAGTAGCATAGGCTAATAATATTCGAATTGACTCAAGCCTAGCTACGGGTGCATAGGTTTCACCAAAATCCAAACCTTCGACTTGTGAATACCCCTTGGCCACGAGTCGAGCTTTGTTCCTAGTCACCACACCATGCTCGTCTTGCTTGTTGCGGAAGACCCACTTGGTTCCTACAACATTTTGATTAGGACGTGGAACTAAGTGCCATACCTCATTCCTTGTGAAATTGTTGAGCTCCTCTTGCATCGCCATCACCCAATCCGAATCTTGAAGTGCTTCCTCTACCCTGTGTGGCTCAATAGAGGAAACAAACGAGTAATGTTCACAGAAATGCGCAACACGAGATCGAGTAGTTACCCCCTTATGAATGTCGCCGAGGATGGTGTCGACGGGGTGATCTCGTTGTATTGCTTGGTGGACTCTTGGGTGTGGCGGCCTTGGTTGTTCATCCTCCTTGTCTTCATCATTTGCATCTCCCCCTTGATCGTTGCCGTCATTTTGAGGTGGCTCATCTTCTTGATCTTCTTGTTCAACATCTTGAGCCTCATCCTCAACTTGAGTTGGTGGAGATACTTGCGTGGAGGAGGATGGTTGATCTTGTGCATTTGGAGGCTCTTCGGATTCCTTAGGACACACATCCCCGATGGACATGTTCCTTAGCGCTATGCATGGAGCCTGTTCTTCACCTATATCATCAAGATCAACTTGCTCTACTTGAGAGCCGTTAGTCTCATCAAACACAACGTCACAAGAAACTTCAACAAGTCCTGAGGACTTGTTAAAGACTCTATATGCCCTTGTGTTTGAGTCATATCCTAGTAAAAAGCCTTCTACAGTTTTAGGAGCAAATTTAGATTTTCTACCTCTTTTGACAAGAATAAAACATTTGCTACCAAAAACTCTAAAATATGAAATATTGGGCTTTTTACCGGTTAGGAGTTCATAAGATGTCTTCTTGAGGATTCGGTGAAGATATAACCGGTTGATGGCGTAGCAGGCGGTGTTGACCGCCTCGGCCCAAAACCGATCCGGTGTCTTGTACTCATCAAGCATGGTTCTTGCCATGTCCAAAAGAGTTCGATTCTTCCTCTCCACTACACCATTTTGTTGTGGGGTGTAGGGAGAAGAGAACTCATGCTTGATGCCCTCCTCCTCAAGAAAGCCTTCAATTTGAGAGTTCTTGAACTCCGTCCCGTTGTCGCTTCTAATTTTCTTGATCCTTAAGCCGAACTCATTTTGAGCCCGTCTCAAGAATCCCTTTAAAGTTTCTTGGGTATGAGATTTGTCCTGCAAAAAGAACACCCAAGTGAAGCGAGAATAATCATCCACAATTACAAGACAATACTTACTACCGCCGATGCTTATGTAAGCGATCGGGCCGAACAAATCCATGTGAAGGAGCTCCAGTGGCCTGTCGGTAGTCATGATGTTTTTGTGTGGATGATGGATGCCAACTTGCTTCCCGGCTTGGCATGCGCTACAAATCCTGTCTTTCTCAAAATGAACATTGGTTAGTCCCAAAATGTGTTCTCCCTTTAGAAGCTTGTGAAGATTCTTCATTCCAACATGGGCTAGTCGGCGGTGCCAGAGCCATCCCAAGTTAGTCTTAGCAATCAAGCAAGTGTCGAGTTCAGCTCTATTAAAATCTACTAAGTATAGCTGACCCTCTAACACTCCCTTAAAAGCTATTGAATCGTCACTTCTTCTAAAGACAGTAACACCAGTATTAGTAAAAAGACAGTTGTAGCCCATTTGACATAATTGGGATACGGAAAGCAAATTGTAATCTAAAGAGTCTACAAGAAAAACATTGGAAATAGTATGGTCAGAAGAAATAGCAATTTTTCCCAAACCTTTGACCAAACCTTGATTTCCATCCCCGAATGTGATAGCTCGTTGGGGATCTTGGTTTTTCTCATATGAGGAGAACATCCTTTTCTCCCCTGTCATGTGGTTCGTGCACCCGCTGTCGAGTATCCAACTTGAGCCCCCGGATGCATAAACCTACAAAACAAGTTTAGTTCTTTGTTTTAGGTACCCAAACGGTTTTGGGTCCTTTGGCATTAGATACAAGAACTTTGGGTACCCAAACACAAGTCTTGGAGCCCTTGTGTTTGCCCCCAACAATTTTGGCAACTACCTTGCCTGATTTGTTAGTTAAAACATAAGATGCATCAAAAGTTTTAAATGAAATGGCACGATCATTTGATGCACTAGTAGTTTTCTTTCTAGGCAACTTGGCATGGGTTGGTTGCCTAGATCTAGATGTCTCACCCTTATACATAAAAGCATGATTGGGGCCAGAGTGAGACTTCCTAGAATGAATTTTCCTAATCTTGCTCTCAGGATAGCCGGCAGGGTACAAAATGTAACCCTCGTTATCCTGAGGCATGGGAGCCTTGCCCTTAACAAAGTTAGATAAGTTCTTTGGAGGGGCATTAATTTTGACATTGTCTCCCCTTTGGAAGCCAATGCCATCCTTAATGCCAGGGCGTCTCCCATTATAGAGCATGCTTCTAGCAAGTTTAAATTTTTCATTTTCTAAGTCATGCTCTCTAATCTTAGCATTAAGTTGTGCTATGTGATCATTTTGTTTTTTAATTAAGGCTAGGTGATCATGGATAGCATCAATATTAATATCTCTACATCTAGTACAAATGGAAATATGCTCAGTAGATGTAGATGGTTTGCAAGATTTTAATTCAATGACCTTAGCATGCAACAAATCATTTTTAGTTCTAAGGTCGGAAATAGTAGCATTGCAAACATCAAAATCCTTAGCCTTAGCAATTAATTTCTCATTCTCATTTCTAAGGCTAGCAATAGAACAGTTCAATTTTTCAATCCTAGCAATCAAATCATCATTATCATTTCTAGGAATTGAAACATTGCAAATATGAGAATCAACCTTAGCTAACAAATTTGCATTTTCATTTCTAAGGTTGTCTAAAGTCTCATGACAAGTGCTTAGCTCACTAGACAATTTTTCACATTTTTCTCTTTCTAGAGCATAAGCATTTTTAACCTTAACATGCTTCTTATTTTCTTTAATAAGGAAGTCCTCTTGAGAATCCAAGAGATCATCCTTCTCATGTATAGCACTAATTAATTCATTTAATTTTTCCTTTTGTTGCATGTTGAGGTTAGCAAAAAGAATGCGCAAATTATCCTCTTCATTTTTATCATCATCCTCATCACTAGATGTTTCATATTTAGTGGAGGACTTTGATTTTACCTTCTTTTTGCCGTCCTTGGCCATGAGACACTTGTGGCCGACGTTGGGGAAGAGGAGGCCCTTGGTGACGGCGATGTTGGCGGCGTCCTCGTCGTCGGAGGAGTCGCTTGAGCTTTCGTCGGAGTCCCACTCCCGACAAACATGGGCATCGCCGCCCTTCTTCTTGTAGTATCTCTTCTTCTCCTTCCTCTTGCCCTTCTTGTCGTCGCCCCTGTCACTATCACTAGACATAGGGCATTTTGCAATAAAATGACCGGGCTTACCACACTTGTAGCAAACCTTCTTGGAACGGGATTTGTAATCCTTCCCCTTCCGTTGCTTGAGGATTTGCCGAAAACTCTTGATGATTAGGGCCATCTCCTCGTTGTCGAGCTTGGAGGCGTCAATTGGTTGTCTACTTGGTGTAGACTCCTCCTTCTTCTCCTCCGTTGCCTTGAAGGCCACGGGTTGCGCCTCGGATGTGGAAGGCTCGTCAAGCTCATTGATCTTCTTGGAGCCCTTAATCATGCATTCAAAACTCACAAAATTCCCGATAACTTCCTCGGGGGTCATTAGTGGATATCTAGGATTACCACGAATTAATTGTACTTGAGTAGGGTTAAGGAAAATAAGTGCTCTTAAAATAACCTTAACCACCTCGTGGTCATCCCATTTTGCGCTCCCGAGGTTGCGCACTTGGTTCACCAAGGTCTTGAGCCGGTTGTACATGTCTTGTGGCTCCTCCCCTTGGCGAAGACGGAAGCGACCGAGCTCCCCCTCGATCGTTTCCCGCTTGGTGATTTTGGTGAGTTCATCACCCTCGTGCGCCGTCTTGAGTAGGTCCCAAATCTCCTTGGCGTTCTTCAACCCTTGTACTTTGTTGTATTCCTCCTTGCTTAGAGAGGCAAGGAGGATGGTTGTGGCTTGGGAGTTGAAGTGCTCGATTTGGGCTACTTCATCCGTGTCATAGTCCTCATCCCCTACGGATGGTACCTGTACACCATACTCAACAACATCCCATAATCTTTTGTGGAGAGAGGTTAGATGAAATCGCGTCAAATTACTCCACATAGCATAATCTTCACCATTGAAAGTTGGTGGTTTGCCTAATGGGACGGATAGTAAAGGTGTATGTTTAGGAATGCGAGGGTAGCGTAGGGGAATCTTACTATACTTCTTACGCTCTTGGCGTTTAGAAGTGACGGACGCCGCGTCAGAGCCGGAGGTAGATGTCGATGAAGTGTCGGTCTCGTAGTAGACCACCTTCCTCATCCTCTTGTGCTTGTCCCCACTCCGATGCGGCTTGTGAGAAGAAGATTTTTCCTTCTTCTCCTTGTGGTGAGAAGAGGAAGATCTTTTCTCCTCCCGCTTGGAGGAGTTCTTCTTCTTCTCTCTTCTCTTGGTGCGGGACTCTTCCGATGAAGTGCTCCCTTGGCTTGTAGTGGGCTTGTCGCCAGTCTCCATCTCCTTCTTGGCGTGATCTCCCGACATCACTTCGAGCGGTTAGGCTCTAATGAAGCACCGGGCTCCGATACCAATTGATAGTCGCCTAGAGGGGGGGTGAATAGGGCGAAACTGAAATTTACAAAAATAATCACAACTACAAGCCGGGTTAGCGTTAGTAATAAAGAAACGAGTCCGCGAGAGAGAGGGCGCAAAACAAATCACAAGCAAATAAGAGTGTGACACGAGGATTTGTTTTACCGAGGTTCGGTTTTCGCAAACCTACTCCCCGTTGAGGAGGCCACAAAGGCCGGGTCTCTTTCAACCCTTCCGTCTCTCAAACGATCCCACGGATCGAGTGAGCTTTCTCTTCTTCTCAATCAACCGGGAACAATACTTCCCCGCAAGGGCCACCACACAATTGGTGCCTCTTGCCTTGGTTACAATTGAGTGTTGATCTCAAGAACAAGTAAGAAAGAAAAGAATGCGATCCAAGCGCAAGAGCTCGAAAGAACACAAGCAAATCACTCTCTCTAGTCACTATTGAGTTGTGTGGAATTTGGAGAGGACTTGATCTATTTGGTGTGTCTAGAATTGAAAGCTAGAGCTCTTGTAGTAGTTGAGAAATGGAAAACTTGGATGGCAATGAATGTGGGGTGGTTGGGGTATTTATAGCCCCAACCACCAAAAGTGACCGTTGCTGGAACCTGTCTGTTCGATGGCGCACCGGACAGTCCGGTGCACACCGGACAGTCCGGTGCCCCAGCCACGTCACCATTGCCGTTGGATTCTGACCGTTGGAGCTTCTGACTTCTGGGCCCTCCTGGGTGTCCGGTGCACACCGGACATGTACTGTTTGATGTCCGGTGCACCGGTATGGGCGATCCTGACGTCTGCGCGCGCTGCGCGCGCATTAAATGCTCCGCAGGGAGCCGTTGGCGCCGCAGGGAGCCGTTGCTCCGCTGGCACACCGGACAGTCCGGTGCACACCGGACAGTCCGGTGAATTTTAGCGGAGCGGCTGCCGAGCGAACCCGAGGCTGGCGAGTTCCGGAGGCGGCGCTTGCTTGGAGCACCGGACATGTCCGGTGCACACCGGACAGTCCGGTGAATTATAGCGCGCCGGCTTCCGAGAATTCCCGAGGGCGAAGAGTTTGAGTCGAAGTCCTCTGGCCGCACCGGACATGTCCGGTGCACACCGGACAGTCCGGTGCCTTCAGCTAGAGGTGCCCTCGGTTGCCTTGCTGCTCCTTTGTTGAATCCAACACTTGATCTTTTTATTTGCTAAATGTGAACCTTTTGCACCTGTATAACTTATGCACTAGAGCAAACTAGTTAGTCCAATATTTGTGTTGGGCAATTCAACCACCAAAATTATTTAGGAACTAGGTGTAAGCCTAATTCCCTTTCAGCCAGCATTCGCGAAAATGTCTGAAGATAAGATAGTTGCTGGTGCTTCGAAGCTAAGCCTTTCGGAGGAGATGCACCTGGGTTTTCTTGAGTCAATGTCGAAGACCAATACGGAAAAGATTGTCAAGGAAACTTTGGAGGGTTTATCAGAAGATACTGGCGACAGTGATAGCTATGATGTGGATAGTGGTGGGGAGGACTCCGAAGATCGCCCGTGGCGACCTAGTCACTCAAACTTCGGAAAATCAACTATAAAGCAGAGTCACCTTGAAAATATGAGGGGGAGATATTTCCGGGATATATCCATCGTGAGGGCAGATGACGGAGAAAAAACTACGCCGACCCCCGAAGATAATGAGGTTGTGATCTTCCGAAGCTTTTTAAAGGCTGGGCTACGATTTCCTCTAAGCAGGTTTGTAGTAGAGGTTCTGAAATTATATCAAATCTACCTTCATCAACTTACGCCCGAGGCAGTGATAAGATTGGGAATCTTTGTCTGGGCCGTGAGAAGCCAGGGCCTGGAGCCAAGTGCAAAAAGCTTTTGTAATATACACGAGCTAGTATATGAGACGAAACCCTGGGGTAAGGAGCAATATCATAATAATTTTGGTTGCTATAGCTTCGGTGCCCGCTCTGGGTCAAGCTGTCCCATGCCAACCTTCTGGAAGAGATGGCCCGGGGAATGGATGAAGGAATGGTTCTACGTGAAGAATGATTTGAAGGTTCGGGAAGATATCAAAGACATCATCATGCGCCCTATCTGGCAGCGCTTCAGACTTCAGAAACCAAAGATAGAAATGGACGAAGCAGCTGAAGAATGTCAGAGGGCCTTCGGCGTAGTCTGTTCTTTAATTGGGACCAGGGATTTAATGCAAGAGCACATTGCCTTCAGAGTGTGGCCACTTGTAGATGACTGGGAAATGCCGAAGGAGACCGTTAAAGAAACTGACAAGGGTGGACTAATCAGGCTGAAATATACATTCAAGTATGGAGATAAGTTTGTTGAACCGGATGATGATTGGCTGAAAAGCATTGAGAATGTAAGTGATGAATTGCTTGGGGCATACTCGAAGGCCGAAAACACTGCATTATCAGCGGCTTTCGGAGGCCGAAAAAAGAAGAGACTCAACCGAGTATTTGATGCAATTGGATTTATCTATCCCGACTACCATTATCCAATGCGAGGTCAAAAAAGAAAAAATACTTCTCCTGCAAAGGACACAGCTTCGGCTGCTCCGGGGGAGCCAGCGCCGAAGAGGAAGAAAATAAAAGTGTCCACACACCCTCCACGCTGTATTGAGCCGGCCACAGTGCCCGAGTTTATTGGCGAGGCCTCTTCGGCCACCGAAGCCAGAGAACCAACTACAGCGCCAAAATCCGAAGCAATGGCTAAAGCACCAGCAATAGAAAAAGCAGAAGAACCAGAAACTGAAAAAGGAAAAACATTAGAAATTTTGAGTCCATCATCAAAAGTTGAGGCGACTAAAGGCCAAAAGGGGCCAGTAGCAACTCCAAAAAGAAAAAGGATGGTTAATGTGCTGGATGTTTTAGAAACAATTAAATCTTCGAGCATAACTCCGAAGAAAACTGCTAAAGCTTCTGAAGTATCTGCTGAAGCCTTTGTTAGTGAAGCTTCAAAGCAACAATTTGTAACTGAGATTGGACCTTCAGAGCCCACCAAGGTAAAACATTTGGAAGCCGAAAAGACAAAATTGACAGAGGCAACTTTGGAAACTGAACAAACAAAAATAACAGAGCAAATTTTAGTCGAGGAAATTGGCACTGCCACCCCCGAAGCATCTTCCAAAATGCACGACTATATTATTCGACATGCTTCAGGAAAAAAATTATCCGAAGAAGAGATCTTTGAAGCTAACCATTATGCCCGAGAACTAAAGTATCCGAAGGGGGCCATAGTGTTCAATGGGACAGATGATGACGACTTCTTGTATTGCCTCCCAGACAATAAAGAACTATCTGTCTGCCGGGAGATGGCTAGGAGCATGGGATTCCCAAAGCTTGAAGCTGGCCTTTGCGCCATGACGAAGGAGGATCTTGCGGATAGTCTTGCATATAACAGTCTGAAGGTACGAAGATTGTAAATTTTGAATTTTGTAGATTTTGAATGAATCTTTTACTATTGTGTTAATCCATTCATTCTTTTTGAATAGGGGTTAATTCTCAGCAATGCCCTAAGGGCACAAAAGAATGCTGAAGACGAGAGCTGCACCATTGCTCTCAACAACCTTCGAACAGAGGTTATCAGGCTAAGGAACGAAGCCTTGGAGAAGGACAGAATTCTGCTTACATTAGTGGAAAAAATGAAGGAAGACGAAGCTAACTCTAAAACTCAAGCCGAAGCTCAGAAACGTGAAATTGAAGATCTTCGTAGACAACTAGCCTGAGCCAAAGAAGAACGCACTCTTGAAGAAACAAGACGAGAATTAAGCGATCAATGGGCAGATCATTTGGAAGTTAATGTTAAAGAGCTTCGTGCTTCTCAGAGAAGATGCTATGTTAAACCCATAGAGTGCGTTAAAAAGATAAAATCTAGCTTTGCCAACGTTGGCGCATTCTCTAGCGAAGAGAATTTCTCGAGGGGCAATCCCGAAGGTCTTATGGAATGGATCAGTAACGAAGATGAGGCCTTCGAAGAAATCCTGAATAGCCGTGGAGACATATGTGCTTTTTCGGGTGCTAGAGGAATTGCTACTGTTTTGGAGAAGAAAGGTTGTGAGCATGTAAAATCTTTAGCGCAATTCGAAGCTACTTTGTCCTCCGAAGACATTAAAGACCCCTCAGCCGAAGCAAGCATGATCGGCGGAAAATTTTTCACCGATATCTGGGACAACGGCGGCCGAGAAATGGCGCAAGAAATTATTCAAAAGAGCGAAAAAGGCATCCATGATGCTAGAAAAGTAGCGGCGGCTGCCGAAAAAAGTACAGAGCCCGAAGGGCAAATAGGTATTAATTAGTGATTTTTATTATGTTGTAATTTTTGATTCCAGACTTTGTTCACGGTTTGTAATAGTAATATAGTCGTATCTTCTCTTCGCTCAGAACCTGCTGAGGCATCTCCGGGCCCCCACCCGAAGGGGGACGATGAAATTAGAAAAATGGCCGAAGCCATTATGGACAAGGTTGTCGACCAGCTACTGAACGAAGCTGCAGAAATAGTTCTTAAAGAGGATTAAATGCTACTGTAAAAACATTTGGAACGTAACGTATGTAATATATTGTAACTTTGAATGTAATATATAATTCATGTACAGTTTTAATTCTTTACGATACATGAAATCTTGCATACCATTTTTTGAGCCTTCGGCGAAAAACACCTTCCCTTCTTTTCATGCTTCATGAAGAAAATCTTATATTTAAAAAATTGCACACTTCCCTGGTGAAGATTATCCAAGCTTCGTGAAATATTCTCCGAAGCTATAGAAAAGTTTTTTGTTGCCTCTCTAATGAAGCTACACTTCTTCTCGACTTGTTTTGAGCTTTAGTACGATTTTCTCTTTTCCAAAATATTCTTCCAAAAGATCAATACTGTACCCCCTTCTTGCTCCACATGCAATATGCTGTATGATGCTTATGTTATGCAAAATGATGTGATGATGTTATGTTATGCAAAGTAACATTTGTGCCACAGATACATATCCCTGTAATAAAGCACACACACTTTTTATATCAGCGTTGACTTTTCGCTGTAAGCCTCCCTTAGGAGCTTCTTCGCCTTTTACTTTCAGCGGAATCAGCGTTTATTTTTCGCTGTAAGCCTCCCTTAGGAGCTTCTTCGCATTTTACTTTCGGCGGAATCAGCGCTGACTTTTCACTGTAAGATTAGAAAACTTACTCTGCGCTCCCTTAGGAACGACTTTTCACTGTTTCGAACAATTTGCACTGTGTCCGTTATAAAAAACTTTTGACAATACAACGGTCCTTCATGCCACCATAAACTCGTATGCTTCGGCAACTCAAGCCTATGGAGAAAGTGTTACAAGAAATTGAAAAACGATAAAAGACACTTAGACTTCCCATAATTGTTCCTTATTAACAAAAAAGTAATACTGAATGTAAAAATGCGAAAAAACTGCTGTTTTGGTAGGATATTTATCAATAAATGTGCTTCGACTCTGGCACAGTGCTATTGACTGTGCGAGCTTCGGACTCTTCTCTGAAGTCCCTCTGGGGGTGAGAGTGCTGGCTCCCTTCTGGCTGCGAAGCTCGTTGTATTGGTGGTGGCGGTGGAAGCTGTTGCCAGGAAGCTTGGGGTTGGCTTGCCGAAGCAACAGAGGCTGCAGGGTGATTGCCTACATATTCTAGAATGTAAGGCGAATGGTACGAAGCAGTATGCATGACCTGCTTCGGCTGATTCTGTTGTGCAGCAGCTTCCGCTAGCTCCTTTTGCTTCTGGATGGTAATGTGACACATCCTGGTGGTGTGGCCCTTACCTTCACCACAGAATAGGCAGTATATTTTTCTTGGTTGATCCCCAAATCTTCCCCCGAAGCCCCTGGCGCCTCTGCCCCTTGGCGCTGGCGGCCGGAAGGAGCTTTGCTGATGCCCCGAAGTTTGCGAAGAGCACTGTGGCCTTTGCTGTTGACTCGCTTTGTCTTCATTTTGAGTAGAATTGTGAATTGACCTGACGTGCCTTGGATAAAATCTTCCTCCGAAGCCCCTAGTCATTTCAGAGAACCTGAGAGCTTCCTCCCTTCTTTGGCGAAAATCATTGTCAGCTCGAATGTACTCGTCCATCTTCTGGAGCAGCTTCTCCAGTGTTTGAGGAGGCTTCCTGGCAAAGTACTGAGCTGCAGGTCCTGGCCGAAGCCCCTTGATCATGGCCTCAATGAAAATTTCATTGGGCACTGTTGGTGCCTGCGCCCTCAGACGTAGGAACCTTCGGACATATGCCTGAAGGTATTCTTCATGATCCTGGGTGCACTGGAATAAAGCTTGAGCAGTGACTGGCTTCGTCTGAAACCCTTGGAAGCTGGTTATCAGCATATCCTTCAACTTTTGCCATGAGGTGATTGTCCCTGGCCTAAGGGAAGAGTACCAAGTTTGCGCAACGCTTCTGACAGCCATGACGAAGGACTTTGCCATGATTGTCGTGTTGCCACCGTACGAAGATATAGTTGCCTCATAGCTCATCAAGAATTGTTTCGGGTCTGAATGCCCGTCGTACATGGGGAGCTAAGGCGGCTTGTAAGACTGTGGCCAAGGAACAGCCTGCAGTTCTGTTGACAAGGGAGAAGCATCATCAAAAGCAAAATTTCCGTGATGGAAATCTTCATACCAGTCATCCTCGTTGTAGAAACCCTCTTGATGAAGCTCTCTGCGCGGGGGCCTTTGATTCTGGTCATCTTGAGCGAGATGTCGAAGCTCTTCAGAGGCTTCATCTATCTGCTTTTGAAGATCAGCTAGACGAGCCATCTTCTCCTTCTTCTGTTGGACCTGTTGATGGAGCATCTCCATTTTTTGTATTTCTTGGTCCAAGTCGTCTTCCGGAGGCGTTGGACTGATGGCCTTCCTCTTCTGGCTTCGGGCCTCCCTAAGAGAGACGACATCCTGATTGGGGTCCAGCGGCTGCAGAGTGGCAGCCCCTGTCGTTGAAGCTTTTTTCGGTGGCATGACGAAGGTGACGCTTGCCGAAGGTTTTCAAAAACCCAAAAAGTGGAAGTGAGTTGACCGACGGTGGGCGCCAATGTTGGGCTTGTTCTCAAATGCTATGAATTAAGAACAAGACAACATAAAAGTGTTAAATGTCGAGCTCCTTCGTCCTTAGAAACAGTATATCCCTTTGGATATAATGAGTCTCGGACGAAGGTTACAAAGGAAAAGACCTTCGCTAGGTTGTTAAATGATTAAACAGAATAATTATATATAAAATGTGCAAGTAATAATACCAACATTATCATCGATACATTTCCGTTATTAAATTCATAAAAACGAATTACAAATGTACCTTCGGAATGATGTAAGGTAAATGTACAAATCGTGATGCAAAAAGGCGTGTGCTAAGTCAGCGTGAACAGTACGGGAGTACTGTTCACCTATTTATAGGCACGGGACGCAGCCCGTACAAAATTACATTGGTGCCCTTTAAATTTATCAATAACTACAGTAATTCTTCGAGGTCCAATTCGGCTTTTCATCTTTAAGCCGGTTCCTCTTTTCTGTTATTGTGCCGAAGCCTTTCTGCACATAGCTTCGTGATCGCCTTATCCTTCGTCATGATCGTTTTTCGTTCCAGTCGCGCTTCGTCTTAACCATACTCTTGTATATTCGCGGCCTGACTCCGAAGGTGCCTGCTCCGAAGGTGCCTGTTCACATATTACACTTGGAAAATATTATCAGACTATACTTTTGAGGACCTTCGGGAGCCGAAGGCCCCCAACAGCTTCAATGTCGGAAAAGCTGATCCTACACTCTTTACCAAAACTATTGCAAATGATTTGTTTGTATGCCAAATTTATGTTGATGAAATTATATTTGGGTCTACTAACAAATCTACTTGTGAAGAGTTTAGTAGGATCATGGTACAAAAATTCGAGATGTCTATGATGGGGGAGTTGAGATATTTCTTAGGATTCCAAATCAAGCAACTCCAAGAGGGCACCTTCATCAGCCAAACGAAGTATATTCAAGACATTCTTAAGAAGTTTGGAATGAAGGACGCCAAGCCTATCAAGACACCCATGGGAACCAATGGGCATCTCGACCTCGACACAGGAGGTAAATCCGTAGATCAAAAGGTATATCGGTCGATGATAGGATCTTTACTCTATTTATGTGCATCTCGACCGGATATTATGCTTTCCGTATGCATGTGTGCAAGGTTCCAAGCTGATCCTAAGGAAGTTCATCTTAGGGCCGTGAAGAGAATCATGAGATACTTAGTTTACACTCCTAAGTTTGGGCTTTGGTACCCCAGGGGATCAACCATTGATTTGATAGGATATTCCGATGCCGATTGGGCAGGGTGTAAAATTGATAGGAAGAGCACATCAGGGACTTGTTAGTTTCTGGGGAGATCGCTGGTGTCTTGGGATTCAAAGAAACAAAACTCAGTAGCTCTTTCTACCGCCGAAGCCGAGCATATTGTCGCAGGCCATTGTTGTGCGCAATTGGTTTGGATGAGGCAAACCCTCAGGGACTATGGCTACAAATTGAGCAAAGTCCCTCTCTTATGTGACAATGAGAGTGCTATCCGCATGGCGGAGAATCCCGTTGAACACAGCTGCACTAAGCACATAGACATTCGGTATCACTTTTTGAGGGATCACCAACAAAGGGGGGATATCGAGATAGCTTACATTAACACCAAAGATCAATTAGCTGATATCTTCACCAAGCCTTTAGAAGAGAAAACCTTTAGCAAACTTAGGAATGAGCTAAATATTCTTGATTCTCGGAATTTTGGTTGAAACATTGCACACATTGCTCATTTATATACCTTTGATCTTATCTGTTTCATTTGTTGCGACTAATGTGTTTCCAGGTGTGTTTATATGCTAAGTCGTAGATTGAAAGGGAAATGGAGTATTCGGCAAAGACAACACTTCCACTCAACTCTATTGTATTACTTAACCTTTGCCGATATTCCACAACACTCTCAATTTTGTATAATCTTTCACTCATATATTGTTTACCAAAGGGGGAGAAAATGTTACAGGGCTCTCAAATGTCTCCGTTTTTGGCGATTAATGCCAAAGGGGGAGAAAGGATCTAGCCCAAAGCAAAAGGACCGCACCACCACTAAATTTTAAAAGAAGTTTTCAAATTAGTATCTTAATGTGTTTTCAAAAGGGGGAGAAAGTTAGTGTTTTTCAAAAATTTGAAAACCCCTCTTGAACACTAAGGGGAGAATTTCATTCAGGGGGAGTTTTGTCATAGTCAAAGGAAAAGCATTTGAAACAGGGGGAGAAATTTCATATACCTCTAACTATTTGCAAAAAGACTTTGAAAAGAATTTCCAAAAGAATTTGCAAAAACAAAATAAGTGGTGCAAGTGTGGTCCAAAATTTTAAATAAAAGAAAGCAATCCATACATATCTAGTGAAATTATGAATTGGTTTAATTCTAAGTAACCTATGCACTTACATTATGCAAACTAGTTCAATTCTGCACTTATATATTTGCTTTGGGTTATTTTGGCATCAATCACCAAAAAGGGGGAGATTGAAAGGGAAATAGGGTCAAACCTTTTTCTAAATGATTTTGGTGGTCTAATGCCCAACACAAATATTGGACTAACTAGTTTGCTCTAGATTATGTATTCTATAGGTGCATAAAGGTTCAACACAAACCAATAAAAAGATCAAGTTAGGGTTCAAAAGAAAGGAGCAAAAGAAACCGAAGAGAACCCTGGTCTGGCGCTCCGGACTGTCCGGTGTAGTGTCCGGTGCACCAGGGGCCGTACACTCTGAACTCTTCACCTTCGGGTTTCTCAGGCGCCGCTCCGCTATAATTCACCGGACTGTCCGGTGTGCCACCGGACAATCCGGTGAACCAAGCGGGGCAACGGCTAACAGCACAACGGTCGTCTGCAAAAGTTTGAACAGTGCGCGCAGAAGTCAGAGCAGACGTCAGAGGCGCACCGGACAGTGAACAGGACCTATCCGGTGCAGCACCGGACTGTCCGGTGCGACATGAAGTCAGCGCTCCAATGGTCAGAATCTTCAGAACCCTAACGGTTGGGTGACGTGGCTGGCGCACCGGACTGTCTGGTGCGCCCATCGACAGACAGCCTCCCCAACGGCTATGTGGTGGTTGAGGGCTATAAATACCCCCCAACCACCACCACTCCAAGCATCCAAGTTTTTCAGACATCTCATTCAATACAAGAGCTAATGCAATCAATACAAGACACAATTCAAAAGAATCAAAGCCTCTCCAAGTCCCAAATTCACTCCAAACTCCTAGGGACTAGAGAGAGAGTTTTGCTCGTGTTCTTTGAGCTCTTGTTCTTGGATCGCTTTCTTCTTCCTCATTCTTGTTCTCTAAGTGACTTGTAATCAAAGCAAGAGACACTAAGTTTGTAGTGGTTCTTGTGGGGTCTAAGTGACCCATTTGATTAAGGAGAAAGCTCACTCGGTCTAGGTGATCGTTTGAGAGAGGGAAAGGGTTGAAAGAGACCCGGTCTTTGTGACCACCTCAACGGGGACTAGGTTCTCAAGAACCGAACCTCGGTAAAACAAATCACCGTGTCATCCGCTTTATTTCTTGGTTGATTTGTTTCGCCCTCTCTTTCGAACTCAGTTTTAATTCTAACGCTAATCCCGGTTTGTAGTTTGTCTTTTAAGTTATAAATTTCAGATTCCGCCTATTCAGCCCCTCTAGGCAACTTTCACTTTGTTATTCTCATTAGATATATTTGTAAGCGCACTTTGTCCCCTAGTTCACATTTTGTTTGGTGATCACAAATATTTGGAACCTTACAATAGGTAATTTGTCAGAATTGAAGTGATTATATATGTAGGATATGAACTATCTGAATACATATACTTGGGATATATGTATAATATGAACTGTCCCCTAGAATATGAACGGGTTGAGACTTTTTGTATAAGAAATCATAGAGAAGTTTAGGAGGCTACAAATCTCAAAGGCAATGAAGTGAATAAACATTTATAACCGTGGCAAAAGTGATCAAGATAAAGAGGGGGGCGAAAAATTTAAATCTATGTTTCTTATTGTAAGCTATGTAATACTCCACAAGAAGCATTGCGAAAGAGATCAAGTACATACTAGAACAAATGTACAACCACAGTTCGTACCCTACGCTTCCAATCACATAATGACATATTTACTAATAAATGCTTAACACATTCAATGCCGCCCAAGGTATAGCTACTGAACTAAAAACCAAACAGAGCTATGGTTGAACAACGTTCAATAAAGAAACACAGAGTTTTCATTCTCGATTCCCTTCGTGACATTCTATGGAACATGTTATCAGCACAAGATGAAGGTTGTCCCCTCCAGAACTACACATCAGAGCTAGAAACCCAAGACACATGGAGGCACCTATTGCAGCGAGCGCGCGCAGACGGCGAGAGCTTACCTTGGCTATGATAGAGGAGAGGTTGGCGGTGACCTTGCAGTTGAGGAGGGCGTTCTCGGCGGTGCGCTGGTCAAGGCCGAGCGCTAGCAGCACCGGCCAGCCTTCCCCCGCCCCTGGTGGCCATCCCCTTGGCTTCGTCTCTCCCGCCTCAGCTATAGTAGCAGCAGCAATCTCTGATGAGAGGTAGGTGAGGCTACGGTTTCTGCCGACGGATCTGACGGTCGTGGAGGATTTACGGTGGCCGCGTTGGAGGTGGCCTCGTCATTAGGGGCGTCGTCGTTGGCGGTGGCGTCGGTGGCGGTCGTCGTGGCGTAGCCTTGTTGAGGCAAGGCGGGCAGGCGTTGAGGCAGGGCAGGCTGGTAGCTTTGACGAGGTACGGTGCGGTTTCACAGGGCCAGGGTTTGGGCATAGGAAGACGCAAGATTGCTGCTGCGTTTCTATGTGAGAGTGCGTGCGATTAGGATGATCCAGTAAAGATTGGCCGTCGGATGTGTTTCACTAAGAGAGAGGACACAAATGAATAGATCTGGTACGTTGGTTGTTGATTGTGAGATTTGCCTGGAGTTAAAGACACCGTGTGGATTTAGCGGGTGCATGAGTGCGTGGGGTGTTTAGTGTGGTGTACTTACCGAAGTTTTAACGGGTGGATTTAAGGGGGTAGAGATTAAGACACAATATGGATTTAGCAGGGACATGAGTCTCTGTTTATAATTCATTTGATTTTTACATGATCTTATTCAATTTTTCCGAGAAGGATAAAAAATTCAAAATCATATTTAAATTATGTTAAATGACATTATAATAAAAACTAATAATAACTATGATTTTTTAATAAGGCAAGTCAGTAAAACCTAACATAAAAAAGTAAAATAAATTATAAATTAAAATAAAAGGTGTACTCCTACAATTTTACTTTTCAAAAAGTACTTCCAAACAGCCCCTGAGCTTGTCGTTTTCGTTTGAAAAACATCCGTATGAGAAAACCCTGCGCTTTCAGTCCATCTCCCTCCGTCCTCCGATGGGCATGACCATGCTGGCTCCCTGCATCCCGACTCCATGACCGCCGCCGCCCCCTCCTCCACTCACACGCTCCGACACCCCTTCCTCCGCATTCCCCGATGTTCCCCTGCCACGATACGCTCCGCCTCCGCATACCTCCTCATCACCCACTACTTCGCCTCCTCCACTACGCCTTCAGCCCCGAGGCCCACCCGCCGCCGCAACACCCGGCCCCGGCAGCGCCGCACGCCGCCGAGCTCTGGATCGCTAAGGCACTCGCATCAGCTGCTCTCTTCCGTCCGCACTGCCTCCCGGCCTTCCGCGGCCTCACGCCCTCCCATCTTGCTGCCGTGGCCGCAGTTAGGCTCGCGCCGTGCGCCGGGTCTGCCCTCCGCATCTTCTCCGCCCTGCACTCCCCGCCGCTCTCTGTACCCCCTTCTGAGCAGTCCTACATCCACGTTATAGCGTTTCTATGCCGGTCCGGTCGCCACAGGGACGCACTCAAGCTGTTCGACCAAATGATGGATCAGTCGGGGTACTTACCCGAAGCAGGGTTCTTCTCGTTCGTGGCTGGCTCCTGCACCAATGCCGGCCTTCTTGATGCCGCGTCGACTTTGCTCACAAAGGGCTCACGGCTTGGTTGCTGCATTGAGCCGTATGCATATAATTACCTCTTAAACTCGTTAATTGTCCATGGCCGTGCGCAGGATGCTGTTGCTTTGTTTGAGAGCTGGATTCAGGATGGGCTATATTCTCCCGATGTCTGGAGTTTTAATGTTGTTATTAAGGGTGTGTGTCGGATGGGGAATTTCCAGAAGGCACTTGAGTTAGTTGAAAGGATGACTGAGTTTGGGTGTTCTCCGGATACCATCACACACAATATTATTGTTGATGGGCTATGCAGGGCGAAGCAGGTGAACAAGGGCCATGAGGTATTGAGAAGGCTCCAGTGGGATGGTGTTTGCATGCCCAATGCTGTGACATACACCTCAGTAATATCAGGTTATTGCAAGGCTGGCAAGATGGAGGATGCAATGTCAGTATATAATGACATGCTTGAATCTGGAACAAGACCCAACACGGTCACATACAATGTGCTTATTAATGGATATGGAAAGGCTTTGGACATGGAATCTGCAGTGAGAATGTATCGGCAGCTGATTCTCCGTCGCTGCCCTCCCGATGTTGTGACATTTAGTTCTTTGATTGATGGATATTGTCGGTGTGGACAGCTTGATGATGCCAAGAGGATTTGGAAGGAGATGGGTCTGCATCATATTCAACCAAATGTGTACACCTTCTCCATCATAATACACTCACTTTGTAAGCAGAACAGATCAGCAGAAGCTCTTGATATTCTAAGGGAACTGAATATGCGAACAGACATTGCTCCACAGACATTTATATATAACCCAGTCATTGATATACTGTGCAAGGGAGGAAAAGTGGATGAAGCAAACTTGATTGTAACAGACATGAAAGAGAAAGGGTGTCATCCTGACAAGTATACATATACTATTCTAATAATTGGGCACTGTATGAAGGGTAGGATACCAGAGGCAATCATCCTTTTCCACAAAATGGTGGAAGCTGGGTGTCGCCCTGACAATATTACAGTTAATTCTTTTATTAGTTGTGTTTTGAAGGCTGGGATGCCTAATGAGGTAGATCAAATCATGCTTATTGCTTCAGGTCATGGTTTAGCTAGTCAGAAAGTTTCTTCTCCACAGAGCCGAAGACTAGATATTTCAGTTGCTGTATAGTTGAATTGTGCTACAATAAAGAATGTAGAGAAGAGCACCTGAGCTGTCTCAGATAGTCAGATGCTTATTGCAGCATAGAACTGGTCAGGGGCGGAACTACAGGCTTTTATTGGTGTCATTTGACACCGATAGATTTTGGAAAACCAATGAAGAAACAGTATAATTTACTGATTTACGGTGTAGATGATACTATCCTGTAATGGTGATGACACCGGCAGCTTTATTGTCTGGCTTCGCCCCTGGAACTGGGACTTCTCTAGATGAGGAAAGGCGTGGTGAGTTTTTCTTTTCTTTTATATCAGTTGCCTCCTGCGTGGCACCTATACTAGATTGTACATTTTTTTTGAACTATCTCTATCTGCATTCTAACTCAAAATTACCTAATCATGCTCCAGTTAGATTTTATAGTTTGACAGCATGCTTAATACCCTCCCTACATTTTAGTACATCACAAATATGGTAACAACTAACAATAACATGTTTAGTCTGAAAGAAATGCTGGGTCTAATAGCCTGATTGTATATGCACAAATTATGGGTAAAATTTTACTACACTGGTCATAATCTGATCATTTCTAAATTAAAGACATAACTGGCATAATTCTTTAGTTTGTTAACATACTGTTACAGACGCCTTTAGGCGTCAATTCACTAGCTGCAAGAAATCTGGGCAGAACAGCAGGGTTGGGGGAGAAAGGAAGTAAATGTGCTGTGTTGCCTTAGATGGCATATTCTGGGTAGTTTCTAAATAATAGCAGTGATAAGCTTCTTTATATGTAATGGATTAGTTTCCTTTTGGGTACATCCTAAGAATAGCAGAGGGGATTAGTTTCCAAAGTGATGTATGCCATGTCGTCTGCATCTATAAAAGCGATTGGCCATAGGCTGTAAGAGGCATCTAAGAAGTAAATAAATTCCTCCTTAGGGGTGGGATTACCTTCGGTCATCCTGGCTGGGCACCACACTAGCCGAGCTGACCTTGGTAATCTGCGCCCTCCAGTCCCATACGCCTTGCGTGGCCTTCCCCTCCACTCACCATTGAGAGACTCCAGGAAGCCCAAGCACACACGTGAGGTGAGACAAGTCGGTATCACATACTTTGTCCTGTAAATCTCTCATTCCCACTTCAATTTTAATTAATAAAACACTACTGAAGATTGGAAGGTGTTGTGCTTTTTTCATAACTTTTTGTTTTTGTTTTTTGTAGGAATTCATCTAAGTAAACTCAGGTGTGAATATTGAGGTATTGGTTGCACCAAGGCTACCTAACTATCAAAAAGTAGTCAAACCAAGTTGATGCTGTGTAAAAATGACAAAGGTAAGCTATTTGTTGCACTGCACATTCAGTGAAGTGGCTCGCTTAGTCCCATGAAGAGGAGTCAAACAAGTGTCCATAGTGCTGCTCTGCCGCTGTGGTGCTACAAAACTTGCACACAAGAATGCTGGACACACTCCTGTTATGTAAACATTATATCCAAGCATACGTTCTGTCAGTCTCCTTGACCTTTTGCCAAGATTCAAGAGCAGCTACATTTGGGAGATTGTTAACTGGATAATATTGAATTAGCATATGAAGACCCATTGCTTGAAGAATTGGGTTGAAGTAAATTTACTCTCTAGTAGGGGTTCTGCAGTTGTATTCTTTCTTTAGAAGCCTCGGTGCTTGAAGGATTCGATGGAAGTAATTTACTTTCTAGCAGAGGTACTTCATTTCTATTATTTCTTCTCTGTGTATTGTTCACCCTCATATAGTTTTTTTAGGAAAGAGTATGCAGTATGCACATTGTTGTGCATTCTTCATGTCTACACAAGCCTGACTATACACTTTTGCTAGGTTATGTCTACGCAAGATTGACTATACAGTTTTTCCATTGCAGTTTTAAACCTGCCATTAAGGTGCTGAGTATCCAGTTTCTAGTTTTCCAAACATAATTGCCCTAGGAACTGGAATCATTAAGTCAAGGGTTTCTCTTCATGAAAGTTGCACATTTGTTTGTCTACTGGACCTCCAATATCACACTTTTTGTCTTTTTGGGAGGTTTTAAGTTGGCCTCAGAATTAAAATTATTTTTAAGTTGTTGGAGTGAAGTCCAATTTAAGGCAGTAGCATTCTTCATAATTTCAATTACTAAGTCAAGACATTTCCCATCCTTTCTTTGTTTTCTCTGCTTAAGAGATATCACTTCATTGGACTTTTTAGACACCCACGATCCATGGCCCAATCGTTCCAGATTTCTCATGGCTGTGGTACAATGTACACATTTAGTTACTTTGTTCACAATTCATGAAAATCACAATTCTTGTGTATAGAATTATATGAAGCACCAGGTTTGTAACATTGGAATAGGGATGCTCTATGCTGCTGTACATTTAGTCAATTAGTCACATCTCTCTGTTTATTAAAGATACATAGTTAAGTGGCAGTGAAAGTTAGGCTCATATTATCAGCTGGCCTGTGGATGTTATTCAATGCGGGTCATAGTCATACAATCATTATGATGGTGCCAGCATGTGTCTGTTTCTTACTTGAAGGTGAAAGTATGTTGCAAGATAAATACTATTGAACATTAGTCTACTCTTATAAACAAGAGCAAATTCTCTAATTCATGTTATCAGCATCTAGTGGATTCTCCATGTATGTTGTCAAGAATTGCCATCACCCCAATGATGAAAGCTTGGTCATATCCTGACTGCACTTCCACATGGTAGAAGTCCTTGCCTCCTATTGGCTCTTTCGTGCCCATCTGCAGAACAGATACTATGTCTTAGATCTCAATCCCTCTGACACTCAAATGCTGGTGGCATGAATGTAATACTGTCTGTAAACTTCTACACTTTCATATAAGTACTTGCATACACATGTACATAAAAGGGTAGCACTATCTCTAGGGACGGTTATACATTTTTTTAGCCAAAAATGCACCATGTCTATAGATATGTAGAAATAGACTTTCTTATTTTCTGCTCTCATGGAATAACGCCTGTTGATCATGACCTGGATCAGCTCAGGTATGCCTTTAATTAGTGACAACACAAGGAATCTGCAAATATAATTTACTACAAAAGCAGAGGTGTAGGGGATTATAAAGGCGTGGCATACCTGGGCTACTATTTTTCTGGTGCAATCAACTATTGTACAGTCTCTATCTGCAAAAGATCCACCAATTTCGAAATCCCAATTTTTGCAGTGCCTCTTAGGTTCAATATGAATTCTAATCGGAGCACCTTGTGCTGTGCATAATTTCGGATCAGTTAGGCTAAAAACCAACTTGTTTTTCCCTTGGTAATCCATGGAGTATCCATTCCATTTGTTCCTTGTGCTTAGCGCCTGGACAATTCCTCCCTGTGGTGTAGAGTATTAATATGGTGAGCACACACAAAAAAAAAACAGGAATTGAAGACATTGTAGGGCAAATATGTCATGTGTTTTTCACAACTTATCTTTCTTCCATTTCTCAAGAAAAAGTAGTTCTGCGTCCTTGTTATTTTGTTGTCTAGAGCTAGTGTCATTATCATAAATGTGAGCTGAAACAGAAAGGAATTCCCACATCTCTTCAAAATTTAAGAGCTAGCCTGTCCAAGCAAAGCATGAGATAATGTAAACAAGCTCATAGGAATTAGATCAACTTAATAGAGCTACAGTTCTGGACCTATCACCTATCAATTAACTTTTGTTCAAGTCATCAAGTGAAACAGTCAAATCGTGGAAAATCAAGAAATCATGCAACTTTGTCCAAAGGTTACTATTTTACAGTTACGACCCGTTACCTTTTTAGAGATGAATAATATTGGTTCTCCTTCACCGTCTTTGACCATAAGCTCTCCCTTGGATCCAAGTATTCCACAACCATCTACGACGAATACAATGTTATGACTGAGGTCAGTAACAACAAAACCACCACCGTTCACTACAATAGGTCTCATCCTTATCATCAGCATTGTTGGAGTGCCTGAGCAAAAAATCTTGCTAACTACAGGAATGGTCTTGTCCATTTTGCTTGATGTCGCTCACGAATTGGAGAGAGAGAGATTACTTGTATCTGAACCCCTGTTTCTGTTTGTCTGCCTTGCTTCGAGCAAGTTCTGTGGCCAGCAGGTGAGTACTTATATTGGAGCAATGGATGATTGTTTCAAACAAGACAGTCTCCCAAGCTAAGAAACAACGAGGAGAGTTCAGTAGGTTGGTGTGGTTCAAGAGTCTACAATGGAAAGTCACTACAAGAACCTTTTCTTGCAATTGGACGAAAGCCCTGCATAAAGTAATTGCAGAAAAACTGTTCTGGCTTAATATAATTTTTTCTAACTTTTATAAAGCATCATCTGTCTGGTAGCCTTGCTCATTTGTATCTCTCTCTTCTGTGAGTGCTTCTTATGCACATTCTGGCTGACTTCGTTTGAGGTTGCAACCAATTTTTAATCTTTTCATCTCAAGCTGCTCGTAATTTCTAAGATATGGAGCACATGACATTTTTAGATGATTATAATTTTAGCATAACATAGAGCATTTGTCACTGTCACTGTTTCTTATATTGATTTTAGCATAACGTGGAGTATTTGTCACTAGCACTGTTTCTTATATTACCTATGCTTTTGTCTTAATGAAGTTAGCCTTGTGTAATCCATGCATGTGGAAAGGTTGCGTACGGTGTCTTGGCTCTGGACACATGCTCTCTACATGCTACTATTGTTTGTAACCTAGGCGGTCAATAACTTATTTTTTCTGTTTAACTAATAAGCCTTCATATTGCGCATGAATCCATAAAAAATGTTCTGTTCAGCAATTGCACATTTGTTATCGTAATTGGCAATATAAAGCATTACATATGCAGCAAACATATGGATTGGCATGGAAGCAGTTATATATTGTGTAGTGAGCTGAAAGAAAAGACCGCATTGGACGGAGGAAAGGTATTGAGAACAGGCCGCCTAATTTTTCTAACATATCCAATTTGGCAAAGCGTGTTTGATCAAGCTATTAACCTATTCATGGAAATTTACAAAGGTGTCAAAATGAAAACGGGTGGAGAATAGTTTTACCAGCAATTGATGGAGACTTGTGTTACCGACTCCTCGCTGGTGAGTCTGTAACCTTGGTTTCCTGGTGTCCTTCAATGGGGAGTGGAGAGGGAGATTGGAGTGGCGCAAGGTGTATGGAAGAAGAGGGCGCTGATCACCCAGATCTCCTGCGCCGGCGTCGTGCCTGGCCAGGATGATCCCAGGTGATCTCGCCCAAACAAAAGGGAGATCTTATTCCTGGTTGATTATTACAGCTGATGCCCAGCCGCCTTTATAGCCATAGGCGGTCTCAGGATAGACATATCTACTGCTATTATTTAGCCACATAAAAAGGAACTAACCTATTATTTAGGAACTGCTACTATTTAGCCACATAAAAAGGAACTAACCTATTATTTAGGAACTGATAAAACAGAAACTATTCCTGACTTATCTCCTCTTTCCTATTTCTGCGCCTTGTGAATTGGCGGCCCACAAAAGCATCTATAACATTTCCCTCCTCTCCGACAAACAACTCGTCCTCGAGTTGTATTTCTGGATATCTTCTCTTGAACTCATTACATTGTTCCCATGTAGCATCAGCTGGCTCACGTCCAAGCCACTGGACCAGTAACTCCCAAACACCTCTATTTAAACGAGCCTTCACTACTTGTGCTGGAACCGGAAGTACCTTGCCATGCAGAATCGTTGGTAAGGGTACTAGTGCGGATGGGGGCTCCCCTTGGAATTTCTTGAGAAGTGCCACATGAAAAACATCATGGATTCTTGCATTGGTTGGCAGCTGTAGCTTATAGGCGACCTCTCCAATGCGTTGCAGAATTTGATATGGCCCATAGAACTTAGGTCCTAATTTGGATGTTGCTGCTGGAGTGACACCCACTGCCGACCTTTGGTGCAGACGCAGCCAAACCCAATCGCCGACAGCATACTGCACATCTCGACGGCCACTGTCCTGCGCCTGCTTCATTGTTACCTGAGCTTGGATTAGCCTTTGTTTGATGTCTGCCAAGAAAACATCTCGATCCTGAAGTTGCTGATCGACGGCAGCTACTCTGGCTGTCCCAGGTGTATAAGAAAGCATTGTTGGAGGGTCCCGGCCATATACAATCCTGAATGGAGTGCACTTGACCGCAGTTTGGTATGACGTATTGTAACAAAATTCAGCCCATGGAAGCCATTGTAACCAAGTTTTTGGCCGATCACCTGCCAAGCAGCGTAAGTACATCACAATAATTCTGTTAACCACTTCCGACTGTCCATCGGTCTGGGGGTGAAACGCGGAACTAAGTAATAACTTGACCCCAGCAAGGTGAAAAAGCTCGGACCAGAAGGCACTAGTAAACACTGTATCTCTATCACTTACAATTGAGCACGGAATACCATGAAGGCGCACAATCCCTTCGAAAAATGCCCTAGCCACGGTCACTGCGGTATATGGATGGCCAAGAGGAATAAAGTGGGCGAACTTAGAGAACCTGTCGACCACTGTTAATACCACTGTCTTGCCACCAACCTTAGGAAATCCTTCAACAAAGTCCATGGAGATGTCGTTCCAAATTTCCGATGGTACCGGCAGGGGTTGCAGCAGACCTGCTGGATGTAGATGCTCAGTTTTATTCCGTTGGCAAGTGGCGCATGCTTGCACAAATTCTCTGACCCGTCGTAAGGCTTGTGGGCTGTAGAAGGATGGTCTCCATCGATGTACAGTCTTCTCAATGCCCTCGTGACCACAATTGTGTGCTGCTGCCAGGATTTCTGTCCAAACTGCTGAAGCGTCCGGAATGAAGACCTTCCCTTGAAATAGTAGCAGACCATCAGCTTCCGTCCATCCTGATTTTGCAGTTCCCGCTGTAATGGCAGCTCGCAAGCTTAAGACTTGTGGGTCGGTGGCAGCTTCATTGCGAAGGGTGTCAAACAGCTGAAAATGTGGTGCCAAGATGCTGTTGATTTCTGCGGTGTCTTCGTCGCGTCGAGACAAGGCATCTGCTGCACCATTCAATTTGCCCAGCCTATACTCCACTGACAGATCATATCCAAACAATTTGCTGACCCATGTATGTTGCAGTATTGTAGACAACCGTTGATCCAGGAGGAATTTAAGGCTATAGTGATCTGTCCGTACCAGAAAAGTTCTTCCCCATAAATATGGTCTCCAATTCCTCACTGCTTTGACTAAACCAATCAATTCCCGCTCATATGCTGGTAATTTTTGATGGTGTGGTGCTACAACACGACTGAAATATGCAATGGCCCCATCTCCTTGATGAAGGACTGCTCCAAAACCAGTCCCTGATGCATCACAGTCCACTATAAACTGTTTAGAAAAATCCGGCATCTGTAACAGTGGTGCTGATATAAGGGCTTGCTTGAGTTGAAGAAATGCCTCCTCTGCCCTTTCCGACCAACGGAACGCCTCACGCTTGAGAAGAGCCGTGAGGGGTGCAGCTATGGTCCCATAATCCGCTATAAACTTGCGGTAATAGCCAGTGAGACCCAAGAAACCTCGAAGTGCCCGAATAGACCGAGGGCGTGGCCAAACTTCTACTGCTGCCACCTTATCCAAATCCATAGAAACGCCCTGAGCTGAAATAACATGACCCAAGTAAGCGACTGATGTTTTGCCAAACGAACACTTGGACTGTTTGACTGGTAACTTGTTTGCTCGGAGTGCTGTAAATACTTCCCTGACATGTTGTAAGTGCGCTGCCCAGGAAGAGCTGAATACCAGAATATCATCGAAGAAGACCAGGACAAACTTCCGGATGAAGGGTTTCAGGACATCATTCATGAGGGCCTGAAATGTGGACGGTGCATTGATGAGGCCGAAGGGCATGACTAGAAACTCGAAGTGACCTCGATGAGTGCGAAACGCTGTCTTCTCAATATCATCTGGGTGCATGCGTACTTGGTGATATCCACTGCGGAGGTCCAACTTTGTGAAGAAGCAGGCACCGTGTAACTCATCCAAGAGTTCGTCGACCACCGGAATGGGAAACTTGTCCTTGACTGTTTTGGTATTGAGGGCCCGATAGTCAATGCAGAAACGCCAGGATTTATCAGCTTTCTTCACAAGTAACACTGGAGAAGAGTAGGCCGATGTGCACTCCCGAATGATGCCTTGCTGCAACATGTCTTCGCACTGGCGCTCGATCTCGTCTTTCAACAATTGGGGGTATCTGTAGGGCCGAACTGCAACTGGTGGCGTCCCTGGCAGCAGCCTGATGTGATGGTCGTGACGCCGAGGTGGCGGAAGGCCACGTGGTTCAGCGAAGATGTCGGCGTATGACTGCAGTAATGCCTGTAGTAGTTCGCGGGGTTCAGACAGGCTGCGCACTGAGTATGTGGCGCACCCAGTCCTACCCAACGCACCTTGCGTCCCAGGCGCCAGAACTCCATGGATAAGGCGTTGAAGTTCCACAATATGGGTCCCAATGACCGAAGCCACTGGACCCCCAGGACAATGTCGAAGCCGGCCAGAGGAAGACCGTAGCAGGTGATGTGGAAGGTCTCCTCGGCAATAGTAATTCTGAGCTTGGAATATATCCCGCTGCTGGCGACGTTGTCCCCGTTTGCTACCTTGACGGAGAGACCCGGTCTTGGTGTGACTTGGAGGCCCAGCTGGGTGGCCACAGCTTCCCGGATGAATGTGTGGGTAGAGCCTGTGTCCACCAGCGCCACCAATGTCCGATCCTTGACCCTGACCTGGAGCTTCATGGTGCTGCTGATGTCAATGCCCGTGAGGGCATGAAGAGAAATGCCCAGGTCTTCCGCTGCAGCATCTTCCTCCATGTCGTCGTCCATTTCCAGCAAGAATACCCCCTTTGCGGTGCACTTGTGATCAGCCGAGTACTTCTCGTTGCAGTGGTAACATTCTCCACTTGCCCGTTTTGCTGCTAATTCTTCTGGTGTTAGACGTCTGAAACGCGGCCGATTTGGAGCAGCCGGCCTGGCCCCAGGTCCTGAACCAGTCCCTTTGATGGCGGACAGGTTCCGGTGACTTTGTCTATCTCTGAGTGCTGCAATGTTCTCCTCCTTGCGCTCATAAGCACGGGCCAGACTCATTGCGGTCTGCAGGTTTGTCGGGGCCAGCAGCTCGACATCGGTGCGGAGGGGATCTCCAAGACCTGCTGTAAACATGTTCACCTGCTGCATAGGAGACAAGTCATCACAGCGACAAAGCAAGACTGAACACTGTCGCTGATATGCCTCCACGGTGCCTGTCCTATAAAGGGCTTTCAGTTTTGCCAGGCCATTGGATCGGATGGGTGGTCCAAACCTCATGTGGATGTAGTCAACAAATCGTGCCCACGACAGAATGCCATGATCACGTTCCAGGGCATAGTACCACTCGGCTGCTGCTCCCTCCAAGTGTAATGATGCTAGCCAAACTTTTTCTTCTGCCATGGTTCGCATCCCTCGGAAATAGGTGTTGCACTTGTTGATCCATGTCAATGGATCTGATTCGCCGTCGAAGGATGGAAAGTTGGGTCGCAGTGGACGGCTGCCACCTTCGTCGTCACGACCCCGACCGCGACCATAGCCATCTGGTCGGCCATAACGATCCGGGCGGCTGTAGAATTCGCTGCCCCCATCACTACGCCCGCGACGTGGGGCCTGACGGCCACCATTGTTGCTGTCGTGGTCGCCCTGGTGTGGTGGTCCGTCGCCGTCGTCAATCTCCGTGATTTCCTCCAGCTGGACGCCGCCGGGTGGAACCGTTTCCACCCGCGCCAATCGACGATCATGGGTGTCCAGCCGACCATTCATGGTTGTCAGCTGACCCAACATCCTGTTCATTGCGTCCATGAGGAAGTCCAGCTTCTGTTCTGTGCTCTTGTCTTCAGGATCGGGCATGACGCCGGACATGATTGTCGCTGCGTCTGCTGAATCTGATACCAAATTGTTACCGACTCCTCGCTGGTGAGTCTGTAACCTTGGTTTCCTGGTGTCCTTCAATGGGGAGTGGAGAGGGAGATTGGAGTGGCGCAAGGTGTATGGAAGAAGAGGGCGCTGATCACCCAGATCTCCTGCGCCGACGTCGTGCCTGGCCAGGATGATCCCAGGTGATCTCGCCCAAACAAAAGGGAGATCTTATTCCTGGTTGATTATTACAGCTGATGCCCAGCCGCCTTTATAGCCATAGGCGGTCTCAGGATAGACATATCTACTGCTATTATTTAGCCACATAAAAAGGAACTAACCTATTATTTAGGAACTGCTACTATTTAGCCACATAAAAAGGAACTAACCTATTATTTAGGAACTGATAAAACAGAAACTATTCCTGACTTATCTCCTCTTTCCTATTTCTGCGCCTTGTGAATTGGCGGCCCACAAAAGCATCTATAACAACTTGGCATCCTGTTAGCATGTCATATGGTAGGTGCCCATTGTATTCCTTCAGTTTGTGCATTTCATGAGTTTTTGTCTCTTTTTAATCTGCCCCTTTGAGTGCAACTACTATTAGAATTTAAGTGCGCAAGCAATTTGAATCCTGGAATTTTACTGAACCTAGACTCAGTTTGTTTTTGTTTTTGTTTTTATCATCCCACTACCACTAGTTCGTTTAGGCCATGTTCGGTTTTCACGGATTGGAGATCCGGAATAATTTATATAAATTTTGAATGGTTGGAACGAATCCGGGTTTATTTCTATGCAAACGAACGGGCCCTTAGTGTGTTTAGATCAAAATTTTAGCTCATTGTTGTTTGCACACCATATCCTTTCCTTTTTTTTCTTTTATTTTCTTTGTTCTAAAGACCAACATCTCTTGACGGTCCTTCTCATGCAATCAATGATGCTGGCTGGATGTGCTGAATCTTAGGATCCTAGATTTCTGAGGCACTTTGCAAGGAAAAAAAGTGCGCAACCTATTCTTGATGCCAATATCATTTGCGTTGAAAAGGATTGGCCATATTCTGCCACTAGCGTTTTCTGGTGGTCTGTAAAGGCTTCCTTTCTGAGGCCTAGAAAAATCCTTGGTTTTCCAATATTCTTGTCCCTCACTGGTGTTTAGCGGACTATTATTGGGATTTTGTGTTTACCGAACTATTACTGAGATTCTGTGAAAAAATACGTGGCAATTATTCTCTTTCTGTAAACCGGGCCACTACTGGCACACCAGTTCAGGAATTTTTCTGTGCCCTCGATATCCTGACTTGGTTAATAGGCCAAGCTGTTGCCGAACAGTTGAGCAAGCATTAGCTAGAGCCGTGGGCTTTTGTTGCAACCCCTCTAATATAGCTAATGGTACAAAATGCCTAACCTAGTAACCTAAAGGATTCTCTTGCCTAACCCTACTGTTCATTTGTGGCCAGAGAAGGTAGCATCGTGGGACATCGTCAAACATTTCTGGCAAGCAAAGTCTTAGGCATGTTCAACATGTTCAGTGGTCGCAAGAGGAATTGCCGGTGAGCTCTTCCCATCGATCCTTTGCAATCACCTGCTAAAGGAAACTTGAGTCCATCATGTCTCTGCAGAACGCAGTTCTCTGCAGCTGGGAGCCGTGAGCATAACTTTCGTTCTTTCTTGACTAGCATAACTTTCGTCCTTTCTCCACCTGCAGCGAAAATGCAGGTCGCAGATGCAAAGCGGACGGAAGATTCACAAAGTTTCGGTGGAGACTTTGGGGATAACATATGATTATCAGAGGCTAAGATTAATTTGACAAAGTGACGGCAGGGCAGAGACGCGCGCGAAGCATTTTTTAGAAACCCGGGTTGTCAAATCACCGTTCTTCCTTGATTTGATGCACGATAGATAAAGTGACGGTAGGACAGAGAAGCGACGACGCCGAGAGTTGAGAATGAGAAGACGAGTTAGTTGCTATGTTTCCTGTGCGCCCTCTCTTTGAAGGACGTCCTCCCTTTTTAGATGGTCGCTGCAACTTGATAGGTTCGATCTGCTAAATTCTAGGAACTGCCCCTTGGAACCCCTCTACGTGCAATCGCTCGGAGATCTTGCATATAATGTGTGTGTTCATTACTTCCGGTTGATGTGGCAGTCTATGCGTGGTATTCGACAAACAAATAAACTAAATGCAAAAAATTGTTGTTTAGAACACGTTGTGATCGTGCATCGTCGCAAGTCACAAGTCACACGAAAAACGTGGAACGCGAGCGTGTGGCAGCCTATATAGCCCTTTATTTGTCTCATGTGAAGAGTAGTGAACATCTCTACATATAATTTGATTTCTCCTAACTAGATGAGCAATATAGGACTAAAGCCTCATGCTATCTCTACATGCCACCTTGGCTTCCTCGTTTGAATTGTGCCACACACAAGTGAGCCAAATTCCAACAATCCACACCAAAGTCAAGGTCTTCAATTAACTCAATCTCCACGCTTTCATATATCAAGTTTACAGTGCAGACTCGATACGGTTGAACTATACCTTGCATTACAGGATTCACCTCATGACTATGCAATGGACAAAGCCTTGAACCGCTCTCCCTTGATCTGCTGCATGGCAGACGAAGGAATGATAGAGCAGAGAAGCAACGACGCAGAGAGTTGAAAATGAGAAGACGAGTCGGTTGCTCTATTTCATGTGCGCTCTCCGACTCAAGGACACCCACTTTATAGAGGGTCGCTGCAACTTGACGGATTCAATCTGCTAAATTCTAGGAACCGTCCCCTGGAACCTCTCTACGTGCAACCCCTCAGAAATCTCGCATGTAATGTGTGTGCCCATTACTCCTGGTTAATGTGGCAGCCTAGGTGTTTTATTCGACAACTAAATAAACAAAAGACAAAAAATAAATTGTTGTTTAGAACACGTCACAATCGTGCATCGTCCCAAGTTCCAAGTCACGCGATAATTACGCGAAAAATGTGAAACGCGAGCGAGCGTGTGTGGCATCCTCTATAACCCTTTATTTATCTCATTGTCCCATGTGAAGAGTATTGAACATCTCCATATATAAGTTGGTTCTCTTCTATCTAGATGAGCAATATAGGACTAAAACCCTCATGCCATCTCTACACACCACCTTAACTTCTTTATTTGAATTGGACTAGACACAAGCATGCCAAATTCCAACAACACCTTGTAACCTTCTGTTATAGCCTCAAAAGACCTTTTGATCACATAAACGATGTATGGTGGTTGATGCTTGGAGAAATGGGTGGTTGGGCGCGTGAGTTGCAATAGTTCTGTTGGGCGAGGACGCGAGGTCGTATTAGAGATCATCGATCCATGTGTGTATTTGTCTGATTTTTTTATTTGTCCTACTTTTGTTAAAATTTTACGTTTAGATCTCTAGTGCAACTACAAATGGTTGTCGCTCCTGAGATCGGTGCTATGACTTATAGTGTCGAGTTTATATAGATCAACATCGTAAATCATAGCGTCGAGGTACTATGTCACAATTGACTTATAGTGTCCAGTTTACATCAAATGCTTTCTCTTCCTTTGTTGAGCTCAGTGACTGTTATGCTTAACTAGAGGTTTCTTCTTGATTACTAGCTCAGTGACCGTGCGATGCAACGGGATCATATAATAGCTCGATAACTTATATATACAAATATGTGTTATACTGTTATGAAATGGAGGATGACATTCACAAGCTGTCCAGGATGACGTTGAAGAGAAATTTGGGCCTGTGACGCACGAGCACTCACCTAGTAGTGTAGTATACAAGATTTAACAAGACAATTTAAATGCAAAAATTCAAAAATGATCTTTCATAAACTACTGTAAATTCATGACTAAAAGCTCATTGTAATTGACTTGCTTGAAGAACAAAATAATACTACTGTGAATATGTGATACAACTTAATCACAGTAGTAAAATTACATCTGATGTTGTATTTGGTAAAAAAAATATTTTTTCAGAGTTCAGAGCCAACAACTAAACTCAGGTGTTACAAGGTACAACAAACCTTACTGTTCAGATTATTAATATAAAAACTCAAGATAGGTGTAATCCTCAAACAATCATAAGCAATGCGTATAGGAATTTTAGACATAATGGTGCCTACCACATGCTTTACTATTCAGATTATTAACACAAACTCATGACATAATGACAAAAAAATATTAACACACAAACATGGACATAATGTTGTTTAGGAATTTCAGACATATATAGAGGTTAAATAGAGGAATTTCAGACAATGAACAATTATCATCATCATCAATAGGCTAGAGTTCAAATTCTTAATATATGAACTTGACATATAATAGTGCCTCTAGCAGTGTCGCCTTAGTTTAAAAGCAGTAATATGGCATAGAGAGGAGAGGAGAGGAGAGAAGAGAGGAAATAAACAATATCTATTGCTTTCCATATAAACTCACAAAGTTATATATATTCCAATCCTATGGAGAGATGAGGGGAGGAGAGCTACAAAAACCAATCATGTTCTGTTTCTCCTTTCAGGCCTAACCCTATGCAGCAGCATATTCATCCAAGAAACCAACAACCTGTAACATATCCCTTATTATCCTACCCATTACAAACTTGTCATCAAAATTAAATTTAGTACTGACTAATATTATCTCGATCAATCTTCAAGGACATGGAGCTCGATTTTGCTATGCCACAGAGAATGGTGCATGTGGACCCTTCTTCCTTATATGCATCAGGTGGTCTAAAGTTGGCTTTAACCTTTAGCCCACCTTACATTAGAGATTTGGACATCAAAAGAAAGCTAAAATATTATAAAGCTTTTAGATCTCTAAGTTTAGAAGAGGGAGGCAAACATGCCCTAGAATATTTAAGATCGCAGCTGCTGCTATCACCAAGTAACACACTAAGATATCGAAGACCGCAACTGCTGCTATCACCGTTTAAAGTACAGGATTCAGTGGTGGTGCTTTTGCTTCTACCTTAACAACTAAGATCTTGATCCATCTTAATTTATCCAACCGAACTCTGAATGAAAAAAAGGAATCGCATTTCAGGAATGATTGACGAGTTAGCACAATGCAGGTTCAGAACCTTTGGTTATTTCCAAAATAAAGACTTGCATGTATGGCTATAACAATTTATACTTTTTGTCGGCGTTTCGAGACCGGGGGGTCCCTAAGCCGACGAGTGAAGTGTCGCCGCGTGCCCCAGCCCAGATGGGTCGGCGCGAGGCCGAGCGTGAAGGGGGAAGTGAGGTGGCCGGAGGCGTGCGTGAGAGAGGTGGAAATCCCGCGGCCTTCGTGTTCGTCCCGCGCCCAGGTCGGGTGTGCTTGCAGTAGGGGGTTACAAGCGTCCACACGGGGGAGGGAGCGAGCGGCCTCACGCGAGCGCCTGTCTCGTCCTCGTCCCCGCGCGGCCAACCCTCTCTAAGAGGGCCCTGGTCCTTCCTTTTATAGGCGTAAGGAGAGGATTCAGGTGTACAATGGGGGGTGTAGCAGAGTGCTACGTGTCTAGCGGAGGAGAGCTAGCGCCCTAAGTACACGCCATCGTGGCGGCCGGAGAGATTTTGGCGCCCGGTTTGTGTGATGTCGTGGCCGTCGGAGGAGCGCTAGAGCCTGGCGGAGGGACAGCTGTCGGGGCTATCGAGTCCTTGCTGACGTCCTCTTGCTTCCGTAAGGGGGCCGAGTGCCGCCATCGTCAGGGTGCGTGCGGGGCGCCATCATTGCCTATCTGGCGGAGCGAGCCAGATGGGACGCCGGTCTTGTTCCCCGTAGCCTGAGTCAGCTTGGAGTAGGGTAATGATGGCGCCTCCTGTTGACGTGGCCGGCCTGCGCCCTAGGTTCGGGCGATGTGGAGGCTCCTTCGAGGTCGGGGTCGAGTCCGTCTTCCGCGGCCGAGGTCGAGTCCGAGCCCCTAGGTCGGGCGAGGTGGAGGCCGTTGGCTGAGGCCAGGGCGGAATTTGAGTCCTGGGGTCGGGCGAAGCGGAGTTCGTCATCTTCTGGGGCTGACCCAAGTCCGAGCCCTGGGTCGGGCGGAGCGGAGTTCGCCGTCTTCCGGGGCTTAGCCCGAGTCCGAGCCCTGGGTCGGGCGGAGCGGAGTTCGCTGTCTTCCGGGGCTTAGCCCGAGTCCGAGCCCTGGGTCGGGCGGAGCGGAGTTCGCCGTCTTCCGGGGCTTAGCCCAAGTCCGAGCCCTGGGTCGGGCGGAGCGGAGCTTCCTATGGTGCGTGCGGCCGGGCCTGACTGCCTGTCAGCCTCACTGTCAAGTGGCACCGCAGTCGGAGCGGCGCAGGCGGCGCTGTCTTTCTGTCAGACCGGTCAGTGGAGCGGCGAAGTGACGGCGGTCACTTCGGCTCTGTCGGCTGAGGGGCGCGCGTCAGGATAAAGGTGTCAGGCCACCTTTGCATTAAATGCTCCTGCGATTTAGTCGGTTGGTGCGACGATTTGGTCAGGGTTGCTTCTTGGCGAAGACAGGGCCTCGGGCGAGCCGAAAATATGTTCGCAGCTGGAGGGGGGCCTCGGGCGAGGCGGAGATCCTCCGGGGTCGGCTGCCCTTGTCCGAGGCTAGGCTCGGGCGAGGCGTGATCGAGTCCCTCGAATGGACTGATCCCTGACTTAATCGCACCCATCAGGCCTTTGCAGCTTTATGCTGATGGGGGTTACCAGCTAAGAATTAGGAGCCTTGAGGGTACCCCTAATTATGGTCCCCGACAGTAGCCCCCGAGCCTCGAAGGGAGTATTAGCACTCGCTTGGAGGCTTTCTTCGCACTTTTTTGCAAGGGGACCAGCCTTTCTCGGTTGCGTTTTGTTCCGGTGGGTGCGCGCGAGCGCACCCACCGGGTGTAGCCCCCGAGGCCTCGGAGGAGTGGTTTGACTCCTTCGAGGTCTTAACGCCTCGCGCAATGCTTCGTCTGGTCTGGTCGTTCCCTCATGCGAGCTGGCCGTAGCCCGGGTGTACGATCGGGTCCCAAGTTCTCGGGCTGGTATGTTGACGCTGTCAACGGTTTGGCTGGAGCCGGGTTTGCGAGAGCAGCCCCCGAGCCTCTGCACAGGGCGAGAGGGCGATCAGGGATAGACTCGACTTTTTTACATACGCCCCTGCGTCGCCTTTCCGCAAGGAGGAGGGGGGAGAGCGCCATGTTGCCCTCGGCGGGCGCCGAACATGGTGTCTCCGGTGAGCTGCAGGCGGGTGATCCGAGCGGACGTCCGTGCCCCATTCGTTAGGGGTCGGCTAGAGGCCCAGAGGCGCGCCCAAAAGTACCTGCGGGTGATCTGCCGGACCCGGTCCCCTGGCGACGGGGTCCGAGGGCTCGATGCCTCCCTATGATGGGATTCCGTTACAAGATCGTTCCCGCTGGTCTCGGAAATGTCCTAGGGTACCTCGGGAGTGCAGCCCGAGCCTTGGTTATGTATCGAACGTACCCATGGTCATCCCTCGCTCTGTGTCTGAGGCGGCTGTGAACCCTTCGGGGGCCAGCCTTCGAACCCCTGATCAGTAGTGGGCGTGGAGCCCGAGTAGCCTGAGGCGGCCGTTGAACCCTTCCGAGGGGCCGGCCTTCGAACCTCTGACCAGTAGTGGGTGTGGAGCCCATGTGCTCTGAGGCGGCTGTTGAACCCTTTCGAGGGGCCAGCCTTCGAACCTCTGATCAGTAGGGAGGCTCGGAGCCTGGTTCCTTCACGGGGAAGGATCCTTTTCGGGGTATCCCCCTTTCCCAGTCCCTGTTGCAAGAGAGAGAAAGAGGAAAAAAGGAAAAGGATACGAAATCGAACGACGCGGCGTACCTTTTTTGACGCGGTCATTATGGCGAAGGCGAAGCGTCGCTCGCTTCTCCTGCCAGAGGCGCCGCCTGTCCCGCCGTGGAGTTAATGCGACGGGGCGAGTGGTTCGCGGGGCAGCCGTTGCGCGTGCGCGAGCCGTTCGAGGAACGGAACACGGGCGCGTTGTCTTCACGCCGTGGGAGAGGGTTCTCTCGCTGCCCCCGGATGGGACGTAAGCTTGGCTGACGACGTGACTGCTGCTCCTGCCCGCCTGCCACCACCATTACTGCCGGCCCATTTTTGGCCGCATTGACCGTCGCGCCAGGCTGGCGCCGCTGGGTCGTGCGCTGGGTCGCCTCGAGTCGCGGTATTGGTTCCGCAGTCGAGGAGGCGCGGTGGTGGCGCAAGTGGCGGTGCAGTTGCATGCACGAAGCATTCGGCGCGCCGGTTGCATGACGCGTGGGCCTAGGCCTCCATGCTGGGCGTGTTGGGAGTCGGAGAAGTGCGCCCACTGGGCGCGGTTGCATGCCGCCTGTATGGCTGCCCGCCCTTTCGCCCGCTGGTCTGGGCAAAAGTGGAGAGCCGCTTGTAACCGCTGGGCGGTTGCACGCACCGCGCACGGCGGTTTGGCTTCTTCTGCTCTGGGCCGGCTTGCATGACGTGTGGGACCCAGCCCCCGTGCCGTAGGGGAGGACCTTGGAGCGTGTTGGAGAAGACTCAGCCCACGACGGCTGGGGACGCAAGTAGGGAGAGTCGCCTTTAAAAGGAGGGTGACCCTCCTGGAAGGCGACCGTGTCTTCGCGCTCCCTTATGCATCATATCTTTCCACCTTCCAAGCCCCCGGATGGGGGATATCCGCCGTCTTTCCGCTTCGTCGTTGGAGGAACGCAACTCCGCGGGAGTTGGTACCTTTCAGCCGTCGTTCGGCTTCAAGGATTTTCATCATGCAGCCCGGTCGCACCCCTCCGCCGGCGGTCACCCAAGATGGTGACCTCCAGTTCGATGGCGGGGGAGAGCGAACCGGGCCGTGGCCTCTGCCCCTCCCTCAGCCTCAAGGATTTTCATCACTAGGGCTGGGGAGGGGAGTGTGCCGAGTTGGGGTCGGCCCCTGCGTGGGCAGTGGCCCGCTCCTTCCCTCAATGATTGGGGGGAAGGGCGGTAGTCGTCCGTGGCGCTGGCAGCTGCCGCGTGCCTGGCTCTCGGACCCGAGTGGCTTCGGAGCCGTTCTCGGCGCCGGCTTCCGCCACGGCAGCTAGAAGAGGTTTCTCTGCCGACGAGATAGCCAGGGCCGCCCACGGACCGACCTCCAACTCTACGGCCTTCTGCCCGTCCTTGCCTCACGAGTTTGGGCATGGGCGGGGGCCTCCTGGCAGCAGCATCCGCCCTGAGGTCATCGTTGCCGCTGTTCGGCCCCCCGGAGCAGAAGTCGTCGTCGTCGCCGCTGCCGGAGCGGGTGGCGGCGCGCCGTTTGTCGGTCTTCTGTTGCTCCGCAGGCCCCTCCCCCATCGAGTGGGGTCGTTCGTACCTGCGGAGGTGGAACCGGAGTTCCATTCGTAATGGCACTTCGAATGCCAGTGTTTTTGTTCATTGTGGCTGTCGAGGCCTGAACATGTATGTAATTTCGGCACGGAGCCGTGTTTTTTCCTCATTTTCGAGCACTAAGACTCGCCTGTTGGTTGTCTGAACCGCTTCACCAAGCGTGAGTCGCCCCGTGTTAAGGTGACGAGTGAGGTATCCGTATCCCGGAGGCGTAGGAGTCCCTCGGCTCGGTCAGCCTTGTTGTTCGAGGCTTCCCTTGCTTGGTTAGAGGGAAACCCTCGGCCGCTCTTCGATGAGCCGAGGCCAGGGGTAGCGGTGCCAGCGCGAACAGAGGCAGAGTTGGCTCGAAAAGAAGGCCTGGTCGGCCGGAATTGATCTGCCGAGGCCCCGGGGTGACCGGCCGAGCCGCCTGCTCGGGCCAGATTCTCGGGGAAGACCCTGGCGGCGATGGCCCGGGCTTGGTGATGACGTTGTCCTTCAGAGCAGAGACCCTTGGACCGTGTCGCCGTCCGAGGCTAGGTCGGACCTCGCCGAAGGTGTTGTCGACGCCGAGGGTGCTGCTGCTCCCTTTAGCCGTCAAGATCCGAGCCTGCAGGATCGGATCCTCTTGTAGCGTGTGTTTTCTGCGGCCGCCGAGGCCGAAACACACCCTCGCCGTATTGTAAAGCCACGTCTCCTTTCCTCTTGTTTCGAGTATCTGGACTTTTTTGTCGGTAACAGAACTGTTTGTGCGAGCGAGAGTTGCTTCTCACGGAAGGTGATGAGTGAGGTATCCGTATCCCGGAGGCATAGGAGTCCCTCGGCTCAGTCGGCCTTGCCGCTTACGCGCACTCTTACCCGTCCATGGGGTTCTGTCACCGACGCAGTCGAGAAGGCTCGAAGAATCGCTCTGATAGAAGAGCTTCCGAACGTGAAGACTTGTTCGGTCCGCGGAATCACTTATCCGAACGTGAGTTACTTATGGCAGAAGGTGATGAGTGAGGTATCCGTATCCCGGAGGCGTAGGAGTCCCTCAGCTCGGTCAGCCTTGGCTACTTTCGTGTACTCCGTCGTTTTTAGGATCCACTTTCGAAGTAGTCGAAAAGCACGAAAGACATTCTGGCAGAAAAGATCTTTTTTCGAGGAAAATTTCGACGCAGAGGGGGTTCCCCCCTTTTAGCCCCTGAGGGAGGGTCGGGCTTTGCCGAGGCAAGGCTGACCCTTCCTTGATGACTAAACTTTGCGTGGGAGCGAGGTATATGAACAACTTGAAAACAACTTAAGGGTAGAAGCGACGTAGCTGTTGGATGTTCCAAGCGTTGCTGTAGACCTCGCCTTGACTGTTGCCCAGCTTGTACGTTCCGGGCTTCAGAACTTTGGCGATGACGAACGGCCCCTCCCAGGGGGGCGTGAGCTTGTGTCGACCTCGGGCGTCTTGTCGCAGCCGAAGCACCAGGTCGCCCACCTGGAGGTCTCGGGACCGGACCCCTCGGGCGTGGTAGCGTCGCATGGACTGCTGGTACCGCGCCGAGTGTAGTAAGGCCTTGTCCCGAGCCTCTTCCAGCTGGTCCAGCGAGTCTTGTCGACTAGCTTGGTTGCTTTGGTCGGCCTAGGCCCTCGTCCTCGGGGAACCGTATTCCAGGTCTGTGGGCAAGATGGCCTCGGCCCCATAGACTAGGAAGAACGGCGTGAAGCCCATGGCTCGGCTCGGTGTCGTCCTCAGGCTCCAGACCACCGAGGGGAGTTCCTTCATCCATCGCTTGCCGAACTTGTTGAGGTCGTTGCAAATCCGAGGCTTGAGTCCTTGTAGAATCATGCCGTTGGCACGCTCTACTTGCCCATTCGTCATGGGATGAGCCACGGCGGCCCAGTCCACCCGGATGTGGTGATCCTCACAGAAGTCCATGAACTTTCTGCCGGTGAACTGGGTGCCGTTGTCGGTGATGATGGAGTTCGGGACCCCGAAACGATGGATGATGTTGGTGAAGAATGCCATCGCCTGCTCGGACCTGATGCTGTTTAGGGGTCGGACCTCGATCCACTTGGAAAATTTGTCGATGGCGACCAACAGGTGCGTGTAGCCCCCGGGTGCCTTCTACAAGGGGCCGACGAGGTCCAGAACCCACACAGCAAAAGGCCATGTGATGGGTATCGTCTGCAGAGCCTGAGCGGGCAGGTGGGTCTGCCTTGCGTAGAACTGACACCCTTCGCAGGCGCGGACAATTCTAGTGGCGTCGGCCACCGCCGTTGGCCAGTAGAAACCTTGTCGGAAAGCATTTCCGACAAGGGCTCGAGGTGCTGCGCGGTGGCCGCAAGCCCCCGAGTGTATTTCTCGGAGGAGTTCCTGACCTTCGGTGGTGGAGATGCATCGCTGGAGGATGCCTGAAGGGCTGCGGTGGTAGAGCTCCTTCCCTTCTCCCAGCAAGACGAATGACTTGGCGTGCCGCGCCAACCGCCGAGCTTCGGCTCGGTCGAGGGGTAGCTCTCCTCGGTGGAGATATTGCAGGTACGGGGTCTGCCAGTTTTGATCAGGCATGACCCCGCTTTGCTCCCCCTCGACATGCAGCGTCTCGCCCTCGGGGGCCGAGGGTACCTCGGGCCGAACCGAGGGTGCCTCGGGCCGAGCCGAGGGTGCCTCGGATTGTGCCGAGGGTACCTTGGGCTGGGCCGAGGGTGCCTCAGGCTCGGGCGTGTCGTCGATCTTGACGGAGGGTTGATGCAGATCTCAGGAGAAGACGTCCGGGGGAACCGTTGTTCGCCCCGAGGCTATTTTAGCCAGCTCGTCCGCAGTCTCGTTGTAGCGCCGAGCGATGTGGTTGAGCTCGAGCCCGTAGAACTTGTCTTCCAGGCGCCGAACCTCATCGCAGTAGGCCTCCATCTTCGGGTCGCGGCAGTGGGAGTTCTTCATGACTTGGTCGATGACGAGCTGCGAGTCACCGCGAGCGTCGAGGCGTCGGACCCCTAGCTCGACGGCAATCTGCAACCCGTTGACCAGAGCCTCGTACTCAGCTACGTTGTTGGACGCCAGGAAGTGGAGGCGTAGCACGTAGCGTAGGTGCTTCCCGAGGGGCGAGATGAAGAGTAGGCCTGCGCCGGCTCCTGTCTTCATCAGCGACCCATCAAAGAACATGGTCCAGAGCTCCGGTTGGATCGGAGCTATTGGTAGCTGGGTGTCGACCCATTCAGCCACGAAGTCCGCCAAGACCTGGGATTTGATGGCCTTCCGAGGGGCGAACGAGATTGTTTCGCCCATGATTTCCACCGCCCACTTTGCAATCCTACCCGAGGCCTCTCGGCAATGGATGATTTCCCCCAGGGGGAAGGATGACACCACAGTTACCGGATGAGACTCGAAGTAGTGTCGCAACTTCCGCCGTGTTAGGATCACCGTGTACAGCAGCTTCTGAACTTGTGGGTAGCGGATCTTGGTTTTGGACAGTACCTCGCTGACGAAGTAGACTGGCCTCTGAACGGGCAATGCATGCCCCTCTTCTTGCCTTTCGACCACAATTGCGGCGCTAACCACCTGAGTGGTCGCGGCGACGTAGACCAAGAGGGCTTCTCCGGCAGCTGAGGGCACCAAGATAGGCGCCTTCATGAGGAGCGCCTTCAGGTTCCCGAGGGCTTCCTCGGCCTCAGGGGTCCAAGTGAAGCACTCGGCCTTCCTTAAGAGGCGGTACAGAGGTAGACCTCTTTCGCCGAGGCGTGAGATGAAGCGGCTCAGAGCCGCGAGACATCCCATGACCCTCTGTACGCCTTTCAAGTCCTTGATGGGCCCCATGCCGGTGATGGCTGCGATCTTCTCCGGGTTGGCTTCGATGCCCCGCTCGGAGACGATGAACCCCAAGAGCATGCCTCGGGGCACCCCGAAGACACACTTTTTGGGATTGAGCTTGACGCCTTTCGCCTTGAGACATCGGAATGTCACTTCAAGGTCGGAAAGGAGGTCGGAGGCTTTCCTCGTCTTGACTACGATGTCATCGACGTAGGCCTCGACCGTGCGGCCAATGTGTTCGCCGAACACATGGTTCATGCACCGCTGGTACGTCGCGCCCGCATTCCTCAGGCCGAACGGCATGGTGACATAGCAGTACATGCCGAAGGGTGTGATGAAAGAAGTCGCGAGCTGGTCGGACTCTTTCATCCTGATTTGGTGATACCCTGAGTAGGCATCGAGGAAAGACAGGGTTTCGCACCCAGCAGTGGAATCCACGATTTGATCGATGCGAGGCAGAGGGTAGGGAACCTTCGGACATGCTTTGTTCAGACCGGTGTAGTCTACACACATCCGCCATTTCCCCCCTTTCTTTCTCACAAGCACAGGGTTGGCAAGCCATTCGGGGTGGAATACCTCTTTGATGAACCCTGCCGCCATTAGCTTGTGGATCTCCTCGCCTATGGCTCTGCGCTTCTTCTCGTCGAATCGGCGCAGAGGCTGCTTGACGGGTCGGGCTCCAGCTCGGATGTCCAGCGAGTGCTCGGCGACATCCCTCGGTATGCCGGGCATGTCCGAGGGACTCCACGCGAAGACGTCAGCGTTCGCGCGGAGAAAGTCGACGAGCACTGCTTCCTATTTGGGATCGAGCCCGGAGCTGATCCGGACTTGCTTGGAGGCGTCGCTGCTGGGGTCGAGGGGGACGGACTTAACCGTCTCCGCTGGCTCGAAGTTGCCGGCATGACGCTTCACGTCTGGCACCTCCTTAGAGAGGCTCTCCAGGTCAGCGATGAGGGCCTCGGACTCGGCGAGGGCCTCGGCGTACTCCACGCACTCCACGTCGCATTCGAACGCGTGTTTGTACGTGGGGCCGACGGTGATGACCCCGTTGGGGCCCGGCATCTTGAGCTTGAGGTAGGTGTAGTTGGGGACGGCCATGAACTTCGCGTAGCATGGCCTCCCCAATACCGCGTGGTAGGTTCCTCGGAACCCGACCACCTCGAACGTCAAGGTCTCCCTTTGGAAGTTGGAGGGTGTTCCGAAGCAGACGGGAAGATCGAGTTGTCCGAGGGGCTGGACGCGCTTCCCGAGGATGATCCCATGGAAAGGCGCAGCGCCCGCCCGGACTGAGGACAGATCGATACGCAGAAGCCCGAGGGTCTCGGCGTAGATGATGTTGAGGCTGCTGCCTCCGTCCATGAGGACCTTGGTGAGCCTGACATCGCCGATGACGGGGTCGACGACGAGCGGGTATTTCCCCGGGCTCGGCACATGGTCGGGGTGGTCGGCTTGGTCGAAGGTGATGGGCTTGTCGGACCAGTCTAGGTAGACTGGCGCCGACACCTTCACCGAACAGACCTCCCGGCGCTCTTGCTTGCGGTGCCGAGCCGAGGCGTTCGCCGCTTGCCCGCCGTAGATCATGAAGCAGTCGCGGACCTCGGGGAACTCTCCTGCCTGGTGATCTTCCTTCTTGTCGTCGTCGCGGGCCCTGCCACCCTCTGCGGGTGGCCCGGCCCTGTGGAAGTGGCGCCGAAGCATGACGCACTCCTCAAGGGTGTGCTTGACGGGCCCCTCGTGGTAGGGGCACGGCTCCTTGAGCATCTTGTCGAAGAGGTTGGCACCTCCGGGGGGTTTCCGAGGGTTCTTGTACTCGGCGGCGGCGACAAGGTCCGTGTCAGCGGCGTCACGTTTCGCTTGCGACTTCTTCTTGCCCTTCTTCCTGGCGCCGCGCTGAGTTGACGCCTCGGGGGCATCTTCCAATGGGCGGCCCTGGGGCTGCTTGTCCTTCCGGAAGATAGCCTCGACCGCCTCCTGGCCGGAGGCGAACTTGGTGGCGATGTCCATCAGTTCGCTCGCCCTGGTGGGGGTCTTGCGACCCAGCTTGCTCACCAGGTCGCGGCAGGTGGTGCCGGCGAGGAACGCGCCGATGACATCCGAGTCGGTGATGTTGGGCAGCTCGGTGCGTTGCTTCGAGAATCACCGGATGTAGTCCCGGAGAGACTCTCCTGGCTGTTGTCGGTAGTGAAAGGGAATTAGGCTTACACCTAGTTCCTAAATAATTTTGGTGGTTGAATTGCCCAACACAAATATTGGACTAACTAGTTTGCTCTAGTACTTAAGTTATACAGGTGCAAAAGGTTCACACTTAGCCAATAAAAAGACCAAGTTTTGGATTCAACAAAGGAGCAACGAGGCAACCAAAGGCACCTCTGGCTGGAGGCACCGGACTATCCGGTGTACACCGGACAGTGTCCGGTGCGCCCAGAGGACTCCAACTCAAACTCTTCGCCCTCGGGAATTCTCGGAAGCCGGCGCGCTATAATTCACCGGACTGTCCGGTGTGCACCGGACATGTCCGGTGCTCCAAGGAAGCGCGGTCTCCGGAACTCGCCAGCCTCGGGTTCGCGCGGCAGCCGCTCCGCTAAAATTCACCGGACTGTCCGGTGTGCACCGGACTGTCCGGTGTACCAGCGGGGCAACGGCTCTTTTCGGCGCCAACGGCTCCCTGCGGTGCATTTAATGCGCGCGCAGCGCGCGCAGACGTCAGACGTGCCCATACCGGTGCACCGGACATCAAACAGTACATGTCCGGTGTGCACCGGACACCCAGGCGGGCCCAGAAATCAGAAGCTCCAACGGTCAGAATCCAACGGCAATGATGACGTGGCGGGGGCACCGGACTGTCCGGTGTGCACCGGACTGTCCGGTGTGCCATCGAACAGACAGCTTCCAGCAACGGTCACTTTTGGTGGTTGGGGCTATAAATACCCCAACCACCCCACCATTCATTGCATCCAAGTTTTCCAACTTCCAACCACTTACAAGAGCTAGGCATTCAATTCTAGACACACCAAAGAGATCAAATCCTCTCCAATTCCACTCAAGCCTTTAGTGACTAGCGAGAGAGAATTGCCGTGTTCTTTTGAGCTCTTGCGCTTGGATCGCTTTCTTTCTTTCTCACTTGTTCTTGTGATCAAAACTCAATTGTAACCAAGGCAAGAGGCACCAATTGTGTGGTGGCCCTTGCGGGGAAGTTTTGTTCCCGTTTGATTGAGAAGAAGAAAAGCTCACTCGGTCTGAGGGACCGTTTGAGAGAGGGAAGGGTTGAAAGAGACCCGGCCTTTGTGGCCTCCTCAACGGGGAGTAGGTTTGCGAGAACCGAACCTCGGTAAAACAAATCTGCGTGTCTCACACTTCATTTGCTTGCGATTTGTTTTGCACCCTCTCTCTCGTGGACTCGTTTATATTTCTAACGCTAACCCGGCTTGTAGTTGTGATTATTTTTGTGATTTTCAGTTTCGCCCTATTCACCCCCCTCTAGGCGACTTTCAATTGGTATCGGAGCCCGGTGCTTCATTAGAGCCTAACCGCTCGAAGTGATGTCGGGAGATCACACCAAGAGGGAGATGGAGACCGGCGATAACAAGCCCACTACAAGCCAAGGGAGCACTTCATCGGAAGAGTCCCGCACCAAGAGAAGGGAGAAGAAGAAGAACTCCTCCAAGCGGAAGGAGAAAAGATCTTCCTCTTCTCACCACAAGGAGAAGAAGGAAAAATCTTCTTCTCACAAGCCGCATCGTAGTGGGGACAAGCACAAGAGGATGAGGAAGGTGGTCTACTACGAGACCGACACTTCATCGACATCTACCTCCGGCTCCGACGCGGCATCCGTTACTTCTAAACGCCAAGAGCGTAAGAAGTATAGTAAGATTCCCCTACGCTACCCTCGCATTCCTAAACATACACCTTTACTTTCCGTCCCATTAGGCAAACCACCAACTTTTAATGGTGAAGATTATGCTATGTGGAGTAATTTAATGCGATTTCATCTAACCTCTCTCCACAAAAGTATATGGGATGTTGTTGAGTATGGTGTACAGGTACCATCTATAGGGGATGAGGACTATGACACGGACGAAGTGGCCCAAATCGAGCACTTCAACTCCCAAGCCGCAACTATTCTCCTTGCCTCCCTAAGCAAGGAGGAATACAACAAAGTACAAGGGTTGAAGAACGCAAAAGAGATTTGGGACCTACTCAAGACGGCGCACGAGGGTGATGAACTCACCAAGATCACCAAGCGGGAAACGATCGAGGGGGAGCTCGGTCGCTTCCGTCTTCGCCAAGGAGAGGAGCCACAAGATATGTACAACCGGCTCAAGACCTTGGTGAACCAAGTGCGCAACCTCGGGAGCAAAAAGTGGGATGACCACGAGGTGGTTAAGGTTATTCTAAGAGCTCTTATTTTCCTTAACCCCACACAAGTTCAATTAATTCGTGGTAATCCTAGATATCCACTAATGACCCCCGAGGAAGTTATCGGGAATTTTGTAAGCTTTGAATGCATGATTAAGGGCTCCAAGAAGATTAACGAGCTTGACGAGCCTTCCACATCTGAGGCGCAACCGGTGGCCTTCAAGGCAACGGAGGAGAAGAAGGAGGAGTCTACACCAAGTAGACAACCAATTGACGCCTCCAAGCTCGACAATGAGGAGATGGCCCTAATCATCAAAAGCTTTCGGCAAATCCTCAAGCAACGGAAGGGGAAGGACTACAAATCCCGTTCCAAGAAGGTTTGCTACAAGTGTGGTAAGCCCGGTCACTTTATTGCAAAATGTCCTATGTCTAGTGACAGTGACAGGGGCGACGTCAAGAAGGAAAAGAGGAGAGAAAAGAAGAAGTACTACAAGAAGAAGGGCGGCGATGCCCATGTTTGCCGAGAATGGGACTCCGACGAGAGCTCCACCGAGTCCTCCTCCGACGAGGACGCCGCCAACATCGCCGTCACCAAAGGGCTTCTCTTCCCCAACGTCGGCCACAAGTGTCTCATGGCCAAGGACGGCAAAAAGAAGGTAAAATCAAGGTCCTCCACTAAATATGAAACATCTAGTGATGAGGATGATGATAAAAATGAGGAGGATAACTTGCGTATTCTTTTTGCTAACCTTAACATGGAACAAAAGGAAAAATTAAATGAGCTAATTAGTGCTATCCGTGAAAAGGATGATCTCTTGGACTCCCAAGAGGACTTCCTAATCAAGGAGAACAAGAAACATGTTAAGGTTAAAAATGCTTATGCTCTAGCAATAGAAAAATGTGAAAAATTGTCTAGTGAGCTAAGTACTTGCCATGAGACTATAGACAACCTTAGAAATGAAAATGCTAATTTGATAGCTAAGGTTGATTCTCATATTTGCAATGTTTCAATTCCATATCCTAGAAATGATAATGATGATTTGCTTGCTAGGATTGAAGAATTGAATATTTCTCTTGCTAGCCTTAGAAATGAAAATGAGAAACTAATTGCTAAGGCTAAAGATTTTGATGTTTGCAATGCTACTATTTCCGACCTTAGAACTAAAAATGATATGTTGCATGCTAAGGTTGTTGAACTTAAATCTTGCAAACCCTCTACATCTAATGTTGAGCATGTTTCCATTTGTACTAGATGTAGAGACATTAATGTTGATGCTATCCATGATCACCTAGCCTTAATTAAAAAACAAAATGATCACATAGCACAACTTAATGCTAAGATTAGTGAGCATGACTTAGAAAATGAAAAATTTAAATTTGCTAGAAGCATGCTCTATAATGGGAGACGCCCTGGCATCAAGGATGGCATTGGCTTCCAAAGGGGAGACAATGTCAAACTTAATGCCCCTCCAAAGAATTTATCTAACTTTGTTAAGGGCAAGGCTCCCATGCCTCAGGATAACGAGGGTTACATTTTGTACCCTGCCGGCTATCCTGAGAGCAAAATTAGGAGAACTCATTCTAGGAAGTCTCACTCTGGCCCCAATCATGCTTTCATGTATAAGGGTGAGACATCTAGTTCTAGGCAACCAACCCGTGCCAAGTTGCCTAGAAAGAAAACTCCTAATGCATCAAATGATCATGCCATTTCATTTAAAACTTTTGATGCATCTTATGGTTTAACTAACAAATCTGGCAAGGTAGTTGCCAAAATTGTTGGGCAAACACAAGGGCTCCAAGACTTGTGTTTGGGTACCCAAAGTTCTTGTTTCTAATGCCAAAGGACCCAAAACCATTTGGGTACCTAAAACAAAGAACTAAACTTGTTTTGTAGGTTTATGCATCCGGGGGCTCAAGTTGGATACTCGACAGCGGGTGCACAAACCACATGACAGGGGAGAAAAGGATGTTCTCCTCATATGAGAAAAACCAAGATCCCCAACGAGCTATCACATTCGGGGATGGAAATCAAGGTTTGGTCAAAGGTTTGGGTAAAATTGCTATATCACCTGACCATACTATTTCCAATATTTTTCTTGTAGATTCTTTAGATTACAATTTGCTTTCCGTATCCCAATTATGTCAAATGGGCTACAACTGTCTTTTTACTGATATAGGTGTTACTGTCTTTAGAAGAAGTGATGATTCAATAGCATTCAAGGGAGTGTTAGAGGGTCAGCTATACTTGGTAGATTTTGATAGAGCTGAACTCGACACTTGCTTGATTGCTAAGACTAACTTGGGTTGGCTTTGGCACCGCCGACTAGCCCATGTTGGAATGAAGAATCTACATAAGCTTCTAAAGGGGGAACACATTTTAGGACTAACCAATGTTCATTTTGAGAAAGACAGGATTTGTAGCGCATGCCAAGCCGGGAAGCAAGTTGGCATCCATCATCCACACAAAAACGTCATGACTACCGACAGGCCACTGGAGCTCCTACACATGGATTTATTCGGCCCGATTGCTTACATAAGCATCGGCGGTAGTAAGTATTGTCTTGTAATTGTGGATGATTTTTCTCGCTTCACTTGGGTGTTCTTTTTGCAGGACAAATCTCATACCCAAGAGACCTTAAAGGGATTCTTGAGACGAGCTCAAAATGAGTTCGGCTTAAGGATCAAGAAAATTAGAAGCGACAACGGAACGGAGTTCAAGAACTCTCAAATTGAAGGCTTTCTTGAGGAGGAGGGCATCAAGCATGAGTTCTCCTCTCCCTACACTCCACAGCAAAATGGTGTAGTAGAGAGGAAGAATCGAACTCTATTGGACATGGCAAGAACCATGCTTGATGAGTACAAGACACCGGATCGGTTTTGGGCCGAAGCGGTCAACACCGCTTGCTACGCCATCAACCGGTTATATCTTCACCGAATCTTCAAGAAGACATCTTATGAACTCCTAACCGGTAAAAAGCCAAACATTTCATATTTTAGAGTTTTTGGTAGCAAATGCTTTATTCTTGTTAAGAGAGGTAGAAAATCTAAATTTGCTCCTAAAACTGTAGAAGGCTTTTTACTAGGATATGACTCAAACACAAGGGCATATAGAGTCTTTAATAAGTCCTCAAGACTTGTTGAAGTTTCTTGTGACGTTGTGTTTGATGAGACTAACGGCTCTCAAGTAGAGCAAGTTGATCTTGATGAGATAGGTGAAGAACAGGCTCCATGCATAGCGCTAAGGAACATGTCCATTGGGGATGTGTGTCCTAAGGAATCCGAAGAGCCTCCACATGCACAAGATCAACCATCCTCCTCCACACAAGCATCTCCACCAACTCAAATTGTGGATGAGGCTCAAGATGTTGATCAAGAAGATGAGCCACCTCAAAATGACGGCAACGATCAAGGGGGAGATGCAAATGATGAAGACAAGGAGGATGAAGAACCAAGGCCGCCACACCCAAGAGTCCACCAAGCAATACAACGAGATCACCCCGTCGACACCATCCTCGGCGACATTCATAAGGGGGTAACTACTCGATCTCGTGTTGCACATTTTTGTGAACATTACTCCTTTGTTTCCTCTATTGAGCCACACAGGGTAGAGGAAGCACTTCAAGATTCGGATTGGGTGATGGCAATGCAAGAGGAGCTCAACAATTTCACAAGGAATGAGGTATGGCATTTAGTTCCACGTCCTAATCAAAATGTTGTAGGAACCAAATGGGTCTTCCGCAACAAGCAAGATGAGCATGGTGTGGTGACAAGGAACAAAGCTCGACTCGTGGCCAAGGGGTATTCACAAGTCGAAGGTTTGGATTTTGGTGAAACCTATGCACCCGTAGCTAGGCTTGAGTCAATTCGTATATTATTAGCCTATGCTACTTACCATGGCTTCAAGCTTTATCAAATGGACGTGAAGAGTGCTTTCCTCAATGGACCGATCAAGGAGGAGGTCTATGTTGAGCAACCTCCCGGCTTTGAAGACAGTGAGTACCCTAACCATGTTTATAGGCTCTCTAAGGCGCTTTATGGGCTCAAGCAAGCCCCAAGAGCATGGTATGAATTCCTTAGAGATTTCCTTATTGCAAATGGCTTCAAAGTCGGCAAGGCCGATCCTACTTTATTCACTAAGACTCTTGACAATGATTTGTTTATATGCCAAATTTATGTTGATGATATTATAATTGGGTCTACTAACAAATCTACATGTGAAGAATTTAGTAGGATCATGACACAAAAATTCGAGATGTCGATGATGGGGGAGTTGAAGTATTTTCTAGGATTCCAAGTCAAGCAACTCCAAGAGGGCACCTTCATTAGCCAAACAAAGTATACTCAAGACATTCTAAGCAAGTTTGGAATGAAGGATGCCAAGCCCATCAAGACACCCATGGGAACAAATGGGCATCTCGACCTCGACACGGGAGGTAAGTCCGTGGATCAAAAGGTATACCGGTCGATGATTGGTTCATTGCTTTATTTATGTGCATCTCGACCGGACATTATGCTTTCCGTATGCATGTGTGCAAGATTCCAAGCCGACCCTAAGGAATCACACCTTACGGCCGTAAAACAAATCTTGAGATATTTGGCTTATACTCCCAAGTTTGGGCTTTGGTACCCTCGGGGATCCACATTTGATTTGATTGGTTATTCGGATGCCGATTGGGCGGGGTGTAAGATTAATAGGAAGAGCACATCGGGGACTTGCCAGTTCTTGGGAAGATCCTTGGTGTCATGGGCTTCAAAGAAGCAAAATTTGGTCGCTCTTTCTACCGCCGAAGCCGAGTATATTGCCGCAGGCCACTGTTGCGCGCAATTGCTTTGGATGAGGCAAACCCTGCGGGACTACGGTTACAAATTAACCAAAGTTCCTTTGCTATGTGACAATGAGAGTGCAATCAAAATGGCCGACAATCCCGTTGAGCATAGCCGCACTAAGCACATAGCCATTCGGTATCATTTTCTTCGGGATCACCAACAAAAGGGGGATATCGAGATTTCATACATTAACACTAAAGATCAATTAGCCGATATCTTTACCAAGCCACTTGATGAACAATCTTTTACCAGACTTAGGCATGAGCTCAATATTCTTGATTCTAGGAATTTCTTTTGCTAGTCTTGCTCACATAGCTCATAAATATACCTTTGATCATGTCTCTTTTATATATGCTATGACTAATGTGTTTTCAAGTGTATTTCAAACCAAGTCATAGGTATATTGAAAGGGAATTGGAGTCTTCGGCGAAGACAAGGCTTCCACTCCACTCTACTACTCATCCTTCGCCGTCGCTCCGCATCACTCTCCAACTTTGGTATAATCCTCACTCATTCATTTTATGACCAAAGGGGGAGAAAGTACTTCATTGGGCTCTAATGATTCCGTTTTTGGCGATTCATGCCAAAGGGGGAGAAAATATGAGCCCAAAGCAAAAGGACCGCACCACCACTTAAAATTTTAAAATTTTGGAGATTTTCAATTGGTCAATTTCAAAATTGGTATCTTATTATGTTCTAAAGGGGGAGGAAGTAGTATTTCAAAAAGAATAAATCAAAACCCTCTTGAACACTAAGAGGAGACTTTATTTGAGGGGGAGTTTTGTTTAGTCAAAAGGGAAAGCATTTTGGAACAAAGGAAGAAACTTTCAAAACTTAAAAATGCTTTGCAAAATCTTATTCATTTACCTTTGACTACCTTGCAAAATGACTTTGAAAAGAATTTACAAAAGAATTTGCAAAAACAAAACTCTTGGTGCAAATGTGGTCCAATATGTCAAAAACAAAGAAAACAATCCATGCGCATCATATAAGTATATATTGGCTCAATTCCAAGCAACCTTTGCACTTACCTTATACAAACTAGTTCAAATATGTACTTCTATATTTGCTTTGGTTTGTGTTGGCATCAATCACCAAAAAGGGGGAGATTGAAAGGGAATTAGGCTTACACCTAGTTCCTAAATAATTTTGGTGGTTGAATTGCCCAACACAAATATTGGACTAACTAGTTTGCTCTAGTACTTAAGTTATACAGGTGCAAAAGGTTCACACTTAGCCAATAAAAAGACCAAGTTTTGGATTCAACAAAGGAGCAACGAGGCAACCAAAGGCACCTCTGGCTGGAGGCACCGGACTGTCCGGTGTACACCGGACAGTGTCCGGTGCGCCCAGAGGACTCCAACTCAAACTCTTCGCCCTCGGGAATTCTCGGAAGCCGGCGCGCTATAATTCATCGGACTGTCCGGTGTGCACCGGACATGTCCGGTGCTCCAAGGAAGCGCGGTCTCCGGAACTCGCCAGCCTCAGGTTCGCGCGGCAGCCGCTCCGCTAAAATTCACCGGACTGTCCGGTGTGCACCGGACTGTCCGGTGTACCAGCGGGGCAACGGCTCTTTTCGGCGCCAACGGCTCCCTGCGGTGCATTTAATGCGCGCGCAGCGCGCGCAGACGTCAGACGTGCCCATACCGGTGCACCGGACATCAAACAGTACATGTCCGGTGTGCACCGGACACCCAGGCGGGCCCAGAAATCAGAAGCTCCAACGGTCAGAATCCAACGGCAATGATGACGTGGCGGGGGCACCGGACTGTCCGGTGTGCACCGGACTGTCCGGTGTGCCATCGAACAGACAGCTTCCAGCAACGGTCACTTTTGGTGGTTAGGGCTATAAATACCCCAACCACCCCACCATTCATTGCATCCAAGTTTTCCAACTTCCAACCACTTACAAGAGCTAGGCATTCAATTCTAGACACACCAAAGAGATCAAATCCTCTCCAATTCCACTCAAGCCTTTAGTGACTAGCGAGAGAGATTTGCCGTGTTCTTTTGAGCTCTTGCGCTTGGATCGCTTTCTTTCTTTCTCACTTGTTCTTGTGATCAAAACTCAATTGTAACCAAGGCAAGAGGCACCAATTGTGTGGTGGCCCTTGCGGGGAGGTTTTGTTCCCGTTTGATTGAGAAGAAGAAAAGCTCACTCGGTCTGAGGGACCGTTTGAGAGAGGGAAGGGTTGAAAGAGACCCGGCCTTTGTGGCCTCCTCAACGGGGAGTAGGTTTGCGAGAACCGAACCTCGGTAAAACAAATCCGTGTGTCTCACACTTCATTTGCTTGCGATTTGTTTTGCACCCTCTCTCTCGTGGACTCGTTTATATTTCTAACGCTAACCCGGCTTGTAGTTGTGATTATTTTTGTGATTTTCAGTTTCGCCCTATTCACCCCCCCTCTAGGCGACTTTCAGGTAGCTTCGGAGGTCCCAGGAATTCCCGGGGCGCACGTACGTGCCCTGGAAATTGCCGGCGAAAGCTTGGACTAGGTCATCCCAGTTGGAGATCTGCCCTGGAGGCAGGTGCTCCAACCAGGCGCGAGCGGTGTCGGAGAGGAACAGGGGGAGGTTGCGGATGATGAGGTTGTCATCGTCTGTTCCACCCAGTTGGCAGGCCAGATGGTAGTCCGCGAGCCATAGTTCCGGTCTCGTCTCCCCCGAGTACTTTGTGATAGTAGTCGGGGGTCGGAACCGGGTCGGGAATGGCGCCCGTAGTATGGCCCGGCTGAAGGCCTACGGACCGGGTGGTTCGGGCGAGGGACTCCGATCCTCCCCGCTGTCGTAGCGTCCCCCACGCCTGGGGTGGTAGCCTTAGCGCACCCTCTCGTCGAGGTGGGCCCGACGGTCGCGGTGATGGTGCTCGTTGCCGAGGCGACCCGGGGCCGCAGGCGCTGTGTTGCGCGTGCGCCCGGTGTAGACCGAGGCTTCCCGCATGAATTGGGAAGTCGCGGCATGATGTTCCGAGGGGTACCCCTGCCTTCGGGAGGCGGAGCTCTCGGCCCGCCGGACCGCGGCGCCTTCCAGGAGATCCTTGAGCTCTCCCTGGATTCGCCGCCCCTCGGAGGTTGATGGCTCCGGCATCGCGCGGAGGAGCATTGCTGCTACAGCCAGGTTCTGGCCGACCCCACTGGATGCGGGTGGCGGCCTGACCCTGACATCGTCGGTGATGCGGTGTTGGAAGCCCTGGGGTAGATGACGCATTTCTCCGGCCGGAGGTTGGCCCGCCCATGCCTGCCCGACGTCCCGGCGGATTGGCTTAAGAGCTCCTGCTCCCTCGTCGAGCCTGGCCTGCACCCCGTGGATTTGCTCGAGCTGCGGGTCGTGACCCCCCGCCGGAACAGGGACCACAGCTAGCTCCCGTGGGATGTCAACGCGAGGCACCGACCTAGGGAGATCACCGTCCTCCGGCATGCCGAGATGGTTGCCTTCGGAGGGACCCCCTAGATCGACGTGGAAACATTCGCGGCTCGGGCCGCAGTCCTCATCGCCGAGGCTACGGCTACCGTCGGAACAGTTGGAAAGGCAGTAGTTGCATGCGGTCATGAAGCCCCGCATGGCACTGGGGTTGCCAAGTCCGGAGAAATCCCAACAGAAGCTGGGCTCGTCGTCTTCCTCGGACCCAGAGGGCCCGTAGGTCGAGACGTCCGTCAGTCGGTCCCAAGGTGACCGCATACGAAACCCCAGAGGGTTCCGATTCGCCTCTGCGAGAGCGTCTGCCAAAGCGGAGCCGCTAGGCGGGTCGAGGCTGAATCCGAAAGGCGTGGGATGGGAATCGGTCGGTACCTCTTGGTCGACGGGCGGTGATGAAGTCACGTCGGGGACTGACTGCACCGTCATCTCAGGTACGAGGGTGACACCCAGCAAGCCTTTCGCGAGCGTGCTGGCGTCGTCCGTTTGCTCGGGATTGGCGTGTCGCGGGGAGACAGCGCTCGTCTTCGTCTCAAGCGCGAGGTCGATGCCCGGCACGCCCCCCGTTGGAGTGCTGGCGTTGTCGACTCGCTCGACGGCCGACGAGGCGCCGCCTCCTGCTTGGCCTTGGTTGCCCCGCCTCCTCCTCCGTCGGCGGGGAAGAGGACGGGGCGAGCTCGAAGGTTGTTCTTCCACCACGCGGGGAAGACGTCGTCGATCCCGCCGCCGGCGGGTGGACTGTCGGCCGCCATTGTCGCTGTCGCCCGGCGGTGGAAAGAGTATCATGTCGTAGCTGTTGTCGAGGGACATAAACTCAAGGCTCCCGAAACGGAGCACCGTCCCGGGCCGGAGAGGTTGCTGGAGACTACCCATCTAGAGCTTGACGGGAAGCTGTTCGTCAACATGCAACGTGCCCCTACCTGGCGCGCCAACTGTCGGCGTTTCGAGACCGGGGGTCCCTAAGCCGACGAGTGAAGTGTCGCCGCGTGCCCCAGCCCAGATGGGTCGGCACGAGGCTGAGCGCGAAGGGGGGAAGTGAGGTGGCCGGAGGCGTGCGTGAGAGAGGTGGAAATCCTGCGGCCTTCGTGTTCGTCCCGCGCCCAAGTCGGGTGCGCTTGCAGTAGGGGGTTACAAGCGTCCACACGGGGGAGGGAGCGAGCGGCCTCACGCGAGCGCCTGTCTCGTCCTCGTCCCCGCGTGGCCAACCCTATCTAAGAGGGCCCTGGTCCTTCCTTTTATAGGCGTAAGGAGAGGATCCAGGTGTACAATGGGGGGTGTAGCAGAGTGCTACGTGTCTAGCGGAGGAGAGCTAGCGCCCTAAGTACACGCCATCGTGGCGGACGGAGAGATTTTGGCGCCCGGTTTGTGTGATGTCGTGGCCGTCGGAGGAGCGCTGGAGCCTGGCCGAGGGACAGCAGTCAGGGCTGTCGAGTCCTTGCTGACGTCCTCTTGCTTCCGTAAGGGGGCCGAGTGCCGCCATCGTCAGGGTGCATGCGGGGCGCCATCATTGCCTATCTGGCGGAGCGAGCCAGATGGGACGCCGGTCTTGTTCCCCGTAGCCTGAGTCATCTTGGAGTAGGGTAATGATGGCGCCTCCTGTTGACGTGGCCGGCCTGTGCCCTAGGTTGGGGCGATGTGGAGGCTCCTCCGAGGTCGGGGTCGAGTCCGTCTTCCGCGGCCGAGGTCGAGTCCGAGCCCCTAGGTCGGGCTAGGCGGAGGTCGTTGGCTGAGGCCAGGGCGGAATTTGAGTCCTGGGGTCGGGCGAAGCGGAGTTCGTCGTCTTCTGGGGCTGAGCCAAGTCCGAGCCCTGGGTCGGGCAGAGCGGAGTTCGCCGTCTTCCGGGGCTTAGCCCGAGTCCGAGCCCTGGGTCGGGCGGAGCGGAGTTCGCTGTCTTCCGGGGCTTAGCCCGAGTCCGAGCCCTGGGTCGGGCGGAGCGGAGTTCGCCGTCTTTCGGGGCTTAGCCCGAGTCTGAGCCCTGGGTCGGGCGGAGCGGAGCTTCCTATGGTGCGTGCGGCCAGGCCTGACTGCCTGTCAGCCTCACTCTGTCAAGTGGCACCGTAGTCGGAGCGGCGCAGGCGGCGCTGTCTTTCTGTCAGACCGGTCAGTGGAGCGGCGAAGTGACGGCGGTCACTTCGGCTCTGTCGGCTGAGGGGCACGCGTTAGGATAAAGGTGTCAGGCCACCTTTGCATTAAATGCTACTGCGATTTAGTCGGTTGGTGCGACGATTTGGTCAGGGTTGCTTCTTGGCGAAGACAGGGCCTCGGGCGAGCCGGAAATATGTTCGCCGCTGGAGGGGGGCCTCGGGCGAGGCGGAGATCCTCCGGGGTCGGCTACCCTTGTCCGAGGCTAGGCTCGGGCGAGGCGTGATCGAGTCCCTCGAATGGACTGATCCCTGACTTAATTGCACCCATCAGGCCTTTGCAGCTTTATGCTGATGGGGGTTACCAGCTGAGAATTAGGAGCCTTGAGGGTACCCCTAATTATGGTCCCCAACACTTTTAAAAATGAATACTTATTGAGACCTGATAACCACATTTAGCTAGCTTAGCAGGAGGGAGCATGCTAACTCATAATGCCTTGTAATTACTGAATACTGATGAACCAGCGGAGCCATACCTCATTGACATCCTCAAGTAGCTCTAACAAACAAATTAGGGGACATGACAAACAAATTAGGGGACACTACCTATGCGTATCTGCACAAGGGCCCAAGAGAGGTGGGGCCCGGCCATAGGAACGGAGGTCTCAGCTCCCACACCGTGCACCAGTGAATGCGAGCAGCTGGTCTGGCCTTCCAGTAATCTGATCTGCATGCAGTGTGATCCAGGATTCACATGGATAAGGATGAAATCAAGAGAGCGCTAGCTAGGATCACACGCCAATAGCACAAGGAAGGAAGGAATGAGCGAGCGAACCTTGAGGAAAACATCACCGACGGGCTTCTTTGTGTGGCTCTCTGTCGTTGGTTGCAACCCCCGCCACCGCCCTCACTCGTCGCACATCACGCTGTGGTCACGGTCTGGGCTGCCCTTCCGTCCGGTCGATCGGTCGAGCATGGGGCGATCAAGCAGGACTCGAGGAGGAGGTAGCAGATTTATGGCGACGGATCGGGGTAGTGGGGCCGAGTGTGGGTTGTTGGCTTGTTGCGCCCGTGGGCGTGGCAGTCGAGGGGTGGGGGGCGGGCGGAGGGATCATGAGCTAGAGGGGGAGATCATGGAGGGAGTGGGCAGTTTGGAGGGAGATCGTGGGGGATTCCTTTGCACGGGCGTCTGGGAGTGAGCGGGTGCTCCTGAGATGGCTGAGATCGACGATGAACAGGAGAGCACGGGACGGAGACGGCGCTAGCAGGAAGAGCTAGAGGGCGAGGGCTCGCTGGGCAGAGAAAGCAAGGGAGACTGACCCTAAAGCCAAGCTGGGTCAGGGTAAGAAGCGTGCGGCCTCCTGGCAGCTACTTGGGCCGCACCAAAGAACCACACGACCTATGTCGTCACGGCTTGCACATTTTTATGACCATACCGGCCAGCCAACATAGCTTCTACCGGCTTATAAGCCTTCCTTCTTCAGAGAAAGCAATCGTGGTCAAATGCTCCTGCTAGTGTCAAATTGAGGCAACTTTTTACGCGAGCAAACGTGGGTTCGGTGTGTGCAAAACTAATGGTGGCTGTCATGTGGGCGCCCGTAGTCTACAATGTGGGCCCAACGTCCGGAGTGTGTGATGGTTTGCACGATAGGAATGACTGAATGGGAATGGGGGATTTTTTCACATGGGACCGGAGTGCCCCAAGTCAGGAGTTGCTCGACGTCCCGCGTCACAGAATGTGATGGTTTGCCGGACAGCAGCGGCGAAGGAGCCATTATGGCTTAGTGTGGCATCAGCCATACCTTACTTTTAATAACTCTCATATCTTCTACTATAACATCAAAATAAGATGTGATGTGGTGGATATGTTGTCTCTAATCTAGTAGCAGGTCTTGAGTTTGATTCACAATTCTTGCAGATTTTATTTTTTGAGCCATACCAGGGATAAGGACAAAACAGGAAATGAAAAAAGGCATAACAGAAAATGGCAGACTACCCTTACCGCCTTAGAATGATCCCCCGATGTCATCTCACGCATGGGTGGGGAGTTGGATGGGAGGAACGGTCTGTCATTTCTCGACGGAAAATTCTTATGCTCGACGGCTGGAAAACGCCTTAAGCTATCACCAGCAGTTGCGGTATACGAATACGGAAGTTGCACCAGCGCGACGCGGATGCGCACGGAAAAAAGTGTGCACGTCCAGTAGCACACATGAACATGCAAACCCACTGAGGAGACTCGAAAAAAAAGTGCAATCGAGCGATTGACCGCTCATTTTACATGACCGGATCCACGATCAGTTAGAAGGGTGAATGATTGAATGTGGACGTGCAAGTTGCTACCCGTGGCTGGGAATAACCTGTTTCCAAGCGGACTACGGATGCACATGCGAAAAATAGGCAGCCTGACATCACAAACGTCAGGATATATAGTATGTGTTTGGTTGGGATTCTGGGCCGATTCTGGCCGCCAGAAGCTGAAGCCGCTGCCAAACGGCTAGCTTCTGGGCCAGCTTCTGGCGGTCGCGCTTCCTACGGAAGCCGGCCTTGTACACGAAATCAGAAGCCGCCCGACACACGCGTCCGCTGGAAGTCGGCTATTCGCAAGCGTCCGCCCGAGCCCAGCGTCCTCTGCAATCCTCAGCTCTCTCCCTCAACCGCCGCCTGCTCCTCCGCCGCATCGGGGCGGCGACCTCGACCAGACTCCCGTCTCCCCTTCCGCGGCATTCGCTCAGGTACATTCCTCCATTCCGTTGCGTATGCGCTCGTCCCCCGCTGCATCGTCGCTAGGGTTTTGAGCTCGCTGCATCGTCGCTAGGGTTTTGGCGCATCGTCGCTAGGGTTTTGACCTCGCCGCCGCCAGGTCTTCCGTATCCGCTCGTCCCCCGCTGCATCGTCGCTAGGGTTTTGAGCTCGCTGCATCGTCGCTAGGGTTTTGACCTTGCCGCATCGTCGCTAGGGTTTTGACCTCGCCGCCGCCGGGTCTTCCGTATTCGCTCGTCCCCCGTTGACGTCGCTAGGGTTTTCACCTCGCCGCCGCTAGGGTCTTCCGCAAGGTTGGACTCCGCCGTTATCCAAAGTCGTCGTATTCGTAGGTGCATTCCTAACTTCCATGTGTACCTTTCTTCCCCGATGTCGTGTTACGGATCCGGTGTACCCCATGTACTGATTATGCTTTAGGTTGCATCGACGTGTGTGGTTCAAACTTCCCACTGTAATGAAGCCAATTGTTAACTGCTTATTAACGAATATCCTGTTGATTTGATGTTCAGATCTCGGGGTGTTAGCTGTTTGTCTCTCTGTTGCATCACAGAATCTCCACTCCAACGAAGGTGATGTCCACATTAAATTATTTTCCCCTTCTTGTCATTAACATGCTGTGTATGTCAAGCAGTAATTGTTCATATGTTCACGTTTTGTGGTTACTCCATTCAAAGTGTGTTTGTACTGTCAAAAGTACAGACGTTAGTAGTAAATGTTTGGTATAGCCTCCTTTGTTAGCAGCCTAGGCACTGGAAAAGTAAGCCAAATTTGTGTACATAGTCCCCATGTCTGGTATACTAACGACCTAATAAATCCACATCAGATGGATTCAGCTGACTCCATAGCCGACAAGGCAATTGGAAGGATGCAAGAGATTGCAGACAAGATTTTTTCGGTAGCGAGGGAAACAATCCGTCCTGGTCGGGGGTTGACCTCATTTGACGCTACAAAACTTCGTGTAGCATTGGAGGACATAGCTTGCATGCTGGAGCAAGACTCTCTGGTGTTGCAAGAGAATTTGGACATCGTGAACAACGTAAACAACCCGGGTGACAGCAGCTACGAACCTTCTACCTTGTCCTCACCACCCCCTGCTGACGACGACCTTACTCATGATTGGGACTTTGCGGAGCATTTCGAAATCTTCTGGGGTGTTGAATATGATTCCGATCATATGCCGTCATTTAGTGACAATGACGTTTAAGTTAGAACATGGTGAACCTAGCTGACAGGTGTTAGGGTAACAGGGAGACATCAACCTTTTGCTTACTGCGCAGTTGAATATTCTTCCCTGTGCTTTTGTGTCTACCAGAACATGACTTCGTTAAGTCTTTATATGTAATTATGTCAAACCGAATGTCACTCCTTATGGTTCTACCTTATTTTATTGTATGCTCAGTTAAGTGTTGACTTTTTGTTTGCTTAGTAAAAGCACTTCAATACGTATTTTCATATCGTGTACACTTGTTTTGCACTAGATGGACAAGTCTGGGAAAGTCATTGCAAAGTGGGATAGTAGAGCAACAAAAATTTACACAGAAATATGTGTAGAAGAGGTGAATGCACGGAACAGGCCACAACAATTCCTAAACGCCGAAGGGTACGCTAACCTGATAAGAAAGTTTAAGGAACGCACTGGTCGCACGTACACAAGGGATCAAATGAAGAATAGGTGGGACTCATTGAAGAGAATGTTCACCCAGTGGAAAACTCTAAATGAAAGGGCGATAGGTCTTGGTCGAGACCCTCATACTGGTTCAATCAGTGCCCCAGATGAGTGGTGGGCCAAGCAAAATGAAGTAAGTAGATTGTTTTTTTTGTTTTGTAGACTAACAATAGTATTGGCCATCTCAAACTAGGAACTACCATGTTGGTGCAGGCAATGCCAGGTTGTATTATGTTCAAAACAGCCCCCCTAGAGAATGAGGATGAGCTAAAGGTTATGTTTGGCCCCATTGTTTGCACAAATGAAAGAACCCTGGTTCCTGGAGTCGAGGATGCTAATTCATCATCTGATGATCATTTGGAAGCCACTTTAGGTGGGGGTGAAAACAGCACACCCGACCCCTGCACAAATGCTAGTGGGAAGCGTAAGATGCGCCATGATTCTCCTAAACCCAAGAAGAAAAAAGATTCGAGGGAAGAGTACATGAGAAGACTAGTGGAGGCTTTTGAGTCACGTTCAATGACCACTAATAAGTCCATTACCTTTGCTGACAATGACCCAGTTCGACTTGAGATTAAAAAGCAGTTGCAACAAGTTATGGATGATGGATCACCAGAAGGCAGCCAAATACATTTGTTTGCCACTCATCTATTGACTGAGAAAAGTATAGAGATATTTTTGCAAACTTGCAGACAAAAGAAGGAAGGATCGCTTGGCTTCGCAATGCTTACGAGATAGATCTTAAAAAGTGCACTTAGCTGCTTCTGGTCCGACAACAAAGGGTTATTCAGTTTTACCGTTGTTTCTGTCTGTTTTCTGAGTCTTGTCTTTTCATTGTTGTGAGTAATAAACTTGTCGTGCGCTTCAGTTTTCCGGTCAAACAGTTATCCACATATTCGAGTTGAACTTGTATTTGAATAATCAGAGTTGTGTGCTTGTGAACAATGTGAACGTTGAGTCTCATTTGAATACTGATTATATGTGCCTTGTAAACTGTGGTTGTACATTGACATGTCACTTATAAAGTGTTGTTACATATGAATATGTCTCTGTTATTTGTGTGCATGCAGATGTCTGACCCTGCTGCACACACATTTGATAATGAAATGGATGACAGAGGTGCAGATTTGGTGGTTGCTATATGTGCTGTAGATGTTTGGGGCAGGAATTTTAGTCAGGTTCCTAGAAGAACATTGGTTGAATCTGGTATTCAATGGGTGGAGAGAACGTTGGAGAATAGTAACGACTGCTTCGATATGTTTCGCATGCGACGAACCATGTTTAGACGATTGCATGACACATTGGTGGACAATTATGGTCTGATTCCAAGCCGGGGTGTCAGTACTATGGAAGCGCTTGGCATTTTCTTGTGGGCATGTGGGGGTCCATAGTCATTTAGGCAAATACGGAATAAGTTTGGTCACTCTTTGGAAACAATTAGTCGCAAGTATAGTGAAGTCCTTGATGCACTGTTTAAGATGTCATCTGACATCATTAAGCCCAAAGACCCATATTTCACCGAGATTCATCCGCGTTTGCGAGAGGCGAGATTTTGGCCACACTTCAAGGACTGCATAGGAGCAATTGATGGTAGTCACTTTCCAGCGGCAGTGCCGGCCTCAGAGCAAGCCAAATATATTGGACGACACGGTTACGCATCGCAGAATGTAATGGCCGTTTGTGACTTCGATATGAGGTTCACATTTGTTGTCACAGGATGGCCTGGATCCGTACATGACACTAGAGTGCTACAAGATACTTTGATAACTTATGCGGACAGGTTCCCCCAGCCACCAGAAGGTATACAATTATATACCTTGTTTTTATGACATATGCTATTAATTACTGGCTTAAGTATTGAACCTTTGTATTTCATGTTTGTGCAGGTAAATACTATCTTGTCGATTCAGGTTATCCAAATAGAAAGGGCTACCTTGCACCTTATAAGGGTCAGAAGTACCACATTTCTGAATGGCAAAATGCGAGGCAACCTATTGGTAGCAAAGAAGTATTCAACTATGCACACTCTTCGCTACGCAATGTTATAGAGCGATCGTTTGGGGTGCTTAAAATGAAGTGGAGAGTTCTATTAAGTCTCCCTTCTTTTTCGCTTACCAAACAGTCCAAGATAATTATTGCTTGTATGACATTGCATAACTTTATTAGAGAGAGTGCTCTACACGATAGAGACTTTGATGAACTAGGACCTACTAGCAGCAGTCATGATGTACCTTTAGGTGAGAGTAGTAGTACCACATCTGATGAATTAGACATGAGTGCTTTTCGAGATGCAATTGCTAATGCATTAGTGGCGTAGTTTAGTATGTCAATGTAACGGGACTTATGATGCAATGAACTGCACTAATTATTGTGTAATGACCTTTTGTTCGTTATGGGTTTCATTTTGTCGTTTCTTCGAACAGAATCTGCAATATGATAATCTGATTATCCAAACACGTAGATTCTCACGAACTGCTTTTCTGCACAGCTGGCGAACCAAACACATAAATTCTGACCACCAGCTTTTCCCAACAGCCAACTTTTCCCCACAGCCAGCTTTTCAGATAAGCTGGTCAGAAAAAAGCCGAACCAAACACGCCCATAGAGGAGAGATGGTATTTAGATTGTCTTCATCGAACCGTGTAAAATAGAGGATTTGCATAGTAGATTATACTGTTTGCAGAGTGAAGTTTGAAATAAAGGATGGGATTGAGGAGTTGCTAAGGATAGCTTTAATTTAAGGTATGTGAGGAGGTAAAGCCTTTTTTTCACAACCACACCCTCATCGAAAGATAGAGGGGATGTTTGGATTGCTTCTCTCAGACCAAAAATAGGTCGTTACCGTTGGCAACTTACATGTTTTGGATGCAGGCTAATTATTGGCTGCCAAAGACATATGCCTAGCTCACTAGCTATTTTTCATGCGAAAGTTGGCCAATCTTGGGGCAGCCAAAATTTGGTCGGCCAATCCATGGATGGGCTTATGGGCATGGGTAGCTTTGGGCACTATCCAAACATGCACAGAGTGACTGAGAACCTTTTTTTCCCCATGCTGATGTGATAGGGGTGCTGCGACACGGCAGAGGCTAAGGAGGTGTTTGCTTCTCACCTTTTAAATTTTAGTTATTTTTAGTCTTTAAAATACCAAACAAGTTAACTAAAATAAGTCTTTAAATATGATTTCTAGGAACAAAAGTTTCGTCCAGTTTACAAGGATGACCGAAGGAAGGAAAATCCGCAAAGGCCACCGCTTCCCCTGTCCGTCCGCCGTTCCGTTTCGCCCCCGCACATGACTCAGAAATCCATGGCCGTTTTGATTTGCTGGTGGGCCGGGCCTGTTCGCCATGGCCATTTGCAGGTGCCAGCTGGCACCGACCCGACCGGATCTGCCGCTCGGTTCCCTTCTCAGTTCTGACCTCCGCAAGGCAGAAGGCGCAAACCCCCGTGCCGCCGCGCGTCTGAAACTGACGCCGCCCGCAGACTGCACAGCATCTCCATCTCCATGCCATGGTATGCATTAATGGCCGGCGGACGCAGGGAGCCAAAAAAAAAATCTTATGACAAAATTAAGTAAACCTATGGCATGCACCAGTACCGGACAATGGATAAAAATTTATGGACCAAAAAAACCTTATGACAAAATTAATCAAGCCTATAAAAACTAATACTTACATAGAATTAAAGTTTTATATTAATATACGATTTAGAAGAAGAAAGCTATGAAAAAATACCACTAACTTATCGTTGACTGATCGAAACTATGTGTATCTTATTGAATGTCGATCTCATCAAAGAGTGGGGTCAACGGAAAAGGAGGCGGGGTCAAGCGACTTCTCTAACAGAGAGTCAACACTCGCTGGTTCGCTAAGCTCGTTGATTGTCAGGGATGGGTTGCATCGTCGCAACGAGCCGACGAGCGAGATCTAGCTTACTAGAAGGGTCGATGTTCCGAAACAACGAGCAGGAGAAGGGCATCGAGAAGGGGCAGGTTGAACGGCAACACAGGCCCTATTCGGCTGGCTGCAAGCCGGCACTGTTGCAGCTGTTTGGACTGCTGCAGCTGCAATCCATAGAGAGAAAAATACTGTAGAAGCCGCAGCCGCAGCCGCAGCAAGCCGCAGCGAACAAGCTGACACGTCGCAAAGGGGACAGCAGCATGCAATGATGAGAACAGGGCAGATTAGTTCCTGTGTGTTAATGAATAATGTGATCGAAGAGATAGGTGCTAGATGAGGAGGACTTGAGTTAGGAGGACTGGGCTAATCCAAAAGCTCAGGGCGGAACTAAATTAGTTTAGTCTTTCCAAGACTTATATTTTTTCTATCTTAACAGTAAATAACTATTAAGTATAAGAGAACTAAAAATTGATGGCCCCCCTTTGTCCCCAATGTGGATCTGCCTCTGCCATGCAGGATGGCTTCGTTGCCGTTGATTTATCCTAATCGATGTTCCCTGATGTTTTCACGGTGCACAGCACAGCTCAACAACACATCGACGGCTCCTCACCCTCAGTGGTGTGGTGCTGCACGCATGCACAGGGGTGCAGTGCATCAGCATCAAGAGTGAGTTGGTTGATCTTTTTTCCGAATTTTTTGTTTTTTAGCCCCTTTTGTAACACAAATTTACTTTTGGACCCCCAGAAATTTTAATTGCATATTTGGACCCTATGCTCGGCGCCATAGGCTGTGGCGCCGAGGTAACACAGCTCGGCGCCATAGCCTGTGGCGCCGAGCTGTGACGTGGCAGTGCCGGCTGAGGCTGACCTGGCACCGACGGGGGGACGCGGCCTCGTAGCTCGGCGCCACAGATCTTGGCGCCGAGCTGCGTCTGCCTATAAAAACGCCCGCGCGGCTGGCCGAGAGCAGCGGATTTCCTCTCATTTCGAAACTTCGTCAAAATTTGCTGGATTCAAAGATTTGACTCGGTTCACTTCGTAGACCAAGGTATGGTGCCCAACTTGATTCTTTTTGTATATTGGGTTGTTAGTTTCATAGTTGCTCATAGTTTCATATTTTAATAGTCTGTATAAACCTGTTATATTATCATTTCGATTATTAGTTTGTGTAAACTTATTATAAAGCATATTAGGTACAACTGATAATTATAATCGTTTATTAGATGAAAGACATGTACCGAGAGGCGTTGTGGCAGAAGAGAGATCGTCCTCGGGAGTTATATCCGGGCGTATCTAGTAAGGATGCTCCTGTTCCTCCTGAACTCCCCGTGCCTAACTGTGACTGTGGCAGACTGGCTTGGGTACATCAATCACAACATCCAGACACGGCTGCTCGCTGCTACTACCTTTGTGGCGGTTTGGACGTACGTAGCTTATGACTTGTCACTTAATTTTGTTCGCATTCATTATTTTGTAATAGTGCTTCTTTCCATTATTTTAGGGACATCAGAGGTGTTTCTTTTTCCAGTGGATCGACGGTCCTGATAAATTTGACCCTCGATATCTTCTTTTCGTTAATTGGTTGAGTGGAAGGACCAGTCATGAGCGTTTTAAGCGTTGGGTACCTCCTCCCCCGAATCCTCCACCAATGACGGATGCGGAGAAGGAGGTAGCAACAGAAAGAAGGCTGGACTCACCGCCTCGATGCGATTGTGGAGACCGTGCTGTCATCGACGAAGACACTCAGAAGCAGTTCGTGTGTCCGAACATTGATTATGTGAGCCCATCGATGCGCTAAATGTATAAACTAGTTATTTTTTATAATAAATTACTAATTATTTCTCCTGCAGCCATACGGGTGGCGTAAGTGTCGTTTCAGAGAGTGGTTGTATGGTCCTTTGTCCCATTGGCCAGAGCTAGAGGTAAAGGAAAAGAGATACAACGGATGGGCGGAAGAAGAGATGAAATTTGATCCAGTACTCTGCAAATGTGGTATTGAAGCTAAGTATGGATTAGTTCCTTCCGAGCTTGGTGTTGGATATTTTTGTGGACATATGGTCGATTACGATGAGGTTGGTATTTTTTTTTTGCACCAGCTGTAATGTTATAGCGGTACTTACTATTTTTTTTGTAGGAGACGAGGAAATGCAGTTGGGAGAGTTACGACGACAAAGGAGAGGTGATGCGCACAATAGAGTCCAAGAGAATAATGGGACAGAAGATGCGTTGTGGATCTCAGCTCGTCGATTCGTACATTAACGATCGCATACGCGACATGCGTAGGGAAGAAAAATCTGCCTTTTATGATAGCCCGAAGCGTGCAGAGTATAGGAGGTTGAAGGCGGCAGATGAGAAGAGAGCACAGGATGCAAGGGAATGGAAAGCGGCTCAAGCCGAGAAACGGATGTTGGATAATCTTGCTGATCGCCTCAAGGGAAGTAAGTGAGATAAATGATATTATAATTATGTGAGTACAATTTATTTATCTTGACTTTGCTAACTTATTTTTTCTCATTATATTTGCAGAGATTGGAAGCGGCGTAAACTATTTGGCCGATGAGGCGCATGCGAGATATGTTCAGGATAAAATGGCAACCGTTGAGATTATGGAGGAGGAGGAGGACGACACATCTAGATTGAGTGAGCTTATCACTCTCGCAGAGGCAGGATTACAAGAAGAAGAGGAGGACGACACATCAAGGTTGAGTGAGCTCATCGCACTAGCTGAGGCAGGATTACGTGCTCAAGAGGAAGAGGATGAGTTTATGTCTCCGGCCGCCGAAGAGGTAGAGGCAGCTTATTATAAGAAGAAGTCTGATGAGGCTGAGGCTGAGGATGAGCTATTCTCCCAAGCTACAGATGAAGCAGAAGCCAATTATTACAAGAGAACTGGTGACAAGTGTGATGCAGGACAATGCAGCAAGTGGAATGAGGTTGTCGTTGAGGATTGCGCGACGGATGACTCCGAAGATGAGTTACTCATAGATTGTGATTCAGACTGAAGAGTTGTAGCCTGTTATGTAGTATTTTCGTATCAAAAATAATTTAGAACTCTAAAGATGCGTTACTTATTGCTTGTTATGTTTTTTACAATTCACAAAAAAATTTTGCAAGAGTTTCCCTTGTTTTATTAACAACCACAGTTCAAATAATCACATATTATAAGACATGTAAGCATTTCAACATATAATACATCACAAAATAACATCGAATATAAAAACATCCACAGAACATAGTTCGTCATACAATATCCACAAACAAAGTCCAAAATACAATGTCCACAACACATAGTCCAAAACACATAACATAGTGCATATTACAACGTCTCCAGCATGAGTCCAAATCACACAGTTTCCAGCATAAGACCAACATCACAAAAGTATTCATTTCCTCCTAGTCTTACCCTTGCCCTTGGCCCCAAGAGCGTCGGTGCCTAGAGTGTAAGGGTCTCGTGGATGCCTTCTACGTGGTGTCAGCTGTGATGGCTGAGTTGTAGGAGCATCCTGCAACTGAGATGGTCCAATCTCCTCCAGACCTGCGGCGCCAGCGCCAGCGCCAACGTCGTCGTCGTCGTCGTCGTCGTGAGCCACGTCCTCAAACGTGTCCCGCGTCGATCGCGAGGAGCTCAGTCCTACTGTAGATGGTCCAACTGCACAAATGGGAGGCTAAACGTCCTGCTGCATACGAGGCACAGGCAGCTGCACGTCAACGCCCGCTAGAGACCGGCATCCACACCGAGCCGCTGCACGACGAAGACGACGTGATACCCTCTGTAATCGAAATATTAGTTACAAACATATGTTACAACATACAAATAAACAAGTTTTCTTTTAAACATTGATACTCACTGATAGTAACGATAGCGTAGTACTATCTGAAGTTCTCTGTGAGATACGCTCAAGTTCAACAACAGATACGAGCATAGAGTTTCCCTGTCACAAGTTAAAACATTAGGATGCTCAAAACTAGACATAAAGCATTGAATTCAAATCTCTAATTTTAGTAAAGAAATAGTTACCACTCTATCAAGGATTGGAGCAGCCTCAATTTGGGTCCCGTGCCGAGCAGCTATGTCGAAAGCTGTGTCTTTGTCGTTTGACGATTCTTGCTCGGCGTAATCTGCAGCTGTCCACTGTCCCTTCAGCTTGCACCTTGTCACACCAGCATACCAAATCAAATACCTCCGGAAGTTGTAGTTTGTGTGCGCCTTGCTATGATCCTTTCGAAGAAGATTTTCTGCTAGATGTCGAGTGCACCATCTGTGGTGCATGGGTGCGTAGCCAGGAATCTGCTCTTGCACTGCATTAAGAATACCTTGGTGTCTGTCAGATATGACACCAACCTCGCGTCCAGGGCCTATGACATGGATGCGTACAAGCCGCAAGAACCAAGACCAACTATCTCTGTTCTCTCTCTCCACCAAAGCAAATGCCAAAGGAACCAGTGCGTTGTCTGTGTCGCATGATATGGCAACCAACAATGTGCCCTTATACTTCCCAAGCAGAAAAGTACCATCAATAGAGAGCACGGGACGACAATGCCTTAAGGCCTCTACGCACTGCGAGAAACACCAGAAAGCACGAAAAAATATCTCTCTGTCGTTCCTCCATTCATTAGGTTTGGGGATGTACTCGTAATGCATGCCTGGGTTTTTTGCTTTCATTGCATTGAACAATGCTGGTAACTTCTCATAACCCTCCTCCCAATCCCCGTATATCATCTTCCATGCTCGCTGCTTTGCCCTCCATGCTTTCCTATATTTGATCCTGTAACCAAACAGCTCCGAAGTCCCGAACTTTTTGTATTTTGTCCTTTTGTTGGAAAAAAATTCACGTTTAGACCTTAAAAAATTTTAATGTCATTTTTGGACCCTTTGCTCGGCGCCATAGGCTATGGCGCCGAGGTAACACATCTCGGCGCCATAGGCTATGGCGCCGAGGTACGTGTTGCGCTGCCCTAACCCCGACGACGTGGCGCCGACGTGGTACCGAGCTCGGCGCCAAGATCTATGGCGCCGAGCTCGGATGTATAACGACAAAACTCATCTAGTTCAGTTGGTAGAGTGCAAGGTTTTTAACCTTGAGGTTGTGGGTTCGAGCCCATGGTGGGCGTTTAATAGTTTTTTTTGTCTTTGTCACTAATTTTTTTTGTTATCCATATTTTTCGTTTATGTTGCTGATTTGTCCGTCAAATTTATTTCTCATCTAGATTTTTTCTTGTGACTGATTTGTTTATTTATCTAGATATTTTTTTGTTTTTATTTTTGTTTATTCAAACTCCGTGACGCAAGGACCATGCACATAATCTATTGGAGCACTCCGTTTATGTACCACTGTGCGCAGAAACTGCTTTCTAGAGAGTAGTTAAATGGTCACTTTGTTTTATGCGTCCTCTACTGGCAGTAGCTAATAACTCAATAAAAACGGGGAAAATCCTGGGGGTACGGATTGGATATGCGAAGGTGTCGAAGTCTACAGCTAGTTTGGACGTTTTAGATCATTTTTCATGTTTTAGTCTTCAACTACCGGCCGTCGTCCTTTGCACAGATCAATATTATTTGCCTAATTATTTACTTGACGGTAATGTTAGACGTAAGTGCATTGATTAATTTATGAATTTTTTAACTGTATTAGATGGTAGTTGTTATAATTACTGACATGATAGTTGTTATAAAAAATATGTGGTAGTATTATTTGCAGTGTTATAGGTGAGATGCCGGATCTAACGTGGGAGTATGGAGAGGAAATTAGGGATGGTTTTAGGTGCAAGTATTACCGTAAAGTGAAGAGCTAAAGAGGTGCTAAAAGATTGAAGTAGTAGCATCTGTATATTTGCTTTCGTCGTATGAAGCTCCGTCCCTTCCTTCCAAGACCTAGCTAGTCCTAGACTACTACCTGCTCGTCAATCAAAAAATCGTATGAAGCAAAAAAAATCTAAGTATTACCGTATGAAGCAAAAAAAATCTAGATGATAAATAAATTTTGACGGACAAATCAGCGGCATAAACGAAAAAATCTCGACAACAAAAAAAATCAGCGACAAAGACAAAAAATATTAACGCCGGTGGGGTTTGAAACCCACAACCTTAAGGTTAAGAGCCTTGCACTCTACCAACTGAGCTAAACGAGCTTTGTGATTATATATCCGAGCTCGGCGCCATAGATCTTGGCGTCGAGCTCGGTGCCACGTCGGCGCCACGTCGTCGGGGTTGGGGCAGCGCAGCACGTACCTCGGCGCCATAGGCTATGGCGCCGAGATGTGTTACCTCGGCGCCATAGGCTATGGCGCCGAGCAAAGGGTCCAAAAATGACATTAAAATTTTTTAAGGTCTAAACGTGAATTTTTTTCCAACAAAAGGACAAAATACAAAAAGTTCGGTCCAAAGTCATGGTCATAATTGACTTCACCTTCAAGTTTGGCTGACCCTTCAATATCCCCAATATCCTTTTCGCAATCAGGGTAGATGTCAACTGACGATGCTTAGAGCTCAGCTCTGTCTGGGCACAAGTGTGTGGACCTACAATTTTGGTGATCTTAAACTTTCCGGTGTCCTTCTGCCTTCGGGCACATACCCTCCAATTACATTCCGACACCTCGCACACAACAGTGTAACGACGCTGTGCATACGAATGTCTCACCTTGAACGGCCTCTTCCGGTTCACTGAATATTCCTGTAGCCATCGTCTCAGTGTAGGCAGGTCCTTGAAAAGTAAGCCTACCTTAATCTCAATGCTGTCGGCGTTATCCGGAGCCTCTTGCAGTTCATCGTCACGTCCTTCAGCATAAGCACGGGTGGAATGACTTAAACTGCTAAATTCATGTACTGCAGGGTCTCGCTCCGGACACAAACGTCTTATGAGTTCAATTTCTTGCTCGGTCATTTCTTGAACCGGACGGTCATCATCAGAATCTAAGGCCCGTGCAGCCTCATATGGCTCCTCCTCATCCTCAATCTGAACATCAACACTATTGGATGCCCTGCATATGTTGTCCATATTATATGACACAGGCACATCAAGATAAGCAGCATTATCGATATGTGGAGATCCTGCATCGGGTCGGAGCAAGAAAAACCACATTAAAAAGTCTAATCAAACGAAATAACGATGGATACGAACAATGTGTCGAAGACACTTACTAGGATGATCGTGCACTGGATCCTGGGTCAATGGGATCTCTTGGGGGGGGTACCACTGCATTAGAAGCCCCACAAACGCCAGGAAGAGGACGAGAAATCCCATACTCGTGCGGACCCGATTGAGCATCGGGCACAACAACCACTTCTTCATGAAGCTCTACCAAAGGAGCTTCAATACGAGATGCATTTGGCATTTGTGGAGACAACCCGACTGGACCATCGCAATGACTAACAGGTAACTTTTGAACAACCACATCCAAACATGGTGGAACCATCGTCTTCACAATTCTTAAATATATCACCCAATCATCTTCTGAGGTAATGGAGATCAACCGTCGAACAACTGTTCCATATGTAATATGGGACAACAAACCCTGAATTGATATTCTAGGGTCCTTTATGTCGCAACTAATCTCCTCACAAGCTCGAGCCAAAAGCTTGTCAAAAGATGGTCTTTCATCGAACAACATGGTCACGATCTTCATACCATCAAAAGTAACACTCCCATAAGCATCTATCTCCACCCTTCCTCCATGGTATAATGTTACTAGGCTGTCCATCTATTACAAAAATGGATTACTAACTCAATAATGGCTATATACTTAAGCCTACTAACTTACTAAGTAATAAATATATATTAACTAATAACTATATAGTAAATATTAAATGAACACATCAAACGAAATTACATAATCTATAAATAATGTACGAAAACATTGTATACCTGAGAACGCGTACGAGTCCAGCTAACGGTGGAGAAGGTCAAGTCGGACGAACACCTACGTACAAAAAAACCTATTGTCAGTAAAAAATTTGGCAGCACCTCCCCTGTAAAGTGATGTTTATAGAACCTGCGAATAAACGACAACACGATAGTTGCCAACACAGAAAACATGCAATATCAATGCGCTAAACAAAATGCTAACTACATAATCACTAAGAATGTACTAAACACTAACAATATGCTAAGCAACAAACTAGCTAACTATTTTAATAAACACTAACAACAAAATATCTAACTATTTACTAAACAATAAATAAGTGGATACCTAACTAATTACTAAACACTAACAATAGCTAACAGTTTACAAACTAAGAAATTAAAAAAAATACTGGGCGGTAGTGGGGGCGGGAGCTACCGGGGCCGGAGCGGGCGGTGGTCGATCGTTGGCCGGAGCCAAGCGGGCGGCGGCGAGCTCGGGGCGGCAGAGACTGCGGGCGGCGGGGACTCCGGGCGGCCAAGCGGGCGGCGGCAGGGACTCCGGGCGAGCTCGGGGCGGAGCTGGAGCGGAGCTGGAGCGTGGCGGGCGGCGGCGAGCCGGGCAGGAGCTGGAGCGGGGCGGGCGGGCGGCGGCAGGAACTCCGGGCGAGCTAGGGGCGGGCGGGCGGCGGCAGGGTCTCCGGGCGAGCTCGGGGCGGAGCTCGAGCGGGGCGGGCGCCGGCGAGACGGGCCGGAGCTGGAGCGGGGCGGGCGGGCGGCGGCGAGCCGGAGCTGGGGCAGGCGGCGGCGATTTGGGGACGGCGGCGGCGATTTGGTAACGGCGGCGACGTGATTTGGGAATGAGCAGAGAAGAGAAGAAACGCGCAGAGAGAAAGGCAGTTCGCGGGTATTTCCTAGCTCGGCGCCAAGATCTGTGGCGCCGAGCTAGGTGCCACGCGGGACTGCCACGTCACGAAGCTCGGCGCCATAGGCTGTGGTGCCGAGCTGTGTTACCTCGGTGCCACAGCCTATGGCGTCGAGCATCGGGTCCAAACGTGCAAATAAAATTTCTGGAGGTCCAAACGTAAATTTTTGACTCAAAAGGGGCTAAAAACAAAAAATTCGGGATCTTTTTTGCCCTCCGCAGCGCAGCTGCCGCAGGGAAGGAGGCGGGACCTGCCACTGCCACCGCCAGGCGCCACCAGCCCTGCCCCTCACGCGCTTGTGCGCCTGTCAGCCTGTGCGGCGTGGCCCGCCCGCTGCGTCTTCCTTCCGTAGCAGACTAGCAGTGCAGCAGCACAGCCAAGACAAGAAAGGACCGACCAACCCAGCCCATGCATTCTAGTTGGACCGGGCTTGCCGAACAAGCCGTCCTAATGATCACATTAGTGTAGGTCATTATAAACGAGGAGAATTGCGTGGACTTGAAAACGGCCTCTAACAAGGCTGCCTATGGGGCTGTTTGGTTCAACTTTTTTCTGACCAGCTTTTCTGAAAATCTGGCTGTGGAGAGAATCTGGCTGTAGGGAGAATCTGAGTATCATTACGATTACGTGTGGAGAAAGATAAAGTTGTTCATAGAGCTCAGGATCTAGAAAGTGACGGATTACTACTATTACAACGACTCAACCGATTATGTGTTTATGTTGATTTTAGATGGTTTTTGCCCTAACGAATTTTATAAAAGCTGGCTGAAAAGCTGAGTGTTTGGCAGTCCGCAGCAGCTTTTGGTGGCCAGAAGCTGGCAGAAGCTGAAACAAACAGGCACTATATACTGTGGAGAGAAACGTGTGTAGCTAATGGGGATCAGTGCACCGACTCCCATTATCATGTGTATGTGTGTGTGCGCACGCACGCGTACACAGAAAACACGATGCTACCACTCCGTGTGTGTATATATATATACTATATCAGCAAGTGACCTACCGGCTGTAGTCATATGAAATAACTAAATTAGAGCATCTCCAACAACGTGACCTATAAAAATGCCTTATAATTTAAAAATAAGTAAATTTTATAGAATTTAGGGCACCAACAAAACACTTCACTCCAACAGTAAAGCCCTAAATCTAGATTATAGGGCAGCCCACTACGGTGTAGTATATTTGAGGCACTTGAGAAGGTGCCCTATAGTTTTTTGACAAAATTTGTTGAATTGAGGCACTGTTGGAGTGATTTTTCTTGTGTAGAGCCCTATATTTCAATTTGAGGCACTAGTTTGAGGCATTGTTGGAGATGCTCTTAAAGGGGGTTTTCATTTCCCCGATAGGCCTGTACATATGTGAAACAAAATGGAGCACTGGGATGTGGTTGTACACTTGTAGAGATTAAAGAAAACCGGAAAGAGAAAAATGGAGCACTGGGAGATGTGGCTGTAGTACCACCTGTGTACAAATCAAAGAAAACCGGAAAGAGAAGAAAAGCTGACTGGCACCGTACACGAACACATGGTCCTCGTCTGGGATTCCAATTTTTTTTCATTTAATTTGTGCAGGCCTTTTTCTTTCTTTCTCCCACCTTCTTTCTCATTTCCCTTCTCTCGTCACCAACCCTGACAAACGTGTTTGAACTGCTCTGTTAGGCCATGCGCCCATGCTAGCGTAGCTGTAGATGCACCGTTCGTTTCAGAGGTGCAGTATGCACTGTCCCAGTGCAGGGCACGAAGACGCGTCAACGATTCGTCCTGCCAGTGCCACCCGCCTGGTCTCGTTTCATCCAAGAAATACGTCGATGCTGGCATGTAACTCTCATCAGCCGACTGATGAGTGTGCTAGCGGTTTCACTTATATCACTTTTTTTATCACATGATTAACAATTTATCCCTTACTTTTTTTACTCCTGCAGCAGTTCTCTCTAAATTTTTCTAATATACCCTACTTTAATCATAAAATATCATTTTTATATCTATCCATCATCATTTATCTATTTTTCTCCGAATAACAACTCTGATGTACACGTAGATCCACGCTAGGGGGGGCGTGCTGCTGCTCCCTGCTTGTGGCGGTGTCTTGTGGTTTCTGTCACCAGCTCGTAGAGGATGATTTGGTGGCTATGTTGGTTGACAGAAAAAAAAAAGTCCCCTAAACATCTACAGTGCAAGAGGAGGGAGTGGCCGACGGGAGCTGTTACAGGCAGTCTAATAAAACCTAGCAAGCATAGCAACATGGAATACATTCCATAGGAACCCCAGGCGACTGGCAACCTCGGTTTCGTGTCACCGGCAGTATGAACCCTCTGACCCTCTCCATTTGTTCGACGAATGATGCTGTCCTAGTCATTATCAATAAAACTAAAAAAAAAGTAAAAAGTGTGTCTGCTGCGCTGCAGCATTTTCCAGCCAGCTTGTTTCGTCATAACGAGTTGAGTGCATTGTCCGTCTCTCTTCAGCTTTTTGTGCGGGGTGTGGGTGTGGTGTCCCGCGTTTTCATTCCATTGATTTATTAATCCATATATTAGTTATATATTATATAGTTTAAGAATACGCGTGCACTCTGGTGGTGAACCCTGCTGGGCCTGGGCTGCTGGCCCGTCACGGCAGTGTTGGCGTGCACTATATATACACAGTCACGGCACAGGATCGGAGCACGAGAGCGCAACGCAACAGAGGAGCAAAGGAAAGGAAACAGCAGAGCAGAGGCCACGAGGCCCCCCGCGCGCGCGCGCGCGCGAGAGAGAGAGAGGAGGCGCCGCGGAGCGAGCAGCCGAGCAGCGAGAACGAGCAAAGGCGCGAAGAATGGGGGACGCTCCGCCTCCGCCTCCGTTCGCCATCGTGGGGCCACGCCGCTCCGCCGCGCACTCCTTCCGCCTGCCTCGCCACGGCCGCCGCAAGGTGCACGTGGTCCGGCTCGGCGGCCCTGGCGCGCGCGGCCGCGGCCGCAGCCGCAGCCGCGGGCTCTGGCTCCGGCGGTGGCTGCGGCGCGCGGTGTGGCGCCTCGCCGAGCTCTGCGTGGCGGCGCTGTCTGGCCACGGCCACCCGGGGGCGCCGCCCAGCGCGGCGCACCCGCCGTGGACCGGCGTCGAGCCCTACTTCGCCGCGCCCTTCGTCCCCGTCGCGCGGATGAAGCGCGCGGCAGCGCAGGCCTAGCTAGCTTGCCGCGATCGAGGACAGCCGGCAGAGTTGGTTACCGCTGCTACGACGCCTACGCCTACGCGTGATGACGCCTGAAGTGAAGAGACTTGCTTCGCTCGTGTCGATCTCGGCATGTAGCAGCGAATCATCATGTAGGACAGGGCCAGGGGGCTCTCTCGCTGTGGTGCCCAGTGCGCAATGGCATATAGCACACTCCAGTGACTGTACTTCAATTTTATTGTACTTGTGTCTGCTGCTACTGATAACTAATGAAACATTGCTATCAAATACGATCGTCTAAAACGAGCCGCCGGTGTCGTCCCATGAGATCGCCATATAATAACGCCTCATTTCTGCCTTCGGATCCCGTCCGTGGCCATGCATGGCGTCCGCACGCACGGTAGACGAGCTCGGCCGCTGAGGACGATAATGCGGAGACGTACCGGTACCGGCGACCCGAGACGGTTGGGAGCCGATGGATGGGGTGTCGAGACCCACCCGCCCGCATGCACGCCGCCGTCTTCAATGGCCGCCGGCGGATAAGGATTAAAGCGCAGGCGTCCTGGCGCTGCCGGCCTCACGGGCTCACCCTCAGCACGCACCGCCATGTGCGCGCGCTGCCACGCCCGCCGCCACCGAGCATTTAATCAACGGAGGCGCCCAACCTACCGTGCGTGCACAAGTGTGCTACAAACAAAGCAACATGGCTAGTTGGCTAGCTTCTTCTCAAAACCGGTGAGATCCCCTGTCCTGGCCCCTCCTCCAACCGAGATCTGCCGGGCGATGCCTGATTGGGAGGACAAATCAGATTAGAGGAGCTGCAATGGTGATTAGCTAACAAATTAATAGTCGCTATATGTCGGTGTTTGGACCCCAAGTATCCTAACTAGCAAGTGAAATTTGTGTTGTGTCCTGGTCTAGATAGGTGATGCAAGAAGACACAAGGTTTATTTTGGTTCTGGTAAGATAAAGCCCTAATTTCAGCGACGGAGATGAGACTTGTATTTTTTTTTTTGCACCGAAGTGCTTGTAGTAGGGGTACAAGCTGAGAGAGAGAGAGCCCTAAATCTCTTGGAGTGATTGAGGCAAGTGCCAATGCCGTGAGTGAAGAGTAAACGATTAGTGTTGTGTCTTCCTCCTCCCCCTCTCGGACCCTAGACTCCTTTTATAGTCGTAAGGAGAAGCTCAGGAGTACAAGGGTTGTCGTGCTGCTGTTATGTTTAGAGGAGACGAATCCGACCCCCTATAGCAGTATGGTCGTTGGGATGGTCCTTGTCCTCGATGTTGCTTTTGATAAGGAAAAGGATGTCTGATCCCTGTAACCTATGCTTTTGATCGGGTAGAGCCGAGGTCGGGTCGGGGGCTCGGACACGTACCCGAGTGAAAGTCACCTAGAGGGGGTAGTGAAAGTCACCTAGAGGGGGGGTGAATAGGGCGAAACTGAAATTTACAAAGTTAAACACAACTACAACTCGGGTTAGCGTTAGAAATATAAACGAGTCCGCAAGAGAGGGCGCAAAAACAAATCGCAAGCGAATAAGGAGTGTGACACGTGGATTTGTTTTACCGAGGTTCGGTTCTTGTAAACCTACTCCCCGTTGAGGAGGCCACAAAGGCCGGGTCTTTTTCAACCCCTTCCCTCTCTCAAACGGTCCCTCGGACCGAGTGAGCTTCTCTTCTCAAATCAAACCGGGAACAAAACTTTCCCGCAAGGACCACCACACAATTGGTGTCTCTTGCCTCGTTTACAATTGAGTTTTGATTACAAGAACAAATGAGAAAGAAAAGAAGCGATTCAAGCGTAAGAGCTCAAATGAACACGGCAAATCACTCTCTCTAATCACTAAAGCTTTGTGTGGAGTTGGGAGATAATTTGATCTCTTGGGTGTGCTTTGCAATGAATGCTAGCTCTTGTAATGTGGTTGGAAACTTGAAAACTTGGATGCCTTGAATGTGGGGGTGGTTGGGGTATTTATAGCCCCAACCACCACAAAGTGGTCGTTGGAAGGCTGCAGTCGCATGGCGCACCGGACAGTCCGTTGCGCCACCGGACACTGTCCGGTGCGCCAGCCACGTCAGCGAGCCGTTGGATTCTGACCGTTGGAGCTGGAGTCTTCTGGGCCACCGGACAGTCCGGTGGTGCACCGGACAGGTCCTGTGGACTGTCCGGTGCGCCTTCGCGTGCGTGCCTGACTTCTGCGCCCTCTGGCGCGCATTTAATGCCTCTGCAGGTGACCGTTGGCGCGGAAGGAGCCGTTGCTCCGCTGGCACACCGGACAGTCCGGTGAATTATAGCGGAGCAGCCTCCAGAATTCCCGAAGGTGAGCAGTTTGGAGTTGAAGACCCTAGTGCACCGGACACTGTCCGGTGGCACACCGGACAGTCCGGTGCGCCAAACCAGGGCACACTTCGGTTGACTTTGCTCCTTATATTTGAATCCTTTATTGGTCTTTTTATTGGCTTATTGTGAACCTTTGGTACCTGTAAAATTCATAGACTTGGGCAAACTAGTTAGTTCAATTATTAGTGTTGGGCACAACCACCAAAATCAATTTAGGAATATAGGTGTAAGCCTAATTCCCTTTCAATCTCCCCCTTTTTGGTGATTGATGCCAACACAAACCAAAGCAAGTATAGAAGTACATAATTGAACTTGTTTGCATAATTTAAGTGCAAAGGTTACTTGGAATTGAGCCAATATAAATACTTATAAGATGCGCATGGATTGTTTCTTTAATTTTTGGCATTTTGGACCACGCTTGCACCACATGTTTTGTTTTTGCAAATTCTTTTTGTAAATCCTTTTCAAAGTCTTTTTGCAAATAGTCAAAGGTAAATGAATAAGATTTTGAGAAGCATTTTCAAGATTTGAAATTTTCTCCCCCTATTTCAAATGCTTTTCCTTTGACTTAAACAAAACTCCCCCTCAATAAATTCTCCTCTTAGTGTTCAAGAGGGTTTTAAGACATCAATTTTGAAAGAGCTATTTTCTCCTCTTTTTGAACACAATAAGATACCCATTTGAAATTTACCAATCGAAAAGCATTAGTTTTAAAAATAGGATGGTGGTGCGGTCCTTTTGCTTTGGGCTAATACTTTCTCCCCCTTTGGCATGAATCGCCAAAAACGGATACTTAGAGTGAAATATAAGCCCTTTCCTAACTACTTTCTTCCCTTTGGCAAATAAAACATATGAGTGAAGATTATACCAACGACGGAGAGATGCTTGGAGCGACGGCGAAGGATGAGAGTGGAGTGGAAGCCTTTGTCTTCGCCGAAGACTCCAATTCCCTTTCAATATACCTATGACTTGGTTTTAAATTCACTTGAACACACATTAGTCATAGCATATATAAAAGAGACATGATCAAAGATATATTCATGAGCTATGTGTGCAAGACATTAAAAGAAATTCCTAGAATCAAGAATATTTAACTCATGCCTAAGTTTGGTAAAAGTTTGTTCATCTAGTGGCTTGGTAAAGATATCGGCTAATTGATCTTTAGTGTTAATATAAGTAATCTCGATATCCCCCTTTTGTTGGTGATCCCTAAGAAAATGATACCGAATGACTATGTGTTTAGTGCGGCTATGCTCAACGGGATTGTCCGCCATGTGGATTGCACTCTCATTATCACATAGAAGAGGAACTTTGGTTAATTTGTAACCATAGTCCCGCAGGGTTTGCCTCATCCAAAGCAATTGCGCGCAACAATGTCCTGCGGCAATGTACTCGGCTTCGGCGGTTGAAAGAGCGACCGAATTTTGCTTCTTTGAAGTCCAAGACACCAAGGATCTTCCCAAGAACTGGCAAGTCCCTGATGTGCTCTTTCTATTAATTTTGCACCCCGCCCAATCGGCATCCGAATAACCAATTAAATCAAATGTGGATCCCCGAGGGTACCAAAGCCCAAACTTAGGAGTATAAGCCAAATATCTCAAAATTCGTTTTACGGCCGTAAGGTGAGATTCCTTAGGGTCGGATTGGAATCTTGCACACATGCATACGGAAAGCATAATATCCGGTCGAGATGCACATAAATAGAGTAATAAACCTATCATCGACCGGTATACCTTTTGATCGACGGATTTACCTCCCGTGTCGAGGTCGAGATGCCCATTGGTTCCCATGGGAGTCTTGATGGGCTTGGCATCCTTCATTCCAAACTTGTTTAAAATGTCTTGAGTATACTTCGTTTGGCAAATGAAGGTGCCCTCTTGGAGTTGCTTTACTTGAAATCCCAACAAATACTTCAACTCCCCCATCATCGACATCTCGAATTTCTGTGTCATGATCCTACTAAATTTCTCACATGTAGATTCGTTAGTAGACCCAAATATAATATCATCAATATAAATTTGGCATACGAACAAATCATTTGCAAGAGTCTTAGTAAATAAAGTAGGATCGGCCTTGCCGACTTTGAAGCCATTAGCAATAAGGAAATCTCTAAGGCATTCATACCATGCTCTTGGGGCTTGCTTGAGCCCATAAAGCGCCTTAGAGAGCCTATAGACATGGTTAGGGTACTCACTGTCTTCAAAGCCGGGAGGTTGCTCAACATAGACTTCTTCCTTGATTGGTCCATTGAGGAAGGCACTCTTCACGTCCATTTGGTAGAGCTTGAAGCCATGGTAAGCAGCATAGGCTAATAATATGCGAATTGACTCAAGCCTAGCTACGGGTGCATAGGTTTCACCAAAATCCAAACCTTCGACTTGTGAATACCCCTTGGCCACAAGTCGAGCTTTGTTCCTTGTCACCACACTATGCTCGTCTTGTTTGTTGCGGAAGACCCATTTGGTTCCTACAACATTTTGATTAGAACGTGTAACTAAATGTCATACCTCATTCCTAGTGAAGTTGTTGAGCTCCTCTTGCATCGCCATTACCCAATCCGAATCTTGGAGTGCTTCCTCTACCCTGTGTGGCTCAATAGAGGAAACAAAAGAGTAATGCTCACAAAAGTGTGCAACACGAGATCTAGTGGTTACTCCCTTATGAATGTCGCCGAGGATGGTGTCGACGGGGTGATCTCGTTGGATTGCTTGGTGGACCCTTGGGTGTGGCAGCCTTGGTTTTTCATCCTCCTTGTCTTGATCATTTGCATCTCCCCCTCGATCATTGCCATCATTTTGAGGTAGCTCATCATTTTGATTTTCTCCTTCATCAATTTGAGCCTCGTCCTCATTTTGAGTTGGTGGAGATGCTTGCGTGGAGGAGGATGGTTGATTTTGTGCTTGAATGGGCTCTTCGGATTCCTTAGGACACACATCCCCAATGGACATGTTCCTTAGCGCGATGCATGGAGCCTCTTCTTTACCTATCTCATCAAGATCAACTTGCTCTACTTGAGAGCCGTTAGTCTCATCAAACACAACGTCACAAGAAACTTCAACAAGTCCTAAGGACTTGTTAAAGACTCTATATGCCCTTGTGTTTGAGTCATATCCTAATAAAAAGCCTTCTACAGTCTTAGGAGCAAATTTAGATTTTCTACCTCTTTTAACAAGAATAAAACATTTGCTACCAAAGACTCTAAAATATGAAATATTTGGCTTTTAATCGGTTAGGAGTTCGTATGATGTCTTCTTGAGGATTCGGTGTAGATACAACCGGTTGATGGCGTAGCAAGCGGTGTTAACCGCCTCGGCCCAAAACCGATCCGGCGTCTTGTACTCATCAAACATGGTTCTTGCCATGTCCAAAAGAGTTCGATTCTTCCTCTCTACTACACCATTTTGTTGTGGGGTGTAGGGAGAAGAGAACTCATGCTTGATACCCTCCTCCTCAAGGAAGCCTTCAATTTGAGAGTTCTTGAACTCCGTCCCGTTGTCGCTTCTAATTTTCTTGATCCTCAAGCCGAACTCATTTTGAGCCCGTCTCAAGAATCCCTTTAAAGTCTCTTAGGTTTGTGATTTTTCCTGCAAAAAGAACACCCAAGTGAAGCGAGAATAATCATCCACAATAACTAGATAGTACTTACTCCCGCCGATGCTTTTGTAAGCGATCGGGCCGAATAAATCCATGTGTAGGAGCTCTAGTGGCCTATCAGTCGTCATGATGTTCTTATGTGGATGATGAACACCAACTTGCTTCCCAGCTTGGCATGCGCTACAAATCCTGTCTTTCTCAAAATGAACATTTGTTAATCCTAAAATGTGTTCTCCCTTTAGAAGCTTATGAAGATTCTTCATTCCAACATGGGCCAGTCGGCGGTGCCAGAGCCAATCCATGTTAGTCTTAGCAATTAAGCAAGTGTCGAGTTCAGCTCTATCAAATCTACCAAGTATAGCTGACCCTCTAACACTTCCTTAAATGCTATTGAATCATCACTTCTTCTAAAGACAGTGACACCTACATAAGTAAAGAGACAGTTGTAGCCCATTTGACATAATTGAGATACGGAAAGCAAATTGTAATCTAATGAATCAACGAGAAAAATATTGGAAATGGAATGGTCAGGAGATATAGCAATTTTACCCAAGCCTTTGACCAAACCTTGGTTCCCATCCCTGAATGTGATAGCTCGTTGGGGATCTTGGTTTTTCTCGTATGAGGAGAACATTTTCTTCTCTCCTGTCATGTGGTTTGTGCACCCGCTATCGATGATCCAACTTGTGCCCCCGGATGCATAAACCTACAAAACAAATTTAGTTCTTGACTTTAGGTACCCAAACAGTTTTGGGTCCTTTGGCATTAGAAACAAGAACTTTGGGTACCCAAACACAAGTCTTGGAGCCCTTGTGTTTGCCCCCAACAAACTTGGCAACTACCTTGCCGGATTTGTTAGTAAGCACATATGATGCATCAAAAGTTTTAAATGAAATGCTATGGTCATTTGATGCAGTAGGAGTTTTCTTCTTAGGCAACTTAGCATGAGTTGGTTGCCTAGAGCTAGATGTCTCACCCTTACACATAAAAGCATGATTAGGGCCAGAGTGAGACTTCCTAGAATGAATTCTCCTAATTTTGTGCTCGGGATAACCGACAGGGTACAAAATGTAACCCTCGTTATTCTGAGGCATGGGAGCCTTACCCTTAACAAAGTTGGACAATTTCTTAGGAGGGGCATTAAGTTTGACATTGTCTCCCCTTTGGAAGCCAATGTCATCCTTAATGTCAGAGCGTCTCCCATTATAGAGCATACTTCTAGCAAATTTAAACTTTTCATTTTCTAAGTTATGCTCGGCAATTTTAGCATCTAATTTTGCTATATGATCATTTTGTTGTTTAATTAAAGCCATATGATCATGAATAGTATCAATATCAACATCTCTACATCTAGTGCAAATGGACATATGCTCAACGATAGATGTAGAGGGTTTGCTAGAATTAAGTTCAACAATCTTAGCACGTAAAATGTCATTGTTATCCCTAAGATTGGAAATTGTAATATTGCAAACATCTAATTCTTTAGCCTTAGCAAGCAATTTTTCATTTTCATTACTAAGGCTAGCAAGAGAAATGTTTAATTCTTCAATCTTAGCAAGTAAGTCATCATTATTATTTCTAAGATTGGGAATTAAAACATTTGAATCAACCTTAGATAATAAATTAGCATTCTCATTTCTAAGGTTGTCAATAGTCTCATGACAAGTGCTTAGCTCACTAGATAGTTTTTCACATTTTTCTACTTCTAGAGCATAAGCATTTTTAACCTTAACATGCTTCTTATTTTCTTTAATGAGGAAGTCCTCTTGAGAATCCAAGAGATCATCCTTCTCATGAATAGCACTAATCAATTCATTTAATTTTTCTTTTTGTTGCATGTTTAGGGTGGCAAAAAGAGTGCGCAAGTTATCCTCCTCATTTCTAGCATCATCCTCATTACTAGAGGTTTCATATTTAGTGGAGGATCTTGATTTTACCTTCTTTTTGTCGTCCTTCGCCATGAGGCACTTGTGGCCGACGTTGGGGAAGAGAAGTCCCTTGGTGACGGCGATGTTGGCAGCGTCCTCGTCGGAGGAGGAGTCGGTGGAGCTCTCGTCGGAGTCCCACTCGCGGCACACATCGGCATCGCCGCCCTTCTTCTTATGATATCTCTTCTTCTCCTTTCTTCTCCCCTTCTTGTCGTTGTCCCTGTCACTATCACTTGATAATGGATATTTGGCAATAAAATGATCGGGCTTACCACATTTGTAACACACTTTCTTGGAGCGGAGCTTGTAATCTTTCTCACTCCTTTGCTTGAGGATTTGGCAAAAGCTCTTGATGATGAGCGCCATTTCCTCGTTGTCGAGCTTTGAGGCGTCGATTGGTTGTCTACTTGGTGTAGACTCCTCCTTCTTTTCCTCCGTCGCCTTAAGTGCCACCGGTTGTGCTTCGGACATGGAGGGATCATCTAGCTCATTAATCTTCTTTGAGCCCTTGATCATATACTCAAAGCTCACAAAATTCCCGATTACTTCCTCGGGAGTCATTAGTGTATATCTAGGATTGCCACGAATTAATTGTACTTGAGTAGGGTTAAGGAAAATAAGTGATCTTAGAATAACCTTAACCACCTCGTGGTCATCCCATTTCTTGCTCCCGAGGTTGCGCACTTGATTCACCAAGGTTTTGAGCCGGTTATACATGTCTTGGGGCTCCTCTCCTTGGCGAAGACGAAAGCGACCGAGCTCCCCCTCGATCGTTTCCCGCTTGGTGATCTTGGTGAGTTCATCACCCTCGTGCGCGGTCTTAAGCATATCCCTAACTTCCTTGGCGCTCTTTAATCCTTGCACTTGTTGTACTCCTCCCTACTTAGAGAGGCGAGGAGTATGGTTGTGGCTTGGGAGTTGAAGTGCTCGATTTGGGCTACCTCGTCCTCATCATAATCCTCATCCCCTACAGATGGTACCTGTGCTCCAAACTCAACAACATTCCATATACTTTTGTGGAGTGAGGTTAGATGAAATTTCATTAAATCACTCCACCTAGCATAATCTTCACCGTCAAAGGTTGGCGGTTTGCCTAATGGAACGGAAAGTAATGGAGTATGTCTAGAAGTACGAGGGTAGTGTAAGGGGATCTTACTAAACTTCTTGCGCTCATGGCGCTTAGAAGTTACGGAGGGCACGTCGGAGCCGGAGGTGGAAGGTGATGAAGTGTCGGTCTCGTAGTAGACCACCTTCCTCATCTTCTTTTTCTTGTCGCCACTCTGATGCGACTTGTGCGAAGATGCTTTCTTCTCCTTCCCTTTCTTTTTGTTGCGTGACTCTTCCGATGAAGCCTTCCCGTGGCTTGTAGTGGGCTTGTCGCCGATGGGCTTGTCGCCGGTCACCATCTCCCTCTTGGCGTGTTCTCCAGACATCACTTCGAGCGGTTAAGCTCTAATGAAGCACCGTGCTCTGATACCAATTGAAAGTCGCCTAGAGGGGGTGAATAGGGCGAAACTGAAATTTACAAAGTTAAACACAACTACAACCCGGGTTAGCGTTAGAAATATAAACGAGTCCGCGAGAGAGGGCGCAAAAACAAATCGCAAGCGAATAAGGAGTGTGACACGTGGATTTGTTTTACCGAGGTTCGGTTCTTGTAAACCTACTCCCCGTTGAGGAGGCCACAAAGGCCGGGTCTTTTTCAACCCCTTCCCTCTCTCAAACGGTCTCTCGGACCGAGTGAGCTTCTCTTCTCAAATCAAACCGGGAACAAAACTTTCCCGCAAGGACCACCACACAATTGGTGTCTCTTGCCTCGGTTACAATTGAGTTTTGATCACAAGAACAAATGAGAAAGAAAAGAAGCGATCCAAGCGTAAGAGCTCAAATGAACACGGCAAATCACTCTCTCTAATCACTAAAGCTTTGTGTGGAGTTGGGAGAGGATTTGATCTCTTGGGTGTGCTTTGCAATGAATGCTAGCTCTTGTAATGTGGTTGGAAACTTGAAAACTTGGATGCCTTGAATGTGGGGGTGGTTGGGGTATTTATAGCCCCAACCACCACAAAGTGGCCGTTAGAAGGCTGCAGTCGCATGGCGCACTGGACACTGTCCGGTGCGCTAGCCACGTCAGCGAGCCGTTGGATTCTGACCGTTAGAGCTGGAGTCTTCTGGGCCACCGGACGGTGGTGCACCGGACAGGTCCTATGGACTGTCCGGTGCGCCTTCACCCGCGTGCCTGACTTCTGCGCCCTCTGGCGCCGTGGCGCGCATTTAATGCCTCTGCAGGTGACCGTTGGCGCGGAAGGAGTCGTTGCTCCGCTGGCACACCGGACAGTCCGGTGTGCACCGAACATGTCCAGTGAATTATAGCGAAGCAGCCTCCAGAATTCCCGAAGGTGAGCAGTTTGGAGTTGAAGACCCTGGTGCACCGGACACTGTCCGGTGGTGCACCGGACACTGTCCGGTGGCACACCGAACAGTCCGGTGCGCCAAACCAGGGCACACTTCGGTTGACTTTGCTCCTTATATTTGAATCCTTTCTTGGTCTTTTTATTGGCTTATTGTGAACCTTTGGTACCTATAAAATTCATAGACTTGGGCAAACTAGTTAGTCCAATTATTAGTGTTGGGCAATTCAACCACCAAAATCAATTTAGGAATATAGGTGTAAGCCTAATTCCCTTTCACCGAGCCTGTCCTATTTAGAAGTATGTCGAATCGTAGTGGTTAAACTAGCGCCTGACATATGGTGAAAAGTGTGTGGTAATCTGCCTCGTGCATCATCCGGGATGGCGGAAAGCGGATTGGATACCGGCCTTGTGGTTATTGTAGCCATTACGTCTTCAGCGGGGTTCGTGCGAGGGCCGACGGTAGAGCTCGAGCAAGACTTCACCCAAGACCAAGGCTGAGTCGGCGCACGGGTACGCAGTCATGCCTGGAGTAGTTGGAATAGCCGTCAGAGTGGTCTGCTACGGGATTTGTGAGAGAGTTGGTGGCATTTAATGCGCCCTTGCCAGGACAGTTGGTCGAGGCTAAGCTCGGGAGGCCGAGGCCTTGACTAGACGTCACTTGTTTCGCTTGAAGTTGTTGAAACAGTAACCGGAGTGGGGGGAATAGTGCTCGGTATTCGCGCCCATGCATCATCGTGGGCGGTGAAAGTAGATTTGACTGTGGTCGCATCATTCTTTGTTGACTTCAGCGTCTTCAGCGGGGCAGGTGTTTTGTACAGTACGTGTTAAATGCATACGTCTTGATGTTCTGAGAAGTTGGTCGAGGTCGAGCTCATGCATCATTGTGGGCGGTGAAAGTAGATTTGACCATGGTCGCATCGTTCGTTGTTGACTTCGGCGTCTTCGGCGGGGCAGGTGTTCGTACAGTGTGCGTTAAATGCATATGTCCTGATGTTCTGAGAAGTTGGCCGAGGCCGAGCTCGTACCTCGCCTGAGATGCCCTCAGGTGAGGCAGATATACGTTTTCCGTCCAAGGGTGCCCTCGAGTGAGTTACGAACCCACACAGACATAGTGTTCGTCCAAGTTTGGGCTCGGGCGAAACGTATTGGTGAGACCGGCGCGCTGAGCCTTGGGCAAATCATGATTTTGGTCCTGCCTGACTTTGGAGGCTAGGGAGCGTGTTTTGCTCTGTGATTTCATGGTACTTGGGTGTCTTAGGATCTGTTTGGTTCAGCTTTTTTCTAACCAGCTTTTTTGGAAATCTGGCTGTGGAGAGAATCTGGCTGTATAGAGAATCTGAGTATTATTAGAATTACGTACGGAGGAAGATAAATGTGTCCATAAAACTCAGGATCTAGAAAGTGACAGATTCTTACTATTGCAACGACTCAACCGATTATGTGTTTATGTTAATTTTGAATGGTTTTTAACCAAATAAATTTTATAGAAGCTGAATGAAAAGCTGAGCGTTTGACAGTCTGTATCAGCTTTTGGTGGCCAGAAGCTCCAAAAAGCTGAAACAGACAGGGGCTTAGTACGTTTAGGGATATAACGAGGAACATAACATTGCCCCCTCTGCCACTCCCTGTCTTCGCCACCGGCCACTTCACTTCACTTGCATTGCATGTCACCGGGGATTCTAGTATTATTGCTGCAAGACCAGACCAGCACAGATCGCACGTTGCGCCGCAGTGCTGATTGGCAGGTTGATCGATGGGCTAGCTCTGGGCTCCGTCCCCCAGATGATCCAATCCAGTCAGGTGTAGTACAGTAATACCAGTTATATAAATAAAAACAAATAAATAAATAAATCACGAGATAGGGCGAATGCACTGTTGCAAACGACAACGGAGGAGAGCACATGGCATCTCCCCAGGCAGTAGTAATAATCAGAGAGAGAGGTCACAGAGCTGTATCAGGAGGCGCTCAAAGGATCTGATGTGGCCTCAAAGGTGCGTAGAAAACATCACTGCTAGTCATCAGGTATGGCACAGGCCGCCACTAAAAACTCCGCGGCCGCAATGGGAGGGGAGCAGCAACCACCACGGGAACGGGTTTATTATCAGTCGAAGTCTAGGAACTCCATCCGTTTCCTCATCGTGCCTTTCAGTTCCCTTGCTTCCCGCTCCGCCTTCTCAGCCTGGATGATGGAAGGAGAAAACAGATACCACTAGTAAGGACACAGTGACAACGTGGATGGAGAGAGTCAGGTTCCTTTGTCTACGCGTAAAAGGTAAGCCATACACACATATTTCACCGGCTGATTGCTACTACTAGAGTATGAGGAGCCAGAAACCTGAAGTCCCTTTCGAATTCTTTATAGCCTAGGAGCAGTTTTTCGGGGGACAGAAAAGACTGACTGTTTCTCCTAGGAACTGCGTTCTGGAATAGGGTAAAACATTTGTTTTGCTCCCATGTTGTTCCCAGGTTTGTATGAGTATTCCTTCCTTTTTGTCAGAAGTAAAATTGGTTTTGTCCAAATTGCACTAATGCTCCGTTTGGATGTTGATATTGGAGAGGATAAAATTGAATTTGGTTGAATACCAAATCAGGCATGGTATTGAAATGAGAGATAATTTCAATTCTATTGTTTGGATGTCACAGAATTGGAGTTTGGAATTGTGTGGTCTAATTTCACGCAATACGTATTGGGAGAGTGTGTTTCTAGTTATAGTCTAATTCCATGGAATTGAGCCTCTGATACCAAATCTCAATTCCACGTGCAACCAAACAATAGAATTTAGAAAAGCTGATTCCAATTTCTAATTCTGTGATCCAATATCTATATCCAAACTGGGTATAATGGAATTGCTGCCTCCATATGAACAGGACTCACTAGCCTTCTAAACCCTTTTTAAAATAAATAAAGTAGGGCCAATCTCAGAGTGCCTACAATCTAATACAGGCAAGCCTACTGTTATGGTCGCTAGATCGGTGAGGGATTGAAGAGGGGTATCGATGGGCACAAACACCGACCGAGGGCCTCGTCAGGGCCTAAGGAGGCCCACGGAGGGGCTGCGGCAGCAGCAGCCATGGGCCCTCAAAGGGAGATTAGATAAGGATAATTAGAGATAAGATTAGAAGATTAGTTGAGATTATTTAGGAGATTAGTTGATTATCTAGGAAGGTTATCAGTTAGTAGTTTGTTGAGAGTTTTTAGGAGATAAAGATCTCTAGTTAGATAGGGGCGGCCAACCGGCCTATTTATGTAATCAATTGATGAGAAATAAAGCAGGCAATAATTAGAATGGAGAATCCCTCCTCTTGCTCGGCCGTGGGCAGAGGCCCCCGGCCGACGTTCTCTGCCCATGACCGAGCAAGAGGAGGGTTTCTCCCTTCTAATTCTTGCTTGCTTTATTTCTCATCAATTGATTACATAAATAGGCCGGTTGACCGCCCCTATCTAGCTAGAGATCCTTATCTCCTAAAAACTCTCAACAAACTACTAACTGATAACCTTCCTAGATAATCTCAACTAATCTCCTAAATAATCTCAACTAATCTTCTAATCTTATCTCTAATTATCCTTATCTAATCCCCCTTGGAGGGCCCATGGCTGCTGCTGCCGCAGCCCCTCCGTGGGCCTCCTTAGGCCCTGACACTACACCCCTCCTGGACAAGCAGCTCGTCCTCGAGCTGCCGTATAACGGATGCTCAAAGACTGAGTCTACTTGACCCAAAACCAGACACCTAGAAGACAAACCTTTTACATCTCGGCTTATCTTATTATTCCGAATCTGATTTTTTTACCCCATAAGATAAGGCGGACACGCACGTGTGCAGCCACCTGGATCCCATGGACGCCATCTGCACGAAAGGGGAGCACATGGATGGGCACCTGGAATAGGTCGCAACAATAACCAGCGGAGGCGCCCTCGTGGCGGCCGGTAGCGGAATGTGGTGGCGCTAAATAGTGCGCCCTTGTTGATGACAAGGTTAGTGCCTTCCCTACCGCCGCTGCCGTAAAGTTGAAGTTCGTCGACCGCGGGACACGTACCATGCTCGCACTTGGAGATAGCGGCCCGGTGCCACTGCTGATGGCCGTCCGACAGGGCGAGGTCCCACCCCCGTGTGCCGAGGTCAACCGTCACCAAGGCTGCCTCGAGCATCTGCCGGCGCATCTCCCGCACTCTCCGTCGTGCAAGGAAGCCACGAGCAGCAGCTTGTATGCCCACAGCCGCCGACGTCCGAAGCCGTGTGGACAACGCCAGTTGGTGTTGCTCATGTTGCACTGCTGCCTTGATTTGCAGCAGCCCTTGCTCAACCTTCTAGAGCGTGGCTTGCATCTTTGTGAGATCAGCCCTTATGTTGGTCCACAAATCCCCCATCGATGGAGCTGGTGGTTGCTGAGTCGTGGCTGCCCCTAGTGGCGTCACCCATGGGGACGGAGACACCGTCAACGAAGATGATGTGATGAAATTTGGCATTGTCCCTGGGGATGGGCACGTCGGCGTCCAGGATGTGGTGACAAAATTGGCAGGCGATGCTGCCCATGGAGATAGGGACGCCGGTTGCCAGGATGGCGTGACGAAGGTGGCATGCGGCGCAGCCCATGGAGATGGGGACGTCGGTTGCCAGGACGGCGTGACGAAGGTGACATGCGGCGCTGTCCATGGAGATGGGGACGCCGATTGCCAGGATGACGCCGCGAAATTGGCAGCAGAAGCCATGGGATCAGATCGAAACCCAAGCTAGCCGATACCAGATGTTATGGTCGCTAGATCGGTGAGGGATTGGAGAGGGGTATCGATGGGCACAAACACCGACCGAGGGCCTCTGCCCACGACCGAGCAAGAGGAGGGTTTCTCCCTTCTAATTCTTGCCTGCTTTATTTCTCATCCATTGATTACATAAATAGGCCGGTTGACCGCCCTATCTAACTTGAGATTCTTATCTCCTAAAAACTCTCAACAAACTACTATCTGATAACCTTCCTAGATAATCTCAACTAACCTCCTAAATAATCTCAACTAATCTTCTAATCTTATCTCTAATTATCCTTATCTAATCCCCCTTGGAGGGCCCATGGCTGCTGCTGCCGCAGCCCCTCCGTGGGCCTCCTTAGGCCCTGACACCTACATTCCAAGAAAAATATTTTTTTGTTAATGTTTGGATTTTGGAAGGAGAAACGTGGTCCAACATTACACACAAGCTGTCATGTACGGCCACACATGGCGTAGGAGAGCCCGCGATGTGCGCCGGGCTGAGCAGGCAGCAAAGGCACAGGCGCAGCAGGTGAGTGGCTAGGAGTAGGGGTGTAATCGGGTCGAATACGGACAGATATCAATGAAATCATATTTGTTTTCATATTTTTAGTCGGATTCGAATTCGAATACGGATAGCTTCGAATACGAATACAAATACGGATGTTCTCGAATACAAATACGGTTAGTCGTGGATCGAATACGGAGCTAATCGGACACGGATAGCGTCGATAACGAATATTTTTGTCGGATATCGTGTAAGACACCATTCCACACATATCATAGTTGTAATCATTTAGCCCCTACTTTAGTCCAAAATTTTTTGAGGATTATATGTGCACATATGCTACACCTCCATAAAAATCCATGGGTTTCTAAGGCTATTTTGAGTATTATTAATTTCTTTATGTAGAAAATCATTAAAATGCAATTAAAATCATAAAATATTGAGAACTATGATATGTGGTTTCACGTGTTATTATGATATGTGGTTTCACTTATTATTACGGTGGTTGTAATCATTACGGGTTTCACAAATAAGTGGAAATAAAATGAAATAATTGATGACATCTTGTGGTTTTTATGGTTCAAACATTTTTGAGGATGCTATATGGACATATGTTACTCATACACCAAATTTCGTGAATTTCTGAGACTATTTGTATATTATTAATTTCTTTTTGCAGAAAATCATCAAAATGCATTTAAATCCATAAAATATTATAGTATCGACCAAAAATTGCAAATAAGTTATCAATACTAATAAACATTCCATGAGAAGATAACCTCAAGTCCCTACATGAAAATGAGAAAGTGAAGTAAAGGTTATGTTGAAACTTGGATACTTAAGCTGATTTCACGTGTAACTCACACAACAAGTGTAAGAAAATGAAAAGAATCACTGGCATCTTATGGACTTTATGGCCCAAACATTTTTTAGAATTTTATATAGACAAATGTTAACCCTCCGTCAAATTTTATGAATTTCTAAGGCTATTTGTGTATTATTAATTTCTTTCTAAAAAATCATCAAAATGTAATTAAAATCATAAAATAATCTAGTGTCTACCAAAAATTGCAAATAAGTTACCAGGACCAATAAACATTCTATTAAAGATAATATGAAGTCCCTATGTGAAAATAATAAAGTGAAGTATTGATTATGTTAAATTTGGATAGTTAAGGTGATATCACATGTAACTCACATAACAAGTGAAAGTGAATTGAAAGAAATGTTGGCAATCTTTAGATTTTATGGCCCAACATTTTTGAGGATGCTATATGGGCATATATTGCTCCTCCATCAAATTGCATGATTTTTTGAGACTATTTGTGTATTATTATAATTTTTTCTACAGAAAATTATCAAAATGCATTTAAATTCATAAAATATTCCACTATCAACCGAAAATTGCAAATATGTTACCAGGAACAATAAACATTATATAAGAACATAACCTTAAATCCCCATATGAAAATGATAAAGTGAAGTATTGATTATGTTGAAACTTGGATATTTAGGGCGATTCCATATGTAACTATCCGAATATCTGAAATCTGGTAAGATATCTGGGTAGATGTCCGGATATCCGAAATATGAAATCCGGACAGTTATCCGAGAAGATATCCGGATATCCAAAATCCGACGGATATCAGTCATATCATATTCGTATCCGATATCCGAACTTAACTATCCGAATTCGAATCCGAAATCCGAAAATTATGGGGATATCCGAAAAAAACTATCCAACCGAATAATTAGCCTCTTCGGACGGTCGGATGGTCGGATAATATCCGTACCGTTTACACCCCTAGCTAGGAGGGAAAGTAGCCACCTGATTGATTGTGCATGCAGCAAACATAGAAGGCGACCGCCTGATTGATTGTGCATGCAGCAAACATAGAAGGAGATTGGCTAGGAGAGAAAGTAGCTAGCTGATTAGTATCCTTCCTATTTGATTAGTCTTCAATCAAGGAGAACCTTCTCCATTTGTGTAAGCCGCTGGCTATATATAGCCATGTATGGTGGCACTTTGAAATCAATCAAGAATTCACCTATCAAGTCTCTCCCTCTCTTCTCTTAAGCCGGCGACCAGGAGAACCTCTCCAGTCGACGTGTAGCTCGGCGTGGGGGTATAACCCTGCCGACAACCACGGATCAAAGCTACGAGCTTCGTAGCCGAGGTCCTCCTACCTTGAGCACTACCGCCCTTGACAACCTGGTATCACGAAGCCGACGATCCTCGTCTTCTTCACAACCATCAACATCCACCACCGTAGCCACTAAACAGCCCTCGACCCCACCCTCGCCCTCAGCCTCTACCACTTCCACCAGTCACTCCAACACCATGTCGGAACCATCCATGGTCGACCTCATGGAGATGATGAAATCCTGGCATTCGGAGCTCAAGATGGAGATCAAAGAGATGAAGATTGAGATAGCTTTCATGAAGGAGAAGGCATCCTCGTCATCCGGCATCGGTGGCGGCATTCGCTTGGAGCCTCCTCGCGAACCGGATCGATCCCCCAGGTTCCAGAAGTGGGACTTTCCCCGTTTTGACGGCAAGTCTGACCCGCGCCTCTTCATCAACAAGTGTGAGTCCTATTTTCGTCAGCAACGTACCATGGCCGAGGAACGCGTCTGGATGGCGACATACAACCTCGAAGACGTTGCCCAGGAGTGGTTCATGCAACTTCAGGAAGACGAAGGCACGCCGTTGTGGGGACGATTCAAAGATCTCATTGATCTGCGATTCGGGTCGGCGCTACGTTCGACGCCCCTCTTCGAGCTGACGGAGTGCCGACGCACCGGGACGGTGGAGGAATACTCCAACCGCTTCCAGAGCCTCCTCTTCCGCGCCGGGCGGCTTGACGAATCTCAGCGAGTCCAGCTTTTCACCGGCGGTCTGCTCCCACCACTCAGCCACGCCGTCCAACTTCACAACCCGGAGACGCTGGCCGCGGCCATGAGCCTCGCCCGGCAAGTGGAGTTGATGGAGCTCGACAAGATGGCGGCGGCCCTGGCCAAACCGGCGCATCGCGCGCTCCCGGCCACCATGAAACCACAGCAGGCGTTGGCCGTACCACAGGCGCCCCCGCTCCTCGCGATACCGGCACCGCCGGCGGGTGCTGCACCAGCCACACGCGAGCGACAGCCGGGCCGTCGTCTCTCCGTGGAAGAACAGCAGGAACGCCGTCGACTCGGGTTGTGCTTCAACTGCGATGAGAAGTACTCCCGCGGCCACAACCGCACCTGTCGCCTCCTCTTCTACATCGACGGCGTTGAACTTGAGATGGCAGACAACGCCGCAGGCGATGCTGTTCCAGCGGGGGAGGCCCCCATCTACTCCCTACATGCAGTGGCCGGGGTGCCCACCTTCGACACGCTGCAAGTCCGCGCGTTCCTCGGGACCGCAGTGCTGGTCGCCCTCCTTGACACGGGATCAACGCACAACTTCATCGGAGAGCGTGCAGCGCACCGTTCCGGGCTGCACATCCAACCGCACCCACGACTCACCGCCACCGTGGCCAACGGCGAGCGCATCATTTGCCCGGGGGTCATCCGCGATGCGCCGATCAGGGTGCATGGCGACACATTCCACGTCGACCTCTTCGTCATGCCCTTGGCCGGTTTCGACCTCGTCCTCGGCACGCAGTGGTTGGGCACCCTCGGGCCCATCGTCTAGGACGTCGCCGCGCGGACCATGCAGTTCCAGCGCGAGGGCCGCGCTGTCTGTTGGACCGGCCTCACCCCCTCGGACAAGCCGGGCCTCCGCACAGTCACGGCGATTCCGGCGCCGATGCTACAGCTCCAGTCTGCCCAGGAGCCCCTCCTCGACGCCCTCCTCCACTCCCTTGGCGACGTCTTCACCGAGCCCCGCGGACTTCCACCCAAACGCTCCCGTGACCACCGCATCATCCTCAAACCGAGAGCGCTGTCGGTGGCGGTCCGTCCGTACCGATACCCGGCGGCGCACAAGGACGAGCTCGAACGGCAGTGCACCGCCATGATCGAGCAGGGCATTGTCCGACGCAGCGACTCGGCGTTCTCATCACCAGTACTCCTCGTCAAGAAGCCGGACGGCTCCTGGCGTTTCTGCGTCGACTACAAGGCGCTGAACGCGCTCACCGTCAAGGACGCATTCCCGATTCCGGTGGTGGACGAGTTGCTGGACGAGCTCCACGGCGCGAAATTCTTCACCAAGCTCGACCTACGCTCGGGCTACCACCAGGTCCGGATGCGCCCGGAGGACGTCCACATGACGGCCTTCCGCGCCCACGACGGCCTTTACGAGTTCCTGGTGATGCCGTTCGGGCTGTGCAACGCCCCGGCGACGTTCCAGGCCTTGATAAATGACGTGCTGCGACCATTTCTTCGTCGGTTTGTTCTTGTGTTCTTTGACGACATTTTGATCTACAGTAAGAGCTGGGGAGAACACCTTCTACACCTCCGCGTTGTCCTCGAGGAGCTCCAAGGCCACCAGCTGTTCCTGAAACGCACCAAGTGTGCGTTCGGCGCGACGAAGGTCGGCTACCTCGGCCACGTCATCTCCTAGGCAGGCGTCGCCATGGATCCGGCCAAGGTCCAGGCCATCCGGGACTGGCCCATGCCTCGATCAGCAAGGGTCGTACGGGGTTTCTTGGGACTGACGGGCTACTACCGGAAGTTCGTCCATCACTACGGTACCGTAGCAGTGCCATTGACGGCCTTGTTGAAGAAGGAGGGGTTCTCGTGGAGCGCAGGAGCCGCGGAGGCGTTTGCCGCCCTCAAGGACGCGGTCAATGTGGTGGCAAGCTCCTGGGCTTCGATTTCTCCGTCGAGTATAAGCCGAGGTCGACCAATGTGGTGGCGGATGCTGAAAGGGAATTAGGCTTACACCTAGTTCCTAAATAATTTTGGTGGTTGAATTGCCCAACACAAATATTTGGACTAACTAGTTTGCTCTAGTGTATAAGTTATACAGGTGCCAAAGGTTCACACTTAGCCAATAAAAAGACCAAGTATTGGGTTCAAATAAAGGAGCAAGGGTCAACCGAAGGCACCTCTGGTCTGGCGCACCGGACTGTCCGGTGTGCCACCGGACATGTCCGGTGCACCAGAAGACTCCAACTCCAACTCATCACCTTCGGAAAATTCCAGAGGCGACTCCTCTATAATTCACCGGACTGTCCGGTGTACACCGGACATGTCCGGTGCTCCAAGGAAAAGCGGCCTCCGGAACTCGCCAGCCTCGGGAATTCATTTCAACTGCTCCGCTATAATTCACCGGACTGTCCGGTGTACACCGGACTGTCCGGTGTGACAGCGGGGCAACGGCTACTTCGGCGCCAACGGTCACCTGCAGCAGCAATTAATGCGCACCAGAGCGCGCAGAAGTCAGGCACGCGCGTAGTGGCGCACCGGACACTCTACAGTACATGTCCGGTGCGCCACCGGACATCCAGGCGGGCCCAAAAGTCAGAGCTCCAACGGTCAGAACCCTGTCGGCCGGGTGACGTGGCTGTCGCACCGGACATGTCCGGTGTGCACCGGACTGTCCGGTGCACCATACGACAGACAGCTTTCACCAACGGCTAGATTTTGGTTGGTGGCTATAAATACCACCCCAACCGGCCACTTCAAGGTGTGGGAGCCCAAGCAACATTCCAAGTCATCTAGTTGACATACTCAAGTCCTCCCAACCACATATATTCATTGATCCATCCTATACACAAGATTTAGACCACTACAACCAACACAAGTGCCACAAAAGAGAGAGCAAGCAAAAGAGAGCTACTCATTTGAGTTTAGCACTAGTGCCTTGTGAGATTCACTGAGAGATAGTGTGTGCTTCATCTTTGTGTTCATTTGCGCGTGGAGTTTTGACTCCTATTGAACTTCCTCCAAAGTTTTGGAGGCTTGTAAAAGCTAGCAAGAGACACCAAAGTGTGTGGTGGTTCTTGCGGGATCGAGAGTGATCCTTGAGAAGAAGAAGAGTTCGCCGATCCTTGTGTGATCGGGGGAGAGAGGGAAAGGGTTGAAAAAGACCCGTCCTTAAGTGGACTCCTCAACGGGGACTAGGCCTTCGAGGGCCGAACCTCGGTAAAACAAATCACCCGTGTCAATTGTGTTTATTGCTTGTGATTTGTTTGCTTTCCCTTGCTCTAAGTTTTCTTGCACCTTTATTTGCTAATATCATTTGGTGTTGCTTCAAGTTAAAATCTCATTTAGTGAAGCAACACGTTGCAAGAAAGAACTTGTCCTAGTGCTCTTCTCATCTAAGGCTTCTTGCTTTGTTATTCTATAACTTATTTGATTCATCACTCCCTCATTATTTAGCAATATTCTTTTCAAGCAAGAACTTAGTTTGTATACTCCTATATTTGTATATCTTGTTCTAATCACTAATCAAGGGATCTAGTTGGGGGATAAAAGTTTTAATTCTCAGGTTCCGCCTATTCACCCCCCCTCTAGGCGACTTTCAGATGCCCTCTCCCGCCGCGACATGCCGGACGATGGGACTCTCCTGGCTCTCTCGGCCCCGCGCTTCGACGTCCTGGACCGCCTTCGTCAGGCGCAGCTCACCGATTCCGCCCTCGCTGCCATTCGTGACGAGGTGCAGGCCGGCACCAGGCGCGCGCCATGGGAGGTGGTTGATGGGATGGTCCAGTACGCGGGCCGGCTCTACTTACCACCTTCCTCACTGCTGCTCCGAGAGCTGCTGGCAGCTGTGCACGCCGAGGGCCACGAAGGGGTCCAGCGCATGCTACACCGCCTTCGACGTGACTTTCATTTTCCTAACATGAAACAGGTGGTCCAAGATTATGTACGGGAGTGCCCTACCTGCCAGCGCCACAAGTCCGAGCATCTACATCCGACTGGACTCCTCCTTCCCCTACCGATTCCGCAGGGAGTCTGGACGGACGTGACGCTGGACTTCGTCGAAGCCCTGCCCCGAGTGCGCGGCAAGTCCGTCATCTTGACGGTGGTGGACAGGTTCAGCAAGTACTGCCACTTTATTCCAATGGCACACCCATACTCAGCAGAGTCCGTGGCTCAGGCGTTCTTCGCGGAGATTGTACGCCTCCATGGTGTGCCACGGTCCATGGTGTCGGACCGCGACGTCGTGTTCACTTCCAAGTTCTGGCGGGAGCTCATGCGGTTGATGGGGACCAACCTCCACATGACGTCGGCTTTCCACCCTCAGTCGGACGGCCAGTCCGAATCGGCGAACAGGGTAATCATCATGTACCTGCGGTGCCTTACGAGCGATCGACCTCGCCAGTGGCTGCAGTGGCTTCCGTGGGCGGAGTACGTCTTCAACATCGCCTACCAGAGCTCTCTCCGCGACACGCCCTTCAGGATCGTCTACGGGCGTGATCCTCCATCCATCCGGTCCTATGAGCCGGGAGACACACGTGTCGCGGCTGTGGCCAGAACCATGGAGGAGCGCGAAGAGTTCCTAGCTGATGTGCGCCACCAGCTGGAGCAGGCACAGGCTGTCCAGAAGAAGTATTATGACCAGGGACACCGCGTCGTCACGTACCAAGTGGGCGAGTGGGTGCTGCTCCGTCTCCGACAACGCTCCCCTGCCTCCCTCGCCACTGACACCACCGGCAAGCTGAAGCCCCGGTTCTATGGGTCGTACCGCGTGCTGGAGCTCATCAACGAGGTCGTTGTCCGCCTCGAACTTCCGGCCCACGCTCGTATCCACGATGTGTTTCACGTGGGCATCCTCAAAAAGTATCACGGCACACCGCCGCAGGTTACGCCGCCACTACCCCCGCTTCACCATGGGGCCGTCACCTTGGAGCCAGCTAGGGCCGTCCGAACCCGGCTCAACCGCGGCGTGCGCCAGGTACTGGTGCAGTGGAAAGATCAGTCTCCCGCATCTGCAACTTGGGAGGACATGGATACTTTCACCACCAAATTCCCCACCTTTCAGCTCGAGGACGAGCTGCTTCTCGAGGAGCGGAGAGATGTCATGTACGGCCACACATACGCCAGGCGTAGGAGAGCCCGCGATGTGTGCCGGGCTGAGCAGGCAGCAAAGGCACAGGCGCAGCAGGTGAGTGGCTAGGAGGGAAAGTAGCCACCTGATTGATTGTACATGCAGCAAACATTGAAGGCGACCGCCTGATTGATTGTGCATGCAGCAAACATAGAAGGAGATTGGCTAGGAGAGAAAGTAGCTAGCTGATTAGTATCCTTCCTATTTGATTAGTCTTCAATCAAGGAGAACCTTCTCCATTTGTGTAAGCCGCCGGCTATATATAGCCATGTATGGTGGCACTTTGAAATCAATCAAGAATTCACCTATCAAGTCTCTCCCTCTCTTCTCTTAAGCCGGCGACCAGGAGAACCTCTCCAGTCGACGTGTAGCTCAGCGTGGGGGTATAACCCTGCCGACAACCACGGATCAAAGCTACGAGCTTCGTAGCCGAGGTCCTCCTACCTTGAGCACTACCGCCCTTGACACAAGCTCCGTTCTTGTTTGAATGTAAAAGTCAATCAAAAGATGCAACAGTTTCAACAAAAAATATCACAACTAAGAGTTTAGAGAAATAAATCTTCGCATCTTTATTGTTCGTGTAAACTATTCGTTGAGACTGCTCGCACATATGTACCAGACTGCAAAGAAGTTATTAGGGCAGAGAAATGCCAATGGTTGCGTCCACAGTTTTCCATGTTATACGTCAGGATGGGTTGCAAAAGTTACGACAATCTATAAATCATCTGTATTTTCAGCTAATAAAAAGTTTATGTATTTCTTTAAGGCTGAAACTGTGGCCATAACAACTTATCAGTGAAACACCCAGTAACAGAGCAAGACAACAAACTTTTTAGAGCCACAGTTAGAATTATCTTCGGGAAAACACAGGGTTGTTCATGAACAATCTGTATCACCAGAAAAGATTTAGCTAAACACCAGAAAAAGGCTTCAAAACAAGAATAGATTGAGGGTCCGTGAATACCTTTCTAATTTCTGCTTCTAAAACACATGTCATGTGAGCGGGGAGTTCATCCTTTTCGTGATCCTGCTCAATGCAATGTACCAGATCTATAACATCAACGTGGAGACATAAGTTTGGCCATGCTCACTTTTGATGCAACAGGTTATTACCAATTCTCCGATTAAAACAACGTTCTCTCCCCGGATCACATACAGACCAAGAGGAACATCACAATATTGTTCCCCTACAATCACTCGTTCACAAGCACCCTGAAGAACAACATTTGCTGCAAAGTAAAAAAAGAGAAGATTAGTAGCACAAAATATAATTGGAAACAACACTAAGGAAAGTGGGAGTAAAGCAGCATACCAAACTGATCAAATGAGCAGAGGGTGCCAAGAAGTTTCCGTCCATCTCTTAGCAGGACAATAAGTTTCTCTGAGATCAGATACAAAATAAATTAGTACTATTGGTTACTGATGAAAAGTTTTTGAGATGAAGCAGGCCATGCATGCGGAAATCTTAGGTACAGGTATTCTCATTTTTATTAAATATATAAAAGAAATGTTCATTAACATGACTCATGGTAATAAAATATTTGGTTTAAACTATTTTATCAATAGCAATAGTTTTAGCTAAAGCCTCAAAAGAGCATAATCCATGCAATCGCTAATAATACTTCCAAGGTAATGAAAGTAGACAGAAAAGAAATTTTAGCATACTGTTCTAAGTAACCTACTTATTTACATCAATTAAGAATGAAATACTAAATGAACAAAGGATATGCCATGGTAATATTATACTTGGCATACCTTTGGAACAAAATTGATTGAAGATGCAACATCATTTGCAAATAGACTATAGTACCCACTCAGATTTACAAATACTAGATTAAATATTGATTTACATATATGCCTAGAAACCAATAGACAAGTAGACAACTAACAATATATTTAGTTAATGCCTTTAGCTCCAATAAGGCAATAACGAGTTGTGCAATCGTGGCACTAGCGTCTTGCACTGCAGCTACCCAATGCTTGCATAAACCCTCTCTTCTCATTATCTCATGTGCACTTACAAAAGTGCTAAACAATCATAATGCCATTGCTTATAGAAAAAACACTCTGGGTTCCACCATAATATGGAAACAATTTCAACTGAACATATCCAGATGTTAAGAAAACAACAGATTCAAAGGGACTCAGGTGGGTCAGTCTTCTCATTGTCTCGTACTCTCGTATACACTATAAAACAATACAGATATCAATTAACCGTAGTGCCATCAGCTTGCAAAATCACGGTTCTACTGTCATAGGGCAGACACTTTAAACTAAGTTTTTTATTAAGTTATAAAATTCATCAACTAATTCAGAGGGAACTCACACAGACAAAAGGTGGTGTCTTTTTTAATGACAGATAATGGACCAAAATAACATCTTCAAACAACTAACAGCTATCATAGCTAAGTTTAAATTCTAATCAAAGGCACACATCATCCACTGAAGGGAAAATTGGAAGAAAAAAAAAGAAATCTACTATCAGTGAACCAAAGAAAGTGGCACTTGGAGATTGAAGAACTCACCAAAGTAGCCTCACAATTAGTCTGGTCCAACATAGAACTAAAACATTTCATAATCAAGTCTATCCAACCAACCAAATGTTCCAAATGCAATACAATTGTTCACAACATAGAGCTTCAGACGAGATGGTCCCATAAGTCATGATTTTATACATAGCATTAAGTTTGCACAAATACAACAACAACAACAACAAAGCCTTTTTGTCCCAAGCACGTTGGGGTAGGCTAGAGATGAAACCCCGTATGAAAACCTCAGAGCTCAACCCCAAAGAAAAAAAGGGAAACAAAGGCAAAGGAGAACCGAAAAACGACGAAACGGGGAAACACATAAAAGAGATAAAACCCACAGGAACCAGCAAGATCTAAATGGGCACAAGAAAAGGTCAAACGATTAAAGAGGAAAAGCGAAACTATAAATCAAGGTTCTGGCACGTGAATTGCACACTTCCACCCCTTCCTATCCACGGCGAGCTCTTTATCAATATCCCACTCCTTCAGGTCCCTCTTCACAGCCTCTGTCCACGTCAAGGTTGGTCGACCTCTACCTCTCTTCACATTCTCGGGACGCCTAATTATTCCGATATGCACTGGTGCCTCCTCAGATCTTCGTTGGATATGTCCAAACCATCTCAAACGATGTTGCATAAGCTTCTCCTCAATTGGCGCCACTCCTACCCTCTCTCGTATATCATCATTCCGGACTCGGTCTCTCCTTGTGTGGCCACATATCCAGCGCAACATACGCATCTCTGCCACGCATAGTTGTTGGACATGTCGTCTTTTAGTGGGCCAACATTCTGCTCCATACAACATAGCCGGCCGGATTGCTGTCCTGTAGAATTTGCCTTTTAGTTTGTGTGGCACCCGGGGGTCGCATAAGACACCCGCCGCTTGCCGCCACTTCAACCATCCAGCTTTAATTCTATGACTGACATCCTCATCGATGTCTCCATCCTTCTGAAGCATTGATCCTAAGTAACGAAAAGTGTCTTTTTTGGGTACCACTTGCCCATCAAGACTAACATCGCCATCTTCATACCCCATGGCACTGAAATCACACTTCATATACTCCGTTTTAGACCTACTAAGCCTAAAACCTTTTGCTTCCAACGTCTGCCTCCACAATTCCAACTTTTGCGAAACACCACTCCTACTCTCCTCAATAAGTACCACATCATCGGCAAAAAGCATACACCACGGTATATCTCCTTGTATGTCCCTTGTGACCTCATCTATCACCAAAGCGAAAAGATAAGGGCTCAAAGCCGACCCTTGATGTAGTCCTATGTTAATTGGAAAGTCATCGGTGTCCCCATCACTTGTTCGGACACTTGTCACAACATTAGTGTACATATCTTTAATAAGATTAATGTACTTTGTTGCAACTTTGTGTTTTTCTAAGGCCCACCACATTACACTCCTAGGTACTTTGTCATAAGCCTTCTCCAAGTCTATAAAGACCATATGCAGGTCTTTCTTTTGTTCTCTGAATCTCTACATAAGTTGTCTTAGTAGGAAAATGGCCTCCATAGTTGATCTCCCGGGCATGAAACCAAACTGATTTTGGGTCACGCACGTCATCTTTCGCAGGCGGTGTTCAATGACTCTCTCCCATAGCTTCATTGTATGGCTCATGAGCTTAATTCCACGGTAATTAGTACAACTTTGAACATCTCCTTTGTTCTTGAAGATTGGTACTAATGTACTCCGCCGCCACTCGTCGGGCATTCTGTTTGTCCGAAAGATGGTGTTGAAAAGCTTAGTCAGCCATACTATCGCTATGTCTCCAAGGCATCTCCATACCTCGATAGGGATACCATCGGGGCCCATCGCCTTTCCTACCTTCATCCTTTTTAGCGCCTCCTTAACTTCATATTCTTGTATCCTTCGTACAAAACCCCTGTTGTTGTCATCGAATGGTTCGTCCAATTCTATTGTAGAACTCTCATTCCCTCCATTGAACAATTTGTTGAAGTACTCCTTCCATCTGTTCTTGATCTCTTCATTCTTCACTAATAGTTGGTTTGCTTCATCCTTGATGCATTTGACTTGGTTGACATCCCTTGTCTTCCTTTCACGAATCTTGGCCATCCTATAGATATCCTTTTCTCCCTGCTTTGTGTCCAACCGTTGATAAAGGTTGTCAAAGGCTTGACCCCGGGCTCTACTAACCGCTCGCTTTGCAGACTTCTTCGCTATCCTATACTTCTCTATGTTTTCCGCACACTTGTCATGATGTAAGCGTTTGTAGCAATCTTTCTTCTCCTTGATAGCCTTTTGGACATCTTCGTTCCACCACCAAGTGTCTTTAACTTCCCTTCTGTTTCCTTGACTCAACCCAAACTCTTCTGAAGCTATCTTTCGGATGCACACCGCCATCTTCCTCCACATGATATTTGTGTCTCCCTCTTCTGCCCAAGGGCCCTCCTCGATAATTCTCTCCTTGAAAGTTTGGGCCACATCCCCTTTAAGCTTCCACCACTTTGTTCTAGTGACCTTGTTATGCTTATTCCGTTGTAAACGAATCTTAAAACGGAAGTCAGCAACGACAAGCTTATGTTGGGATACCACACACTCTCCAGGTATAACCTTGCAATCTAAGCAGGCATGCCTGTCCTCTTTTCTCAAGAGGACGAAATCAATCTGGCTAGTGTGTTGGCCACTACTGAAGGTCACCAGGTGGGATGTTCTCTTCCTAAAGAAGGTGTTTGCTAAAAACATGTCATAGGCTAGGGCAAAGTTCAGGATTTCCTCTCCTTCTTGATTCCTAGTCCCAAAGCCGAAGCCTCCATGCACACCCTCGAAACTGGTGCTAGATGTACCCACATGGCCATTGAGATCTCCTCCTATGAAGAGCTTCTCGCCAACTGGCACACTACTAACCATGTCCTCCAGGCCTTCCCAGAACTCCCTCTTTGAGTTCTCATTAAGGCCTACTTGAGGAGCATACGCGCTGATAACATTGAGAACCAAGTCCCCAATGACCAGCTTGACTAGGATGATTCTATCTCCTACCCTCTTAACATCTACTACCCCATCTTTAAGGCTCTTGTCGATCAAGACGCCTACTCCATTCTTGTTTGTTGCAGTCCCCGTGTACCACAACTTGAAGCCTGTACCTTCCACTTCCTTCGCCTTCTGCCCTTTCCACTTGGTCTCTTGAACGCATAAAATATTTACTCGTCTCCTCACCGCAACGTCAACTATTTCTCGTAACTTACCTGTTAAGGAACCTACGTTCCAACTACCTACACGGACCCTAGTTGGCTCGACTAGCTTCCTTACCCTTCGCACCCGCCGAGGAAGATGCAAAGACCCTTGCTCATTTTCCACTACACCCGGGCGCCGATGTAGCGCGCCACTAAGGATGCGACGACCCGATCCTTGCTCACTTATCACCGGCTCCAGATCAAGAGACGGCGCGTCACTTAAGTTTGCACAAATAATTGCCAAAATCAATGTGGAACCAAATAGATCATGGGACCTAACAACTTTTTAAAACGTTTAGCGTGACCTCACCAGAACTCTGCCTTCATATATCATGAGGCGCAACCAACTCCAGGTAAGATTTCCATCAACAAACATAAGGCATTCTCATTCAGTAGACACATGGTAGCATTCAGACATTGGTACAAACAGTACACACACAAAATCTGTAGTCTATCAGCATAAACAGATAAACCTACAAGTTCGAGGGATTCACAAGGCAAAATTGGAGCGAATTGCAGCAAAATACTAAATGAGATGCATTGAATATGGATGGCTGCATAAGCCATAAGAGCCTATTCTCCTACTAACAACGACTACATGGATTTACGGAGAGTGACCTAATAATCTGCATGCTTTTGATACGAAGCACTCACAGAAGGCAATCGTCGACACGAAATTCTCGCAGTGACTCGGAATCACCGCCTCCACAAGCAGGAAATCAGGCCAATCGGATCTACGAACCCCATAAAAACCTAATCTTCGCGCCTCGGCTGAGTCCCACGGACCAATATCAGCATCTAGGTAACTAGACAAGCTCAGAAAAATCGCATAGATGATCTCAGGACAGAAACTCACTGTCCAGGAAGCCCGCGAGTGAGGTGGAGAGGAGGATGTCGTCGGGCGCGGACCAAGACATCGCGCGGACCCCAAATCCGGCGCCAGAAACCGGAGCTGATGGCTTCAACCTGCCGTGTGCCGTGGCTGGGATCGGAGTTGCTTAAGTTCTACAGACAGCTTGGACCAAGCTGCTTTAGCGGCCCCTAAGGTACAACCGCTGCTAATGTTGTGCTCTCGCCGTCTCGCGTGACGGAAGCAGAGCCCGGTGCTTTATACCCCCACGCACAGGGGAGGGGACGAAGCAGATCAAAAGGGTTTGGTACTTGATAGAGACGAACCTCTGACCGGTGGGCCCAGGTGCAAACATAGAAAAAAAGATACTCGCTACGTTTCAAAATGCTCTTCCTTTTTGTGTCGTTTAGTTTAAAAATAAATTAGCAGATTCATTTTAGCTCTTGATTTTTATATTTATATTATAATAATAAATCTAGCCATTCTCATTCCCGGCTCATTCCGCCCTTCCCGCAGTGTCTTTCTCATTCCCACTCTCACAAAGCTCATTTCCATTCCCACGTGCATCTCACGCCTAGCTAAAATTAAATTAAAAAAACACAAATGTGGCTTCAATGGGATTCAAACCCACGACCCCTCAAGCAAATGTGCTCGTAGCTACCACTACACCACATGTATGTTTATGTCAATATTTGTTACAGTAAAAATATCTACTACATCTCTCCCAAATCCTACCTGCTACCCTTGCACAATGTGTAGTAGTAGATAATTATCAACGAGATTACTAAATTATATTTTTAGACGGAGGCATTAGTATTTAAAGAAGAGCCTTGCATGCAATTTCTTTTGTTTTTATAATATTTTCAACTTAAATTCCTTTTTTTATATGCGTGACATTTATTCTTCATAATATTTTTTCATGGATCTGATTTGTAAGTCATTTTCATAAACCAATGTCAAAGATGAATCCATGTTTCTTACATGGAAACCCCGAACAAACACCACTGGCAGGAGGCGCTCGTGTTGGCATTGCTCATCGACGACGAGAAGAAGCTTGCACTACAACAAAATAGTAAAATTCTTAGAGCCTAAACCCTAGGAAGTTAGCCCTAAACTCTAGGAAGTTAGCTAAACTCTCGGAAGTTAAGCCATCCCGTTGGAAGTTTGGCTCTCAGAAATTTTTTGTCAAAAGTTAGCTTAACTTCCTAGAGCCCTCTAGGAAGTTAGCTCCAAAGAAGCCTCTCGGAAGTTAGTAGGTTCTCGGAAGTTAGTAGCTTCATGCTGTCAGCGTCGTCAGCTGATTAACTTCCTACGACTAACTTTCTACGGCTGACTGTAGCCCTAGGAAGTTAGCTAGCTAACTTCCTACAGCTGACTGTAGCCCCTAGGAAGTTAGTTTCCTACGGCTGACTATAGCCCCTAAGAAGTTAGCTAGCTAACTTCCTACGGCCCAATAAGCCTCTAGGAAGTTAATTTGACCAACATTACAAATGCTGTTTATTTTTATTTTACAACACATTCCACATCATAACATATATATAGCACAACATATTTCACATAAAACATCTCACACACAATCACATAACAATATTTAAATCCATAGTCTCATCAATTACATTACAAAAGTCTCATCCATAGTCATAATAAGACACATCTCATTCAGTACTAATAAGAGACAATATCTCATACATAGTCATAATAAAAGTCTCAAGTATGAGAACACAATAACATATAGTAGGACACTTGTGTGGATGCTTGCATGAAATAGCTGACGATCCTATGGACGTCGGACACTGTGTGCACTCCTTCATGCATGTAGCTACAATCGATTGGGAATTCATTAGCCCTCTTAATAATGGTGGACATTTTACGACAACCCTCGCGCGTGCTCGATCCACTTAGTATTCAGCACTTTATGGATTTTTTCCCGTTCCAATTCAGTAATCTGAACACACACAAAAAACAGAAAAAGGGTATATTTAGCCATGGAATGAAACCCTTATTATTACTCAAAAGGAAGATTAGCACATTGAAAGGGAATTAGGCTTACACCTAGTCCCTAAATGATTTTGGTGGTTGAATTGCCCAACACAAATATTGGACTAACTAGTTTGCTCTAGTGTATAAGTTATACTGGTGCAAAAGGTTCACACTCAGCCAATAAAAAGATCAAGTTTTGGATTCAACAAAGGAGCAAAGAGGCAACCGAAGGCACCTCTGGTCTGGAGGCACCGGACTGTCCGGTGTACACCGGACAGTGTCCGGTGCGCCACCGGACAGTGTCCGGTGCACCAGAGGACTCCAACTCGAACTCGCTACCTTCGGGAATTTCTCAGGCCGCTTCGCTATAATTCACCGGACTGTCCGGTGTACACCGGACAGTGTCCGGTGCTCCAAGGAAGCGCGGCCTCCGCAACTCGCCAGCCTCGGGATCGCGCAGCAGCCGCTCCGCTATAATTCACCGGACATGTCCGGTGTGCACCGGACTGTCCGGTGTAACCACGGAGCAACGACTATTTCGGCGCCAACGGCTACCTGCGGCGCATTTAATGCGCGCTCTGCGCGCGCAGAAGTCAGGCGCGCCCATACTGGCGCACCGGACAATGAACAGGTGCTGTCCGGTGTGCACCGGACATCCAGGCGGGCCCAGAGGTCAGAAGCTCCAACGGTCAGAATCCAACGGCATTGATGACGTGGCGGGGGCACCGGACATGTCCGGTGTGCACCGGACTGTCCGGTGCGCCATCGACAGACGCCTCCAGCCAACGGTCATGTTTGGTGGTTGGGGCTATAAATACCCCAACCACCCCACCATTCATTGCATCCAAGTTTTCCAACTTCCAACCACTATACAAGAGCTAGCATTCATTGCAAAGCACACCAAAAGAGACCAAATCCTCTCCCAACTCCATACAAAGCCCTAGTGACTAGAGAGAGTGATTTGTAGTGTTCATTTGAGCTCTTGCGCTTGGATCGCTTCTTTTTCTTTGGCATTCTTTCTTGTGATCAAACACTCACTTGTAATTGAGGCAAGAGACACCAATTGTGTGGTGGTCCTTGCGGGAAGTTTGATTCCCAAGTGATTTGAGAAAGAGAAGCTCACTCGGTCCGAGGGACCGTTTGAGAGAGGGAAGGGTTGAAAGAGACCCGGCCTTTGTGGCCTCCTCAACGGGGAGTAGGTTTGAGAGAACCGAACCTCGGTAAAACAAATCCGCGTGTCTCACTTCATTATTCGCTTGCGATTTGTTTTGCGCCCTCTCTCGCGGACTCTACCATATTTCTAACACTAACCTGGCTTGTAGTTGTGATTATTTTTGTGATTTTCAGTTTCGCCCTATTCACCCCCCCCCCCCTCTAGGCGACTTTCAATTGGTATCAGAGCCCGGTGCTTCATTAGAGCCTAACCGCTCGAAGTGATGTCGGGAGATCACACCAAGAGGGAGATGGAGACCGGCGACAAGCCCACTACAAGCCAAGGGAGCACTTCATCGGAAGAGTCCCGCACCAAGAGAAGGGAGAAGAAGAAGAACTCCTCCAAGCGGAAGGAGAAAAGATCTTCCTCTTCTCACCACAAGGAGAAGAAGGAAAAATCTTCTTCTCACAAGCCGCATCGGAGTGGGGACAAGCACAAGAGGATGAGGAAGGTGGTCTACTACGAGACCGACACTTCATCAACATCCACCTCCGACTCCGATGCACCGTCCGTAACTTCTAAGCGCCAAGAGCGCAAGAAGTTTAGTAAGATCCCCTTACACTATCCCCGTACATCTAGACATACTCCATTACTTTCCGTTCCATTAGGCAAACCGCCAACTTTTGACGGCGAAGATTATGCTAGGTGGAGTGATTTAATGAAATTTCATCTAACCTCACTCCACAAAAGTATATGGAATGTTGTTGAGTTTGGAGCACAGGTACCTTCTGTAGGGGATGAGGATTATGACACGGACGAAGTGGCCCAAATCGAGCACTTCAACTCCCAAGCCACAACCATTCTCCTCGCCTCTTTAAGCAAGGAGGAATACAACAAAGTACAAGGGTTGAAGAATGCAAAGGAGATTTGGGACCTACTCAAGACGGTGCACGAGGGTGATGAACTCACCAAGATCACCAAGCGGGAAACGATCGAGGGGGAGCTCGGTCGCTTTCGTCTATGCCAAGGGGAGGAGCCACAAGATATGTACAACCGGCTCAAAACCTTGGTGAACCAAGTGCGCAACCTCGGGAGCAAAAAGTGGGATGACCACGAGGTGGTTAAGGTTATTTTAAGAGCTCTTATTTTCCTTAACCCCACTCAAGTTCAATTAATTCGTGGTAATCCTAGATATCCACTAATGACCCCCGAGGAAGTTATCGGGAATTTTGTGAGCTTTGAATGCATGATTAAGGGCTCAAAGAAGATCAACGAGCTTGACGAACCTTCCACATCCGAGGCGCAACCGGTGGCCTTCAAGGCAACGGAGGAGAAGAAGGAGGAGTCTACACCAAGTAGACAACCAATTGACGCCTCCAAGCTCGACAATGAGGAAATGGCCTTAATCATCAAAAGCTTTCGGCAAATCCTCAAGCAACGGAAGGGGAAGGACTACAAATCCCGTTCCAAGAAGGTTTGCTACAAGTGTGGTAAGCCCGGTCACTTTATTGCTAAATGTCCATTATCAAGTGACAGTGACAGGGACAACGACAAGAAGGGCAAGAGAAGAGAAAAGAAGAGGTACCACAAGAAGAAGGGCGGCGATGCCCATGTTTGCCGGGAATGGGACTCCGACGAGAGCTCCACCGAGTCCTCCCCGATGAGGACGCCGCCAACATCGCCGTCACCAAGGGACTTCTCTTCCCCAACGTCGGCCACAAGTGCCTCATGGCAAAGGACGGCAAAAGGAAGAAGGTTAAATCTAAATCCTCCACTAAATATGAATCTTCTAGTGATGATAATGCTAGTGGTGAGGAAGACAATTTGCATAACCTTTTTGCCAACCTTAACATGGAACAAAAAGAAAAATTAAATGAGCTAATTAGTGCTATCCATGAAAAGGATGATCTCTTGGACTCACAAGAGGATTTCCTAATCAAGGAAAACAAGAAACATGTTAAGGTTAAAAATGCTTATACTCTAGAAGTAGAAAAATGTCAAAAACTATCTAACGAGCTAAGCACATGCCATGACACTATTGCCAACCTTAGAAATGAAAATGCTAAATTAATTGCTAAGGTTGATTCTCATGTTTGTATTGATTCAACTTCCTATCCTAGAAATGATAATATTGATTTGCTTACTAGGATTGATGAGTTGAATGTTTCTATTGCTAGCCTTAGAAATGAGAATGAGAAATTAATTGCTAAGGCTAAAGAATTAGACGTTTGCAATATTACAATTTCCGACCTTAGAACTTAGAATGATATGTTGCATGCTAAGGTAGTAGAATTAAAATCTTGCAAACCATCTACATCTACCGTTGAGCACACTTCTATTTGCACTAGATGTAGAGATGTTGATATCAATGCTATTCATGATCACATGGCTTTAATTAAACAACAAAATGATCATATAGCATTATTAGACGCTAAAATTGCCGAGCATGACTTAGAAAATGAAAAGTTTAAATTTGCTAGAAGTATGCTCTATAATGGGAGACGCCCTGGCATCAAGGATGGCATTGGCTTCCAAAGGGAAGACAATGTCAAACTTAATGCCCCTCCAAAGAATTTATCTAACTTTGTCAAGGGCAAGGCTCCCATGCCTCAGGATAACGAGGGTTACATTTTGTACCCTGCCGGCTATCCTGAGAGCAAAATTAGGAGAACTCATTCTAGGAAGTCTCACTCTGGCCCTAATCATGCTTTTATGTATAAGGGTGAGACATCTAGCTCTAGGCAACCAACCCGTGCCAAGTTGCCTAGAAAGAAAATTCCTAATGCATCAAATGATCATGCTATTTCATTCAAAACTTTTGATGCATCATATGTTTTAACTAACAAATCCGGCAAAGTAGTTGCCAAGATTGTTGGGGGCAAACACAAGGGCTCCAGGACTTGTGTTTGGGTACCCAAAGTTCTTGTTTCTAATGCCAAAGGACCCAAAACCGTTTGGGTACCTAAAGTCAAGAACTAAAATTGTTTTGTAGGTTTATGCATCCGGGGGCCCAAGTTGGATACTCGACAGCGGGTGCACAAACCACATGACAGGGGAGAAAAAGATGTTCTCCTCATATGAGAAAAACCAAGATCCCCAACGAGCTATCACATTCGGGGATGGGAATCAAGGTTTGGTCAAAGGATTGGGTAAAATTGCTATATCACCTGACCATGCTATTTCCAATGTTTTTCTTGTAGATTCTCTAGATTACAATTTGCTTTCCGTATCCCAATTATGTCAAATGGGCTACAACTGTCTATTTACTGATATAGGTGTTACTGTCTTTAGAAGAAGTGATGATTCAATAGCATTTAAGGGAGTGTTAGAGGGTCAGCTATACTTGGTAGATTTTGATAGAGCTGAACTCGACACTTGCTTGGTTGCTAAGACTAACTTGGGTTGGCTCTGGCACCGCCGACTAGCCCATGTTGGAATGAAGAATCTTCACAAGCTTCTAAAGGGAGAACACATTTTAGGACTAACCAATGTTCATTTTGAGAAAGACAGGATTTGTAGCGCATGCCAAGCCGGGAAGCAAGTTGGCACTCATCATCCACACAAGAACATCATGACTAGTGACAGGCCACTAGAGCTCCTACACATGGACCTATTCGGCCCGATCGCTTTCATAAGCATCGGCGGGAGTAAGTACTGTCTAGTTATTGTGGATGATTATTCTCGCTTCACTTGGGTGTTCTTTTTGCAGGACAAATCTCATACCCAAGAGACCTTAAAGGGATTCTTGAGACGGGCTCAAAATGAGTTCGGCTTAAGTATCAAGAAAATTAGAAGCGACAACGGAACGGAGTTCAAGAACTCTCAAATTGAAGGCTTTCTTGAGGAGGAGGGCATCAAGCATGAGTTCTCTTCTCCCTACACTCCACAACAAAATGGTGTAGTGGAGAGGAAGAATCGAACTCTATTGGACATGGCAAGAACCATGCTTGATGAGTACAAGACACCGGATCGGTTTTGGGCCGAAGCGGTCAACACCACTTGCTACGCCATCAACCGGTTATATCTTCACCGAATCCTTAAGAAGACATCCTATGAACTCCTAACCGGTAAAAAGCCAAATATTTCATATTTTAGAGTTTTTGGTAGCAAATGCTTTATTCTTGTTAAGAGAGGTAGAAAATCTAAATTTGCTCCTAAAACTGTAGAAGGCTTTTTACTAGGATATGACTCAAACACAAGGGCATATAGAGTCTTTAACAAGTCCTCAGGACTTGTTGAAGTTTCTTGTGACGTTGTGTTTGATGAGACTAACGGCTCTCAAGTAGAGCAAGTTGATCTTGATGATATAGGTGAAGAACAGGCTCCATGCATAGCGCTAAGGAACATGTCCATTGGGGATGTGTGTCCTAAGGAATCCGAAGAGCCTCCACATGCACAAGATCAACCATCCTCCTCCATGCAAGCATCTCCACCAACTCAAGTTGAGGATGAGGCTCAAGATATTGAACAAGAAGATCAAGAAGATGAGCCACCTCAAAATGACGGCAACGATCAAGGGGGAGATGCAAATGATGAAGACAAGGAGGATGAACAACCAAGGCCGCCACACCCAAGAGTCCACCAAGCAATACAACGAGATCACCCCGTCGACACCATCCTCGGCGACATTCATAAGGGGGTAACTACTCGATCTCGTGTTGCACATTTTTGTGAACATTACTCTTTTGTTTCCTCTATTGAGCCACACAGGGTAGAGGAAGCACTTCAAGATTCGGATTGGGTGATGGCGATGCAAGAGGAGCTCAACAATTTCACAAGGAACGAGGTATGGCACTTAGTTCCACGTCCTAATCAAAATGTTGTAGGAACCAAGTGGGTCTTCCGCAACAAGCAAGACGAGCATGGTGTGGTGACAAGGAACAAAGCTCGACTCGTGGCCAAGGGGTATTCACAAGTCGAAGGTTTGGATTTTGGTGAAACCTATGCACCCGTAGCTAGGCTTGAGTCAATTCGCATATTATTGGCCTATGCTACTTACCATGGCTTCAAGCTTTATCAAATGGACGTGAAGAGTGCCTTCCTCAATGGACCAATCAAGGAGGAGGTCTATGTTGAGCAACCTCCCGGCTTTGAAGACAGTGAGTACCCTAACCATGTTTATAGGCTCTCTAAGGCGCTTTATGGGCTCAAGCAAGCCCCAAGAGCATGGTATGAATGCCTTAGAGATTTCCTTATTGCAAATGGCTTCAAAGTCGGCAAAGCCGATCCTACTTTATTCACCAAAACACTTGATAATGATTTGTTTGTATGCCAAATTTATGTTGATGATATTATATTTGGGTCTACTAACAAATCTACATGTGAAGAATTTAGTAGGATCATGACACAGAAATTCGAGATGTCTATGATGGGGGAGTTGAAGTATTTTCTAGGATTTCAAGTCAAACAACTCCAAGAGGGCACGTTCATTTGCCAAACAAAGTATACTCAAGACATTCTAAGCAAGTTTGGAATGAAGGATGCCAAGCCCATCAAGACTCCCATGGGAACAAATGGGCATCTCGACCTCGACACGGGAGGTAAGTCCGTGGATCAAAAGGTATACCGGTCGATGATTGGTTCATTGCTTTATTTATGTGCATCTCGACCGGACATTATGCTTTCCGTTTGCATGTGTGCAAGATTCCAATCCGACCCTAAGGAATCCCACCTTACGGCCGTAAAACGAATCTTGAGATATTTGGCTTATACTCCTAAGTTTGGGCTTTGGTACCCTCGGGGATCCACTTTTGATTTGATTGGTTATTCGGATGCCGATTGGGCGGGGTGTAAGATTAATAGAAAGAGCACATCGGGGACTTGCCAGTTCTTGGGAAGATCCTTGGTGTCTTGGGCTTCAAAGAAGCAAAATTCGGTCGCTCTTTCTACCGCCGAAGCCGAGTATATTGCCGCAGGCCACTGTTGCGCACAATTGCTTTGGATGAGGCAAACCCTGCGGGACTATGGTTACAAACTAACCAAAGTTCCTCTTCTATGTGATAATGAGAGTGCAATCCGCATGGCGGATAATCCCGTTGAGCATAGCCGCACTAAGCACATAGCCATTCGGTATCATTTTCTTCGGGATCACCAACAAAAGGGGGACATCGAGATTTCATACATTAACACTAAAGATCAATTAGCCGATATCTTTACCAAGCCACTTGATGAACAATCTTTTACCAGACTTAGGCATGAGCTTAATATTCTTGATTCTAGGAATTTCTTTTGCTAATCTTGCACACATAGCTCATAATAATACTTTTGATCATGTCTCTTTTATATGCTATGACTAATGTGTTTTCAAGTGTATTCCAAACCAAGTCATAGGTATATTGAAAGGGAATTGGAGTCTTCGGCGAAGTCAAGGCTTCCACTCCACTCTACTACTCATTCTTCGCCGTCGCTCCGCATCACTCTCCATCTTTGGTATAATCTTCACTCATTTATTTTATGACCAAAGGAGGAGAAAGTACTTCTATGAGCTCTAATATTTCCATTTTTGGCGATTCATGCCAAAGGGGGAGAAAATATGAGCCCAAAGCAAAAGGACCGCACCACCAAACTAATTTTAAAATTGATGATTTTCAAATGGTAAATTTCAAAATTGGTATCTCTTTGTGTTCTAAAGGGGGAGTAAGTAGTATTTTCAAATTTGATGTCTTAAAACCCTCTTGAACACTAAGAGGAGACTTTATTTGAGGGGGAGTTTTGTTTAGTCAAAGGGAAAGCATTTTGAACAAAGGAAGAAAATTTCAAAACTTGAAAATGCCTTGCAAAAATCTTATTCATTTTCCTTTGACAATCTTGCAAAAGGACTTTGAAAAGAATTTACAAAAGAGTTTGCAAAAACAAAACTTTTGGTGCAAATTTGGTCCAATATGTCAAAAACAAAGAAAACAATCCATGCGCATCAAGTAAGCATTTATATTGGCTCAATTCCAAGCAACCTTTGCACTTACATTATGCAAACTAGTTCAATTATGCACTTCTATATTTGCTTTTGTTTGTGTTGGCATCAATCACCAAAAAGGGGGAGATTGAAAGGGAATTAGGCTTACACCTAGTCCCTAAATGATTTTGGTGGTTGAATTGCCCAACACAAATATTGGACTAACTAGTTTGCTCTAGTGTATAAGTTATACAGGTGCAAAAGGTTCACACTCAGCCAATAAAAAGATCAAGTTTTGGATTCAACAAAGGAGCAAAGAGGCAACCGAAGGCACCTCTGGTCTGGAGGCACCACTGTCCGGTGTACACTGGACAGTGTCCGGTGCGCCACCGGACAGTGTCCGGTGCACCAGAGGACTCCAACTCGAACTCGCTACCTTCGAGAATTTCTCAGGCCGCTTCGCTATAATTCACCGGACTGTCCGGTGTACACCGGACAGTGTCCGGTGCTCCAAGGAAGCGCGGCCTCCGCAACTCGCCAGCCTCGGGATCGCGCAGCAGCCGCTCCGCTATAATTCACCGGACATGTCCGGTGTGCACCGGACTGTCCGGTGTAACCACGGAGCAACGACTATTTCGGCGCCAACGGCTACCTGCGGCGCATTTAATGCGCGCTCTGCGCGCGCAGAAGTCAGGCGCGCCCATACTGGCGCACCGGACAATGAACAGGTGCTGTCCGGTGTGCACCGGACATCCAGGCAGGCCCAGAGGTCAGAAGCTCCAACGGTCAGAATCCAACGGCATTGATGACGTGGCGGGGGCACCGGACATGTCCGGTGTGCACCGGACTGTCCGGTGCGCCATCGACAGACGCCTCCAGCCAACGGTCATGTTTGGTGGTTGGGGCTATAAATACCCCAACCACCCCACCATTCATTGCATCCAAGTTTTCCAACTTCCAACCACTATACAAGAGCTAGCATTCATTGCAAAGCACACCAAAAGAGATCAAATCCTCTCCCAACTCCATACAAAGCCCTAGTGACTAGAGAGAGTGATTTGTAGTGTTCATTTGAGCTCTTGTTGCGCTTGGATCGCTTCTTTTTCTTTGGCATTCTTTCTTGTGATCAAACACTCACTTGTAATTGAGGCAAGAGACACCAATTGTGTGGTGGTCCTTGCGGGAAGTTTGATTCCCAAGTGATTTGAGAAAGAGAAGCTCACTCGGTCCGAGGGACCGTTTGAGAGAGGGAAGGGTTGAAAGAGACCCGGCCTTTGTGGCCTCCTCAACGGGGAGTAGGTTTGAGAGAACCGAACCTCGGTAAAACAAATCCGCGTGTCTCACTTCATTATTCGCTTGCGATTTGTTTTGCGCCCTCTCTCGCGGACTCTACCATATTTCTAACACTAACCCGGCTTGTAGTTGTGATTATTTTTGTGATTTTCAGTTTCGCCCTATTCACCCCCCCCCTCTAGGCGACTTTCACACATCATTATTATGAGGGATAGTCTGATAGAAGTTGACTGTAAATTAGGGATGGCAGATATATATCAAAATTCAAAAGTTATCATTATCCCAAGATTAATGCTAGACAAAGCACAGATACAAAGATATGACTCAAGGGATGTTGGCAACCATTTGAATAGTATAAACATAGTATGCAACAGAAGTCACTTGATTGAATTGTAACAAGTATAAAAAGTATCAGGAGAATTAGGAAGATAAGCGCCAAAGTGATGTACCAAAGAATGAGTAGTTGCTCTTGGAGAAAGGCCAACATCCTGGATTATGATTATAGCTTCGCCTAAACCTTTAGCCGCAAGAATCAATTGAGAACATAAGGCTTTTCCTGGATGTGTAACTATTTGCACCACATGTGTGTCATTGGTAGAAGCATCTAGGGAGCATGTTCCACCACTTACAATCAGATTTTCCTGTGGCTCAAATGTATAAGAGCATAAATAGCAAAGGGGGCTTAAATTACTTCAGACCATGAACAGGATATACAAGAAGTGAGCAAAAGTTCACATGTGCTTCAGAATGGAAAACTAACAAGACATATTCAGGGGTAACTCTTAAGGAAGAAACAATCTGTATAAACATAAGCTGAGTGAGACAAGAACTTTAGCGAAATTGATAAAAAGTATTCAAGCGAAGAGAAGATGAATTAGCGAAAAATCTTCCATTTACATGTATACTCGCAGCAGCTAGACGTATATTTCTTCTGTTGGAGATTACAATGGGTGATGCTTGCAATCTATCTGGACCACGGTCAGCTTTCCTAGCAGCTTCCAATATATCAAGTCGGTTTTCTGTACAGTCAACGAAAACCATTTAGTAGGCTGGGAACAGTACAAAAACTTTCAACACGGACATGTTGTACTTTTAAGGATTATTAAACTGAATTTTAATGAAAAGAATAAGAAAGTACCATTTTTATTTGCTATCAGTGTTATTTCTGATGGGAAGTCACAAATAACAGTGAACTCTGATTTGGAAATTACAGGCACAGGATGATCTTTACCAACCATGTTCCCACGTGAAAACAACAAATTCTAAAAAAAGTGAATTAAATTAAATATATTTCAGTGAATCAATTCACCAGAATATATTGCAATACACAGTTCATAAACAAAAATGCAAAGATCCATTTGAAGTGCTTACATAGCTTACTTTGCTTAGGCAAGATACTCGATATAGTCCACTAGATAGTTTCTTCACAGCGGTAGAACTAATAATATGAGCTGCTGCTGTAGCACGAACATCAAAATCTTACATAATCAAACCAAAATCGGTAATATAATTAACTTGGTGCTCTAAATCGAACCTGGACTGTCCTATCACATATTCATTGTGTGGAGAGGAAGTTATGTTTATTTCCTAGAGGTATCAGTTGCCTCTCGAAAGTTATTTATTTCCTACGGTTTGTTATAAAAGCTATAGGAAGTTAAAAAACGTAGGAAGTGTATGATTTTGGTGTAGTGTTGGTAACTGCCACTTCGACCTCTGGAAGCAGTCCTACGTGTCCGCATGTGCCGCTGTGTTCGGCAAGCTCCGGCGCAGCCGCCGCTTGGACGTGGTCCAGAGCTGCTGCACCACGCTGTCCATCTTCAAACAGGGGGACCTCATGGTCGTCCCCAATGCTAGCAACTCTTAGGTTGTTCTAGGCACCACATCCGACGATGACGCTGTCACGCCGTCCAGCTCATCATCCATCTGAAGCTCAACCTGTCACGTAAGTCGCTACTGGCCGGCCATGAATTCTTGTGCGCTGGGACGACGGCCGTTGCTGACGTTGTGTGAGTGTCCTCAAACAAGATGTATGTAGAGGAGTAGCACATCCGGTGGTGCAATGACTAGGTGTACTACCTTGCTGATGAGTCTGGGGTGCAATTCGTTTGGCAGCCCAGCCAAGAGTCATCGGTACTCGCCATGTCGTGCACGTTCGACGACTACCATATCAAGGTATGTGGCGTCATCTTGGTGCCAGAGGTGACGCAGAGGAGGACCGATAGAAATGACCACTTGCCATCGTCAGGGTAGCTTTTGTGCCGACCTGCCTTTAATTCTCTTCGCACATACACTTGCCTTTTTTGTTTAAGCAAGCGTGTATGGTGGTGCGTACCTGATGACTGACAATGTACGAGGGAACTTGTACCGGCAGGTGTGGCACGTGCTCTTCAATTATGAGACCATGCAAATCGTGGCATATATCGAAGTCTGCATGATACTGATGGTTGCAATGTAATAGTGAAACAGCTAAATTAAAATAACAAAATTTATGTATGACCAGGATTACAAATGAATTATGAAACATTTTCTTATAACAATATAAGACACATTTTGTATATAAGTTATTATGTTATTATTTGTTCCCGTTGCAACGCACGGGCACTCACCTAGTGTATATATATATATATATATATATATTGTATATTAGGAGTCTGGGCTTCCAATAACTAAAGGAAGTTCAGGCCAGACAGTGCAATCCGGTCGAGTCGGACTAGGTCCAGACGTCTATAAAAGAAAATCCGTAGTGCTAGGGATCAGTTTTTCACGCCCCATCTCGATTTATTAGCGACGGCGGTTGCCGATAGCGTGCGCGGCGGTGGATCCCCGACCAGTGGCTGCGGTGGGCGCGGCTCCCCGACCTTGACATGCGGTGGCGGCGGTTCCCAGGCCGGCGGCGGCGACCCCCGATCCAGAGGGCGAGCGACGGTAGTGCCCTTGTGTGGTGGCGGCGGTTCCCAGGCCGGTGGCCGCAACTCCATTACCTCGACGCGCGGTGGTGGAGGTTCCTCGATCTGGAGTAGTGGCGGTGGTTCCCCGATCCAGAGGGCGAGCGATAGCCGGGCCCTTGTGTGGGCAAGCGGCGACGTCCCCGAAGCCCCAAGGAGGCGGCACTTCCAAGGCCGGCGAGCAAGCGATGCCCGTTGACGTGCGAGTAGCGACGACGACGCATGAGGCGCGATGTTCGAGCGAGCGACGCCACGGAAGGCGCGAGATGCGCGCAGCGATGATCGCGCGTGACATCCTCCGATCCGGCACAGTTTTCTTTTCGATTATTGTGTTTTATGCCTACCACATGTATTATTTATGCTAAAAACTGTACGATTTTATGCTTGAACACGGAGTTCGTATATCAGTTTATTGCATGCACATTGGAAAGGCAATTCCTTGATTTATGCTGTTCGTAATTTGCGCGCATGCAATGGAAACTCCCACGATTTTGCCATAATTTTTGATCTGTATAAAAATAAAAACCGCATGCATGCAGCTGCCATGTTTTCGGATCTGTCATAAAAATAGGATCGTAATAACAACCTACTTGTCGGGGACCATAATTAGGGGTACCCTCAAGACTCCTAATTCTCAGCTGGTAACCCCCATCAGCATAAAGCTGCTAAGGCCTGATGGGTGCGATTGAGTCAGGGATCAGTCCATTCGAGCGACTCGATCACGCCTCGCCCGAGCCTAGCCTCGGACAAGGGCAGCCGACCCCGGAGGATTTCCGTCTCGCCCGAGGCCCCCCTCCAACGGCGGACATGTTTCCGGCTCGCCCGAGGCCCTGCCTTCGCCAAGAAGCAACCCTGACTAAATCGCCGCACCGACCGACCAAGTCGCAGGGGCATTTAATGCAAAGGTGACCTGACACCTTTGTCCTGACGCGCGCCCCCCGGCAGAGCCGAAGTGACCGCCGTCACTTCACCGCTCCACTGACCGGCCTGACAGAAGGACAGCGCCGCCTGCGCCACTCCGACCGCAGTACCGCTTGGCAGAGTGAGACTGACAGGCAGTCAGGCCCTGCCAAAGGCACCATAGGAAGCTCCGCCCGACCCGGGGCTCGGACTCGGGCTAAGCCCCGGAAGACGGCGAACTCCGCTCCGCTCGACCCAGGACTCGGACTCGGGCTAAGCCCCGGAAGACGGCGAACTCCGCTCCGCCCGACCCAGGGCTCGGACTCGGGCTAAGTCCCGGAAGACAGCGAACTCCGCTCCGCCCGACCCAGGGCTCGGACTCGGGCTAAGTCCCGGAAGACGGCGAACTCCGCTCCGCTCGACCCAGGGCTCGGACTCGGGCTAAGTCCCGGAAGACGGCGAACTCCACTCCGCCCGACCCAGGGCTCGGACTCGGGCTATGTCCCGGAAGACGACGAACTCCGCTTCGCCCGACCCAGGGCTCGGACTCGGGCTCAGCCCCAGAAGACGATGAACTCCGCTCCGCCCGACCCTAGGGCTCAGACTCCACCCTGGCCTCTGCCGAACGACCTCCGCCTCGCCCGACCCAGGGGCTCGAACTCGGCCTCGGCCATGGAAGATAGACTCGACCTCGGCTTCGGAGGAGCCTCCACGTCGCCCAACCTAGGGCGCAGGCCAGCCACGTCAACAGGAAGCGCCATCATCACCCTACCCCGAGCTGACTCGGGCCGCAGAGAACAAGACCGGTGTCCCATCTGGCTAGCTCCGCCGGATAGGCAATGATGGCGCCCCGCATGCTCTGTGACGACGACGGCTCTCAGCTCTCTTACGGAAGCAGGAGGACGTCAGCAAGGACTCAACCGCCCCGACAGCTGTCCCTCCGCCAGGCTCCATCGCTCCTCCGATGGCCACGGCATCATACCAGCTGGGTGCCAAAATCTCTCCGGTTGCCACATCGGCATGTACTTAGGGCGCTAGCTCTCCCCCGCTAGACACGTAGCACTCTGCTACACCCCCATTGTACACCTGGATCCTCTCCTTACGCCTATAAAAGGAAGGACCAGGGCCCTCTTAGAGAAGGTTGGCCGCGCGGGGACGAGGACGGGATAGGCGCTCTCTTGGGGCCGCTCGCTTCCCTCTCCCGCGTGGACGCTTGTAACCCCCTACTGCAAGCGCACCCGACCTGGGCGCGGGACGAACACGAAGGCCGCGGGATTTCCACCTCTCTCACGCCCATCTCCGGCCACCTCACTTCCCCCCTTCGCGCTCGGCCTCGCGTCGACCCATCTGGGCTGGGGCACGCGGCGACATTCACTCGTCGGCTTAGGGACCCCTCCGGTCTCGAAACACCGACAATTGGCGCGCCAGGTAGGGGCCTGCTGCGTGTTGACGAACAGCTTCTCGTCAAGCTCCAGATGGGCAGTCTCCAGCAACCTCTCCAACCCGGGACGGTGCTCCGTTTTGGGAGTCTTGAGTTCATGTCCTTCGACGGCAGCTACGACATGATACTCCTTCCACCGCCGCGCGACAACGACGATGGCGGCCGACAGCCCGCCCGCCGGCGGCGGAATCGACGACGTCTTCCCCGCGTGGTGGGAGAACAACATTCGAGCTTGCCCCGTCCTCTCCCCCGACAACGGAGGAGGAGGCGGGGCAACCAAGGCCAAGCGGGAGGCCGCGCCTCGTCGGCTGTCGAGCGAGTCGACGTCCCCAGCGCTCCAACGGGGGGCGCGTCGGGCGTCGACCTCGCGTTTGAGACGAAGGCGAGCGCCGTCTCCCCGCGACACGCCAATCCCGAGCAAGTGGACGACGCCAGTGCGCTCGCGGAGAGCCTGCATGATGTCGCCCTCGTACCTGAGACGACGGTGCAATCAGCCCCCGACGTGACTATGTCGCTACTCGTCGACCGAAAGGTACCGACCGATTCCCATCCTATGTCATTTAGATTCAGCCTCAACCCGCCTAGCGACCTTGCTTTGGCGGGCGCTCTCGTAGAGGCGAGGTCAAACCCTCTGGGGTTTCGCATGCGGTCGCCTTGGGACCGGCTGACGGACGTCTCGACCTACGGGCCCTCTGGGTCCGAGGAAGATGACGACCCCAACATCTGTTGGGATTTCTCTGGATTTGGCAACCCTAGTGCCATGCGGGACTTCATGACCGCATGTGACTACTGCCTCTCCGACTGTTCCGACGGTAGCCGTAGCCTCGACGACGAGGACTGTGGCCCAAGCCGCGAATGTTTCCACGTCGATTTAGGGGGTCCCTCCGAAGGCAATCATCTCGGCGTGCCGAAGGATGGTGATCTACCTAGGCCGGTGCCCCGCGCTGACATCCCACGGGAGCTAGCTGTGGTCCCCCTTCCGGCGGGGGGTCACGACCCACAGCTCGAGCAAGTCCGCGGGGCGCAGGCCAGGCTCGACGAGGGAGCAGGAGCGCTTGAGCCGATCCACCGGGACGTCGGGCAGGCATGGGCGGGCCAACCCCCGGCCAGAGAAATACGTCACCTGCCCCAGGGTCTCCCGCTCCGCGTCGCCAACGACGTCAGGGTCAGGCCGCCACCCGCATCCAGCGGGGTCGGTCAGAACCTGGCTGCAGCAGCGATGCTTCTCCGCGCAATGCCGGAGCCATCAACCACCGAGGGTCGGCGAATCCAAGGGGAGCTCAAGAATCTCCTGGAAGGCGCTGCGGTCCGACGGGCCGAGAGCTCTGCCTCTCGAAGGCAAGGATACCCCTCGGAACCTCATGCCGCGACTTCCCGATTCATGCGGGAAGCCTCGGTCTACACCGGGCGCACGCGCAACACCGCGCCTGCGGCCCCGGGCCACCTCGGCAACGAGCACCATCACCGCGACCGTCGAGCCCACCTCGACGAGAGGGTGCGCCGAGGCTATCACCCCAGGCGTGGGGGACGCTACGACAGCGGGGAGGATCGGAGTCCCTCGCTTGAACCACCCAGTCCGCAGGCCTTCAGCCGGGCCATCCGGCGGGCACCGTTCCCGACCCGGTTCTGACCCCCGACTACTATCACAAAGTACTCGGGGGAAACGAGACCGGAATTGTGGCTCGCGGACTACCGCCTGGCCTGCCAGCTGGGTGGAACGGACGACGACAACCTCATCATCCGCAACCTCCCCCTGTTCCTCTCCGACACCGCTCGCGCCTGGTTGGAGCACCTGCCTCCGGGGTAGATCTCCAACTGGGATGACCTGATTCAGGCCTTCGCCGGCAATTTCCAGGGCACATATGTGCGCCCCGGGAATTCCTGGGACCTCCGAAGCTGCCGACAGCAGCCGGAAGAGTCTCTCCGGGACTACATCCGGCGATTCTCGAAGCAGCGCACCGAGCTGCCCAACATCACCGACTCGGACGTCATCGGTGCGTTCCTTGCCGGCACCACCTGCCGCGACCTGGTGAGCAAGTTGGGTCGCAAGACCCCCACCAGGGCGAGCGAGCTGATGGACATCGCCACCAAGTTCGCCTCTGGCCAGGAGGTGGTCGAGGCTATCTTCCAAAAGGACAAGCAGCCCCAGGGCCGCCCACCGGAAGATGCACCCGAGGCGTCTACTCAGCGCGGCGCCAAGAAGAAAGGCAAGAAGAAGTCGCAAGCGAAACGCGACGCCGCCGACGCGGACCTTGTCGCCGCCGCCGAGCACAAGAACCCTCGGAAGCCCCCCGGAGGTGCCAACCTCTTCAACAAGATGCTCAAGGAGCCGTGCCCCTATCATCAGGGGGCTGTCAAGCACACCCTTGAGGAGTGCGTCATGCTTCGGTGCCACTTCCACAGGGTCGGGCCACCCGCGGAGGGTGGCAGGGCCCGCGACGACGACAAGAAGGAAGATTACCAAGCAGGAGAGTTCCCCGAGGTCCGCGACTGCTTCATGATCTACGGAGGGCATGCGGCGAATGCCTCGGCTCGACATCGCAAGCAAGAGCGCCGGGAGGTCTGCTCAATGAAGGTGGCGGCGCCAGTCTACCTAGACTGGTCCGACAAGCCCATCACCTTCGACCAAGCTAATCACCCCGACCACGTGCCGAGCCCGGGGAAATACCCGCTCATCGTCGACCCCGTCATCGGCGACGTCAGGCTCACCAAGGTCCTTATGGATGGGGGCAGCAGCCTCAACATCATCTACGCCGAGACCCTCAGGCTCCTGCGCGTCGATCTGTCCTCCGTCCGAGCAGGCGCTGCGCCCTTCCACGGGATCATTCCCGGGAAGCGCGTCCAGCCCCTCGGACGACTCGACCTTCCTGTCTGCTTCGGAACGCCCTCCAACTTCCGAAGGGAGACCCTGACGTTCGAGGTGGTCGGGTTCCGAGGAACCTACCACGCGGTACTGGGGAGGCCATGCTACGCGAAGTTCATGGCCGTCCCCAACTACACCTACCTGAAGCTCAAGATGCCGGGCCCCAACGGGGTCATCACCGTCGGCCCCACGTACAGACACGCGTTCGAATGTGACGTGGAGTGCGTGGAGTACGCCGAGGCCCTCGCCGAATCCGAGGCCCTCATCGCCGACCTGGAAAGCCTCTCCAAAGAGGTGCCAGACGTGAAGCGTCATGCCGGCAACTTCGAGCTAGTGGAGACGGTTAAGGCCGTCCCCCTCGACCCCAGCGACAACGCCTCCAAGCAGATCCGGATCGGTTCCGGGCTCGACCCCAAATAGGAAACAGTGCTCGTCGACTTTCTCCGCGTGAACGTCGACGTCTTTGCGTGGAGTCCCTCGGACATGCCCGGCATACCGAGGGATGTCGCCGAGCACTCACTGGATATTCGGGCCGGAGCCCGACCCGTCAAGCAGCCTCTGCGCCGATTCAACGGGGAGAAGCGCAGAGCGATAGACGAGGAGATCCACAAGCGAAAAGAAGCGAAAGGCGTTAAGCTCAACCCTGAAAGGTGGGTCCTCGGGGCGCCCCAGGGCATGGTCTTGGAGTTCGTTATCTCCAAACGAGGCATCGAAGCCAACCAGGAGAAGACCCCCGACCATCGCACAGCACCTCGAGCCCTTGCTGGGAGTACCCGGGGGCTGCACACACCCCCGGGAAAGGCCGCTTGTCACCACCGACGTTCTGGAGCCCGGAACGTACAAGCTGGCCGGCCGTAAGGGCGAGGTCTACGGCAACGCTTGGAACGTCCGACAGCTACGTCGCTTCTACCCTTAAGATGTTTTCAAGCCGTTCGTATTCCTCGCTCCCACGCAAGTCTCAGTCGTCAAGGGAGGATCGGCCTCGCCTCGGCGGAGCCCGACCTTCCCTCTGGGGCTAAGAAGGGGGAACCCCTCCGTGTCAAGATTGGGTGTACCTCTCCGCATCCAAAATTTTCAATCAAAAAGGCTTTTGCGTTCTCCCGGCTATGTCAGAAGCAGGGCCCCGAGGAGCGAACGTGGGTGCATGTAAATGGCAAGGTCGACTGAGCCGAGGAGCTCCTATGCCTCCGGGTTAGGGACACCTCACTCATCACCCGCCATGAAAAATGACCCTGCTCGGGAAGCCACCCTATGGTTGACAGGCTAAGCCGGACACGCAAAATAAAAGGAAGAAGAGTGCGACTTCATGCAATGAAAACAAAGTGTTCAGGCCTCAGCGGCCGCAGTAGGACACACGCACGTCCAACAGAAACTGTCCCGACAAGAGTTAGGCGTCGCCTCGGGAAGGAGCCGCGCCTTCAGCTCCGTCCCCGCCTTCGGTGAGGACCATCTCAGCTTCCGGCGATGGCGCAGGGGGAAGGATCTCCGCCTCAAAGGTGGTCGCCAGCACTGCGCTCGGACCCGCGGCGACTGCGTCGAGCCACTGAACTTCTGCCAGGGCAGCATCGTCTTCATCAGGAAGACAATACCCCTCGCTAACCCGCTCCAGGTCCACAACGTAGTGGGAAGCGAGCACGGCGAAGGCCCGCCTGACGCCGTGGTGTAGCGCCTCGCGGACTCTGCCGCGCGCGTGATCACCCAAGGCTTGAAGGCGGCTTTGAGGGGAGCTTCCTGAAGGGACGTTGCCGGAGCCAAGGGTCCGATAAACGTCCGAGACGGCTTCGGACATGGCCGCGAGATCGGCCTCCCGCTGCTCGGCAGCTCCGGCAAGTGCCTCGGCAAGCGCCTTGGCGGACTCGCCGAGGGCGGACTCAAGCTCTGCGAACAGCCAGAAGAAAGATCTCAAACACAAGCAGAGGAAACGGGCAAGAACAAGAACCAAGGACGGCCAAGGCGTACCTCCGGCTCGGGCACGTTGCTCCGAGGCCGCGACCTGGGCTGCGGCTAAGTCGGCCGCGAGGGTTTCAGCCCGGCTTTCGGCCTCGGCAGCCCGGCTCCAAGATTGGTCCCGCTGCTCGACGACCTGGACAAACTCCGACCGCTGCCGTTGCACCTCTGCGCGCGCCGCTGCCGCCTCGGCTCTCAGGTCAGTGCAGAGCAACTGGAGGTCCGCTACCTTGGCATCCTGCTGAGAAAGGCGCGCAGTAGCCCCGGCGAGCGAGGTCCTCAAGGATCGCAGCGAGCCCCAGACATCGGCCTCACGGCGGATGAACGACGACTTGGCGGCGCTCCGATCCGTCAGATCCTGGGGGAAGGAAACGGGGCGTCATGAAGAACGCCTCATTCACAGAAGAGAAAAGGTATGCCTGAAACCGTTACCTGGAGGATTTTGGGGACGTCCCTGCAGAAAACCTCCAGCGACGACCGGAGCGACCCCACCGTTGCTTCAGCACACTCGCGGAGCTCATCCCAGGACTGGTCCTCCTGTTCATCGTCGAGAATGAAAACAGGGTCCGAGGCCTCGCGGGTCCGAAACCGGAGCAACTGGCGCCGGGCCCCGGGGCTCCGCCGCACAGCGATGAGGCTGCCGCCCGGCGGGACGGATCGCGCATCCACGCTCACCTCTTCCGAGGCACTAGGCGCCGACGCATCAGCCGTCTCGACGCCGGCAGCAACCGGTCGCTCCCCGACTGGGACGGCGGCGACTTCGGTAGCGGCAGGCGCCGGCATGGCCGGCACGACAGGTGGGTCCGGGACCACGCCAGCGTCGCCCGCCTCCCCTATCACGATGGCCGCCTCGGCAGAAGAGCCAGCCTCGGGAACCTGCTCCACAGCGACAGGTGCCGCCCGAGCCCCCTGCGGCGGGACGCTTTGCGAGAGGGTCGGCTGAACGACAAGGCCCGGGGCGGCGCTGGCCGCACAGGCCGGCGCCGTCTTAAGCGCCTTCCGGGGTGCCAGGTCGGTCTGGCCATGGCTCTGCTTTCTGAAGGAAGAAGGAAAATCACGGCCGAGACATATGAATGGAAAGCCAAGACGCGGACATTCCGAGCTACCTACCCGCTCCGGGCCATGATCCACCGCGCCTGGGGGGAAGTCTCCTGGATCCCAGCTCCCGGAACAGCCGCCGAGGTCCGCTTCGCCGGCAACTTCGGCGCCACCCTTACTTTGGATGCCCGGGGAGCAGATTGCCCAGGCACTGTCACGGTGACTTGAGAGTCACCTCCATGCGCTGCTGGCGCGAGCGGCGGCTCTCGGAGAGCAGACGCCCTGGCCTGGCCCCCCGGAATCACCTCAGCTCCTCCAGCCGAGGGGTCAGGTGCCCTCTCGGGTTGCCCTCATACCTCGGGCCGGGACCCCGACGCCCCGACTCCGGGGACTGACGGCGTCGGCCCGCTCGGGGGCTGGCTCGACGAATCCTGGCCACACCCCAAGCCGGGGCTGAGGCCGAGGCGGGCGGCCATGTCGTCTTCCTCGTCATCATCATCATCATCTTCGTCGTCGTCGTCGGGCGTTTCCGGCGACGCCTCCCTCGGGAGTCCCTCCCTCTCCTGCTGGCGACGGCGCTTTTCCAAGGCGTCTCGAGCCCGCCTCCGCTCACGGGCCCAGGCCTTCCCCGCGTCCTTCTTCCTCTTCTTCTCCTCCGCGGCGACCCGCCGCGCTGCTCGGGCCACCGCATCCTGCGGAACCCGTGGCAGGGAAGGTTTGTGCCACCCCACCTCCTAAAGAAGGGGGGGGAAGGAAACTCGATCGTAAGAACCAGAAGCAACCTAATGTATGAAGAAGGAGGGAGCGAACACTCACCAGAGTCACGCACCCCTGGTCGGGGCGCATCAGAAGCTGGGAGAAGGCGTGGAGGTCCGGCTTCCCCAACGCAGCCGACACCCGCCATTGGAGGGCGTCGAAGGGAAGAGGATCAGGGGACATCCGCGAGCCCTCCCAGTCGGCCTCCGGGGTCATTTCCCAAAGCGACAGCCGTCGCTCCGCCAAGAGAAGCACCCTCCGACGGTGGATGGCGGCAATCACTCCCGCAGCGGTGAGTCCTCCCTCCCGCAACGCCTCCAAGGCCTGAAGAAGGGGTTCGAGGTTCTTCTGTCTTTCGTGCGGGGTCCCGTGGCGCCAAGCGTCGGTGGCGGTGGTGACTACTCGATGGGAGAACGGCGGAAGCAACTCACCGTCATTCCGGAGGTAGAACCACCGGCGCTGCCACCCCTTGTTCGAGGACGCGAGGATGGCAGGAATATACTGCGACGCCCGCGACTGCCTCAGCAGGAGGGTGCAGCCGCCGGCCCGCACCGCCGCGCGGACCTTCCTCTCCCCCGTCGGCGAGGCAAAAAGCTCCGCGAAAAAGAGATGGGTCCACAAATCCCAATGGGGGGCGATCCCCAAATACCCCTCGCACACCGCTACAAAGATAGCGGCCTGCGAGATGGAGTTGGGGGTGAGGTTGTGCAACTCCACCCCATAGTGGTACAGGATCGCCCGCATAAAGCGGCCCGTTGGCACACCGAATCCCCGCTCGTGGAAGGAGACGAAGCTCACGACGTACCCTGGCGGAGGGGATGGAGCGGCTCCGCCCGCGGGAGGTATCCATTCCGGTCGCTGCTCATCGGTGAGTGGGCGGAGCAAACCCTCGCCGACCAGATCCTCCAGATCGCTCGCCGTCACCGTGGAAGAGGGCCATGGATCGCGTGGCGAGACGATGGTCACCCGGTCGGCCATCACCAGACGGAAGGGATGGCGGCGCAAGGGGCTGGAAGGACGGATTTCTCTTCTCTGGCTAAAGTCTCTCGGGTTGCGAAAACCCAAGAAGGAGGCAGGAAGCAGAGCGAAGAACCGTCACCGGACCCTCTCCCAGGTATATAAAGACCAAGGCGAAGCCGTTTCCGACGTTCCGCCCGGACCGGATGCGGGATTAAAAAAAACGCGAAGCGAAACAGCCGTTCCTCGAACGGCTCGCGCACGAGCAACGGCCGCCCTACCAACGACTCGCCCCATCGCATTAACTCCGCGGAGGGATAGACGGCGCTTCTGGCAGGAGAAGCGGGCGACGCTTCGCCTTCGCCGTAAAAACCGCGCCAAAAAAGGTACGCCACGTCATTCGATTTCGTATCCTTTTCCTTTTTTCCCTCTTTCTCTATCTCTTGCAACAGGGACCGGGAAAGGGGGATACCCCGAAAAGGACCCTTCCCCGTGAAGGAACCAGGCTCCGAGCCTCCTTACTGATCAGAGGTTCGAAGGCTGGCCCCCTGAAGGGTTTCAACAGCCGCCTCAGATCGCGTGGGCCCTACACCCACTACTGGTCAGAGGTTCGAAGGCCGGCCCCCCGAAGGGTTCCACGGCCGCCTCAGGCTACTCGGGCTCCGCGCCCATTACTGATCAGGGGTTCGAAGGCTGGCCCCGGAAGGGTTCACATTCGCCTCAGACGCCGAGCGAGGGATGACCAGGGGTACGTTCGATACATAACCAAGGCTCGGGCTGCGCTCCCGAGGTACCCTAGGACATTTCCAAGACCAACGGGAGCGATCTTGTAACGGAATCCCATCAGAGGGAGGCATCGAGCCCTCGGACCCCGTCGCCAGGGGACCGGGTCCGGCAAATCACCCGCAGGTACTTTTGGGCGTGCCTCTGGGCCCCTAGCCGACCCCTAACGAACGGGGCACGGACGTCCACTCGGATTACCCGCTTGCAGCTCACCGGAGACACCATGTTCGGCGCCCATCGAGGGTAACATGGCGCTTCCCCCCCCTCCTCCTTGCGGAAAGGCAACGCAGGGGCGTATGTAAAAAAGCCGAGTCTGTCCCTGATCGCCCTCTCGCCCTGTGCGGAGGCTCGGGGGCTGCTCTCGCAAACCCGGCTCCGACCGAACCGTTGACAGCGTCAACATACCAGCCCGAGAGCTTGGGCCCCGACCGTACACCCGGGCTACGACCAGTTCGCATGAGGGAACGACCAGACCGGCCGAAGCATTACGCGAGGCATTAAGACCTCAAAGGAGTGAAACCACTCCTCCGAGGCCTCGGGGGCTACACCCGGCGGGTGCGCTCGCGCGCACCCACCGGATCAAAATGCAACCGAGAAAGGCTGGTCCCCTTGCAAAAAAGTGCGACGACAGCCTCCAAGCGAGTGCTAACACTCCCTTCGAGGCTCGGGGGCTACTGTCGGGGACCATAATTAGGGGTACCCTCAAGACTCCTAATTCTCAGCCGGTAACCCCCATCAGCATAAAGCTGCTAAGGCCTAATGGGTGCGATTGAGTCAGGGATCAGTCCATTCGAGCGACTCGATCACGCCTCGCCCGAGCCTAGCCTCGGACAAGGGCAGCCGACCCCGGAGGATTTCCGTCTCGCCCGAGGCCCCCCTCCAACGGCGGACATGTTTCCGGCTCGCCCGAGGCCCTGCCTTCGCCAAGAAGCAACCCTGACTAAATCGCCGCACCGACCGACCAAGTCGCAGGGGCATTTAATGCAAAGGTGACCTGACACCTTTGTCCTGACGCGCGCCCCCCGGCAGAGCCGAAGTGACCGCCGTCACTTCACAGCTCCACTGACCGGCCTGACAGAAGGACAGCGCCGCCTGCGCCACTCCGACCGCAGTACCGCTTGGCAGAGTGAGACTGACAGGCAGTCAGGCCCTGCCAAAGGCACCATAGGAAGCTCCGCCCGACCCGGGGCTCGGACTCGGGCTAAGCCCCGGAAGACGGCGAACTCCGCTCCGCCCGACCCAGGGCTCGGACTCGGGCTAAGCCCCGGAAGACGGCGAACTCCGCTCCGCCCGACCCAGGGCTCGGACTCGGGCTAAGTCCCGGAAGACGGCGAACTCCGCTCCGCCCGACCCAGGGCTCGGACTCGAGCTAAGCCCCGGAAGACGGCGAACTCCGCTCCGCCCGACCCAGGGCTCGGACTCGGGCTAAGTCCCGGAAGACGGCGAACTCCGCTCCGCCCGACCCAGGGCTCGGACTCGGGCTAAGTCCCGGAAGACGGCGAACTCCGCTCCGCTCGATCCAGGGCTCGGACTCGGGCTATGTCCCGGAAGACGACGAACTCCGCTTCGCCCGACCCAGGGCTCGGACTCGGGCTCAGCCCCAGAAGACGACGAACTCCGCTCCGCCCGACCCCAGGGCTCGGACTCCGCCCTGGCCTCTGCCGAACGACCTTCGCCTCGCCCGACCCAGGGGCTCGGACTCGGCCTCGGTCATGGAAGACAGACTCGACCTCGGCTTCGGAGGAGCCTCCACGTCGCCCAACCTAGGGCGCAGGCCAGCCACGTCAACAGGAAGCGCCATCATCACCCTACCCCGAGCTGACTCGGGCCGCAGAGAACAAGACCGGTGTCCCATCTGGCTAGCTCCGCCGGATAGGCAATGATGGCGCCCCGCATGCTCTGTGACGACGACGGCTCTCAGCTCTCTTACGGAAGCAGGAGGACGTCAGCAAGGACTCAACCGCCCCGACAGCTGTCCCTCCGCCAGGCTCCGTCGCTCCTCCGACGGCCACGACATCATACCAGCTGGGTGCCAAAATCTCTCCGGTTGCCACATCGGCATGTACTTAGGGCGCAAGCTCTCCCCCGCTAGACACGTAGCACTCTGCTACACCCCCATTGTACACCTGGATCCTCTTCTTACGCCTATAAAAGGAAGGACCAGGGCCCTCTTAGAGAAGGTTGGCCGCGCGGGGACGAGGACGGGATTGACGCTCTCTTGGGGCCGCTCGCTTCCCTCTCCCGCGTGGACGCTTGTAACCCCCTACTGCAAGCGCACCCGACCTGGGCGCGGGACGAACACGAAGGCCGCGGGATTTCCACCTCTCTCACGCCCATCTCCGGCCACCTCACTTCCCCCCTTCGCGCTCGGCCTCGCGTCGACCCATCTGGGCTGGGGCACGCGGCGACATTCACTCGTCGGCTTAGGGACCCCCCCGGTCTCGAAACACCGACACTACTAGAGCTATCAACCTCTCATTAACTCTGTATCTATGCTTATAATTGAGGGATTTTATGCTCAAAACTTAAGATTTTTACGCTCTACCCGAAGATGCGTCCACCAGTGAACAACATGCCAGATTTTTTACGCAATATAAGGAATTGCATAAATACCTACACAGTATAGTATAATTTATTTCAGTATACATCATAAACTAGTTTTAATGCGTTTAGCTGCATGGCTGTTGGAGGGATCATATATTTATGAAGGAAATAAAATATTAAATGCGATTTTTTGTTTCTATGCATGCAATTTATTTCCTTTCGTTGCATATTCTTTCCATCATAAATTCGTGTGCATGCAGCTGCTAGCATATTTTTATACGCAGTATACCTAATTGCATAACTATCTACATATTGTAGCATATTTAGTATCAATATATATATCATAAAATGGTCATTACGAGTTTTAGTTGCATGTCTGTTGCACCGATCCTGATCCTAAATTTATGGAGGAAATAAAGCATTTAAAATAAAAATCGACACACATATCTTTCCTAAATTTACGCGCATGAAAGGGAACGTGTTTGACTCATGCATGCATTTTGCCATAATTTTTGGATCTGTATAAAAATAGAAACTGCATGTATGCGGCTGCCATATTTTTCGAATCTGCCATAAAAATAGGATCGTAATAACAACCTACCAGAGTATCAACCTCTCACATTGGCCAGATATTTACGCTTATAATTGAGAGATTTTATGCTTAAAACTTAAGGTTTTTACGCTGCAACCTGGAGATGCGTCCACCAGTAAATAACATGCTAGATTTTTTTACACAGTGTACCGAATTGCATAAATACCTACACCGTGTAGTATAAATAGTATAAGTATAAATTATAAACTAGTTCTAATGTGTTTAGCTGTATGGTTGTTGGAGGGATACTATATTTATGAAGCAAATTAAACATTAATTACGATTTTTTGTTTCTATGCATGCAATTCATTTCCTTTAATTGCACATTATTTTCATCATAAATTCGTGCGCATGCAGCTGGTAACAGATTTTTACGCAGTATACCGAATTGCATAATTATCTACACAGTGTAGCATATTTAGTCTCAGTATATATCATAAAATGGTCCTTACGTGTCTAGCTGCATGGCTGTTGCAGCGATCCTAAATTTATGTAGGAAATAAAGCATTTAAAAATAGAACAGTCACACATATTTTTCCTAAATTTACGCGCATGCATTAGATCGTGTTTGACTCATACATGCATTTCTTTTTTGCGCTAACAGATGTGGGACAGGTGGCGCACCTGACAGGCTGGTTGGGCGCGCTGGGTTGAACCAGTTTGTAGGGGTGGTCGACCTGAGCTTCTTTTAACTATTGGAAGCACAGAGCTCCCATTATACCTGCTATATATATATAGTATTGTATAAACATGTTAATTAACTAAAATAAATTTTAATTTGGAACAAAGGAAATACGTGTTAAGGCCCCCTTTGAACAAAGGTAAATTTTCTGAAGTTTTTAATAATTCCTTTGAAATTTCTAAACTATTTTTGTAAAATTCCTACCTTACAGAACATCCCTAAAGCATGAATTCTTCTATTGAAAGAGAGAACACCATATTAAGTAGTCCAGAAAAGATAAGATAAACAATATTTTACTTATGTCGGTCCCACCTTAATATGTGCTAAGATTTTTATACATTAGAGCATCTCCAACAATATTTTAAACCGGTGCCTCAAATTAAAATATAAAGCATTACGTATGAAAAGCTACTCCAACAGTAACTTATTTCATAAAATTTGATTAATAAATTATAGGTACTCTCTCAAATGTCTCAAATATACTATATTGTAGTGTGCTGCTCTATAATCCAGATTTAAGACTTTATTGGAGCTAGATATTTTATTGGTGTCGTAAATTCTATAAAATATAATCACTTTTAAATTATATGGTATTTTTATAGGTTATATTGTTGAAGATGCTCTTACGGACCTTTTTACGACGAAGGCACCAGTTGGCGTGACGTGTCATATGTTTCAAGATGTCCTGAGTTACGTGATTTTTATATTTCGAGCAACCTGTGTACTGCCTCTAGATCCAAACTAGAAGTTATTTTTACACTAGATTCGAGTCAGATTTATAATGTTTTAACTACAAACAACAATTTTGTTAATTAGTTTGTCATATATAATGATTTGTTTTAAAATACTTTTTCAAAATATAAATATATTAAGAGTTTATTTGTATTTTAACAAAAAAAATATTTAAAAACTATATTTTAGAGTTCATGTCATTGTCCTAAATAACTTACAATAGAAAGTTTTACATTATAATAGTTTATCTATCAATAAGTTAATATGAACTTTGATTTTAAAGTGTTATTTCCTCTATCTCAAAATATTAATTGGTTTAGCTATTGATTTTTATGTTTATATTTAAATGGATAATGATGAATCTAAACATATATAGAGAATGTATTTATTGTATGAATTAACTATAAAGATAAAACAAATTTTATTTTGAATGGAGGAAGTACAAAATTTCCCTTGCCTATGGCGAGAGGCGCGCCTCCTCTTCCTCTTATCGCTGGAAAAAAACGCCACGAGAGTAAGGGCCAGTTTAATAGCGACATTTTCAAATATTGTGGTTTTTAAATACCGTGGTATAGATTGTTGACAACAAAAATACTATAGTTTTCTTAGAACTATCACTCGTTTGATTCCACGTTCAAACATATAAGACCAACACATAATACAGACTAGTTTAAACATAAGACTATCTCGAGCAGATCACATATCTCGTTCTTTATTTTAACTTCACTCTATAAATAATATTAAACAATGTTATCTACAATTATACATCCTATATTTTACCATATCCACTCAAGACAGTCTAGCAGACCAGCACATACGTTAGACTTCTTTATCCTCCTGAACAAACCATAGCAGACACCAAAATATGTTTCTATTAGAGCTAAAACAAAAGGTAGACTATGCACCAAAATATGCCAAAGTCTTAGCGGCATCAAACATCACCGCGATTTGTCTAGAGCCTCATAAATCTGTCAACAACATTAAATAAACTAGTCAAAATATTTGAAACTACAACCGTGGTAATCAAGTGTTAGGTGAGATCATAATATCATATTTGACTATGACCAAACATGAGTAACTCATTTTATTTCCAATCTCTCCTGCGACTTGTTGTATATATAGATGTCCCGTACAAACAAGTGTGGCAGTCAATAGTGAGTCCAAATTAACAAGAGACATGAAAAATTTTCTTTGGTAGAAAAATAAGAGATGACGAAGAAATGGAGTTTCTCATCTAGTTTATAAATACTCTCTTTTGTCCACATGAATTAGTCGTTTTGGTTTGGTTTTGTCCTAAGTCAATCACTATCAACTTTGACTGATTATACCCATTATTTCATAAGATTTTACAGCATAAATGTAAAGTTATTAGATTCATCATGACTTGAACTACCATAATATGCAATCCTTTTAGTTTAAAATAATTTAATCTTATATATATTGTTGGTCAAAGTTTAAATAGCTTGACTTAGGACAAACTTAAAATGGATGGAGGGAGTAGAAATTGTTCTCATGAGTGTCCACACTTCCATCCTTGCAGCAAAAAAACATATTGAAGAACTTCCCCAAGGTCATAAGGTGTGAGCTAGGCAAGAGCTCCACATGGAGAAGGAATTTTCCCGCAAACTAGTAAAAGTTACTCGTGACAATAATCCTCTTACTAATAATAGAGATGTTTTAGTTGAAAAAACAGCCGGCTATATTTCTATTTTCTCCTGCAACAAATGCAAGTAATCAGTCGATGCAATAAAGGTTTCAATATAGTGGTGAAACTATTAGTCGGTATTTCAATCTTGTTCTTGAAGCAACTGTTTCATTATCACCAAAGATAATAGAACTACCTACCGTCAACACCTCATTTGTGATATCTAACAACCCCAAAGATCATGCCTTATTTTAAAGTAATTAGATTACAAGGCATTCATTATTCTAGAGCAGTTCTCATATATATGCTCTTCATTACCCTACAACTTTTTAGGACTTTATTAGAGTAACTAGTGTTCAAACAACCTCGCCTACGATGGGACAAAGAGCTGGTGGTCTCCTACCGGCTGCTATTGATATAGTAAGGGAAGAAATAACCGGGGCATTCCGAGATAAGCTCAGAGTAAACATGGTCCCTGGGGGACAGTCATATCGGAGGCCTTATAACAGCTGATTGGACCACCACCCATACCCACAGGGGACCAGGATACCCGAATTCGCAAAATTTTCGGGTGACCAAGGAAAGAGCACACGTGAACACATGGCCAGTTTCTAGCACAATTAGGAGAATTGGCCGACACAGGCGTTTCATGTGCGTTTATTTTTATTATCTTTAACAGGAATCACATTCGCATGGTACGCCACATTACCTCCTAGTTCTATTTTGTTATGGGGAGATTTAGAACAAAAAATCCATGATCAATTCTTTTCCGGTGACTGAGTTAGATTTGGTAGACTTAGTGGGCCTGCGATGGACCAAGTACGTCGGTCAAGTGCCCGACGTAGCAGGGTGTCGAGCGCGTCGTGGAAGTGACACCCGCGAGCAGCGTCGCGAGTGATGGGTCGAGCAACCCATCCTTCCGGCTCATGGTTAGCAGAGAGGTCGATGTCGTGGCTCGGGCTGTCGTCGCCATCTCCGTCGTCTGGGTCTCCTCCAACAGCTACTCCAGAAGCTGGGACGCCCAGTGGTGGTGCAGGGGGCGCCTCCAGGGGAAGCACAGGGGAGCAGCTCCTCACAGACTCTATCTCCTGCTGGAGCGAGAAGGAAGAGCCCTGCTGCTCCTGTCGTCGATGTTCCTGCTCCTCATGCAGGCGGTGGTGCAGTCTCTCCAAGTGGCTGGACTGTCCGGCCACGGGACGGCGAAGCGGACGCTCAGCAAGGCGGGAGGGTAAGAAGGGGATGACGGACTTTCGTGCAGTGTGTCTAAGTCGAGCCATCTACAAAAGACATCGCAAGCAAAAGGGTGAGAACAGAATCAATATGACCAGCAAGTAATGAATCATAAATAAATGAAGGATCAGAATAAAACATAATTTTCAGCAAGGTATAATATATAGTAGAACATAGGTTTGGTCAGTAGGACCAACTTTTGAAGGGATACCAAAGTCAAGGCAGGGACAGAGGTCTATAGTCCTTAGAACGACCATTCTACTCTAGGTTAGCGGTCCTACAGTCAGCACGGCTTTGATACCACTTATGTCACACCCGGTTTTTAGAAGGTAAACCGAATGCGAACCATGTACGTGCCAGGATCAGTTATTCACGTACACAGCAGTTACATAACATGGACATCATCACACAGTGCTCAAATAGTATTAAAAGGGGAAATAATAGTCGATTACATCATATGTCTGAGACGTCCATATAGTTCTTACAATAAATCAAAGTGCGGAAACGAAACGTAGATAACGCGGCCTTCACAGGCAGCCGACTGGGGGTTGCCGCTAACCCACGCCTAGAACTCGTCGTAGTCTTGGAACTCCTGGAAGTCTCCTTCCACAGCTTCATCTTCTCCTGAGCAGTGGTTGCAATGCTGACAACCTGGAGGGGGGTTTGGTGTGTAGAGCAAGGGTGAGTACACATCAACATACTCAGCAAGTATCCTGTTTGGCTGTAGTGGACTAGCTTTATGTGGGGATAAGTCAAGCAGTTGCTTTTAGTTGGTCAGGTTATTACTTACTAGTAGAAAGCCAGGTTTTAACATTAACCCAAGTTATTAGCCCAAAGTATCCTTTCCAAACGGAAAGAATACCACTTACCAATACCATAATCATAATCAGAACCATCAATCTCATTGCCACCTGTACCAAAGTATCTCTGATCAAGTATCACTAATCTCTGGAGCTCCCTTGGCCGCTCATAACCGCGAGCACGGCTGATATATCAGTTTCATAACACTCTGCAGAGGTTGCGCACTTTACCCACAAGCCGTGATTCCCTCTTGCCTCGGGCTGATCAAACCCTTAAACACTACCAAGGTGAATAGGCAGGGTCTCACTACGTAGCCTTTACAAAGATTCCCCGGGGCTGTAGCCACCCGTTAGGTTTCCTACATGTACCGCACTCCTCCCCAAGGGACAAATCAACCTTGGCAGAGCGAGCCGCATACACCGAGCCCCATTGACGGCACAACGGCTAAGCGAACTACACCCCGGTTCCTCTAATTATTCAGCTAAGGGCGTCCCATTCCACCCTCATGGTTGCACTGTTTTCCCGGGCGGTCATCCATTGAACAGGTCCTTACGGAGAGGCACTCGAGAAACCGCTCGAGTCCCCTTAAATGCCACAAGTATGATCATAAATAAGAAGGGGAAAAACAGCGTATCATAGATAATCACATCATGTTCATTGATTAGAGTCGAGCAATAGCATCAAACTAAGCAGTAATAATCTGACCCAAATAGGTAAACAAGGACATGGATAACAAAAGCTAGTCAATCCTTAGGTATAAATGTGTAATGCGGGAGGTGAATTAAAGAATGAATAGGACAGAAATAGGTCAAAGGACACTTGCCTCCACCAACCGACTGCTGCTCAGGGGCTTCTCCTGCGAATTCCTCGGGCTCTTCGACCGGATCGTTCTCTATGCGAGCGCAAACATACATACATCCACATATTTAATACAAAAGAACAGTACACCATACAAGGGAACAGGTAAAACGAATATGCATCAAGTATGACATTCGATATCGCATTTGTTATGGTTAGAAAGAAACGGGAAAGATCTCGCAGGGGGTTAAAGTTTATGCACTAATAATCAATTACAATTGATTCCTAACAAAAGAATTCTGTTATATATATACTAATGGAAACCTAATCATTTTAAGTTGATCAACATTGCACGAGATAAACAATTAACTACGTGAATCAATAGCATAACGGAATTTTAAATTAAACTTCCTATTTTCCATAGCATGAACAATGATTAGCCTACCTAAAACAAAGTAATTATGATCACAGAAAGTAAATAAAATAAAATAAAAAAAACTAAAAAAAACAGGGGGGGCGGTTGAACCGGCCCTAGGGGCGGTTGAACCGGCCCTGGGCTGGGCGGCTGAGCTGGGCGGGCGCGCGGGGGAGGGCGGTCGAGCTGGCCCGGTTGAACCGGCCGGCCAGGCGGGCGCGGGGGGGGTCGGGCTGGGCGGCCGAGCGGGCGGCCGAAGGCGCGGCTGGGGCGGCCAGCGGCCGGCTGGGGCCGAGCAGGGGGCGGGCCGGGGCGCGGCTGGGCGCGGCCGGGGCCGGCCAGGGCGCGACCAGGCGGCCGGCGGCGCGGCCAGGCGGCCGTCGGCGCGGCCAGGCGGCCGGGCGCGGCCAGGGCAGCCGAGCGGCCGGGCGGTTGGGCCGGGGAGGGAGAGAAGGGGAAAGGGGAGAGGGAGGGAGGAGAGAGGAGGGGGGGGGGGGCGGCTCACCGGCGTCGGGGAACGACGGCGAGGGGCGGCCGGCGGCAGGGGGCGGCGGCGGCTTAGGGCAGGGGTGGGTAGGGGCGGCGCTAGGGAGAGAGAGAGGGAAAATGAGAGGGAGAGGGAGAGGGCTTGGGAAAAAAAAGGGAAAAATGGGGGGGGGGGGGGGGGCGGCTGGGCCTTGCCAAGGCCCAAGAGGGGGCGCCAGGGGCGGCTGGGCCGGCCGGGGTCGGCCCACGGCGCGGGAGAGAGAGAAAAAGAGGAGAGAGAAAGAGAGGGAAAGAAAAAGAAAAGATTATTTCCCTGTTTTCGAAATCCGATCTTCCTACATGAATGCATTTGCACCTTCAAAGCAATCAAAGGAAATGCAAGGTTCGGCATGGTGCATCAAACAACATAAAGTATTTTTAGAGTTTTTCTTACACGGGAATTCCAAACCGAATCCCGCTAAAACTTTGGAAAAGATCAAGGTTTAGCGAGGGAAACAGAAAAAGAAAAGGTAACGCCCGAATTTTGGCGAGTAAAGAAAAGAAAAAAAATTCAACTGCAAAATTCGGGGCGTTACAAACCTATCCCCCTTAAAAGAATCTCGCCCTCGAGATTCAGGGCTGGCTAGCAAAGAGCTCTGGGTACTTGGCCATCAAATCATCTTCACGCTCCCAGGTTGCTTCTTCCTCAGAGTGATGACTCCATCTGACTTTGCACATTCTGATGGTCTTCCTTCGGGTGACTCTATCTGCAATCTCAAGGATCTGAGCTGGCTTCTCAACATAGGTCAAGTCCTCCTGGACTTCCAGACCTTCCACTGGCAACTGCTCTTCTGGCACACGCAAGCACTTCTTCAACTGAGACACATGAAAGACATCATGCACAGCAGACAAATTCTCTGGCAGGCTGAGCTGATAGGCCACTTCTCCACGCTTCGAGAGGATCTGGTATGGACCAATGTAGCGGGGTGCTAGCTTGCCTTTGATTCCGAACCTTCTGACTCCTCTGATCGGTGACACTTTCAGATAGACAAAGTCTCCGACTTCAAAACTCAGCTCTCTTCTTCTTGTGTCTGCATAGCTTCGCTGCCTTGATTGCGCTATCTTCAGATTCTCTCGGACCATCTTGACGTTCTCTTCAGCTTCGAGCAAAATGTCTGGCCCAAACACTTGCTTCTCTCCAGGCTGATCTCATTGCAACGGAGTTCTGCAACTCCTTCCATAGAGCGCTTGAAATGGTGACATCTTCAAACTGGCCCGGTAACTGTTGTTATAGGAAAACTCTGCATACGGCAATCGCTTATCCCATCCAGACTGATCTTGCAACGCACAGGCTCTCAACATGTCTTCAAGAATTTGATTGGTTCTTTCTGTCTGGCCATCTGTCTGCGGGTGATAAGCTGAACTAAAATTCAGATGTGTGCCCAAAGCTTCATGCAACTGCTGCCAGAAATGAGAGGTGAACTGCGTTCCTCTGTCTGACACTATCTTCTTTGGCACACCATGAAGACAAACGATCCGAGACATATACAACTCTGCCAATACTGCACTGCTGTAGCTGGTCTTGACAGGTATGAAGTGGGCCGACTTGGTCAAACGGTCCACTACTACCCAAATGGAATCGTAGCCGGCTCGAGTGCGAGGCAATCCGACTATGAAATCCATACCAATTTCATCCCATTTCCACTGAGGGATCTGCAACGGTTGCAACAATCCAGCTGGTTTCTGGTGCTCTGCCTTAATTCTTCGGCAACTATCGCACTTAGCCACATGCTCTGCAATTTCCCTCTTCATTCCGTACCACCAGAATTTCTTCTTCAGATCCTGATACATCTTCTCACTGCCAGGGTGAATCGAATAAGCTGTCTCATGAGCTTCCTTGAGAATCAACTCCCGAATGGACTGGACATTGGGAACACACAAGCGGTCTTTGAACCATATCACGCCTTCTGCATCTTCTCGAAAATCTTTGCCTCTGCCGTCTAGAATCAGTCGCCGAATCTCACTGATCTTCTCATCATTCTTCTGCGCTTCTTTGATTTCTCGCTCCAAGGTAGGTTCCAATTCAACTGTGACTCCTCGCGAATTGTTCAGAAACCCGAGACTCAACCTGTCAAACTCTTTGGCCAACTCATAAGGCATCGGACGAGCGACCATCAGATTGACTTGACTCTTTCTGCTCAAAGCATCTGCCACTATGTTTGCTTTGCCTGGATGGTAATGGATCTCCAACTCATAGTCTTTGATCAACTCTAACCATCTTCGCTGCCTCATGTTCAATTCTGACTGAGTGAATATGTATTTCAGACTCTTGTGATCTGTGTAAACATCGCATTTCTGTCCATACAGATAGTGTCTCCATGTCTTCAGTGCGTGAACCACTGCTGCCAACTCTAGATCATGGATTGGGTAGTTCTTCTCATGAACCTTCAGCTGTCGGGACGAGTAAGCCACAACTCTTCCCTCTTGCATCAACACGCATCCCAAACCTGTGTAACAAGCATCACAGTACACAGAGAAGGGCTTGTGCACATCAGGCAAGACTAGGACAGGCGCTGTTGTCAACTTCTCTTTCAGCGCTTCGAAGGCCTCTTGACATTTCTGGGTCCACTTGAATTCAACCTTGTTGCCTAGCAACGCTGTCATTGGTTTCGCAATCTTCGAAAACCCTTCAATGAATCGCCGATAATATCCGGCCATTCCAATGAAGCTCTTGATTCCTCGAGCATCCGTTGGCGCTTTCCAGTTCAGAATGTCTGCCACTTTCTTCGGATCCACAGCCAATCCTTCTTCGTTGATTATGTGACCCAAGAACAGGACTTCACTGATCCAGAACTCACACTTGCTCAACTTTGCATACAACTGGTGCTCTCGCAATCTCTGCAATACCATCCTCAAATGATCTGCATGCTCTTCTTCACTTTGAGAATAAATCAGAATGTCATCAATGAATACCACCACAAACTTATCGAGATAATCCATGAATACACTATTCATCAAGTTCATGAAGAACGCTGGTGCATTGGTCAAACCAAAAGACATCACTGTGAACTCATACAAACCATACTTGGTAATGAATGCCGTCTTCGGTATGTCCGAGGGTCGGATCCTGAGCTGATGGTAACCTGACCTCAGATCAATCTTGGAGAACACACTGGCTCCTCTCAACTGGTCAAACAGATCTTCTATTCTGGGCAAGGGATACTTGTTCTTGATCGTGACTTCATTTAGAGCTCGATAATCGATACACATCCTCTTGGTGCCATCTTTCTTCTCCACAAACAAGACAGGGGCGGCCCAAGGCGAGGTGCTTGGCCGGATGTAACCTTTCTCTGACAGCTCATCAATCTGCTTCTTAAGCTCAACCAACTCTGGTCCAGATATTCTGTAAGCTCTCTTAAAGATAGGGGCGGTTCCAGGAAGAAGCTCTATAGCGAATTCAACTTTCCGCTCTGGTGGCATACCCGGTAAATCCTTTGGAAACACATCTGGGAATTCAGACACAACCTTGATACTCTCAATTGGGTCTGCTTCACTGCTATCGACAGCCATCTGATAACAACTTCTTTTCTTCGGCTCAGGCGGGACTAACTCGGTCACCACTTCCTCTCCTAGTGGGGACACCAACTTGATTGTCCTTTTATCACAACTGATAACTGCCTGATACTTATCTAGCCAATTCATCCCTAGGATGACATCTATTCCCTGAGTACCCATTACTATAAGGTTAGCGGGAAACGCTATCCCCCTTATTTCCACACTTATATTCAAACATATGCTATCAGCTCGAATTCTACCACCAGCTGAGTCAATTTGAATGGGGGTTGACATGGTAGTAATTGGAAGATTATGCGCTTCTACCCATGATGCAGTAATGAAAGAATGCGTTGCTCCAGTATCAAATCTTCTGCAATATGGGAGTCGACTGGGAACATACCTACTGTCATGCCGGGAGTCTCCTGAACTGCTTCAGCCTCCAAGTGGTTCAGTCTCCCATGATTGTAGCGCTGCTGAGGGCGGTTGCCTGCTCCAGACTGAGACGCATTCTGCTTTGCTGGGGCATTGGGGCCTGACTGCTGCTGGGCTGCCTTCTTTGGACATTGCATCACCCAGTGGCCTTGCTCTCCACAGTGGAAACATGCTCTGTTTCCAACCTGAGCTGGTGCTGCCTGATTGTTCTGCTGGTTTGCTGGGGCAGGAAGACGAGGTGTCTGCTGATTCTGCCTCTGAAACTGACCTCCTGATTGATTGCTCTGACGGTTCTGGTACTGGTGCTGAGGATACTGCCTTTGGAACTGCTGATACTGCTGACGCTGCTGATGCTGCTGAGGTGGACGCTGATTCTGCCTGAACTGCTGAGGTTGATTGCCTGAGAAACGAGGACGACTGCTGCTTCCAGGCTGGGGTCCACTGATCTTGCGCTTACGATCCTCCATCTCCTTACGCTTCCTTTCTGTCATGATTGCTCTGTCAATCAGGTGCTGGAATGTCGGGAAGGTGTGATTCATCAGCTGATACTGCAGAGGGTCAACCAAGCCTCTCAAGAAACGGTACTGTCGCTTGGCGTCAGTGTTGACATCTTCGGGAGCGTAGCGAGACAATTGCAGAAACCTGTCTCGATACTCACTGACTGACATCGGCCCTTGCTTGAGGGCTAGGAATTCCTCCTTCTTCACTGTCATCAGACCTGCGGGAACATGGTACTGACGAAAGCTACCTCTGAATTCTTCCCAGGTGATGGCATCGGGGTTGGCATGAGTGGCGAGGTAAGACTCCCACCATGATTGGGCTGCTCCTCTCAACAGACGGGGACCATACAAGACTTTCTCCCTGTCATCGCACTGAGCAGTATGCAACTCCCGCTCCACAGTGCGCAGCCAATCTTCAGCATCCATGGGGTCAGAAGAGTGAGCGAACGTTGGGGGATGACCTCTCATGAATTCAGCACGCTTGTCTCTAGGCATCTGAGGCATCTGAGGCTGGGGTGGTGCTTGCTGCTGCTGCTGCTGCTGCTGAATGGCGGCCAGGGTCTGACCGATGGCCTGAACTGCCTGAGTCTGCATCAGAAACATCTGCTCGATCGACATCGGGGGCGGGGGCGGCAGGTGCTGCTGCTGAGGCACCTCATCCTGCGGAGCGGCTTGCTCCTGCTGAGCACGCCTTCCTCCTCTGCGCCTGTTCTCTGACATCTGCAGAACGCAACCACACATCAGAACTGATCTGGCAAATCTTGCAGCATAAGAAAAGAGTATAGAATTCTCCAACAGCACTGAACAGATGAGCATCTTCACTGATCTCCAACACAGACCACACAGCTTCTCAGATAAAGAGGAAAGTAGAATAAAGGGTTTCCCAACTATATAACTAACCCCATTAACATAATAGGTAAGCCAAAATGCAGGGGATACCCACACTCTGGTGACAATCATTACAAAGATCCAAACCAAACATAGTTCATCATGACAAACATAAATGCACAGGATATAGCAAACTACCCTGTCTAACTAAGACTAACTAAAACCGAGACTAACACTAAGACTGAAGCTTCTATGTATATATATTTTGTATTAATTACAAGATCCAACTCTAACGAGCTATGGTTCTAGATTTATCTTGGTCTTGCAGTCGGGATTGCCATAAGACTGGAGTCCACGCCGAGGTGAGCGGTACGGGTGCTGAGTCCCAACGGGAGCGGGGGAACCATCATCCAAGTGACGACGCTCCGCGCGCTCAGCCCGCAGCAGGGCGATCTCAGCACGAGCCCTACTCAGCTCGTCTAATGCATGGTCCAGCTCCGTGTTTAGCACGGCGGCTAGGTTGACTGTGCTGCTCAACCTAGGATTGTCCTCACCAGCAGGTGAAACAATCACGCCTCCTGTGCTGCCAGATGGACGGCGGGGGTAATACTTCAGGTCGAGACCGTCAGCTACCCCACCGAGAACCGAGCAGTAGTACGAAAGCGCACGCCGTGCAGCATCCTGCATGGCTGCCTCAGCTGAGTCCCGCTCAGAGATAAAATAGTGCTCTGAGCAAGCCTCCGCGCCCTGGAGACTGTTCTCCGGACGGCGCACCAAGCAGGTCGCCTCCCAGCGGTCCGGGTAGACCCCGCGACTGTGCTGGTAGACCACACAGCGATACTCGATGGACCAAGTACGTCGGTCAAGTGCCCGACGTAGCAGGGTGTCGAGCGCGTCGTGGAAGTGACACCCGCGAGCAGCGTCGCGAGTGATGGGTCGAGCAACCCATCCTTCCGGCTCATGGTTAGCAGAGAGGTCGATGTCGTGGCTCGGGCTGTCGTCGCCATCTCCGTCGTCTGGGTCTCCTCCAACAGCTACTCCAGAAGCTGGGACGCCCAGTGGTGGTGCAGGGGGCGCCTCCAGGGGAAGCACAGGGGAGCAGCTCCTCACAGACTCTATCTCCTGCTGGAGCGAGAAGGAAGAGCCCTGCTGCTCCTGTCGTCGATGTTCCTGCTCCTCATGCAGGCGGTGGTGCAGTCTCTCCAAGTGGCTGGACTGTCCGGCCACGGGACGGCGAAGCGGACGCTCAGCAAGGCGGGAGGGTAAGAAGGGGATGACGGACTTTCGTGCAGTGTGTCTAAGTCGAGCCATCTACAAAAGACATCGCAAGCAAAAGGGTGAGAACAGAATCAATATGACCAGCAAGTAATGAATCATAAATAAATGAAGGATCAGAATAAAACATAATTTTCAGCAAGGTATAATATATAGTAGAACATAGGTTTGGTCAGTAGGACCAACTTTTGAAGGGATACCAAAGTCAAGGCAGGGACAGAGGTCTATAGTCCTTAGAACGACCATTCTACTCTAGGTTAGCGGTCCTACAGTCAGCACGGCTTTGATACCACTTATGTCACACCCGGTTTTTAGAAGGTAAACCGAATGCGAACCATGTACGTGCCAGGATCAGTTATTCACGTACACAGCAGTTACATAACATGGACATCATCACACAGTGCTCAAATAGTATTAAAAGGGGAAATAATAGTCGATTACATCATACGTCTGAGACGTCCATATAGTTCTTACAATAAATCAAAGTGCGGAAACGAAACGTAGATAACGCGGCCTTCACAGGCAGCCGACTGGGGGTTGCCGCTAACCCACGCCTAGAACTCGTCGTAGTCTTGGAACTCCTGGAAGTCTCCTTCCACAGCTTCATCTTCTCCTGAGCAGTGGTTGCAATGCTGACAACCTGGAGGGGGGTTTGGTGTGTAGAGCAAGGGTGAGTACACATCAACATACTCAGCAAGTATCCTGTTTGGCTGTAGTGGACTAGCTTTATGTGGGGATAAGTCAAGCAGTTGCTTTTAGTTGGTCAGGTTATTACTTACTAGTAGAAAGCCAGGTTTTAACATTAACCCAAGTTATTAGCCCAAAGTATCCTTTCCAAACGGAAAGAATACCACTTACCAATACCATAATCATAATCAGAACCATCAATCTCATTGCCACCTGTACCAAAGTATCTCTGATCAAGTATCACTAATCTCTGGAGCTCCCTTGGCCGCTCATAACCGCGAGCACGGCTGATATATCAGTTTCATAACACTCTGCAGAGGTTGCGCACTTTACCCACAAGCCGTGATTCCCTCTTGCCTCGGGCTGATCAAACCCTTAAACACTACCAAGGTGAATAGGCAGGGTCTCACTACGTAGCCTTTACAAAGATTCCCCGGGGCTGTAGCCACCCGTTAGGTTTCCTAAATGTACCGCACTCCTCCCCAAGGGACAAATCAACCTTGGCAGAGCGAGCCGCATACACCGAGCCCCATTGACGGCACAACGGCTAAGCGAACTACACCCCGGTTCCTCTAATTATTCAGCTAAGGGCGTCCCATTCCACCCTCATGGTTGCACTGTTTTCCCGGGCGGTCATCCATTGAACAGGTCCTTACGGAGAGGCCCTCGAGAAACCGCTCGAGTCCCCTTAAATGCCACAAGTATGATCATAAATAAGAAGGGGAAAAACAGCGTATCATAGATAATCACATCATGTTCATTGATTAGAGTCGAGCAATAGCATCAAACTAAGCAGTAATAATCTGACCCAAATAGGTAAACAAGGACATGGATAACAAAAGCTAGTCAATCCTTAGGTATAAATGTGTAATGCGGGAGGTGAATTAAAGAATGAATAGGACAGAAATAGGTCAAAGGACACTTGCCTCCACCAACCGACTGCTGCTCAGGGGCTTCTCCTGCGAATTCCTCGGGCTCTTCGACCGGATCGTTCTCTATGCGAGCGCAAACATACATACATCCACATATTTAATACAAAAGAACAGTACACCATACAAGGGAACAGGTAAAACGAATATGCATCAAGTATGACATTCGATATCGCATTTGTTATGGTTAGAAAGAAACGGGAAAGATCTCGCAGGGGGTTAAAGTTTATGCACTAATAATCAATTACAATTGATTCCTAACAAAAGAATTCTGTTATATATATACTAATGGAAACCTAATCATTTTAAGTTGATCAACATTGCACGAGATAAACAATTAACTACGTGAATCAATAGCATAACGGAATTTTAAATTAAACTTCCTATTTTCCATAGCATGAACAATGATTAGCCTACCTAAAACAAAGTAATTATGATCACAGAAAGTAAATAAAATAAAATAAAAAAAACTAAAAAAAACAGGGGGGGCGGTTGAACCGGCCCTAGGGGCGGTTGAACCGGCCCTGGGCTGGGCGGCTGAGCTGGGCGGGCGCGCGGGGGAGGGCGGTCGAGCTGGCCCGGTTGAACCGGCCGGCCAGGCGGGCGCGGGGGGGGTCGGGCTGGGCGGCCGAGCGGGCGGCCGAAGGCGCGGCTGGGGCGGCCAGCGGCCGGCTGGGGCCGAGCAGGGGGCGGGCCGGGGCGCGGCTGGGCGCGGCCGGGGCCGGCCAGGGCGCGACCAGGCGGCCGGCGGCGCGGCCAGGCGGCCGTCGGCGCGGCCAGGCGGCCGTCGGCGCGGCCAGGCGGCCGGGCGCGGCCAGGGCAGCCGAGCGGCCGGGCGGTTGGGCCGGGGAGGGAGAGAAGGGGAAAGGGGAGAGGGAGGGAGGAGAGAGGAGGGGGGGGGCGGCTCACCGGCGTCGGGGAACGACGGCGAGGGGCGGCCGGCGGCAGGGGGCGGCGGCGGCTTAGGGCAGGGGCGGGTAGGGGCGGCGCTAGGGAGAGAGAGAGAGGGAAAATGAGAGGGAGAGGGAGAGGGCTTGGGAAAAAAAAGGGAAAAATGGGGGGGGCGGCTGGGCCTTGCCAAGGCCCAAGAGGGGGCGCCAGGGGCGGCTGGGCCGGCCGGGGTCGGCCCACGGCGCGGGAGAGAGAGAAAAAGAGGAGAGAGAAAGAGAGGGAAAGAAAAAGAAAAGATTATTTCCCTGTTTTCGAAATCCGATCTTCCTACATGAATGCATTTGCACCTTCAAAGCAATCAAAGGAAATGCAAGGTTCGGCATGGTGCATCAAACAACATAAAGTATTTTTAGAGTTTTTCTTACACGGGAATTCCAAACCGAATCCCGCTAAAACTTTGGAAAAGATCAAGGTTTAGCGAGGGAAACAGAAAAAGAAAAGGTAACGCCCGAATTTTGGCGAGTAAAGAAAAGAAAAAAAATTCAACTGCAAAATTAGGGGCGTTACAAACCTATCCCCCTTAAAAGAATCTCGCCCTCGAGATTCAGGGCTGGCTAGCAAAGAGCTCTGGGTACTTGGCCATCAAATCATCTTCACGCTCCCAGGTTGCTTCTTCCTCAGAGTGATGACTCCATCTGACTTTGCACATTCTGATGGTCTTCCTTCGGGTGACTCTATCTGCAATCTCAAGGATCTGAGCTGGCTTCTCAACATAGGTCAAGTCCTCCTGGACTTCCAGACCTTCCACTGGCAACTGCTCTTCTGGCACACGCAAGCACTTCTTCAACTGAGACACATGAAAGACATCATGCACAGCAGACAAATTCTCTGGCAGGCTGAGCTGATAGGCCACTTCTCCACGCTTCGAGAGGATCTGGTATGGACCAATGTAGCGGGGTGCTAGCTTGCCTTTGATTCCGAACCTTCTGACTCCTCTGATCGGTGACACTTTCAGATAGACAAAGTCTCCGACTTCAAAACTCAGCTCTCTTCTTCTTGTGTCTGCATAGCTTCGCTGCCTTGATTGCGCTATCTTCAGATTCTCTCGGACCATCTTGACGTTCTCTTCAGCTTCGAGCAAAATGTCTGGCCCAAACACTTGCTTCTCTCCAGGCTGATCCCATTGCAACGGAGTTCTGCAACTCCTTCCATAGAGCGCTTGAAATGGTGACATCTTCAAACTGGCCCGGTAACTGTTGTTATAGGAAAACTCTGCATACGGCAATCGCTTATCCCATCCGGACTGATCTTGCAACGCACAGGCTCTCAACATGTCTTCAAGAATTTGATTGGTTCTTTCTGTCTGGCCATCTGTCTGCGGGTGATAAGCTGAACTGAAATTCAGATGTGTGCCCAAAGCTTCATGCAACTGCTGCCAGAAATGAGAGGTGAACTGCGTTCCTCTGTCTGACACTATCTTCTTTGGCACACCATGAAGACAAACGATCCGAGACATATACAACTCTGCCAATACTGCACTGCTGTAGCTGGTCTTGACAGGTATGAAGTGGGCCGACTTGGTCAAACGGTCCACTACTACCCAAATGGAATCGTAGCCGGCTCGAGTGCGAGGCAATCCGACTATGAAATCCATACCAATTTCATCCCATTTCCACTGAGGGATCTGCAACGGTTGCAACAATCCAGCTGGTTTCTGGTGCTCTGCCTTAATTCTTCGGCAACTATCGCACTTAGCCACATGCTCTGCAATTTCCCTCTTCATTCCGTACCACCAGAATTTCTTCTTCAGATCCTGATACATCTTCTCACTGCCAGGGTGAATCGAATAAGCTGTCTCATGAGCTTCCTTGAGAATCAACTCCCGAATGGACTGGACATTGGGAACACACAAGCGGTCTTTGAACCATATCACGCCTTCTGCATCTTCTCGAAAATCTTTGCCTCTGCCGTCTAGAATCAGTCGCCGAATCTCACTGATCTTCTCATCATTCTTCTGCGCTTCTTTGATTTCTCGCTCCAAGGTAGGTTCCAATTCAACTGTGACTCCTCGCGAATTGTTCAGAAACCCGAGACTCAACCTGTCAAACTCTTTGGCCAACTCATAAGGCATCGGACGAGCGACCATCAGATTGACTTGACTCTTTCTGCTCAAAGCATCTGCCACTATGTTTGCTTTGCCTGGATGGTAATGGATCTCCAACTCATAGTCTTTGATCAACTCTAACCATCTTCGCTGCCTCATGTTCAATTCTGACTGAGTGAATATGTATTTCAGACTCTTGTGATCTGTGTAAACATCGCATTTCTGTCCATACAGATAGTGTCTCCATGTCTTCAGTGCGTGAACCACTGCTGCCAACTCTAGATCATGGATTGGGTAGTTCTTCTCATGAACCTTCAGCTGTCGGGACGAGTAAGCCACAACTCTTCCCTCTTGCATCAACACGCATCCCAAACCTGTGTAACAAGCATCACAGTACACAGAGAAGGGCTTGTGCACATCAGGCAAGACTAGGACAGGCGCTGTTGTCAACTTCTCTTTCAGCGCTTCGAAGGCCTCTTGACATTTCTGGGTCCACTTGAATTCAACCTTGTTGCCTAGCAACGCTGTCATTGGTTTCGCAATCTTCGAAAACCCTTCAATGAATCGCCGATAATATCCGGCCATTCCAATGAAGCTCTTGATTCCTCGAGCATCCGTTGGCGCTTTCCAGTTCAGAATGTCTGCCACTTTCTTCGGATCCACAGCCAATCCTTCTTCGTTGATTATGTGACCCAAGAACAGGACTTCACTGATCCAGAACTCACACTTGCTCAACTTTGCATACAACTGGTGCTCTCGCAATCTCTGCAATACCATCCTCAAATGATCTGCATGCTCTTCTTCACTTTGAGAATAAATCAGAATGTCATCAATGAATACCACCACAAACTTATCGAGATAATCCATGAATACACTATTCATCAAGTTCATGAAGAACGCTGGTGCATTGGTCAAACCAAAAGACATCACTGTGAACTCATACAAACCATACTTGGTAATGAATGCCGTCTTCGGTATGTCCGAGGGTCGGATCCTGAGCTGATGGTAACCTGACCTCAGATCAATCTTGGAGAACACACTGGCTCCTCTCAACTGGTCAAACAGATCTTCTATTCTGGGCAAGGGATACTTGTTCTTGATCGTGACTTCATTTAGAGCTCGATAATCGATACACATCCTCTTGGTGCCATCTTTCTTCTCCACAAACAAGACAGGGGCGGCCCAAGGCGAGGTGCTTGGCCGGATGTAACCTTTCTCTGACAGCTCATCAATCTGCTTCTTAAGCTCAACCAACTCTGGTCCAGATATTCTGTAAGCTCTCTTAAAGATAGGGGCGGTTCCAGGAAGAAGCTCTATAGCGAATTCAACTTTCCGCTCTGGTGGCATACCCGGTAAATCCTTTGGAAACACATCTGGGAATTCAGACACAACCTTGATACTCTCAATTGGGTCTGCTTCACTGCTATCGACAGCCATCTGATAACAACTTCTTTTCTTCGGCTCAGGCGGGACTAACTCGGTCACCACTTCCTCTCCTAGTGGGGACACCAACTTGATTGTCCTTTTATCACAACTGATAACTGCCTGATACTTATCTAGCCAATTCATCCCTAGGATGACATCTATTCCCTGAGTACCCATTACTATAAGGTTAGCGGGAAACGCTATCCCCCTTATTTCCACACTTATATTCAAACATATGCTATCAGCTCGAATTCTACCACCAGCTGAGTCAATTTGAATGGGGGTTGACATGGTAGTAATTGGAAGATTATGCGCTTCTACCCATGATGCAGTAATGAAAGAATGCGTTGCTCCAGTATCAAATCTTCTGCAATATGGGAGTCGACTGGGAACATACCTACTGTCATGCCGGGAGTCTCCTGAACTGCTTCAGCCTCCAAGTGGTTCAGTCTCCCATGATTGTAGCGCTGCTGAGGGCGGTTGCCTGCTCCAGACTGAGACGCATTCTGCTTTGCTGGGGCATTGGGGCCTGACTGCTGCTGGGCTGCCTTCTTTGGACATTGCATCACCCAGTGGCCTTGCTCTCCACAGTGGAAACATGCTCTGTTTCCAACCTGAGCTGGTGCTGCCTGATTGTTCTGCTGGTTTGCTGGGGCAGGAAGACGAGGTGTCTGCTGATTCTGCCTCTGAAACTGACCTCCTGATTGATTGCTCTGACGGTTCTGGTACTGGTGCTGAGGATACTGCCTTTGGAACTGCTGATACTGCTGACGCTGCTGATGCTGCTGAGGTGGACGCTGATTCTGCCTGAACTGCTGAGGTTGATTGCCTGAGAAACGAGGACGACTGCTGCTTCCAGGCTGGGGTCCACTGATCTTGCGCTTACGATCCTCCATCTCCTTACGCTTCCTTTCTGTCATGATTGCTCTGTCAATCAGGTGCTGGAATGTCGGGAAGGTGTGATTCATCAGCTGATACTGCAGAGGGTCAACCAAGCCTCTCAAGAAACGGTACTGTCGCTTGGCGTCAGTGTTGACATCTTCGGGAGCGTAGCGAGACAATTGCAGAAACCTGTCTCGATACTCACTGACTGACATCGGCCCTTGCTTGAGGGCTAGGAATTCCTCCTTCTTCACTGTCATCAGACCTGCGGGAACATGGTACTGACGAAAGCTACCTCTGAATTCTTCCCAGGTGATGGCATCGGGGTTGGCATGAGTGGCGAGGTAAGACTCCCACCATGATTGGGCTGCTCCTCTCAACAGACGGGGACCATACAAGACTTTCTCCCTGTCATCGCACTGAGCAGTATGCAACTCCCGCTCCACAGTGCGCAGCCAATCTTCAGCATCCATGGGGTCAGAAGAGTGAGCGAACGTTGGGGGATGACCTCTCATGAATTCAGCACGCTTGTCTCTAGGCATCTGAGGCATCTGAGGCTGGGGTGGTGCTTGCTGCTGCTGCTGCTGCTGCTGCTGAATGGCGGCCAGGGTCTGACCGATGGCCTGAACTGCCTGAGTCTGCATCAGAAACATCTGCTCGATCGACATCGGGGGCGGGGGCGGCAGGTGCTGCTGCTGAGGCACCTCATCCTGCGGAGCGGCTTGCTCCTGCTGAGCACGCCTTCCTCCTCTGCGCCTGTTCTCTGACATCTGCAGAACGCAACCACACATCAGAACTGATCTGGTAAATCTTGCAGCATAAGAAAAGAGTATAGAATTCTCCAACAGCACTGAACAGATGAGCATCTTCACTGATCTCCAACACAGACCACACAGCTTCTCAGATAAAGAGGAAAGTAGAATAAAGGGTTTCCCAACTATATAACTAACCCCATTAACATAATAGGTAAGCCAAAATGCAGGGGATACCCACACTCTGGTGACAATCATTACAAAGATCCAAACCAAACATAGTTCATCATGACAAACATAAATGCACAGGATATAGCAAACTACCCTGTCTAACTAAGACTAACTAAAACCGAGACTAACACTAAGACTGAAGCTTCTATGTATATATATTTTGTATTAATTACAAGATCCAACTCTAACGAGCTATGGTTCTAGATTTATCTTGGTCTTGCAGTCGGGATTGCCATAAGACTGGAGTCCACGCCGAGGTGAGCGGTACGGGTGCTGAGTCCCAACGGGAGCGGGGGAACCATCATCCAAGTGACGACGCTCCGCGCGCTCAGCCCGCAGCAGGGCGATCTCAGCACGAGCCCTACTCAGCTCGTCTAATGCATGGTCCAGCTCCGTGTTTAGCACGGCGGCTAGGTTGACTGTGCTGCTCAACCTAGGATTGTCCTCACCAGCAGGTGAAACAATCACGCCTCCTGTGCTGCCAGATGGACGGCGGGGGTAATACTTCAGGTCGAGACCGTCAGCTACCCCACCGAGAACCGAGCAGTAGTACGAAAGCGCACGCCGTGCAGCATCCTGCATGGCTGCCTCAGCTGAGTCCCGCTCAGAGATAAAATAGTGCTCTGAGCAAGCCTCCGCGCCCTGGAGACTGTTCTCCGGACGGCGCACCAAGCAGGTCGCCTCCCAGCGGTCCGGGTAGACCCCGCGACTGTGCTGGTAGACCACACAGCGATACTCGATGGACCAAGTACGTCGGTCAAGTGCCCGACGTAGCAGGGTGTCGAGCGCGTCGTGGAAGTGACACCCGCGAGCAGCGTCGCGAGTGATGGGTCGAGCAACCCATCCTTCCGGCTCATGGTTAGCAGAGAGGTCGATGTCGTGGCTCGGGCTGTCGTCGCCATCTCCGTCGTCTGGGTCTCCTCCAACAGCTACTCCAGAAGCTGGGACGCCCAGTGGTGGTGCAGGGGGCGCCTCCAGGGGAAGCACAGGGGAGCAGCTCCTCACAGACTCTATCTCCTGCTGGAGCGAGAAGGAAGAGCCCTGCTGCTCCTGTCGTCGATGTTCCTGCTCCTCATGCAGGCGGTGGTGCAGTCTCTCCAAGTGGCTGGACTGTCCGGCCACGGGACGGCGAAGCGGACGCTCAGCAAGGCGGGAGGGTAAGAAGGGGATGACGGACTTTCGTGCAGTGTGTCTAAGTCGAGCCATCTACAAAAGACATCGCAAGCAAAAGGGTGAGAACAGAATCAATATGACCAGCAAGTAATGAATCATAAATAAATGAAGGATCAGAATAAAACATAATTTTCAGCAAGGTATAATATATAGTAGAACATAGGTTTGGTCAGTAGGACCAACTTTTGAAGGGATACCAAAGTCAAGGCAGGGACAGAGGTCTATAGTCCTTAGAACGACCATTCTACTCTAGGTTAGCGGTCCTACAGTCAGCACGGCTTTGATACCACTTATGTCACACCCGGTTTTTAGAAGGTAAACCGAATGCGAACCATGTACGTGCCAGGATCAGTTATTCACGTACACAGCAGTTACATAACATGGACATCATCACACAGTGCTCAAATAGTATTAAAAGGGGAAATAATAGTCGATTACATCATACGTCTGAGACGTCCATATAGTTCTTACAATAAATCAAAGTGCGGAAACGAAACGTAGATAACGCGGCCTTCACAGGCAGCCGACTGGGGGTTGCCGCTAACCCACGCCTAGAACTCGTCGTAGTCTTGGAACTCCTGGAAGTCTCCTTCCACAGCTTCATCTTCTCCTGAGCAGTGGTTGCAATGCTGACAACCTGGAGGGGGGTTTGGTGTGTAGAGCAAGGGTGAGTACACATCAACATACTCAGCAAGTATCCTGTTTGGCTGTAGTGGACTAGCTTTATGTGGGGATAAGTCAAGCAGTTGCTTTTAGTTGGTCAGGTTATTACTTACTAGTAGAAAGCCAGGTTTTAACATTAACCCAAGTTATTAGCCCAAAGTATCCTTTCCAAACGGAAAGAATACCACTTACCAATACCATAATCATAATCAGAACCATCAATCTCATTGCCACCTGTACCAAAGTATCTCTGATCAAGTATCACTAATCTCTGGAGCTCCCTTGGCCGCTCATAACCGCGAGCACGGCTGATATATCAGTTTCATAACACTCTGCAGAGGTTGCGCACTTTACCCACAAGCCGTGATTCCCTCTTGCCTCGGGCTGATCAAACCCTTAAACACTACCAAGGTGAATAGGCAGGGTCTCACTACGTAGCCTTTACAAAGATTCCCCGGGGCTGTAGCCACCCGTTAGGTTTCCTAAATGTACCGCACTCCTCCCCAAGGGACAAATCAACCTTGGCAGAGCGAGCCGCATACACCGAGCCCCATTGACGGCACAACGGCTAAGCGAACTACACCCCGGTTCCTCTAATTATTCAGCTAAGGGCGTCCCATTCCACCCTCATGGTTGCACTGTTTTCCCGGGCGGTCATCCATTGAACAGGTCCTTACGGAGAGGCCCTCGAGAAACCGCTCGAGTCCCCTTAAATGCCACAAGTATGATCATAAATAAGAAGGGGAAAAACAGCGTATCATAGATAATCACATCATGTTCATTGATTAGAGTCGAGCAATAGCATCAAACTAAGCAGTAATAATCTGACCCAAATAGGTAAACAAGGACATGGATAACAAAAGCTAGTCAATCCTTAGGTATAAATGTGTAATGCGGGAGGTGAATTAAAGAATGAATAGGACAGAAATAGGTCAAAGGACACTTGCCTCCACCAACCGACTGCTGCTCAGGGGCTTCTCCTGCGAATTCCTCGGGCTCTTCGACCGGATCGTTCTCTATGCGAGCGCAAACATACATACATCCACATATTTAATACAAAAGAACAGTACACCATACAAGGGAACAGGTAAAACGAATATGCATCAAGTATGACATTCGATATCGCATTTGTTATGGTTAGAAAGAAACGGGAAAGATCTCGCAGGGGGTTAAAGTTTATGCACTAATAATCAATTACAATTGATTCCTAACAAAAGAATTCTGTTATATATATACTAATGGAAACCTAATCATTTTAAGTTGATCAACATTGCACGAGATAAACAATTAACTACGTGAATCAATAGCATAACGGAATTTTAAATTAAACTTCCTATTTTCCATAGCATGAACAATGATTAGCCTACCTAAAACAAAGTAATTATGATCACAGAAAGTAAATAAAATAAAATAAAAAAATTAAAAAAAACAGGGGGGGGGGCGGTTGAACCGGCCCTAGGGGCGGTTGAACCGGCCCTGGGCTGGGCGGCTGAGCTGGGCGGGCGCGCGGGGGAGGGCGGCCGAGCTGGCCCGGTTGAACCGGCCGGCCAGGCGGGCGCGGGCGGGGGGGTCGGGCTGGGCGGCCGAGCGGGCGGCCGAAGGCGCGGCTGGGGCGGCCAGCGGCCGGCTGGGGCCGAGCAGGGGGCGGGCCGGGGCGCGGCTGGGCGCGGCCGGGGCCGGCCAGGGCGCGGCCAGGCGGCCGGCGGCGCGGCCAGGCGGCCGGGCGCGGCCAGGGCAGCCGAGCGGCCGGGCGGTTGGGCCGGGGAGGGAGAGAAGGGGAAAGGGGAGAGGGAGGGAGGAGAGAGGAGGGGGGGGGCGGCTCACCGGCGTCGGGGAACGACGGCGAGGGGCGGCCGGCGGCAGGGGGCGGCGGCGGCTTAGGGCAGGGGCGGGTAGGGGCGGCGCTAGGGAGAGAGAGAGAGGGAAAATGAGAGGGAGAGGGAGAGGGCTTGGGAAAAAAGGGAAAAATGGGGGGGGGGCGGCTGGGCCGGCCGGGGTCGGCCCACGGCGCGGGAGAGAGAGAAAAAGAGGAGAGAGAAAGAGAGGGAAAGAAAAAGAAAAGATTATTTCCCTGTTTTCGAAATCCGATCTTCCTACATGAATGCATTTGCACCTTCAAAGCAATCAAAGGAAATGCAAGGTTCGGCATGGTGCATCAAACAACATAAAGTATTTTTAGAGTTTTTCTTACACGGGAATTCCAAACCGAATCCCGCTAAAACTTTGGAAAATATCAAGGTTTAGCGAGGGAAACAGAAAAAGAAAAGGTAACGCCCGAATTTTGGCGAGTAAAGAAAAGAAAAAAAATTCAACTGCAAAATTCGGGGCGTTACATCGCGCGTATTACAAGTGGCACAACTCTTTTTCTCATGCCACTAATGATTGCAATGTATTTCGTCGACAGATTCAATCGGCCATTAACGAAGGACGATTGAAATTTTAGGAAATGCAGGTAGACACGGAGCCCTTTCCAATGAATGTGATCGACTTCGAGGGCAGAAGTGTCCTAATTTGGCCCAGCACAGCAGATAAGAGAAAATGCAAAGAAGTCATCATCGGCGACGCACGGAAGGCCGATGAAAATAATAAAATTTCTTACAGGAAAGTAGTGACCAAAAAGACTCCTGATGGAGGGGAGACCCTGAAGGTGACCATCACAACCTCCGGCACTGGGGGCAAGCGCATGCAAGAGGACAGGTGCAGGAACCCGTACTGCGCATCACGGATGGTCCAACGTCCAAATGCGGATGGTCCGAAGCATTGCCGGATGGTCCGAAGCATTCTAGCGGACGGTCCGGCAACACTCAGGGCCCGCAACGACCGCGTACCTTCAAACCACGACGACCAGGGATGGGTACGTGGAAAACTAATACATTTAAAGCAGCTGGTCGGCTGGTCAAATCTGGCCCAACCTTCGATCAATTATTATCCAAATATGTGAAAAAGAAGGCCGACCTAAGTGACCGGCCAGCAAAGCGACCTCGCACACCCATTCAGGAGCAATAGCAGGTAAGACCGATTGGACCACCTCACCAATCAGAAAAGAAGGAAGGTCATACTGCCTAGTTGAGGCCTAACATACCTGCATAGACACCTCCACCCTCATATCTACCTATGCCATATCAATATGCATACGTACCACCGCCATACGCCCCAAATCAAATGTGGGGTATGCCACCATATCCATTTGGGATGCCACATTACCCCACTTAGGGGGCACCCCAAGCATCTGTATTCAACAGGTTGACACCTCCAGTACAGGACCGATTGAGCGCCACTCAATCCGGTCACCAGGCACAAGCCCAGCAAGATTTCCGGACTACTCGACCACAAAGGCCGACCAATCCGGCAGGGGGGCATATACCTACAACCTCCAACAGGACGACAAAAGGAGACGTCATCAAAATAGGAACGACAGATGTTGTCATACAAGAAAATAATGAAGGGCCGATGATTTTTGGTGAATCGACCGACAAAAGCAAAAAAGAAGATATGACTGTCAACAAAACAATCGATCCAAAATACTCCATGCCCCGATGGTGCCCATCAGGACTGACACGATCGCAAAAGTGAAATTACAGCGCTTAAGAGTAAAGGAGAACCAGGAAAAGGAGGCGGAAAAGATATTCAATGACACACATCCACAGTACCCGCCACCATAAAAGAGATGGAGACCAAAGGCCATTGAGGAAAAGCAAACGGCCGCAAAAACAGAAAATAAAACAACAATTGTGCAGCTCTCTGTAGGTATGGCAGCCAGTCCGGCTATAAAGGCAGGATCGTCTGAGCAGGGCACGGACCGTCTGACCCCTGAGTACAGACCGTCCACACTACACCAGGACACCTCCAACGTCGTGCCAACACCCATGGAGGAGGACGACCTACTGGGAGAAGACCTGGTCAACTACGAAGCTTCTCCAGAACGCCCAGGTATGGACATAAATATTACTAGGTAAATGCCCGTGCGTTGCAGCGAAAACATATAATATCACAATAACTTATGTACAAATGTGTGTTATACTGTTGTGAGAAAACGTTTTGTAATCTATTTATGATCCAGACATATATAAATTGTTATTTTAGTCTAACTATTTCAACACTACACAGTACTATACGGACTTCTATATATGATTTTAATAGTGTCATGTCAATTGCATCATTTAAATGTTAAGACTATCACAAAAAACTACAAACTTATACAATTCTTCAGAAAATATTTAGGTGCCTTGAAACGATATACAAAATATTCGACAAATGTTAGTGTACAATGATTACATACATTGATCACTCTCCTGCTTATTGGATTCACATTGCAATATATATCATCCACGCTAGCCAAATGTTCGGCCAACAAACGATAGCCAATTACGACATTACACTCGACATCAAAGAAGCTTGGAGTAGCAGAGGATTCAACAACAACAACAAAGCAATTTAGTCTCAAGCAAGTTGCGGTAGGCTATAGTTGAAACCCAAGTACCCAACATGAGTCCCAAGAAAATTCAGAGGAAAGTGGATGATTGCAAGAGGAATACAAAGAATTAGGTGTGTACCCTTGTTTCAATATTGACAATCTCTCCAAGTAGTGACAACCAATCTGTGAATAAAAATAGAATATCTTCAGCTAGACCACTGGAGCTTGAGAAGATTTTCTTGGTAGCATCATAAACTACCTTCTCACCTCCGAGCTTAGATGGCAAAGTAGATATATTAGCAGCTGTACAAAAGGACAATGAATCAATACATGCTACAGACATATAAGTATTTCTCCGGTAGTAAGAAGCTAAATGTGTGCATCAATATTTTAAAAGAATTTAGAATAAGAAAAACAAGGTCAATAATTTAGAGCATTCAAGCCAAATATATGTACCTGCAGCAATGATTGGTAAATCTAGAACCAAACAGAGAATTCTAGAACCAAACAGAGAAACATAATGGCTCTGTTCTCATTGCCAAACACAGAATAGAGCCATTCCATACTCAGAATCTGGAATGGAACTATTCCATCCAAATAGACTCTAGAACCAAACACTACCAGCACAAGTTTTATTGCTGCTGACATACATAGCAAGCTTTTCTGATCTGTATATATCGAACAGGCTTACATATGCTTCCTCTCTAGTTTTGCATGCCGATCGTGGCTCTGTCCTGCTGCCTAAGCCTCTCTACTGACTGAATTTCTCCTGCCAACATGCATGTGAAACAACGCGTCAGAACAAGATCTCGTGCATGATGCATTAACGGATCTACCAAATGATATTTGTAGGGGAAAACTCTAAAATCGGTTATTTAAATCCAAAGTCAGCTTTATCCTGACTATCAGCTAGCTATCACAACCCCCAGTCCGTTGAATAGGAATAACATCAAATTTCTTCAGCAAACTATGTACAGATCGATAACAAGGACCAGTTAGAATGGTAATTCAGGATGCCTAATCTATTATGCAGTTCATGATTTCTAAATGTATCCATGGTCGTCCTACGCAAATTGACGAACACTGCATTTGAGAACATGCTGGTCAGCTGTTGTGCTATTACAAAAAGGGGCAAACCAAACCCTTTCCATTGAGAATGAAGACAACAACAACACAGGGAATCAATAGATTATAGTGATTTAACCATCTGCATTTAAGATGCCTAATCTAGTATGTAGTTCGTGATTTCTTCGCAGATAGGTACAATCAGGTATCCATGTTCGAATGTGACATCAACCACATCCCACACGAATGCATTAACCAGATCCATGCGTCATACAGCATCAAACCGACGGAGCAGCCGAAACAAGCACCGTGCACGGACAGGATCGGGCGAGCGCGTGATCCAGGAATGGGGACTGAGGGCAGTACCTTGCCGCCCAAGAGGAAGATACCGGCCAGGCCGGCGGTGGTGACGCCGCACCAGATGACGACCGTCGATGAGAGCAGTGACCACTTGCGGTAGATCATCTTCGACCTCCTCGGATCCCTCTCTCGCTCTCCCATCCCTTGGCGTGCGTGCAGGTGCGGCGGCGGCGGCTAGTCCTCGACCTCGATAGAGTTGCTGGACGTGTCACGGATGGAGAAGAGAGACAGACGGATTCCACCAAAGAATGGGCCCTTGTAACGAGGCGTATCATGTCGTGGCAATCGGCGGCGGCCCGACCGGTGCTGCTCTGACGGTGCAGGCCGAGCGAGCGCAGCACGGTGCCGAGCTCCTCGGCGGAGATGAGCCCGTCCTTGTTGTCGTCGAACACGTCGAACGCCTCCCGCAGGTCCCTCTCCTCCTCCTCCGCACCATCGGCCTCTTCAGCGTCGCCCTCCGCCGCCACTGGCACCGGTACCTCCCTCGCCGCCGATGGGGCGGATCCGAGGCCACCTTCCATTGACGGCATGGGAGGAGGCTGGGGCGGAGATCATCGGCTACCTTCCGTGATTGATGGTGGGGCAATCCTCGGCACAAATCTGCGGCAGCACGGACAACAGTCGTGTTTCAGGAAACAAATCAGGAAGCTAAATGATTCTCGGCAGAACCGTGCATGGCGCCGTTGTTGGTAGTATAGATTCCGTTGATGGCGGCCATCGTTGGTAGGAGATCGCGACGCGGATGGCGGTGCCGGTGGGAGTGGGAGGCAGAACCGTGCACCATATCAGTGTGGACGTCTACACTATGTTCTTAATAGTAGTAGAGATTTATGGGACTCATACCAATTATTCTCTCTCCTAGCTTGTAAGATCCATATATCCTAAAAGAAAGGTTGGTCTGTCTCAAATTGTTATGGTGGCATGGGATTTCAATTGTCAATTCGTTCATGTTGATGTAGGGGTGGGAAGGATCGGGTGCAGATACTCGAATACTACAAGATGCACTGGTTCTTGGTTTTCATGTCCCATTTGGTAAATATTATTTAGAAGATGCAGGTTATCCAAATACTATAAGTTTCATTGCTCCACACAAACATGTATGTTCGATATCATTTGCAGGAGCAAGGCGTGAGTAACCATAGACCAACTAATGCAAAAGAGTTTATTCAACTTAAGATATGCACGACTGCGCAACCCTGTGGAATGTATTATTGGTGTTCTAAAAATGTGATTTTCTATACTAAAATGTTCTTCTTACTATCTCTCAATGAACATGAGAAAACCAAATTGCATAGGTCATGTAGGAAGTTAACCTTGCTCATGTTTAAAGAAATAACTCTGAACTGCATAACTAGGATTATCTTGCATTAAATGGATCTCTTTATATAAGCATCCCCAAGTGAATGAATGCACTGAATTGTTAACAAACTTACGAGATCATATGTTATTCTATTTTTATTTGGTTTTAATCTATATCAGTTTCTACTGTTTTTAAGGTGTTTTTGTCTACACCAGTCTAAAGGCTTTAATTTGAAAGAACAACCCATTACATGCAGCGCTAGAATTGATATTTCGCGGGCAAGTAAAGCGACACGGTCTCCGATCCCAATTTCGTTGAGGAGGTACCGGTACCTTACCATGGACGGAACGTGGTGGACAAGCGGTCTTCCTGCCGGCCGACGCGTCGGGGTCGGGTTCCAACCAGCCCAAACCACTCCCGCCGCCGGCCGTTTCCCCGTGCTCCACCACCTGACCTGCGCCGGCCCATCCTCCCGGCCTAGCCCAAGCCAACGCTGCCCTTGCCGTGCCGAGTACCAGCCGGATGCCCGGATCCCCCTCAAAGCACGACCGACAACCCCACGCCGCCGGCACCGCCGCACCACCGAAACTAACCCTACCCAAACCAGATCGGATCCGATCCCCTTCTCCTTCACCAACGCTCCCTTCGCCCAATTCGCTTCGATCCGCCGGGACCGCGATGGACGACGACGACGACATGTCGCACTCCTCCTCCCCGTCGCCGCCCTCCTCCGCGCTCCCCGTGGACGGCCCCGTCACCGTCGCCGCTGCGCCGCCGGGCGCCGCCATGGTGGTCGCGCTCCCGATCCATAGGACCGCGGCGTCCCTGTACGCCAGCGCCGCCGCCGCCGGCGGGGGCGGCGGGAGGGAGGACGCCTGGAGCGACGGCGCCACCTCCGCGCTCATCGACGCCTGGGGTGAGCGGTTCGTCGCGCTGGGCCGCGGCAGCCTCCGCCACCCGCAGTGGCAGGAGGTTGCCGACGCCGTCTCCTCCCGTGACGGCTACTCCAAGGGGCCCAGGTCCGATGTCCAGTGCAAGAACCGCATCGACACGCTCAAGAAGAAGTACAAGGTCGAGCGTGCCAAGCCGGTCTCCGGCTGGCAGTTCTTCGACCGCCTCGATTTTCTCCTCGCGCCCACCTACGGCAACAAGCCCGGCTCCGGCGGCGGCGGAGGCGGAGGGCACAACTCTAACAGTCGCGGCCAGATGCCCTCGGCGCTGCGGGTGGGCTTCCCGCAGCGCAGCCGCACGCCGCTGATGCCCGCGGCCAAGCGGAGGGCGCCTTCGCCGGAGCCGTCGGTGTCCTCCGACGGCTTCCCGCCGTTGCCGGCGCTTCCTCCGGCGGTGAACGGGAAGAGGAAGAGGCCGGACGAAGGGCGCCCCGGCGGTGGCAGCGGCGACGACCGCGCGCGGGGGCTCCGGGAGCTGGCGCATGCGATACGGCGCCTCGGCGAGGCGTACGAGCGCGTGGAGGCCGCGAAGCTGGAGCAGGCCACCGAGATGGAGCGCCAGCGCATGGACTTCGCGCAGGAGCTGGAGTCGCAGCGCGTGCAGTTCTTCCTCAACGCGCAGATGGAGCTCACGCAGGCCAGGAACCACGCGTCTCCTGCCACGGCCGCGCGCCCCGCCGCTGGTGGCTCGTCCAGGAGGACGTCCGTGGTTACCGACGCCGGCGGCAGCAGCAATCACCATAGCCGTTACCGGATCAGCCATGGCGACATGCACCGTCACGCTCCACGCTCCCATTACCAGCCGCAGTACCATGGCAACAATCACGCGGGGGCGGGGGCGGGGGCTGCAAGTGAGGGTGAGCAGTCTGATGAGGAGGAGGATGATTACGAAGAAGAGAGCCAGTAATTGTAGCCGCGATTCGCCATAAGTTATATAGGTATTGCCATGGAATTATTGCATTGCTCCTATTCAACTTTTTTGTGTGATCGCAAAGGCGATAATGACTTGTATTGGGAGCAGTGGAAATTTGCCATATTGGTAAAGGCACTAGCAGTAGCATTAGATAGCCCCTTGCTGTACCATGATGTTAATTCGTTGCTTGCTTGCTAACTTTGCGTTAACTAGTTGGGTGCCCGTGCGTTGCTACGGAGATCATATAAATCTTTAGGGCTTGTTCGGTTCTACCCCAATCCATATGGATTGAGGGAGATTGAGGGGGTTTCAATCCCTAGTAAGTCAAAATTCCCTCCAATCCATATCAATCCTCTCCAATCCATATGGATTGAAAATAACCGAACAAGCCCTTAGGGGGTGCGGGGGCGGGGGTGGTAGTGGTTGCGGCACCGAAGCCGCGAGGAACGGGGGCAAGGGGTGTCAAGGGGGCACGGTATCGTGGGTGTGCACTCATACTTTTGAGTCTAAATATGATATCCATAGTATCGCAGGTGTGCATGCCTAGTTAATTGCCCATGTGTTGCTATGGTTTCTATATATCATATAGACATACTTTTTAAAATAAGATAATTATTCAAACATGTTCCAAACTTTTACAATGATGTGTGTTATGTGTATGTCAGTGTGTTGCTATGGAGTCAATATATTATAATAAGATATATTGAGATACAAAAGCCAAGTGTAGAATGAAGCACCACACCATAGGAATTTGAAAATTCACTGCTCCAAACCTTGTGAGCATCGGAGGCACGCACACCATTGGGCAAGGGGACCCTAATTAGATCTTTGAAGCATTGATCATCCCAAATATTATCGAACAAATGAACATCACAAAAAATGGCCTTCACCTAGGGGTACGGATAACCATATTTTTTAACAATTTACCAAGGTTACCATTTCAGAAAACTTAAGTCTGTTAAGTCAACCACCTGACAAACAAAGCCAGTAGAACTAAAAAAGCCAGAGGTTTTACTTAACTTCTGCATACTACACTTTGATGACGGCTTTTCCAACAGGTCTCTGAAACCGAATAAGCCCTGACCTGACCTCTTCCCCTTGCATCTTCTTTTACAACACCTTATTGGTTCAAAATACAAGCAACATGTATTAAACAATTGTGTGTCATGTAGACAGTAAGATAATAGTCACATAACTCCAGCCTGAGCTCCAGCTCAAAAATCATCAATTCACACAGACAAGTGGCAGCATGGTCCAAATAGGTAAATAAACAGCAAACCATAGTGTTAATAACTGAAACTGCAACATCACATAATTAAGAACAAACCTTAATGAATTAGGGGGGTGAAACATGGCACCCAAGAACTCATTGGCAACAGTCTCCTAGGTTAAACTGGTGCATCATAGTAGTAGTGAAAAGAAAAGGGGTATTGGTGAAATACACGTCTTGAAAATTATAAAAATAAGAATATAAACTATAAAGGTTCTAGGGAAATGGATCAAGGTACAGTCCAAATCTAGGTACAATGTACGAATAATCAAAGTTAGTAAAACTTGTGATGCATACATCTCACCAAAGGAGCCTAGAACTCTACATGAAAGAACAAAGTGGTACCATATTAGCTAATCATGGGACTTGAACCGAATTAGCTTTCTGCACTGAGCCTGCTTGAGTAAGCACAAGGATAGATTGTTCCAATTCATCATAAACACCATGGTTGTTTGTTGAATTATATGAGATGAACAAGTTGAAGTTGCCCTGATCAGAGAACCCAAGAAGTCATAAGTTGTAGGTAGATGAACCACATATTAGAGGACAACCAGTAGAACTTAGTTAGAATAACTGACTGAGAGCACAAAGATTCAGAAACATAAACTGCAACAATTTCATCGTTCTTATGATCATTATTTCCTTGGTAATAACCTCTATATAATTCATCATTAATTAGACATGAACTGTCCCGCTAGAGAACTAATCCTTCTGTGCATCGTACATCTACTCCAAGTTCAAGTAAGCATTAGTGATAAGTGAAATGTCTTCAATCATTCGTATGTGATTGTCCAGCCATCATGTCCTTGAGCACAAGCGTGTCCAGATAAGGTTAGTTCATCAGTAAGGAAAAGATGGCATGTTGCTCAATTTGAGGGTAGCTTCCCAGAGTAAGAGACTCGAGTCTCTTGGCATACTGCACAAGGGCTCTTAGAGACGCCTTAGTGATGGACAAGCACCCTTCGGTATGGAGGAACTTAAGGTTTCTGCATTGCTTAGCATCCTGAGAAAGACCACCATCACTGATTGAAGACTGTAACATAATGAGATTTTCTAATGCAGCGCAGTTTGAAGCAATGATCCTGACATCTTTATCCGTGAGAGAGGGATAGTCGTGCAAACAACAACTCCAAACAAAGAATTATAGATAAAATGTAGTGCAACATATACCTTTACTAATTATATACCTTTACTAATTATATGAATGCTACACAAAAGATACCCAAAGGAAATCCCAAACTCCAAAATTATGTTTAACAATCCTAAAAAGGAACTTTCGTTTGCATAAATAGCATGTACCACCTACTGCAAACATATAGCATTTTCTAAGTGTGTTAGTCACTATCCAAAAAATAGAAATCCTACTTTTGTTTCATTTTTCTCATTCGACTAAATGGACAGCTTGGACCAAATGATTTGAGAATAAATGAACAGCTTGGACCAAATGGAGCGTTTACAGCAAAATATGAATGATAAACTCCAGGTGACAAAATATCAATCATTTAGAAGTGATATTTTCAAGGCAAAGCAAAAACAAGCAGACAACAGCCACAAGTGAACTTAGTGTAACCTTACTTCTGATTGCAGCTAAGGTAAAACAGGAAGCTATATAACAAGATAACAAACCTGAATACGGGCTCCAGAATTGGTCTGCATGGACTATATAGTCTCACCACCCTTCCCAATAATCAGTCCCACCTAAAAAGAAATAGACAAAAATCAGAAGTAGAGGAAAAAACAACATGGGTAAGGAAATCACACAACACAGTCTGTTGATTGATATAAAATTGACAAATAGGCACCCATACACATGCCAAATACTTGTGGTAGCATGATAAAGTGTAGTTTCGTATGGTAAGGCAAACCCTTGTCCAAATAGAACAAGGTGCATACCTTGTTATTAGCAATTTTCATCTGGAACGTCTCAGCACCTTGCTGTGTTGCATTGTATTTCTGGCCTCCAGATCCAGCACCGGATGACCCAGCATCGGCCTGGGATGCAAGATCAAACATTGTAACATAGATGAAAAATGCAGAACAAAACAAAAGGATGTGAGCATAATGAGTAATACCTCTGCCAGAACTTCTTTGATCAACTGTTCAGCTTTGCTTATCTGCTCAGGTTTGCCAGAAAGCTCAACTTGCCTTGTTAGTGCACCAGGTTCAGCTTCATGGTCTCTTGTGACTTGAATCTTTGCTCCTGATTGAAGTTGGATATACCTAATAGTTTCCCCGGCTTTTCCAATGATAACACCAACCTACAGCAAGTTGACAACAGTGCCAGTTAAAGAGAATACAAGCATCACACTTCTGGATGCACTTTCTAAATTCAGTGACAGAAAACAGAATGAACAAAAAACTTACCCTTCCATTTGGATTTTCAACCTTTTTGCTTGTACCCTGATATCCACCATAAGAGGATTATTGAGGTGTGCTGCTCTGAGAAGATAATTGTGGGATAGAGGCCCCATGCCCTGATACAGAAACCAGCAGCATTCTGAATTCATTTGCTATCATCAAAATTTATGGTGATTATTGAATTATGAACTATGAAAAATAACAAATTTAAATTCGTGTGGACCACGAGTCATGGTAATGAAAGGGATGCATGTATAAACACAAAAGCAACAGCTTCACAACATGCTAACTTCACAATTTAAGATTGAATGAACATACTATTTTAAGACAGTGGATACAATCAGACTCGAGTTAAGACAGGCTAATGAGCTAGGATGCAGCAACAGTTCGATTTTGCGTTGATGCCACATTAAAAAGAAAAAAAGCAGCCAAACAAAGGTATTAAACATCTGCATATACACCATGTGTGAGCAGATAAATGAATCTTATGGTTTTGTAAGATCACAATAATAACTGATATGTTTCTTGCAAGTCTATCCAGAAAATGGCATGTTGTGAAAAAAAACTACACAATAATGACAATGAATACAAAAAAATTAACTCCTGCAGATGACAACTGTTTCAAAAATGGCATGTTGTAAAAAAACTACACAGTAATTGAAATGAATACAATAAAAATCTAACTCCTACATATGACAACTATTTTAGGATTTTCCTAGACTTCCCCATGAGGTAGAGCCGTAGAGCGTGTAAAACTAACAAACCCACGAGGAGCTAGTAAAACTAACAAAAAAAGTGGAGAATACTGATTGACTTGGACTTCAATAGTCCTCGCCGCCGAGCATATCATCGAATAACAAAAAACCCATGATTGACTTGAATTCATTTGCTATCATCGAAATTCCGAACAGATGTCCTCGCCGCCGAGCAGCATGCCCGCCGCCGCCGCCCTGGAGCAGGCAGCAACACGCGGAGAATAAAATGGGAATGGTGAGACCGGAGACAAAATGCAACCTTTAATTTGGTGGTGAGGCAGCCGCTGGGTAAAAATGGCACCTTTGGGTCTCGCTCTGCTGCTGCTGGTGCTGCTGGATCAGGAAGCTGAGGCTGACGCCTCCCTTGGGCGACGGCGAGAAGGGGTACGCGGACGCCATGAGCTGTTGCTGCTGCGTCGGCGGTGCGGCGGCCAGGGCCTTGCCGCGCATGACAACCATCTCCCGCTCCGCAGTGTCGTCCTCGGGCACGCCGTGGAAGAAGCGGCAGGAGGAGCCGTTTTTGCAGTACCCGCACGCTTAGTACATGCAGGGCCCCCGCGACGCGGCCGCCTCGGCGTCGCTGAGCGAGAAGTGCAACCGGTTCCTCATCACCTTTTGCACAGGTCCACTAACGCGCATAGAAAATGGGTTCGCACACCCAACCATTGTAATCTGCGACTAACTGTCTCAGAGAAAAAATTTGTACATGTTCTCTAAAATCTGACATAAATCTGGAAGTTTTGGGCTGCACCTCCAATGCAAGTTTTTCATTTGGTTAACTGTTCTAAATCAGTGTTGGACTGCAGTCAGGTTAGCTCATTGGGGACAACTAATGTTTGCTTCCTAATGTCAAATAATAGGTACAGTTTTGCTTAAATGGTATCTATTATATTATGGTAGTAGTGCACAAAGAAAGTAAATTAAGGCAAGCTTTTTTAGATAACATCATTGCAAAAAAATTAATAGATAAAAATACAGTTATTTAAATAGTTTCGATAGTTCTTATTGTTATCCATCCGTACATGTCCTAGATCCAAATAGTTTGAATCAGATTTACTGATTTTTCCAAATAACTTGTTGGTCTAAAAGTATGTCAACTCGCTCATTTTTTCCCTTTAGAACTGAAACTTGCGCCTTTGCAACTGAAGCTCGCTCATAATGTTTACTAATTTGCAATATAATGTTCAGTTTGTGCTCATAGTACCTAGCCTTTGATATGTATACCTTAGGTTACTTCATTTTCAGATCTCAGATTTTTATCGGCTGTATGATTTCCAGGCTTCGGTTTTTCAGCATTTTCAAATCGTGAACAGTACCAGTTATCGTTACACAAGCACTATGCAGGAATCAGTGTGTTAGGACTGAAACATGACTGAGCATTGAACAGCGTTCTAGAAGGCCTATTAAATCAATTTGCAGTAGGCTGAAAGCTAAAGAAGCCAGGATTAGAGGAAATTATTGGAATGGGCAAGCGTGTTCATTTCTCGGCCCGTATAGTTATCACACCAGATCCGAACATAAATATTGATGAGTTGGGACTTGGGAGTACCATGGAGTATTGCTTTGAACCTGACATATCCTGACACTGTCACTCCATATAATATTGAGAGGTGAACCAGTTTGTTCTTATTGACAAATGTTATTTAATTAGTGTGCTTTTGCTGATCATTTGCAGTTAATTCCAATGATTTCAGGTTGAAGGAACTTGTTGAATATGGGCCTCACCCTCCCCAGGGAAGACCAGTGCAAAATATATTATCAGGGAAGCTAGCTCCCACACATGTAACAGGAATAGGATTTGAAAGACACATATGTCACCGAATGGCCTCAGACCGTCCTAGATATGCAGTTTAAATAAAACAGAGCCACTGTTGGGTGACTACTGGCAACAACAATATTGTCGGCGTTCCGAGACCGGGGGGTCCCTGAGCTGACGAGTGAATGTCGCCGCGTGCCCCAGCCCAGATGGGTCGAGCGCGAGGGCAAGCGCGAAGGGGGGAGAGCGAGGCGGCCGGAGACCGGCGTGAGAGAGGTGGGAATCCCGCGGCCTTCGTGTTCGTCCCACGCCCAGGTCGGGTGCGCTTGCAGTAGGGGGGTTACAAGCGTCCACGCGGGAGAGGGAGCGAGCGGCTCCAAGCGAGCACGTGTCTCGTCCTCGTCCCCGCGCGGCCAACCTTCTCTAAGAGGGCCCTGGTCCTCCCTTTTATAGGCGCAAGGAGAGGATCCAGGTGTACAATGGGGGGTGTAGCAGAGTGCTACGTGTCTAGCGGAGGAGAGATAGCGCCCTGAGTACATGCCGTTGTGGCAGCCGGAGAGATTTTGGCACCCAGCTGGTGTGATGTCGTGGCCGTCGGAGGAGCGATGGAGCCTGGTGGAGGGACAGCTGTCGGAGCGGTTGAATCCTTGCTGACGTCCTCTTGCTTCCGTAAGGGGGCTGAGAGCCGCCGTCGTCACAGAGTATGCAGGGCGCCATCATTGCCTATCTGGCGGGGCGAGCCAGATGGGACGCCGGTCTTGTTCCCTGCGGCCCGAGTCAGCTCGGGGTAGGGTGATGATGGCGCCTCCTGTTGACGTGGCTGGTCTACGCCCTAGGTTGGGCGATGTGGAAGCTCCTCCGAAGCCGAGGTCGAGTCTGTCTTCCGTGGCCGAGGTCGGGTCCGAGCCCCAGGTTCGGGCGAGGCGGAGATCGCCGGCTGGTGCCGGGGCGGAGTCCGAGCCCTGGGGTCGGGCGAAGTGGAGTTCGTCACCTTCTGGGGCCGAGCCCAAGTCTGAGCCCTGGGTCGGGCGAGGCGGAGATCGTCGTCTTCTGGGACTTAGCCCGAGTCCGAGCCCTGGGTCGGGCGGAGTTCGCCGTCTTCCGGGACTTAGCCCGAGTCCGAGCCCTAGGTCGGGCGGAGTTCGCCGTCTTCCGGGACTTAGCCCGAGTCCGAGCCCTGGGTCGGGCGGAGTTCGCCGTCTTCCGGGACTTAGCCCGAGTCCGAGCCCTGGGTCGGGCGGAGTTCGCCGTCTTCCGGGACTTAGCCCGAGTCCGAGCCCTGGGTCGGGCGGAGTTCGCCGTCTTCCGGGACTTAGCCCGAGTCCGAGCCCTGGATTGGGCGGAGTTCGCCGTCTTCCGGGACTTAGCCCGAGTCCAAGCCCTGGGTCGGGCGGAGCGGAGCTTCCTATGGTGCCTTTGGCCGGGCCTGACTGCCTGTCAGTCTCACTCTATCAAGTGGCACCGCAGTCGGAGTGGCGCAGGCGGCGCTGTCCTTCTATCAGGCCGGTCAGTGGAGCGGCGAAGTGACGGCGGTCACTTCGGCTCTGCCGACTGGGGGGCGTGCGTCAGGATAAAGGTGTCAGGCCACCTTTGCATTAAATGCTCCTGCGATTTGGTCGGTCGGTGCGGCGATTTGGTTAGGGTTGCTTCTTGGCGAAGGCAGGGCCTCGGGCGAGCCGGAAACATGTTCGCCGCTGAAGGGGGGCCTCGGGCGAGACGGAAATCCTCCGGGGTCGGCTGCCCTTGTCCGAGGCTAGGCTCGGGTGAGGCGTGATCGAGTCCCTTGAATGGACTGATCCCTGACTTAATCGCACCCATCAGGCCTTTGCAGCTTTGTGCTGATGGGGGTTACCAGCTGAGAATTAGGAGCCTTGAGGGTACCCCTAATTATGGTCCCCGACAGTAGCCCCCAAGCCTCGAAGGGAGTGTTTGCACTCGCTTGGAGGCTTTCGTCGCACTTTTTTGCAAGGGGACCAACCTTTCTCGGTTGCGCTTTTGTTCCGGTGGGTGCGCGCGAGCGCACCCGCCGGGTGTAGCCCCCGAGGCCTCGGAGGAGTGGTTTCACTCCTTCGAGGTCTTACTGCCTCACGTAGTGCTTCGGCTGGTCTGGTCGTTCCCTCATGCGAGCTGGCCGTAGCCCAGGTGTACGGTCGGGTCCCAAGTTCTCGGGCTGGTATGTTGACGCTGTCAATGGTTCGGCCGGAGCCGGGTTTGAGAGCAGCCCCCGAGCCTCTGCACAGAGCGAGAGGGCGGTCAGGGGTAGACTCGGCTTTTTTACATACGCCCCTGCGTCGCCTTTCCGCAAAGAGGAGGGGGAAAGCGCCATGTTGCCCTCGATGGGCGCCGAACATGGTGTCTCCGATGAGCTACAAGCGGGTAATCCGAGTGGACGTCCGTGCCCCATTCGTTAGGGGTCGGCTAGGGGCCCAGAGGCACGCCCAAAAGTACCTGCGGGTGATCTGCCAGACCCGGTCCCCTGGTGACGGGGTCCGAGGGCTCGATGCCTCCCTCTGATGGGACTCTGTTACAAGATCGTTCCCGCTGGTCTCGGAAATGTCCTAGGGTACCTCGGGAGCGCAGCCCGAGCCTTGGTTATGTATCGAACGTACCCATGGTCATCCCTCGCTCGGCATCTGAGGCGGCTGTGAACCCTTCGGGGGCCAGCCTTCGAACCCCTGATCAGTAATGGGCACGGAGCCCGAGTAGCCTGAGGCGGCCGTGGAACCCTTTCGAGGGGCCGGCCTTCGAACCTCTGACCAGTAGTGGGTGTAGGGCCCACGCGATCTGAGGCGGCTGTCGAACCCTTCCGGGGGTCCAGCCTTCGAACCTCTGATCAGTAGGGGGGCTCGGAGCCTGGTTCCTTCTCGAGGAAGGATCCTTTTCGGGGTATCCCCCTTTCCCGGTCCCTGTTGCACGAGAGAGAAAGAGGAAAAACGGAAAAGGGGACGAAATCGAACGATGCGGCGTACCTTTTTTTGACGCGGTCATTACGGCGAAGGCGAAGCGTCGCCCGCTTCTCCTGCCAGAGGCACCGCCTGTCCCGCCGCGGAGTTAATGCGACGGGGCGAGTGGTTCGCGGGGCGGCCGTTGCGCGTGCGCGAGCCGTTTGGGGAACGGCTGCTTTGCTTCGCGTTTTCGAAATCCCGCGTCCGGTCCGGGCGAAACGTTTGAACCGGTCTTGCCTTGGTCTTTATATACTCGGGCGAGGGTCTGGCGGCGGTTCTTTGCTCCGCTTCTTGCCTCCCTTTTAGGTTTTCGCAACCCGAGAGACTTAGCCAGAGAAAAGGAAAACTGCCCTCCCTGCCCCTTGCGCCGCCACCCCTTCCGCTCGGTGATGGCTGACCGGGTGACCATCATCCCGCCGCGTGACCCATGGCCTTTTTCCACGGTGACGGCGAGTGACCTGGAGGATCTTGTTGGCAAGGGTTTACTTCGCCCTCTCACCGATGAGCAGCGACCGGAATGGATTCCCCCCGTGGGCGGAGCCGCTCCATCCCCACCACCGGGATACATCGTGAGCTTCGTCTCCTTCCACGAGCGAGGATTTGGTGTGCCGGCGAGTCGCTTCATGCGGGCGATCCTGCACCACTACGGGGTGGAGTTGCACAACCACAGCCCCAACTCCATCTCGCAGGCCGCCATCTTCGTAGCGGTGTGCGAGGGGTACTTGGGGATTGCCCCCCATTGGGATTTGTGGACCCATCTCTTTTTCGCGGAGCTTTTTGCCTCGCCGACGGGGGAGAGGAGGGTCCGTGCAGCGGTGCGGGCCGGCGGCTGCACCCTTCTGCTGAGGCAGTCGCGGGCGTCGCTGTATATTCCCGCCATCCTCGCGTCCTCGAACAAGGGGTGGCAGCGCCGGTGGTTCTACCTCAGGAATGACGGCGAGTTGCTCCCGTCATTCTCTCAGCGAGTAGTCACCACCGCCGCTGATGCTTAGCGCCACGGGACCCCGCATGAAAGACAGAAGAACCTCGAACCCCTTCTCAAGGCCTTGGAGGCATTGCGGAAGGGGGACTCACCGCTGCGGGAGTGATTGCCGCCATCCACCGTCGGAGGGTGCTTCCCTTGGCGGAGCGACGGCTGTCGCTTTGGGAGATGACACCGGAGGCTGACTTGGAGGGCTCGCGGATGTCCTCTGATCCTCTTCCCTTCGACGTCCTCCATGGGCGGGTGTCCGTTGTGTTGGGGAAACCGGACCCCAGCGCCTTCTCCCAGCCTTTGATGCGCCCAGACCAAGGGTGCGTGACTCTGGTGAGTAGCCACTCCTTCCTTTCTCTTGCATCGGGTTGCTCCTGGTCCTTACGATTGGGATTTTCCCCCTTCTTCAGGAGGTGGGGCGGCACAAGCCTTCCCTGCCACGGGTCCCGCAGGATGCGGTGGACCGAGCAGCGCGGCGGGTTGCCGCGGAGGAGAGGAAGAAAAAGAAGGACGCGGAGAAGGCCCGGGCCCGCGAGCGGTGGCAGGCTCGAGACGCCTTGGAGAAGCTTCGTCGCTGGCAGGAGAGGGAGGGGCTCCCGAGGGAGCCGTCGCCAGAAACGCCCGACGACGACGACGATGATGAAGATGATGACGAGGAGGACGACATGGCTACCCGCCTTGGCCTCAGCCCTGGCTTGGGGTTAGGCCAGGGGCCGTCCAGCCAGCCCCCGAGCGGGCTGATGCCATCAGTCCCCGGAGTCGGGACGCCGGGTTCCCGACCCGAGGGGCGGGGGCAACCCGAGAGGGTACTTGACCCCTCGGCTGGAGGAGCTGAGGCGACCCCGGGGAGCCAGGCCGAGGCGTCCACTCCCCGAGAGCCGCCGCCCGCGCCGGCAGCGCAGGGGAGCGACCCTCAGGTCGCCGTGGCAGCGCCTGGGCAGTCCGCCTCCCGGGCGTCCAGGGCGCCCAAAGCAAGGGTGGTGCCGAAGCTGCCGGCAAAGCGGACCTCGGCGGCGGTTCCGGGGGTCGAGATCCAAGAGACCTCCCCCCAGGCACGGTTGATCATGGCCCGGAGCGGGTAAGTATCTTGGAATGTCTTCGTCCCGGCGTTTCATTCACATGTCCCGGCCGTGATTTTTCTTTTTCCCTCAGCAAGCGAAGCCATGGCCTGACTGACCTGGCACCCCGGAAGGCCCTTAAGACGACGACGGCTTGCGCGGCCAGCGCCATTCCGGGCCTTGTCGTTCAGCTGACCTCCTCGCAAGGTGCTCCACAGCAGGGGGCTCAGGGGGCACCAGTCGCCGTGGAGCGGGTTCCCGAGGCTGGCTCTTCCGCTGAGGCGGCCATTGTGATAGGGGAGACGGCTGACGCGGGCGTGGCCCCGTGTCTACCAGACGTGCCGGGGATGCCGGCACCCGTCGCTACTGAAGTCGCCGCCGTCCCAGTCGGGGAGCGACCGGTCGCTGCCGGCGCTGAGGCGGCCGAGGCATCGGCGCTCGATGCCTCGGAAGAGAGGGGCGTGGAGACGCGATCCGTCCCGCCGGTCGGCAGCCTCGTCGCTGTGCGGCGGAGCTCCGAGGGTCGGCGCCAGTTGCTCCGGTTCCGGACCCGTGAGGCCTCGGATCCCCTCTTCGTTCTGGACGATGAACGGGAGGACCAGTCCTGGGACGAGCTCCGCGAGTGTGCCGAAGCAACGGTGGGGTCGCTCCGGTCGTCGCTGGAGGTTTTCTGCAGGGACATCCCCAAAATCCTCCAGGTAATGGTTTCAGGCATACCTTTTTTCTTTTGTGACCAAGGCGTCTTTCGTGACGCCCTGCTTCCTTCCTTCAGGATCTGACGGATCGGAGCGCCGCCAAGTCGTCGTTCATCCGCTGCGAGGTCGATGTCTGGGGCTCGCTGCGATCCCTGAGGACCTCGCTCGCTGGGGCTACTGCGTGCCTCTCTCAGCAGGGTGCCGAGGTGGCAGACCTTCGGTTGCTCTGCACCGATCTGAGAGCCGAGGTGGCAGCGGCGCGCGCGGAGTTTGACCGGGTCGTCGAGGAGCGGGACCAATCTCGGGGCCGGGCTGCCGAGGCCAAAAGGCGGGCCGAAACCCTTGCAGCCGACCTAGCCGTAGCCCAGGTCACAGCCTCGGAGCAGCGTGCCCGAGCCGGAGGTACGCCTTGGCCATCTTCGGCTTTCGTTCCTGCTTGTTTCCTCTGCTTGTGTTTGAGATCTTTCTTTTGGCTGTTCGCAGAGCTCGAGTCCGCCCTCGATGAGTCCGCCAAGGCGCTTGCCGAGGCGCTTGCCGGGGCGGCTGAGCAGAGGGAGACCGACCACGCGGCCATATCCGAGGCCGTCTCGGACGTTTACCGGGTCCTTGGCTCCGGCGACGTCCCCTCAGGAAGCTCCCCTCAAAGTCGCCTTCAAGTCTTGGGCGATCATGTGCGCGGCAGACTCCGCGAGGCGCTACACCACGGCGTCAGGCGGGCCTTCGCCGTGCTCGCTTCCCACTATGTTGTGGACCTGGAGCGGGTTAGTGAGGGGTATTGCCTTCCCGACGAAGATGAAGCCGCCCTGGCAGAAGTCCAGAGGCTCGATGCGGCCGCCGCGGGTCCGAGCGCGGTGCTGGCGACCACCTTCGAGGCAGAGATCCTCCCACCTGCGCCGTCACCGGAAGCCGGGATGGACTTTGCCGATGGTGGGGTCGAAGCCGAAGGCGCGGCTCCTTCCCAAGGCGACGCCTAACTCTGTTGGAACAGTTCCTGTTGGATGCACGTGTGTCTTTCTGCGGCCACTGAGGCCTGAACACTTTGTTACCGTTACATGAAGTCGTACTCCTTTCCCTTTTATTTTGCGCGTCCGGCTTCGCCTGTTAGTAACAGTGTGGCTTCCCCAAGTAGGGGTCACTTTTCGCGGCGGGTGACGAGTGAGGTGTCCCTAACCCGGGGGCATAGGAGTCCCTCGGCTCAGTCGGCCTTGCCACTTACATGCACCCGCGTTCGCTCCTTGGGGTCTTGCTTCCGACATAGCCGGGGGAACACAAAAGCCTTTTTGATTGAAAATTTTGGACGTAGAGAGGTTCCCCAATCTTGATGACGCAGAGGGGTTCCCTCCTTTCTAGCCCCCGAGGGAGGGTCGGGCTCTGCCGAGGCGAGGCTGACCCTTCCTTCACGACTAAGACTTGCGTGGGAGCGAGGTATACAAACAACTTGAAAACATCTTAAGGGTAGAAGCGACGTAGCTGTTGGATGTTCCAAGCGTTGCCGTAGACCTCGCCTTGATTGTTGGCCAGCTTGTACGTTCCGGGCTTCAGAACTTTGGCGATGACAAGCGGCCCTTGCCAGGGGTGCGTGTAGCCCCCGGGTGCCCTCAACAAGGGCTCGGGGTGCTGCGCGATGGTTGCGATCTTCTCCGGGTTGGCTTCGATGCCCCGCTTGGAGAGGATGAACCCCGAGAACATGCCCTGGGGCTCCCCGAAGACCCACTTTTTGGGATTGAGCTTGACGCCTTTCGCCTCTTTGTTGAACCCCTGCCGCCATTAGCTTGTGGATCTCCTCGCCTATGGCTCTGCGCCTCTTCTCGTCGAATCGGCGCAGAGGCTGCTTGACGGGTCGGGCCCCGGCTCGGATGTCTAGCGAGTGCTCGGCGACATTCCTCGGTATGCCGGGCATGTCCGAAGGACCCCACGCGAAGACGTCAGCGTTCGCGCGGAGAAAGTCGACGAGCACTGCTTCCTATTTGGAATCGAGCCCGGAGCCGATCCGGGCCTGCTTGGAGGCGTCGCCGCTGGGGTCGAGGGGGACGGACTTAACTGTCTCCACTGGCTCAAAGTTGCCGGCGTGACGCTTCACGTCTGGCACCTCCTTAGAGAGGCTCTCTAGGTCAGTGACGAGGGCCTCGGACTCGGCGAGGGCCTCGGCGTACTCCACGCACTCCACGTCGCATTCGAACGCGTGTTTGTACGTGGGGCCGACGGTGATGACCCCGTTGGGGCCCGGCATCTTGAGCTTCAGGTAGGTGTAGTTGGGGACGGCCATGAACTTCGCGTAGCATGGCCTCCCCAGTACCGCGTGGTAGGTCCCTCGGAACCCGACCACCTCGAACGTCAGGGTCTCCCTTTGGAAGTTGGAGGGTGTTCCGAAGCAGACAGGAAGGTCGAGCTATCCGAGGGGTTGGACGCGCTTCCCGGGAATGATCCCATGGAAGGGCGCAGCGCCTGCTCGGACAGAGGACAGATTGACACGTAGGAGCCCGAGGGTCTCGGCGTAGATGATGTTGAGGCTGCTGCCTCCGTCCATGAGGACCTTGGTGAGCCTGACGTTGCCGATGACGGGGTCGACGACGAGCGGGTATTTCCCCGGGCTCGACACATGGTCGGGGTGATCGTCTCGGTCGAAGGTGATGGGCTTGTCGGACCAGTCCAGATAGACTGGCGCCGCCACCTTGACCGAGCAGACCTCCCGGCGCTCTTGCTTGCGGTGCCGAGCCGAGGCGTTCACCGCTTGCCCACCATAGATCATGAAGTAGTCGCGGACCTCAGGAAACTCTCCTGCCTGGTGATCTTCCTTCTTGTCATCGTCGCGGGCCTTGCCACCCTCCG